>JAWPNB010000003.1:37274583-38655000 GCA_033996785.1 Trichosanthes truncata
ATGTGTTGCAGCCCGATCTACAAGAATTCGAGGTCATTTTGCTGAAAATCAATCAAACTCGAGCCCAAAACGCCAAACATCTCACGGAAACGAAAACCCACCTTGAAAACGCGGCTGAAATGGTGTTTTCCGGCGAGCTTAGAGTTCAAAACCACCGACGGTTGTAAACGTAAGAGCCCTCGTCGACCGGCGTGCACGTAGAGAAGCTTTCGTCGATCGGAGCCTTCGCGCGAGCTGTTCGGATGACAGACGAAAACGCGGCGGCAAGCTTCGTGCGGCAGCTTGCTCGCGAGCAGCGGTGGGCGGCGGTCGTGCCGCGAGGTTCGTGGCTGTCGGCTTTCGGTTGAGGGAAATGGCCGGCGTGAGGCTGAACGGTGGCTGGGTTCGGCCGAGAGAGAGAGAGAGAGAGAGAGAGAAAGAGAGCTGCGCGAGGGAGAGAGAGAGAGTAAATCTCTTTTTTTTTTTTTTTTTTTTTTTTTAAAATAATAATAATAATAATAATAATAATAATAATAATAATAATAATAATAAAATCAAAATATCTTCTCTCTAAAAGACCATAATACCCTTTCCTTTTCCAAAAATCACCAAATTACCCTCAAAATAATTAAATTCATAATAAAACTTTACCAAAACAACATTTTAAACTTACCCAAAGAGTCTCGGGTGTTACAGTGACACCCCACATCTACAAGCAGGACTAATTTATTAAAATTTGAAGTATAATTTGGCTTTAATATGAAGTCTAATGTCGAATTTCAGTTCCACATATTAGAGAAGCCAACCCTACAAATAAAATAAAAATCAACCACAAGCAATTAAGAAGTAAAAACTAACATATAAAAAGAAAAAAAAAGTGTATTAACCGATTTATTTTTCATCTCCAATTCTCCCTCAATCATCAATTTTTGTAATTCCACTACTTGCTGATTGAAATTCTACAAATCAAAGGGAATGAATTTATACAATACAATAATGAATAATAAAGTGATTGGATCACAATAATTGAAATTTATTACCTTATGCAACCTTTGCTATTTCATCAGGAGCACCCTCGATAATCTCTTCGATGTTACTAATAGGTGATGAGCGAGTCCAATTTTGTAAGCAAATGAGAGTTTCAACCCTTGTTGTAGATAGAGTACTACGAGATGGATCAAGTACTCTACCTCCAGTATTAAAAGCCGACTCTAAGGCTACTATAGAAAGTGGAATTGTCAATATATCCTTAGCCATCTTGGAAAGAATCTTAAATTTTTGAGAGCGTTGCTTCCACCAACCCAAAATATCAAAAACCTCATCATCACACCTCTCACATGTTTCAGAAAGATACCTATCCAATTCAGATTTACTTTCTACATCATCACCTATATCCAATTAGTAAAATCTGGACTTACATCCACAATCTCATCATCTTTTACCTCCAATATTCAATAATTTTACTACAAGTCCACAACTTTTTTATTTTCAACCTCACCTTCCATGTAAAAACTTTTGTAGTCATAAAAATTATGCTAAAGCACTCTTTTAATTTTCTTTCTAGTTTCAACAACAACAATTGGATCATCATCCCCAAAGTAGGTATAAAGGGAAAATAAAACAAACTTAAGCTTGTAATGTGGATCAAGCACATTGGCAACATACAAAAGAAAGTTTGTTCTATTACTATTCCCCCAATACTTTTCATACTCTACCTTCATATTTTTTGCCATATTAGTCAACAAAATATTATTAGAGGTCAAATACATTTGAAGTTGTTTTTGAATCACACAAATTTCACGAAAATATCTATGTGCTATTAACGTTGAAGAACTTGAAATCCTCAATGTCATATCTCGAAAAGTCTTTAAGAACTTTATAAACACACGAGCATTGTATCAATCTTCATTCACTAGGGGCTTCTTCTTTTTTTTTTTTTTTTGCCTTTTGTCTTTATCTTTCACGCCCCCATTCTCACTTCAAATTATACTACTCATCCTCAACTTCTAGTCTATCAAATGCTTTTTGAAATGTCTCAGCAACTCCAAACATAGCATATGTAGAATTCTATCTTGTTGGAACATTTAAAGAAATAGAATTCGTGTAAGGAAGCTTCTCATTCTTTACATACTTTTTAAATGTTGCCAATCGAGAAGGTGAGGATCGTACATATCTTACTGCATTCCAAATCTTTAGAATTGATTCATGAAGTTCCTTTAAGTCATCATTAACTACAAGGTTGGGAATATGTGCAAAACATCTAACATGTATTAATTCTCCATTCAAAATATCTCCATTCCAATTCTTCACTTTTCTAGCTAAATACGAAACAACACCATCATTAGAGCTTGTGTTGTCCACTGTCATAGTTAGAATTCTTTCAATCCCCCAATCTAACATGCATTTCTCTAAACATTTTCCAATTGTATCTCCTTTATGATTGAAAACTAAGCAGAAGTTTAAGATCCGTTTGTGATATTTTCAATCATCATTAATAAATATGCAGTAACAACCATATAATTTAAATTTTGAATTGATGTCCATGTATCAGTTGTTAAGCACACTCTTTGATTAGGTTTTGTCAAAGTTATCTTCAAATCTTTATTTTCACTCAAATAAAGATTCCAAATATCCTTATTAATTGTCATACAATCAAGTAAAATAAATTTTGGTTGAAGTGTATTACTATACTCTCAAAATCCTCCAGCCTCTACAATTTTAAATGGTAACTCTTCCTTCACAATCAACTTAGAAAGCATCATCCTACGTTTTTCTTCAGAGAATGTAGCAGTTATTGAATTTGAACTCCCTTCTTCCTCTTTAGGTTGAACAAAAGTTAAAATTTTATGTTGATTATTATTCACTCTTTCAGGATACTTCTTACACTTTAATTCTATGTGTTTCAACAAGTTTGCGGTGCCATTTCTTTGAGTGTCACATGCATAAGTTATGCCACAATATTTACATGCTGCTCTAGGATTAGATTCCGCACCAATTTGGTAAAATGCTCCCACACACATGAAGCTTTAGTTGTTCTAGCATTCTTACTCTTTCTTGGAGATTGGATTGATGATGATTCTCCATCTTGATCTTCTGTTATTGCATTTTCATTATGAGTAATGTATGTTTCAACATCGGCAAAAGGTTGAGATTCCATCTATAAACCCAATTGGAATAGTTTAATAACTTTAGTTAGTTTAGACACTCATCTATAAACACAACCAACATGCTAGAAATTGAAAATGAAAACATTGGAATTTAGAAATATGAAATACATTTTTTTTAATTACTGAATCATTTGTTTTCAAGTTTATGTTTACAGATTACTAAGAAACAGAAACACACGCTTAGTAATTCTTTCTTTCAAATGTTTCTAATAAGTTTATGTTTATACATATTTCAGATTTCACTTCACATATTCACTCATAGAACAAAACAAACCATTTATAATTCTCTATAATTTGAAGAAACTAAGGAAATTGAATTCAATTTAAAGCAAACAAGAATACAAATTAATCAATAGACTCAACTCAATACCTAAAACTTTCTTACTTTGACTGAACAACAAGAGATGATTGAGCGATGACTTGAGAAGTTTGAGTGATAGCTTCGGTGAGGTATTTTGAAGAACATTAGCCTGAGAACTTAGAAGTGTGAGGATCAATGGTGTTGACTTGGCGAGGTGGCTAGAGATTCAAAAATCTATGGAATGGCGGCAAAAGAATGTTGGGCGGCTGGGGATTCGAAGAGTGGCCAGAGATTGGCTAGAGCTCGTTGGAAAATGCCGGATAGTAGAGGACTGAGGAATTGAAGAACGGTTGTCGATTCAAGAGTGAGAGAGGAGATTTACGAAGAAGAAGCAATGCGAATGAATGGATAGAGATTTTAGGGCTTTTTTTGAGGTATATATATATACCTTGGTTCAATTTGATTTTTGAATGGTTTTTTGGACGAAAACCGAATCGAACCAATAATTTTCAATTTTATTAAATAGAAGTTCAGATGTCCAATTTTTTTTGCTAAAAGGCTGAACCAAACCACTGGATCGGTTTGTTTGGTACAGTTCGGTTTAGTCAATTTTCAGTTATTAGTATCACGCCTATCTAATATATTAATATATATATTTAAGATATTTGAATCTTATTCAAATCTTTCAAATTCTCCTACAATATATATTTTCTTATTTGAATCCCATTCAAATTATATATATATCTTTTCCTTTAATGTATCTTAATACATTAATAATTTCTTTGATATTTAATGCATCAAATACAATAAATATGTTTTTCTTCATTTAATAAATCAAATATATTAAATATTAATTTGAACATTTCAAAATTTTCTTTCAATTGATTTGATCCTTTTAGTGTTATTATGATCTAGCAAGGGAAACTTATGGACCTAAAAATTATAAGCTCCAATGATACAAAATCAATTGATTAAACTCTTTAATTAATTAATTTTCGTTTATTAACTATAGGTCACTTCACTATAGATCTAGAGCTGCACTCTTTTGTACTGTAGGATCAGCTGTGTCCATCGATCTAATCATTACATGCAAGTTGATCATTCATGAGTTTTTCGTAATTACAGCTGGGTCAAAAGTCCATTTTACCTCTATAATTACATCTTGCACCTTAAGTACCACTGATCCTCTAATGAATAATTTGTTTATGATCTAATCATAAACTAAATTCCTCTCGGGCCAGTGAGAGTGATGTGATCATGAAGACAATTAAGCCTCACAAGCTAGCAATCATGGATAAAGATGAGCAATTAGCCCTAACAATGATACCCAAAGACCAACGAGTGTGCCAAGTGCATTTCCATCAGCCCACACACGTCAAGTCTAGCCGCATGTACAGCCTAAGGCTTAGACATGCCCCAACACTAGTAGTAAGCCCAAGCGTGTGTACATTAGGCCACACGCCCACGTGCACCTCAAGGGCCTTGCACACACGCCCAGCAGAGAACGATAGTAGGCCGCCCACGACCGCCAGCCCATGCCAATCTAATAGGCCGCTTGCTTGCGTCTCTGGTCCTTCAACACCCAGCTCCGTTGCCTGCATACGTGCGCCCATGCGCACTTTCGCAGGTCATCTTGCACGCTACAACCCGCCCACCTACGCCCTAGGTCCATGCACGTTCAATGTCAATCCAGTTGCTCACATGTGTGCGACCACATGCCCATGCTGCCCCCTGTCACGGTCATGCTTGTCCAGGGTGTCACACCCCCTCCCAGCTCACTTGCCTAACCTAGGAAGGGATGCGAAGACAGAGAATACCAGCCCTCTTACTGGCATTCCCTGCCCAATCCAACCTCAACCCGAGACTGTACACAACGTAACATGTATGAACAAGTAAAATTGAGTGCACAGTGCACACCTAAGCAAGATGCATTCATTCCCCCATATTAGGTTTTCATAACAAGTCATAACATACTTAAGTCTATTACAACCCAGCTAGAATGCTTTTATTTCTAAACTATATACATGTGGAAGTATATATACAAGGAGCTATAGAGACGTGGTGGCAAACAGGTCTTGTCGAGGCTAAGCACCGAGAACTCGTTCGCTACCTGGGGAGAGAAAACATGTTGAAAACGTGAGCTGGGAAGCCCAGTGAGTGACTATCTTAATAAGTTATGCGTTCAAAGGTAACATCAAAAGTAATTAAACAATGCCGCCAAATTACGGGCTTTAAGCACCACGAAAATCAAATCATAAGAACTCATAATGTAGGCATCGAAATCAAGTATAGGTATTTCAAAACGTAATAACTCATGATAAAGAAAACTCGTAGCATGGTACGGCCAAACCTTAGCTGTGGCAGAGTCCTCTCTAAACCAACAGCTTCAATACCTCTCTCACGTGCACGTGGAATGCCATTTAAGCACACTGGTCTTCCCGAATACTTTCTCCATGTCCTTCAGTATTGGGCCAGACCAACTAGCACCCGAATACCTTCTCACTGTCCTTCAGTATCGAGGGTTAAGTTTTCTCCCTCCCAGGTACCTTCTCCGTGTCCTTCAGTACCGGGGGTCAATAATATACAAGGGCATGCTTTAAATAGTTAGAAAACATGTAAGAATTACATTAAGCAAGTTCTCAATATAAGCACAAACTTTCATCTTAAACAAGCTTCCAACTTCAAGTGTCATGCCAAAAGTTAAGTTCATCGTATGGTTAAAGGAGAACTCACTGACCAAACTCATTTTTTTCGTGTTCTCAACGTATAAATTCTTTAACATAGCCAAACAATCATACTTTAAGTTTTGGAAATTCAAACATGTTTTAAAATGGATTAATGCAGGGTACTTCTAAGAAAACTTACTCCCAAAACTTAGTTTCCATGCCTTAGCGCGGAGTAACAAACTAGTTAAAATTATGCTTAACCTTCAACACCGACATATTATTAGGAGTTCAATGAAAAATGAGTATAAAGTAGTTTAAGCATGCTTCAATATCTATCATTATTAAGCTTTTGAAGAAATAAAGATCAAAACATAGGTTTTCGAACAAAGTCACTCACAATCACCGAAAGGCTCCCAAGGCTTATAAGTTTCTCCTATCTCCATTTTCCCTAAAAATGAATTCCATAACATTAATCCCTTTTGCTACTTGGCCCAAAATAGATCTAATTCAATCACATAACTCATAGCATAGTAATTGCACACACTTGGCCGTAGGGTATAACAAATTGGAAACACATCTTCCTTAATCTCTCTAGCCCCATCTCTTTTGACCCAAAATTACAGTTTCGACTTCCAGCATGGGTTTCTCAAAATTTAGCAAAACAACCACCCAATTTTATTTGATAACCCTCAAATACAACGTCTAAACTAACTTACCTCAAAATTTGAGCTACTAATTCGTCCTCAAGAGCTCAAAATCTTCAGATTTCTTCACCTTGTTCTGTTGGCCGAGAAACTGGGAACACCTCTCAGTTTTTCTTAAATTTCACTACCTTCCTCTTTGTATTTTCCCACAACTGCCTACAGACTTATTCTTCATTCAATTTCTGAGATTTTGGCTCAAGAATCATCGAATTTTCTTAAGTAGATTGAGAGATATGACCGTTTGAAGTTGATCCATTTCCTAGAGCTTCCAGCTGGCTATTGAATTCACAAGAGATGGACAGCTCCTACTTCATCAATAACACAATCCGTGAGTCATATATATTGGCCAGCTCCTACTTCTTCCTTTAGACCTTAAGTCCTTTTAAATCCTCCTAATCCATAAAACAAACTTTAACTAATTTAATTAGAAATTAAAGCTTTTGCATTCAACACATAATACACCTAATGTGTACCCAACTTGCTCATGACCCTAACTTACTTCTACTCAACTCTTAATATGCTTATCTGAATGCCTAACCTGTCTCCTTATGAAGCTTTGTGCACGTTATAGTCCACAACTTAGGAGATTCCCAAATTCTACCACGGCATCCTTCAGTGCAACCTATACCAATTTACGTGTATCAAACTTCATGTATAAGTGCAATAAGATCAAAAGAGAGTTTAGGGCTTACACAGGGCGTGTTGCCCATGGCCGCATGCCCATTTCAACCCATTTTTATCATGCTTTCATGTTATGTCTTTCATTTAGCATTGTTGTTTATTTTCCTTGTATTTTTGTTGGCATATGACTCCTCACCATTTTCATGTTTATGCTTGTAAGAGGCAATTTGCCCATAAGGTACTATAGGGAGATGCGACTAGTTGTCAAATCTTTCTACCCGGGTTATATGCTATCAAGCTATTGTTGTCCCTTATTTGCTTGCTAGTGTATGACATTTTCTTTCCAATATGCTTTTCAAAATGTTTTCTTAAATTCTCTCTAACCCCGTTTTCTAAAACCTTTTCCCAAGAATGAGGGTGGAGGTTGCGAGATAGGCCCTTTGTGCCACCGACGATCCGAATTCGAATTGGCTTACTTACTCGTGAGCGAGAGTAAGTGTCGCATAATCGCTTCGCGAGTCTCAAAGAAGTGCGATTGTGACACCACACACGAACGTCCACTTGCGTGGATCCAACCCAGCTTATGAGACGCCCAGCCCACCATCCAGCGTGCTCACCTACGCAACCCAACTCGCACGCTCCTCACGCCCAAGCTTGCTCATCTGCTAATAATTCTCATTTATGAGGATTATTTGACCGTTATACTTAGTTATTCTTGTTATTTTATGTGTGTTATTAGATAAAAAGGCTGCCAAAAAATTGATTTGAATTGAATTATTGTTGGAAGACTTTTAAATTAAGTAAGTGGAGAAAAGAAAGTAAAAGAAGATGAAAATCGTGCTTACTTAATGTTTTTGTGCAGGAAATTAAAGATCTGGAAAACAATTGCAGGAGAATTGCAATTGAATTTCTACACAGATCTGGAAAATTCACAAATTACGGGACCAACGTGATTTTTGGGGAATTTTTGAGATTCTTCTCGATGATTTCAGCAAGACAACTTGACCATAATTGTTCATTGGTCCTGAAGGAAACCCTAGCCCAAATCCTCTATAAATATATGAGAAGAAGCCGCAAGAAAGGGATCATATTTTCTGGCCATTTTCATCCGCGTGTTAATGCTATTTTTATTTCTTTCTACTGCTTTTTTTTCCTCTTGTTTTTCAGCCCCTTTAAACTTCGAAACTCAGTCCTTCCTCAATGAAAGTTGAAGGAAGTAAAGACTCAATTCCTTTTGAAAAAGTGAAGTTGACTCGATTGAGTAAGAAGTAAAAAATGGGCTGTGTTCTTTCGTTTTTTAGATTTTATTTTCTGCTTTGTTAAAGTTTATTTTGGTCCAATTTTTTAGGAGTTTTTAGCTGTTGTATTCTGCTTATTTTAGTAGTATTTTTAGATTCAAAATAGTTATTAAAGTTTCATTGTAGTTTGACATTGAGTTCTTATTACTTAATAAAATTTTCAGTTTGTTTCGAGTTCACCTTCCTTCTCAAGTTAAGTTTCTTCAAGTTTTTATTCTAGTTAAGTTTTTCTAAGTTTTGTTTAAACTCTCCTTGACTTAATTATGAAATTTTCTAATCTTTTTCTCTTACTTTCGATTATGAAACTTCACTTTGTTGATGTTTTTTTTCTTATTTTTGCAATGATGAGCTAAGTTTTCCTTAAGGATTCAAGTTTGTGAATGCCCTAGAGGAAAGATGTAAGGCTTAACAATAAATGTTATCTAGCTTAACACTTGACTTTGTTTGTTTTTGTTAAGTTTAGTGTTGGGTAAACCTAGTTGGTCACATAGTGTTGCTCGTCAAGCTTAAACTTAATACCAAAAGGGTTAAGTGAAAGCGAATGTCACAAAAGCAATGGAGGAAAGGCTTAGAAATAAGTCTTGAACACCGACCCTAGACATAGGGCGATACTCCAAAACTACTAGAATTGTATGCTAAACTATCTAAGTTAGATTAGCCATAGAAATATAGGTTTAATCACTTAGTCTCCTAAACATTTTGAATCAAAATTGTATAGGAGTTGAATTCGGTTTACAATGTTTCCTTGTGTTAAGCTACGATTGCAATTGCATTTTCGTTGCATTTCTTTCCAAATGGACATGAACAACTTGAATCCCTTTTTCATTCTTATTGAGTTTTTAATTATTTTCATTAGGAAAACACCTTTCCACATTTTTATAAGTCTGGTTACCAAAATTGCAATTTGAGAGCAATTTTTGCTATCATTTGAATTTTGTTGTATCCGTTTCTGTAGGATCGATACTTTGGAGTACTTCCAATTTTATATTACTTACATCGACAATGTGCATTTGCACTAGACTGGAGCTTCGTTTTTAAACTAAAAATCCTTTCTTAAAGCCCCTACGTTTAAGTAGATCAAATCTTTGGTAGGCCAACCCATGTGCCCAGGACACTCGCGCACGCCCACTAGTGCATGGCCTCACGACCAGCTCGAACACCCATGGTGCTGCCCACCACGCCATTCACATGTCTACCTATGCTTAGGCAACAAGCGAAGCCAGTGTTTGGACAAGCGTGTTCTTCAAGTAACTTCTTGGACAAGCATTGTTATTTTTCTAAAATTAATTGTTACCATAATTAAGATATAATAGAAAAAAGCTGTTAGAAGAACTTAAATTATTTTATTTATTTATTTTAGATTCTATTTTTTAAAATTCTTTTAGATATGATCTTGAATTTTTGAACTTAGGGAGATTGTATCTTCCCTTCGCTACATAAATCCAAGGGAACCCTCTTTTTAGAACGCAGTTGAATGAAGTAAAGTTTCTTTTCTTAGAATTGCCTAAGTGCATTCCGTCCCTTTTGCAAGCCTTGTGTTTAGGTTGCATGTTTTGAAGCATTCAAGCTTGGTTGGTCACCAAACTTGTGGAGTGTTTCAATCTAAAGATTAGAACAAGTTATTTTATCTCTTGGTTCTTGATCATTAGGTATTTTCTAGCTCGCCTCCACCTTAGGTTGATGCGAAGGTGTTGTGACTTATGTTTGAGAGGTCCACATAACCAAAGGGTAGCCCACGCTAAGGCTCATAGTGTTTTCATATCAAATAGGGTGAGATCTCATTATTCAAGTCCTGAAATGAATACTTAAGGGAACTACTCATCTACTTTTCCTAAATGGAAAGGAGTGAATTCCATCTTGTGGAAATTATGTTCCTAGTTCCCCATTTGATTAAGTCCCCTGTTATGGGTAAAAAGTTCGCTACCTAATTTGTCGACGATTCTGAACAAAGAAACATAGCCCGATATGGAGCTCAGAAGAGACGGGTCGATCTCATAAAGGGATCGGCCCAGAGACCATTTGGTCGACCCCTTGAGAGGTCGGCCTAGACCGGCATTTGCTGACTCTTCCAGGGGTCAGCCTGGACCGTCCTTGGCCAACCCCTGAGGGGTCGACCAAGAGGCCATTTGGCCGACCCCTTGAGCTGTCGTCCTAGATCGGCTTGGGCCGACCCCGATGGATAGGCCAAAAGGCCTGGTCGGCCTTGGCTAATCTGTTGAGGGGTTTGCCAAGAGGCCAAGAGACTGACTACTCAAAAGGACCACCTAGACCGGCCTTGCCTGGTCCTTAACGGACAAGCAAGAGGCTTTGAGTGGGAAAACCTATCGAGAACGAATTAAAACAGTATCAGAAGTAACTGTTAAGGTAATAAAAATGACCCAATAGCCTAGTGGAATTCCTAGAGAGTGTTATAGTATGGGGCTGACCGTTACGGTTATACATATATAAAATATGATGGGATACGACATGGAAAGGGACGCAATCATTACTTACTTTCTACGGTCTAAGCTTTCTAAGTGAAAATCCGATTTCTAACTTGAGCGTTGGAGTTCAAGTGGCTTAGCACCACACCGTGTTAGCTCTCTGTTTTGCAGGCATTTTCATCTCTCAGTAATACAAAGTTATCATTGATTCGGTGATCCAAATTCTGGCATTAACAATTGGCACCATATGTAGGAACGATTTGCTGTTTATCTGGGAATTAAACATCGAGAAAATCATGAATATTGACATGAACCGTGAAAAAAAAATGGTAGATGGAGATGATTTAGACCAGGAACATTACCCAAGGAAATCACGTGAGCAAGCTACACCATTTGAGGAAACCCACCTGCAAGTGATAAGGCCAAAAGATGAACAGGTAACGTTGGAACACTTGGAATTAGCAGAGAAAGTTCAAAAGATAGATCAAGATTTGGCTCGCATCATGAATATCCTAAGCAAGCCAACACCTCATGGAGGCGCTGGCAAAGATCGCTGGGGAGTGCCAAGGCCGAGCAAAGGAAAGGAAGGTGTGAGCTTGAATCCACCTTTGCTAGTCAACAACTCTACGAAGAATAGAGAACGAACTTGGAGACATGAGGAGGGCTCAAGATCATGAGGGGTTGGATTTAGAGAATTTGCTGGACCAAGTTGACCCACCTTTCATCGATGAAAGTATGTAGGGAAATGTACCTCCCAAGTTTAAGTTGCCTATTATGAAGGCATATGATGGCTCCAAAGATCCAGTTGAGCATTTAGATACCTTCCAGTCGTGGATGGAGCTCCACGGAGTTTGGGATGCAATCAAGTGCCTAGCATTTCTATTTACTCTTATAGAACCAGCTCAAAAGTCGTTCAGACAGTTGAAGCGAAGATCGATAGGTTCCTTCCATGAACTAGCACGCGTGTTTATTACCCAATTTTTGGGGGGACGAGATCAACGGAAGCCATCGACTCACTTGCTTACTATCAATCAAGGAAAAAATGAAACATTGAGAGAATATGTTTCAAGGAATAGTGAAACTCTCCAAATTGAGGGTTACACTGATGGAGCGGCTCTCACTACTATAGTAGCAGGGCTCAGGGATGAAAAGTTCCTTTGGTCCTTGGGAAAGAAAGCTACGACTACTTATGTGGGTATTCTCACCAGCACACAAAAGTACATGAGCGCAGGAGAGCTACTTTGCTCTAGAAGAGATCCAAAAGAGAAGATTACTCGTCTCGATCATCAACAGGTTAGGGGGTGAAGTGAGGAGGAGCGCTTTGAATCGAAGAAAAGGAGACTGGAGGAATGCAATAATTTGCAAGAGTGGATGGGTTGAAAAGGTCTATCTCCAAGAAAGTTTGAGCAATATACACCAACAATAGTTCCTGCGGAGCAGATCTTGATGAAGATCAGGACAAAGAAATGTTAAAGTGGCCAGCCAAATTGAAAGCAGGTTCACATCGAAGAAACAGAGATAAGTATTGTCTCTTTCATAGGGACCATGGCCACACCACTGCTGATTGCTTCGACTTAAAGGAGGCAATAGAATCCCTAATCCAAAGAGGACATTTAAAGGAATATGTGGGAGGAAAGAATGCGCAAGTGTTGGGTTTTACGTCCTAAAACTCGTGGTTTGTAAACTGAATGTATATTCTATTTTGCAATAAAGATGTTATTGAGGTTTATTCAGTAAAGGTGTTATCGAATAAAGTGAATTGCATCCTTTTAACCCAAATCCAATAAATTAAGAACCCTTGGCTATAGTATGTATACTTGAACTTCATCTGGAGACATGAATATGGATCAAGTTCGAGTAATAGCCAGAATGGTCTATAATATAGGGATAGGGCTGGGTACTTTATCCTAGGGACACTATAAACGCGACCCACTTTGTATAGTACAAACGATGTGATCCTAAATCATTCATGTAGAGACATGTGAGTGGGGGCATCCTATGCAATGAGTTTGCATAATACCGGACCGCGAAATAGTCACTTAGACTTTTTACTCCGTTTACTGTGATAACTGACTATTTCATATGATGACCTAGGTAACTCGATCTTAATACTGAGCACGCTATGAACTCCTGTTTATTCAGGATTATCCTTTGATTTGCATGGGTGAGAGTGGCTCGAGATTGCCAACTCAATAAGCCTCCCATTTTGGGGATAAGACTGGGTAGATAGCTGGGGACATAGTTCTGTGAGAAGGAATTCACTCCTACCCGCTTTAGGGTTTAGTAGAGAGGTTGTTCCCTTAAGTGCTGACTTCGGGTCTTGAACAAGGGGCCCCACCCTCTCATTGGCCCGAGAGGGATTCAGTTTGCTGGTTGGACCACAAACAAATTGTTCATTAGAGGATCAATGAGACTTGAGAAACAATAAGTAATTACAGGGGTAAAACGGTTTATTAGACCCAGCTGTAATTATGGACAACCTGTGAAGGGTCGACTTACTAATCGTGGTTATATCAAGTGGACAGAAATATATCTACAGTGAGGAGAGTGCAGCCGTTGGGCTTTAGTGGAGTGTCCTGGCGGTTAACGAATGTTGATTAGCTTGGCTAAAGAGTTTGGCCGGTTAGTCTCGTATCGTTGGAGCTCATGATCTGTAGGTCCATTAGGTCCTCCTTGCTAGCTTGGACTAAACCTTGTAACATTATGAGAGAAAAGAATTTGAATTGTTCGATTCATTTTTTGGGAGTAAACGTTAATTATATGCGATATATTTAACGTATCATAGTTTAATTATGAATTAAACTATGAGGAAGAGATGGACATATTTAAAATGATTTAAATATGGGTTCGGTCTAATATATGAATAGGGATTCAAGTTCGAGAGGTCGGTTTTGAGATCGGGATTTGATCCGATTATTTAATTAATATTTGATATTAAATTAAATAAATAAATAAATAAATTAATTAAAATTTTTAATTAATTAATTAAATAATCAATTTTGTTTGCAATTAATTTAGAATTAATTTTAAATTACAAAATTGATTTTCAAAATGGAAAATGTTGAAATTTTTGGTGGTTTGATGACTAACCTCTCTCAAACTCAAAAATCACCAAAATTGGACACCTCTTTGATGACTAACCTCTTTTCTTATGTGTCGTCATGTTTAGCAAGCTTAATGAAGCTTGTTAATGGCTTTAATTAGCAATGAAACACAAGAGAGTTAAGTTTTTTTTGAAGAAAAAAAACTGCTGCAATTTATTTTACCTTTGCTATCTCTCTCTAAAAATTCTCTAAAACTAGAATCCCACAATCCGTTCCAAGGCTTGAGGATAGTAGGGAAGACACTAGAGGTGGTCCACGAAGTGTTTGTGTTTAGAAATTTGCAACGGGTTTGGAGAATTTGAGCTTCAAAAGTAAACTTTCTTATACTATGTTTTTTTTTCGGTTTTTGAGCATGCTATTTGTTTGATCAAATTGATGTAATTTGCGTGCTTAAGATCCAAAATTGCTTCCTCTTTTGTGATATTAACTCTTTCAGTTGGTATCAGAGTAAGTTTTGAGCACTCAATTTGCATCAATTTGAGCTTGGTGGGTATGATTTTGAAATTGAATTTTCTGGGTGTCTAAAGCGGAACTTTCGGTTTTGGCATCAAAATTGAGCTTCAATTTGTAGTGCGTTTTGTAATTTCCCCAGCGTGTATGGGCTTTAATGTGTGAAGAAGAGTCTGTAAAAAATTTGAAGTCATTAGAGTCCATATAGGCTTCCAATTTGAAGTGAGAAGGTGAAGTGTTCAAGCTGGAAAACTAGAGGCAGCTGCTGTATTTCTTTTCTGCCTAGACCGGTTCACGAAGGAGGAAGAAGAATCGGTTCGGTTCGTTGGTTTCCAGTCTGGTTCAAGCTGGGATCAGACCGGTTCTTCACTCTCCAGCCTCTTGGGGTTCGGTTCAGCTTGGGTTCAGTCCGGTTCTACTGTTTTGAAGCTCAGTTCTGCTGGTTTTGGCCGGTTCAAGCTTTTTCAAGCTGGTTTTGGGTCGGTTCAAGCTTTTTCAAGCTAGTTCGGGGCGGTTTGAAGGGTTCGGAAGCATTTCAACCTAGTTTTTGAATTATTCTTGTAATAATTTAGTTGTTTGCTTGCCCGTGATGCCAAAACCGGTCCACTTTAGTGTGTTTAATTATTTATGCATTATGAATGTATGTTTTAATTAAATCCCTATTTGTATATGCATAAAGTATGCCATATAGATTTAAAATCCCACCATAGTAAGCATGCTCCATGCATTGAAAGTATGTTATAAGTGTTATAATGTATAGTATGCATGTTTAGGATTTCATAAGTATTAATATAAAAGTTGTATTAATTTTATGAAATAGATGTTGTATGTTTTAAGTATAATTAATATAAGTGTTTTATTAATTAAAAATAAACATAAAACTTATAGTTGCCTTAGTAGAGTATAATCGTTATATTCAATTCAAAATGTATGTTATAGGTTGTCTTTATTTTATAAGCGTTATAAAATGAGATAGACATTTTAAAAACTATAACAAAGATAAAGGCATGCTCACTTAGGGTTAATGAATCCAAATGCGATTAGGAATTAGGACCCGATCCGTTTTAATAGTTAAAATAGGTTGACATTTTGTAAAACTAAGGTTACAAGAAAACTCACCCTGTGAGATCCTGTCTAAGGCTGGGGGTATTTAAGTTGACGGTTTACGGAACACCTCCTACCTAGGGATCGATCAAGTAAATTCTTAGGTTTCATGGTCAACCAACGTGGTATTGAAGCAAACCCAGATAAGCTACGAGCTGTACTCGAGATGGAATCTCCAAAAACGATGAAGCAGTTGCAAAGCTGGAATGGGAAAATTGATGCTTTGAACTGATAAGTAGAGCAACTGATAAATGTCTTCCATTTTTTAAACTGTTAAGGAAAAAAGCTAACTACGAGTGGACGGAGGAGTGTGAGCAGGCTTTTGAACTATTGAAAAAATACCTTAGTTCAGTCCCACTCATCTCCAAGCTTGTTCTAGGAGAAGAGCTTTTCCTGTACTTGGCAACCTCTGATACTACAGTCAGCTCGGTACTAATTAAAGAAGTCGATGGACGACAGTTGCCTATTTACTACACGAGCAAGCTATGCCAGAAGAAGAATCAAGATACCCACAGGTAGAAAAGTTGGCTTTGGCTCTTGTGGTCTCAACCCAAAGGCTACGCCCCTATTTTCAGGCGTATGGTAACTGTCTTAACAAATTTTCCGTTGAGGTAGGTATTGCAAAAGCCCGAGACGTCAGGTCGGTTGATGAAGTGGGTAGTGGAGCTAGGTGAATATGATATCCAGTTTCGACCCTGAACAACTATGAAAGGGCAAACAGTAACTAATTTCGTAGATTAGATGACTCCCCAAGCAGAAGTATGCATAGCACAATTCTGGTCCCAAGGTATTGTTGGGTTTTGTGTCCTAAAACTCGTGGTTTTGTAAACTGAATGTATATTCTATTTTGCAATAAAGCTGTTATTGAATAAAGTGAATTGTGTATTCCATAACCCAAACCCAATGAACTAAGAACCCTTGACTATAAAATGTATACTTGAACTTTATGTATGACATCAAAGTGGATCAAGTTCAAGTAATAGCCAGAACGGTCTATAGTATAGGGATAGGGCTGGGTACCTTATCCTGGGGACACTATGGACGCGGCCCACTTTGTATAGTACTAACGATGTGATCCTGAATCGTTCATGTGGAGACATGAAAGTGGGGGCGTCCTATACAATGAGTTTGCATAAGACTGGATTGCAAAAGTAGTCACTTAGACTTTTTTAACTCCGTTTATTGTTTTAACTGACTATTTTCATACGATAACCTAGGTAACTCGATCTTAATCCTGAGTGTGCTATGAACTCCTGTTTATATGGGATTATCCTTAGATTTGCATGGGTGAGAGTGGCCCGAGATTGCCGACTCAATAAGCCTCCCATTTTGGGGATAAGACCGGGTAGATAGTTGGGAACATAGTCATGCGAGATGGAATTCACTTCTACTCGCTTTAGGGTTTAGTAGAGAGGTTGTTCCCTTAAGTGCTGACTCCGGGTCTTGAACAATGGGCCCACCCTCTCATTGGCCCGAGAGGGATTCGGTTTGTTGGTTGGACCACAAACCAATTGTTCATTAGAGGATCAGTGGGACTTAAGAAACAAGAAGTAATTATAGGGGTAAAACGGTTTATTTGACACAGCTGTAATTACGAACGACCTATGAAGGATCGACTTACTAATCATGGTTATATCGAGTGGACAGAAATATATCTACAGTGAGGAGAGTGCAGCCACTGGGCTTTAGTGGAGTGTCCTGGTGGTTAACGAATGTTGACTAGCTAGGCTAAAGAGTTTGGCCAGTTAATCTCGTATCGTTGGAGCTCATGATCTGTAGGTCCATTAGGTTCCCCTTACTAGCTCAGACTAAGCCTTGTAACAATTTGAGCGACAAGAATTTGAATTGTTCAAATTCGGTTTTGGGAGAAAACGTTAATTATATGCGATATACTTAACGTTTCATAGCTTAATTATGAATTAAACTATGATAAAGATGAGGTGGACATATTTAAATTTGATTTAAATATGGGTTCGGTTTAAAACATGAATAGGGATTCATGTTCGAACATTCGATTTGAGAAATCGAGATTGGTCCAATTATTTAACTTGATATTTGATATTAAATTAAATAATTGTTTAAAATTAATTAAATTGTTTAATTAATTAAAAATTAATTTTATATTAATTTTGAATTAAAATTAAAAGAGAATTCAAATTCATTTAGGAATGAATTTTGGACCAAATTCATAAATTGATGAACAAGCTTCTTGCTAGGGGTGTTCGTGGGTTGGGTTGGGTCGGGTTGAGGTACGTTTTAGACCCAACCCAATTATTCGGGTTGCAAATTTCTTCAACCCAAACAACCCTTATTAAATAATGAACCCAACCCAACCCAACCATGAAATATTTGGGTTGGGTTGGTTCGGGTTGGTCGGGTTATAAACTCAAAATTTTATTTTAAGAAAAAGTTAAGTATTGATATATAAAATATATATTTATTTATTTTTAAATATTGAATTAAGATTAGCAATTCAATTTCAATTTATATCATGAATTTTTACCTTCCAAAGACTCAAAAACTTATTTTTAAAAGTTGTTGAATAATAAACAATCTAAAAATAATTATAAAATTAAAATAAATATATGTACATATAGTTGTAATATAAGTAAAAAAATTATTTTTTTAAATTAATAAGAAGTTCGGGTTGGTTCGATTCAACCCAAACTCTTTTTTGGTGAACCCACGAACCAACCCAACCCATAAAGTTTCCATTTGTTTGAACCCAACCCAACCCAAACAAGTTGATAACCCAACCCAAACCGTTGAATTGGGTTGGGTTGATCAGGTTTTTCGGGTCATCGGGTTTTTTGAACACCCCTACTTCTTGCTTTTTCAAATTCATCAAAATTGCCCATCTCCTACTTGAATTATCCTCATAATCTATGTGTTGTCAAGTTTAGCAAGCTGGATGAAGCTTGTTAATAGCTTTAATTAGCAAAGAAACACCACGGGTAAGTGGAATTTTGCAGAAAATTAAGAATTTTTTCGGTTTTAGACCTTTGCTCTCTCTCTAAAAAATTCTCTCAATTAAGGATCCCACAATCCATTCCAAGGCCTGAGGATAGTAGGGAAGACTCTAGAGGAGGTCCACAACTGGTTTGTGTTCAAATAAAGCCCACAGATTGCTTCAATTTTGAGCTTCAAAGGTAGTATTCTTCCTTCTCTGTTTTTTCATGTTTTGAGCATGTTTTTAGTTTGGTAAAATTGATCAAATTAGAGTGCTTAAGATCCAAAATTGCTTCCGCTTTCTTAATATTAACTCTTTCAGGTATGACTAAGGATGACCTCCCTTGGACACTCTATGTGGATGGGGTCATCCAACAATTGAGGATGTGGAGTTGGGTTGCAGCTAGTGTTGTCAGATGGAGAGGGATCGTATGTGCTAAGGTTCAAGTTTCTAGCTTCCAACAATGAGGGCGAGTATGAGGCGTTGTTGGCTGGGTTGAGGGTTGCTAAGATGTTTGAGATCAATAATTTGCTTATCCTTAACGACTCTCAACTCATCGTGAACCAAGTGGTTGAAACGTATCAGGCCAAAGAACAACGCTGTGTATTTGGCAAAGGTGAAGCAACACTTGGGATCTTTTGTAAAGTTTGAGATCAAACAGATCCCCCGATCTCAAAATGCCAAGGCAGACCGCTGGCTAAGTTGGCAGCTACTTACGAGACAGAATTGGGACGATCCTTCCCTGTCAAGATCTTAGATGAGCTGAATGTTCAGGGAAGCGAAGTGATGGAACTAGATGACCCTCCTCTAGGTAATGAGCGCACTTAGATTGATCCACTAGTTGGTTTCCTTGCAAGTGGTGAGCTTCCTTTTGATAAACATGAAGCACGACAGTTGAGGTATAGAATAGCCAGATATGTCTTACAAGGAGGTAAGTTGTATAAGAGGATTTAGTTTTTACTTCTTCTCAAGTGCCTTACACCTACTGAAGCTAAGTATGTCATGCGAAAAATACATGAAGGAGTATGTGGAAACCATTAAGGTGCATGGTCTCTCGCACAGAAGGTGGTAAGGCAAGGGTATTATTGGCCAACTATATTTTCAGATGCACGTGTTTTTGTTAGGTCATGCGACCGATGTCAACGTTTTGCTATGATACAGAGACAACCACTTGAACCACTCACAAGCGTTATGAGCCCATGGACGTTTGCACAATGGGGGTAGACCACATAGGACCCCTTCCTCAAGGGCGAGGGCAAACGAAGTTTGCTATAGTGGCGATTTATTATTTTACCAAGTGGGCAGAAGCAGAAGCTCTTGCAACCATAACAGAGAAAAAAGTCACTGGTTTTATTTGGGGAGGTATAATATGCCGTTTTCGTATACCATGTGCTCTCGTCACCAACAATGGTCGACAGTTTGATAATGCAGCTTTTCAAAAATTTTGTGCTGATTTGAGCATCAAGCATTTCTTTTCTTCTCTAGCTCATCCGCAAGCAAATGGTCAAGTGGAGGCAATGAATAAAATTATCAAATGGAATCTGAAGACCAAATTAAAGGGGCTGAAAGGGTTTTGGACAGAAGAATTACCAAATGTATTATAGGCGTACAGGACAACCCCTTAGACCTCGACTAGTGAAACTCCTTTCTCACATTCGTTTGGATATGAAGTGGTCATTCCAATAGAGGTCGGCCTCCCATCACCAAGAGTAGTTTCATCCTGATGACAATTCAGATTTGCTTAACTTACATCTCGACCTTTTAGAGGAGAAAAGGGAGACAATATGGTTACGAATAGCCGAGTACAAAAATAGAGTAGCTCGATACTACAATTCCCGTGTGAAACAAAGGAGCTTTAAAGAAGGAGATTTAGTCCTTCGACGAGTTATGCTAAACACTAGAGACCTCTGTAGTGGAGCATTAGGCTCAATGTGGGAAGGTCTATATTGGGTTACAAAGATCATCCGACTAGGAACATATGAGATAGCTGATCTTGGAGGTCGGTAGATGCCTCATCCATGGAATGCAGAACATTTGAAAATATACATTCAATGAGTTGGTGTTTTTATTTTTTGTTGTAATTTTTAAATTGAAGTTTATTTCTTTGACTTCAATCTTTTATTAATAAAAGCACGTTTTTCTACTCAAGCAAGTTGTTTACAAGATAAAGCCCAACCTACGTGAGTGGGAGGTACGGTAGATCAAGACACAGACAAGCGACTAGATTAATCTTTGAAAATTTATGAGTATAACAAAGCAAGAATGCTGGATAACATAAATGATCATTAATAAATAAGAGTTCATAATTGAAAAAGGCAATATAGGAGTACGTAAAAAGCATCGATCCATAAAAGTTAAGAGGTTGCTCTTCATTTGAGAGAATACCATGAAGAAAATTCTCCTCAGACTTCATTTTCCAGTCCGGAAGTTTGACCAAGGTCAAACCCTGGAGGTAGGGGTGAGCATCGGTCGGGCGGGGTCGGTTTTCCCCCCCAACCGACGCCGAACCGACCATATGTCGGTTCGGTCGGGCGGTAAATTTTTTTTTTTTTTGCATAAAGCTTAAACCGACCGAACCGACTTCAGTTCGGTCGATCGGTTTTATATATATAATATATATATATATTTTTAAATATATTTATTTATTTTAACTTATTTATATATATATTATATATTTTTATTTATTAATTTTATTTTATTATTATTCATAATATATAATATATATAAAATTTTACAGTTTTTGTATTTTATAATTATTTATATTATATAATATAAATAATAATAATAATAATAATAATAATAATAATATTATTATTATTATTATTTAAAAATTCGGTCGGTCGGCCTGTCGGTTTAGGCCTAAGCCCCAAACCGACCAACCAACTTGTCGGTTTTGCATTTTGCAAAACTGACCTCTGACCGATGCCTTCTTTAAACAGCCCGACCAACGTCGGTTCGGTCAGTTTCGATCGGACGGATCAGTTTTTCGGAGTTTTTTGCTCACCCATACCTGGAGGATTGCAATACTCTTTGAAAGAAGTATTGAGCTATCTAAGATCCAAGTCAGGATGACGTTCCTTAGTGATTCGAACTGACCAGTTCACTCCACAACGCATAGCTTGATTATGAAAAGCGACATATTCTTCGGAGAGTTTGAATGCCTTGGTCAAGTATTTAGAATCAGTAAGTTTATCTTCGGCCTCTTTCGGTTTAGCTTGCATCTCTGACAATTGAAGCTGGAGGGTAGATATATCACTCTCGGAGCGAGCTCAATAGTCATTAAAGCGAGTATGGACTGAGTAAAGATTCTCCTGCACGGTTTGCAAAGTTTGCATCGCTTGAGCGTGCAGAGTTAGTGCTCGGTTTAGTTCTTCTTTGGGTATATGTGTCTAGCGAAGATGAGTGAGTTCTCCAGACATCCAAGAGAAGCTACGACTGTATGGACAAAAGCCTATAGATGAAACATACAGTGAGAAGATTAGGGCTTAAAACAATCAATGTTCAGAGAATAGACAAATACTTTACCTCACGAAGGTGATGCATCACAACTGTGATAGAAAGTTGAGGGTCTCGTAAACCATAATGACAGTCAACACGTTCTTGAGAAGAGCTACTTTCGGATAAACCAGCCCATATAGAAAATACTTGTTCAAGTTCAGCATTTTCGTCAACAGGAGAATCATAAGGACCTGTATAGTCAAATGGTAGTTCCACAACTAGACCCACTAAATGATGGAGGAATATTATGTCTGACCCCCCTAATAGAATGGACTGGGGGAAATGTCGAGGATGGAGAGATGCCTGATCTGCAGGATCTTGAGGAGGGGTTCGAAAGGTCGTACGCTTGGGAGAAGCCCAAGTGAATTGTCTTCGAGAAGGTCATTTTTCATGCCATTCATTATTAGTAGGAGAAGTAACCATGGGGGTAGTCTCTATAGGGTCAGAATCTGAGTGATTAGATAGCATCTCCAATTCATGTTCCATGGCTCTGAATTGTGAGCGCGAAGCCATATCTAAGAATAAATGATCAAAGTCAAAGTTCATTATCTACACTCAGAATTCGACTGATAAAATACTTATAACTTAATAAGATTCGCCGAAAGAGTCGGGCCTGAAGAGCTTATCGAAGGGGTCGGAATGAGATGATATTTGGTAAGGAGACTGAGATGAACCAAGTTAGGATCCTAACGCAAAAGTCCGTCAATTCTCCAAGAAAGATCACGAAAGGCGATAGCCACAAGTGATGGGTGGATTGATGTCAGCTACAAAAAATAATGACAAAATAAGAACAGTGTGATATATAAAAAAAACGATCTTGGTTGGGAAAGGAAAGAATGGGCTCGCCTATCACTCTGAATTCGGTTGGAACTAGAAAGATAACTAAGACTATCAAGAGCAAGCCATGAACCACTAATGAAGAACCAATACTTCTTTCAACCTTTGACTGACGAAGGTTCTTTTACAATAGATTCATGGACAAATTGCGGACTAATATAGTACAATGGTTGATATTTGTCTTTTTGTTTAAAAGTGTGTAAGGACAGAAAGTCAGTAGCGGACATGGGAGTGTGATTCTCAATCTGAAGCCAGAGAACATAACATCCTATAAAAGAACACCAAGCATTAGGAAGAATCTGACAGGGGACAAGATTGATGAGAGTCAAGAAACTTTGAACCATAGGTAGTAAAGGAAGTCGAATACCACTAGCAAACATATCAGGATAAAAAGCTACTTCCCTAGGTGGAGGTGAGGCTGGATTTTCTCCGCGATTCGGGACTCTCATATGGATGGAAGAAGAAATATTAAATTGAATCCTATGGTCATATAAAGTCGCTTGGGTTAGAGGTCCTTTTAGACCAATCCTAGTTGGCTTATTTCGTGTATGAGCCCAAGGTTTGCATTGACTACGGGCTTTTAGAAAGGGGTTAAGTACGAATTCTTCATCGTCTGGGTCTGACAAGTCACCGGTTTCGAAGTGAAGAGCCCTAGAACAACCTGCCATAAGGAAAAGAAACAAGGAACAAGAAGTTACCTGAAAGAGTGGAGGAAAGACAAGGGCTTCAAAGTAAAGAGCAGTGAGAGAAGGAAGAGTTCGAAAATTTATGAGAACTTGAGTTCGCAATGAATCCTTATATAGACATAAAATTGACACGATTTTTGAGACAAGGTATGGTGCTAACTATAGAATACAAATAAGTGATACCCTTAGACTTCCAAGCGAATCCCGAGCAAATAAGTTTAAGGGGTCTAGATTGGAAGTGGAGGCAACTGTTATGGATAAAAAGTTAGCTATCTAATTTTTCAACAATTATGAACAAGGAAACATAGCTCGATATGGAGCTTAGAAGAGATGAGCAAATCTCATAAAGGGATCGGCCCAAAGGCCATTTGGCCAACCCCTTGAAGGGTCGGCCTAGACTGGCATTGGCCGACCCCCTGGAGTAGACCAAGAGGCCATTTGGCCAACCCTTCAAGGGGTTAGCCAAGAGGTGAGGGGTCGGCCTGAACCGGCATTGGCTGACCCTTCGAGGGGTAAGCCAAGAGGCCATTTGGTCTACCCCTCGAGAGGTCGGCTTGAACCAGCTTTAGTTGACCCCTCTAAGGGTTGACCAAGAGGCCATGTGGCCGACCCCTCGAGAAGCCATTTGGTCGACTCCTTGAGGGGTCGGCCTAGACTGGCCTTGGCCGACCCCTAAGGGGTTGACTAAGAGGCCGTTTGGCCGATCCCTCGAGCTGTCGTCCTGGACCTACTTTGGCCGACCCCGAGGGGTAGGTCAAAACGCCAGGTTAGCCTTGGTTGATCTGTTGAGGGGTTCGCCATGAGGTCAAGAGACCGACTCCTCAAGGGGACGACCTAGACCCGCCTTGCCTGGTTCTTAACGGACAAGCAAGAGACTTTGAGTGGGAAAACCTATCGAGAACAAATTAAAACGGTATCAGAAGTAACATTTAAGGAAATAAAAATGACCCGATAGCCCGACGAAATTCCAGGAGAGTGTTATAGTGCGGGGCTGACTGTTATGGTTATACGAATATAAAATACGATGGGATACGACATGGAAATGGATGCAATCATTACTTACTTTCTATGGTCTAAGCTTTCTAAGTGAAAATCTGATTTCTAACTTGAGCGTCAGAGTTTAAATGGCTTAGCACCGCACCGATGTTAGTTCTCTATTTTGTAGGCATTTTTAGCTCCCAGTAATACAAATTTACCGTTAATCCGGCGATCCAAATTTTGGCATCAACATCCCCAAAATGGTAGGCTTATTGAATCGGCTACAAAGTCTATTCTCACCCATGCAAATCAAAGGATGAGCCCTCACAAGAAGGAGTTCACAATTCACTTAAGATTAAGACCAAGTCACATATGATCTTGTGAAATATTAATTTTCTCAATTAACAGATTTATAAAAGGAGATTAAATATTTCGTGGTCCAAACTTATATAAACTCATTATATAGGATACCCTTATTCACATGTCTCCACATGAACGATTTGGATTAAATCATTTGTAACAATTACAAAGTGGGTCGTATCAATAGTGTTACCAGGATAAGGCACCCAATATTATCCATATACTATAGACCCTTTTGGTTATTAATTGAACATGATCCTCTCGTATGTCAACTACATACTCCTCAAGATTACACTAATAACCTTGGATTTTCCACAATATTGAATAATGTTACACAAAATATAACATAACAATTATGTTATTCATAAATGAGAAAATGTTTATTAAAAAAACCACAAGACTTTAGGGCACAAAACCTAACAATATCCCACTTGCACTAAAGCCAGTAGGACATACAACAATGTGAACTAGAGCATACTACATATACCCAACATTTTCTCCCACTTGCCTTGGAGATGGTGAGCATATCTCGTAGAGCTAAACTTTATAGATGACCCTCAAACACTTTTGCCTGGAGAGCCTTTGTAAATGGATCAGCACAATTGTCTGTAAATTCTATCTTCGTGACAATCACATCTTCTTTTTGCACAATCTCTCAAATAAGATGATATTTCTTCTCTATATGCTTCCCTCTTTTGTGGCTTTTGGGTTCTTTGGAGTTTGCCACAACACCACTATTATCACAATAAAGTGTGTGTTGTGATTTATGCCCTAAAGCCTCGTAATTAATGATTTATTTAATAATTAATAATAATTTCGATTATTTTATTTGCAATATAATATTATCCATTATATGAAAAAGCCAAGGTTATTACTGTAATCTTGAATAGTATGTAGCTGACATGCGGGAGGATCATGTTCAATAAATAACCTAAAGGGTCATAGTATATGGATTAGGTTGGGTGCCTTATCCTGATAACACTATTGATACGACCCACTTTGTAATATTTACAAATGATTTGATCCAAATCATTCATGTGGAGACATGTGAGTGGGGGTATCTTATACAATGAGTTTGTGTGAGACTGGACCACGAAATATGTAATATTATTTATAAATTCGTTAATTGAGAAGATTAATATTTCATCAGGATGATCATATGTGACTCGATCTTAATCCTAAGTGAGTTATGAACTTCTGCCTGTGAAGGCTTGTCCTTTGATTTGCATGGGTGAGAGTGACTTTTGTAGCCGATTCAATATGCCTACCATTTTGGGGACTTGACCAAATAGGGAGCTGAGAACATAATCTCACAAGATGGAATTCACTCATTCCCTTATAGGGTAAGTAGATGAGTAGTTCCTTTAAGTGTTGATTTTGGGACTTGAACAATGGGGCCCCAAACTCTCATTGGCTCAAAAGGGACTTAGTTATGGTTAGATCATAAAAAAATTGTTCATTAGATGATCAATGGTACTTAAGGTGCAATATGTAATTATAGGCGTAAAACAGACTTTTGATCCAACTATAATTACTGTTGGGATTTATGCCCTAAAACCCTCGTAATTAATAATTTATTTATAATTAAAAATAATTTTGATTATTTTATTTGCAATATAATATTATCCATTATATTAAAAATCCAAGGTTATTAGTATAATCTTGAAAAGTATGCAGTTGACATACTGATAGTGGGCATAAGTGTGCTATTTCTAGGCTTGATTTTACGTTAGTTTTGCTATGATCGTGTGTGCTCGAGCATTTGAAGCAAAACTGGAGAATGGAGAAGTATTTGGATGAAGAAGTATTGGAGTTATAATTGAAGATCCAAGTGTTGAAGAGAAGGAAACAAGGTTGTGAACTCGAGAGTATAGCGTTGCAACGCCATCTATAGTGTTGCAACGCCACTTCAGCAACCTTTCAGCCTTGAAGACCAGCAGCCTTTCAGCCTAGCGTTGCAACGCTATCTCGACTCTATAAAAAGGAAGTTTTGCTATTCGAAAAGGGGAGCCGTTTTGAGAGACAAAAAATCCTTAACTCGATTCAAGCACTGTCTAAGGACATAGAGGAGACCTTTGGAGAGCCGAGGAGGAGAATCAAAGCTCGAGATCGTGGACATCACGTCGGAGACGAGTGTTGGCACTCGACCTAAGTTTCTTCTCTAATTCTTTTACTTTTCTTTTAGATTTAGGAGTTTTTGCGGGTTGTACTTATGTTGTAACTATGCGTTTAGACCCTTGCTTGGTTGTAGTTGTTGAACATTTGGTTGATTTTTAGTTTAATTTATATATTGACATCTTTTAACAATCTCTTTATATTGGCCTAACCTTTGGCCATGGTTTTGCATGTTTAATTAAATTTAGCTTGAGAGAGTAAGTTTAGTTGTAGAACACTAGATGCATGACTAGGTTTAATCTATTGCACGAGAGTGAGTAGATTAATTCTAGAAGCCTTAAGAGAATCGCCTAATGCCCTGATTAGTAATAGAAATAGATCGAAATGTTGATTTATTGCTAGACATGAGTTCAATTGAGCTCGAGAGAGGATATGGATAACTTAGTAATTCTTGGTTTAAGATTGTTAGTATAAAATCAAGTTATTAATCAATTCAAGTTGGGCTTAAGGTAATCAACCATGCATGTTTCTCAAAATTGGACTACAAAGCATGTACATAGTAGTTTAGATTTTATTTGTCTTTTTGATCACTTTAAAGTTTTGTTTCTCTAAATAAAATTGGGCATAATTAACTGTGGTACTTAATAATCTAAGAACTCCAATCCCTGTGGATGACCCTGGCCACTATTATTGCAAAATACTTAGAGGTCCGATTTTTAGAAATTTAATCTTGATAGGGCCTTCGACAAGCCTTCTATCACATATGGGAGGATCATGGTCAAGAAATAACCTAAAGGGTCATAGTATATGGATAAGGTTGGGTGCCTTATCAAGAACACTATTGATACGACCCACTTTGTGATAGTTACAAATGATTTGATCCAAATCGTTCATGTGGGGACATGTGAGTGGGGGTATCTTATATAATGAGTTTCACGAAATATTTAATCTCTCTTTATAAATCCGTTAATTGAGAAGATTAATATTTCATCAGGATGATCATATGTGACTCGATCTTAATCCTAAATGAGTTATGAGCTCCTGCTTGTGAGGGCTTGTCCTTTGATTTTCATGGGTGAGAGTGGTTTTTGTAGTTGATTCAATATGCATACCATTTTGGGGACTTGACCAAATAGGAAGCTGGGAACATAATCTCACAAGATGGAATTCACTCATTCCCTTATAGGGTAAGTAGACGAGTAGTTCCCTTAAGTACTGATTTTGGGACTTGAACAATGGGACCCCACCCTCTCACTGATCTGAAAGGGACTTAGTTTCATAAACAAATTGTTCATTAGAGGATTAGTGGTACTTAATGTCACACCCCCTCCCGAAACACCTGTTATCTTAGCCCAGAGGAAGGCGTGAAGCCAACAGGCATCGTTTCACTTCTTAACGATACCTATGACCTTTTTAATTCCTGATAAACAATCCATACCTGTATACGAGATACTATACATACCACACAGCAGAAAATTAGGAATCTTATTACACATACATACGGAGCGGTTCTGGTTAAACCTAACTTGAACAAGCCAGACACGACCAGACGTGCTTTATACACCCAAGACCACTAATTCCATATACAACATAACTACACATCCCTATTAAGTTATGTACAATACGAGCAGACTTGCTATACTACGCCAACCACGTACAAAAATATCAGACTCGTAGAGCGTTCAGCAGGCTGTGGCAGGATCTCAGGCACTGGGAACTCGATCTCTACCTGGAAAGTTGGAAAACATTGAAAGAATGAGCTGGAAAGCTCAGTGAGTGACTGAGTTTAAAACTATTAACTCGTAAATCATAACATATAACATCAATAGCTTTTACAGAAGTCCAGCAAGTGTGTCAAAAATATTAACCATTTTAAACATATGACAAACTAGTTTGTGTAAGCCTCGCCCAGTACAATCAACGCTCATTCTACGATGTAGTGGGGCCCGCCCAGCACTCCCATCGTCTTTGTCGTAGTGGGGCTCGCCCAGCACTCACGACAGCATTGTTGTCACGGAGTACACTCAACGTCGACAACAGAAAATGACCTGTGTGCACACGGTACTATACAACCTCGGGCTCAGAATCTCAAATATTTACTCATTCGGGTCTCATAGAAACACATGAAAACCTTTGACACTACTTGCTAACACATGTTGGCCCGAAATTATGGTATTTTCACTAGTTCGGGTAAAATAGTAAACATATGCTCACAACGAACAATTAAATCATTTCTAGGAAACCATATATGCTCATAAATACGTGTTCAAGAGACATAAAGTCTTTAAGTAAAATTACTCTTAGAAAGTCTTTTATTTTCGTAAGCATAAGTTCAAGCATAGAATACACTTCCGAAATTCGTTTTGTCACTCACAGCGTTAATAATAGATTCTTGGTCCGTAAATTTGTCCTATTTCTTCTTGGCCTGTCAAACAAAACAAAACCAAGCATTAGAATCTTGACCTCACGAACTTAAGGCCTAGGGTTGCAAAAACCACCCCATCAATTTCCTGCACTTTACAGATTTTATACCTTAAACTCACACACCTATAACTTTTCCATTACTTGCTCAAAAATGATGTAGTTTATACCAAACTCTTCCTTTTTGAACCCTCTAAAACTTATCTGAAGGAATGAAATTGAAATTCCTAAAGGATATGTCCGTAAATACCTCGAAAGCCACTTCCTACAAAATCGGTTTCTGCACTTTCCAGACTCGTTTTCCTGCTGCACCCTGAACTTAACATGAATTTTAAGGCAACTTCCATTCAATTTATAACCACGACTTATTCATGAAAGTTATAGGAATTTAAATCAGCTTTCCATCCATACCTAATACAGCTTCTAATTCGAAGTCTACAGATCAGCACATCTCAAAAACCAGAGGTTCCCCGGATTTGACAGTAAAAACACTCCTCTGACTTCCCCTTCAAAAACCCATAACATAACTTCAGATTTTGCTCGAGCTTCCTTCACGAAAATTGTTCTAAAATGAGTTAAATTTCAAGGAAATCAAACCTCACCTCTTAATACTTCTCGTGGAGCTCAGAATGATCCAAACATCAGATGTAGTCAGGATTGATCACAAACTTTGTCATGCATCTTGAATTGGGCTTTTCCCTTTCTTCTTCAACCTCAACTTCAGCAAAACCCCTTTTCTTCTTCCTCTCAGCCTCTACCACGAAAAACCCTAATTATTTCACCAAAATGGGTAGCAAAATGGATGGACAATAATTAAAGAGAAAGAGTTTGATGGTGGGGCCCTTTTCCTCTCATTTTCATTTTTCTTTTCTTTTTTTTTTTTTTTTTTTCTTCTTTTTCCTTCCCAAAACAATATACCAACCTCCTTTTCTTCTTTCCTTTTAATTTTTAAGAAGTTTCAAGGAGGAACTCCGGGTTTACACTTAAGGTGCAAGATGTAATATGGACTTTTGACCCAGCTGTAATTACAAACAACTCGTGAAGGATCGACTTGCATGTAGTGATTATATCTATGGACACAACTTGTCCTACAGTATATTCTTTGCAACTCTAGGTCTATAGTGGAGTGACCTATAGTTAAAGAATGAAAATTAATTAACTACATAGTTTTATTTATTGATTTTGTATCATTGGAGCTTATAATCTATAGGTCCATAAGATCCCCTTGCTAGCTCATATAAACAAATAATGATCAATTTCGTTGAGAGAAATTTTGAAATGTTCGAATTAATATTTAATATATTTGATATATTAAATGAGAAAAAACATATTTATTGTATATGATGCATTAAATATTAAAGAAATTATTAATGTATTAAGATACATTAAAGAAAAGATATTTATTAAATTTGAATTAGATTCAAATAAGGAAATAGATGTTGTAGGTGAATTTGGAAAGATTTGAATATGATGCAATTTGGTTGGATAAATATATTTTAATATATTAGATATTAAAATATATTATTTAATTATTTTCCCTAGGCCACTATGAATAGGGCCCTAGGGGTGAGCCATTTATGTACATTCCAAATAAGATAAAGAAACTCTAGAGAATTCTTCCATCATTCTCTCATTCTATTTTCTAGAAAGTTCCTACAAACCTCTTTGGTCCTTTGTTCGAGTCATAGCAAGGAAGACTTTGTGGAAGTCTTGGAATTCAACCTCATTGGAGTTGGAGCACAAGGAGAAAAATACCTTTAAGAATATTCTCCATATTATTTTCATGGTATGTTTTGCTTAACCTTAATTTTTATTGTTTAATTCTAAATAAAATCAAAGTCAATTCCAATGCTTCCGCTGTGAGTTTAATTCGATTATTCCCTTCAATTTGTATCAGAGCGGTCTTTGAATTTTATTTAGAATTAAGGTTTTGTAAGGTGGGTATTTTAATTTCATATATGTGATATATGTGATTTGCAAATATATTGTTTAGGCTATTTGGCATTAGCTTTATTGTTTTGATTAGATCAATTGTAAAACCCAAAAGGGTTAAGATTTGTTGTAATTGTTGATAAGATCGTTCAATTCAAATGTGTTTCTTGAAGCCGACTGCTGCAATTGAAAAGTTAGGATTCTAAATCCTATATTTGGAATGGTTCAAACAAGGAATGATATTGAAGACCAAGATATGTCTTGGATTTAAATTATTGTATAAATTGTTTTCAATTTCTTAGGTATGCCAAATATGTCGGTCAATTTTGCTAAGTTTAATTTAATTATGCATGTGATGTATGTTTTAAATTAATTGATTGTTGCATAAAGTATGTCATTTAGATTAAAATCCCACCATAGGTTAAGCATGATCATGCATCTTAATTACTTTTGAATATAATTGTTATCTTTGAAATTTTTTGATTAGGATGTTTCCTAATAGAAGTAAGATGTTTTCCTAATAAGTTTATATTTTCCATATCTTTGAATATAATTGTTATATTTGGAAAATTAAATTAGGATATTTCCTTTCATAAATGAAACCCATGTTTTCCTAATTGGATTAGGATATATCTTAATGAGATTAGGGTTTCCTTAAAATAAAGATATTTTGATTCATGCTTTAAATATATTAAAATTTGAATTTAATTTATCTTTATTTGTTTCCTAATAAGATTAGATCTTTAATTTCAAAATAAGATCAAATATTTTAATTTCCTAATAAGATTAGGTCTTCCATAAATAAAGATAATTTAATTCAAAGATAAAATATTTTAAGTTTTGAATTTAATTTATCTTTTATTTTTTTAATAGGATTAGAATAAAATATTCATGATGATCTTTTAATTTGTTTTAAATGGTTTAAAATGATAGAATTTTAAGATTATCCAATAAGTGATTTTTAATAGGATTAAAAACGTGGCTTAAATTCATAGGTTCATTAATCTAGTAATTAATAGTTAATTAAAGATTAATGAATTTGAAATAAAAATTGACTATAAGAGAACTCTGTCTATGAAAGGTTAGGTCTAGACTGAGGTATTTAAGCTGACCGAAATGGAACACCTCTAACTAGGAACTGACCTAGGAGTTGAATTAGTCAAATTTTATTTTATTTCATTAACATAATGTGATTAGTTTTTAAATAGATTAATAAACTTGGTAATTCAGATTAAAATCAATCTAACAGTTATAAGGGTTATAAAAGGATAGATTGGGAACTTAGATAAATGAGATTAGCCTAATTTGCCTAAGTAATAGAAAATCCTATTACAAAATACTTAGTGGGAGAAGGATATTTGTCAACATATCAAACAGTCTCTATCATTGATTCACAACGTTAGATTCATGCGGGGCCTTGTGGTGGCTTTTGGATCGACCTCCCTACGGAAGATGTTTGCATGGGTCAATATCAGGGTGGATCTTCTGAGAAAGTATTTTCAAAATAGTAAGTGGGAGAAGGAAATGCGTCAACATATCCTACAGTTCATCATTGGTTCACATCGCGAGATTCATGCGGGGCCTCGTAGTGGCTTTTGGACCATCCCCCTACGGAAGGTGTTTGCATGGATCAATATCAGGGTGAACTCCTGAGAAGGATATGATTGTAGTTTTGTTTCCAACACTTGACCTACCCTACGACGACACTTGTTGGGATAAAACTATAGGATCTAAAATGATGGGTCACACTTACAAAGGGCTTATTAAAGTTGTTAATATTGTCTTTGACCAAACTAATGGTAACTAAATATTATAGAAATAAGAGTTATTATGGTATAATACTTAGTTGAGATTGTCTCAGTTTAGTTAGGGAACATTTGACCTACCCTTTGGCGGCCCTTGTTCTAGCTCACTAAACTACCATAACATTAGAAATTATTTATAGGGTTCATTTTTCAAATCGTTTGATTTATATGCTAAAATTGAATGAATAATTGTTTGCATGATGTTAAATTATATATTTTATACATTTCAATATTATGTCAATTTCTCTCATAATTTTTAATTTTATTACTGATAAGTCAAAATTGAGAAGTTTTATTACTTGGAAAAGTAATGTTAACACTATAATGGTAGTGTAAAAATTTTGAATTTGTCTTTATTGAGAAATGTTATCAAAACCTGTTGCTAATGCTATTTGAATTGTTCGTGAAGAACATGATTAATGAATCAAAAGTAAACGAGATAGCTTGTACGTATTCTCGTAGTTGACATGTTAGATGTCAAGTTTAAAAGATAAAGAAAATGACAACAATATATGAGATGTTGAAGTCAACATAAGCTAAATTTAGAAAATTGTCTAAATGATCTCGAAGATTAAGTATTACAAAAATTCAAGAAAAGAAACTAAATGATTGAAGCTATATAAAAGGAAATAGTTACTAAATTAGCTAGGACAATCATAATAAGAGGAATTTTTTAAATACCTTTATAGGAAGAAAAATATAAATGAAAGTAAATTTGATTTACTAGATTTTTGGTGGAGTATAAATAACGCCACCTAGATAGTCGATATAAGATCTACTATCAAGATTTATTCTTCATTACATTTAATATGTAATTCTTGGAAAATACATAACATGTAGAATAGTTTCTACAAGTTAGGAGCAGGAAGCCTATCTCAGTTAGTGTAGTCAGACATTAAGATATCATTAAGTAAAAATTGTTACTCAATGCTGAATATGGTGTTTTTAGTAACCATAAGAGAAATTAAATTTCTCTAACTTTTTACTAAAAATGTTCATATAGTATGAATTACTTTGAAGTATGAAAGTTTATATTTTCAAATTTGTTTGAAAATGCATTCAGCTGAAAATAAGAACAATTTGTATATGTTAAATGTTGACATATACTATACTACAAAATATTGAGATATTTAGGATTATAGAATCCAGAATAGAAAGACATCATTTTCTCCTAAAAGATGATACTTGACTTTGGCTATTAAGGTTGATTAACATCAACTTGAATAGAATGAAAAGACTAGTAAAAGGCAATTCTCTAAAAAGTTAGTTAATTACTTTACCTATCTGTAGATCTTGCCTTTCATGCAAGATAATCATTGGGCCTTTATTAGATAGGGCTAGAACGCCAAAGAATACTTTGGGTTTACACATACTGACCCAAGTGGTCTGGTGAATGTAAATGCCAAATAAAGTCATGAATATTTCGTCACTCTAGTTGATGATTATTCAAGGTACAAGTATCTTTACCTAATACAACATAAGTCGAAATTTTTTAAAAGTTCAAGAAAATTAAGACTAAAGTTAAAAATCGATTAGATAATTAAATCTATCAAGACATTATGATCAGATCATAATAGAAAGTACAGGAATCTTACGTACAAAAATGAATTGATAGAAAATAGGTTTTTATCCCAATTATCTAAACACCAAGTACAATTTTGTGAAATTGTGTTGCAAGAGGAGAAACATAACCTTGTTAGACATGGTCACATCAGTAATGAGTTACACACCATTACCAAACTCCGATTAGAAAATGCAATAGAGATTGCATGGTGAACATGATTCCTTCCAAAAGTGTCTACGAGACAATTTTAAAGATTATAGAAGAGTAGTAAAGCTGGTTTACAGCACTTCACCATTTGGGAATGTTAAGCTCACGTACTGAAACAAGCATTATAAGCTTGTATATGTTCAAAGATAACCCTAAGTGTAGGCCACCCCTAAGGAGTATAAAATGGTCTTTTATATAGTCCTAAAACGAATAAGGTATTTGTATGACAAATATCAATTTTATAAGGAATGTCAAATAAAAGATTATAGACCTTTAATAAGGTGAGATAATGTTAATAAATTGGTTCCAAGTGAAGCCACTAAATAGTTAACAAAAGTTGTAAACAATTTAATTATATTTGAAAGTCAAATGGATTCTAGTCATGAATTGGATAAGCCTCATCGTAGTGGGAGAGTTATGAGATGACTCAACATTTACAAGGACTTAATTGAAACCCAAATTTTCATGTTAGATGACAAAGTTGAAGGCTTATTACCTGCAAAGTGAGACTAATGGCAAAGGGTTAAACCTAATAGGAGAAAGTAGACCGCGAGTAAATTTTCTCACTTGTTGGCCATACTGAAGTCTGTAAGCATTATTTAATTCATTGTTGCAAATGTGATATAAAAAAAATGAATGTTTAGAATTCTTTTATGAAAATAAATCTTAAATAATGCTTTTACACAAATTAATCAGATATGTTTATTTTTAAAGATAAAAAGCAAAAAGTTTGCGAAATAGTAAAGGTTCATTTATGAAATGAATTTTACCATTAGATCTGTGAATATAAGGTTTGATAAAAGTATCAAAATCTATGACTTTGGATAAATATTAATAAAGAAATAAACAAGAAAATCATTAATTGCTTAGTGGATTTTTCTCATGTTTTATGTTGATGATATTTTTACCCATTATGAATGATGTAAGATGTCTAACATAAAAAGTTGATTAAATAACCAATTCCAAATAAGTGATTTGGAATAACTTAGTATATTTTACATGTACAAAATGGAGATTTTAAGGACAAAATGTTAACTTTGTCTCAAAAATCTTATATTGACAAAATTGTTGTCAAATATTTTATATTTATGTCTAAGGAATAGTATCCTAAGACACCTCAAATGTTGAAAGTATATTATATGCATAAATGAGACTGAACATTTATTATACAATTGGTTAACATATATCAGTTAAACGAATGGTTAACTGATATTAAATGTTCAGTTATCTATGGATAATGAGAAATTTTTGTGTATGGAGTTAAAGATTTGATCTTTACAAGATACACTGATTCTTACAAAGATTTAGGAAATCTATGTAAAGATAAATTTTAACCTAGGTGATGGAGTATGATATACAAGTTAAATTGTTTTGCTTATGAAGAAACAAAAGGACTTGTATGACTCAAATAGTTCCTTAAAGATCTGAAAGGTGTTTTAAATATATTTAGTTTATCCTATTTATTATGATAATAGTGGTGCAAAGACTAATATTAAGGAAATTAGAAAACTCCAATGTATAGGGAATCATATCGACAGAGAGAAAGCATGATGGTAGTGACTAAGATGACTTTTAATGGTAGTCCTTTGGATCTATATAAAGAACTCTTCGGGCTAAAATGTTTGAGGGTCACCTAGAATGTCTAAGATTACAAGACATGTCTCATCTTTGCTAGGGCAAGTGGGAGAACATGTTGGTATAGAGTATGCCCTAGGATACATGTCTCGCCGGCTTTAGTGCAAGTGGGAGATTGTTGGGACTTATGCCCTAAAGCCTCGTAATTAATAATTTATTTAATAATAAATAATAATTTTGATTATCTAATTTGCAATATAATATTATCCATTATATGAAAAATCCAAGGTTATTAGTGTAATCTTGAACAGTATGTGGTTGACATAAGAGAGGATCATGTTCAAGAAATAACCTAAAGTGTCATAGTATGTGGATAAGGTTGGGTGCCTTATTCTGATAACACTATTGATACGACCCACTTTGTAATAGTTACAAATGATTTGATCCAAATCGTTCATGTGGAGACATGTGAGTGGGGGTATCTTATACAACGAGTTTGTGTAAGACTGGACTACGAAATATTTAATCTCTCTTTATAAATCCATTAATTAAGAATATTAATATCTTATCAGGCTGATCATATGCAACTCGATCTTAATCCCGAGTGAGTTATGAACTCCTGCCTGTGAGGGCTTGTCCTTTAATTTGCATGGGTGAGAGTGACTTTTGTAGTTGATTCAATATGCTTAACATTTTGGGGACTTGACCAAATAGGGAGCTGAGAACATAATCTCACAAGATGGAATTCACTCCTTCCCATATAGGGTAAGTAGATGAGTAGTTCCCTTAAGTGCTGATTTCGAGACTTGAACAATGGGGCCCCACCCTCTCATTTGCCCGAGAGAGACTTAGTTTATAATTAGATTATAAACAGATTGTTCATTAGAGGATTAGTGGTACTTAAGGTGCAAGATGTAATTATAGGGGTAAAACAGACTGTTGACCCAACTGTAATTACGAACAACTCGTGAAGAATCGACTTGCATGTAATGATTATATCTATGGACACAACTTGTCTTACAGTGCATAAGAGTGCAACTCTAGGTCTATAGTGGAGTGACCTATAGTTAATGAATGAAAATTAATTAATTTTGTATCATTGGAGCTTATAATCTATAGGGCCACAAGCTCCCCTTGCTAGCTCATAGTAACACTAAAAGATCACTTTAGTTGAAAGAAAATTTTGAAATTTTGAAATTAATATTAATTTGAAGTGTTCAAATTAATATTTAATATATTTAATATATTAAATATAAAAGAGGAAAAGATATTTATTGTCTTTGATACATTAAATATTAAAATTTGAAATGTTCAAATTTAATATTTAATTTGAAGTGTTCAAATTAATATTTAATATATTAGATATATTAAATATAAAAGAAGAAAATATATTTATTGTATTTGATACTTTAAATATTAAAATAATTAATGTATATTAGATACATTAAATAAAAGATATTTATAAATTTTGAATAAGATTCAAATAAATAAATATCGTAGGAGATTTGAATGAGATTCAAATAAGTATAAGATATATTTTAATATATTAGATATTAAAATATAATATTTTAATTCTGGCAAAGATTTACCTTTGGTCTCTATAAATAGGACCCTTGGGTTGAGCCATTAGAAACAACACATATCTTCTCAATAGAGAATTAGATAATTCTCTCTAGACATCTTCCTCTCCAATCCCTTGTAGAATTTATTTCAAGAGGCTCCCACAAGTCTTGGTCTTGTGTTTGAGTCATAGCTAGGAAGATTTTATGGAGGAGATAAAGATCCGCCAGAAATATCTCCATATTTATTCCAAGTAAGTTTGCTTAACCTTAATTTTTAGTTTAATTTTAAATAAAATCAAATACAATCCAATGCTTCTGCTGCAGAGTGAAATGTTCATTCCTTCATATGTGTTAAGTCAACAATTGCAATTGCAATTAGGCAACAATTCCAATCAAAAGGGCATAACTTGCATCCATCTTTTCATTACCTTTGTTATTTCAAATTTTACTTTTTACCAAACCAACCTTCTCAACTTTTTTACTTTTGGTTATCAAGTTGCATTTTGAACACCATCTTGCTATTTCTTGAAGTTTTGTTTAATTCGTTCCCTATGGGATCGATACTTTGGAGTACTTCTAATTTTATTACTTGTATTGACAGTGTGCACTTGCACTGGGCTAAAATCTTTTCTTAGAACCAAAAGTCTTTTATTTTAACCCACACGTTTCAGTTGATCGTTACAAAGGATGAGTATGGTCGCTACAAAAGAAGAAGACCATGGTCTAACTTCTACTTTCACTCAACCCTTTCAAAGGCTAAGCGTCTCTACATCGAGCAACTGTCGACCTTCAACATCTATTTTTTATCGCCTCAAAGTAACAAGCGATCCACATGAAAGAAAGATGAACACCTTGGAGGTAAAATTATTCGGTGAAGTAAACAAAGACAAAAAGACAAAAGATTCACAGTCTTGTTCTTTCACGTATGAAAAGGAAGTTCTCCATTCTCGTAAATACAGAGAGTTCCTTGAAGGTGAAAAATCTCATCATTATAACAAATCCTACAAATGAAGGATTTGATCAAGACCATAATGACGATAAGGACATTTAAAATGTAAAAGCTCCTTATCGCAAGAGCCTAAACTGCATGATGCTCCTACAACCTCAAAAAAAATTTCTTTGAATTATGTTATGACTTGATTCCTTTCATAGAAAGAAAAAACTAGGGTTGGGGAGAATTTGGGTTATGTGGAGGCCGAATAGGTTTACTTTTGTGCCTACGGTTGTGCATGCTCAGTTCATCTCTGGTACCTTGGTTGATGTGGTTACGTCTGTTTCAGTGGAGGTGGCCTGTGTGTATGCTGCTAATTTAATGGGGGAGCGGAGGGCTATGTGGGATAATTTATCTCAGATTATTGCTGGGTGGTCATTACCTGGAGTGGTCATGGGGGACTTTAATGTTGTTCGCTCTGTTGGGGAATCTTATGGCGGGAATCCTGATTTGAGTGAGATGGAGGAATTTGATTCTTCCATTACACATGCAGATTTGGTGGAGCTCAAGGTTCAGGGGAGTTGGTACACGTGGTCGAGTAGTCCATTTGGGGGTGCTGGTGTGATGCGTCGTTTGGATAGGGTAATGGTGAATAGTGCCTGGGTGTCCTCTTTGCCCCTATGTGTGGTTCGAGCGCATGGTTGGGGGGTATCTGATCATAGCCCTTTGGTTTTTGAGTTAGGAGTGCCGATTCCGAGGCGTCGTGTGGTGTTCCATTATTTTAGTCATTGGGCTGAGGAGGAGGGTTTTTTGGGTGTAGTTGCTGATTGTTGGGTTTGTCATCAGGGTGTGTCACCCTTGGTTAGTTTTGCTCGTAATTTAAAGGTTGCTAAAGGGAGGTTAAGGGCTGAGTTTGGTAGGACTCTGGAGGGTCTTAGTGTTGAGGTGGTGGAGTTGCGTAGACAAATGGAGGTGGCTCAGGTTGCTTTGGGGGTTGATCCTGGGTTAGAGGTGTTCCAGGGAGAGGTTAGGAGGTTGACTCAGGCTTTCTGGGTTTCAGCTCGTAGGGAGGAAGCCTCTCTTCGTCAGAAGTCCCGTGTTAAGTGGCTTGCGTTGGTGATCAGAATTCCTCATTTTTCCATCGTAGTGTTAAGGCTAGGGTGCTGAGGAATGGGTTGACATCTTTGTGTGATGAGGAGGGTAGGATATTGTCTACTCATGAGGAGATCTCGGCTACTGTTGCGGGTTATTTTTGGAATATTTTGGGGGTGCAACCTGTGGCCTATAGGGATTTAACTGACCGTGTGGCTGAGATTGTTCAGTTTGTGTGGCCGGATGAGTGTTTGGTTGATTTAATCAAGCCGGTTACTAGGGAGGAGGTTCGTACTGTGCTTTTTGCAATGAATAGTAATAGGGCGCCTGGTCCTTATGGGTTTTTGGTGGGCTTCTATAAGTCTGCATGGAGTGTTGTTGGGGATGATTTTTGTGGTGCTGTGTTGCATTTCTTCTCTACCTATTATTTGCCGCCGGGTATTAATGCTACGGCAATCACGCTGGTGCCTAAAAAGAGTAATCCGTCTGTGCTGAAGGATTATCGTCCGATTTCCTGTTGTAATGTGTTGTATAAATGCATTACGAAGATCTTGGTGAACAGGTTGTCAGTGTGGCTGCCTACCTTTGTGAGTACTTATCAGTCTGCTTTTGTGCCAGGCAGGAATATTGTGAATAATATTTTACTATGTCAGGAGTTGGTGGGTGGGTATCATCTGAATAAGGGTGTGTCGCGTTGTGTTTTGAAGGTGGATCTTCAGAACGCTTATAACACAGTGAATTGGGATTTCTTGTTTGGGGTTTTGTTGGCTATTGGGACTCCTTTGCAGTTTGTTAGTTGGGTGCGTGCTTGTGTGACGTCCCTATGTTTTCTGTTTCTGTGAATGGGTCTCTAGAGGGGTTCTTTCCTGGAAGGAGAGGGTTACGACAGGGGGATCCCTTGTCCCCGTACCTGTTTGTATTGGTTATGGAGGTGCTGTCCAGGATGCTTAATTCTCCGTTGGAGGGTTTTGTTTATCATTTTCGTTGTGAGAAGATTCGTCTTACACATCTGTGCTTTGCTGATGATTTGATGATCTTTAGTGGGGCTGATCGGAATTCATTGGCTGCTATACAGGGTGTGTTGCATCAGTTTCGGGATTTTTCAGGTTTGGTGGCGAATACTGCTAAGAGCTCGTTGTTTTGTGCTGGATTGCCAGTCTTGGAGGCAGCTGGGTTGGCTCGTATGTTGGGTTTTTCTTTGGCTGATTTACCTGTACAGTATTTGGGGGTTCCTTTACTGACTGGTAGGTTATGTTATAGGGATTGTAAGCCTTTGTTGGATCGGGTGACTGCGCGAGTTAGGAGTTGGCAGGCTCGGGTTCTTTCCTATGCTAGGAGGGTGCAGTTGATTCAGTATGTGTTGTAAAGTTTCCATGTTTATTGGGCGAGTGTCTTTGTTTTGCCTGCCCAGGTTACTCATGAGTTAGAGCGGATTCTGAGGTCTTATCTCTGGTGGGGGGATCCGAGTAGTGTGGGTGGGGCTAAGGTTGCTTGGGCAGAGGTTTGTCTGCCTAGGAGTGAGGGTGGTTTGGGGTTGAGGGATTTGACAACAAGGAACTCGGCCGCAATTATGAAGCTGTTGTGGTTGCTCTTTTTACAGTCTGGTTCCTTGTGGGTTGCATGGGTGGAGGCTTATGTTTTGAGTGGTCGATCTCTGTGGTCTATTCGTGTATCGCCTGATGGTCGTGGTGCCTAAGGATGGTTCTAAGTCTGCGAGATAAATTTAGGGAGTTGGTGTCGTTTCAGATTGGCGATGGTTGTAGATGTTTCATCTGGATTGATCCTTGGTTATCTGGCGGTTCTATTGTTGGCCGGTATGGTCAGCGTGTTGTGATGATGCTGCTAGTTCTCTGACGGCTCGTGTTTCAAGTTTCTTAACTTCTGAGGGAGAATGGCGGTGGCCTGAGGTGTCTTGGGAGTTGTTGGAGTTGGCTCCTCAGGTTCGTGCGGTTCGCCCTTGCCTGGGTCGGGAGGATGCTCTTGTTTGGTTGCCGTCTCCTTCAAGTGGGTTCTCTGTTGCTAGTGCCTGGGAGGCTATTAGGCCGTGGAGTGGTGTGGTGTCGTGGTATCGTCTGCTTTGGTTTGGAGGTAATATCCCGAGGCACGCTTTTATTGCTTGGATGGCTGTTCGTGATAGGCTCTATATTCGAGATCGATTACTTCTGTGGGGTGTATCTTCGTCAGCAGCATGTCTATTATGTGTTGATGGGGTGGAGTCTCGGGATCATCTGTTCTTCGCTTGTCCGTTTAGTAGGATTGTGTGGAGTAAGATGCTGATTTAGGGGAATTCGTCGCATAGGATTGCTTCCTGGGATGTAGAACTTCAGTGGATTTGTGCTAGGAGTAGAAGGAAGATGGCTCAGACTAATGTTCGATTTCGTTGTGAGTCTTGGGGTGGACAGGCTGTTGATAGGATTGGTCCTCCTTGGGGCTGGTTTTAACTTTTTTCCTGTATGGGTCTAGTTTGCGTTTTACCTGGCTCGGGTTGTGAGCTGTTGTTTAGTTGTACCCTGCTCGGGTTGTGAGTTTTCATTTGTTTTGTGCTTTTTTTGCTTTTTGCCTTGACCTCGGGCTATGAGGTCCTCCCCCCTTTTGCATTAATATATTTATTTTGTAAAAAAAAAAAAAAACTTTAATTTCAAGCAGCTGAAAGAAAGAAAAAAAAACTTTACCTTCAATCTAAAAAAAAAAGTGTTTCCATCCCCATGAAAAGAGATGTTGCAAGTTGGATGCATACAAGAGGGTTTCGCTCACTTGAGGTTCGAGCTTTGTTCCTATTGCGCTACTTTTTAGTTAAGCATTGCAAAACTGTAAGTGTACGAGTCAAGTTTTAGTATAGTGAATTTAAGTTTCGAGTATCGTCCTTAGGATTAAATTTCCATTTTAATTGATTGTCATAGTTACTAACATTTAATTTTATCTAGAGAATAAGAAAGGAAGAATGAATTAACTAAAATTAAATTAAATCTAAATATTTACAAGTGGAGACAATTAGAGGGAAATATCTTAGGGAATTGATTTCTTCTATTAGTTTGATGCTTAATTTACAAGCTAATTTAATCATGCATACAATCATAAGTCAAGAATCTTTTGAGCTCAACAATTCTATATTCATAACTGACTCTTTCGAGCTCAATTAATTCTCTTGAATAATTATAAAATCAACATGTTCGTCTATTTTTATAACTAAGAAAGGCATTAAGAACCTTCTATTAATGACTTCTAAAGAAACTCTTCACTATCGTGCAAGAATTTACAAATAACCATGCATTCAAGTTCTAATCTAATTTTTACTCTTTTAAGATAAAATTTAGATCAAGCAAATAATTAATCTTTGGCCAGAAGAATAAAAGCATTGAGCATACAAACACATGAATGATTACATCAGTCCCTAAGATTGGAGTTTAGTGACTCAAAATTCACAATAAAAATCTAAGCTCATATGAAAATCCATAAAAGAAAACTACAAAAGAAAGGGAAAAGATAAAAACTCTCTGATGCGTGCCAATTCTCGTTTCTGTAGTGATGTGCAATAATCTCGAATCTTGAATTCCTTCCTTAGCTCTCAGGAGTGTCTTCTAAGTCCCCGATATTGAGTAGAAATTGAAGTTTGTCTTTCCTCTCTCCAACTGGTCCCCCCTTATAATGAAGTGAATGGCTCTTTTTATAGAGGGGAGTTCTTCTATATTCTAATCTAATTTTGATTTCTTAATTAATTAAGAATCCTAAATGGGCTTGGAATTACATGATTAAAGATAAAAGAAACAAGGAAAATTGAGGCTATTTTTGAGTAGGAATCCGCAGCGTCGAGGGCAACGTTGAGATGTTGATCTCGATGTTGCAAAGCTTAGAGTGTACGAGTCATATACCGTAGCATCGAGACGCTGGAGGTAGCATCTCGACGCTACCCCTGCTAAATTTTGGCATTGAAGGGTTAGCGTTTTGACACTCTTCATAGTGTCTTGACACTATTGGTGCTGTAGCCTTGGCTTATTTTCTTCAATTTGGAGCATCTTGACGCCATTGATAGCATTTCAACACTCTCCTCTCGATTATTTTAGCTGCAACACTTCTTCTCTTGACTTGAATGCTCCAAATTACTCAAAAAAGCTCCAAAAATACCTTGTTTTTGTTCCTTTTGATGATTTTTCTCCGAATGCTTGAAATCTACAAAATGAGCAAATAAATACGTGAAAGCACTGAAATATAACACAAACTAACAATAAAACAAAGCTTAGAAATAGCACATTTTATATGCCATAGTTCCACTCAAGTTCGGTTCGTCGCTCACTCCCTTAGAGTTCAGGCATCGCTCACATCAAGTTCATGGCGTCACTTGCTTGAAGTTCAAGTTCGAATTTCACATGCTTCAAGTCCAAGTTCAAGCTTTACTCCTTTCAAGTTCAAGTTCAGGCTTCACCCATTTGAAGTTCAAGTTGAAGCTTTACTTGCTTAGAGGTCAAGTTTGAGCTTTGCTCGCCTCATTTCAAGTTCGAGCATCACTCACTTTAAGTTTAAGATCGAGCTTCACCTGCTTCAAGTTCAAGTTTGGGGCTTCGCTCGCTTCAAGTTCAAGATAGAGCTTTGCTCCCTTCAAGTTCAAAGTCTGCAATTCGCTCTCTTCAAGTTCAAGTTTGAGCGTTGATCCCCTCAAGTTTAAAATCGAGTGTTACTTGCTACAAGTTCAAGTTTGAGTTCTGCTTGCTTCAAGTCTAAGATCGAGCATTGCTCATTCGCTTCTAATACAAAATTGAGCATTACTCATTCTCTTCAAGTTCAAGACCAAGCGTCAGTCACTTCAAGTTGAGGTTTGTGTGTCTCTCGCTTTAAGTTTAGGCTTGGGACTCCGATCCCTTCAAGTCTAAGTTCAAGAGTCACTCACTTCAAGTTTAAGATCAAGCTTTGCTCATTTCAAGTTCAAGATCGATTGAGTGTTGCTTAAGTTCAAGGATTGAGCATTGTCGTTCAAAGTACGACGTTTTGCCTCCAGGTTCGACATTTCGCTCCAAGTTTGGCATCTCACTCATTCCAAAGATCGGTGTTCTGCTTATTCTAGGTTCAACGTTCCGCTGATAGCACATATTTAGTGCTATAATTCTCCTATTTATTTAACTAGTTTGTGTCCAAAATGTGAGCTTTGATGTTATTTTGTATTGAATTTCAAGAACCAACCATTTAAAGAGGATTAAATGAATTCGAGAAGTTATTTGGTGATTTGGAGCAAGAAGAGAGCCAATTTTGAGGCTAAAGATGGAATAGAAGCCAAATGTAGATGTTAGACCCGAGAGGATGGCGTTGAGACACCTAAATTGACGTCAAAACCCTATACAATTGGTGTTAAACCTAAGAGTTAATGTCTCGACACTGTCCTGTGGCATCTCGACGCTACAAAAACACGGAGGTTTGATTTTTCATCCATAGCGTCGAGACGCTATACCTAGTGTCGAGACCCTACCCTAGCTCACTTAAGAAGAACAACACTGTTTTTCACAGCGTCTCGACACTGTCCCTAATGTCTCGATGCTGCATCGATTACAGATATAAAACTATCTCGTTTCTACTCGAAAAAAGGGGGCACAGTTAGGATTTTTTGGCCCTTTTTACTATTGGAACTCAAATTGGGAGCAAGATATGTCATTTTAGTACCTTTGGGGGGAGAATCGAGGCTCAAGTTACACGTGGATTGAGGCAGAAGTCAAGAATCAAGGGTTTCGTGTCTTATTTCTATTTGTTTTCCATTTTGATTCCTGTATTAAGGATGATTAATGAGTTGATGGACTGTAATAATGACTTTTAGAGGCTAAACAAGGTGTTAATGGATCATGTTGGACCTTGGTTTATGTTTTAATTGATTTATACTGACTTTATCACTCATTTAAATTCTTTAATGCATGTGTGAGCTTAATGCCTTTGAACTACCGACTATAGTTTAATTGATGTTTAGCTTAAATTGAGCTTGAAAGAGAGTGTTTAAGTTTTGAACTACCATGCATGACATTTAATTCTCACCTAAGTGACATAGGAATATGATGACGAATATAAAAGAAAAGGTTAGTAAATTTTAAAAAAAGGCCCTGCAGCCGCCATTGCCGTAAGAAGAAGATGAGAAGGAAGAAGTAGTTGAAGAGGACATACAATGGGGAGAAAAAAAAAAAAAGGAAAAAAGGGTTGTTTGTAGCCAAAATAAAATAATTGAAGATATTGATTGAGAAGGAACAAGAATTTATAAAATTGTAAAAAGATTAGGATTCAAATTTAGCCCGATTTATAGAAGGGAATTCAAATTCTAATTACAAGATTTGGATTTTGAGTCAAATCATGTTATGAAATTCTTATTAAATTAGAGTTTTTTTTTTATAATTCAAATTATCTCAATATCCTACTTCGAATTCTAAATTAAATCAAATTATGATAAAATGTTGGATTTGATTCAAATTGATTTGCAAGACAAATTCAAATTGGTCGAACTTTAAATTTAAATTAAGTTGGATAAATTTCAAATTTAATTATGTTTGAATTAATTTTCCATGAGAATTTGAATTAAATTTTGGGCATATTCCAAACTTTATCCTAAATAAATTTTGAATTCAAGCCATTGATCTCAAGTTAAGAAAGTTTGGGTACAGTCAAAATTCAGTCCCCAATCAAATTTGAGTGAAATTCGAAATAAAAAGGGTTATGCTTCAAATTCGTATCAAAATTGGATAGAATTTGGACATTACTCAAAATTCAATTTGGAAATCCAATTGAAGATCAAACTATTCAAATCAAAGTTTGCTGCCAAGTAAAAAAAATCAAAACTTTGAGCCAAATTCATATTTTGGTTAAATTGACACATCAAATGGAGTCAAAATTAGGAACAAATATCTCACACTTTGATTCAAATTTTTTTTTTTGAGATTTACCCTCACATACTTGTGTCTAAATCTCGAAAATGGGGCATTTGATGACTAAGAAATTTCAGCAAATCCCTAATTGCCACGTCATTATTCAAAATTAATGACAAAACTATAAATAATTAAATTTGGGACCAATTATAAATTGACATGTATCCCAAATTTAATTTGAAGAAAAAAAAATTGACAAATTCTAAAATTAAAGGCCACATGTTTCAATTGACCAAATAATTAAAGTTAATTTGGTCAAACTGTGTCATGAAATTTGAGTTAAAGTTAAACAAAACTCAAATTCAAATGGTTAGACCCAAGTCCACATACTATGGAAAGCTTTATAAATAGAGGAGTTCTTGATTTGTAGGAAGATTGAAAACTAGAAGACTTTAAAGATTGAGAACAAGCTGCAAAGCCCTCGAGACAAATTCACATTCGAGAACAGGCTAACAAGCTTGCAAAGCCCACATTCGAGAACAATAGCCTATAAAGCCCTCGAGACATTTGTACCTATGAAAAAGAATTAAAGGATAAATATTAGAGATTGTACACCCACACAAAATTAGTACAAATACAAGTTATTTACACATGTCGCGTTTCTTTCTATTCTGAAATCTCGTGTGAACAGAGATATTTCGAGAAATTTAACCAAGTACTTGAGAAACTTTTAAAACCATAAAAATCAAATTAAAACAAGAAAAACAATTTATAAGATTAAAATGATAATTTGACATTTTCTTAAAAACAAAATGTGAGGTTTTATTTTTTTGAGTTCAACAAGGTGTGAGATTCAAACTTCTGACCACTTGGTCGAGAGTACATACTTCGCATTGTCTAATTTTTTTTTGAAGCATTAATTTCCCCCACTATTTAAATTTAAGTTTGATTCCATGAAATTAAAATAAAACAAAATTTTACTAAACACGTTTTTCCCAATACTAATTAGGACTAATGAACAATGAATTGTAAAAATAATACAGAAAAAAACTAATGAACAAAGTAAAATGATTTTGAAAATTTAGGGGTTGTTTGGTTTGCAGGTTTGAGAGGTTTGTTGAGTCTGAATTTATTGAGCCTTAGGTTTTCAACCATGGGATTGTTAAGGCTATGTTTTGGATGATACAGAAAATAAGTTTGTTAAATAGTGTTTGGATTGTGTTAAGTCTGTTTTTGAATTCTAATTTGTTAAACATGAGTTTATTAATAGATAATTTATATATTAATTATTTAATTAAAGTAAAAAAATCATATATTAAATTATATTTAAAATGTAACTTTTATTATGAAATTAGAGAGTATTATTTTAATAATAAATAAAATATTTTTAATATATTTGTCCACTCATTTTTCTTCCAATAATTATTTTATAGAATAATATTTGAATAAATATTTGATTGTTCATGAAAATATTTTTGGACTATTTACTAAAGCGTGAACAAATATAAGCAAATTCTTTTATGCAAATATATCCAACATAAAATTAACCATAAAGAAAATGTTATCAATTGTTTATTTAATTATTCATAACTTGCTATGCTAAGTGCGAACTAAATTTGTTTACAACTTATCGTCAGAATTACTATTCAACTTAACTTTCTATATTTAACTAATACATGAGGTTATAAAGTTAAAATATTTTAAATAATATTAACTTCAAGATAAACTAACCAAAATAGTTTAATTAATTAATTAATTTTATAAATATTATGTCTTTATTTGACTATGATAACATGATTTTTACATTTTCATAAGAAAAAGAGTTTGGAAAAATTGTGAATTTAAAGAAATAGATTTTTTAAAAAAAAAATAGAAATGGACGTATGTTTTAAAAAATGGAAATGGAGATATTAAATCTAGATTTATATAACATATATGGGTTGAAATTTATAATAAAATAATTGTTATTATAATTTACACTTTAATAAAAAATTAAAATATAATAAAAAATTTCTTATAAATTAATAACTATTACTTTATAGATAAATAACTTATTTTAATACTATTATTAATATGAACACTTTTTAAATTTATAATTATTTTGTAAAAAAAATATATAGTTAGTTTTATAATTATTTTTTCTAATATTTATCAATGTGGAAATAAAATACAAAGAAATCTCTTCTTATAAATTTATCATTATAATTGCTCTAAAACATGAAGTTTATAATCAATGTGACATTTTGATTTATGAATTAATTATTACTATTTGAAATTTTAACTAAATTTCTTTACTTATTTATTATAAAATTATCATGAATTAATTATTTTCATTTAATTAATTTATTAATTATAAATTTAATGTATTTTAGAAGAGTGACTAAAAACAAAATATAAAAAAAATACTGTAGTAAAGTAATGGCTAAGCTAACCCCTAATGACTTCCAAAGAGAAAATATAAACTTTTTTTCTTTTTATATTTTTTTGTTCAATCTAGAGAGAGAAAGAGGAGGGAAAAGGGGAAGAAGAGAGAGACTTGTCATTTTCAGTTTTCCCTAATTGAAACGAAAAAAACAAAAATCAATTTGCTCTGTAACAAATCTCCATTGTAATTTGTAAGAAAAAAACTTACAACAACTCTCTAATTTTCACAACCTCTATATACAGTTCCTCTTGTTCATGGCGCCTTATCAAGTTATCATTAATCAACACCATCAAATCACAGTCGCGACGCCATTGTTGCTGTACCTTCTTCTTCTTCTCTCCTCCCCCACACCTTCCTCCATAGCCGCCGCCTTTCTCTTGTTACTGTTCATCTGCAACTCTTGCTGTTGTTTTTCTACCGATTCCAATTCCTTCTCTGTCGTTTCTTCTTCTTCTTCTTGATTTTGATCCTTCAATTTCGTCTTCATCATGTGCGGTTTCAGTTTATTCACATCGCACAATCGAACCGGCTTCAGGAAGAACTCTTCCGCTCCTTCTTCCAAACATCTAATTAATCGAATCGAATGAATGAGAATCAGTTTTCAGCAAAATCAATCGACCGATTAGCTAGAGAAGAAATTGCAAATCGATTCTCGATTTGTTACCTGCTGATTCTCGAAGGTACGTTTTCTGATGACATTATCACTACTGGTATGTTTCTAAGAGACGTCGATTCCTGCAAATTCACACACGCACGAAGAAAATTTTAATTTATGTCGATTCAATTTTTGTTCATTAGTTTGTTTGTTTCTCGAGAAAAAGCAGATTTTTCAGGAAAGTTCCAAAAGTAGTGAGATTAGGCAAATTCCTAATAAGTCCTTCTGTTTGTTTCTAGAGAAAAACAGATTTTGCAGGAAAGTATTGAGAGGTGGAGATTGAGGGGAATGGCATATCATAAAGCCCCCAATTATAAGGAAAATCCATGGAATATTGTACAGAAGAACAGATCTAATTGATTAGAAAGGAAACCAAAGAAAAGTTAGGTGAGAAAAAATATTCTGTGAGATTTTTCATCAAGCAAGTGGTGGGTGGACAGATACATTCTTCACAAAAATTCAAAAATTCAAAAATTCAAAAAAAAAAAGTACAACTTAGAAAAGAAACCATAGAATTGATTTCTTATTATTATTTTTACCTTAACTTTCTTGAGCAAATCGAAACCAGTCATTCCAGGCATGCAGTAATCAGTAATGATAAGATTCACTTCCAGTTCCTGCAAAAACCAAAACGCAAACAAAATTTCAGAAACAGAGAAGAAGGGAAATGGAGTGAGAACAAAGGAAAAAAAAAAAGAATCGAACCTGATGATGATTGTTGGAGGAAAGAGAAGAAGAAGGGGGGTGGGGTTTGAAGTTTGGATGTTGATGTTGATGTTCTTCAATCAAACCGAGAAATTCCAAGGCCTTGCTACCAGAATCAACAGTAGTAACTACATAGAAACAAAAACCAAAACAAATTTTATTTAAAAAAAAAAAAAAAAACGAATTCCATATGATATGAACTAAAATTGACAAAATACCTTGATAGGAGGAGGTTTTGAGGAGCCTTTCGATGAGCTTTCTATCTATGAGGCTATCATCGACGGCAAGAACATGGAATTGGGAATCGGCAGCCATAACCATTTTCCTGAAATTCAGAATCAGAACAAAACCAGAGGAGAAAAAGGAAGAAATACAGAGAGAGAGAGAGAGAATTTGGTGGGTGGGTTTGCGTTGGTTTTAAGAGTAGGGAGGAAGAAGGGAAAAAAAAAATGACCCACCACGATAAACATCACAAGAAGCAAGATCCGACCGGATTTTGTTGCAAATCTTCCAAATTTTTTTTCCAACTTCATTTCTATTTCTATTATTATTTTATATATGAGACGAATCGTCCCCAATATCTTCCCAAGTGATCGGGAAGTGGGGCGTGCTCTTCAATTATTTTTTTTATAATCCACATAACAATTGGGATTTGTTTCCAATATTTCTTTTTTCAACTTTTTATTTTTATTTTTTATTGTATGATCCAATGGTATTTTTCTTTTATATATATAGTTAAATTACGATTTTCTTCTTCATCATTTGGACATGATTTTAATTTACTTTCTATACTTGGGGTTTTGTTTCTATTTAGCTTTTCTATAGATTTTAGTTTCAATTTAGTATCTATGAATTTAAAAGTTTCAATTTGGTGGTCCCTATGATCTTGTGAAACTTTCAAATCGTCCATATCATTGTCATATTCACACTTTTGTAGGTGACAATGAGTTGAATTTTGTTACTTGATCAATTGTGTTAGTCAAGTATATTTGTATTGGAGTGTGTAAAATAAAGAAGGAAAAAGCTAGATTTTTTGGGTGGATAAAAGATAGTTTGAGACGTTTTGTGAGGTTTAACAAAATAGTAACAACCATATTGAAACGTTTAAAATTATTGGCAATAAATTGAACTATGCCCAAACTATAGGGACCAAGTTTTTAATTTAACATTTTCTTTAGTATAACATTGTAAATGTTGGGACTAGAATTAAGACATTCATCTATATTATAAGATATTACAAATACCTTAATCTTTAACCTATAATTGAGTTATTTGAAAAAAATATAAAGTTATTGTATGTTTGAAATGATAGTTTATAAGTTTATGGCTTTGAAGTTAATTAACAACCTGTCACTTGAGCATGTGCCTTTTTCCATCAGGTATCTTTTCTTCTCTTTATGACTTATTGGTTCAAATTCTCTCTTCTCATTTGCAATATTATATTCTAAATAAATAAATGAGTAAAATAATAAGTTTAGTTGTTCTTAAAAATATATGCTTTACAAAAGTATATTAAAGAAAAAAAAATTGTTTTCAAAAAGTCTACTTAAATAAGAAAATAAGTAGAAAATTTAGTTTAAATCCCTTTATATTTATTCTATTTTTGTTTTTTAATTTCTTAAAAAAATGGTTGATAATTACTAATATATATATATATATATATTGTAAAAATATAAAATTCATTATTATTATTATTTTTTGACAATATATGAGGTGGATGATTTGAACATTTGATGCCCAGTTGAACTATGCTCATGTTGACATGTAAAATTCATTTTTAAACCATAGGCATTGTTACAATAGTAGCTTAAATTTTTGCATTAAAAAAAAGTAGTTTAAACTTTCGATTTGAGCAATTAATATCTAAAGTTACAAAATCTTAAAAGGCCAATTTGAACAATTACTATCTAGAGTTACAAAATAGTTGCAATTAAAATTGGTATTTATAGCTCCATTAGTGGTTGAATTTAATTGCAATAATCTTCAAGTATGAGGGTATAATTACAAAAATTTCCTTTTCTTAGAGAGTAACAACTCTTATTAGGTTAGGAGTGATTTAATATTTAGAATTTTACGGTTTAATTGTAACAAAACCTCTATAGTTTATGAAGTGGTTTTGTATTTTGTATTCCTAATTTTTTTTAATCTAAATTTCAAGAAATTGAATGAGCATGACTTTGTAATTAAAAGAATTTATACTTTACTAAAACATCGTAGCTTCAGATCTTACCACATTTGTGATTTCATATTTTGGAAAAAGACAAAAAAAGGTTCATCATAATCTTGATAAATTCAAGATTAACTTAGGATAAACATGAAAATATAAAAACAAAAATTGGACTTCAACCAAAAATTTCAATCTCTCGACTAGGGTAGTTTGAATTTTTTTTTTCGTTTTTGGATGAATCGAAGGCGGAAGATAATCAGTAGAGGCAAAAAAAAAAAAAAAAAAAAAAAAATACGTGCACCAAATTTTTAGAATTTTTTTAAAGTTGCCGTGCTTTATTTTCTTGGGAATTGTAATTATTGACTACATTTTTTAAATAGTAAATGGAAACAAAATGTAGCAAGTACACCAAAAAAAAAAAAAAATACACCTTGTATTTTTGGTGTATTTTTACTTATAATGGCTACTTTGCTTTTATGTTTAATTCTCCAATTATAAATTTTAGGCTAAACTACAAAAAATATCTCTAAATTTTTCCCTTTGTTTCAAAAGTATCCCTATTTTTTTCAAAAGTGACAATAATATTCTTTGACCTTTCATAATGGTTTCAAAACTACACAATTAGAGTGGAAAAACCATTGAAATATTGGATAAAAAATTGACGTGTCTGAAAGACGTTCTTTCAAACTTAATCCAAGCAACTATTCTAATCACTGCCATGTCATTCTAGGTCAATGCCACATTAATTTTCTGTCTAATATTCCAACGAATTTCTACTCCAAATGTAGTTTTAAAACATTTATAAGAGATCAAGAGTAATATTGTAACTTTAAAAAAAGTAAGAGTATTTTTTATACAAATAGCAGAGTTTAAGGGTATTTTTATATTAGCCTAAATTTTATTGCTAATGATTTTTTTAGCAAAACTAAAATAGGAGCATTGTGAAAACTTTCAAGTGAAAAAGTAACATTTATTATTTCCTATCATAAAACTATGATAGCACTAATTATACCTGTTAAAAACTTTTTTAATATTCTTACTTAATTTTTTTTTTAATATTCATGGTTTTTACTATAATTTTTTTTCAAATATTCATGGTTTTTACTATATATTAATTTTTTTTAAAAAAATTTAAAAAGGCTCGAACATTTGAGAACAAGTGTTGTTAAATTTTCTATTCTAAAAAAACACTCAAACAAAATAATGATTATTGTTGTTGCCAAATTTTGGACAAGAGAATCTCATATGACCGCCACGTGACAATAGTGGTAAATTTATTTGAAAGGGAGAAAAATGCGACTACAAGACAAGAAAAATTTGCACACGGTGTGGTGTAGGCTACACAGGCTTTGATGCTTAAGTCAATCAGAGAATTTAAAGAGAATTAAGGTTTCGAGAGTATTTTGGTGGCTAGAATGAATTTACCCTTCTTTCTCCTTGAGAGAGAGCTTAAATACCTCATATTCTAGATTTTTTGGAGAGTTCCTCGTAGGAATAAAATGAAAAGGACTGGATTGGACTGGACGAAGGCTGCATGGGCCAAGATGAGAAGACACAAGGCCCAAAAATGGGCCTTGTGGTGGGGTCGGCCTCGACCCAAGTTCGGTCCTCTTTTTCTTCGGTTCATTGATTTGGTTCCACCTCGATTTCGGTACATTTTGATTCATATTGGACTTTTTAGTCCTATTTTGCCTTTAATTTCTGTGATCTTTCTAACCCATTCTTATGGTCCAATTTTACTCATAACAATTATCAATGTTGATTCATTAGTAAGCTTTTATAAGTCTTTGTAAACTATTTTTCTAACATTTTTTTTTGCTTGAGAATTGAATTGTTGGATCCAAAGAGAATTGAATATTATCTATATGTGGAAAAAGAAGGTTTTTTTTCTTTTTTTTCTTTTAGATAACCTGGAAAGAAACTAAAACAAAAATTAAAGGGTGGAGGTTGAAAGAGAGTTTGATATTAACTAGGATGCTCTTACTTTACCTCCAAGACCAATCACATGTTTAAGGACCAAACAACTGCAATTGGCTTTTGATTCTCACATGCAAACAGTGGTAAATTCATTTAATGAAGGTCAAGGCAGGAACAAGGAACAAAAGCTCTATACACTCTGCTAGATGATGCTACAGGTAGAAAATAGAGCTTTATGTTAGGAAATTTACTATTGTAATTGATTTATTTTTATTATTTTTTAGGTGCAAGTTATGGCTTTAATTAGGGTTTTATTTTATTATTTATTTTAGTTGGTTGGAAAATTGTATTGAGGGACAATTTGGTCTTTTGACCAATTAGCTAGATGCTTAGGTTAAAAACCTAAAGGCACGTTGTACGCAAAGGTACTGAGTTTTGGGGAATGAAATTTTTTGTGATTGATGTCTGAGCCGCATCATCATCTCTTTGCAATTCTAATCCAGAGTTGCAAGCCAGGAACAATCAGGTAGGTATGATCAGCTTGCTTGTGGAGTGTTCAAACCTTGAGTGAGGAACTAGTTTCCTTACCTCTTGGTCTTCGATTATCAAGATAATCATGTGTCTATCTATTCCTTCCATTGGGATTGAAATAAGTTGATTTGGGGGTTTTAGAAATTTATAATTAGGGTTCCATATAACAAAAGGGTTCCTAATTTTCAAAATTCTAGGGTTTTCACATCATTTGGTATTAGAGCTTTGGCTCTAGATCAGACCTATCGTTCTTTTATTTTCTTTTATTCTCATCTCATATTCTAACTTTATTTGCTTCTTAAATTCAGTATTCTTATGTTGATAAAGAAAATTACTTGCAATTTGATCTTTGCGCTTCATCATTCTAGATAAATAATTGTTTATGAGCTTATTTACGTATAATATTTTGATATAATTATATTTTATTTGATCACATTTGGAGAAAACTTAGCCATTGGCCTTTTGTTTCAAGATTCAGAGATTAGATTCGAAAGCAACACCTATTTTCTTTGAAATTTGTTCTTAGATTTTTTTTTTTTGTTGCATATCTCCATAATTTTGTTAAATTTGCTATTTTTAATTCAGTATTTATAACTCCAAATTGATTGATTCCAGTACCTTAAGTGAATAGAAACGACTTAAATTTGAAGGAAAAATATTTATTTTGAATAAAAGTCGAGAAGAAATCAAAGAGAAATAGTTTTAGTGTACACTGTTCAAATATGGAAAATTCTGCCAATCTTATATGATTTGATTTTAATAATTTTTACAAAAGTCAAACGACAGCATTTTGAGCCCAAATTTTACAACAACATCCTTTAGTGAGTCATGGAGGACTAAAAACTTTTTGGCCTAATGTAACGACCCTACTTATCCTATTAGACTTCATAGGGACGTTACTACATGCATTCTACTATAAATTTAGAAATCTTTAATAAAGGCACAAAAAGATTTAAACATTTGTTAAAAACAATCAAACTCTTTTAGATCGGGATCCCTTTATTTTAAAACATAAGAATAAACTAAAACATTAAAAATCTGAAATAATTTGAAGAACACGACAGTCAAAAGGTCATAAAAAAAAATAAAATGCAGAACTAAAACTTCTTTATGTCACCCATGGCCCCTTGCAGCAACTATCATGTCATTCGCCTAGGATGCACTTGCACCTGAAAAGAAAAACATTTTGAAAAATGGTGAGTATTTAAAATACTCAGTAAGTGACCTCACTACCGGGGTCAGGATATGCAAACACATACAACGTGATTTTAAAAACTTTTTCCTCTAATGGGACCTAAAACATTTCATAGTGGAATATTCCTTTAACCTTTCTCTTCGGCTTAATGTGGACAATTAACCTAACCTAACCTTTCCTTTCCATTTAACCTTTTCAGGTTCATTTTCATTTAACATTTTCAGGTTCATTTTCATTTAACCTTTTCAGGTTCCTTTTCATTTGATGTACATCCATAGTTTTAGGGGGTAATTGCCACAGCCTTCGAAATCATTTTTATCATGAAAACATACATGTATGCATGAGGTCCCAAAGCATTCTAAATTTTCATTTCATGATAAAACACAAAGCAAAATTCTCATGCCATTCCTCATATCATAAATCATACATCATGCATCGCATTCATATTTGGCAACCATACATGAGCAAACCCATTTTCATATAAAATAAAGCATTTTAAAACTTATCAAGAATCACAACTAAAACATTTATAAAACTTTTAATTTTGAAGAAATTTTAATTTTTTTTTTCAATTCAGTTCCTAACTTGCTTTTAAGCGTACCGGCGTAAGATCCCTTACCTTTGACTAAGCTCAAGAATCCAAATCGCCCAATGCCCACCAAAGTTCCACTGCCTTGAACCTCGGTCAAACTATTTGGGGCCTAATCAAAGTCATCCTTAAGGTTGGAAAGAATTCCTAAAATCCATAATTAAACCCAAAGTTTCTTCCACCAACTAAATTCCAAAATTAGAAATAATTCTTAGCATTTAACTTAATCTCAAATTGGTGGTTAAAACTAAATTCAAATCACAAGGTCCATGATTTAATCGTACCCTCAAGTTTAATCTACTAAAAATCCAAAACTCCAAGGACCTTTGAGACTACTGAAAATCTTACCCAAAAGGCCTAATTATCAACTGGACAGCAACTCAAAGGTGTCACGCTCGTGATTTTGATGCCAGAACGGAGTGGGTATCATTGAAACAAAGTCAAGATTCATGAATTAAATCTTACCCAAATCCAAGATCAACAAAGAACTATGTGGAAACCAATTGCTTACCCACAATTGAAGGCTCGCCAGACTGGAAGAGGACTGATTGGATCGAGTACACAAACCTGCAGGTGACGGCGGCGACGTGTGAAACAGGGGAGGTGGTCGCGGGGTCATATAGCGGCTGTGTGAACGACAGATCAGCGCAAGTTGTAGAGGCGGTTTGCAGGTGTTCGTCGATCTGCAGCGGTTTGGGTCGAGGACGGCGGTTCAGCGGGTCGAGCTGCATGGCGTGAGGCGGTCTGTGCGGCAGCGAGGTCCAAGGAGCTCGGTTTGGTTTGCAGATCTGCGAGAGCAGCGGTTCACAGACAGAGCGACGGCTTGGGGCGGTCTGCGGTTCGGTTTGCGCGTGTGGCGGAGACATGAGGTGGGAGATCGGCAGTGGTGGCTGTGCGACGGCAGGACGACGGAACAGTTGCTGCTAGAAAAATTCCTTCTTGCTTCAATGGTTGTCGATACACAAGGGGAAGAAGAAGAGATTTGGAGAAGATGAAGGCTCGGCTTGGCTTAAAACTTACCTAGGGCTGCGTGCAGATTAAAATATTAGAGATGGATATTAGGGCTTGGCTTAAACATGGGCTTGGGCTTGGCTTAATGACTCTTAAATTACAAGAATGACCCAAACATCAATTAATTCTCTTTTTCTCTTCTTTCTTCCCATTATACCCTTAAATTCTCCAATTCCAAAAATACAAAACTTCAAAATTAAACATCTATACACACCTTGAACATAAAATTGACCTTTCAATCAATTTAAATAAAAAAATTAAAGCCTCAATTAATACCTGAAAGTGCCGGTCGTTACACCTAAAGAACCATACTAGAAGGTACGGAACCAGCCAGACCAACCCGGCTCTACGGGAGCCCAATTTCTTTTCTACAGCAGTTTTTCGTTGTTAGCTTTTTATTATCCAACCTTATTCTTTTAAGCCCAAATTTTCTTGCACATGATTTTAACACATTTAACCTTGACTGTATTAAATTTCACTTAATTTCAATAATCCTAACGATTTTTACCAAATTTACCATGCTACTCTTGTCATAAACTATAGTCCCTATAGTTTTTGACAATTGTGATCAAATAAGGTATTTATATTAATTAGGGTTATTTTGTGAATTTGTGCATAAAATCTTCCTTGTTTACAACGCTTATCTTAATTCCAAACACTTGCAAGTAGTTTCAGAACTTAAAAAATATATATATATATATATTTTTGTCTAGTTGTTTTCCTTTCTTTGTTCATCTCACATAATTCCTTGAATCTTGAATCTTAAATTATTGATTCTAGATATCTTATTTTTGTTGTTACTTTTCCTAGTTTGATGGATCTTGAACATCAGGTTCTTAATTTTTAGTTTTCATTTTTGTTGATATTCTACTTTTTCTTTGCTTGAGTTTGCACTTTACAATCATTCATGCTTGATTTATTTCTAGTTTGCTTTTCTGATTTTGGTCGCAAAGTCTTGGCTCATCACCCTGTCTTTGAGAGGGATTGCATCTTTGTAAGGGAGAGATTTCCATCTATCGAGTGAAACACGTGAGGGAGTGAATTGTGAGGTCCATTTTTTTTCTTTCACTTGTTTTTCTTTTGCAACAATGTCAAATCTAGGAGAGCAACCTAACAATGGAAATGTGCCATAAGGGGATCAGCAGAAAGAACGACTCTTTGAGCATGTCATGCGAAACATGAAAACTATGATCAATGAGAGGTTATATACAATAGAACAAAGGCTCCAAGCTAGAGATATACCTCAAGCAAGGGGCAAGTTGAGGAGTTTCTAGAGGATGAAGAAGGTCCAAAGAAGGATGAGTATGAAAATGACCATATTATAAACGAACCTAGAAGAGGAGAACGCCAAGGTATGAGAGGAAGATGAGGTTTTTGCAATAGAAGGCCACCTGGTAGAAGAGAAAACAACCATGGGGATTGAGGCTTCTGTAACATTAAGGTTAAATTTCCAAAGTTTCTTGGTACATCTGACCTTGAAGACTACTTCCAATGGGAGCATGAAGTTGGGCATATTTTCCATACCAACAATCTCATTGAAGAAAAAAAGGTAACCATCTCTGTGACATATTTTAAGGGTTACACACAAACTTGGTGGGATAAGTTGTGTTCTAAGCGATGGAGACACCAAGAGGGACTGGTGGAAACATGGGTAGAATTGAAAGAACTCATGAGGAGACGTTCATACCGAAGCATTACCTTAGAGATTGTGCACAAAAGCTTCAAGCTCTTCATCAAGGGAGCAAAAATGTTGATGATTACTACAAAAAGATGGAGATGTTGATAGAGAGATTAGAAGTAGATGAAGATGAGGAGAACATCATGACAAGATTTCTCCATCGATTAAACATTGACGTGGCTAAATGTGTTGAGTTGCAAACTTATGAGGATATGAAAGAGTTGGTGCACCTTGCAGTGAAAATTAAAAAACAAATCCAAAGTTGCAAATTAAGGTATGATTCTAATATAACTCTTTCCAACTCATCATCTTCTTGGAAACGGGATGAAAAACCCATTGATCTTAAGCTTAAGGCCAAGGAAATGAGTGATAAAACTAAAGATGAGGGAGAGACCTCATCTAAAATAAAACCAAAGACTGAAGCACCCACAAGTAGAAATAGAGACCTTAAGTGTTGTAAATGCGAAGGGGTGGGACATATAAGCGAAGAGTGCCCTAATAGGAGAACAATGATCATTAGGGAAGGAGAAATAATCACATATGTGAGTGAGGGAGATGAAGAAACTAGTGACCATGAGGGGGATGAACAAGTGGAGGATACTGCCCACTTATCCTTAGTCACTAGGAGGGCCTTGAGTACATACATGAAGGAGGATGACTTGAAGAATCAGAGAGATCATCTTTTTCATACATGTTGCCTTGTACAAAGCTTACCTTGTAGCATAGTGATTGATAGTGGAAGTTGTACAAATGTTGTGAGCTCTAGTTTGGCCTCGCGATTGAGTTTAGATACTACACCTCATCTACGACCCTACAAACTACAGTGGATTAATGAATGTGGAGAACTTAAGGTGACTAAGAAGGTGAAGGTTCCTTTTGTCATAGGGAGGTACAGGGATGAAGTGTTGTGTGATGTAGTACCAATGATGCAGGTGATATACTTCTTGGTAGACCTTGGCAGTTTGATCGAAAGGTTCTTTATGATGGTTTTCTTAATCGTTACACTTTCACATATAATGGTAAGAAAACTATACTTGTACCCCTATCCCCTAAAGAAGTACTTATTGATCAAGAAAAATTAGAAAAAAAAAGAAAAGAAGAGGTTGTAGCAAAAGCAAAAGGAGAAAGCAAAAAAGAAAAAGCAAAAAAAAGAGTTTGAGAGAAAATGAGGGATTAAGAAAAGCAAGAGAGTAGCTCGCAACCTATAGAGAAAAAAGAGAGAAAATTAGCAAGTTGGAGTGCTAGATCTTGTGAGGTTAGAAAAGCTATGTTTTCAAAAAGAACCATACTCCTGATTAAATTTAAAGAAGCTTACCTACTAATTGAGGACCTTGAATCCTCTTTGCCTAGTGTTTTTGTGTCTCTTTTGTAGGAGTTTAAAGAAGTCTTTCCTGAGGAGTTGCCTAAGGAATTACCACCTTTGAGGGGCATAGAGCACAAGATTGATTTCATTCCAGGTGCTCAGATTCCAAATCGACTAGTCTATAGGACCAATCCACAAGAGGCCAAAGAGATTCAAAGGCAAGTCGATGAGTTGCTTACTCAAGCGTATGTACTTGAGAGTTTAAGTCCTTGTAGTGTCCCAGTTTTACTTGTGCCTAAGAAAGATGGATCTTGGAGAATGTGTGTAGATTGTAGGGCTATAAATAAAATTACAATTAAGTATAGACATCATATTCCTAGGTTGGATGACATGCTTGATGAATTATATGGATGTAGCCTGTTTACAAAAATAGATTTAAAATCTAGATACCATCAAATTAGGATGAATGTTGGAGATGAATGGAAAACTGCTTTCAAAACTAAACATGGTTTATATGAATGGCTAGTTATGCCCTTTGGCTTGACTAATGCACCTAGTATCTTTATGAGACTCATGAACAATGTATTGCATGACTTTATAGGAGAGTTTGTAGTGGTTTATTTTGATGGCATCCTAATATATGCTAGGACACTAGAGGATCATGTTATGCATGTTAGGTGTGTTTTGGTTGCACTTAGAAAAGACAAGCTTTATGCTAATCTCAAAAAATGTTGTTTTTGGATGGAAAAGATAAACTTCCTAGGGTTTGTAGTGTCTAAACAAGGAGTGGAAGTTCATACTGAGAAGGTTAAGACCATTAGAGAGTGGCCAACACCTAAGAATGCTAGTGAGATTAGGAGCTTTCATGGACTAGCTGGTTAGAGACTTTAGTTCCATAGTTGCACCACTTAATGAACTTATAAAGAAAAATGTAAAATTTGAGTGGGGAAAAGCACAAGGACGTGCTTTCAATGATTTGAAGGATAAGTTATGTAATGCACCTTTGCTTGCTTTTCCTAATTTTGAGCTAACATTTGAAATTGAGTGTGATGCTAGTGGAATAGGGATTAGAGCTATTTTAATGCAGGATCAAAGCCCATTGATGAAAGAGTTAATATTAAGAAAACGGAATCAATTTTAGATCTTAAGTACTCTAATTTGATCAATTTTATCATACAAAAAGCATGCTCAAAACTGGAAAAACAGAGAATAAGAACACTACCTTTGATGCTCAAAATTCTCCTAATCCTTGGCCAATTTCTGATCATGAACACTTCGTGGATCACCCTTAGGATCTTCCCTACTATCCTCAGGTCTTGGAATGGATTGTGGGATCCTAAATTAAGAGAATTTTTTAGAGAGAGAGCAAAGGTCTAAAACCGAGAATCACTCCAATTTTCTGCAAAATTTACCTCACCCATGGTGTTTCTTCTTATTTAAAACAAATCATAAGCTTCTTTAAGCTTTGTGAAGATGCCAACACACAAGTGATGAGGATGAATCAAGAAGGACGTGGCCAATTTTGGTGAATTTGAAAAAGCAAGGAGCTTATTCATGAATAAATGAATTTGGTCCTAAATTCATTCCTAAATGAATTTGAATTTCCTTTTAATTTTAATTCAAAATTAATATAAAATTAATTTTAAATTAAAATCAATTTTTAATTAATTAAACAATTTAATTAATTTTAAATAATTATTTAATTTAATATCAAATATCAAATTAAATAATTGGACCAATCCCGATGTCTCAAATCGAACGTTCGAACATGAATCCTTATTCATGTTTTAAACCGAACCAATATTTAAATCAAATTTAAATATGTCCACCTCTTCTTTATCATAGTTTAATTCATTAAGCTATGAAACGAAGTATATCACATATAATTAACGTTTTCTCCCAAAACCGAATTTGAACAATTCAAATTCTTTTCTCTCAAATTGTTACAAGGCTTAATCCAAGCTAGTAAGGGGAACCTAATGGACCTACAGATCATGAGCTCCAACGATACGAGATTAACCGGCCAAACTCTTTAGCCTAGCTAATCAACATTCGTTAACCACCGGGACACTCCACTAAAGCCCAGTGGCTGCACTCTCCTCACTGTAGATATATTTCTGTCCACTCGATATAACCATGATTAGTAAGTCGATCCTTCACAGGTCATTCGTAATTACAGCTGGGTCAAATAAACCATTTTACCCCTGTAATTACTTATTGTTCCTTAAGTCCCAATGATCCTCTAATGAACAATTGGTTTGTGGTCCGACCAACAAACCGAATCCCTCTCGGGCCAATGAGAGGGTGGGCCCATTGTTCAAGACTCGGAGTCAGCACTTAAGGGAACAACCTCTCTACTAAACCCTAAAGCGGGTAGAAGTGAATTCCATCTCGCATGACTATGTTCTTAACTATCTACTCGGTCTTATCCCCAAAATGGGAGGCTTATTGAGTCGGCGATCTCAGGCCACTCTCACCCATGTAAATCTAAGGATAATCCCTAATAAACAGGAGTTCAAAGCACACTCAGGATTAAGATCGAGTTACCTAGGTCATCGTATGAAAATAGTCAGTTAAAACAGTAAACGGAGTTAAAAAGTCTAAGTGACTATTTCGCGGTCCAGTCTTATGCAAACTCATTGCATAGGACGCCCCCACTTTCATGTCTCCACATGAACGATTCGGGATCACATCGTTAGTACTATACAAAGTGGGCCACGTCCATAGTGTCCCCAAGATAAGGTACCCAACCCTATCTCTATACTATAGACCGTTCTGACTATTACTCGAACTTGATCCACTTTTATGTCATACATAAAGTTCAAGTTTACATCTTATAGTCAAGGGTTCTTAGTTCATTGGATTTGAGTTAAAAGGACGCAATTCACTTTATCCAATAACACCTTTACTGAATAAACCTCAATAACATCTTTATTGCAAAATAGAATATACATTGAGTTTACAAAACCACGAGTTTTAGGACACAAAACCCAACAATTGATGTACTTTAGTGAGAAGCTAAATGGAGCAACCTTGAAGTATCCTACATATGACAAGGAGATATATGCCTTAGTAAGGGGCACTACAAATGTGGCAGCACTATTTGTGGCCAAAGGAATTTATTATTCACACTGACCATCAGAGCTTACAACATTTGAAATGCCAAAACCAGCTGAATAGAAGACATGCTAAATGGTTAAAATTCATTGAAACTTTTTCCTATGTGATAAGGTACAAGAAAGGTAAAGAAAATGTGGTAGCTGATGCACTTTCTACGAGCTATGTTTTGCTAAACTCCCTTCACACTAACTTACTTGGCTTTGAACACATTAAGACTTTGTATTCACATGACACTTATTTTGCACCTATTGTTGAATCTCTTATGCAAAAACGTGTGGTTCTTGATTATATGATGTTTGATGGGTTCTTGTTTAGAAAGAATAAACTTTGCATTCCTATTTGCTTTATTCGTGAGTTATTAGTTAAAGAAGCTCATGGGAGAGGTCTAATGGGACATTTTGGGATAGATACATGTTAGATGAACACTTCTATTGGCCTAAAATGAGGCATGACATATATAAGGAGTGTGAGAGATGTATTGCATGTAGGAGGCTAAGTCTAGGTCAAAACCACATGGACTTTATTTTCCTTTGCCAACTCCTAGCGAACCGTGGCTAGATATTTCAATGGATTTTGTGCTTGGTTTGCCTCGAACAAAAAAAGGGAGGGATAGCATTTTTGTGGTAGTTGACAAGTTTAGCAAAATGGCACATTTCATTGCATGTAATAAAACTAATGATGTTAAACATGTGGATGCTTGTTCTTGAGGGATGTGGTTAAATTGCATGGCATTCTTAGGAGTATTGTTAGTGATAAATCAGATGTGAAATTCCTAAGTCATTTTTGGAGAGTGCTTTGGGAGAAACTTGGTACTAAATTAGTTTACTCTACCACATGTCATCCCCAAACTGATGGACAAACCAAAGTAGTTAATAAAACAATGGTGACTATGCTTAGGGCAATAATAAACAGAAACACTAAAACATGGGAGGACTGTCTACCATTCATCGAATTTGGATATAATAGGGTTGTCCATAGTGTCACTAAATCTACTCCATTTGAGATTGTTTATGGGTTTAATCCTTTATCACCTATTGATTTGTTGTCTTTTCCTTCTAACAAGGTTGTTAATCTTCAAGCTGACAAAAAGGTGATTGCCATTTGGGAGATACATAGAGAGGTTAAAGAAAGAATTGAGAAGCAAAATACCAAGGTAGATGCTAAAGTCAATCAACATTGAAAACCTATGGTCTTTAAGGAAGGAGATTGGGTTTTCCACCTTCGAAAGGAAAGATTTCCACATCAATGAGATTCTAAGTTAAACCCAAGGGGAGATGGCTCTTCCAAGTGTTGAAGAAAGTCAATGACAATGCCTACCAAATTGACCTAGAAGGTAAGTATGGTGTGAGTTATACATGCTTTGTTCTTCCTCTTCAACACTTGGATCCTCAAATATAGCTTAGTTATGCTCCAAATTTGTCCAAATACTTCACAATTCTCCAGTTTTGCTCCAAATGCTATGTTTCTGAGAAATAATCATAAAAACACATGAAAGCACAATTATAGCAAAACTAGCATAAAACTAAGCCTAGAAATAACACTATTTTGTCTAATATCAAATACCCCCAAACTTAGATTTTTGCTAGTCCTCGAGCAAAACAAAACCAAAATAGCATTTTCACAATATTTTAATACACGAATCATGACTCAAGCCTCAGTTATCTAATTGAAATAAAACAACAAAATAAAATCTTAACACACCCTTCCTTAAGAATTTAAATTCTATCTATCTCATTCCTTGTGTGTGTGTGTGTTTAACTTCCTTTCTATTAGTTTCTACTAAAATAGATACTCTCACCAAAACTTTCCTTTGTTTTCCCCCTACACTGGCCTTAAGTTCCAATTTTCCAAATTTCCCACATTATAGAGAGCAATCAACTTAAACATTTATTGTTTTTCTTTTCTTACTTTTTACAAGGGTTACTAACCCCGAATCTATATTTTTCCTTCTTATAGAAACCCTAGCTTTCACACTTCCACTATAGGGACCCTTATCCAGAGCACTAGCTCAATTGATGGCCTAACTGATCATAATGGAGGTAGCTCTTTTGATCCCCACACATTAAACACATAGTATTGATGGAACATGCTTTAATTTTCTTCAAACATGCTAAAAAATCAATACAGATAAAATTTTCTTTTTGTTTCAACAAATTTCAATCGCTAACTTTCATGGAGTTCCACTATTAATTAGTTCTTAAGTCTATCAAGGTGACAACAACTTCTAGACTCAACAAAAGCATCCTAGTATTCAAACATGATAGAAAGTCAGTTATGTGCTCATGTGTTTCAAGGAAATTACAGATAAAATTTAAATATACTCGATTTAGGACATGCTTCAGAAATCATTATATTAAAAAAAAATCACTTAGATTGCTTCCTAGGCTGTCTCAATCAAACATCATGTACTATAAATCATTCAATATGCTTAAGATAAAAAATATTTTCTCATAATTTACTCAGAATTATTAGGACTGCAAAACATTATCCACCCCCAAACTTAAAACTTACATTGCCCTCAATGTAACATACTCAATAAACTAAAAAAGGCCAAAAATAGAATGAGTGAATGATACTAGCCCGATAAGATGAGAAACTGTTCCATGAGAGTTTCTTGAATTGGCCATGAGGTTACTCATTACAATCGAGGTCCTGCAAACTGGGAACGAGGTATACTTGGCACTATTTTTCAAAAAAAACCCTACACTAGAAGAGGAAAACAACAAACTGTTGGGATTTATGCCCTAAAGCCTAAGAATTAATGATTTATTTAATAATTAATAATAATTTTGATTATTTTATTTGTAATATAATATTATCCATTATATGCAAAATTCAAGGTTATTAGTGTAATCTTGAACAATATGTGGTTGACATACATGAGGATCATGTTCAAGAAATAACTTAAAGGGTCATAGTATATGGATAAAGTTGGGTGCCTTATCCTGGTAACACTATTGATATGACCCACTTTGTAATAGTTACAAATGATTTGATCCAAATCGTTCATGTGAAGATATGTGAGTGGAGGTATCTTATACAATTAATTTGTATAAGACTGGACCACGAAAATTTAATCTCTATTTATAAATTCGTTAATTGAGAAGATTAATATTTCATCAGGATGATCATGTGCAACTCGATCTTAATCTTGAGTGAGTTATGAACTCCGGCCTGTGTGGGCTTGTCCTTTGATTTTCATGAGTGAGAGTGGTTTTTGTAGCCGATTCAATAAGCCTACCATTTTAGGGACTTGACCAAATAAGGAGCTAGGAACATAATCTCACAAGATGAAATTCACTCCTTCCCATATGGGGTAAGTATATGAGTAGTTCCCTTAAGTGTTGATTTCGAGACTTGAACAATGGGGCCCCACCCTTTCACTATCCCAAGAGGGACTTAGTTTATAGTTGGATCATAAACAAATTGTTCATTAGAGGATCAGTGATACTTAAGGTGCAAGATGTAATTACAGGAGTAAAATAGACTTTTGATCCAACTGTAATTACGAACAATCGTGAAGGATCGACTTGCATGTAGTGGTTATATCCATGGACATAAGTTGTCCTACAGTGCATAAGAGTTCAACTCTAGGTTTGTAGGTGAATCGACATAGAGTTAATGAATGAAATTAATTGATCAAAGAGTTTAATTAATTAATTTTGTATCATTAGAGCTTATAACTTGTAGGTCCATAAGGTCCACTTGCTAACTCATAGCAACACTAAAAGATCGATTTAGTTGAAAGAAAATTTTGACATGTTCAAATTAATATTTAATTTGAAGTATTCAAATTATATTTAATATATTAGATATATTAAATATAAAAGAGAAAAATATATTTATTGTATTTGATACATGAAATATTAAAATAATTAATGTATATTAGATACATTAAAGAAAAGATATTTATAAAATTTGAATAAGATTCAAATAAATAAATATCGTAGGAGATTTGAATGAGATTCAAATAAGTATAAGATATATTTTAATACATTAGATATTAAAATATAATATTTTAATTATGACAGATTTTTCCTTGGTGTCTATAAGTAGGACCCTTGGATTGAGCTATGCTTTCGAGTTCAAATGCTTTGTTCTTCCTCTTCAACACTTGGATCCTCAAATAGAGCTCAATTATGCTCCAAATTCATCCAAATACTTCACAATGCTCCGATTTTGCTCCAAATGCTCGGTTTTTGAGAAATATTCATAAAAATACATGGAAGCACACACAATCATAGTAAAACTAGCATAAAACTAAGCCTAGAAATAACACTATTTTTCTTACTATCACTCATTTGATCCCTTTTTAACACTTTTTAGCACACGTTCGATCCGTTTGGTACAGTTGGTGAGTTGCGACACCTCCGAGATCTCTTTTGAAGTCTTTTAAAGTATTATAGATGAGTTTCTAATGCTTGGATGCCCCCTAATTGCAGTTTCGAACACTTTTGGTTGTTGCCCACAACTCGAATAGCCTCGAATTAGTTTACCCATAGCTCGTACAGGTTAGTTTGGTGTTTTCGAAACAACTCGAACACCAACTAGCAAGCATTTGAGCTTGTTTGGTGTAGTTTGATAAGTTTTGGCTCACTTTATACTATTTCGAATTATTTTAAAGTACCTTAGTACAGTTTCTAACCTTTGAGACTTTTTGTTTGTAGTTCCTAACTAATTCAAACTCGTTCGAACAACTTTCCAACAAGGAATCAAGTTCGTATCAGTGGGTTCTGGTGAAAAGATTTAGTTTAGACCTTGTTCGCAAACTTTTTAAATGCCTTAACTTAGTCTCTAATATTTGAAAGTTCTTTGTTTTAGGATTTGAATTAGTTTTGAACTGTTCGAATTAAGTTTAAACTCGTTCTAGGTAAGTACAACCCTCTTGAATACTCTTTCAGATTCAAATAAGGTTTTCAAATGGAGATTTGACCCCTAAACCTTGTCTACCTTGCTTAGGAACCGTATCAGCTTGCTTTAGGAGCGTTTTAGGAAGTTTTGTAAGTAGTTTCTACTTGTGGAGTCTATTTGCTTGTGTGCTAGCATGATGTGTGCCTAATTTTGTTACCTTATGCTATATATGATTATTTCTCATGGATCTCTATATATTTTGAGATGCTTGTTGTGTTGAGTTGTTGCTTGAATTGGTTTGGGATGTTGAGCTTGTTGCATCGCCTTTTTGTGATAAACATGTTGCGTTGTTTTCTTGTGATAAGCATGTTGCCTTGTTGAGCTTGGTTTGTTATCACGATGTTTATGCATGTCATAGGTGTTTTATGTAAATTTTGGCATAAACATGGTCTAGAATCATGATGTATAGATTTCATGCATTCTAGTGAGTGTAGGTGAGGTTAGAGAACCTTGGGTGAGATAAAAGAAAGCTAGGTGAATACTAGTGTCACCATCGGATTAAAAGGAGCATTGATGCCTTGGTAATTATGGGCAAGGGTCGGTGTGATGAATCTTGAGGCAAGTATTGGAACCTTGGTTACTATGAGCAAGGGACAATAAGTTGCTAGGTCGTTGATGCCTTGTTAACTATGGACAAGGGTCCATGAAGATACAGAGACCTTGGTAACTATAGGCAAGGGTCAATATGTTGTTGGGTCATCGAAGCCTTAGTAACTATAGGCAAGGATCGATGGATAGTTCAAGACCTGATAGGACTAAAATAGTCCTTATTTTCTATGTCTAAACCTTGTGGCTTATAGCAATTTGATGTGATTAATTCCCTATTTTGTAGGTAAATTAGTTCGAAGGGCATTTTGGAGTATTTTCGAAGCTTTTGGAACTTTTTGGAGCGTTCGGGATCGATTTGGGCTTAACCGGAAGTCATTCACACCCTAATTGAAGAAATGGAGATCAAATGACCGTTTGCCTCAGAGAGCAGCGTCGAGACGCCCTACGGAGCCTTGCTTGACGATGAAGACAGTAGCCTCGGATGCAGGACAACGTCTAGACGTTGCCCACTGGCGTCTAGATGTTGTCGCAAATTAGAACGTGCGGATATAGCACAACATCGAGAAGCTGTAATAGTAAGTGCAAGTCAACACTGTGGTGAGCCCCCTTGTGACGCTAGTCTTTTAGGTGACATCATCGAGAACTATAAAAGGAATTTTCCTTTTAGGGCATCATTTTTTAATTTCTCTCAATAGACTTGCAGACCTTCCCCCCTCAATTTAATACCCATTTTTAGTCATTTATCATTTTTGGGTTTAATTTGTACTAATTAATGTCGTCGGGAGCGAATTTTGAGGCTACCAGCTAGTTTGTAACACTGTTGTGGGGTGAATTCGGATCGGATTTGTACTTTGGGAGGTTTAGTTTTTTAATTTCTGGTAAATTTTTGTGTTAAAGCATGTTTGAGACTATGTTTTACTCAAATGAATGAAATTAGCATATTAGACTTGATGAATCTTGTATGTTTGTTTCATTTATTGTTATGCACGTGTTTGGAATTCATCATTTCATGCATTGGCTTAATTAAGTAGCACCTAAACCTGCTTGTGCTTGCATAGAACGAGGTTTAACCTCTTCGTGTAGTTTGCATGATAGGTTTTGGGACCCAAGCAACTCCTTAATGGAATTAGACTTTCTAAGTTAATTATCGAGGTTTAACCAACTCCCGAGTGTAGTGCGATTGATTCTTTAGGCATGGAACACTATCGTGCCCAGCTTAGAACATCAATTAGGGGCTATTAGATGCTAGGTCGACATAGTCTAGCTTTGGGGATCGTTAAGGGCCTACCCGGCTTTACCGAATGGACCAGTTAATTGCATGATCCTGAAATTTGTATCAACCTCTCAAAACCCAATGATCAAAATACAAATTTAGATTCGACAAACCCCGATCTGGTGTTTAGTAGATAAATCTTGTTTTTCCACCACCCACATTCAGTTTAGTTTGGTTTAGTTAAAATTAAATTGGAAAGCGATCAATTTGGCTCCCTGTGGATCGACCCTGCCACTATATTGCAAAATATCTGTGGTGTGGATTATAATTATCATTTGGCGAGCCTTCGACAAGCTCTGCCAAATTGGTTGATTATTTCCTCGTTTAATTTGAACTCCTAATTCCCTCTTTCTTCTTTTGTATTTTACTCTTTCTTTGCATGAGCTTGAATCCAAATTCTTACTTAATTTGCAAAGGAAAGACGTGCTCAAACAAGTAAGTGAGAAGAGAGCAAAAGAGAGCCTAACGTAGATATCATTACCTAACCTCGTCGAAGCTTTAACGAAGAAAATTATGGACGAGCAAACCGTAAAAGAACTTGCATCTCCAAATTGGAATCAACAACCACTGTGCATCGTTTATCTTGAAACCCAAGGTGACTTCGAACTCAAAACTGTTTAATTCATTTATTACCTATTTTTCATGGTAATGAGAGGAAGACCCGCATAAGCACCTAAACGATTTCCACGTGGTTTGTCGGGAATGAAACCCTAAAGTGTGACAGAAGACCAGATGAGCTTGAGGGCATTCCCTTTCAGTTTGAAGGACCAGGAAAGAGATTGGATGTATTACATTCCTTCAGGTTCCATCACGACATCAAATGAGATGAAAAAGCTGTTTTTGAAGAAGTACTTCCCAATTTCAAAAGCTAGGAGCATCAGGAGGGAAATTAATGACATCACGCAAGGAGACGAGGAGCCATTACACGCCTATTGGGAGCGGTTGTGTGAAAGTCTCCCTAATCACCAAATTCCCAATAACCTACTCATTCAATTTTTTTTATGAAGTCCTTCTTCTAGAAGATAGGAATTTGATTAATGCAGCTAGTGGAGGTTCCTTGACTGATAGAACTATATCAAAGGCGAGGATGCTCATTTCAAATATGGCGGAGAATTTACGACAGTTTGGAATGCGATCTCCAGTAGTAGTTGAGTAATTGAAGGAGGTAATAGAACTTAAATCTCAAAATTCTAATCATACCTCAGTTGTTGAAATTTTGGTTGAAGGTCAAGCACAAATGATGGAAACCGTGAACTAGCTATGAAAAGACACAAAGCAAGGAGTTTATGCCAATGTAGGGTACACCAAATCACAGCAAGCACCGATGCGAATGCAAGCATCAGAGACAGACTCAGGTATGTTTCTTGAGGTATGTTAAGAGTTTAGCCACTGATGCGCAACAATTTCAATACGAAACGCGAGATATGTTCACCCAGCTCGTTTCCATGTTTGGGATACGAAACTCGGGCAAAGAACCTCAGGAAAGCCAGAACGAGGACATTAGTACCATTACCTTACAGAGTGGCAAGGAAATCCCGTCTCCTGTGGAGCGGCCACAGGAAGAAAACCAAGTCCCAGTGGTTGAAGAGGAAGAGAAGATTGCTTCGCCACGACAAAGATGAGTAATTTTCGATCCACCATTGAACTTAAATTCCTACGTTCCTAAATCCCCTTTTTCTTGCAGGTTAGCTAGACCAAAAGAGACCAATAAAGAAAAGGATAAGGAAATTTTGGATACTTTTAGGAGGGTGGAAATCAATATTCCCTTGTAAGATGCCAGATCCCTAAATAATCAAAATTCCTAAAAGAGGTATGCACCAACAAAAGGAGGTCAAAAGAGAAAGATAGGGTGCTCGTAAGTAGAAATGTATAAGTCATTCTTCAAAGGAACTTGCCTGAAAAATGAAAGGACATAGGTATGTTTACCTTGCCTTGTGTTATCGAAGATAAAAAGATAGAGAATGCCATGCTAGACTTAGGTGCATCCATCAATGTCATGCCGTACTCTATCTATAAGGAGTTAAATTTGAATGACTTGTATGAAACAAGAATAGTTATACAATTGGCTGATAGATCCCAAACACACCCTTTAGGAGTAGTAGAAGATGTCCTAGTTAGAGTGAATGAGTTAATATTCCATGCTGACTTCTATATTCTGAATGTGGATGGAAATTCCCATGCGTCGTCTGCATCTATCTTGTTAGGAAGACCATTCATGAAAACTGCTAAAACAAAGATTTTGATTGTTGAGGGTACGCTTTTTGTGGAGTTTGGCGACGAGATAGCTAGATTTAATATTTTTTATGCCATAAAGTACCCTAACGAGAAAGCTCATTCTTTGTGTGTTGTTGATGTAGTTGACTGTCTAGTGTAGGATGTTTTTATTGACAATGAGATTGGGCAGGATTTTTCAGAACTATTTGATGAGATTGGTTTGGAAGAGATATCCTCACTTACTCCTTTTGAACTTGCTAGTTTTCAGGCTCAACTATCTTCCAAGAAAGATAAAATGCTTCCCTCTATTTTGTAGGCACCCCAATTGGAGTTGAAGGCTGTTCCTGACCATCTTAGGTACGCGTACTTAGGTCACAAAAGAACCTTGCTTGTTATCATTTCCAAACACCTTGCATCATAACAAGAGGAAAAAATAGTGAGTGTACTAAAAGAGCACATGTGGGAGATGGCCTAAACGTTAGCTGATATAGACGGGTTGAACCCAACTTTGTGCATGCACCAGATCCTACTGGTGGAAGAAGCAAAACCATCTAGAGAATCCTAGAGACGCCTCAATCCTACAATGAAAGAGGTAGTGATGAAAGAAGTATTGAAGCTTTATGATTCAGGTATTATCTATCCTATTTCTGATAGTGAATTGGTTAGCCCAATTCATGTAGTTCCTAAGAAAACAAACATGACTGTAGTTAGGAATAAAAATGGTAAATTGGTACCCATGAGAGTTTAGAATGGATGGAGAATGTGCATTGATTATAGGAAGCTAAATTCTGTAACAAGAAAAGATCATTTTCTTATCCCTTTCATTGACCAGATGGTTGAGTGCTAGCTGGAAAACCATTCTTTTACTTCTTAGATGGATTTTTTAGGTTTCTACCAAATACCCATTGTGTAGGAGGATCAAGAAAAGACTATTTTCATTTGTCCATGTGGTACGTTCACTTTTTCGAAGGATTCCTTTTGGTTTATGTAACGCTTTAGGTATGTTTCAGAGATGCATGATGAGTATATTTTATGAGTTCATTGAGAACTACATTGAAGTGTTCATGGATGATTTCACGGTGTATGGTAATTCCTTTGATGAGTGTCTATTGAATCTAGTTAAGGTCATGAAAAGAAGTATTGCGCATAATCTTGTTTTAAACTTTGAAAAATGTCATTTCATGACTAGTTAGGGCATAGTGTTAAGACATGTAATCTCAGTTAAAGGAATTGAAGTTGACAAGGCTAAAATAGATGTTGTGGCTAACCTTCCCTACCCTACGAACGTTAAGGAACTTCGATCTTTTCTTGGCCATGTAGGTTTCTATCGTGGGTTCATAAAGAACTTCAACAAGATCGCCCTGCCAATGATGAACCTACTGCAGAAGGATGTTCCCTTCGAGTTTGGCGGAGTGTGTAAAAAGGCGTTTGAGCTTCTTAAGGAGTTGTTGACTAGTGCACTCATCATCCACCCTCCCCAATGAGACCTTCCCTTTGAGATCATGTGCAATGCCAGCGACTTTGCTATGTCATCTATTATGCATCCAGGACCCTCAATCTGGCATAATGCAACTACACAACCACAGAAAAAGAGCTTCTTTCTACTATTTTTGCCCTTGAAAGATTCAAGTCTTATATTCTTGGCTTTGAAGTGATTGTTTATTCTGATCATGTAGCTTTGCTTTACTTACTAATGAAGAAGGAATAAAAAACTCGTTTGTAAAGGTGGATTCTACTCCTTCAAGAGTTCGATATGAAGATCAAAGACCGCAAGGGGTTGGAAAATTCAGTTGCTGATCACTTAAGCCACATCGTGAGAGAGGAAGATAAGGTACCACTGAATGACTCGTTTCCTGATGAATACCAGTTCCAAACGCAAGGTATGACTCCCTGGTATGCTGACTTAGTTAACTACCTAGTCACTAGGATTTTGCCTGATACATTTAATGGATCTAGGAAGAGCAAGATTAAGAGTGAGTCTAAGTACTATGTGTGGGAGGACCCTTATCTTTTGAAGTTTTGTTCGGATTAGGTCATTAGGAGATGTATGTCTGATAACGAGATGCAGTCAGTTTTAGGATTTTGTCAGGAGCATACATGTGAAGGCCACTTTGGCCCTATAAAAACTGCTAGGAAAGTGCTTGATTCGGAACTTTATTGGAAAACATTGTTTAGGGATGCCTATATTTTTTGCAAAACCTATGAGCGTTGTCAAAAAGTAGGAGCCATAACTCGTAGGAATGAAATGCCCCAAACACCCAGAATTATTTGTGAGTTTTTGATGTGTGGAGGATGGATTTTATGGGCCCTCTGCCTTCGTCATGTGGTTACAAGTATATTATTTTGGCTGTGGATTACGTGTCTAAGTGGGTGAAAGCGAAAGCCACCATTACTAATGACTTTAAGATTGTTGTAGGTTTCTTGAAATCTAACATCTTTAGCAGGTTTGGATTTTTGTGAGCCATCATAAGCGACTAAGGCACCTATTTTCGCAACAAAATTGTTGAGAGTTTGATGAAGAAGTATGGAGTAACTCATAGAGTTGCTACCACTTACCACCCCCAGACAAACGGGCAGACAGAAATCTCTAATTGTGAGGTGAAGTCCATTCTCAAAAAGACAGTGAATCCTAGAATAAAAGACTGGAGCCTAATTAGAAGGCACTTTGTGGGCATATCGCATAGCTTATAAGATACCCACAAGGATGTCTCCCTTTAGGATGGTATATGGTAAGGCATGCCACCTGCCAGTTGAGATTGAGCATAAGGCATATTGGGAGGTGAAAAAGTGCAACTTTAATTATGATCAAGTTGGTGAGCAGAGACTTCTTCAACTTCTAGAGCCTGAGGAGATAAGGCTTGAGTCATACGAGAATGCTGTGATTTATAAGGAAAAGGTGAAGTCACTCCATTATAACATGTTTGTCAGAAAAAACTTTGACGTTGGACAGAAGATCCTTTTATACAATTCTTGCCTAAAACTAATGCCAGGTAAATTTCTCTCTCATTAATTAGGTCCTTTTGTTATTACTAATGTCTTCCAGCATGGTGCAGTGGAAATACAGAGTCTTGATGCAGGAAAAATATTTAAGGTGAATGGGCATAGGCTCAAGGTCTTTAATGAAGGCGATCCCTTTTCCGTTCGCTCAACATTGGCTTTGGAATGTCATTCTATTGGGAGCCAGGTTGATGGTGTCATACGACAAATTGAGCAATCGACTATAAAATTTGCGCTTCTTGGAGGCAGCCAGGCGACCAAACTTTTATTGCCTTTCTTTTTATTGCTTTTTGTCCTTTCATTTTCGTAGCTTAGTTAGTTTTTTGTTGCATTTGGCAGGAGATGTGGTTGTAAAGAGAAATTATTTTTAGAAAGCAAAGTCTGACCGCCACCTACATATTACCAAGTCAAGGGAGTATTCTTATATCCTTCAAATTGTCCTTGTTTACTAATTTCTAGCACACATTGAGGACAATGCATTATTTAGGTTGGGGGTGGGATATTTTTGTGTAGATTGAGCATGCGTCTGAGTTTAGTTGATTACTTGCTTTATGATGATGACAATTGATGACATGCTGGATATATCTCTCTGATTGAACTTGTTTGGAGTATGAGATTGTTATTTTGATGCAAGTCCTTTTTGTGCCTAATTTTTCAAGATTTTTTTTCTTTCTTTTTTTTTTTCTTTCCCATCCGTCTGAGCACACTTAACCTACCTTTTGTGGCCTTGAAGTCTTAGGGTGGAGTTATATGGCTTATACTCTTGTTGTCACCTTGATAGGTGTAGGGGCTTGCTAGATAGTCGACTTGCTTGAGAAGGCGTGATGAGTTTCTTAGGAAAAAACTTTGCCTCTTATCGAGCAAGTGCTCTGAGTATGGGTCCCTACTACAGATGTGAAAAAGCTAGTGCCCTTGATGTGTATAGTGATGCAAGTTCCCAGTTATGGGTATCTTAGGCACCTGATGGCTTGTTGTCTCTTCGATTTCCTGATTGCTTGATGGCTTGCCCTTAGTGCCAGTGTAGGGGGAAGATGGAACGATAGTTCTTTAAACCTTCTCCGGGCTTATAAGGATTGCATTAGGGAGGTTTCACACACACACAAGGGAGATCAGGAAAGTGTTTTAAAAGGCCTTGCATGCAAATAACGTTTAACATATTTTTCTTGTTTGATTCATGTGATATAATCGAGCATTGAGGTTAGAGTTACGTGTAAGAAATTGAAGATACTCTTATCTTTTGTTTATGTCTTGCTCGAGGACTAGAAAGATCTAGGTTGGGAGTATTTTGATAGAACTAAAATAGTCCTTATTTTCTATGTCTAACCTTGTGGCTTATAGCGATTTTACAAGATTAATTCCTTATTTGTAGGTAAATTAGTCTGAAGGGCATTCTAGAGTATTTTCGAAGCTTTTGGAGCTTTTTGGTGCGTTCAGGGTCGATTTGGGCTTAACTGGAAGTCATTCAAACCCTAATCGAAAAAATGGAGATCAAATGACCAAACTACCTCAGAAAGCAGCATCGAGACGCCCTACAGAGCCTTGCTCGACGCTGAAGACAGTAGCCTCGGATGCAAAACAACGCCTAGACGTTGCCCACCGGCGTGATATTTTAAATTCATGTGTTGAATGTTTTGCTTGCTTTATGTTTAAAGAGCATGTTAGTTGGATGTGAATAGCATGATGTTGTATGTTGTATGTTGTTTGATGGCTCCTCATGTGTGAGCTACTTACCAGTACGCGTTATGTATTGGCCCACCACTAGGTTTTGCAGGTGATGATGAGTACTACGACCTTGGTGATGCAGAAGAGGATGCATGAGAAGAGAAAGACCATAACTTGTTCATCTAGTAGTGGTTCCGCTGAGTTTAGTTTTATTGAACTATCTTTGTAGTTGACTTTAGCTTATGGTTTTGGTACCGTCGTTCTTTATCTATTTAGAGTAGACTTATAAACTGGTTGGATAGTTTCGAATTATAGTTTGTAATAGGTATGTGAGTTTGCTTTATCTTTTAAAGATTGAGCTATTTTGAAGTTATTGAGGAAGTTTTGTTTTGTTTTTGTTTTGGGTTGTCGAGTGATTCTCAACCTTTAAATGATTACTAACTTGGAGTTTGGAATGGTTATCTGGTTACTTGGGTATAAAAGTACATTTCTGTCTAACAGGTACTAGAAAATTTTTGGTTAGCTTGTAGTTATGTCGTTATGCTGTTGAAATTTTTGGGGCATATTGGTTATAAGTTTAGTGACGTTTCCTAAGTTAGGTTAAAATTTGGAGGCATTACATTCTTAAACATGATCCTCATGTATGTCAACCACATACTGTTCAAGATTACACTAATAACTTTGGATTTTTCATATAATGGATAATATTATATTATAAATAAAATAAATAAAATAATTATTAATTATTAAATACGAGGCTTTAGGGCATAAATCCCAACATGTGCCTTATTGCCTTCAAAGATGTTGAATTTCCTCAATCACAGGTGAATTTGTTTTGATATGAATTCTGCCCATAATCAAATCATGAACAATAGAGTAATTGATCTCTACATAGAGTGAATGAAGTTCCATTTCCATTGCCAAACTCAAACCATGACGGATGGCAATAGCTTATGCGGGTTCCACCGCCCCAATTAAGGTCTCGAATGTTTGAGTAGCTGCCATGATATACCCTTGATGATTTCTTATAACAGCATCATAGCCTATCTCCTGGTCATTTTTTTAAGCATCCATGTTCAACTTATAAGCACCTATTGGTGGAGGCTCCCAAGTGATTCAAACTCCTTTCTGAGATCTATGTTGTGATATCATGAGTCGAGTGGTATTGTACACAACCTTGTACTCATCTAGCAGATTCAGAGCCCAATCAATTGGGTCCTCTATATGACTCTTGGGTTTGTTGAAAACAACTTCATTTATTTTCATCTAGCATGTCGAGAGGCCCAGCAACGCAAATCTCTAGAGTCTTCGTACTGCATTCCTATTTGATCTTGCAAATTAAATTAGTAGCATCAGAAAAGTGGAGTGAATAAGGTGTCGAACTATACTCCGATTGGCCCAGAAAGATTTAACTTTTTTGTATTCCCAAAGAGCATGAAGAGTGATTTCCACTCGTTTCTCATAGAGAGAGCATATAGGATTATCTACCACCATCCTAAAAAATAAATTTGTTTTGTTGGAAGAATATTTTGGCATGCTCTCCACATAAAGATTTTAAATTAAGGGATATATAGATTCCATAAGCTTTTCCACCACTCCATTTAGGATGAGGTAGAGTAGAAGGCTTCGTGAACTGGGAAGATAGCCAGTTTGTAACCACTTTTCACATAATAAACTCCTCGCTTATCATAGTGTCAGAAGAACTTATCACTAAGGTTATTCCTTTAAACTTCTTCCGCACATGTATCATGTATGACTATATATATATATATATATATATATATATATATATTGAGTCAACAACATTTGAAGTTGGAGAATCAAACTTTTGACTTCTTGGTGAGAGTATATGCCTAAACTTGTTGAGTTATGCTCAGGTTGGCAATATGTATGACTATTATAATCTAGGTTATGATATTAACTTATCATAATTTTTAGTTTTATTGTTTTTATAATTTGGGAAAATGAAGTAAATTTCTACCTAAAAACTTGATATAATATATTACTTTTTCACCCTATACTTTCAATTTTATCAAATTAAACCCTAAACTTAAACAAGTGTGCGAGGTGTTACCTTTAGTTCAACTTCCACTACATTCACTTGTTGATTTGAACAAAAGCAAGATGAATTTTCCTAAACTTGACAATTTTAATGAAATTCTAAGTGTAGATCAAAATGAAGTCACATCAATGCACAAAATCGAACATTGAATCAATCTCCCAAAATACACAAATTTTAATAAAAATTCAACTATGAGATATATGTTTTTATAATTCAATGAGGGCATATGAGATTTTTTTTTTTTAATGAATTTAACATCAAAGTCTATTACAGCATTTATTTAAGTTTAAGGTCTAGATGAAATTAAAACTTTAAGATACAAATTGATATAGCAGCTCGCCATGTTCAGGCATAAAAAATGATTTTTCCCTCTCCATAAATATCATGTATTGTATTAGACCTAAGTAGAAGATTATCTCTACATCCACGGCCAGAAGTCATAGCTTCTTGTGACTTGTAAAAGTTTCAAAATCAATTAATATAAAATTAGTAAGAAGAAGAGTGAAAATATATCTTATTAGTTGTTGATGCATGCTTCTTGTGCTCAACTACTTCTTGAGTTAAATTATAAGTTTAATCTTAAACTTTTAATTTGTGTTAAATAGGCCTCTGAATTTTCAATTTTAATCTCCAATGGCCTCTGAACTTTCAATTTTAATCTCCAATAGATCCATAAACTTTAAAAAACATTTAATAAGTCTCTAAGCTTTGATTTTGAATCTAATAAATTTTTGAACTGTCAATTTTGTGTTTAATAGGTCTTTAATTTATTCCACATTTAAAAAAAAAAATAGAAACCTAATGGACACAAAATTGAAAGTTTAATGTCCTAATAGATGCAAAGTTAAATTTTATGTCTAATAGATTTGTTAATTTTTTTTAAAAAAAAGTTGAATATGTCAGGAACCTATTAGACATAAAGTTGAAAGTTCATGATACTATTTGACATTTTTAAAGTTCATAGACCTATTTACAAAATAAAAAATTCATTATATACAAAATAAAAAATTCTAGGACCTATTAGATACTTTTAAAAGTTCAAAGATCTATAAGACAAACATGAAAGTTCAAGAGCTAAACTTTTAATTTAACTTAATTCAAGAACTAAATTTGTAATTAATCTACTTCTTTCGAGGTGTTCGCTTCAAAATTTTCTTATAGGGAAGGCATGGGATTAAGTTTGGTATATATGCCTATTCCCAAGTTTGGACATGACATTTAAGCCTGAGTTTGGGGTGCTTGGTGAGCATTTACTCTCTCAAATTGGGAAGTTTTGTGAAATTATAAGTGAAGTTTATATTTACAAAGTTTAATTTATTTTTGGCAAGTTTTTTTTAACGTTTATTGATTTTGGTCCATAATTTTCATTTATTTTTTAGGTGGATGAATATTAAATTTTAGTTAAATTATACAAAATACCATTGAACTTTAGGAGAGGTTTCCCCTAAACTTTTAAAAGTTTCATTTTTTACTCTTAAACTTTAAATTTGTTTTAAAATAACTATTTTGTTAACTTGTTCGTTAAAATGAAGATGGAAAAGTGATGTGACATTAACTTGTAAAATATAGTCGTACATGTGGCATAGGTATATGTTTCAATTATGCACCTAAACTTTATAATATAGGTTTCAACTACGCCCCTCAACTTTAGTATAGGTTTCAATTATGCCTTTATAGTTTCAAAATTTTCATTTCAACCCTTGACTTTTGAAATCGTTTCAAAACAACCATTTCATTAGCTTCCCAGCTTAAAATGAAGATGGAAATATGATGTGGTGGTGACTTGTAAAAAAATATCAAATAGTCCCAGTCACATTTGAAATGACGTTACATATAATTTGGAGGTAGGGGAACGAATTTAAATAGTAGGGTAAAATATTGTTTTCCTCTCGCCATTAAAAAATTTAGGGGGAAACAAAATTTTGTAGGGGGTAAGTAGACCTCAAAGGACAGACAAATTTTGGAGCTTTTATCTCACGATTAATTAATGAAAACTAATGTTAGGGCATGAATGGAGAAGAGAAAAAGAGTCAAACAAAGAAATTCAAAACAATTGAATCTAGGGACAATTGTTTCTCGATAGATTTCTTACATTTGTGGATAAGAACTATCTTCCTTCATCTATCAATCTGTTTTTTCCTTGTTGTTCTCCTGCCTTCAACAGACCAATGCTTTCAATTGATCCCACTCTTCTACAATTTTTCTCTCATAAACATATTTCTCCCATGAAGCTTTCTCTATTGACTTGATCCTCTCTCCTTCAACTTTTCCAATCTTTGATTTTTCATAGTAAAAAAGGTTGTTGATTTTTACCAGTGCATGAGACTTTTGTTACAATATGAGGTTTCTCTTGACATTTTAACCATAACTTTATCTCCTAAATCCATTTTCCCTTTGAATTGAGACATGAATATGATTAAAACCCTTTAAATTTTTTACAACTTATCGCTAAAGTGCGCCCATGTGTAACTTTTATTTTCAACTAATTACCACGTTATAGTTACGTCTTCATTTTAATAGAGAAACTAATGAAGTTGTTTTGAAACAATTTCAAAAGTTAAGGGTTAAAAAAGGAAAATTTTGAAGCGATAAGGGCATAATTGAAAGCTACCCTAAAGTACAGGAGCATAATTGAAACCTACCCTAAAGTTCGAGGGCATAATTGAAACTTAGCTTAAAGTTCATGGGAAATAATTGAAACTTTCACGTATGCCACGTTGTACCACTATTTTACAAGTCATTGTCACATAACTTGTTCGTTTTCACATTTTAATAGAAAAGTTTATTGAAAGTTATTTGAAACAAATTTAAAGTTTAAGGATAAAAAGTGTTACTTTTGAAAATTTAAGAGTATTATTAAGACTTACTCTAAAGTTCAGAGATATTTTATATAATTAACCTTAAAATTTGGAGGCTAAAATGTATGCTTTTTCAAGATAGAGAGCAATAGACAAATAGCCAAAGTGAGCATAGCTCAAAGGTAATTAACATGTACTATTTCTCTTGAAGTTTGAGGTTCGAATCTCCATTCTTCCAAATTTATAGTACTAAACAAAAGCAATAAATAAATAAATCGATTGCCAAGACATTCTAAGGCGAACTATTTATTGCACTCCTTAATGGCTAGGCATGCACCGTGACAATATGTAGACCTATAAATTGGAACTTTAGGTCATAGGTTTGAGGAGAAAAGAAAGGGAAGCAACGGCAGGTGACTTTGAGGGAGATTTTTCTCTCATTTTCTCTCTTATTGTCATTTTCACTATTATGGGCTCAATGGCAATGCATAGGTGAAGTTGATGGAAAAATTAATAAGTGAATTTTAAATTCATTTATTATCCCTAGTTAGTTATTCCTCGTGAATTTAAAAAATTTAAAAATATATATTGTGAGTTCTTTTAGAGTCTATTAAATGTCTCTTTGGAATGACTTTCTAAGTACTTAAAAATATTTTTTTGCACTTAAAAATACTTTTGAAGCACTTAGAAAGTCACTCCAAACAGACTCTAACTTTAGTTTATATTTTTTTTTATTTACTTTTGTGAACGATTACATTTTGAAGACTAAAATGAAAGATTTTCTAGTAAAATAAATAAATACAAAACATGAGTACTCGAGTTAGAGGCATTAGCACGAATCTACACATACCTAAATGCCTAAGGACTACAGTGATATCTAGAACCTACAAATAGAAACTTTAAGTCAGATTTAGTGAGGAAGAGATCAATAGATAAGGCTATTTTCATTTTCTTTTATGCTTTTGATTATTAATGGTAGATTCTAGCACTACTACAAATTTGGCCTTTATTGACAGCTAAAAAATGTCAACTATCACTTCTATTGACGCTTTTTGGTTATCAATAATGGCGGTGTCAACATATATCAAACGTCAACATTGCTATATTCGTTGACGGCTAATACACATCAACTGTTATGGTTTTATTGACGTGTTTTGACCATCAATAATAGTAATATTGACATGTATTAGCCATCAACTATAACCTATAACCGTCAACATTGACATCGTTATTGACGTTTTTGAGCCGTCAACGTAGGGTATAATTGACATGTATTCGCTGTCAAGTATAACCTAAACCCGTCAACAATACCAACGTTATTGACGTTTCTAAGCCGTCAACGTAGGGTATAGTTGATATGTAATAGTCGTCAACTATAACCCTCAACCGTCAACAATAACATTGTTATTGACGTTTTTACTCTGTCAATTTATGGTATAGTTGACATTGTTTCACTGTCAACATTCATGCAAAACATCAATAATACTCCTTTTATTTATACATGTTGGCCGTCAATATAGGTCTAGCTTGACGTGTTTTAGTCGTCATCAATAACTATAGTTGACATTGCGTGACTTCAAATATGGCATATTTGTTGACCGCCATAATCCGTCAATGTTAATCTTTTTAATGTCGTTTTTTAATCGTCAACTATACGTATTTGAAAAAAAAAAATGGATATTTTTCACTCCTCCTCTACAACCTGCATTTATATGTAGACATGTATCAAATTCGCATTTTTAGAACTAGCTAACAATTATCAACTTGCATTTCACAAAAAACTAGGTAACAATTCAATTGCAACTCAACAATTACACAGTTAGCTACAGATTTCATCCAAAATTAGAAACACAAATGAACCAATAAATTTCCATTAACTAACTAATAAGCTAAACGCATCATTCCAAGCAAGTATTTCAAAAATGCTAACATCTGAGATAAGTATGTTACCAAAGATTCATCACATGTATTGGGATACAAAATCACACAACTCAACTCTAATCTCATCGAACTCTGATTGGCTAAATTTACCTTCTCTTGTCAACCGCAAACAAATAAGTGTACATAATACATTAAAAAAGTTTAACAAATTTTAAAAAATTTTAAAAATAAAAATAAGATCAAATTTGTACCACATCTGTAATCAGTCTGCTTCTATGGGTTATTATATCTCATGTGAACTTCAAAGTGTAGTACCCACACTCCGTATTACCCAATTGCTTAGCACACTATATAAATGTTTAAAACGTATAATAAGCATACTTGTATACATATTGATAGTAAAAAAATAAATTGAAATGATTACCTGAATAGCTACCCAATTAAAAATTTGACTTATAATATTGGTTTGAGCATAAAATATCCTTATAGCCCTACGTACAAATAAGAATAAAAAGAAGTTAATAATTATTTTAATAAGAAACATACATATGCTAAATTAATAATATACTTATGTATTAACTATAGTTTTCACATAGTTGCGAATTCCATGTCTGATGGAGTCGATCGGCCAAACTGTAGAACTCTTCAATGATATAACCACCAACATCCAATGGTTTCTAAATACACAATAATCAGCCAATAAAGTTAGAATATAAACAAAAAGTTACAAGGAAATTAATAATGACATGTTTTTTGTAGCCCTGGATTACAAGGGCATATTAACAATTTGTTCTTAATCTCTCTTAGCCTATTACATAGGAATCGAGAGCGTTGCTCTTTAGGTCCTGAGCCATGCGAAATTAATGATGGCTGAAGGAATGCATATTGTTCTAGGATGATTGGTTCAGATTCCCACAAGTATCTAAGATTAAAGAAAAACATATTAAAGTTAAAAAGATAGAAGGAAATTAATAATATTTAACAAAATTAAATACTGCTTAAGCGATATAAGCCGATATAACTGAGCTTGCTAGTTCCTTCATCATGCAGAACTGCTTCATGCTATCTTTCATCAAGTGAAAGTTGAAATCGTAGCCAAACACGTGCTGAGGTATTGGGATGTCTAAATAATCATCTTTCATGTCCTCTAAGCATGTATTTAACTACTACTGGCATTTGCAATCGTGACACATCATTCTTGGGTCTCTTCTCTTTTAATGCAACTAGCTCACGATGAGTTTTCTTACGTTCCTATATAAACAATGTTATATATTAAAACAAATAGACATTAATCTAACAATAAAGAGTGCTTTTAAATAAACTTATCTTTTCTTCTTTATCTACAATTACAAGATTTTTTGGCCATGGAACATGAGAGCCAATTGCATTGGAAACAGTCTCAATACTCACAGCTACATGCATGGGTAATAGAGCACTAAAGTTAGATACAAGAGTTATGAGTACTCGCACATCGTTCGGTGAGAGAGGTACCCCGTAAAAAACTTCATGAGACTTTATCCTCTCATAAACAATTCCTGATGCCACAATATTTTTTATATTGCCAATAGCTAAATCACAAGATTTTCCCTACAAAGTATATTTAAACCATCGACACTTATTATTTCTATCAAATAATACATACACAACATTTAATGAAAATTTAAAACAAGAGTTACCTGATCAACTTTTTCATTAGATGTCGAAGCTTTTGATGCTTGTAGTTGGCAACTACCCCTATCTGACAATGGAGTTCATTTGCCACAATTTTTTTCGTCATTCGTCTCAAGTACTTGTTTTGCTATTCGAGTTTATTGCGTCATAAGTTCCTTTCTTCAAGCTTTTTTCCTTGTCATTCACCACTTTAGTTTTTGAAATTGATGAAGAGGGCTTGTGAAAGAAGAAAGAATGTGCAATTAAACCTCCTACACCTCTTACACGTCCTGAGTGTTTAGGAGTACCTAATGCTTTCGTCAAAATATCATCATTTTTATTTTTTGGATCTTTGGCTAGCTTGTCCTATAATTTAAAAAGATAAAAATATTATTTACGAGTGTAGTATAATATATTAATACACAAAAATAAACACAATTACTTACAATTTTCACTGCAATATCTTCAACCTCTTTATTCAAGAACTCTCCATCATTTCATTGTCGAGCATGTTTCCATAGAATAGCTCGGTATGCATCAATATCTACATTTCCTTCTTTATTCTACAAATATATGTAATCATCTAAGTAATAAATAAATAAAAATAGCATATTAGTGTACAAATTTACAAAGCTAATCATACCAACTCTTCCACGAAATTTGCGTATCCCTTACGAGCAAGCCTATGGTTGTATTTGTTTTTAGAACGTCTTTCCTTCCGCAAGTTGCTTAATTTCTACATCACATATATATAGGCCAACACAAGTTAATTGATCTATTCATCTAAATATTTACGAACAAAAAATATCATATTATAACACTTACTTGAAACTCTTCAGATAAAACGGTACTAACGAATGCATCTCAATGAGGTTGCTCGATGTGGTCATATACTTGTGGTGGAGACTTTAAACATTCTGGCATGTCTTGAAATGGAATAATATATTTGGTTCTTAAAATGCTCTTAAACTGTCGGAATGAAACTCCAGCTTTAATCAATATATCCTTTTTGGATTTAGGATCTATTACGAATGAATGCTGACAAACACAAGGTAAAATATAAGTGTATTTCAATGAAACTAGTAACATATTATATTTAATTAGCTAGTGAACTAATATATATATATATATATTACCTCAATGCAAGCATAAATTTTTTCTTTCAACTCTCCTGGTACTTCAAGTCATGAGTTATATGTAATTGGAATGTGGTGCCGCACACAAGTTCCGATATAGCTGACCATTTTTGTGGCATTCTTACCAATACACTGTCCAAATGTATTGTATTGGACGACTTTGCGAACCGCATCAGTTCTTATTTGTGCAAGCTCGAGCATCATGGTAGCACCACGAGTAGATCGCTGACTAGGAGGCTGTTGAATATCATCATCCCCTATCTCATCATCACTACCAAGTGGTATGTGGTCATCATCACTAGAGTATTGATTCATTAAAAGATATCTTATTTAGTAAACATAGTACGGACAGAAATATGAATAATAAATACATCAAACGTATCAACATCTAATTTTAACTATGCAAAAAGTTATACCATTTATACTTCATTCTCATTTTCGATCCAAAGGCCATCACAATTAGTGCGAACGTATATTGAACTATCCTCATCTATTTCATCATATTCATTAGTAGCAGGAACATAGCTAGAGTTGTTGTAGTTTAAAATTATGTCACCTAGCTCATCTTCATTAACATGATCTTCGTACTCTCTATTTGGAGGATGCAACACAATAGACCATCGAGAATCACTTGGATTTTCTATATAGAACACATGTTTTACTTGTGAAGTTAAAATAAAAGAATCTGACTTATATTCAATACGTCTAAGATCAACCAGCTTAAATCCAAGTTCATATGTTTTTACACCGCCATTACTTTCAACCCAATTACACTTAAACACTAGAACCTTAAAATTATGGTAATTTAATTCCCATATCTCTTGAATCACGCCATAGAATGACATGTTTGTGGTTATTGGATTTTTATCTTTCGCACTAGATATTTGCATTGTCCTAGCTACTAAACACACTCCACTATTTTGAACATTTTGAGTGCCATCACGAAGCTCTGTATTGTAGCGAACACCATTAACTACATAACTTAAATAGGTCGTCACAGTAGGTGAAGGACCATGTGATATCCACCTCAATGTATTAGATATCGTATTGTTTAGTACTTCAAGGTCTGTAGCAACCTATATACATAAGTCATTAATATTTGAAGATAAGTTAGTAAAAATTAAAAACAAATAAAAAAAAACAAAAAAAGAGTCAGAATTGTTAGAACCATACTTGATCACGTATCCAAGAAATGAAAGTTCGATTGTGTTGATCTTGTAACCACTTTTGATTTATTGATCTTGATGGATTGATGTGTTTCAAATAGTTCATATGCTTTCTATAAGATATATATATATATATATATATATATATATATATATAAGCATCATTGTTAGTATATTAAGTTTAAGGAATTAACATTTAATTAGTTTAAGAAGTCAACGTACTCTATGAAAGGTTGAACATCATCTGTATTTTCTAAAACATATAAATGAGCCTACTTTAGCTGTTCCTTATCAGGCTTCATATGGGAAGCTGCTGATGAGGGTCTTCCAATTTCATCATTCTGATCTTGTTCACTAGCCTTTTCGAGTCCAATAGGTGTCACGTCATGCAAAAATTCAGTACAAAACTATATAGCTTCTTTGACAATATAACCTTCAGTAATACAACATTTGCGTCGATTTCTATTTCGCACATATCCTTTAAGAACTTTCATGTATCGTTCAAAATGATACATCCATCGAAGATACACAGGACTACAAAGTCGAACTTCTCTAACTAGATGTACTGTTAAATGCATCATTATAGTGAAGAACGATGGAGGAAAGTATTTTTCAAACAGGCACAGTATTACCACGATCTCGTGCTCCAACTCAGTTAACTGTGAAACATTGATCACTTTATTACATATTGCATTGAAAAACAAGCAGAATTGTGTGATAGCAGTTCTCACATGCTTAGGTAGTATAGATCAAATTGCAACTAATAGCAATTGTTGCATGAGCACGTGACAATCATGCGATTTTAACCTGTTAACTTTTAGATTATCTAGTGATACAAGGTTCTTTATATTGGAATAATACCCTTCAGGAACTTTCATTTTTGACAATGATTGACAAATCGCACGTTTCTCATGTTTAGATAACGTGTAACAAGCCGGCAGTATGAATGTCCTTTTTCCTACAACTTTTGGGGCCAACTCAGGTCGAATACCTAGTCGTTCTAAATCACGCCTAGTTTGTAATCCATCTTTTGTCTTACCAGGGATGTCGAGTAAAGTGCCTAGTAAATTCATACAAACATTTTTCTTAATGTGCATAACGTCTAAACAATGTCGAACATGAAGCTTCTTCCAATATTTAAGTTCAAAAAATATCGATTTCTTTTTCCAACAAAAACGTAAGGTACCTATTGACTTATTTTCTTTCGACATATCTTCATTAGAAAGTTCATTGTTGATAAATTTTTCAATAATATCTTCTCCTGACAATGGTTGTGGAGCCCTTCCAAATTCATTTTCATTATTGAATGCTTTCATCTGTCTTCTAAATGCATCTAGTGGAAAAAAATTTCTATGCCCAAGATAAGCCATCTTCTTTCCAAATTTTAAATGCATAGCTGATGTATTTTCGCGGCATAGGGGACATGCACAATATCCTTTGACACTACAACCTGCTAAATTATCATAGGCGGGAAAATCATTAATTGTCTATAACAACACTGCTTTTAATGTAAATACTTCATCTCGATGTGCATCATAACATGGTACTCCATCATTCCAAAGAATTTTCAAATCATCTATTAAATGAGCCAAATATACATCTATGTTGTACCCCGGTTGCTTAGGCCCAGAAATAAGCATGGTTAGCATCATAAATTTACGTCTCATGCATAACCAAGGTGGGAGATTATATGCAGCCAATATTACAGGCCAACAACTATACTTTCTATTCATCTCACTATGAAGATTTATTCCATCCGTTGATAAAGCAAGATGAAGGTTCCTCTCTTCACTTCCAAAATCAGGCCATAAATGATCGATCCATTTCCAAGAGGGAGTATCGGCAGGATGTCGTAACTTTCCATCAACTACTTTCATTAGCATGCCAAGTTAAATCCTTTGAAAGTAACACACTATTGAACATCCTTTGAAATCGTGGAATAGGTGGAAAGTACCATACAACTTTAGCAGGCACTCCTTTCACTTCTAATGAATTCTTACGCTTCATCCACCTTGACTCATTACAATGAGGACAATTAGATGCATTCGCATATTCTTTCCTATATAAGCAACAATCGTTAGGACATGCATGAATTTTCTCATACCTCATTCCAAAAGTGACTAAAGTCTTTTTTGCTTCATATGTAGATGTCGGCAATCTTTTAATTCATACAATTTGACTAATGTACCTAACTTAGTTAATCTCCTACATCTTGGGTATAGAGGTTTTTTAGCATCTGCAAGCAACTTCTTAAATTTTTTTGGATCATCTTCACAATGTTGCTGTGCAGTTTCAATCAACTCAACAATATTATCACCAGAGTTCTCTTCATACACTTGTTCATTGATGTTGTAGTCTAAATTTGACTCTACATTACTTCTAAAATAGCTAGTGAGGTTTCTCCGTGCCAAATCCAATTATCATATCTTTGGTCGATACCATATGGTTCCTGACTTCATTAGTGTTGAGAATCTTCAAATTTACACACTTAACACATGGACATCGTATAGAAGTTTTACCACTCGCATGTCCACGTGCAAAGTCAATAAAAGTTTCAACACCTTCTTCATACTCTTTAGATAATCTATCTTTCGACATCCATAATTTATCCATTATGTTATGACCTAATCAAATAAAGTCAATAGATAAGTTTCAATTAATATAAATAAACCAGCCTAAGAATACAAAACACATTGAAATTATGAGACAAATCACAAAACACATTTACTTATGAGAAATGATCACCTAACACATATATTTTACAAGTCATCCACCATCGAGAATTTAACTCAATAATCATTAGGGTGTCCTATGCCTATGTCAACTACAATAATCATTCTTCAAATTGAACAAACATTTAATTTCTCGACGTTCGTATACTAGCCCCATTCTTAACATATTAGCTTTGATGCATCAACAACACTTCAGTAACATAATATCACACAATAAACCAATTAATTAAAGTTCTAAAAAAACAATAGATAGTTTCAATACTTTTCAATTTCAATTGCTTCAGCAAACAACCAATTCCAATTCGAATTAAAACAGATTAATTTATCAATAATTAAACAAAAACCTAGCAAAGAATCAACCATAATTGTGTTAATGGAATTCTTTATGCTTCTCAAATAAGACAAATTATTAATGGTCCACAACTGGATTACAAAATGTAGCACTGACAAACATAACAATCAATCTATTAAGCAAAATTCTAACAAAATTGTTGATAGTTTGAACACATAGTTTTCAATTTCAATTGCTTCAATTTTAGTTTGCATGATTTCGTCACATAGTTGTTGAATGCATTGTATCACTTGGTGTTATAATTTGAAGATAAAGAGTTGAAAATGTTGTCTTTGGCTACTCCTATAATTATGCTCCTACTAATAGAATTTCTACTTATTTGTTCTATTTCAAGGCTTGGGAAATTTCTTTATATTGTTAAGTTGTAATTAATTAATAATCAATTTACTAACTTTCTTCTCTTCTTTATGCATATAGTTTATTTCATTTGTGTTTCACTAAGTCTTTGTAAGTTTTGAACTTCTTTATTATGCTCTAAAGTCTTTAAAGTTAATATATTCATTGGAGCTTATATTTGTTTTCTTATGAGTTGCAGTTTTTTTTTTAATTTCTAGTCTTTGGCTATGTTAATGAGAGCAATCTAATTATTAGAAATCAATCAAATAGTACCAAACTAGGATCTAGGCATAGTTTCGACTAATGTAAAAGTTAAAAAAAACATATATGAAAGTGATTCAAACCACCAAACATTAACAAGTACTTTTGAAACTAGGAGCAAGGCATAAGTTGACTAATGTAAAAGTTAAAAAAACAGAGATTGAAAGTGATTTAAACTACCAAAAAAGAAAAAGGGAAAGAAAAATCCACAAAACCAGTCACCAAACAAAAAAATAGAAAAATTAACCAAAAACCTTGCCATTCAATTTGGGTTACCTTCAAGAAAAATCCCAAAATTCGACAACGATTATAGAAAAACTTCACGCTAGCTTGCAGAATCAACCGGAGCTCGTCGAAAACGGATGGAATTGAACAAATTCCTTCAACTACGAAAACCCCTCTTAATTTTTTGTCACAATCTTTCAACTTTATAATAAAGGAGATAAAAAATTTTTTAAAAAAAAGCACAAAGGAATAACCTCTTGGAGACAATGGGGCGATGGGCTTCACGGTAATGGGATTCACGGCAATGGGCTCGACTAGAAATCAGCCTGATAGGTTGCGATGGGCTTTCACGGCGGCAATGGGCTCCACGGTGACAACAAAATTGACGCAGACGGCGATATGCTCGACTAGGGAGATGGGCTTCATGACGGCGATGGGCTCCACGACTACGGCGAAATCGACGGAGACGGCAACGGCTGAGAGGACCGATGGTGAAGGTGAAAAGGAAGAAAAGATGGTTGATGGTCGACTGATTTGATCTTGGGGAAGAAGGAAGAAAGAGGGTTTCAATCTATGGGAAGAAGGAAGAAAAGAAAATTCGAAGGTTTCGATCTGTTTTATCTTTTTTTTTTTAATAATATATAAACCAAACGGCGTCGTCTGCCAAAATTTCTTTTTTTAACAAAAAAATATCCACTATGTTGACGGTCATTGCCCGTCAATAAAACTATTATATATTGACGGTTCTCACCCGTCAATAAAGACCTACTTCTGCACGTCAACAAACGAACATTAGTTGACGCGTCTTGGCCGTCAACGAATATCCTAAATTTCTTTTTTCCAATATGTTGACGGTTCTTGCTCGTCACTATATACATCGTATATTGACGGTTCCAACCTATCAATATAGACCTCCTAGAACGCGTCAACAAACCGATATTTGTTGACGCGTATAAGCCGCCAACTAATATAAAACACGGAACTCACCTAATTTTGATGGGATTTTTCGGAAAGAAGCTATTAATATTGACGGTTTATTGTGTCAACTTAAATATAGACCTATTTTGACGTTCAATAACCGTCACTATAGGTATTTCTTAATTAATAATTTATTTTAAAGTGAAAATTAACCATTTATTGACGGTTTGTTGTCCCAACCATCAACAATGCGATTAAGTCACGCGTCAATAAAGGCCAAATTTGTAGTAGTGTAGTTATTTTGTGACGCAGTGGATTTGAGGTTAGGCCAAATTCATGGCCAAGTATGGAAAATCTATCTTAAAAGAGAGAAAACTCTAAAAGAACAATGTTCTATTTCATAAAATGATATTCAAAAGCTCATTTACAATCCTCACAAGTGGCTATTTAGAGTCTTACAAGAATCTAAAATTAACATTAAACTAATAATAATTAAACTATACTAGTTATCTACCTTTCATCCTACATCATTCACCCCGACTTAAAAAAAAAGACTCATCCTCGAGTCGAGGTGATAAAAATGAAAACTTCCTTCTTGACTCGTTGAGTATGGTAAACTCCAATTGAAAAATCATGGCGCAAAACTTCCCAAATCCGCAATGGGATTAAAATAATGAACAACCAAAATGTTGAAAATTTGAAGAAATAAAGGTGAGAGTGACATAAGAGAATTGATGGGTTATGGAATTGGAAGCTTGGCCCAACAACTGAACTTGGTCCATGTAAATTAGGATTGGAATTAGAGTTGGAAAAGTTTTCAAAATTGCCCTTCTCTCATCCTTTCTTCTTCATCATGAACCAACACCCACGCCATTTTTCCTTCTTCTTCAACGATCACCGGCAACAACTTCTTTTACTCATCTAATGTGGCGGTGGCGGTGGTGAAGCTACCTTTCGACTAGTTCATAGCGGTCAAGTCTTCCTTACTCGATAGATCTGCAACGGCCAACATCGCTTGTAACACCCGAGACTCTTTGGGTAAGTTTAAAATGTTGTTTTGGTAAAGTTTTATTATGAATTTAATTATTTTGAGGGTAATTTGGTGATTTTTGGAAAAGGAAAGGGCATTTTGGTCATTTATAGAGAAGAAGATATTTTTGATTTTATAATATTATTTTATTATTATTTATTATTATTTTTATTTATTATTATTTTTATTTTATTATTATTTATTATTATTTTTTTTTCTTTTTTCTTTTTCTTCTTCTTCTTCCCGAACTCTCTCTCTCTCTCTCTCTCCCTCCAACCGAACACCCATCCTCCACCGCCTTCTTCTTCTTCTTCTTTTTCTTCTTCTTCTTCTTCTTCCTCGCCGGGAGCTTCTGGGGCAAATTCTGGGGCAAATTCCCCTGTTGCTCAGGATCAACCTGATCCAGTTATGGAGCCTGCAAATCCTACGGTTGCGTCATTGATGTTAGAGGCGATGCAGAATTTAGTACAAGCGACCGTGACGACCAGTTAGCGCAGATGGGTCAAGTTTCTACGCCAGCTTCACTACAAGCCCGTCACTTGAAAGACTTTAGAAAGTATGATCCAAGGGCGTTTGACGGATCCTCTGGGGATCCTACAGTGGCGGAGTTATGGTTGTCCTCTATGGAGAATATTTTTCAGTTGATGAGTTGCCCGGATGAATATAAAGTTTCTTGCGCCACATTTATGCTGAGGGATGATGCGTACCTATGGTGGGAATCTGCTCAGAGGACCATAGGTACAGGAGGGGGAGTAGTGACGTGGCCGATGTTCAGAGAGGCTTTCTGGAACAAATATTATCCTGCGACTGCACGATACAAGAAACAAGAAGAATTTCTACAACTTAAACAGAATCGACGTCCAGTGGACGTCTACGAGAGGGAATTCACAAGGTTATCTCGTTTTGCTCCCGAGCTGGTAGATACTGAGGCCAAGAAAGCGGAGCGTTTTGTAATGGGTTTGGATCCTCAGGTTAAAGGTGTGGTGCAGGCTGTAGCACTTCACGACTATGCTGCTGCGGTAAGGACAGCAGAGTTTATTGTTGCAGGCCAACAGAGTGAGATTCCTATGGTTCAAAACCCGAGTCAGTCATCCTCTGGTCACAAGAGGAGATGGAGTCAGGCGAACTCGAATCCCCAGCGTTCTCAACAGTCTTCACAGTCGTCCATGAGGTCGCAGGCCGCTTCTAGTCAGAGGCAGCAAGTGAATAGGCCGGGACCTAACACTGAGGAGAAACCTCGTTGTAATGAATGTGGAAGGTTTCATTGGGGTCAGTGCCTGATGCGGTCTGGGTTGTGCTTTCGATGTAAAAAGGAGGGACACAGAGCTGAAAATTGTCCTACCTTCCCAAACAGGAGAGGCCAGTCTTCGGGTTCAGGTGGAGTAGGACTTAATAGGCCCACACTTCAGCAAGGGAGAGTTTTTGCTAGTACCAGCAGGGAGGCTGGTAACTCAGATGCTGTAGTTACAGGTACGCTTCCCGTTTTGGGATATCTTGCGTTTGTGTTATTTGATTCAGGTTCTACACATTCCTTTATTTCTGCGTCTTTTGTGAGACAAGCTGAGTTAGAACTTGAGCCATTACCCTCTGCTTTGTCTGTTACTACTCCGATGGGGTTGAATCTATTAGCTACTGAGGGGATTAAGAATGGTAAGATGATAGTTTCCGACCACGAGCTGGATGTGAATTTGATAGTCCTCGAGATGGAAGGGTTCGATGTTATTCTAGGCATGGATTGGCTGGCTTTGAACCATGCTAATATTGATTGTTTTCGTAAAGAAGTGGTGTTCACGCCACCAAAACAGGCCAGTTATAAGTTTAAGGGGACTAGAACTGGAGTTAATCCAAGAGTGATATCTGCTCTTAAAGCGAGAAAGCTAGTTTCTAAGGGATCATGGGGTATCTTAGCTAGCGTTGTGGAAGTGAGACACACCGAGGTTCACGCATCGTCTGTGCCTGTGGTGAGTGAATTTCTAGATGTGTTTCCTGAAGATCTTTCAGGGTTGCCTCCCGTGAGAGAAATAGACTTCACTATAGAACTTGAACCAGGGACCGCTCCTATCTCTAAAGCTCCTTATAGAATGGCACCAGCGGAATTGAAGGAGCTGAAGTTGCAACTGCAGGACCTATTGGATAAAGGTTTTATTCGACCTAGCGTGTCTCCTTGGGGAGCACCGGTCTTGTTCGTAAAGAAGAAAGATGGAACCATGCTACTGTGCATTGATTACAGGGAATTGAACAAAGTTACGATTAAGAATAAGTACCCTCTTCCTCGTATCGATGACCTCTTTGATCAGTTACAGGGAGCGTCGGTGTTTTCAAAGATTGATCTGAGGTCAGGGTACCATCAGTTGAGGGTCAGGGAAAGAGACATCCCTAAGACGGCATTTAGATCACGATATGGACATTTTGAATTCACGGTGATGTCTTTTGGGTTGACTAACGCCCCTGCAGTTTTTATGGACTTGATGAATAGAGTATTCAAGGAGTTCCTAGATGCTTTCGTGATTGTATTCATTGATGACGTCCTTGTATACTCTAAAACTGAGAAAGAACATGAAGAGCATTTGAGAAGAGTGTTGACGACTTTGAAGGAGAACCAGTTGTATGCGAAATTCTCCAAGTGCGAGTTTTGGCTTAAAAAGGTGTCTTTCTTAGGACACGTAGTGTCAAGGGCAGGGATTTCCGTAGATCCAGCGAAAGTAGAGGCTGTAACGCTATGGCCTCGTCCGACTACAGTTACTGAAGTACGGAGTTTCTTGGGTTTAGCAGGTTACTATAGACGGTTCATCCAGGATTTCTCTAAGATAGCTACGCCTTTGACTCAACTAACTCGCAAGAGCAAGTCATTTGTTTGGACTGACGAGTGTGAAGCAAGTTTCCAGACACTTAAACAGAGACTGGTATTAGCCCCTGTTCTTTCTGTGCCTGAGGGAACAGGTGGATTTGTAGTTTTCACTGATGCATCGAGGAAAGGGCTAGGAGCAGTGTTGATGCAACGTGGAAAGGTTATAGCCTATGCGTCTCGCCAGTTAAAAAGTCACGAGCAAAACTATCCAACCCATGATTTGGAGTTGGCTGCAGTTGTCTTCGCCTTGAAGATCTGGAGGCATTATTTGTATGGTGAGAAGATTCAGATCTTCACGGACCATAAGAGTTTGAAGTACTTGTTTACACAAAAAGAGTTGAACATGCGACAACGTAGATGGTTAGAACTGGTAAAAGACTATGAACTGGAAATTCTTTATCATCCTGGTAAGGCAAACGTCGTCGCAGATGCTCTCAGTAGAAAGACTGTACATACTTCAGCTCAGATCACTAGTCAGGATGAGCTACAGGCAGAGATGGAGAATGCTGAAATTGCAGTTTTGATAGGTGAAGCGACTACACGCTTAGCTCAGTTGACTGTGCAACCAACTTTGAGGCAACGTATTATAGTCTCTCAGCGATTGGATCCTAATTTAATGGAAAAGCTACAACAAATCGGCACTGAGCAAGCTCAAGAGTTTTCTGTGTCTTCAGATGGTGGACTTCTATATCAAGGGCGATTATGTGTACCTAATATTGATGAATTGAAGAATGAGATTTTGACTGAAGCGCATAGTTCGCCATTTTCGATGCATCCTGGTAGTACCAAGATGTATCAAGACTTAAAACAGATTTTCTGGTGGCACAGTATGAGAAAGGATGTAGCGGAGTTTGTCAGTAAGTGCTTAGTATGTCAACAGGTTAAAGCGCCGAGACAGAGGCCGGCAGGATTGTTGCAACCATTGAATGTGCCTTTGTGGAAATGGGATGAAATCTCTATGGATTTCATTGTTGGGTTACCCAGGACGATGAGAGGTTACACGGTGATTTGGGTCATCGTGGATAGGCTTACCAAATCGGCGCATTTTCTTTCGGGTAAGTCTACCTATTCTACAGAGAAATGGGCGCAAATCTATGTGCAGGAGATAGTGCGACTGCACGGAGTTCCTACTAGAATTGTCTCGGACAGGGATGCCCGTTTCACTTCTAACTTCTGGAGAGGCTTACAGAAAGCTCTGGGTACTCAGCTGGATTTTAGCACTTCTTTTCATCCCCAAACGGATGGATAGACCGAGCGATTGAATCAAGTTTTGGAGGATATGTTACGTGCATGTGCGTTGGATTTCCCAGGTAGTTGGGATACTTACTTGCACCTGATGGAGTTTGCCTATAACAATAGTTATCAGGCTACTATAGGAATGGCACCGTTTGAAGCTTTGTATGGTAAGAGATGTAGGACCCCAATATATTGGGATGAGGTCGGTGAACGACAGCTTTTGGGGCCAGAGTTAGTTCAAGTCACGAACAATGCTATTAAGAAAATCAGGGTAAGAATGCAGACTGCACAGAGTAGACAGAAGAGCTACGCTGACACAAGACGAAGGGATCTAGAATTCGAAGTAGGCGACCATGTGTTTCTTAAAGTGGCTCCGATGAAAGGAGTGTTGAGGTTCGGCCGGAAAGGAAAGTTAAGTCTGCGATTTATAGGGCCGTTCGAGATTCTTGAGCGAATAGGCCCTGTGGCTTATAGATTGGCATTACCGCCATCTCTCTCTTCGGTCCATGATGTATTCCATGTCTCGATGTTAAGGAAGTACGTGCCGGACCCTTCACATGTGATTGACTACGAGCCATTACAGTTGAATGAAAATATGAGTTATGAAGAACGGCCGACTCGAATTCTAGCAAGAGATCGTAAAACCCTTCGTAACCGAGAGATTAATTTGGTTAAAGTGCTCTGGCAGAACCATCGGATGGAAGAGGCTACTTGGGAGCGTGAAGATGAAATGCAAGCCAAGTATCCTGAACTATTCCAAGATTGGGAACTTTCGGGGACGAAAGTTCTTAAGGGGGGAAGAATGTAACACCCGAGACTCTTTAGGTAAGTTTAAAATGTTGTTTTGGTAAAGTTTTATTATGAATTTAATTATTTTGAGGGTAATTTGGTGATTTTTGGAAAAGGAAAGGGCATTTTGGTCATTTATAGAGAAGAAGATATTTTTGATTTTATAATATTATTTTATAATTATTTATTATTATTTTTATTTATTTTTATTTATTTTTATTTATTATTATTTTTATTTTATTATTATTTTTTATTATTATTTTTTTTCTTTTTTCTTTTTCTTCTTTTTCTTCTTCTTCTTCTCGAACTCTCTCTCTCTCTCTCTCTCTCTCTCTCTCCCTCCAACCGAACACCCATCCTCCACCGCCTTCTTCTTCTTCTTCTTTTTCTTCTTCTTCTTCTTCTTCCTCGCCGGGAGCTTCTCCGCCGAACACCCAACCTCGCCGTGAGCTTCTCCGCCGGACGGTTCTTTTTTTTCGCGCAAACCCGATCGCCGGAAACCGAGAGCTCCAGCTGCATTTTCCTCCGATCAGCTTCGCGAACGCCTGTCGACGTCGTCCGCGTTAGCCTCACCGGAGTCGATCCTCGCCGCTGGGTCTTTTCTTCCTTCTTCCTCGTCTTCGTCGAGCAACAGCCGCGAGTAGCTCACCGGAGGCTCGTTCTGTTCGCCGGTTGCTGTAAATTCGAAACCCAGATCCATTGAAGCTCACCCTCGCGCTGCAAGTCTGAAGAACTCGCTGGTTTTCGCTCGGAACTGACTCACCGAGAGCGATTCTGCCCAGCACGCGCTCTCACGCGCCTTTTGGAAGCCCCACGCGCCGGCCACGCTCCGCCGTCCGCCGCTGCACGCGCCGCCGTGCTCCGGTCACGCGCCGCCGTTCGCCGGAGTTGGGTAAATTTTGCCATTTGGTCCGTTTCGTCGAGTTATTAATGTTAGAATGTGTTTTAGCGTAATTCGGATGGTTTAAGACACGTTTAGGAAACTTTTTAGGTAAATTGTCGAGGACCTTGGATTGTACTTGGAGTGGGAACTCGAGAAGCTCATTACTAGTGAAGAAAGAGTATTTTAGTAAGTAAAGACTTAAGGTAAGGGATCTCACAACGAAAGAAGTTTTCGAAACCGAGAGCTAGCTCTATATTTACTTTGAAATTTATGTTTTCATGTTAAAAAGAATGGAAATGATATGTATGTCTTTGAAATGCGATTGCCTTGATTTATGCATTCATAACTATGTTCTAAAACGAATGGGACCTCATGCATGTGTTGTGTGCTCATGAAAAGATTTATGTAAGGCCGTGACGATAATTCTCCCAAAAGTTTTATGTGGGTTATGAGGGAACCCGAGTCTTCGGACTCTCTATGCTCCCGGGGTTCGAGAGTGCCCCCACGATGGTAGCCGACGGGCTTGAGTCTTCGGACTCCACGATGGTAGCCTTCGGGCTGAGTCTTCGGACTCCACGATGTATGTTAGCTTTCGAGCTCAACTCTCAGAGTTAGGGAGGACTCTATTCGATGGAAAAACTGTCTTCGGACTGTTCACGAGGCCCTCGGGAGAATTTAATCGTTCACGAGAGCCGCGAGGAAAAGTACATGGTTTATAAAATGAATTTTAGGTCCCCTACTAAAGCGATGGTTTACGATGGTTTTATGATTTAAAATGACATGTTGCATGTGATTGAAACTCTTGCTTTGAAACTATGAGTTACTTACTGAGTATTATTCGTTAATACTCACCCTTTTCCTTTTAAAATGTTTTCAGGTAAGGCTAAGATCGGCCCTAGCGCGTGACCGGAGATCAGCTACTCGAGTCATGGGAGCCGACCGATTGCTATTCCGCTTCTTTTATGTTTCTGGATGTACATAGAACTCATGTCGAGTTTTTAAATGTTTAGGAGGATGTTTCAAAGTCTTTTAACCTTTCTTCGTAAAATCGTGCACGTGTATTTGGCTTTCTAAGTTTGAATTCACTTGGTCTATGCTGTCTGAACCCTAGCATCATATTGAGAAGTTTGTTGGATGCTAGGAGGTTGTTTGAAAATCTTAGAAGTGTGTTTTTCTATGTCTTATCAGGTAAAGGTCAAATTTTTGGTTTTTGCGTAGTTACGTCGTTATGCTGCCAAAATTTTCGATAATATAGCGACGTGACTTAGTAATGACTCTTAGGTAGCGTGTTGAGCCTATAGGGTCGTTACATCGCTTGCCTTTGTCCATCCGACAAGTCAGTCACCTCTAACTACGCTGCAACGTCTTACTCCTTCTCTTTTCTCTTTATCTTTGCCTCTCCTCTATCGCATGCCTCTCATTGTGATTACAGTGTCGTCGATGTCAAGCTCTTCTTCATTTTCCTCTTTTTCCTCGATTTCCTCTGCAACAATGCTATAGTTTCTAACGTCTTTTCCTTCTGCGTTGATTACATCACCATTGACGTCCTCTTTCTTGATTTCCTTTCTGGCATATTTGGTTTCAATTTCTTTTTCTTTTTTTCCTCTGATTTCTTCAGTTCGATTTTCGTTTTCGATTTCTTTTCCTCTTATTTATTTTTTCTCTCTCTCCTTCTCTTCTCTATCTATCTCATTACAACCCTCTTCGATCATCCATGGATGCCAATGTTGTTCAGAAATCTGATTTCTCCTATTCTTGTTCACTTCAATTTATTCAATGCCATTATCTTTGGCATCTCCATCACTGTCTTCAGCTTCATCTCTGCCTTCGTAATCTTCTTCTTTAGCCTTGTATTTCTTTTGACTGACGAGGTTGGAGGATAATTCTTTAAGAGCATCTAACCTTTTATCCAGTTTTTGACCTAATCTTTTACATAATTTTTGAAATTCGGTGACTACGAAATTAGTTGGGTGGGTGTAGTTGTCATTGTATTTTGATTTCTAAAGCAGTGATTGAGATAGTTTGGAATGTTTGAATGAAGTAAGTTGATAATGGTGGGCTTTGAAAATGATGGATGAAATGTGGTGTTGGTGGGTTGATGGGTATGGAAGTGAAGATGGTGGAGTTAAGATACATGGTTGTAAAATTTGTAGCCAACTCAAAATGGAAATTTATTTTTTCTCTTTTCAGTTCTAAATATGTATATATCCTATATAAAAAGGATATAAAAAGACTCAAAAAAAATATCAGAGTAATTACAACGCATGAAAGAGTGAAAAAAGAGAGTGAGAGAAATCATCTTTGTATTTTTCAAAAGCTTCAAGAACTGAAATCAAGTTCCTCTCATGGATGTAGGCCATTTGTTGCCAAACCACATGAATTCTGTGTGTTTATTCTTCTTATTCATCTACCATAACATGCATTCAAGCTTTTCTTTGTGTTGCTCTTAGAATTGAAAAACTCTCTCTACAATAGCTTTCTTTCTGAATTTGAATTGACATTCATTGTTGAGTGAAGAAGACAACTTGAAAACTTAGCTGAAGGAAGTCCATTCTTCTTACACTTGTCAAATCAAACAAAGTTGGGTAAGTTTCTTATCTTGGTTCTTTAGCAACATTGTTTCAACCCAACAACCCAACACTCACTTATATACCATGGATTTTTTCCTTCCCTAGCCAATGTGGGACTTTATTAGCACTCCGAACAATGATTTTGGTAAATACCTGAACGAAGAATCAAACTCATAGTGGGTAGTCCATCGTTGATGTTGACGTCTCCGACCACTGTCGATTTTGGTTTCATACTTTCTTGGGAACACCTAAGGCTCATTCGGGCTCTGATACCAATTGATGCAGCGAATTTAGGATTAGGCCAAATTCATGGCCAAACATGGGAAATCCATCCCAAAAGAGGGAAAACTCTCAAAGAACAATGTTACTCACTATTTCATACAATCCATCCACCTATCTTACTCACTATTTCGTAAAATGATATTCAAAAACTCGTTTACAATTCTCACAAGTAGCTATTTATAAACTAGAAAATAAACTAAAAACTAATTAATCTAAAATTAACACTAAACTAATAATAATCAAAAGACTAAACTAGTTTTAAGTTTTTAACCTCATTAAAACATTAAGAATAAAAGAATAATTTTTTTTTCAACAATTATTTTAATATCTCTAATTTTTTTATATTAAAATATTATAACACATATACAAATATTACGAAAATTATAATGGGTGGAAAAATTAGTTGCCATGTTTGTAAATTTGTCTCACAGAAAAATAATGTGTAAATATGACATTTTTTTTAAAATTTTCGAGTGCCTATTTAGACATGTTTACCTAATTTTCCTTTTGGTATCACTAATATATCATTTTTATAGTATATCACTGATAGAGCTTTGATCATTGATATACTATATTTACGTCTATTAATAATAGACATCTTCACTAATAGGTGTATATTAGTGATATACATCTATCATTAATAGACTGATAGACATGCAAGGTTAAGATATGTTGATAAGTCTTTTCAAGCTTTCAAACTTTTATTTAAGTTGGACTTAAAATAGTGTCATATTTGTAAATCTTTTTAAATTGAGTTATATTTGCTATTATTTTGGATCAGATTGTTAAATATGCAACTATCCCTAAATATAAAGTTCAAACACTCTCTTTTTTCTTTTTAGAATAATAGGTCACAAATACGGAAATAAAAATTCATCTTTTATAAAAGGGGCACTTACAAAAGTAGCAAAAAATTAATAGAAATTTACAAAAGCAGCAACCACTTTTTAATTTTGCAAAAATAGCAAGATCTGGAGGCCCAACCCACACAAAAGAAAGCAAAAGTCCAATGTACCCTTAATCAATACGGAGTCCAAATAATGGCATATCTAATACCAATGATATACTTGATTTGATATACCATTGATATACTTAATTATGAGTGTTGATATACCAACGATATACCTGATATGAATGTTGATATACCAATAATATACTTGATATATTACTTCTTTTTACTTCTTTTTATTGTGTTCAATTTCTCTTATTGAATCGTGTTGTGTTATTTACAGATTTTAGATGAAATGTTTGTCTTTTATAACCTAAATGTTTTCATTCTATACCTAATATGAATGTTGATATGTCATTGATACATCTGATTTGTTATATTACTGAAGGAATCAATAACATTGATATGCCTGATTATTAGTGTTGATATACCAACGATATACATGATATACATGATATACCTGATATGAATGTTGGTATATAAATCTATCAATGCCTTTTACATTTTGAAGATAAAGCAAAAAACCAAAGTCTAGCCTAAACATAAAATATGAAAAGAAGAAAATATCTTTTTGAGAAAATGTGAGCATTCAAAAATTACATTTTGAATGAGTGTTGATATACTACTTATATGCTAATAATATATTTGAAATCATTTTCAATGAGTACTAATATACTATTGATACACCTCAATATTATACTTGAAATAAATTTTGAATAAGTGCTGATATACTACTGATACACTAATGATATATACTTGAAATTAATTTTTCATGAGTATTGATATACTATTGATACACCAATGTTATACTTTGAATGAATTTTGAATGAGTGTTGATATATTATTGATATAACAATGGTATACTTGAAATAGCATTTAGAATGAGTGCTAATATACTACTAATAAATTAATAATTTACTTTAATTAATTTTTAATGACTATCGACATAGTGTTGATACAGTAATGATATACTTGAAATATCATTTAGAATGAGTGCTGATTTACTATTGATACACTATTGATCTACTTGAAATGTATTTTAAATGTGTATTGATATACTATTGATACACCAATTTTTTACTTGAAATGAATTTTTAATGGGTGTTAATAATCTAGTGATACACTAATGTTACACTTGAAATTGTATTGAGAATGAATGCTGATATACTATTGATACACTATTTATATACTTGAAATGCATTTTTTATGCGTATTGATATACTATTGATACAACAATGCTATACTTGAAATAAATTTTGAGTGAGTGTTGGTATACTACGAATACACTAATGTTATACTTGAAATTGTATTTTGAATGAGTGATAATATACTAATGATATACTTGAATTGCATTTATAACGAGTAATGATATACTATTGATACATCAATGTTATACTTGAAATGAATTTTAAATGAATGTTGATATACTATTGATACACCAATGTTATTGAAACTGCATTTAGAATGTGTGTGATGGAAATGAACTAATCATCCCACAATGGAAGACTATGATTCCTAAATAATTCAGAAATTGAGTTGAGCTCGACTTTGGGAGTGCTTGTAGGTAAGTTCAACATGTTTAGTTCACTTTAAACAAATTTTTGGTTACTTAAGTACTAAAAATGTCTTTTAGTCACATCCAAACTTTTTCAATTCACCAACTGTGAAGGTATACTTTGTTTTTGAGACCTTCATGCTTAATGTTTAACAATTAGAGGTTATACATTATCATTAACCTTTACAATACTCTAATTAGAATGGTTACCAACCGAACAAATTAGATCATTATAAGTTGATGACAATGTACTAGTGAAATAATACTTCGAAACTGTAACACCCGAGATTCTTTGGGTAAGTTTAAAATGTTGTTTTGGTAAAGTTTTATTATGAATTTAATTATTTTGAGGGAAATTTAGTGATTTTTGGAAAAGAAAAGGGCTTTTTGGTCTTTTGAAAAAGATATTTTGATTTTATAATTATTATTATTATTATTATTATTATTATTATTATTATTAAAAAAAAAAAAAAAAAAAAAAAAAAAAAAAACTTCTTCTTCTTCTTCCCGATATCCCTCTCTCGCGCGCGCTCTCCCTCCCCGTTTACTCTCTCTCTCTCTCTCGCCGTTCGACACCCGCACGCCGCCGGTCTTCTTCCCGAAGCTCTCTCTCTCTCGTCGAAGTTCCAGTAGCCGGCTGCGTCTTCTTCTTCCTCGGATTCTCGCCGCCGATCGAGAGCTTCGCCGCACGAACGTTCAGCCGAACACCAACGTCTCGCCGGAAACTCGCGAGCAACGACCGTCGGAGCTCCAAATCGAGGACCCACACAGTCTTGATCGCCGGGAACTTCTTCGCCGAACCTTCACTTCGCCGTGAGCTTCTCCGCCGGACGATTTCTTCTTTGTGCAAATCCGATCGCCGTCGTCCGAGAGCTCCAGCTCTTTTTTTTTTCTCTCCGATCAGCTTCGCGAACGCCGGCTCTTCCCTCTTCTTTCTTTTTCGGCCGACCGTTTCCTTCTCCTCCTTCCTCGTTTTCGTCAAGCAACAGCCGCAGCTTCGCCGGAATCCTTGAACGCGCCGGATCTGCGAGAAAACGCCTCGAAACTCACCGGAAAACACCAGATCTGTCCAGATCCGCGAGCCTCGCACGAAAACGAGCCTCCACGCGCCCTCACGCGCCGATCGGAAGCTACACGCGCCGGCCACGCGCCGCCGTCCGCCGCCGCACGCGCCGCCGTGCTCCGGTCACGCGCCGCCGCTCGCCGGAGTTGGGTAAAATTTACCATTAGGTCCGTTTCGTCGAGTTATAAATGATAGAATGTGTTTTAACGTAATTTGGATGGTTTAAGACACGTTTAGAACACTTTTTAGGTGAATTGTCGAGGACCTAGGATCGTACTTGGAGTAAGAAGCTCATTACAAAGTGAAGAAAGGGTATTTTAGTAAGTAAAGAATTAAGGTAAGGGATCTCACAACGAAAGAAGTTTTCGAAACCTATAACGAGCTCTATGTTTAATTTGAAAGTATATGTTTTCATGTTAAGTATTTAAGAAAGAAAGTGTATTATATGTATGTCTTTGAAATGCGATTGCTATGACTTATGCATTCATAACTATGTTCTAAAACGAATGGGACCTCATGCATGTGTTGTGTTCATGAAAAGATTTATATAGGCTGTGACGATAATTCTCCCAAAAGTTTTATGTGGGTTTGAGGGAACCCGAGTCTTCGGACTCTATATGCTCCCGGGGTTCGAGAGTGCCCCCACGACTGTAGCCGACGGGCTTGAGTCTTCGGACTCCACGATGGTAGCCTTCGGGCTGAGTCTTCGGACTCCATGATATATGTTAGCTTTCGAGCTTAACTCTCAGAGGTAGGGAGGACTCTATTAGACAGAAAAACTATGTCTTCAGACTGTTCAGAGGCCCTCGGGAGAATTTAATCGTTCACAAAAGCCGCGAGGAAAAGTATATGGTTTATGAAAGGAATTTTAGGTCCCCTACTACAGCGATGGTTTTATGATTTAAAATGACATGTTGCATGTGATTGAAATTCTTATTTTAAAACTATGATGGACTTACTGAGTATTATTCGTTAATACTCACCCTTTTCCTTTTAAAAATGTTTTCAGGTAAGGCTAAGATCGGCCCTAGCGTGTGACCGGAGATCCTCTACTCGAGTCATGGGAGCCGACTGATCGCTATTCCGCTTCCTCTATGTTTCTAGATGTATATAGAACTCATGTTAAGTTTTTTTTTAAATGTTAGGAGAATGTTTTAAAATCTTTTAACCTTTCTTTGTAAATCGTGCACGTATATTTGGTTTCTTCTGTTTGGACCCTAGCATCATATTGAGAAGTTTGTTGGATGCTAGGAGGTTGTTTGAAATCTTAGAAGTGTGTTTTTCTATGTCTTATCAGGGTCAAAATTTTGGTTTTCGTGTAGTTACGCCGTTATGTTGCCGAAATTTTTGGTAATATAGCGACGTGACTTAGTAATGACTCTTAGGTAGCGTGTTGAGCCCCTAGGGTCGTTACAGAAACAAATGAATAAAGATTCAATTTAAGTTCATGAATAATAGCAAGTGCACGAGCACATGTTGGCTGGTAAATTTAGTATATCAGTTGTATAATAATTGATATACTTTGTTATACCTACTGATACATCAATGAGGGTAAAATTATAATAATAAAAAAATAGAAATCAGATATAATTTTTTTTACTATATTTGTAAATCTAAAAAACTATTGCTAGATTTGCAAATATCATAATATTTTTTGCTATCTATTACAATTTTCCTTTAGAAAAAGTAAAAATACATTAACTAGTCAATTTGGTTTATGTGTTTAAATCTTAGTATGCACGATAAGTAGAACTTCAAAGAAAAACATGGAGCCCACAAAAATCTCTTTAAAAGAGATGTGAGGGAGGTCACCATTTTGTGGCTTATTTCACGCTGAAAGGGAAAATTTCTTATCCTCCCATACTATGAAAATTTCTCACCCCTCTTCTACTCACCTTTGTAAGATGTGGGTCTATTGATAGTGCACGAAAGTGTGCTATTATTTGGACTTAGACTAATGCTAGTTTATGGTTTTAAAATATGATATTGATGCTTTTTGTGTGTAAATTGTAGGTTTTAAGCTAACAAAGCAAAACCGACAAAAATGCAAGTATTAGGATGAAAAAGGAAGTAATGTGATTTAAATTGGAGCTATCAAGTAAAGAAGAGAAGAGAATTGAAGCAGAGAACCCGAGGCCAGAGCGTCAAGACGCCATATGAGCAGCCTCACAAGTTAGAATTTCCGCATGCATAGCGTCGGGACGCTACTTTATAGAGTTGAGACGTTGAAAACACGCGCGCCAGGCTCTTTTTGTCCATAGCGTTGAGACGCTGCATGTAACGTCTCGACGCTACCCCGATTTTCCTTCTTTCCTATGCGAAATAGGGTACAGCGTCTCAACGTTGTCCCAATTATTATAAATTTATCTCTTTGGTTGCGGATTGAGGAGGCATTTTGGAGAAAATACACCCTAGTCTAGAAACACAACCAATTTTTGGGACCTAGAGAGTACTTTTGAGAGCAAGGAAGGGATTCTAAGCTCGAGATTGCGGCACATCACGACGGGAACGAGGATTGGCACGCGTCTAAGAGTTTCTCTCTCTTTCTATCTACTTTGTTGTTGTTTTTGGACTATTTCTAGAGTTTAGATTTTATTATAGTAAACTTTGCATAGTTAAACTCTGGGAACTTGTAATTGTTAAGACTTGGCTTGAATTTTGATTCATATTACCATGCAAAATTATTCATGTTTCTATGTTTGAGCTTGTGGCCAAATTTAGTTGTCTTTAATTTGAGTTTTAGCTTGGGAAAGTGGAACTTGAATTTTAGTGTGGATGCATGACTAATAATTTATTATTGCATGGGAATGAATGATTTATTATTAGAAGTTGTAAAATATTCACTTGTTGGCATGCATAATTGAAGATTTAGACTAGAAGGTTAAGGATTCAATTTGGCATGATTTTAATTGGGCTTGGAAAAGTCATTTAACCAATTTAGTGATCTTCTGACTTATGATTGTTGCATGTATTTAAACCAAGTGATGCTTCATGGCTAAAATATTAGTCGCATGTAATTTCTCTAAAATTGTCTCCAATCTTGTAAATATATAATTTTTATGTTATAATTTAATTCTATCTCAAGTTTCAATTCTCTAGATAAAATTGAGCTTTAGTAACAATGGTATTTAGTTAAATTAAAGAATTCAGTCTCTATGATCGACCTTGGCCACTATTACTATAAATTTTAGAGGTCTAAGTTTATAAATACATTTGATAGAGCCTTCGACAAGCTCTTTATCAAATTGGCGCCGTTGCTGGGGATTGGCGTATTTAATTAATATTGTGGTGAAATGCATGATTTTAATTTAGAGTGTAGATAGTGTATTTGTTGTATGTAAGTTTTTCTTCTTGTTTGATTATTTTCGTTTTTGTTTGCATTTTTTTTCCTTTTCGTGTTTGATCTTCTTTTTATGTGATTTCAGGCTCATTTTGTGTATGCCCAGAGTTAGACCAACAAATTTAGAGCCTCTTGATCCTAAAATCGAGCATACTTGCAGACGAAACGGTCAAATTCAAAGAGAAATTCAAAATCAACAAATGGCAGGAGAGCTAGCTAAAGAACAAAAGGCTATCAGGGACTACTTTAAGCATGTCTTCCCTGCTGAGAGCTCTGGAATAGTTCATGCACCTATAGCTGCTAACAACTTCTAGCTAAAGATTGGACTGATCCAAATGGTGAGGGACAACGCCTTTCGAGGACACCCTACAGAGGACCCAAATTCCCATTTGAAAACTTTTCTTGCCCTCTGTGGAACCGTAAAGATTAATGGTGTGTCTAATGATTCTATTTACTTACGTCTGTTTCCCTTTACGTTGTAGGATAAAGCTCGAGATTGGTTGGAGAGCTTAGAGCCTCAGAGCATTACCACTTGGGAGGAACTTGCCCAAGCCTTTCTCACAAAATTCTTTCCACCAGCAAAGACTGCCAGCTTAGGACTGAGATTGGAACATTCAAGCTGTTGGGTTTTGTGTCCTAAAACTCGTGGTTTTGTAAACTGAATGTATATTCTATTTTACTATAAAGATGTTATTGAGGTTTATTCAGTAAATGTGTTATTGAATAAAGTGAATTGTGTATTCTATAACCCAAATCCAATGAACTAAGAACCCTTGGCTATAGTATGTATACTTGAACTTTATGTATGACATAAAAGTGGATCAAGTTCAAGTAATAGCCAAAATGGTCTATAGTATAAGGATAAGGCTAGGTACCTTATTCTGGGGACACTATGGACGCGGCCCACTTTGTATAGTACTAACGATGTGATCCTGAATCGTTCATGTGGATACATGCGAGTGGGGGCGTCCTATGCAAAGAGTTTGTATAAGACCGAACCGCAAAATAGTCACTTAGACTTTATAACTCCATTTACTATCTTAACTGACTATATTCATATGTTGACCTAGGTAACTCAATCTTAATCCTGAGCGTGCTATGAACTCCTGTTTATTCGGGATTATCCTTAGATTTGCATGGGTGAGAGTGGCCCGAGATCGCCGACTCAATAAGCCTCCTATTTTGGGGATAAGACCAGGTAGATTGTTGGGAACATAGTCATGCGAGATGGAATTCACTCCTACCCGCTTTAGGGTTTAGTAGAGAGGTTGTTCCCTTAAGTACTGACTCCGGGTCTTGAACAATGGGTCCACCCTCTCGTTGGCCCGAGAGGGATACGGTTTGTTGGTTGGACCACAAACCAAATTGTTCATTAGAGGATCAGTGGGACTTAAGGAAAAAGAAGTAATTACAGGGGTAAAACGGTTTATTTGACCCAGCTGTAATTACAAACGACCTGTGAAGGATCGACTTACCAATCATGGTTATATCGAGTGGACAGAAATATATCTATAGTGAGGAGAGTGCAGCCATTGGGCTTTAGTGGAGTGTCCCAGTGGTTAACGAATGTTGATTAGCAAGGCTAAAGAGTTTGGCCGGTTAATCTCGTATCGTTGGAGCTCATGATCTGTAGGTCCATTAGGTTCTCCTTACTAGCTCGGACTAAGCCTTCTAACAATTTGAGAGAAAAGAATTTGAATTGTTCAAATTCGAATTTGGGAGAAAAAGTTAATTATATGTGATATACTTAACGTTTCATAGCTTAATTATGAATTAAACTATGATAAAGAAAATGTGGAAATATTTAAATATGATTTAAATCTTGGTTCGGTTTAAAACATGAATAGGGATTCATGTTCGAACGTTCGTTTTGAGAAATTGGGATTGGTCTAATTATTTAATTTGATAGTTGATATTAAATTAAATATTTATTTAAAATTAATTAAATTGTTTAATTAATTAAAAATTGATTTTAATTTAAAATTAATTTTATATTAATTTTGAATTAAAATTAAAAGAGAATTCAAATTCATTTAGAAATGAAATATGGACCAAATTCATTACTTAATGAACAAGCTTCTTGTCTTCTATGTGTTGGCTTCTTCACTAAGTAAAAATAGAAGCTTGTGGTTTTCTATATATAGAGAAGTAACACAATAAAAAAAAAAAAAAAAGTGATTTTTGAAGAAAATTCTCTAGCTCTTGGTTTTAGACCTTTACTCATTCTTCTCCCAAATTCTCTCAATCAAAGATCCCACAATCTGTTCCAAGGCCTGAGGATAGTAGGGAAGACTCTAGAGGAGGTCCACAACTGGTTTGTGTTCAAAGAAAGCCCACGGATTAAGAAAATTTTGAGCTACAAAGGTATGTGTTCTTATTCTCTGTTTTTTCCAGTTTTGAGCATGTTTTTTGTTTGATAAAATTGATCAAATTAGAGTGCTTAAGATCTAAAATTGCTTTCGCATTCTTAATATTCACTCCTTCACAAGCAAATTGAAGGTGAGCAAATGTTCAAGGCATGGGAAAGGTACAAGGATCTGTTGAGACGATGCCTGCAACATGGCTATCCTGACTGGCTCCAAATTCAACTATTCTATAATGGGATGAATAGTGGGACCATGACCATTTTAGATGCTACAGTTGGAGAGACCATATTGTCCAAGACAGCTTTTGAGGCAAGAACACTACTGGAAGAAATGGCGGCCACCAATTATCAGTGGCCCACAAAACATTCAATGACAAAACCAGTAGCAGGAATTTATGAAGTTAATGAGGTAAGTGCTCTGAAAGCACAAATGGCTTCTTTGACTCATGCTTTATCTAGTTTTTCAGGTTTAGGGCACAGTCCTTCTATTGCATCCATGGCAGTTGCGCAACGACCACAATTTGGAGGGGATGTTAGCATAAAACAAGCAAATTATGTGAATAATCGGGGATATCATCAAGGTGGTAGTCACATGCAGAACTCCATACCTACCTATTACCACCCAGGTTTGCGATATCATGAAAAATTTTCATATGCTAACAATAAGAATGTCTTGCAGCCTCCTACAGTTTTTGCCTCTACATCCCAATCAACTAAGACTAAATCCTCTATAAAGAATATGTTGGAAACTTTTATTGCAGAATCAACTTAGAGATCGGCTCAGCTAGAGGAGAAGATCGACGACATTGTGTATGGCCATGGGAATGCTATAAAAAGCGTAGAAGTTCAGATGAGTCAGATAGCTTCTTCCCTTAATCCATTGCAGAAAGGAAAGTTTCCTAGTGACACAGAGGTAAATCCAAGGGAGCAATGCAAGGCCATCACTTTGAGGAGTGGGAAGCAAATGGGAGAATCATCGAGACGCCAAATGATTGAAGATGACGATACTGTTGAGGAAGAAGAAATTATGATTATACTCTATGGACGCATGTCAAATCATGCCTCCAAATTTACTTGTTCCACAATGGTGTAAAACTACCTTCGAAATCTTTAATCAATTCAAATCAATGAAACCTCTCTAACATCTTTTAATAACAAAGAATAAATTGAATAAGAGAAGTAGACTTAATTATTATACTTTGAAAGACACTATCAATGCTTTCACTTCTTTGCATTGACAATATGCTAGACACCATTTTTCTTTGTAACTCAAAAAAAGTTCTAAGCTATATGAACTTTGAGCCAAACCTATGACGGTTAATTAGAAGTTGATTCCATACATTCTCAATCTCTTGCTCATTCTAACAATTGTAAAGACATCTATTAAAAAATATTTTGAAATCACGTATTTATCAAGATGTTTGGAAGCATTTTGATCACTTACATCTATTAAATAATATTTATATGCTTAATTTTTAAAAACCAAAAACCAAAAACCAAAATGTTATTAAACGAGGCCAATTGTTGAGTTTTGGATTTAGAAATTAATGAAAAATTGGATGGAGGGACCAAAATGCAACTAAATCTCAAATTCAGGGGCTAAATTGTTGAGTTTGAAAACTCATGGACCTAAATGCTACCAAATCCAAATCGCATAGACCAAAAATGTATTTGTTTTTCCTAAAACCTTTTGATCACACTTTTCAAGAATTAAATGTTCAAACTATTGAAACCATTCTAGTTAGTCAGTCAATGTCAAAACAGTTAAGTTTTCATTATTTATAAATTGTGTATATAATAATAAATTGTTGATAACGAGATCGTTCAAAATATGACTGCCATTCTAAAAGTCAAATATTTGAATTCTCCTATCTTTGTTGTATTAAAAATAAAAATAAAAATAAATTGTCGAAATTAATAAAAATGTCGAATTTTTAAATTTATTATAATATCATGTATATGAATAAGATACAATAATATTGATGAATATTCTTCAAAAAAGAAAAAAAGAAAGAGAAAATTATATGAATTCATAAACTTATTTGAATTTATACATTAAAATTTAACCTCGCTGAGCATTTATATTCATGTCATCAATATATTTGTTTTGAGTCTCATATTTATCGATGTTTTTAATATTTATAAAGAATCCATTTTATTGATACTTCTGTAATATTTTCAATAAAAAAATATTATTAAATCAACATTAAACTTAAAAAACTTAAAAACTTAATCTAAGGAATTATTAATTAGTGGACTTGAAAATTAGCAAAGACTAAACATTTATACTATCAATTTTTTTGTTTAAAAATTAATAAATAAATAAATATAGGGTTTGACATAAGGAATAGAAATTTGAACTTATGATCTTCAAAGAAGACTACACACTTTGATTAGTTGAGCTATTATTTAGTCAATAATAGATTAATTATCATTATCAATATCATTGATTGGAAAGAAAATGTATTAACAAATGTGAACTTAAGGCTTTTTATTCTAATAATACTATGTTAAATTGTTACTATACTTAAAAACTTATCAAATCTTTTTCATAGTACTTCGTTTTAAGTTCAATATCAAACCCCACATGATTTCAAATTGATTAGACAAAATAAATGGATGTTCATGCACCGTGGAGAAAATGGACCAGAATCAAACTAAAAGATGATTATTATTAGAAATAATTTGAGAATAGCGGAAATCGCCTAAAGTTGATTCAGGCAATAAAAAATTTAGGCTCCATTTGATAACAACTTGAGTTTTGGTTTTTGAAAATTGTGTTTGTTTTCTCCTCATTTCTCTACAATGAGTTTTATCTTTATCAAGAAAACATTTGAATTCTTAGCTAAATTCTAAAAACCAAAACAAAATTTTTGAAAACTACTTTTTTTAATTTTTAAAATTTAACTTGGTTTTTGAAAACATATGTAAAAAGTAGATAACAAAACAAGAGAACTCATAGTTGGAAGTGTATTTATAGGTTTAATTTTCAAAAACCAAAAATTAAAAAGTAAATAGTTATCAAATGGGACCTTAATAAATTAGTTAGGAGTCCGCCAAGTTTATATTTCTTATTCCTTCTCTGTTTCTCATTTATTGTTCTTGAAATTGTTTCCAAAATTATAGACAAAATTTTTTAAAAAAAAAAGATTAAATTTGAATGGGGAGTTTCATTTTCACAAAAACAATGTAAATATTTTTATAAGAAAAAATAATTACAAATACAATATTTTGTAAAAAAATAAAAAGTTAATATAACATTTCTTTAAAAAAAATTATTAACCATTAATTAACTTAATTAACTTTAATAATGGTAATCAATATATTTTTTTAGTAGTAGTCATTGGAAATTTAAAAATCGATTATTAATTTAGAACTAATTATCGTTTTTTGGGCAAAAATTAATTTATACCCCTAAACTTTGGGGTTGTATCAATAAAAACTCTAAACTAATAATTGTATCAATTTAAACCCTAAACTTTTATAACTGTATCAATTTATACCCTCTGTTAGATTCCATTTGAAAAAAATATTAGTTTACATGCGTGCAAATTTATAATTCTATTGATTAAATTCCTAAACTATCATAAGTAAATCAATTTAGGTTCTCGATTTGAAAATTCATGCATCAATTCTTACACGTGTGTAGACTTCTTCAAGAATCTAGACCCTCTATTTGAAAATTGTCAATTCTTAGAAATGGATAGTCATTCACTTATGAAAGTTCAGGGGTATAAATTGATTTTTTCCCTTTTTTTTCTTTGAGTTCAACAACATGTAGAAAATTCGAATATCTAACCTCTTGGTCGAAGGTACCTTAACCAATTGAACTAATCATCTATAACCATAGCAATTATTGATTGATCTACAAATAGATTAAATATAATAAATAAAATAATTACTGCAAGTTTTAATTTTTTTTTCTATATTTGGAACTTTTTTAGCTTTTCTTTTTTCATATTTCATTTAAATTACGCTAGATTCATTGCTACTATTGTCATTTGAAATTTGAGAGATAAAAAACTAAAAATGATTACCAATTTTATTTTTATTTTTTAAAGAAAGAAACAATTAAAAACATATTTTTGCTTTTGTTTCATAACTAAAAAAAAAAAAAAAAGAAACACTCAAACTCGATGTGTTCTTAATTAATTAATTGATATATATTAATCCAAATGTAGGTTAAAATACCTCCCATATGAACAAACATGTTTCATTTTTGTTTTTTTAACTTAAAAAAAAAGGGTTATTGAAGGAGTTATTAATAAATTAGTTTTTTTTTCTTTGAGTGTAACAACATTTGAAGGCGAGGGATCGTACATGTCAATTGTCGCTAAACTATGCTCACTTTGGCAATTAATTGATTAATATCAATCCAATTTTAGGTTTAAATATTGTGCTCCTAATTATACAATTATAGAAAAAAAATAATATATCCTTAATTAATACCAAATCATAACAAAAAGGAGAAAAGAAATATCCCAATCAATTTGACATGCATTGATTTTTTTCTCAAATCAAAATTTCCAAATTAACTTCCTTTTAGAGTTTAAAGTCATCTTATTCACATATAAGGAGGACCCACACAAGATTCACCCAATAAAGATCAAAGATTTGAAAATGGTGACATTTAACTGATGACACATTATAGCAAATAAAGCAATTTAATTATATAATTATAAATATAATAACAAATATAATTATAAATATAGTAACAAATATTATATTGTAGTTTTTCTTAACAAATATAACACTCCATTATTGTTGGATCATTTTCAATGATAAAATTATTTCATTAATTATTTAATCATATTCAATAAAGTAGAAAAGATAAAATATGCCATTAAATATATCTTAACTTGTGAATGAAGTATGTAAACTATTTTCTTTAGCTAAACGAGTATGTAAACTATTAATTGAACAAATAATTTTTAATAGTAAAGTATATAAATATGTAGATTAATATAATACACTAATAATTTGACACAATAATAATTTCTTATAGACCATTAATAACATATTTTGACTATTACCAATTAATTATTTTTCTTAGTTCACTTACTAAATAATTATTTATTTTTTATATTTTTAAAAGCTAAATTTATAATTTGATTTCATTTTTTAATTTCATCCCTAAAACTTTTAAAACTTTTAATTTATCCTAAAAAAAAAGATAATGTATGAATTTAAGAAGATATTACTTTTTTGTGAGGTTTTAAAAGTTTTTTTTTTTTGGTTGTTGTTGTGAGGCTGTTTATGTGTTGTTAGCATAGTGAAAATCTATAGATCCATCTTTTACATCCTACAACCATTTTTTTATCAAATAAGTCTTTAGGTCAAGTCGAAGTTATATGAAGTGGTTTTTTTTTTCTTTAATGAGTCAACACATCTATTCCACTAAATTTAAAGGGAAAAAAATCAATTTTAATCATAAACTTGGCAGATTGTATCAATTTTAACCTTGAACTTTCAATTTCATCAATTTAAATCTCAAACTTGACAGATTGTATCAATTTTAACCATAAACTTTTAATTTCATCAATTTAAACCTCAAACTTAAATAAGTGTATCAATTTACATCATCGGTTAAGTTTTCGTTTCAATCACCGTTAGAAAGGTTTCCCACACATGTCCAAAGCCACTTGTTGTTATATGATATGTACTTGTTTGTTATTTTTTTAAAAAAATTTACAAAAAAAATAATTAAATCATTCAAGATTGGATTGCTGCCATCATGAAAACCACAAACTCGACTCTTGAAAGTAGGACCCACACAAAAACAAACGGACCCTTGTGTTCCCCTCGCCTTTGGTATTGAGATCAGCGACGGGAGTGTGAAAAAGATCCATGCGATGACATGATTGAAGGCGACAACAACCATGGCAAGTTTCGTCTATCTCGGTGGTGAGGAGTTTGAGCTCGACTAAAATGCAGGATTCACAAAGAGAGGACATAGTGACGCCCATAACGCAATGAACTGGTCGTAGCCGCGACCTTGTCTGCCATGTCGACAGTCTTACGGATAATTAAAGTGACATCGATGCTAGAGAGGAAGGAGACAAAGATTCCGACAAGGGGAGTACTCCATTGAGGAAAAATATAGTGCAAATAAACTTTGTTTCTATTAAAAGTCGATGGATCGAGTAGAATTCTACCTTAAAATTTAAAAGCCCTGCATTAATGAAATGAAAAAAAGTAGCAAAATCAGAGAAGATAAGAAGTGAAAAAAAGTCATGCTCTAAAATTGAAAAACATTATGGCGAGTCTACTCCAATTTTCTTCAGCAATTTCATTTTTTTAAGAAAATAACAAATACGTATCTATTATTGAGCAACATGTGGCTTTGGACATTAGTGGGAAACCTTTATAACGGATATTGAAATGGAAACTTAACCGAGGGTATAAATTGATACACTAATTCAAGTTTGAGGTTTAAATTAATGAAATTGAAAATTTAGGGTTAAAATTGATATAACCTGCTAAGTTTGAGGTTTAAATTGATGAAATTGAAAGTCTATGGTTAAAATTGATACAACATGTCAAGTTTAGGGTCAAAAATGATTTTTTTTTCCAAATTTAAAAGTTAGGGTATTTCCATCTTGAATCAATAAAATGTATTTGGTTATCACATATTCATTTTGCTAATAAATAATTTTAACGATTTAAGATAATAAAGACTTAGAAAAAAATTCAAAGTATGAGGAATCAAAATTGCCGAGAAAATCCAGAAAGAAAATCTTGTTAGATTAGGTATGGTAAGTTGAGATGAGTCTCAATTTCACCAAAGTCTTTGATAATTAAAATGATATGATACAAAAACACCACTTGGTAGACTTGAGAAAGTTGTGGGGGAAAAAAAAAAGCAAGTGGCTTAAAATCTTGTGATTTGTTTCCCTATTTTCCGCTTTGATTTGATGGCAATATGCGATCATTTCTTTGGGAATCCATTTCAAAAATGTGACAAATTTTTATTATGCTTTTCCTTTGGTCAATGCGTTCCTACATTGTTTTCAAATGCCTTTTCCCCATTAACAAACCACCCACTTATTTTTATTGAAAATATTTGCCTCCATAAATGTAGACACAAAATTTTTATTTATTTTTGTCAATTCAAACATATCTAAGTGCATAAGATATCTATTACTATCTTAAAGGTGGATGATTCAACTTCTTCTACCATATAATTGTAAAAAAAAATTTAAAAAATGTAGTTTATTTTTAATAAATATAAAATATTAGTAGAATCTACTCATTTGTGAAACATACGGTATAAATAAATTGAAAGTAAGTTGAAGTTCTATTTATTAATAAGAGTAAGCAAGTTTTGTTTTACTTTTATATATATATATATATAACCCATGACTCATGAAGGGAGGTATTGTAGGTTTTTCTTTTTTTAAATTCAACAACATAGGTTTAGGGGATTCAAACCTCTGAAGTCCGATAAATGTGAGGTATGAAGATCTGAACTTTTAATCTCAAGGAGTACATGTCAATTAACTTGGAGCTATCCTCATTTTGACAGGTATTATTTTAGGTTGTTATGATTAGTTTTTACTTGTAAATGTTGTACACCTGTTGCTATAAATATATTATCCTATTTTTATTTTACTACTTTTGTAATTCTAATTCCCTTCTTTGTAATTTGATATTGTTTTGTATGCGCAATTTATATCTTTTTTTTCTTTTTTAGATTTATTGAATTTCTCTTTGGTGGTTTTAGAAAGTAGAAAATTTGAAAACAATCTTTACATGTTTAATTTTCAGTGTTTTCATATTTTGAATGTGATTCTTTTTTTTTTTTTTTTGAGTTCTTGAATGTGATACTTAAAATAAAATACTTAAAACTTTGATAAATAAATCATATCATGTTTTAAATAAAAAATAAAAACAATGATATATAAATTAATAAACGTACAAAATTTATAAAATATATTGATATATTTATTAATAAAATTTGAAATCTAACCAAAGATTTATCTTATAATGATCACTCATTTTTCTATTTTATGAGTAGTCTATTATATCATTATCAAACCCGATTTCAACATGTTTTTAAATAAAATTGAAATTTAACGAAACATTTATCTTATCACAACCACTCTTGTTTCTAATTTATGAGCTTAATTATCCAATACAATTTTAAATAGTTCTTAAATCAAGATCTATTTTCTAAATCTACAATCAAACCCTTCTTAAAAAATATGAACTATACAAAATACAACTAACATATAGAATACAACTAAAATTTTCATTAAGCCTCTTTATTTTCAGGTTCTAATTTACTAAATGCACCCTTTAGTTACTACTAGGGATGGAAATTTTGGTCCTACGAGAACCTAATCTTGATGGGGCTCTCCAATTTTTTGATTTGGTTTGAAGATGGAGCATGATCTTCCTTTTCAAATTAATCTTGGGATGCCCATGTATAGTTTTGAATCTCAATTTCTAAGGCTCCATGTAACGACCCAACTTTTTCCTATTAGACTTTCTAGGGACGTTACTACATGCATGCTGAAGAAATTTAAAATTCTTTAATAACAGACAAAAAGAATTAAACTTTTTGTTAAACAATCAAAACTTTTAGTTCGGGATCCCTTTAAAAATCATTTTAAAACACAATATGAATTAAAACGTTCAATCATTTGAAATAGTTTCATAACACATTGTTTACTAAACGAAATATGTTTTAACTAACACACTATCTAAATGCGGAAGTCATGATCTTCGAAGTCACCCATGACCCTTTCAGCAAACTGCCTTGTCAATCGCCTATGATATGTCTTTGTATTTGCCTGAAAAGAAAAACATTTTTGAAAAGGGTGAGTATTTTACAATACTCAGTAAGTGACCTCACTACCGGGTCAGGATATGCATACACATACATAATGAGTTTTCAAAACATTTTCTTTCTTTTCTTTGATGGGACCTAAATTCCTTTCATAGCGGGAACGTTCCTCTTTCAACTTTTCTCTTCGGCTTAATGTGGACAATTAACCCAACCTAACCTTTCCTTTTCATTTAACCTTTTCAGGTTCCTTTTCATCTAACCTTTTCAGGTTCCTTTTCATATAGCCTCGTAAGGCTCCTTTTCATATAGATGTACATCAATAATGTTAGGGGGTAATTGCCACAGCCTTCGAAATCATTTTATCATGAAAACACATGTATGCATGAGGTCCCAAAACATCTTTCATTTTCATTCAATGATGCAACATATAGAAACATTCTCACATTAATCATCATAAATCATAAATCATGCATCACATTTGTAAGAGCATTTGGCATACATGTGAGAATTATTTTTCATACATAGCATTTTAAAATTCATCAACAATCATAGTTAAAACATTTATGAAATTCTTTTTATTTCAAAAATAATTTTTCAATTCAGTTCTCGATTTGCATTTAAGCATACCGGCATAAAGTCCCTTACCTTGGCTAAGCTCAAGAATCCAATCACCCAATTGCTCACCAATATTCCTTCGCCTTGAACCTCAACCAAATAATTTGGAGCCTAAATCAAACCATCCCTAAGGTTAGAAACAATTCCTAAAATCCATAATTAAATTCCAAAGTTCCTTCCACCAACTAAGGTTCCAAAATTTAGAATAAATTCCTTAACATTTAACTTAATCTCAAATTGGTGGTTAAACTCAATTCAAAACACAAGGTTCTTGATTTAATTGAACGCTCAAATTTAATCTACCAAAAATCCAAAACTCCAAGGATTTGCTTGATTTTAGGATGGAAAATTTACCTCCGTTCTTTCTCCAAACCGACCCAAGCTTTACTAAATAAATGGTGGTTTGATTCGATCTTGTCACACCAACCTCCACCTACAATGGGTATTCCAAAATAGAGCCCAAAAATCAATGGGTAAATCTCCAAACTTCCATATCAATGTCCAAAACTACATCTATTATTTGAAAACCGTAAGATTATAGCGAAAATAAGTTTACCCACGTGCAAAAGGAGTCGAAACAGCGCTGTGCAGTACCAAAAACCCGCCAGAAAAATCAAACTACAGCAGATCGGCGTCGTGAACAGTACTCGCGGTATGAACAGTACTCGAGGGTATGAATAGTACCGCGGTATGAACAGTACCGCGCGTGAACAGTACCCAATGAACAGTACCGCCCCCCCCCCCCCCCCCCCCCCGTGAACAGTACGCGTCGTGAACAGTACCCTCACGTGAAGAACAAATCCGGCGATGGATGTTTGTTGAAGGAGAATAAACTTTCGAATGGATGGGTCTTTTGGTGGTGAAAGAGAGAGAGATGGATTGATGGTGGAGACTGTTTTTTTCATGGAGGAAGAGGAGAAGGTTGGAGAAGATGATGGCTTGGCTTGACCTAGGGCTAGTATACAAATAATAGAGAGGGATATTTGGGCTTGACTTCTCCTTGGGCTTGGGCTTGGCTTAAATGTCCCTTGATTTACAAGAATGCCCCCAAATTAAATAAATCCCATTTTTCCTTCGATTCTTCTCAAATTACCCTCAAATTTTCCAATTTAAATTTTGCTAAACCTCAAAATTAAATTCAATACAACCTTAAGCATGAAATTAACCTTACTATAAATTTTAAATTCCACAATTAAAGCCTTAAGTAATACCTAAAAGTGTCGGTCGTTACACTCCATTTGATAACTATTTGATTTTTGGTTTTTTAAAATTGTGTTTTCTCATCAATTCTCTACTATGAGTTTCATCTTTCTTAATAAAACATTTAAATTCTTAGCCAAATTCCAAATTCCTAAAACAAGTTTTTGAAAACTATTTTTTTTTAGTTTTCAAAACTTGACTTGGTTTTTGAAAACATAGGTAGAAAGTAGATAACAAACTAAGGAAACTCATAGGTGGAAGTAGTATTTATAGGCTTAATTTTCAAAAACCAAAAACTAAAAACCAAATACTTAGGCCCCATTTGATAAGCATTAAGGCCCCATTTGATAACCATTTGGTTTATGATTTTTGGAAATTAAGTCTATAAATACTACCTCCACCTATGGTTTTCTTTGTTTTGTTATCTACTTTTTACCTATGTTTTCAAAAACCAAGCCAAGTTTTGAAAACTAAAAAAAGTAGTTTTCAAAAACTTGTTTTTGTTTTTGGAATTTGACTAAGAATTCAAATGTTTCTTTAAGAGATATGAAAACCATTGTAGAGAAATTGAGAGAAAACAAGCATAATTTCAAAAACAAAAAACCAAAAACCAAATGGTTATCAAACGATACCTTAGTTTTTAGTCTTTGGTTTTTGAATATTATACTTGTTTTCTCAAAATTTCTCTACAATAGTTTTCATCTTCTCTACAATGGTTTCCATCTTTCTTAAGAAAATATTTGAGTTTCTATCCAAATTCCAAAAACAAAAAGAACTTTTTGAAAACTTTTTTTTAGTTTCTTTTTTTTTTTATTTTTTTTTATTTTAGTTTTCAAAACTTGGCTTGGATTTCGAAAACATATGGAAAAAGTAGATAATAAAACATGGAAACTCATAGGTGGAAGTAGTATTTATAGGCTTAATTTTCAAAAACCAAAAACTAAATGGTTATCAAACGAGGCCATCAAACAGGGCCTAAGGTTCTATTTCATAACTATTTGGCTTTTCAAAATTTTGCTTGTTTTCTCACAATTTCTTTACAATGATTTTTATTTTTCTTAAGAAAACATTTGAATTCTTAGCCAAATTCTAAAAATAAGATTAAGCTTTTAAAAACTACTTTTTTTAGTTTTTAAAGCTTAACTTGGAATTTGAAAACATTTGTAAAGAGTAGATAACAAAACAAAGACAAAATCCATAGGTATAAATAGTGTTTATAAGCTTAATTTTCAAAAACCAAAAACTAAAGCCCCCTTTGATAACCATTTGTTTTTGGTTTTTGGTTTTTGAAAATTAAACTTGTTTTCTCATGATTTTTCTATGATCGTTTTCATTTTTCTTAAGTAAACATTTGAATTCTTAGTCATATTCCAAAAACAAAAAACAAGTTTTTAAAAACTACTTTTAGTTTTCAAAACTTGGCTTGATTTTTGAAAGCATTGATAGAAAGTAGACAACAAAACAAAGAAACTTTTAGGTAGAAAAAGTGTTTATAACCTTATTTTCAAAAAACCAAATAGTTATCAAACGAGACCTAAATGGTTATCAAACAGGACCTAAAATTTTATTTCATTAAAATATAGTTTTCACTCTATTTCTAGTTTGAATTACATAAAATGATCTATTTTATTGTTGATTACCAGCCACATATAGTTAACTATTAATAAAATGAAGATGCTAGTAGTATTAGATATATTGTATATCTCTTTATAAAATTTGAGAAAAGATAGGGTTAAAGGCATGTTCTAGTTAAAGCAGTGTTGCTAGCTGATGACTTGCTAGAGTAATGTGAATTATTATGCGATATTATGATGTCTATGCGCAAGTGTACACATATTTTTGTAGCAAGCGATAAGTAAATTATCGTATCCACAGAGACTATTAATTCTTCTATTTACCCTAAATTAATTCCTAATAACTTAATTCGTAACCATTCAAATTCATCAAAGGAATGAAATAAAAGAAATCACAAATGCTGAAACAAAATACTTGCTGGAACAGGAAAAACAGAGGAATCGTAACTAATCAAATAACAACTGGTCTAAATACTTTTAGCTAAAACAAGGCTCGAATTAGAGGTAAATCATGCTTTAATTAAGTTACAACTCGAGTACATATCCATTCCATTCGACCCACTACAGAATTCATGGCATTCTCCCGAATCACCTAAATATACTGTTTCATTTTCATTACTTCAGCACAAGTTAACCCACTGTATTTAGTGTGCGTTAGGTGAGTGATTATCCCTAACCTACTCACTTAGCTAGCTACTAACCCTAACAAGGAGCTAACGTGGTTTTTAAGCTCTCGGCCCCTCCTATTCTTCCCAGAAATCAAAGGGACACTACTCACATCGGTTGGCGAAACGGACATGAACTAATGAATAAAACATCTTAAAAACCAAATCGAAGGAAATAAAATATACTCAGCTATAACATTAATAAAAAAACAATCATCCTCTAATCCTCACCTTATGGTGGTTAGTTCATATTACAGGAAAAACAGAAAAGAAATCGAAATGTTGACATACCGGACATAATGCAGAAAAACTAAATGGAATAAGGAAAGGTAGCAAAAGAAAAAGAAAAGCTGCCCCGAAAAGGTTGGTTCAACATCGGCGTCAAATCCTCTGGAGTAAACCTTCCATATTTGGAAAACTTCCGTCCATGGCCTCCAAAACCGGAGCTCTTCTCCTCTTTCTCTCTTTCTGCGAATTTTTTAGGATCTCCGCTCTCTTCTCCTTCTTAAGCGGTTGCCCAACACATATATTCCCTTCTTTATGAAAATCAGGGCTGATTAGACAGGTCCCGTGACGTGGCAGGCTTCTAATGGCTGAAACACGCTGATTAGACTGACTTTTTCCAGCTCATTTAATGAGCAACAATTCTCACGTGCGAAATTCGTGTTAGCCTAAATTGCCAGATTTGCTCCAGCAAACTGTTGTAAAACTACTGCTTTTGGCTTCTGGAGTTCTCCTTAATCAAACCTGAATTAATCACATAAAGCTCCTTAATTAAGATACTATTGCTCTAATAATAATGTTACTATATCAAAATCAATCCTAGAGCAAAATACATCAAAGCTTGGAGTTTTCCACAATATAATGAGATAAAAATCGACAATTTTGTCCGAAAATACTAGCATATAACTCTTAATTTAAGAGTTATCACTAACCGATTTTCAATATATGTTCAAGATAAAATAAATCGCCATCTGCATGTTTGGGAGTGATTTTGAAATGGTTAAAATCACTTTTGTTATTAATGTAATTGTAAATCAGGCTGTAAATTAGGCTTAAATCAGGCTAGTCTTTCCTTGTTTGTATTTACCCTCTTTGTGTATAAGTTAAGGTTCTCTCCTTTGTAAACATCAATGGAATTACATCAATCGAATATAGAAATCTACATGGTATTAGAGCCTTACTATTTTTAGCGTTCCATATTATCTGCCACTACCTACTACTATTGCCGTCGTTCGCCTCATATCTCCCCGGTCTTAGCCTTGCTGCTACTGTTCGCCCCAGATCCACATAGGTTCATACTCGTCGTTTGCCTCTCTGATCGCATCCTTAGATCTCAAATCTCTCTGACCAGTTCCACACCGTTGCTCGCTGCTCCGATCTCTTATCTGTTCTTTAAGACCCGTTCGGATCATCCAGTTCATCGTTCTCGGATTCGTTCCTCAAGACCAGCTCAAATTTCAGATCCATCCTCAGATTCGTTGCTCGTTCAAGATCAGTTCGTCGTTTACCTTCTCACTCTGCTATTCATTTCGTTCACCCTTCGTTTAGAATGTCGTTCATTATCATTTGCCTTGCAGTCGTGCATTCCAGATCTCTAGTCGTCGTTCGCCTTGTAGCCAGGTCGTTTACCCTCTCACTTGCAGTTGTGCGTTAGATCGCATGAAGAAGAAAATAATTCAAGCTAGTTTAGTTCAACCAGATCGGTTCAGCTCACCCAGACTAGTTCAGTTCACTCAGACCGATTAGGTTTGATTCGCGCACTTGGTTTGGTTCATTACGATTCTAAGTTTGGTTCGATTCAATCAACCTGGTTTGCTTCGATTCAGTTCATCTGATTTGATTCAACTGTTTATTCGATTTAGTTGTTCCTTCATACTTTTTAATGGTGAAAGTTTATGAGTCTCTCGTCTGCACGAATTGTAAACTACATGATCATAAATTTGCTAATTGTCCTACAATTGAGTGCAAGCATTGCCACAAACGTAGTCATATTTTGGAAAACTTTCCTACTCGACCACCTTGCTCTCCAAGTAGATCCACCAAACCAAGGAACTTATCTAAAGCCAATCCCTCCTCATATATTTTTGCATCTTCCTTTGAAGATTCTCCTCCTCATAGGTTTTCGATTAGTGACCTTCAAAATTTACTGAAACAGGTAATCTCCTCCAATTTCTCTGCCCTTACAGTTACATCAGGTAACTCTTGACTTCTTGATTCTACTTGTTGCAATCACATGACCTCTGACATTTCACTTTTGTCTTCCTCAATCCTTACTCCTTCACTTTCCCCTATTCATGATGCTAATGGAAATTGTATGTCTATTTCCCATATCGGTACTATTGCCGCACCCTCCTTAACTCTTCCCAATACCTACCATGTCCCTAATCTGAATTTTAATCTTGCCTCTGTTGGTCAACTATGTAACCTTGGCCTAATTGTTTGTTCCTCTCCTAATGGATGTCAAGTTCAGGATCCGCACACGGGACAGACGATTGGAACTGGTCGCAAAGTAGGAAGATTGTTTGAGCTCACGTCTCTCTAGCTCCTTGTTTGTCCATCTATCTCTGCCCCTGTCACTGACTTTGCCATCTATCAGTGGCACCTTCGTCTAGGTCTTGCTTCCTCTAAGAAACTTTGAAACTTAGTGTCTGTTGGTAACTTACATAATGTTTTCAAATTTGCTTCATTTGATTGTTTGAATTGCAAACTTGCAAAATAACCTGCATTATCTTTCTCTACGTCATCTTCTATATGTGATAAACCATTTGACTTGATTCATTTTGATATTTGGGGACTTGCTCCCACTACTACTGTCAATGGTTATTGTTACTTTGTTTTATTTATTAATGACTACTTTCATTTCACTTGGATATATTTTTTTAATAATCGTTCCGCACTATCTCAAGTTTACATTGCTTTTGCCAATATGATTCAAACACAGTTCTCTCGAACCATTAAAAATCTTTGCACAGACAATGTTATGGAGTATAAAAACTCTAGTCTCATTTCCTTTTTGACCCAACAGGACACCTTGGTTCAACGCTCATGTTCCCATACATCTCAACACAATGGAAGAGCAGAACGGAAACACTGCATATTTTGGATTCTATTTGTGCCCAACTTCTCTCAGCGTCCTATCCGGAGAAGTTTTGAGGGGGAGAGGCTACCCTCACCTCTATCTATATTATCAATCGCCTTTCTTCCTCAATTCTTCAAAATACCTCCCCTTTTGAACGATTATACGATACTCCTCCTTCTTACTCTCATCTCAAAGTCTTTGGTTGTGTATGTTTTGTTCTCCTTCATCCTCATGAGCATACTAAACTTGAACTCTATGCCCGCCTAGTGTGTTTTCTTGGCTACATAATAAACACAAAGGTTTTCGTTGTTGGGATCCCATCTCAAATCAGTTACGTATCTCTCGTCATGTTACTTTTTAGGAGCACATCATGTTTTTCAGTCTCTCATCTTTCCATACCTCTCTCCAGTCCCCAATCCTTTTTTATTGATTTATCTCAGGATCTGTTCCCACCAGAAGATTCATCACCTCCTCTCGAGCTCACTCAATCTGCTTTTGTCTCTACTTTCCCATATTCGCCTTTTGTCACTGTTGTTGAATCTGAACCTTCTCCTGTCATCCTCGTCCGTCGCTCCACTCATGTAAGAAAACCTCCCCATCATCTTTAGGACTATCATTGTTTTTCCACTATTATGTCTTTAGTTGAAACGTCATCTTACCATGAGACCAACACTAACTCTCTCTAAAAGCAAGCAATGAATGAGGAACTCCAAGCTCTAGAAAAGACGCATACTTGGGATTATGTGGATCTACCTCCTGGCAAAAGATCCATTGGCTGCAGGTAGATTTATAAAATCAAGACTCATTCTGATAGATCTATTGAAAGATATAAAGCTCGTCTTATTGTAAAATGCTACTTTCAGGAATGTGGCATTAATTATGAAGAAGCTTTTGCTCCTGTCGCTCGAATGACATCTGTTCGCAGTCTTTTATTGATTGCTGCTACCAAACAATGGCCTCTTCTTCAGATGGATGTCAAAAATGCATTCCTCAATTGTCCTTTATCTGAGGAGGTATACATGAAACCTCCACCTAGCACCTCTCATCCACCCAAGAAAGTGTGTCTTCTTTGTCGTGCTTTATATGGTATGAAACAAGCTCCACATGCCTGGTATGCCACATTCAGCTCCAAAATAGCAAATAGCCCAATTAGGCTTTACTTCCAGCCCACACGATACAACAATGTTCACTCGTCAGACTGTGCATGGTATAGTTATGCTCCTTCTTTATGTTGATGACATGATTATTACATGTGTTGATCCATGGCCATCTTCAACTTGCAATGATATCTTGGGGAACATTTTGAGATGAAAGATTTGGGTCTACTCAATTATTTTCTTGGTCTTGAAGTCTCATCTTGCTATGACGGGTACTATCTATCTCAAGCTAAATATGCTTCAAATCTCTTAGCTCGTTCTGGTATTACTAACTCTGCTACTTCAACTACCCACTAGATATGAATCTTTGTTTAACTTCATTTGATGGTGTTCCTCTATCAGATTTCACTCTCTACAAGCAACTTGTCAGCATTCTTATTTACCTAACTGTGACACGCCCAGACATTTCTTATGCAATTTTTATTGTCAGCCAATTCATGGTTGCTCCTTGGACTATACATTTCACTGTTGTTCTCTATATCCTTCACTATGTCAAGGGCACTCTTGGCCATGGCCTTCAGTTTTCATCACAATCATCTCTATTGTTATCTAGCTACTTTGATGCAGATTGGCCTAGTGATCCCACTGATCGACGTTCCACCATAGGTTACTGCTTCTATCTAGGTAATTCCCTCATTTCTTGGCACAACCAAAATTTGTTTTCTCACGTTCTAGCACAGAATCTGAATATCGTGCCCTTATTGACGCTACTTCTGAGTTACTATGGCTTCGCTGGCTTCTTGCTGATATGTGTGTTCCTTAAGAATCTGCTACAATACTTCATTGTGACAATCACAGTGTCATCCAGATTGCTCACAATGATGTATTTCATGAATGCACCAAACACATTGAGAATGACTGTCACTTTGTTTGTCATCATCTCCAAAGTAACATTATCCTTCTATGATCTATCTCCACTACGGATCAACCAGCTGACATCTTCACCAAAGCATTGCCACCTAGCCACTTCACTCAATTACTTCACAAACTCAAGTCAGTTGTTACTCTACCATTTTGAGTTTGAGGGAGGGTGTTATTGTAATTGTAAATCAGGCTATAAATTAGGCTTAAATCAGGCTAATCTTTCCTTATTTATATTTACCCTTTTGGTGTATAAGTTAGGGTTTTCCCCTTTGTAAACATCAATGAAATTACATCAATTGAATATAGAAATCTACATTTGTCATGTTCAAAATTACTCTAAAACATGTATTTAATAATTGAAAATCAACTTAATGTTTGATTTTACACTTTTAAATGCAATCTTCATACCATAAAAATTGATTTTGAATAATTAAAAGCATGTTTCGGAGTGATTTTGAATACGAAAAAAATGATTTTAACCATTTAAAATCAGTTCCAAACATGCCCTAAGTGTAGCAAGGATTGTATGTAAAACTTATTCAAACTTCATGGATTGAACTATGCTCATGTAAGCTAAATAGTTTCTGTTGTTAGCAAGCTAACATGACATACAAAAGTAAAAGTACATACATGAAGATAAGAGTGTAAGGTTTTGTCAACATAGACATAAGGGATTGAATTGAATATTTCCACTATGCTGTGTAAAAATATCAGTGAAATGTGAACAAGTTTCAACGAAATATTGTTAATGTGAACATAATATTAATACTAAGAATATTTAACTTATCTTATTAAGTATTAAATGCTTATTTATTGATTTCAATATTTTTGTATGAATTTCTTGATTTTTTAGAAATATCTATTATTTGCATAATAATTTATCACTATTTTCATCAATATTTTAATAAAATTGACACCTGAAAATCTCTATCAATATCGATATTCAAAGGTTATTAAATTATACAAAATATCCTTAAACTATAGTGTAGGTTAAATTATTTGGTGAGCATCGATATAAAATGCATAATTATTGATGTCACTTAGGGGTCGTTTGCTTTTAGGGAATTAGGATGTTCGACATCTTTAGATGCTCGAAATTTTAGATGCTCGAAATTTTAGATGTCCGACATCTTTAGATTATCATGTTTAATTTACAAGAAAATTTATAAGGATATCTCGGAAAATTTAGATAGTCATGTTTGTTTTGCAGGATTTTCGTATGGAAATGTTTTAAAATGATGTATTGTTCCAAAAACACCCTTACCTATTTTTAGATAATTTATATATTAATTTAATATAATTTGAGTGTATAAAACATTTTTGTCTTAAATTATTTAATATTTTATTTTTATCCATTCAATTTATATTGATTTTATATCTTATTTTGTAAAACAAGTTAATTTATATGGATTTAAGATTTTTGTAAAAAATTTAGAATGAAATATTAATTTCGATTTTAACTTGAAATACTTGAACTAATTTTGAGAAGATAACTATATCGTTAATAGAGGTTTTTTAGTGAATTATATTTATACATTATCAAAATAGATAAATTTTGTAGAGAAATAATATTAATTTGTGATGTATTTTTTTTTAAAAAAATATATTGGATGATTATCGTTGGAAAAGTAAAATAAATAAATTGATTTCACTTAAGATTTCATTTGAAAATAAGTTGAGCTATATATTATACAATTTAAATGGAGTTTATTTTATATGTAAATCAAACATATAAATATAGTTAATTTTATAGAGTTGTTTATTAGTAAACAAATTCACAAATTTATTTTAATTATAAAATTAATAAATAAAGAAAATTGATGAAAGAAAATATACGTAAAAGAAAAATGAAGGACAAAAACGTAAAGCGGTGATTCCTTCAACATGGGAATCTTAGAAATCTATGTATCAGAAGGGCATCAAAATCTTCTTGGATGCGTCCCGTATGGGCATCCAAGGATGCCCGGACATCTCAAGATGCCTAGCCATTTTACATTACTGTAAAACAAAAAGGGTAATCCATATGCTTATCCTATGGTAATCTTGGATTACCATGAAACAAGCAATACCTTATAGGCTACCCAATTTTTATATATAAGTTGTCACATCAATTTTCATTTGTCATTTTACTTAAAAAATAATTTCAAAGTTCAAGATTTTTTTTAGAATAAAATGCTAGCATTTCAAAAAAACGAAGTTTCCCCGTGGGCTACGATAAATTATTCAATGAGGCCACCACAATATGGCTGCCGCATAATAACCGTTGGATGTAGATTCAATAATTTTCATGCCTCCTAATAACCACTAAATATAAATTTGAGGTATTTCTCTCTCTACATCCAACGGTGACAAACTGCCAGCCACATTGTGGCGCCCTCACCAAATAATTTATCGTGGACTACAAGTGGAGAACCTCCTTTAACATCACCTGAAATCTATCTAAGAAAACCAAACTTTCATAAAGTACCTGATTTAGAAGAGCATGTCACGTTTGTAATGCTATCAGCTGCTTGATTCACAAAGTTGAAGAGTTAAAATCGAAAATAAGTTTAGGGGCATATAATTCATATGTAACTCAATGTTTAACACCCTCATCATTGGGCTTAAAAAGTGTAGGCCTAAGTTCGACCTAGGCCTAAGGTCAGCGAATATAAGACACTGTTTGGACTTGGGCTAGGCCAGCCTAACTTTCAATAGCCAAGCCCATGAACTTAGCTTATTGGATCAAAGATTGGGTCAAATTTGGGATTGACTTGGACCATTGGATTAACCCATTAAATATTAAATATTTATTATTTTTTAAAAAAATATTTTAAAAATTTTTCTTCATCAAATGTTATTAAAATTTATTAGAATTATATTTCTTATGTAATGTTATTTTAAAATTTTGGTATTTTATACCAATAAAATTATTGATATTATAAAGTTTCTTTTAGCATTTTATTATTAAAAAAAAACCTTTTATAAATTTATAACACTTTTAAATTTTTTTACTAACTAAAAACTATAATATCTAAATTATAAAAATATATTTTAAGAAAGAAATAAAAAAATCTTTTTTAAATATATAAAGAATTATATATATGCTTACATATTTGATGGCCCAATTATAAGCCCATTGGGTCAGCCAACAAGCCGATCCAAATATGGACTGATATGGTCTTCAAAAGGGTGATTCATATCCTACCCAATGACTGAATGGGTTAGGCTAGATCAAATCGGTTAAACTTTGACTTTGAGCCAAGCTTAAATCGGGCCAGGATAGGACTTAAGTCGGCCTTTGGGCCTTGGGCCCATTGATGAGGCATAAATGTTTATGAGCATTTTGTATAAGGGTAAACTACAAAAATGTACTATTTTACATGACCCTATTACAAAAGTGTCCAAATGTTTATAATTTTACATCTATGTCCACCGTTTTAAAAAGATGAAAACATATATTGAAGCTCAATTACCAATTTGCCCACTGTTTAAACGAAAATAAAATATAACCTTCATTAAATGACAAATGGTATTTTGAAATAATAATAATAAATACTGAAAAAACATAATTTACAAAAATCCCAATAATCTTGCCTCCAATCCTTTTCTAAAATTTTGTTCCATTCCATACTTTTAACAAATATGCCCATTATTTTTTCCTAACAAAAGTCTTGCCCCAAAATCTCTAATAGCCAAAATCAAATGGATTCTATTTTCGCCTTTTGCGTTGTTTCCCTGTGTTTCCTTTACACGCGTTACTCTCATTCCTCAATCCTCCATTGTTGACCTAAGAAGAAGCGAGTTCAGTAAGTAAATCGATTTTTGGTAAGTTTTATGTTTTTAACTTCTAATAGTAGTGTAATCGATTTTTGCATATTTTTGTATGGCGAAATTTGTTAGTTTTCGGTAACCATTGTTACTATTTTTCTTTTGAAATCAATTTGACCATTATTGCTATGTTTATGTAAAATCGATTCAACCTTATTTCTTCTTTCTTTTTAGCAATTTTGGACGTATTCAATTCAACATTGTAACTCTGTTTCCATGTTTTGTGAAGTTGATTTTGTGGGAATATTTAATTCATATATTGGGTATATTTTAGTTTATTATTTTAATTTTGGTTTCAACAAGATGGATTTTTATTGTTTGTTACCCTAAATCTTAACAAAAAAAGGGTTATGTGATGATGTATATATATATATATATATTAATTTTGGTTCGTTTATAACTTTCCACATATTTATATAGGGACATTGTTGTAGAAATTAGTCTATAATTTTTTTCTAAAAAATGGTGGTATGATAGATTGTTGATATTTTTGTATATATTGTTATACTAGACTATGGGAGTGTAAAACATATTGCAAATCAGATAAGGTATATTTTATATATAGATGATGTTTTATTAGTGCAGTGGTATGTATAATTAATACCATTAATGTATATATATATGTTGTGAGTCTTTTACATGTGTGCATGTGATATACATGTGTATGTATAATATATGTGTATTTTATGCAGCTAAAGGTGACGTATCCATTTAAGAAAAAACAAAATTATAAGGTGAAAGATATGCAATTTGTTAAGCCAAATACAATAATTGTAAAGGACCAAATGTAGGGTCTTCATGTCATCAAAGAAGATATTGAAATCGCCCTTCCCATCGAAGTTTGGTTTTGCAGAGTGAGAAAAATTTCAGTAGCCAACATCCAAATTTTTATCACAGATGTAGCAGTGTGGATATGGTGGGGTTGGAGAATTTTTGTGTGCCATGTCTAAATTAAAAAGATTTTGTATAGATATATGCCTCATATATCATAGACATTAAATTCTTCTATTCGTTCTTCTATCCTTTCTTTCAAACCCACATCCTATGACCACCTTTGTAGTCTATTTCTTTTTTAAATTTTATATCTACTAACAACATTATATTCTTTTCAAAGATATTTGGTCGACTGTTGACTATTGATTTATATTTCTAATGAAGTTCATTTTAACTATGGATATGATCCCAAGTTTATGAATGGAGTACCCATTTATCACAATTATGGACAAATATATGTAATACTTGATATAAACGATGAATATATAGTTTAAACTAGGATTAAACTTGATTCAATTTCATAGCCATTTTAACAAAAAAAAAGGGTATATATCAAGTATATATCTAATAAATGCTAAATTTATCAGGTATATATGGCAAAATGGATGCACAAACAATTATGTGACGACCCTAAAAACTGAACATGCTAATGCAGAAGCACAACTGAGTTATCCTGTTATGCCAGAAAATTTTGGCAGCATAACAACATAACTATAAGGAAACCAAAATTTTCAATAACCTGAAAAAGACATAAAAACACTTCTATGACCTAGAGGAACTACTCAACATCTGCCAAACTACGATAAAACATACACTTCTATGACCCAGAGGAACCACTTAGCATCTGCCAAACTACGATAAAACATGCTGAGTTCAAACAATAGACACGAGAACTAAGAAATTCTACCGAAACAGGAAACAAATGAAATTTAGGATTTATAGGCCAACCACACGACAAATCATAAAGATACAAAACTAAATACTAAACACAAGGAAAGAAACTGTGATGGTGTCTCCATAGCCTGGTCAAGTCATCGCCTCCGTCACCCGCCACGTGGTTGTGCACCATTTGCAAAGACACAAGTAAAGTAGCAAGAGTGAGTATAAATATACTTAGTAAGCAACACTTAAGGGACCAAAGTTCAAAACCATACAAAGAAAGGCTCTGTCCTAACTCACAGGCTATTGCTCAAACTCAAACACTCACTTTAGTTAGCTAAGTGCCCACTCACCTTATCCCAAGTCCCATCTCTCTTTGGTATAGCCTCGTGCTAAAACCTACGAGTTATGTAACCTAGACTGGTCTAATGCAGTGAAGGAAAACAACTCTCATGCCTACAATCTTGGGGGAATCGCAACACAATGAAGGAAAGCAACCCTCATGCTTGAAATGGTGGGGAACTGCCTCTAGGCTAGCACACCGAATGAAGGAAAGCAACCCTCATTCTAAACACCGCGGGGGAATCGCCCCCTAAGATAGCACAAAAAAAAGGAAAGCAACCCGCATGCCATTCCTATCTCACATCCTAGGAATACATGCTCGCACGAGAAGAAAGGAAAGGATAGGCAGCACTAGCCTAACGGACCTTTGTTCATTCATAATACTCTTGAAACCTCTATGGTAACCCACCATGCCAAAGCCACCTACTGTGTCAAAACAACACCCACAACTTGGCTCGAGGTTTCCAAGCATATACAATGGGGAAAAATCGTCCCCTAAGCTAGCACAACTTGGTGAAGGAAAGCAACCCTCAATCTATTCACAATGGGGATTCACGCCTAAGCTAGCATAACGCAAAAGGGAAAGCAACCCCCACGCTATTCACAATGGGGATTCGCGCCTAAGCTAGCAGAACGCAAAAGGGAAAGTAACCCTCATGCTCGAAACACATCTCACAACAACCTAGGAGGCATGCTCATATGAAAAAAGGATAAGTGATGCCAACCAACGACCTTCTTCCCACTCGTAACACACTTAGAACGCCAAGGGGTATATCACCACGCCTAGCCACTCAACAGGCCGTAAATCTCTTCTACCAATCCGACCCATGGATCTTAAGTACAATTGAAACCACGAACTCAATTAGCAAACATACTTAGGTAAACTTTGTACGAGCATAAGATCAGGATAACCAAGGCCTTACGATTGAGTTTATCTGCCATCAAAAAATTCTCAAGGCCACGCCCCGACAAGCATCAGATTCTCTAATTGCGACTTTTTCACTAATTACGTACCAATCATGAATCTCGAGCATAGACTAGTGTATATGCCCAACAATAATCTTAACAAAACCTCCACCTAACTGTGGTCTCTACGCACGCTAGCAGCATATTGCCTTAAGCAGTTCCCTTTGAAGCTAACCCCTTAATTACGTTGAGAACCCAAACGGTCATTATTCACCCCATTCACATCCTGACCCCACTACAACATGTTAGGTATAACAGGTCATCCTGAACCATTTCAACACAAGAGTCAGTTAGGGTGTTCTAACTCGCCAAATCCAACAAGTCAAGAAATCTAAACCTTGGTCAACCATTCAAGTGTTTTGGGCATGTTGCACTCAGTCAAAAACCCAAGCATTTCAAGTTTACAGTACTTAGCCCCTCAGTCCAATAGCTCGACATTCTGAATTCCACCAAATCATTCTGGATAGTCCAAACATTTATGCTAATTCAGGTTAAATCATACTAAAAGAGGAATACAAACATAGCTACACACACGTTCCAAAACTCAATTCCACAACGAAGCTCTAACAAGCCCTTCCAAATTGACTATCTATAGAAACATACCCATGGACACGACACCTCTGGAAACCATAATAAGATTCCTGGATATTGCAAACTGACCACAACCAGTCATCAAACCCCTTAAACGCCATGCTAACATGTAATAAAGTAAGGCTCCTTCTTGAGAGATTTACTAAGCACACCATTTAATGTCAACCATACTCAAGTACATATGAAAAAAAATCATACTCATAAGCACTCAATCAAACATGCATACAAAATCCTTGAACTTCACTCTAAAGCATTAAAGAGTTATCCAATTAGGCTACTTACATTAGTAGTGACTACAAGCACTAATGATCCCGCCCGCAAAAGTTCTTGCTCAACCCTGAACAATTTCTAAAGGAAATCAATAATTTAATCCATTTAAACAAAACAAGCCTGATAATCAATTACGGAAGGTTGTCAACCCACCTAAAAAGTGCTTAAAAGCCAAAGACTCAACGATTTTGCACCCAAACCAATCTTAATCCCTAAATCAACTACTTTGAACCTACATAAAGAAAATATCATGGGTTAGTCTTAAAACACAACATTAAATCAAGAGTCCAAATGAGTTCAAAGCAAAAGGTACTCCCTAAACCTTACAAAAACTACCTTTAATCCTTGCTAGTTCGACTTCGCATAGACTCTAAGCTGCAGTTCCCAAGTCTACACTGTTGGGATTTATGCCCTAAAGCCTCGTAATTAATGATTTATTTAATAATTAATAATAATTTTGATTATTTTATTTGCAATATAATATTATCCATTGTATGAAAAATCCAAGGTTATTGGTGTAATCTTGAACAGTATGTGGTTAACATACAGGAGGATCATATTCAAGAAATAACCTAAAAGGTCATAGTATATGGATAAGGTTGGATGTCTTATCCTGGTAACACGTTTGATACGACCCACTTTGTAATAGTTACAAATGATTTGATCCAAATCGTTCATGTGGAGACATGTGAGTGGGGTATCTTATACAATGAGTTTATATAAGACTGGACCACGAAATATTTAATCCCTCTTTATAAATCCATTAATTGAGAAGATTAATATTTCATCAGGATAATCATATGCGACTCGATTTTAATCCTGAGTCAGTTATGAACTCCTGCCTGTGAGGGTTTGTCCTTTAATTTGCATGGGTGAGAGTGGCTTTTATAGCCGATTCAATATGCCTACCATTTTCGGGACTTGACCAAATAGGGAGCTGGGAACATAATTTCACAAGATGGAATTCACTCATTCCCATATAGGGTAAGTAGACGAGTTCTCCCTTAAGTGCTAATTTTGGGACTTGAACAATGGGACCCCACCCTCTCATTGGTCCGAGAGGGACTTAGTTTATGGTTGGATCATAAACATATTGTTCATTAGAGGATCAGTGGTACTTAAGGTGTAAGATGTAATTATAAGGGTAAAACGGATTTTTGACCCAGCTGTAATTACGAACAACTCATGAAGGATCGACTTGCATGTAATGATTATATCCATGGACACAACTTGTCCTACAGTGCATAAGAGTGCAACTCGAAGTCTATAGTGGAATGACCTATAGTTAATGAATGAAAATTAATTAATTAATTAAAGAGTTTAATTAATTAATTTTGTATCATTGGAGCTTATAATTTGTAGGTCCATAAGGTCTCCTTGCTAGCTCATAATAACACTAAAAGATCAATTTAGTTAAAAGAAAATTTTGAAATGTTCAAATTAATTGTAACGACCCTATAGGCTCAACACGCTACCTAAGAGTCATTACTAAGTCACGTCGCTATATTACCGAAAATTTCGGCAGCATAACGACGTAACTACGCGAAAACCAAAAATTTGACCCTTACCTGATAAGACATAGAAAAATGCACTTCTAAGATTTTCAAACAACCTCCTAGCATCCAACAAACTTCTCAATATGATGCTAGGGTTCAAACAGCAGAAAACCAAATACACGTGCACGATTTACAAAGAAAGGTTAAAAGACTTTGAAACGTTCTCCTAAACATTAAAAAAACTCGACATGAGTTCTATGTACATCCTGAAACATAAAAGAAGCGGAATAGCGATCGCTCGGCTCCCATGACTCGAGTAGCTGATCTCCGGTCACGCGCTAGGGCCGATCTTAGCCTTACCTGAAAACATTTTAAAAAGGAAAAGGGTGAGTATTAACGAATAATACTCAGTAAGTCAATCATAGTTTCAAATAAGAGTTTCAATCGCATGCAACATGTCATTTTAAATCATAAAACCATCGTAAACCATTGCTTTAGTTGGGGACCTAAAATTCGTTTTATACACCATGTACTTTTCCTCGCGGCTCTCGTGAACGATTAAATTCTCCCGAGGGCCTCGTGAATAGTCCGAAGACATAGTTTTTCCATCGAATAGAGTCCTCCCTAACTCTGAGAGTTGAGCTCGAAAGCTAACATACATCGTGGAGTCCGAAGACTCAGCCCGAAGGCTACCATCGTGGAGTCCGAAGACTCAAGCCCGTCGGCTACCATCGTGGGGGCACTCTCGAACCCCGGGAGCATAGAGAGTCCGAAGACTCGGGTTCCCTCATAACCCACATAAAACTTTTGGGAGAATTATCGTCACGGCCTTACATAAATCTTTTCATGAGCACACAACACATGCATGAGGTCCCATTCGTTTTAGAACATAGTTATGAATGCATAAATCAAGGCAATCGCATTTCAAAGACATACATATCATTTCCATTCTTTTTAACATGAAAACATAAATTTCAAAGTAAATATAGAGCTAGCTCTCGGTTTCGAAAACTTCTTTCGTTGTGAGATCCCTTACCTTAAATCTTTACTTACTAAAATACCTTTTCTCCAATAGTAATGAGCTTCTCGAGTCCCCACTCCAAGTACAATCCAAGGTCCTCGACAAATCACCTAAAAAGTTTCCTAAACGTGTCTTAAACCATCCGAATTACGCTGAAACACATTCTAACATTAATAACTCGACGAAACGGACCAAATGGCAAATTTTACCCAACTCCGGCGAACGGCGGCGCGTGACCGGAGCACGGCGGCGCGTGCAGCGGCGGACGGCGGCGCGTGGCCGGCGCGTGCGGCAGCACGTGGGGCTTCCAATCGGCGCGTGAGAGCGCGTGAGGGCCGGATCTCGTGCGAGGCTCGCGGATTTGGGTTTTCCGGCAGCTGAAAGTTCAAATCGGCGAGATTTACAGTGGATCAGTGATGGCCGAACGCGTGAGTGGTCAAAACTAAGGTCCGGCGGCTGCTGATCGGCGAAGACGAAGAAGAAGGAGGAGGAGACGGCGAACTGAGGTTGAAGAACGGCGGTTTGGAGTCGGTTTCACGAGCTGCAGAACCGTCGAGGAGGCGCTCGCTCGGCGGCGTTCGGCAGCGAGCTGCAGTGGGCTTCACCGGCGATCGACAACGGAGGTGCGTGGGTCTTCGTGCGAGCGGATCGGAAGACAGACGAAAACGCGGCGGCAAGCTTCGCGCGGCAGCTTGCTCGCGAGCAGCGGCGGGCAGCGGTCGTGCCGCGGGGTTCGTGGCTGTCGGCTACGGCGTGCGGCGGGGCTGGAGCTTCGGCGAGAGAGAGAGAGAGAGAGAGAGAGAGAGTGCGTTCGGGAGGAAGAAGAAGGAAGAAAGAAGAAAAAAAAAATAATAATAATAAATAAAAATAATAATAAATAATAATAAAATAATATTATAAAATCAAAAATATCTTCTTCTCTATAAATGACCAAAATGCCCTTTCCTTTTCCAAAAATCACCAAAGTACCCTCAAAATAATTAAATTCATAATAAAACTTTACCAAAACAACATTTTAAACTTACCCAAAACGTCACGGGTGTTACATTAATATTTAATTTGAAGTGTTCAGGTTAATATTTAATATATTAAATATAAAAAAAGAAAATATATTTATTCTATTTGATACATTAAATATTAAAATAATTAATGTATATTAGATACATTAAAGAAAATATATTTATAAAATTTGAATAAGATTCAAATAAATAAATATCGTAGGAGTTTTGAATGAGATTCAAATAAGTATAAGATATATTTTAATATATTAGATATTAAAATATAATATTTTAATTATGGCAAAGATTTGTTATTGGTCTCTATAAATAAGACCCTTGGGTTGAGCCACTAGACAAAAAAAAATACATCTCCTCAATAGAGAATTAGAGAATTCTCTCTAGACTTCTTCCTCTCCAATTTCTTGTGGATTTTCTTTCAAGAGGCACCCACAAGACTTGGTCTTGTGTTCAAGTCATATCTAGGAAGACTTTGTAGAGAAGATAAAGACTCGCAAGAAATATCTCCATATTTACTTGGAGTAAGTTTGCTTAATTGTATTTTTTTTTAGTTTAATTTTAAATAAAATCAAAGACAATCCAATGGTTCGCTACTGAGTGAAACGTTTATTCCTAACAATTAGTATCAGAGCCTAGTTTGATTTTTATTTATAATTAAAAGTTCGTATGGTGGGTATTTTAAATTTGTTCATATATGTGATATGTAATTGCAAAATTAATTGTAAGGGAATATTTGACGTTAGTTTTACATTGATTAGATCAAATGTAAAGTACTTCGGTGTTAAGTTTTTTTTTTTTCAATTAAAAAAAATCGTTCATGGTGGATTTTCCAATAAGCAGCCAATTGATTTCAATTCAAATTCAAATTGAAATTAGATTTCAATTCAAATTCAAATTAAAATTCAATACAAACTAAAATTGATATATTAGTTTTCAATTCAAATTGAGATAAGATTTCAATTCAAATTACTATAAGATTTCAATTCAAATTGAAATAAGATTTAAAAAACAAAAATAACCAACTTCACCGTAAAATTGAAAGCTTTTCATTAATGGTTCCTCAAATTTTAGTCAATTGGTGGATGCACAATTTCGGATGGTTGCTGCTATTTTTGGCTAACCTAAATTTGGATGGCTAAGAGAGGAAATTTTTTGAAGATCAAGATAGGTCTTGGATTTAATTTTTTTTCAATTTTTTAGGATATGTCAAATATGTCAGTCAATTTTGCTAAGTTTAATTTAATTCTGCATGTGATGTATGTTTTAAATTAATTGATTGTTGCATAAAGTCTGTCATTTGGATTAAAATCCACCATAGATTAAGCATGATCATGCATCTTAATTACTTTTAAATATAATTGTTATATTTGGAAATTTTGATTAAGATGTTTCCTAATAGAATTAAGATGCTTTCCTAATAAGTTTATATTTTCCATGAAGGGAATAATCTAATTAAATCCAAGCGGAAGCGTAGGAATCGGTTTGAGTTGATTTAGAATTAAATAATAATATTATGGTTAAACATAACATACCTTAAAATATGGAGAATCTTCTGGTGGATCTTTATCTCTTCCACAAAGTCTTCCTAGCTATGACTTGAACACAGGACCAAAGCTTGTGGGAGCCTCTTGAAAGAAAATGCCCAAGGGATTGGAGAGGAAGAGGTCTGGCGAGAATTCTCTAATTTTCTCTATTGAGGAGATGTGTGTTGTGTCTAATGACTCAACCCAAAGGTCCTATTTATAGAGACCAAGGAAAAATCTTTGCCATAATTAAAATATTATATTTTAATATCTAATATATTAAAATATATCTTTTATTTATTTGAATCTCATTCAAATCTCCTACAATATTTATTTATTTGAATCTTATTCAAATTCTATAAATATCTTTTATTTCATATATCAAATATACATTAATTATTTTAATATTTAATGTATCAAATACAATAAATATATTTTCCTCTTTTATATTTAATATATCTAATATATTAAATATTAATTTAAACACTTAATATTAAATATTAAATTTGAACATTTCAAATTTTAATATTTAATGTATCAAATACAATAAATATATTTTCCTCTTTTATATTTAATATATCTAATATATTAAATATTAATTTGAACATTTCAAAATTTTCTTTCAACTAAATTGATCTTTTAGTGTTACTATGAGCTAGCTAGGAGACCTTATGGACCTATAGATTATAAGCTCCAATGATACAAAATTAATTAATTAAACTATTTAATTAATTAATTTTTATTCATTAACTATAGGTCACTCTACTATAGACCTAGAGTTGCACTCTTATGCATTGTAGGACAAGTTGTATGCACTGTAGTACAAGTTGTGTCCATAGATATAATCATTGCATGCAAGTCGATCCTTCACGAGTTGTTCGTAATTCCAGCTGGGTCAAAAGTCTGTTTTACCCTTATAATTACATCTTGCACCTTAAGTACCACTGATTCTCTAATGAACAATCTGTTATAATCTAATTATAAACTAAGTCCCTCTCGGGCCAATGAGAGGGTGGGGCCCCATTGTTCAAGTCCCGAAATCAGCACTTAAGGGAACTACTCATCTACTTACCCTATATGGGAATGAGTGAATTCCATCTTGTGAAATTATGTTCCCAGCTCCCTATTTGGTCAAGTCCCCAAAATGGTAGGCATATTGAATCGGCTATAAAAGCCACTCTCACCCATGCAAATCAAAGGACAAGCCCTCACAGGCAGGAGTTCATAATTCACTCAAGATTAAAATCGAGTCGCATATGATCATCTTGATGAAATATTAATCTTCTCAATTAACGAATTTATAAAGAGAGATTAAATATTTCGTGGTCCAGTCTTATACAAACTCATTGTATAAGATACCCCCACTCACATGTCTCTACATGAATGATTTGGATCAAATCATTTGTAACTATTACAAAGTGGGTCGTATCAATAGTGTTACCAAGATAAGGCACCCAACCTTATCCATGTACTATGACTCTTTAGGTTATTTCTTGAACTCGATCATCCTGTATGTCAACCACATACTGTTCAAGATTACACTAATAACCTTGGATTTTTCATATAATGGATAATATTATATTGCAAATAAAATAATCAAAATTATTATTAATTATTAAATAATTAATTAATTACGAGGCTTTAGGGCATAAATCCCAACAATCTCTCATCTTGTTAGAGACAACCAACTCTCGACAGATCTCCACATTGGTAAGATATTGTCCACTTTGGGCATAAGCCCTCATGGATTTGTTTTTGGTTTCACCCAAAAGGCCTCATACCAATAGAGATAGTGTCCCTCATGATATTCTCCTTATCTAGCCGATGTGGGACTTTGGTCGCACTCCCAACAATCCTCCCTTCGAACAAAGTACCAACTGAGTCTCCTCTCAAATAGTCATCTATCCGTCTAGCTCTTATCCTGGCCAACTCCTTTACCAGAGCACACTGCCAGTCTAGGCCAACTCCTTTACCGGAGCACACCGCCTATCCGATAGAACTCTCTACCACGGATCTCCACCATGACTACGCCTTCGGGGCTTGCCTCCTTTGTTCGGCACCTAAGGATTCTACCGATCACGGCTCAAGGGCATGACTCTGATACCACTTGTTAGAGACAACCAACTCTCGACAGATCTCCACATTGGTATGATATTGTCCACTTTGAGCATAAGCCCTCATGGATTTGTTTTTGGTTTCACCCAAAAGGCCTCATACCAATGGAGATAGTGTCCCTCACTTATAAACTCATGATCTTCCCCTATCTAGCCAATGTGGGACTTTAGTCGCACTCCCAACATTCCATATCTCTGATTATAATTGTTATATTTGAAAAATTAAATTAGGATATTTCCTTTATGTTGGGAGTGCGATCAAAGTCCCACATCGGCTAGATAAGGGGAAGATCATGGGTTTATAAGTGAGGGACACTATCTCCATTGGTATGAGGCCTTTTGGGGAAACCAAAAGCAAAGCCATGAGGGCTTATGCCCAAAGTGGACAATATCATACCATTGTGGAGATATGTGGAGGCCCGGTTTCCTTAACAATTGGTATCAGAGCAATCTTTGAGTTTTATTTAGAATTAAAGTTTTGTGATGGTGGGTATTTTAAATTATCATATATTTGATATGTTGTTGGTTTGCAAAATTGATTGTTTATGCTATTTGGCATTAGGTTTATTGCTTTGATTAGATCATTTGTAAAATCCAAAAGGGTTTAGGAATTTTTTTTATAATTAATCAATCGTGCGTCGGCTATGAAATTTTTTGAGACACATAAATGAATTCTGCGTAAGGTTTGTTGGGCGAGTCTTCAATTTGAGATCTTCAGCTACCGCCAGCAATGGTGATCAAATTGGAAGTATGTGTTTGGGTAATTCGGTGATTGGCAAATTTGTAGACAAACAATTGAAATTTATGCAGGCGTTAATTCAATGGTTCGGTGGGTCAATTTTTTTGTGCTTCCAATACTTTTCGCAACAAGTTTTATCAAAATTGAATTTGGATTTCAATTACAATTAAAATTAGATTCCAAATTATTTTTTGAAATTCCTTTTCAAAACAAGAAGCAGGTGAATTTTAAATGAGATTCCAAATTCATTTTGAAATTGAATTTCAAAATAAGAAGCATGAAATTAGAATTGAATTTCAATTTTTTTTGGAAATCAAAGCAGCATCTTATCTCCCTTATTTTGTGTGTGAATTACTTTTCAAGCAGCCGACAACAATGAAGGTAATACTATTGAATTGGCCGACAATCATATTTTTCTAAACGGTGATCAATGTTCGGTGATAATCCAGCGAATCCTTTCGTTTGATTAAATTTGGAATGGTCAAAACAAGAAAGATATTGAAGACCAAGATATGTCTTGGATTTAAATTATTGTAATTTAAATTATTTTCAATTTCTTAGGATATGCCAAATATGCCGGTCAATTTTGCTATTTTTAATTTAATTATGCATGAGATGTATGTTTTAAATTGTTTGATTGTTGCATAAAGTATGTCATTTAAATTTAAAATCCCACCCTAGGTTAAGCAGGATCATGCATCTTATCTATTTTTTTGAATATAATTGTTATATTTGAAAATTTTGATTAGGTTGTTTCCTAATAGAATTAAGATGCTTTCCGAATTAGTTTATATTTTCCATATTTTGAAGATAATTGTTATATTTTGAAAATTAAATTAGGATATTTACTTTAATAATTGGAATCCATGTATCCTAATAAGATTAGGATATTTACTAATGAGAATATGTTTCCTTTTATTAAAGATATTTTTATTCTAGTTTAAAATAGTTTAAATTTAGTTTATCTTCTTTTGTTTCTAATTGGATTAGAATTTAGGATAATCTTTTATTTTGTTTTAAAGTGTTTAAAATGATGGATGTTTAAGACTATCCAAGTGAATTGTTTTTTAATAGTATTAAAAATATTTATTTATAAATTCACTTATATTCATTAATCTGATAATTAATAGTTAATTAAAGATTAATGAATTTGAAATAAAAATTGACTATAAGGGAACTCTGTCTATGGAAGGTTCTGTCTAGACTGGGGTATTTAAGCTAACCGAAAGGGAACACCTCTAATTGGGAACCGACCTGGGAGTTGAATTAGTCAAATTTTATTTATTTTCACTAAGCATGCTCATAATGTTATTATTATTTTTAAATAGTTTAAAAACTTAGTAATTCACATTAAAACCAATCTAACAACATAAGGGTTATGAAAGGTAGATTGAGGAACTTAGATAAATGAGATTAGCCTAATTTTTCTAAGTAATAGAAAACCCTATTTCAAAATACTTAGTGGGTGAAGGACACATGTCAAAAATCCAATGGTCTCTATTATTGATTCACAACGTGAGATTCATGTGGGGCCTCGTGGCTGCTTTTGGACCGTCCTCCCTACAGAAGGTGTTTGCATGGATCAATATCAGGGTGAATTTTTTTGATAAAGTATTATAGTAAGTGGGAGAAGGAAATGTGTCAACATATCCTATGGTCTCCATCATTAGTTTACATCGTGAGATTCATGTAGGGCCTCGTGGCTGCTTTTGGACCGTCCCCCTACGGAAGGTGTTTGCATGGAACAATATCAGGGTGAACTCCTGAGAAGGATAATATTGTAGTTTTGTTTCCAATACTTGACCTACCCTACGGCGACACTTGTTGGGATAAAACTACGGGATCTAAAATGATGGGTCACACTTACAAAGGGCTTATTAAGGTTGTTAATGATGTCCTTGACCAAACTAATGGTAACTAAATATTATAGGAATAAGAGTTATTCTGGTATAATACTTGGTTGAGATTGTCTCAGTTTAGTGAAGGAATATTTGACCTACCCTACGGCGGCACTTGTTCTAACTCACTAAAGTACCATAGCATTAGAAATGATTTATAGGGTTCATTTTTCAAATTGTTTGATTTCTATGCTAAAATTGAATGGATAATTGTTTGCATGATATTAAATTATATATTCTATATATTTCAATATTATGCCAGTTTCTCTCATAATTTTTAATTTTGTTAATGATAAGTCAAAATTGAAAAAATTTTATTACTTGGAAAAGTAACTTAACACTATAATGACAGTGTAAAATTTTGAATTTGTCTTTATTGAGAAATGTTCTCAAAAACCTGTTGCTAATGCTATTCGAATTGTTCATGAAGCACATGATTAATGAATCAAAAGTAAACGAGATAGCTTGTACGTATTCTCCTAGTTGACATTTTAGATGTCAGTTTAGAAAATAAAGAAAATGACAACAACATATGAGATGTTGAAGTCAACATAAGCTAAATTTAGAAAATTGTCTAAATGATCTCGAATTTAAGTATTACAAAATTCCAAGAAAACAAACCAAATGACTGAGTCTATATAAAAGGAAATAGTTCCTAAATTAGCCAGGACAGTCATAATAAGAGGAATTTTTTAAAATACCTCTATGGGAAGAAAAATATAAATGAAAGTAAATTTGATTTACTAGATTTTTGGTGGAGAATAAATAACGACACCTGGATAGTTGATACAAGATCCACTATCAAGATTTATTTATTTTTTATTACATTTAATATGTAATTCTTGAAAAATACTTAACATGTAGAATAGTTTCTACAGGTTGGCACCAGGAAGCTCATCTCAGTTAGTATAGTGGGAGACATTAAGATGTCATTAAAAGATAATTGTTACTTAATGTTGTATGTGGTGTTTTATTACCATAAGAGAAATTCAATTTCTAAAACTTTATTACTAAGAAGTTCATATAGTATGAACTATTTTGAAGTATGAAAGTTTATATTTTTAAATTTGTTTGAAAATACATTCAGCTGAAGAAAAGAACAATTTGTATATGTTAAAAATGTTGACATATAATATACTACAAAATACTGAGATATTCAGGATTATAGAATCCAGAGTAGAAAGACATTGTTTTCTCCTAAACGATGATACTTAACTTTGGCTGTTAAGGTTGATTAATATCAACTTGAATAGAATGAAAAGACTAGTAAGATGTAATTTTCTAAAAAGTTAGTTAATTACTTTACATGTCTATAGATCTTCCATTTCATGCAAGATAATCATTGGGCCTTTATTAGATAAGGCTAGAAAGCCAAAGAATACTTTGGGCTTACACATTCTGACCCAAGTGGTCTGGTGAATTTAAATGTCAAATAAAGTCATGAATATTTCGTCACTCTAATTGATGATCATTCAAGGTACAAGTATCTTACCTAATACAATATAAGTCTAAATTTTTGAAATGTTCAAGAAAATTAAGACTAAAGTTAAAAAATCGATTAGGTAATTAAATCTATCAAGATATTATGATCATATCATAATAGAAAGTACAGGAACCTTACGTACTAAAACTAATTGATAGAAAATGGGTTTTTATCCCAATCATCTTAATACCAAGTGCAATTTTGTGAAATTGTGCTGCAAGAGGAGAAACAAGACCTTGTTACATGGTCACATCAGTAATGAGTTATACACCATTACTATACTCCGGTTAGAAAATGCAATAGAGATTGCATGGTGAACATGATTCCCTCTAAAAGTGTCTACGAGACAATTTTAAAGATTATAGAAGAATAGTAAAGCTAGTTTACAACACTTCACCATTTGGGAATGTTAAACTCACTTGTTGAAACAAGCCTAAAAAGCTTGTATATGTTCAAAGATAAGCCTAAGTGTAGGGCACCCCTAAGGAGTATAAAGTGGTCTTTTATGTAGTCCTAAAACGAATAAGGTATTTGTATGACAAATATCATTTTTTTAAGAAATGTCAAATAAAAGACTACAAACCTTTAATATGAGATAGTGTTAATAAATTGGTTCCAAGTGAAGCCACTAAATAGTTAACAAAAGTTGTTAACAATTTAATTATATTTGAAAGTCAAATGGATCCTAGTCATGAATTGGATAAGCCTCATCGTAGTGGGAGAGTTATGAGATGACTCAACCTTTACAAGGACTTAATTGAAGCCCAAATTTTCATGGTAGATGACAAAGTTGAAGGCTTATTACTTGCAAAGTGAGACTAATGGCAAAGGGTTAAACCTAATAGGAGAAAGTAGACTGCGAGTAAATTTTCTCACTTGTTGCCATACTGAAGTTTGTAAGCATTATATAATTCACTGTTGCATATGTGATATAAAAAAAATGTTTAGAATTCTTTTATGAAAAGAAATCTTAGATAATGTATCTACACAAATCAATCAGATATGTTTATTTTCGCAGATCAAAAACAAAAGGTTTGCGAAATAGTAAAGGTTCATTTGTGAAATGAATTTACCATTAGATCTGTGAATATAATGTTTGATAAAAGCATCAAAATCTATGACTTTGGATAAATATTAATGAAGCTTGTATAGACAAGAAAATCATTAATTGCTTAGTGGATTTTTCTCATGTTTTATGTTGGTGATATTTTTACCCATTATGAATGATGTAAGATGTCTAACATAAAACGTTGATTAAGTAACCAATTTCAAATAAGTGATTTGAATGACTCAGTATATTTTACATGTCCAAAATGAAGATTTTAAGGACAAAATGTTAACTTTGTCTCAAATATCTTATATTGACAAAATTGTTGTCAAATATTTGATATTTATGTCTAAGGAAGTGTATCCTAAGACACCTCAAATGTTGAGAGTATATGATATGCATAAATGAGACTAAACATTTAATATACAATTGGTTAGCATATTTCAGTTACACGAATGATATGACCATTGAGTAGAAAATTAAAAACTTTCTAAAATTATCTATGGATGATGAGAAATTTTTGTGTATAGAGTTAAAGATTTGATCTTTACAAGATACACTGGTTCTTACAAAGATTTAGGAAATCTATATAAGGATAAATTTTACCCTAAGTGGTGGAGTATGGTATACAAGTTAATTTTTTTTGCTTGTGAAACTCAAATAGTTCCTTGAAGATCTGAAAGGTGTTTCAGATATGATTTAGTCTATTCTCTTTATTATGATAATAGTAGTGCAAAGACTAATATTAAGGAAATTAAAAAACACCAATGTATAGGGAATCATATCGAGAGAGAGAAAGCATCATGGTAGTGACTAAGATGACTTTTTAATGGCAGTCTTTTGGATCTATATAAAGATACTCTCCAGGCTAAAGTGTTTGAGGGTCACTTAGAATGTCTAGGATTACGAGACATGTCTCATTTTTGCTAGGGCAAGTGGGAGAACATGTTGGGTATAGAGTATGCCCTAGGATACGTGTCTCGCCAGCTTTAGTGCAAGTGGAAGATTGTTGGGATTTATGCCCTAAAGCCTCGTAATTAATAATTTATTTAATAATGAATAATAATTTTAATTATTTTATTTGCAATATAATATTATTCATTATATGAAAAATCCAAGGTTATTAGTGTAATCTTGAACAGTATGTGGTTGACATACGAGAGGATCATGTTCAAGAAATAACCTATAGGGTCATAGTATATGGATAAGGTTGGGTGCATTATCCTGGTAACGCTATTGATACGGCCCACTTTGTAATAGTTACAAATGATTTGATCCAAATCATTCATGTGGAGACATGTGAGTGGGGGTATCTTATACAATGAGTTTGTATAAGACTGGACCACAAAATATTTAATCTCTCTTTATAAATTCGTTAATTGAGAAGATTAATATTTCATCAGGATGATCATATGCGACTCAATTTTAATCTTGAGTGAGTTATGAACTCCTGCCTGTGAGGGCTTGTCCTTTGATTTGCATGGGTGAGAGTGGCTTTTGTAGCCGATTCAATATGCCTACCATTTTGGGGACTTGACCAAATAAGGAGCTGGGAACATAATCTCACAAGATGGAATTCACTCTTTCTCATATAGTGTAAGTAGATGAGTAGTTCCTTTAAGTGCTGATTTCGGGACTTGAACAATGGGGTCCCACCCTCTCATTGGCCCGAGAGAGACTTAGTTTATAATTAGATTATAAACATATTGTTCATTAAAGAATCAGTGGTACTTAAGGTGCAAGATGTAATTATAGAGGTAAAATGGACTTTTGACCTAACTGTAATTACGAACAACTCGTGAAGGATCGACTTGCATGTAATGATTATATTTATGGACACAACTTGTCCTATATTGCATAATAGTGCATCTCTAGGTCTATAGTGGAGTGACCTATAGTTAATGAATGAAAATTAATTAATTAAAGAGTTTAATTAATTAATTTTGTATCATTGGAGCTTATAATCTGTAGGTCCATAAGGTCCCCTTGCTAGCTCATAGTAACAATAAAGGATCAATTTAGTTGAAAGAAAATTTTGAAATGTTCAAATTAATATTTAATATATTATATATATTAAATATAAAAGAGGAAAATATATTTATTGTATTTGATACATTAAATATTAAAATAATTAATGTATATTTGATATATTAAATAAAAGATATTTATAGAATTTGAATAAGATTCAAATAAATAAATATCGTAGGAGATTTGAATGAGATTCAAATAAATACAAGATATATTTTAATATATTAGATATTAAAATATAATATTTTAATTATGGCAAAGATTTTCCCTTGGTCACTATAAATAGAACCCTTGGGTTGAGCCATTATTCTTCACAATACACATCTCCTCAATAGAGAGAATTAGAGAATTCTCTCTAGACCTCTTCCTTTTCCCTTGTGGATTTTCTTTCAAGAGGCTCCCACAAGTCTTGGTCCTGTGTTCGAGTCATAGCTAGGAAGACTTTGTGAAAGAGATAAATATCCGCCAGAAGAATCTCCATATTTTCAAGGTATGTTTTGCTTAACCCTTGTAATTTTAGTTTAATTTTAAATAAATCAAAACGATTCCTATGCTTCCGTTGTGTGTTTAATTCAATTATTCCCTTTCACTTTCATAATTGGAATTCATGTTTTCCTAATAAGATTAGGATATTTCCTAATGAGATTAGAGTTTTCTTAAAATAAAGATATTGTGATTCATGCTTTAAATAGTTTAAATTTTGAATTTAATTAATCCTTATTTGTTTCCTAATGAAATTAGATTCTTTCAAAATAAGATTAGATCTTTTAATTTCCTAATAAGATTAGGTCTTCCATAAATAAAATAATTTAATTCAAAGATAAAATAGCTTAAGTTTTGAATTTAATTTATCTTTTATTTTTTCTAATAGAATTAGAATAAAATATCTAGGATGATCTTTTAATTTGTTTTAAAGGGTTTAAAATGATAAAATTTTAAGATTATCCAATAAGTGAATTAGTTTTTTAATAGGACTAAAAACATTACTTAAATTCACTTAGGTTCATTAATCTAATAATTAATAGTTAATTAAAAATTAATGAATTTGAAATAAAAATTGACTATAAGGGAACTTTGTCTATGGAAGGTTCTGTCTAAGACTGTGGTATTTAAGCTGATCGAAAGGGAACACCTCTAATTGGGAACCAACTTGGGAGTTGAATTAGTCAAATTTTATTTAATTTCACTAAGCATGCTCATAATGTGATTAATTTTTTTTTTTTAATAGTTTAAAAACTTGGTAATTCACATTAAAATCAATCTAACAACATAAGGGTTATGAAAGGTAGATTGGGGAACTTAGATAAATGAGATTAGCATAATTTTTCTAAATAAGAGAAAATCCTATTTCAAAATAGTAAGTGGGAGAAGGAAATGTATCAACATATCCTACGCTCTCCATCATTAGAAAATATTTGCTCTTGGTTTCTATAAATAAGATCCTTGAGTTGAGTCATTAGACCAAAAAAAAAAAAAAAACACATCTCCTCAATGGAGAATTAGAGAATTCTCTCTAGACCTCTTCCTCTCCAATCCCTTGTGGATTTTCTTTCAAGAGGCTCCCACAAGCCTTGGTCCTGTTGATCGGATTGTACATGCAAGCGCACGTGATCGAAGTAATATAAAATGGTATGTGAGTACCAAGTATCGAATCACAAGGGAACGGTGTAACAAAAATATTGCAAGCAAAATGCAAGAAAAATTGCAACTTTGAAAACTAAAATGACGAAAATAAAGTTGGGTTGGTGTGTTAAGAAAAATTGCAGAATTTAATTGCAGAATCAAGAAATGACAATATTGAAATAACGAAAAATTGTAGAATTGAATTGCAGAATCTAATTGCAGAATCGAGAAATGACAATATTGGAATAACAAACTAGATATACTTAGAAATTAAAATTGCAAAATAATTTTGAAATAAAGATGGGGCTCAAGAATTTCATTGCCCTAAGTTGTAATTGCAAGCCAAAATTGCAATTCCAACCTACTCCACACTCAATTGTAAACCAAAATTGCTTCTCCTATTAGCCTTAAATTTAGGTTGTTAGGAGGCTAATTGAGTGACTTATATGTCTATAGTCCCTCTATCTTAGATAATTCGGCTCAACAATTTTATGGGTTTTGGAGTCCTTAATCCCTATGTCTAGGGTAAGGAATTGACTTATGTCTAAGCTCTTTTCTTCATCACTTGTGTGAAATCCGCTTATCACTAACCTCGTCGGTATTAGATCTAAGTTTGAGTTGCTACCCTAGTTGATCAATCTAGGATCTCAACGAAAAATTGTTCAACACAAGCAAACAATTGAAGTGTAGGCTTGGTTTTTATTGAAATTTAGGCTACAATTACTTCTTAGGGAATTCACATCTTTGAACCCCCTAAGAAGTTTTAGCTCATATTAAGAATAAAAATCTTACCATTAACTCTAGAAATTAAGTCCATACTAAAAGAATATATTAAAATGCTAAATTCAACAAAATTTTAAAGGAATTAAAGACATTTTGCCATCCAAAATTGAATCCAACAAAGCTGAAAATTGAAACATGAACTTCAAAGAAATAAACCCACGAAATAATGACTTTAGAGGAGACAATTATTCAAGCTAAAAACTGAAACTAACTTTAAAAAAAATTCCATAAAAATACCCTTCAATTATTTCATCAATCTAAACTCAATTCAAAAATTTAATACAGTGGGTAAGGAACAAAAAGCATGAAAAATTACAAACCAAATGAACTAAAATAGAAATTAAATTCATCTAAACTAAGAACCAAACGGAATATAGAAAACTTGAACAAAAACCCATCTTTCTTCTTTGGAATTCAATCGATTTAGCTCCCATTATTTCTAGGAAAGAATGAATCTTAACCATCCAAGTTTTTCACTTAAATCGGACTGAAATCCTTGAAGAAAAACTGAACCAAAACAGTAAACTTACGGTAAGAAAACAGAGACGAAAAATTGGAAAACAGAGGAAATAAAAAACTGCAAAAAAACAAAGAAAACCCACGAAATTTACTCCAAAAATGCCTCCAAAATCCATCTCTTCTTCACTTGAATTGGATTGGATAAATTGAATGACAAATAGAACATAACTTGCAGTACTTTAGGTAGAACAGAGGTGAAAAAAAACTGCAAAAAAAAAAAACAGAGATGAAAGACTGGGAAAACCCATGAAAAACAACTCCAAAAACGTCTCCCAATCCGAATTCCTTAGCTCCTCATCTTCTTCCCCCTTTATAGGCCTTCATTAGGGTTGAAGAATGCCCAAATTTCGTGCTCCAATTCCCTTAATTCATGCGGTAATTAAGATTTCCATATATGGGTTCCGCGCATGAATTTTCATTTTTTTGAACTTTTCTACTGCTCTAGATTGCAGAATCACAATTTTGCAATTTGATTTTGCAATTTCCTCATTCCCAGGTCTGCTGCTCCAAATTGCAGAATCACGATTTTGCAAATTTGATTTTGCAATTTCCATATTTCCTGCAAACAAGATTAATTTATTTAGAACTTTATCCCAAATGTCATCATATTTATTTCTTTCTTAAATTAAAACAATCGTTCGACTATTTTCAAATGATCTTAAGTCAAAACAAGAATAATTTAAGCAATTGGGAGTTAAATAAGCCTTAATTCTAAGGCTTATCACCTGTGTTCGAGTCATAGCCAGAAAGACTTTGTGGATGAGATAAAGACCCTCCAAAAATATCTCCATATTTACTCCAAGTAAGTTTGCTTAATCGTATTTTTTTTAGTTTAATTTTAAATAAAATCAAATACAATCCAATGCTTCCGCTGCGGAGTGAAACGTTCATTCCTAACACACACCTCATGGGTAATCTAGAACGGAGTCGAGACCTTGTGGGTCACACTCGAAATTCCAAAACAGTCATGATCCAAACCAAAAACGAAACTCACCTTGCAAATATGAAATTGTCGGGCTATGGTTGTTCAAAATTAAGCTCGATTGGAGTGTGGGTCACGAGGTTGAAACAATTCGAAGCCCATTCCATGGATTTTCTTTGCTGGCTATCCGATTGGCCTCAGACGCAATGGATGTTCCACTCCAAAATGAGGCTATTTAAGCAAATGGCGGGCCGCAGCCATTCAGGGGAACAACAAGGGCTACAACGATTCAAGCGAATGGCAGGGGCTGTGGCGATAGTTGCAAGGGCACAGTGGTGTGGTGGTTTGGCGGTAGGGTGAGCGGTTCAAGCTTTGGTTTGTAAATCTGGGCAATGGGACGACGACGGCGAGGCATATTAGACATTCGGTGGTGGCGTAGGGACGATGGCGGAGGGGGCTACGGCAAGGGAAGACGACGGGGAAAGAGGGAGAAGAAGATCAAGGAGGAGAAGAAGAAAACGGGGGAGGGGGGGTTGCACTCATTTCTTCTTCTTTTTTTTTAAATTTTTATTTTATTTTTTTATCAAAAATTAAAAATGTCCTCTACCAACTCTTTCATTCCAAGTTTGCCCTTCTCCTCTTTAACTCACTAACACAAACAAGTTACCAATTGTTTGAGCAAACCTATATTATCTCACTTGATCCAAATCCATTAAATTAAACTTCAAACAATTATTCCACAAGCCTTATGAGCAGAAATTAATCCAAAAATAATTTAGATGGTCCAAAAGTGGAAATTAAAACTTCTAGAAAATGTCGGGTGTTACAAATTATTATGCGTAAGACTTGATATAGATTATGAATATATAGTTCATACTAGGATTGAACTTGATTCAATTTCATAGCCACTTTAGTAAGAAAAAAAAGGATATATATATATATATATATATATATATATATATATATATATATATATATTTGTAAAAGGCTAAAAATATCAAGTATATCTATACTATATTAAAAAGGGCTATGAGGGGAGAATTTTTACATTCCCATATTGCCCTTATATTTTTCCACAATTCCCTTATTGCCCTTACTGTCCATATTGTACCTCTTTATGTTTTTTCTTTTTTTTCTTTTTTTTTTTAATTCTCAACTTCCACTATTGTAATTCTTACTCACTCCCTCACATTGTAGCTCTTCTGATTGCCTTTATTGCCTATATTGTACCTCTTTGTGTTTTTTTCCCTTACAATTCTCAACTTCCACTATTGTAATTCTTACTCACACCCTCAAATGGTACCTCTCCTGATTGCCTTTATTGCCTTTATTGCCCATATTGTACCTCTTTTTGTTTTTCTTTTTTTTTTTCCTTACAATTCTCAACTTTCACTATTGTAATTCTTACTCACACCCTCACATGGTACCTCTTTGTGTTTCCTTTTTTTTTTTTTTCATGATTAGTAAATTGAAATTTAAAATCATAAAGACACATCCTTTAATAAATAAGTCATATCCTTTCACATAATAAATACAAATCTTTCTGATTTTTTTTTTCTCCCAAACTTCATTTTCAAAATGTCAAGTGATAGAATGATTGTTTCTTTTTATAAGAGAGCTCAAAGCCTTCCAAAGAGAATGGAAAATAAAAGTTTTTGTTCTTCGTAAAGGAAACATTGAACCATGTCAAAATGAGGCCTTGAAAATCCAAAAGCTTATTTTCGTCGATGAAGAGGTAGTGTTATTTTCATCAATTTCTTCTTTTTCATTTTTATCTCTTTCATTACTTTAACATTTCATGTCAAGTATTTACATTTTAAACTCAATGAAAAGTATATTTCATCAAAATTTTTAGTTTACTATAAGAAATTATGTATCAAAGATTTTCAACTACTTCCAATGAAAATCATATTCATTGTAAATTGAACAAAAAAATTTATGAATATAGTTATAGCAATATCTTTGTCATTACTTTTAAATTCCATGTCAAATTACAAATATTTACTATTTAAATTCAATGAAAAGTAGATTCATTTTAAAATTTATGTTCTAAACATTTTTAACCGGTTATATATAAAAACTGCTATTGAGGAAAATCTTTAGCTTCCCATTTTACCCTCAAATTTTTAATATATGCTTATCTTGGCCTCAGAGTTTTATTTCATGAAAAATTACATTAAATTACATGGGAGGAAACAAAGAGAGCAACAAATTTTTGTTTTTTGTTTTTTTTTGTTTTTTCCTCATTCCTTGCCATATCTGTTTAAAAAAAAAATACACATATGATTGTTTTAATTTTATTTCTAAACTCACTAATAAATTATAATGGAAGATAAGCGTTTACAAGAGTTATTTCTTTACTATTTTTTTTTTATAATGGAAGAAAAGTGTTTACAAGGTAAAGTTGTTTTTATAAAAGATATACTTCTAAAATGATTGTTTTAATTTTATTTCTAAACTCACTAATAAATTTTTTATATTGATTTGAAGTCCAATAAAATTCAATAGGTTGCAACCTAAAAATCTTCAACAAATAAATACATTCATAGTAAGTAATTGTGTGATTTCTAATATGCTACCAATTTATTACAATTTTATCAAATTTCATATGTATTCTAAATTAATCACACAATACATATATAATTGCTATTTTAAAAAAATCTATTATATTTAAAAATAATTTTCCTCATAAATTGTAGTTGTATCTACATCCATACTAAGTAGTCAAGACTCTTTACTTCTCACCACCAACTTTTAAATACTTAGAGTAAATGAAGTTTCAATAATATTTATTATTTTCATAAATACTTTTTCAAAAATAATTAATTCATTTGACTATTTGACTTTAAACTAAAACTTTGAGATTCGACGTGCATCGCACGTGTTATTTTACTAGTATGATAAAATGGATACATGAAAAATTATTATATAAGTATAAGATATATTTGTGAAATAAAGTATGATAAAAAGATATTGGATATATATGAACAAATGTATACGCAAACAATTATCATATTATGGTTATATACATATGTATGAGGCACATGTGGGATAAACTATAATGTCAAATTGAATACAAAAAAAAAATCATAGTATGAGTATATACATATGGGTATATATGGAGTATATATGAGATAAATTATTAATGTCAAATATTAAAATAATGTAATTTTTTTGAGAAAAAATAATGTAAAATTAAATATTAAATATATTGAAAACTTACTCATTTGTAAGATATGAAAAATGGAATGGAACCAAATAAAAATATGATTGGAAACGAAAAAACATACTAATAAACATACTCATAATCGCTTTCCGGCAAGAAGACAAAGTGACGGCAACTTGACGAATAAATTGATGGACAAAAAAAAAGAGTAAGGTTATGAATGCTTGTGGTCGAAATGGATGACGGTATATAGAAATGAAGGATATATGAGCAAATTTTGTACATTAATGTTGGTAATAATTAAAGAATATTAATGATTGTAGAATAAAAAAAATATTTAAAATATTAATTATGATTCAAATGGATTAAAGGAAATAATGTATATAAAGGAATAAAAATAATATATAAATTATTTTTATATATATCCAGTTAATGTATTTTAATTTTTATATAAATAAAAAAAATACACGTTTGCAAGGGCTATTTCGTCCTAAAAAAAGAGAATAATTATTCTAATAATGGTTAAAATTCATATATGTATTGTAAATATAAATGCCCATTCCACATGCCCATTTGATATCCATACCAAGTGGCATTTTATCCATAGCCAAAGTGTCTTCCATGTGTCCAACAAAGACCATAGATTGGTGTCCAAATGGACCACATCATGCTCTCCTAATTGCCTATATATAGTGGTTCTTGATGGATAAATAAAGATAGACAATTGGTAAAGAAATCTCTCCAATCTTTTTTTCTCTCCCATTTTCTCTAATTTCATTTGTTTTTAATTTGCCATAAATCTCCACTTTCTTTTGTTTATAATATATATATATATACTCCCTTTTATATTCTAACACTTGTATTATTATTATTATTATTATTATTATTATTATATGTTTTGGTAAAGTATTATTATTATTATTATTATTATATGTTTTGGTAAAGTCTTGGTGCCTGGTTTCGCCTCTCAATTTTACAACACGTTATCAGCACGAGACTTTGTCATTTTTCCCGCTAAAGGTAAGTCTTATAGGTAAGCCATTTTTACGCATTTGGTTTATGTTAAATTTCTAATATGAATATATTATTATTTTTGATAGTGTTATTATGGAAAACCTTACAAAGCTAGAATTTGCGGCCCTGGATATTAATGGAAATAACTACTTGTCATGGGTCATTGACGCTGAGATCCATTTAGATTCTATGAATCTTGGAGAAACAATTAAAGAAGGAAGTGATGCATCAAATCAAGAAAAAGCAAAAGCCCTGATCTTCCTTCGCCATCATCTTCACGAGGGATTGAAAATGGAGTATCTTACAATAAAAAATCCCTACGTTCTATGACAAGGTTTGAAAGAAAGGTACGATCATCAAAAAACAGTTATTCTTCCTAAAGCTCGTTATGATTGGATGCACCTGAGGTTGCAGGACTTTAAATCAGTAAGTGAATATAATTCCGCACTCTTCAGAATTAGTTCAAAATTAAAATTATGCGGAGAAAAGATTACTGATGTTGATATGTTAGAGAAGACATTTTCCACTTTTCATGTCTCGAATATGCTCCTGCAGCAGCAATATCGAGAGAAGGGTTTTGCAAAATATTCTGAACTTATCTCATGTCTTCTCGTTGCTGAACAAAATAACGAGTTATTGATGAAAAATCACGAATCCCGACCAACTGGAGCAACACCATTCCCTGAAGTGAATGCTGTGAATTTTAATAACCGTGGTCGAGGTCGTGGTCGTGGTCGAGGTCGGGACCGCGATAGAGGAAGAAATACCTATTTTCGTGGTGGGCATTATAATTTTAAGAAACCCACACGAAGTGATGATCATAAAGGAAAGGCTCCACAAGATAGAAGTTCGAAAGGTGATGAACATAAATGTTTTCGGTGCGGAATGACTGGGCACTGGTCACGTACCTGTCGTACGTCAAAACACCTTGTTGATCTCTATCAAGCTTCCCTGAAGGAAAAAGGAAAAGGAAAGAATGTGGAGGTAAATCTTGCCATTCAAGAAGATGATGTGTTTGACCCCTCCAATATGATGCATCTTGATGTAGCTGATTATTTTGAATCTCCTGGAGAGAGAATTGATGCAATCAAACAAGTAGAGGATGATTTGTATGAAAATATATATTTAAGTACTGTTTAGTATGTTTTTGTTGTTGTTTTGTTTGTATATATATTTAAGACTCTTTGTAATCGTTTTTCTTTTCTTTTCAATGAAGAAATATGAACAATTTCAATATGTTGAGTAACTCGAAAATGAGCAATGAGGATTTATGTCTGGCAGACTGCGCAACTACGCACACGATACTCATAAATAGAAAATATTTTTCTAGATTGACAATGCTGGAAGCAAAAGTCAATACTATATCAGGTTCTACAAATCTGATTGAAGGTTTTGGAAAAGCAAACTTTATTTTGCCTAGAGGAACAAGATTTACAATTAATAATGCTCTGTTCTCTAGCAAATCGAAAAGAAACTTATTAAGTTTTAAAGATATACGTGAAAATACTTATCATGTTGAAACTGATTGTAAAAATAATATAGAGTGTCTCTATATAACATCTATTGTTTCACATGAAAAACGTATATTAGAAACACTGCCTGCTTTTTCTTCTGGATTATACTATACTCATATACGAGTAATCGAAAGTTATGCAATAATGAACCCGAAAATCATGAATCCAGAAATATTCAGTGTTTGGCATGATCGATTGGGTCATCCAGGGTCAATAATGATGAGAAAAATTATTGAGAATTCACATGGACATCCTTTAAAGAGCCAGAAGATTCTTCAATCCAATGAGTTGTCATGTGATGCTTGTTCTCAAGGGAAATTAATTATTAGACCATCACCAGCTAAAGTGGGGATTGAATCACCTGCATTTTTAGAGCGAATTCAAGGTGATATTTGTGGACCTATTAACCCACCAAGTGGTCCATTTAGATATTTTATGGTATTAATTGACGCATCCAGCAGATGGTCACATGTATGCTTATTATCAAGTCGAAATCTTGCATTTGCAAGATTACTTGCTCAAATAATTAAGTTAAAAGCACAATTTCCTGATAATACAATTAAGACCATTTGACTTGATAATGCTGGTGAATTTACATCCCAAACTTTTAATAATTATTGTATGTCAATTGGGATAAGTGTTGAACATCCTGTAGCTCACGTTCATACACAAAATGGTCTAGCAGAATCATTTATAAAACGTCTGCAACTAATTGCAAGACCATTGCTTAGGAGAGCTAAACTTCCTACATCGGTATGGGGTCATGCTATTTTGCATGCTGCATCACTGGCACGTATTAGGCCAGTAGCTTATAATAAATACTCCCCAATGCAATTAGCTTATGGCCAGCAGCCAAATATTTCCCATCTAAGAATTTTTGGATGTGCAGTATATGTACCGATTGCTCCACCACAACGTACTAAGATCGGTCCTCAAAGGAGGTTAGGAATATATGTTGGTTTTGATTCCCCATCAATTATTAAATATCTTGAACCCCTGACGGGTGATGTATTTACTGCACGATTTGCTGATTGTCATTTTAATGAGACAAATTTTCCAACATTAGGGGGAGGAATTAAGAAGTTGGAAAAAGAAATTACATGGAATGCATCGTTATTATCTCATTTAGATTCTCGTAGAAATCAATGTGAACTTGAAGTTCAAAAGATAATTCATTTGCAAAATATAGCAAATCAACTACCAGATGCATTCACAGATACTAAAAGTGTGACTAAATCATATATACCAGCTGCAAATGCTCCATCAAAAGTTGATATCCCAAAGAAACAAGTTGTCAATAATGAGTCTGGAGCACGCCAGAAGCGTGGTAGACCAATAGGTTCTAAAGATAAAAATCCTCGAAAAAGAAAAGTAGTTGAGAATCAAAATGATTCAATAAAAGGTATGGATGTTCCAGAAGAAATCCAGAATACAACTACTCAAAAGAGTATTGGTGAAAATCAAACGCTTGAGGATAATAATGAAATTTCTATAAACTATGTTACAACAGGAAAGAGATGGAACCGAAATGATATCATTATTGACAACATTTTTTCTTATAATGTTGCTCACGATATTATTCATGAAAGTGATGATTTTGACCCAAAATCTATCGTAGAATGTCAACGTAGAAAGGATTGGCCGAAGTGGAAAGAAGCAATCCAAGCAGAGTTGAACTCACTTTCAAAACGTGAGGTTTTTGGACCAGTAGTCCCAACACCGGAAAACGTCAAACCTGTAGGATATAAATGGGTATTTGTAAGGAAAAGAAATGAAAAGAATGAAGTCACAAGATATAAAGCGAGACTTGTTGCACAAGGATTCTCGCAAAGGCCTGGTATTGATTATGAGGAGACATATTCTCCTGTGGTGGATGCAATAACGCTAAGATATTTGATTGGTCTGACTGTATATGAAAAGCTTGATATGCATCTAATGGATGTAGTCACGGCGTATTTATATGGATCTCTGGATAATGACATTTATATGAAAATCCCGGAAGGATTTAAAATACCAGAAACATATGAATCAAGTTCTCGGGAATTGTATTCAATAAAGTTACAGAGATCATTATATGGATTAAAACAATCAGGACGAATGTGGTATAATCGCCTGAGTGAATATCTGTTGAAAGAAGGATACCAAAATAATCCAATATGTCCGTGCGTTTTTATAAAGAAATCTCAGTCAAGATTTGCTATTATAACTGTATATGTTGATGACTTAAATATAATTGGAACTCCTGAAGAGTTATCCAAGGCAATAGAATATCTTAAGAAAGAATTCGAGATGAAAGATCTTGGAAAAACAAAATTTTGCCTTGGTTTGCAAATTGAACATTTAGCAGATGGGATATTTGTTCATCAATCAACTTATACAGAGAAAATCTTAAAAAGATTCTATATGGATAAAGCACATCCATTGAACATTCCAATGGAAGTTCGTTCACTGGATGTAAAGAAAGGTATATTTTGACCTCGAGATGACAGTGAAGAACTACTTGGTCCTGAAGTACCATATCTTAGTGCAATTGGTGCACTTATGTATTTGGCTAATAACACAAGACCAGATATTGCATTTTCAGTAAATTTATTAGCAAGATATAGTTCATGTCCTACAAAAAGACATTGGAACGGAGTTAAGCATGTACTCCGATATCTTCGAGGGACAATTGATATTGGTTTATTTTATTCTAACAAATCAAAGTATGATCTAGTTGGTTATGCAGATTCTGGTTATCTATCTGATCCACACAAAGCTAGATCTCAGACAGGTTATCTATTCACATGTGGAGGAACTGCTATATCGTGGCGATCAGTGAAACAGACTATAACGGCCACTTCTTCAAATCATGCTGAAATCCTCGCTATTCATGAAGCAAGTCGAGAATGTGTATGGCTAAGATCGATGACACAACACATTCATCAGACATGTGGCTTGTCTTCAAGTAAACCTCTTCCAACGATGTTATACGAAGACAACACAGCATGTATAGCTCAAATCAAGGGAGGATATATCAAAGGAGATAGAACAAAGCATATCTCACCAAAGCTCTTCTATACTCATGATCTTGAAGAAAATGACGATATCACTATACAACAAATTTGTTCGAAAGATAACCTGACTGACTTATTTACGAAGGCATTACCAACTGCAACCTTCGATAAATTAGTATATAGCATTGGAATGCGGCGACTCAAAAACTTTAAGTAATGTCTCCATGAGGGGGAGTGAATGTATTATAGTAAACTATATAAAATATGTACTCTTTTCCTTCACTAGGGTTTTTTTTCTTCCCATTGGGTTTTTTTTCCTAGTAAGGTTTTTAACGAGGCATATTTTATAAATGGGCATTTAAGGGGGAGTATTGTAAATATAAATGCCCATTCCACATGCCCATTTGATATCCATACCAAGTGGCATTTTATCCATAGCCAAAGTGTCTTCCATGTGTCCAACAAAGACCATAGATTGGTGTCCAAATGGACCACATCATGCTCTCCTAATTGCCTATATATAGTGGTTCTTGATGGATAAATAAAGATAGACAATTGGTAAAGAAATCTCTCCAATCTTTTTTTCTCTCCCATTTTCTCTAATTTCATTTGTTTTTAATTTTCCATAAATCTCCACTTTCTTTTGTTTATAATATATATATATATACTCCCTTTTATATTCTAACACTTGTATTATTATTATTATTATTATTATTATTATTATATGTTTTGGTAAAGTATTATTATTATTATTATTATTATATGTTTTGGTAAAGTCTTGGTGCCCGGTTTCGCCTCTCAATTTTACAACAATATGTAATTTTTAAACTAAACGGACAAATTTGTAAACCGATTTTTTAAAGGACCAATTTATCACAATTACTCTTAATATAATTTAACGAAAAATTAAATAAATTTTGAAAATTTGGAATGAGAAGTGGAAGGTAAGCTTGGAATGGTAGCCACGTGGGGTGCATAGAGTAATGAGGGGAAGCGTTGCGTCTTATTATTCCATTTCCCTCACTCAAAAATTTAAAAATAAATAAATGTCATAAAAAAAATTAAATTAATTAATTAAAAGATTCTCTTCTTTATCTCTGTCTCTTCCCGACGCACTATCCTGCATCATACAACCTGTCGCACACAATCCACACTTGTAACTTCTAACTCTCTTTCTCCTGTGGGCCCCACTCATATACTCCATAGCCACCATCCCCTCATCTCTTATCGTCTACATCTCACCTCCATTTATAATCATGCACCTCTTTTCTTTTTCTTCTTTTTTTCTCCAAACAAATTTCAAATCAAAGTATCCAAACACAAAACTCCTCAACCTACCTACCCAATTTGTTCTCAAAATGAAAGGTTGGTTTGTTTGTTTTTTCCTAACAACATAGATTCTATTTCTATCCCTTTTAAGTTGAGAATATATACCTTTTTCGATTAAGCTAATGTTCAAATTGATAAAAATAATTTAAATTTTGAATTATAATTTCTATTCATTTAATATTTTTTAAATAATTGTATGATAAAGTATTTTATTGGGTAGCAATGATTGTTGTTGTCGTCAAATTTTGGATAGGAGAAATCTCACTTAACCTCTCCACATGACAATGATAGTGAATTTGTAATTTGAGAAAAGAACGCGGTCTGCAAGATAAAAAAAACCTAGACACCGGTGTGGTGTAAGCTACACAAGCTCCAATGCTTAAGTCAGAGAGAGTTTAGAGAGAATTTGGGAGTTTTAGGAGAGTATTGGAGGCTGGAATAAACTTACGTTGCTCTCCCCTCAAGAGAGAGATTAAATATCTTCATTTTTAGGGTTTTTTGTGTGGTTTTCTTCTCCTAATGGGAACGCAAAGATTGAACGGGGATGGACCAGGGGTGCACGGGCCATGAGGGACCAAGGCAAGGCCCAAGGGAGGGCCTTGCCACATGGTCAGCCTTAGCTAGGTCGAGGCTGAAGCCCAAGCTCGTTTTTTCACCCTCTGGTTCCAAGTCGATATTGGTCTATTTTGACTTCGTATTGGGTTTCTTTCCTTGTTTGGTCCTTTATTGTAGCCTTTCATGTTGGTTCAATTTTACTCCTAACAATTGTGATATATTTATTAAAATAGCATTGCATGTATATATATATAATTAATTAATTAATTTGAAACGAGACTTCTTTTTTTTTTTTTTAATAAAAAAGATCATTCAGTTGAACTATTTTTTTTTTTTTTCATTTTATAAGTTTTTGGAAAGGCCTACTGTCAACAAGAAAGGCATACTATTTTTCTACCTATTTTTTTTCTTTTGTAAATTTTCCCTAATAGAAATCCTATGACCATATTGGAAAAAAAAAACTAAATATATCCATGTGAAATATTGAAATAACTATTAATATGTGGAGAATTTTCTAGAGAATTACATACATGTTTGTCACCTATTGGTAATATCATGTGGACCAATTAATGACTTTTTCCTCATAACTTATTGTAACAAGACTATTCATATTTGGAAGAGCAAGGTTGAGACAAGAAAGATATGATTAAGTATAACAACCACAATAGGATTATTGGTACTCATATATGGAATGGAAAAGTTAGGATGAGTTTGAGAGGTTAGGTGATGGATAGGTTTGGTATTTGGTGAGGCGCTTGTTACCTTCTTTAGAAAATCTTTACTTACTAAGTAATTAGGAGCGATAAGAAAGAGATCAAGAGATTATAGTATTAATTATACCAAGTTTTATACAAGTTTACCCAACACAAGTCAATGTCTTATTTTTGTAGACTCTACAAATTCTTGATTAAGATTACATGAGGATTCACACATCTTCACAAGCATTTTTCTCTATATTTTTTCCCCTTAAACTATTAAAAAACACTTATGGTACAAGCAATCAATTGCTACTTTAATATGCATGTCGTGCTCTTAACATTCAAAAAGAGAAGAAATAAACTCTACTTGCATTGCGACGCGAGGAAGATGTATCAACCATGTGTGGATGGTCCTTCATTTATCTAAGGCATTGAACCTTTAAGGCAAGATAACATTATTTTGGCACTGTGGTGCCCCAATTTCAACAACAAAATTTTCTAGCTACATAGGACTTCAAATGAACTTAATTACATAGGACTTGTTTGGAAAATGCATTTTCTTTTAAACATTTTTTTTTTATAAAAACGGTTTAAAATTAAAACATTCATATGTTTGGTTATATTTTCTCAAAAAAAAATTTATACACAAATTGTATGGTTTGCTCTACACAAAATACTTCTACAAATGTCAAATGACTATAAAGGATGACTATTAAAAACTATGAACAAATAACTTCAATTTTTGTATTTAAAATACTATGGCTGCCTGTGGTGGTTGGCAAAGTAGTCGTCGACAGAATCCGGTGGTAACCGGTGGCGGGCGACTGCGTTCGCTAATGGTAGGTTGCGGCGGCGGTCGCTGATAGTGAGGTGGCAGTGGACTATAGCGGAATTCGGAGGTCGCTGGTGGTTACTGGTGGTGGGTGGCAGCAGTCATGGAGAAATGAAGGTAGTGTGAGGGTATTTTGGTCATTTTCATATATCATGAAAATTTAGAATAAATTCCCAATTAAACACTTAAAAACGTTTTTTTCTAGAACTTGAATTCACGTGTTTCAATCAAAATAGCTTATTTCTCAAACTCACTTTTAAAAAAGTCATTTTGAGTGGTTATCAAACACTACAAATCTTGTGAAAATGATTTTTTTTTTCAAAATTAAACACTTGAAAAGTCAATCCAAACACACCCTTAATTCCTAATGTATCTTATCAATTCATGTATCCTTTGTCATTGGGAATACTATTCATGATAGCTAAATATATAGTTGTACAATAATTATTATGGGTGAAATTGGACCAAGAGAATAAACCCAAATTTCAAAGGAAATCAAGAGAAATAGGCCTTAGGGAATCTTGCAAGCCTAGATTAATCTTTTCAAATCCAATTCCTAGATAGAAGGAGAAATCTATTTGAATTTTTATCTAAAAGGAATATAAAAAACTTAGGTAAAAGATCCAATAAATACGTCATTATGACTCAAAGAAAGGAAGTTCAACTTCAACCCTCATTCTCTAAACTATAGCTTGCCACACTTTCACCTATTAAAAGCAAAATACAACTTAAGCATCTTGACAAATTGAGCATAGTTCATTAGTTAAATTACTTATAACATTTTCAAGATTGAACTAAAGAAAAAAAAAATCCCTACTCAAGAATCTCTCCAATAATCAAAATTATACAACAAAATTTTCTATGCTTAAAATAGGTTTATAGTGATAAAATATTGGCATCTTACTTTTAAGATATAATTCAATTGAATGATCTAAGCTTAGAAGCCTCGAACTAGGAACTAAATTAAAATCTGATTTTTCAATGCCTAATGGTTTCAATATTGCTTTGATTCTCCTACGACTTGGGCATGATCTTGTACTAACGTCCTGAGTTAGTTTTGAAATTAAAGATTATTTCTACAATCAACCTTAGTTTTTATTTTTTATTTTATTTTTTAAACTATATTATTCTTCCCCACTAACACGATCTCAAAAACTCCCTCATTATTATGATATCAAGTCACTCCCATTTATTTATCCCTTCCCCTAAAAGACACTCTTACGAGTCATTTTTTGAATGTGCTTTTTTGTTTTGCATCCGTAATTACTCTCTGCCTTCATTGTCTCTCATCCTCAATATATATATATTTTTTAATTGAAAACTATTGAACTTTGATGTAGTTTTCAATTATGTCCCTAAATTTTGAAATGTTTCATTTATACCTTTGAGCTTTGAAATTTGTTCTAAAAAGTACCCTTGAACTTTAAAGTTGTTCTAAAAAATATTTTTTTCGTTAAAATAAAGGATGAAAATTGACGTGACAACTGATATGTAAAAATTAGAAAGTGTATGTGATATTATTTACGATTATATCGAAAATTAAGATTTTTGTTACCATTTATTTCATCTAAAAAGTATTGTTAAAATCATTTACATAATCAATTTTTATACATCAATTGTCACGTCAATTTATATGAATGATGTTATAAAGGATGTCATGTATGCTTTCCAATTTTTACATATTAGCCCTTATGTCAATTTTCATCTTATTTTAAGAAAAAAAAAAAGTCTTCAAGGGTACTTTTTGAAACAAATTTTAAAGTTGAAGTGATAAAATGAAAATGTTTAAAGTCTAGAGACATAATTGAAACATACTCTAACGTGTAGGGGTGTTTTGTATAATTTAACAAAAAAAAAAAAAAAAAGAAAAAAGAAAAAACCGTAATCACTCTCTCTCTTTTTATTTTTAGTTTTTTAATTGTGCGTATTAAATGTTAGGTGATGTCATAAATGAACAAAAAAATGAAGAAATGTGAAAATGAGGGAATGACAAACGGTGTTATTAAATATATAAAATAAATAAATAAATAAAGAGGAAACTAAAATTGATATGGGGGAGGAAAAGCATGAGAGGCATAACGTAAAAGGCATGACATTCGCCAAACCCGTGCACCTGGGCATGTCTCTCACGCTCCCCCACATGCCTTTCTCATTCTTTCGCTTTCAAATAATATATTATAGCTTCATTCAATTTTAGTCTATCTACAAATTTAATGTCTATTACCTTCAATTCCTAAATTTTAAAAATGCTTCGCATGATGTTTTTTCTTATATGAAATTATTATTATTATTATTTAACCAATTCATATCAAAAGTTAACTTCAAACTAACGGTAGGGGCCAATTACTAATTATATTCGATTATGCACTCTTATATTTGGTTAAAAAATACTTTTGGTCCCCAAACTTTCATAAAAGTAACAATTTAGCTCCGTTTGATAACTATTTGGTTTTTGGTTTTTGGTTTTTGAAATTAAGCTTGTTTTCTCCTAATTTCTCTACCATGGTTTTCATCTCCTTTAAGGAAAAGCATTTGAATTCTTAGCCAAATTCTAAAAACAAAAACAAGTTTTTGAAAACTATTTTTTTTAGTTTTCAAAACATGGCTTGATTTTTGAAAACATAGGTAAAATTTAGATAACAAAACAAGTAAATCCATGAATTGGAGTAGTATTTATAGGCTTAATTTTCAAAAACCAAAAATCAAAAACTAAATAGTTATCAAACGGGGCCTTAGTTTTTCAATTTTAGTTTGTATCGATTTAGTCTTTATACTTTCAATTTTGTAACAATTTATCATGTACTTTAAAATTTGTAACAATTTAGTCTTTATCATAAAAAATATTGTTAAGATTCAATAAGATTTCTTACATATGTATATTGATAAATTGATTACCAATCAAATGTGTTTATAAACTACAAAAGACTAAGTCGTTACATAATGAAAATTGACAAGTTTTCATGGAACTTTTCTTGGTATGGATTGAATGTTTAAAATTTTTAAGGATAAGAGGACAAAATTGTAATCAACTAAAGTTCAATGACTAAACTGTTACTTTCTCAAATTGAGGGACCAGATTATTGTTATTGATATTTTAACTCATTGAACAATATTTGTTGATTTAAATATAGAAGGTTTAAGTAGCTACCCAAAATTATAATGCTATATTGTCAAGGAAAAGTAAAAGTTAGACTATGTTGAAAAGTTGGCATGTGCATTTCTCATTCAAAACTCATATTTTCATATTTTCAGTCACTTCTCCCATTCTTATCTCTTCTAATTCAATCCTTTTCATGCCTTTGGTCTCTCTCTCAAAGATGTTGCCCAACTCGATCAACTTTGTCAAATTTTTTTTTTAAGAAAATGATTAAAATGCCAATGTCAACGAAAATGTCTCAATTTTATAAAATAGAAGGCAAGACAATTAAGAGTAGAGGTAAAAAGTTTCATAGGGAGGAATACAATTTTCCGTCCAAACATTTTTTATATATATAATCTTTTATTTTTCAAAGTTTAGAGGAGAGGGTAAATTAGTGATAAAACTTAAAAATACTATTTTTTTTATATAATTTTAATATAAAATGAATCGAAAGAGTGTCAGTTGCCTTCCTCTTTTCTCATTCAATACGCATGTTGTGAAGGCAATGAGAAATAAGCTTAGGGAATAAATCAAATACATTTTTGGTCACTGTAATTTGAACTTAGTTTCTATTTAGTCATTTAGGTTTTAAAAGTGATATGTTTAATCTCTGAGGTTTGAATTTAATTTCTGATTGGTCACTGCAATTTGAAATTGATTTCTAATCAGTCATTGAGTATGAAAAATAAATGATAAAAAATGTCACAGTCATTTAAAAAGTACATATCAACAAAGTCTAGTAAGCATATGTCAAGTGTCACATTCATCATTTCATTGGGTTAAGTAATGGTCAACTCTACTCAAGGAACCCTTTAGAAACTAATTTCAAAATTTAAGGACTAATTAGAGATCAAATTCAAATCTCAGGAATCAAATATGTCATTTCTGAAACCTCAAAGACTAAATAGAAACTAAATTCAAATCTCAAATATCAAAAGTGTTAGTTCTGAAAATCCATGACTAAAGAGAAACTAAGTTCAAATTTTAGAGACCATAAAGTGCTTTACCTTCCAATCTAAAAGAAAAGCCAAAGGCAATGGGGCACACATACAATTTAAAAGAGAATTATAAAAATAGTATGTTATATTCATTGCAATCTATTTTCATATATTATATAAAAAATATATATAAAATGTATATCTGCATCTACATTTTAATTACATGCTATATTTAACTCTCCAACTAAACATGGCTAAAATATTAATAACATTCCTTAGATGGAAGATTCAAATTTTCACTAACATTAGATTCTGAAAAAAAAAACAATAAAATTTTAGAACCTAAAAAATGTTCAAAATCAATATCATTATAGAGTTCAAAATATGGATAATAGCAAATTACATCTATCACCTATGGAATATTTGATAGCACTAATTTACTGCTATATATATGCCTTTATTTAGCTAGTTTTATGTTGATAATGTGAGCTTTTATGTAGAAATTTCATGTATTTCAGGGAATCGAGTAACTGGGAGCGAAATTGATGAATTTAGAGTTTTGTATGGCCTATGGAGCTTAAATGAAGCAATTTTGGAGGCTAAGTATGAGAAGAGGTGATGCACTAGTTGTTGGGGTCGAGAGGACAACATCCAACACTTGAAATGGCAATGAGATGCTGCCATTTTAGGAGCAAACCCAAGAGCTAGTGTTACAACGCTACCCTGTGGCATTGCAACACTAGAAACACCCAGATGAAATGAGTTCCGTCCGCAGCGTTGCAACATTACTTATAGCATTGCAACACTACTTACAGTGTTGCAACACTACACCTTTTGCATAATAAGTAAAACAGTGCATTTGGGCAGCATTGCAACACTGTCCCTAGCATTGCAACATCGCATCAATAACAACTATTAATTCATCATTTCATGGCCGAATTGAGTGAGACCATTTTAGGATTTTTAGCCGAAATCTCGATTTCATACCTTCTTGGAACCTGTGGAGCACGAATTGGAGGATTTGGAAACGGTTTTTGAGGCTCAAAAGCGCGGGATTCAAGGCAGGAGTTGAGAATTCGGTGCCAACGATCTTAATTTTTGTTTTCTTCCTATTTTCATGTCTCTTAGGTTTGTAAGACTTGTGTTTTTGTACTGTTTTAATATGTTGATCGGCTGATTTAATTAGTTTAGGAGTTAAGAGCACTTTTAGTGTTGTGATTATGGTATAATTGATTCTAGTGACATTTAATTACTTATTATATTTCATTTAGTTGAATTGTTCTTATTTCCTCTTGTTAATTGGCCATGCAGTCCTAAATTGAGCTCGATGGAGAGAATTTAAGATAGACCTAATTCAATTAATACCCTTAAATTGCCTAAGTAGCATATAAATAATAATTGACGGGTGAGGCATTAATTTGAGTGGGCTTAATCTTAATTAATTAATCAATTAACGCTAAGGACACTTAGGTAAGTGATTAATTAAGCATGTTCGAATGAGAACAATAGGAGACTTTGACCGATTAGTTCTAGGTCTATGAAATTAGCAAGGTTAATTATATGGCTCGTTCAATTCCCATAATTGCAACCTAATAGTGCTCGATCCCTAAACTCCTCTTGATTTGGTATCTCCAACCCTTTAATATGCTTTCTAGCTAGTTTTATTTCCCAAGCATTTCATTATCTTTAGTTTTAGCTCTAAATAATTACAAGCACGAGTATTCCAAACACTTAATTAACTAAAAAAAAGCTTCATTCTCGCTTCTTATGGGATAATCAGTACTCTTGTACAGTTTTATATTACTTTGATCACGTGCGCTTCTGTGTACACGGATCAAGTTTTTGGCATCGTTGCCGGAGAAGCGGCAAAATTTTTTGTTTAGTCAATTAATATTAGGATGAAAATAGGAGGAATTAATTTAGGGGTTTGTTGTGATTTTTGTACATACTTGGTATTTTTGTGCTTTTTTTTGAATTTTTGTGCTTATTTTGTATATATTTTTTTGTTTCTACTTTTTTGAGGAGGTTGTTGGTTTATGTGTAGTGATAAGGAGGCTAATCTTTTGCCTTTAGACTTTGAAATTGATAGGACATGTAGGAGGTTGAAGAAAGAAATCTGAATCACTATGGCAGAACAATGCAATGAGGAAGAGAGAAAGTCGATCAATGACTATTTCCAGCCCATATTCCTAACGAACCATTCCAAGATAGTGCATTAACCCATCTAGGAGAATAAATTTGAGCTAAAGATCAGATTGATTCAAATGGCGCGGGACAACTCATTCAAAGGGCACCCATCAGAAGATCCACCTTTTCTTGAGATTTATGGCACAATAAAGTTAAATGGAGTTTCTCCTAATGTAATTAGACTGAGGCTTTTTCCTTTTTCATTGTAGGACAAAGCAAAGGGCTGGATAGAATCCCTAAAGCCAGCTAGCATATCTTCATGGGACGAGTTAGCTCAGGCCTTCTTGACGAAGTTCTTTCCCCCAGCCAAGACAAGGAAGATGAGAACGGAGATTGAGACATTCCACCAGCTCCACAAGGAGCAATTGTATGAAAGTTGGGAGAGATATAAGGAGATGTAGCGGAAGTTTCCTCAACACAATTATTCGAATTCCTAGCAAAGATAGTTGATGAGGCACACACTCTATTGGAGAAAATGGCCGCCACGAGTTACCAGTGGCCATCAGACCATTCTACCTCCACATCGAGATCTGCTGTGGGAGTTTACGAGATAAATAAGGTGAGTACTTTAAAGGCTTAGATGGCTTCCTTAACTAACGCTTTAAATAAACTTTCTACTTCAAGAGCCACACAATCTATTGTCTCGTTAGTAGCGTTGAACTCGAAAGGAGTGTAGGAACAGTGTATTGAGCAGTGCCAATATGTTAAGAATAGAGGATATGGATTTCAAGGCCACCAAAACCAGAATTTACCCAATTATTACCATCCAGATTTGCGTAACCATGAAAAATTTTCTTGTGCTAACCAAAAGAATGTTTTGCAGCCGCCTAAGTTTGCAGGAACATCAAATCAGGAGAAAAAGCCGAACCTGGAAGATATGTTGGGAACTTTTATAAAAGAATAGAGGGGAGTCAACCAGTATCTGCAGACCTCGATTTCTACCCTAGCCACTACAGTGATTGGCCATGACACGACGATGAATAACATGAAAGTGCAAATTGGTCAGATAGCAAGTGCCGTAAACACACTTTAGAAGTAAAATTTTTTGAGCGACACTAAGGTGAACCCAAGAGAGCGGTGTAAGGCGATTACACTGAGGAGTGGGACTCATTTAGGCGGCCCTAAGAAGAAGGTGAAAATTGAGAGGGACGAGATTGCAAGAGAAGAGGCTGTGGCAGAAAAAACCACATCGAGTAAGCTTCATTCTTCTTCTTTTCCTTGTATTACTGCTCATGACACTAACCCCCAGGAATCAGAGAAGAAAAGTGAGAAGAAAGAAAGAAGATGAAAGAAAAAGCATTCACAGAGTTATCAATAAGAGATGATCACGAGGTGTTAAGGTGTAGGACAGTGGATAAGGGTGCACACATTAGTCCTCCTAGGAGGCGTGGAGAGTACCCAACATTTGACTACAGGGAGTTACCTTACCCTTATAGGTTTAAGGATTTGAAATTAGATGTCCAATTTGCTAATTTTTTAGACATGTTTAAAAAGCTGCATATTAACATAGGTCTTGCAGATGCTCTTGCTAAAATGCCTAACTACGGGAGATTTATGAAGGAAATGTTATCAAAGAAGAAGAAGTTTGAGGTGAATGCAGTGTTCAGCCTCTCTGAGAAGAGCACTTCAATCCTAAAATAGAATATGCCCCAAAATAGAAGGATCCAGGGAGTGTTACCATTCCTTGTGAAATTGGTAATTTGACTATAGATAGGACATTATGTGATTTGGGAACTAGTATTAACTGATCAGTGTGACATGCAAGCGCATGTGATCGAAGTAATAATAAAACAACACAAGAGTACCGGGAATCATATCCCATAGAGATTGGTTTCTAATTCAATGAATTACCATGAATAATCTCACTTTACTTTATTTAAAGAACAGAAAGCAAGAGCAAACATTAAAATAACAACTAATCTAGAAAACTATATAAATGGGAGACACAAATCGAAAGTTAATTCTATGGGTGTTGATTGCATTCTTGGACCTTAATTTACTTAATTAAGCTAGCAATTTAGGCACAATCAAGTGTTCGATTCATAAGTCTATAAGCCTAAGGTCATGGAATCTCCTATTGGTCTCCTCTAATTCTCAAGTATTAATTAACTAACCTAGGTGTCCCTCAATGCTAGCTACGTCATACAAGGCATTACGTTCCTTCGTCACTGACCTCTATAGATTAATTATTTCTCCTGTTGTCACTCAGGTAATTAATCTATAGTCATGCATCGAGTTCTAGTTTAAGCTTATCTCTGTCGAGGCTCCATTTAGTAACTATAATCAATTAGACAGTGCTCAATTAATTAATTTTCAACACTAACTACAATTAATTAACCTTTTATCCTACTGTCACTTAGGTAGCTAACTAATTGTGCATTAAGCCAACTGGGAATCCTCTGTCGAGCTCAACCTAGTCCTACCTCAATTAATTAACGAACACAATGTAAGGGCACTAAGCCTAAAATGCATAAATGAACATGAACACTAATTAAGCCACAAATACTAATTAATTAAGAAAATAAAGTGCAATGGTCCAAGAATTACAATAACACATAGAAATTAGGGATTTAACTACACATGTTCAATAATTACAACTCAGAAAACCCTAATTACAACCACTAAAGCAACTATAATTGAAAGGAAAAGGGACAGAAAATGCAAACGGAGGACGATCTCGTGTTTTCGAGGTGATCAATCTTGAATTCAAGTTCCAAGGTCTTCAAATCCACTCTAAAATCGTCACAAATGCTCCCAATACCCTCAACTATGGTCTAGAATCGAGATTAGGGCTTCAACCCTCGAAAATGCCTCCTCTTGGATGAAGAGAATGCGAAGAACTTATACTGTCTATCGTGACAGCGTTGCAACGCTATCCAAAACACTGTCGTTTTGGTGCTGCGCGCAGGGGTAGCATTGCAACACTACGGACAGAACACTTCCTCTCCGCGTGTTTCTAGTGTTGCAATACCACAAGGCAGTGTTGCAATGCTAGCTCTCAGGTTTTCACATAAATTTGTGGCGTTGCAACGTCATTTCAAGGGTTGCAATGCCATCTTCACGACTCTAATTGCTTACTCAACATCCATTCTCTTCTTGGCTCTCCAAAATGGCCCAAAATAGCTCCAAAATGACCAAAATACCCTCGAACACTTCAAGTTGCTTCTTTAGCTCGGTTTCTACAATTTAACCACAACTAGGCATCGAAGCACACAAAATTATAGCAAAACTAGCTAAAATAATAGAAAATATGATAGCATAATTGCATGCTATCAAATACTCCCACACTTAAACCTTTGCTAGTCCCGAGCAAAGCTAAACAAAACCACATATATGAATTAACCATTACATCAAAGTGACTCAAACCTCAATATTCCAAATAAAAAATAAGAACAATTTAAGGAAATACTCAAACACAACTTTTCATCAAGCAAATTTGAATTTAAGCTTTTCATCTCTTGCATGTGTGTGTGCATAGCCCTCCTAAAGTAGTCTTTACAAGCTCAGAATAGGTTTATAGAATCCTCCATTCATTTTCTCCCTACACTAGCCGTTCCTCTAGGATTCTTACACTAAAAAAGGTAATATGTTACTGGGTACCTAAAAATAAACAAAACGACTAGCTAAACTCGCATTACTTTAATGTCAAAGGCACTAACTTTCACACACCCATCGTAGGGACTCTTACCTAGAGCACTCGCTCGATAGATGGCCTAACTGATCATGATAGGGGTAGCTCTTTTTACCCTCAACTCTTTTCAATACATTACAAGCTTATTATTATTTTTTCTTTCTTTCACTAAAATGGTTTTTCTTTGGAGCTCATTTTCTTTTCTTTTTCTCGCATGCAAATCAAACATGCTTTTTCTTTCTCCTTAGTAACACATTATACCCTATTAACTCAAGTCAACCATCAAACCAGAGCTCAAGCCTATTGGAGTGACAACAAACTTTTGGACAATATAAAACTACTATAAGCCTTCAAAACTAACCAAGATAGGCTAAGTCTCACAACTTGCAAGACAATTCAAGCAAAAATTTAAATTTACTCAAATCCAAGACATGCTCTCATATTTCACGAAAATCATGCAAGAATAAACCCATTAGACAGATCACATCATTGGTTGTCCTAACCACAACACATGCAACTAAAATCATCAAATTATTCAAATTCAACTCAAAACCAACTCAGGCAAAGCATGCATTCCCTCCAAACTTAAACTATACATTGTCCTCAATGTATAATATCATTTAACCTTCCTAAACATGATAAGGACAATTTGAAAGATAAAAGGGAAACGACACTGCCCTGTTAAGTGAGAAAATACATGAGCTTTAAAACTCCATCAAATAAGGGAGATTTAGAAGCATGTTTGGATCACGAGCTCCTGAAAACACAAATCACAAGCAAAAGCAAAGATCACTAAAACTACAAACTCAAAACCATCCAAACACAACAAACAAACAACTGGGTTACCTCTCAAGAAGTGTTTGTTTAGCTTCATTAGCTTGACGTGATCCTAAAAACGCTTCAAGGTGGCTAAAAAATATAGAACCCACCATCCTTCCTATTCCCTTCATCCTCAAAAATAGAATTAATCCCTCCTATATAATTCAAATTAGAAAATTCAAACATGAGGGAAAATTAAAACTGGATTCAGTAAAAGGATGCATAGGAATTTTCTCAAATTCATTTTTTTCAATCTCAATCTCCCTAGGCATGGGCATGCTAATATGCAATTTATCAATTAACTCTCCTTAACTTTGAAAGTCATCCATAGCATGCGCTAAACTCAGCTGCTTATCAACTGTATTTTCTAAAAGCATTATCTCATTCATTACAGGCACTCTATTATGCATATCTTCAATAGACAACCTCTTCAACAAATAAGCATCTTTAGATTGCCAAAATCCCAACATCCTAACACCCTCACATACAACATTTACATTATGCATATTATCATTAACAACACATTCCATAAGCATAATTTCAGGGTGTTCAAAAGTAGACTCATTCCTATCTAGAAATCAAGAACATAAATCAAATTCATTTAACTGCAAAGACTTTTTAATTAAGGGCATTCTATGATGCATGTTATCAACTAAATCAAGCTCAAATACATTAGCATCCTCAGAATATACTAAATCAATCAAATTCAAATCTCTAGAATCAGCAACTATTTGGAAATTATTCAAAGCAGAAATTGGCATAATATAAGAGACAAGAGAAATCATGGGCACCACAAAAGAATCCACAATGTCACTATCAAGAGGTTCAACCCTTACCATCTCAGAAAAAGATTTATGCTCAACAAAATCAATTCTATAACATGCATGCACAATATCAGAGGAATCCATAGAATTAAAAATGTCAAACATTACCTTTTCATCATCAACATTCAAAGTGAGTTTACCTTTATGAACACTTATCTCAGCCTTACCAATGGCTAAGAACTGCCTCTCGAGTATGATAGGAACTTCAGCATCCTTTTCTATGTCCAGTATAATAAAGCCTGCAGGAAAAATAAATTGATTAACTCGAACTAATGCGTCTTCTACAATACCTTTTGCATGAGCCACGGAATGATCAGCAAACTATAGAGCGACGCTAGTAGATTGAATTTCCCCTAAACCAAGTTTCCTATAGACAAAAAAAACATTAAATTTATACTCGCTCCTAAGTCACATAAAGCCCTATCTACATGTACATTGCCTATATTGCAGGAATAGTAAAACTCCCTGGATCTTTTCTTTTCAAAGGCATCTTCTTCTACAGAATGGTGCTGCTATGCTCAGAAATACTTAGCACCTCATTAACCTCAAACTTTCTTTTCTTCGAAAGCATCTCTTTCAAGAATTTTCCATAATTAGGCATGTTTACTAATGCATCTGCAAGTGGAATATTAATGTGCAATTTCTTAAACATTTCTAAAAAATTAGCAAATTGCTCATCTAATTTAACATCTTTAAAGCGATGAGGAAAAAGAAGCTCTCTGTAATCAAATGTGGGGCAATCATCACGTTTCCTCAAAGGACTGAAATGTGTCCCACGGTCATTGCTTTACACTTGGGTGCCTCAACTTTTTCCTTAGTAGCCAACTCCTTTGGCTTTCCATCAACCATTTCCTTGAAAAATTATTTTCTTTCTTCAACATTCTTCCCTATTCTCTTCTTCTCAAACTTCTTCTTTTCTTTCGTCTCATAACTCTCTCTCATGCCCTGAGGATATACATCATTAGCATAAATCAAAGGAAAAGAAGGGTTAGAAGGCTTTCCTAATGTGGTTTTTTCTGCTACAACCCCTTTACTCTCAGTCTTCTCCTTTCCAGCTTTTACCTTTTGCTCTGGCCTACTCAACTGAGTCCCGCTCCTCAATGTAATCGCCTTACACTGCTCCCTTGGGTTTACTTCAGTATCACTTGGGAATTTACCTTTTTGCAGGGCATTAACAATACTAGCAATCTATCCCATATGTACCCCAAAATTCTTCAATGCAATGTCATGACTGCTCACAACATTATTTAAATTGGTCATTAACTTATGCAATTTTGCATACTCTCCCCTTTGTTCCTTGATGAACGCCTCTATCATCTCCTTCAAATTGGATTTCTTCTCAGATTGAGCTGACAATGATGCAAATCCTAGAGGTGGCTACAAAACATTTTTAGTGTTAGAGTAAGAAAAATTTTCATAGTTTCGCAGACCTGGATGATAGTGGTTAGGAAGATTCTGATTCCCTTAGAAGCCATATCCACGATTCTGATTCTGAACGTATTGGCATTGCTCGATTGACAAATCCTCCATGCTCTTTGAATTCAACGCTGCAAGTGAAGTGATAGATGACGTGTCTTCTGCAGTAGAGAGTTTATTCAATGCATTAGTAAATGAAGTCATTTGTGTTTTTAAAGCACTTTCCTCATAAATTTCGGCAACAAATTTCTGTGTAGAATGGTCTGATGGCCATTTATAACTTGTCACAACCATTTCCTTGAGAAACGCATGTGCCTCCTCAATTGTTTTAGCCATAAAGCTCCCTCCTGCACTGGTATCTAAAATAGTATTTGTAGGAGTTATAAGACCATTATAAAACAGTTGTACCTGTAACTAGTCGAGGTATCCGTGTTGAGGGCACTTTCTCAACATTTCTTTAAATCTCTCCCGACTCTCATAGAGCTACTCTCCATCCATTTGTTTGAAGGTCCCAATCGTTGTTCACAATTTTGTTGTTTTGGCCAGTGGAAAGTGTTGAATTTTATAGTAAATTGTGAAAGAAAGTGTTGGTTTGAAACATAAAAAATGAATTGATGTTTCATTTATGTTGTTGTTACTTGACTTGAAATTCAAAGGTTTCAAAATGGTTTTGAAACATCAAAAATGTGTTGATGTTTCTTTTACAAATTTAACTTAAAAGTTAAATTTGTGAGTTATGTTTGAATCTTTACAAGTAACTACACAATTGAGTTACTTTTTATGTATGTTTTATTTTGTTTATATTAATTTTATTTTTGGAGAGTTACTAAGTTGCTAGCCTATAAATAGCAACTTGTTTCTTCATTTGAAGCATCTCATTCCATTTTGGAGTATCTCATTTCAATTGAAGAGTTCTTCTCTCCTCTCTTTCTTTTCTTTAATCTTGAGTCAAGTTGAGAGCAAGTATCCAAGAGTTCTGCCAGATCCGAGTAGTTCAAGGTTGCTGTTCTATCGGAGTTATTCGTTGTATCATGCTGAGACGATCGTTGTAGTCTGCTTGCAACCCCGTGCAGAGCGAATAATTGTCTTCAAGATAGCGCTTTGTAAGCTTGCCTTGACTACTTATTATATTTTATTCTTGAGTTTTGAAATTGTTATTACATACAGTATCTGTATTATTGTTTACACTGTAATTGTTTGTTGCCAATTAAGTTGTAATCAAATTTGCTAGTGTTACTCAGTTCTTATACACAGCGAATTATTATTTCCAACAATCTGAAGAAAATTATCTGAACTAATGGCTGCAAACTCATCCACTAATGGTACTGTTTCTACCATGATGGGATCGACCATCCTCAAAACTCATGCTGAAAAACCAGAGAAATTCAAGGGAGAAAACTTCAAAAGATGGCAACAGAAGATGATCTTTTATCTCACTACGTTGAACCTTGCTCACATCTTGAAGAAAGAATGCCCAATTACCCCACAAGAAGCTGTCACTCCTAAAACTGAAGCTGCCAAGCAAGCATGGATGTATTCAGACTTTTTATGCCACAATTATATATTGAGTGGTCTTGAAGACACCTTGTATAATGTCTATTGCAATGCCTACAATACTTCAAGGCAATTGTGGGAGGCATTAGACAAGAAGTATAAGCTGGAAGATGCTGGTACTAAGAAATTCCTTGTAGGAAAATTCTTAGATTATAAGATGATTGATGCCAAATTGGTAGTCAATCAGATGGAAGAATTGCAAATTATCATTAGTGATTTGCAAAGTGAAGGATTGAACATCAGTGAACCATTCCAAGTTGCTGCTGTGATTGAGAAGTTGCCTCCTTCCTGGAAGGACTTCAAATGCTATCTCAAACACAAGCGAAAGGAATTGTCCATGGAGAATCTTGCTGTTAAACTCCGTATAGAAGAGGATAGTAGAAAAGGAGACAAAGCTCCACTAGAAGTTGAAGCCAAAGCTCATGTTGCTGAAGCTTCAAGGCGTTCCAAGAAGCAACAATCCCAGAAGAAAAATGTGAATCTTGGACCAAGGAATGACGTCAACAAGCGCATTCGTGGAAACTATTGGGTTTGTGGTAAGAGTGGCCATATGGCTGCAACTTGTTGACAGAAAAAGGGACAAAGCTCAAACCATCAGGCCAATATTATGGAAAATGACGATCTAGTTGCTGTCATTTCTGAGGTAAATATGGCTTCTGACACCAAAGGTTGGTGGATTGATACTGGTGCTACTAGGCACATTTGTAAGGACAAGTCATTGTTCACCTCATATGAGAAGCTAGATGGTAGCGATAAGCTATACATGGGAAATGCTTCAACTGCCTCTGTGGAAGGCAAAGGGAAGATCCTGTTGAAATGGACTTCTGGAAAGATACTTACCCTCAATGATGTGTGGCATGTGCCAGAGATTCGAAAGAATCTAGTGTCAGGAACTCTACTTAATAAGAATGGGTTTAAGCTTGTATTTGAGTCAGATAAATTTATTCTGACAAAGGGGGGTATGTATGTGGGAAAAGGCTATCTGAATGATGGCATGTTCAAACTGAATGTATTGGCACAAATGCCCAAGAATAATAATAACAACTCTTCTGCTTATATTGTTGAGTTGTGTGATGTATGACATTCTAGGTTGGGGCATGTCAATTATCATTCTTTACATAGAATGGTAAATTTAGGACTATTGTCTAATTTCAACATTGATAATAGACACAAATGTGAAGTTTGTGTTGAATAAAAGTTTGCTAGAAAGTCATTTTCATCTGTGGAAAGAAGTAATGAGATTCTTGATTTAATCCACAGTGATGTATGTGACATGAAAAGTACCCCTACAAGAGGCGGTAAGAAGTATTTTGTCACATTCATTGATGATTGTAGTAAATATTGTTATATATATTTATTACATAGTAAAGATAAAACTTTAGATGTTTTTAAAGCATATAAGGCAGAAGTTGAAAATCAACTTGAGAAGAAAGTAAGGGTGCTTAGATCAGATAGAGGTGGTGAATATGAATTTTCATCACTTTATGAATTCTGTGAAGTTAATGGTATAATCCATCAAACTACAGCACCTTATACACCACAGCAAAATGGTGTAGCTGAAAGAAAGAACTGAACTTTAAAGGACATGGTTAATTGCATGTTAAATAGTTCAGGTTTACCCCAGAATTTGTTGGGGGAGGGGGGCCTTGCTTACAGCAAATTTTATTCTAAACAGAATTCCACATAAGAAGAATGATAAGTCGCCTTATGAAATGTGGAATAGAAAGTTACCTTCATATAAAATGTTGAAAGTGTGGGGGTGTTTAGCAAAGGTACAAGTTCCTTTACCAAAAAGGACCAAACTGGGACCTAAGATAATTGATTGTGTTTTTATAGGCTATGCAATGCATAGTGTTGCTTATAGATTCCTGGTAATTAAATCAGACATAATTGATATTAACAATAATACTATTATGGAATCTATTGAAGTTGAATTCTTTGAGAATATATTTCCTTTGAAAGAGGAAAGACACAAAAGTAGTGGTGTCAAAAGGAATTATGAGGCTAGCCCTTCGAAAGGTCAAGACGATCAGAGAATTGAGTCTGAAACTAGAATAAGCAAAAAAAGCTAAGAAAGCTACTTCCTTTGGACATGATTTCATAACTTATATGATTGAAGGTGAGCCTCAAACTTTTCAAGAAGCTGTGTCATCTCCGGATGCACCTTATTGGAAGGAAGCTATCAATAATAAAATAGAATCCATTTTGCAAAACAATACCTGGGTATTGGTTGATTTACCTCTTGGAAGTAAACCAATTGGAAGTAAATGGATTTTTAAAAGAAAGCTAAAGGCTGGTGACACTATTGATAAATACAAAGCCCGTTTAGTAGCTAAAGGCTTTCGTTGAAAAGAAGGGCTAGATTTCTTTGATACCTATTCTCCAGTGACGAGGATTACATCTATAAGGATGTTAATCGCAATAGCAGCTTTACAAAATTTGGAAATACACCAAATGGATGTCAAAACTGCATTTTTAAATGGAGATTTAGATGAAGAAATATATATGGAACAACCTGAAGGGTTTGTTGTAAAGGGACTTGAAGATAAAGTTTGCAAACTGGTTAAGTCTCTTTATGAGTTGAAACAAGCACCCAAACAATGGCATGAAAAGTTTGATCACACTATGTTATCGAATGGATTCAAGATAAATGAGTGTGATAAATGTGTCTATGTTAAAACCATAGATCAACATTGTGTCATTATTTGCTTGTATGTGGATGATATGTTGATAATGGGCACAAATAGAAGTGTCATTGATTCCACTAAAAAGATGTTGAAATCTAACTTTGATATGAAAGACCTTGGTCTTGCTGATGTTATACTTGGAATCCGTATAACAAGAAATTCAAGTGGATACGTACTTTCTCAATCTCACTATATAGAGAAAGTGTTGAGAAAATTTGATCAATTTGAAAGTAAACCAGTTGTTACTCCATTTGATCCAAATTGTAAGTTAAAGAAGAACAATGATGAAGGTGTGTCTTCTCTAGAATACTCTAGAGTTGTTGGTAGCTTAATGTACATAATGAATTGTACAAGACCTGATATTGCCTATTCAGTAGGAAGATTAGCTAGATACACCAACAATCCTGGGCATGATCATTTGAATGCTTTAGTCAGAGTTCTAAGGTACTTGAAGTACACTCTAGACTATGGATTGCATTATACAAGGGATCCACATGTACTGGAAGGATTTAGTGATGCTAATTCGATTTCTGATAGCATGGAGACTAAATCAACCAGTGGGTATATATTTACCTTAGGTGGAGCAGCTGTATCATGGAAATCTTCAAAACAGACGTGTATAGCATGTTCTACCATGGAATCAGAGTTTATAGCTCTTGATAAAGCTGGAGAAGAAGCTGAATGGCTTAGAAATTTTCTTGAAGATATTCCATTATGGTCAAAGCCTATAAGCGCAATATGTATTTATTGTGACAGTTTGGCGGCCTCTACGAGGGCCAAGAATAATGTCTACAATGGGAAGTCGCGACATATAAGACGTAGACATAATTCGATGAGGCAATTGCTCTCTAATGGAATTATTTCCATTGATTATGTGAAATCAAAATAGAATATTGCAGATCCTTTAACGAAAGGGTTGTCAAGAGAGCAAGTAACATATACATCGAGGGAAATGGGGCTAAAGCCTATGAAATAAATTATTTGATGGTAACCTAACCTAGTTGACTGGAGATCCCAAGATCTAGGTTCAATAGGTAAACTGGTTGGATAATTTATATTGGCACACTAAGAAACTTATAGTTTCTTCCCATTTCTATGATGTTGTAGAGTGTGTGATCTGTTGATGCTAAGGTCATGTTGATATCTTGTTTACAAGAGGAGTAATGACAGAATACTCTTAATCAATATCACCTATATGAGAGTAGAAGTGGGGTCGCTTCTATGAGGACTTTTAAAATGGCTTATATTCTCTAAAGCTCTCATGATTTCAGGATTTTGTCCGGGACCAAAATGGACACAAACGTATAGAACTCAAAGATACAAGATGAGTTATGTGTGATGTCTGTTGTCTCAATTTACCAATGAGAAGGATAGTTCCAGAGCTGGTCTCACTATTTCTTCGGTAAGTTCGATGGATATTCACTAAGGAAGGTTCAAGTCCAGAAGACACCTATCCTGATGCATAGCTTGTTTCTTTGCTCTCAACGATTTTGTTTTGATTTTCAAACTTTCTTTCATGTGGGGGATTGTTGAATTTTATAGTAAATTGTGAAAGAAAGTGTTGGTTTGAAACATCAAAAATGAATTGATGTTTCATTTATGTTGTTGTTACTTGACTTGAAATTCAAATGTTTCAAAATGGTTTGAAACATCAAAATGTGTTGATGTTTCTTTTACAAATTTAACTTAAAAGTTAAATTTGTGAGTTATGTTTGAATCTTTACAAGTAACTACACAATTGAGTTACTTTTTATGTATGTTTCATTTTGTTTATATTAATTTTATTTTTGGAGAGTTACTAAGTTGCTAGCCTATTAATAGCAACTTGTTTCTTCATTTGAAGCATCTCATTCCATTTTGGAGTATCTCATTCCAATTGAAGAGTTCTTCTCTCCTCTCTTTCTTTTCTTTAATCTTGAGTCAAGTTGAGAGCAAGTATCCAAGAGTTCTGCCAGATCCGAGTAGTTCAAGGTTGCTGTTCTATCGGAGTTAGTCGTTGTATCATGCTGAGACGATCGTTGTAGTCTGCTTGCAACCCCGTGCAGAGCGAATAATTGTCTTCAGGATAGCGCTTTGTAAGTGTGCCTCGACTACTTATTATATTTTATTCTTGAGTTTTGAAACTGTTATTACATACAGTATCTGTATTATTGTTTACACTGTAATTGTTTGTTGCCAATTAAGTTGTAATCAAATTTGCTAGTGTTACTTAGTTCTTATACACAGTGAATTATTATTTCCAACAAAAAGAACTGTGTTAGGAAAGATTGAGCAAGCTCATCCCAAGTAGTTACACTCCCTTGTTTCAGCAACTTGAGCCAATCCTTGGCTTTGTTCTGCAAAGAGAACGAAAATAATCGTAAACAAATAACATCCTGAACAACATCGTTCATCTTTATCGTGCCACAAATCTCTAAGAAAGAGCGTGGTGCGAATGAAGTTCCTCAGATGGGTGTCCTCTGAACGAACAATCGCGAACCATCTGAATCAGCCTGATCTTCAATTCAAAGTTGGTTGCTTGGATAGATGTATACACTATCCCTTAATGATCATTGGAAAAAACTGGCTGAAAATAATCACAAGTAGCCCTCGGCTCTTCTCTCTACTCGGCTATGATCTCTGTTTGGGTTTTCTTCTCCTTGCGAATACGTCTACACATCCTGTCAATTTCTAAATCCAAAAGTAGAAGATTAAAAAACAAGTAGACTAAAACAACACCAAAATTAAACAAACAAACAAACAATAAAAGCCTCTAACTTAAATTCAATTGTTTTCTTCTCAATATGTGCAAAACCGATGTTAATTTTCTAGCAACGATGCCAAAAACTTGATGCTAGCACAACTATGCGTTGTCGCAAGTGCACGAGCCCAAGTAATAAAGTGGTATGAGTATACCAGATATCGTATCCACAGGAAATTGTTATGGTTGGATGAGTACCCAAAATAATTACAATTGATTATGTTTAGAGAAATAAAACGAGTAGCAAGTGACTAAAACAAATAAAAACATGCAAAGAAAGCTAACGATTGAGAACAATAAGGTTAAAGATGTTTAGGGAATTAATTTCACTAATGGGATCTTGCAATTAATTAATTGGGCAACTGATACTATTTTCTCATTTAATTACTAGGCCTAGAAGTCTAATTTCATGAAATTCTTTGTCGAGCTCATCCAATTCTCGGGTGTAATTAATTAAATCTCATGTCCGTCTCATTAATTAATTCTCACCCGACGTTAACAAACCTTAATTTTAAGCCTCAATTACTTTATGTTGTCCCTATGTCACTTTGGCGGATTTTAATATCATGTATTGTTCTTCAAAGTTTACCTCCTCTGTCGAGCTTAGTTTAAACAAAACGATCAATAAAACTATGGCCAGTAGTTTCAAAGCATTATGAACCCAATGCACAAAGTTATTGGAATGAGATAAATATCAATAAACTTCAATTAACTAATGACAAAGATCCATTAGCTACATTAATTCTCCAAACTAATGAAATTAGCCACTAAACATGAACAACACAGTCCTAATAGCAGTCATTACAACCCAATTACACTAACTCAGATGGAAAAAGAAGGGAGGAAAGCTAAAACCATGTCGATCCTCGACTTCTGCCTTGATCTTCGTGATCTCGAGCCTCGAACCTTCACCAACAGCCTCCTAAAGCTCCTAGCTATCCCAATTAGGTATGTTTTCGTAAAAGGGGTCTAAAACCCTAAGAGTTCCTCCCCCAAATCAAGCAAAGAAGCGAAATATTTAAAGTTACTGTCGTGACAGTGTTGCAATGCTAGGGAGCTGTCCAAACAATGTCGTTTCCCTCATATGCATGAAAGCAGCGTTGCAACGCCATTAGTAGTGTTGTAACGCTACGGACGGACAACAACTCCTCAACGTGATTCTAGCGTTGCAACTCTAGCAGCGTTGCAATGCTAGTTCTCAGGTTTGCACCATATATTTGTGCGTTGCAACGCCCTTTCAAGCGTTGCAACATCGTCTTCACGGTCCCAATAGCTGTAGCTCCTCTAGTTATACTTAGCCTAAAAAACTTATCCAATTAAGCTCCAAATCATATAGGAATACTCCAATTCCACTATAATGCTCCCAATTGCTCGATTTCCTAAAATACGTGAGAAATACATGTCAAAGTCCACACAAAACTAGTTAATTAAATAGAAGAATTATAGCACTAAATCGTGCTATCAAATACCCTCAAACTTTATCTTTTGCTAATCTCGAGCAAAACAACACATCAACCAATAAAATGAATCAATGGTTGCATAACAATGACTCAAATCTCAGTGATCTCAATAATGAATTTAAGAATAGATAAAAATGAAATAAGCATGCATATCCAATTCACGAGAAATTTAAATCAAACTTTGAACTCCTTGTGTGTGAGTGCGCATAGCCTAACAGATGGTATCTTTGCTAGCCCGAAATAGGTTTATGAAGTCCTCCATTTGTCTTCTCCCTACACTAGCTCTAAGACTCAATTCAGCTTTCTCACATTAAAGAAGGTAATATCTAGCTAGGTGCCTGAACTACTGCGGAGTAGCGCTTCCCTTAAACTTTCTTTTTACTTTGAATCGAGGGCACTAGCTTTCACACATCTATCGTAGGGGCCCTTATCTCCAGCAACGATGCCAAAAACTTGATCTGTGTGACACGCAAGTGCACGTGATCGAAGTAATAATAAAACGACACAAGAGTACCGAGTATCGTATCACACGAAGATTGGTTTTTAATTCAATTAAGTACTGCGAATAACCTCGCTTTACTTCATTTAGAAAACAGAAAGAAAGAGCAAATAGGTAAATAACAACTAATTCTAGAAAGCAAGATAAATGGGAGACACAAATTGAGAGTTAATTCTATGGTGTTGATTGTATTCTTAGAACTTAATTTACTTAATTACGCTAGCAATTTATGCACAATCAAGTGTTCGATTCATAAGTCTAGAAGCCTAAGGTCATGGAATCTCCTGTCGGTCTCCTCCAATTCTTAAGTATTAATTAACTAACCTAGGTGTCCCTCAACGCTAGCTACGTTATACAAGGCATTGCATCCCTTCGTCACTGACCTCTATGGATTAATTATTTCTCCTGTTGTCACTTAGGTAATTAATCTATAGTCATGCATCGAATTCTAGTCTAAGCTTATCTCTGTCTAGCCTCCTCTTAGTAACTAATCAATTAGATGATGCTCAATTAATTAATCTTCAACACTAACTACAATTAATTAACCTTTTATCCTGTTATCACTTGGGTAGCTAACTAATTGTGCATTAAGCTAACTAGGAATCCTCTATTGAGCTCAACCTAGTCCTACCTCAATTAATTAACGAACACAATGTAAGGGCATTAAGCCTAAAATGCATAAATGAACATGAACACTAATTAAGCCACAAATACTAATTAATTAAGAAAATAAAGGGCAATGGTCGAAGAATTACAACAACCCATAGAAATTAGGGATTTAACTACACATATTCCGCAATTACAACTTAGAAAACTCTAATTATAGTGACTAAAGCAACTACAATTGAAAGGAAAAGGGAAAGAAAATCCAAACAAAGGACGATATCGTATTTTTGAGGTGATCAATCTCAAATCCGAGCTCCAAGGTCTTCAAATCCACTCCAAAATGCTCACAAATGCTCTCAATACCCTCAATTATGGTATGGAATCGAGATTAAAGCTTCAACCCTCGAAATAGCCTCCTCTTGGATGAAGAGAATGAGAAGAACTCTTAGTGTCTATCGTGATAGCGTTGCAACACTAGGGACACTGTTGCAATGCCATCCAAAACACTATCGTTTTGGTGCTGCGCGCAAGGGTAGCGTTGCAACGCTATGGACTGAACACTTCCTCTCCACCATGCTTCTAGCATTGCAATGCCACAGGGTAGCGTTGCAATGCTAGCTCTTGGGTTTGCACATCAATTTGTGGCGTTGCAATGCCATTCCAAGGGTTGCAATGTCGTCTTTATGGCTCAAATTGCTTGTGTTGGGAGTGCGACCAAAGTCCCACATCGGCTAGATAAGGGGAAGATCATGGGTTTAAAGCCGGCAAGACATGTATCCTAGGGCATACTCTATACCCAACATGTTCTCCCACTGGCCCCACCCTCTATTGTTGGGATTTATGTCCTAAAGCCTCGTAATTAATAATTTATTTAATAATGAATAATAATTTTGATTATTTTATTTGCAATATAATATTATCCATTATATGAAAAATCAAAGGTTATTAATGTAATCTTGAACAGTATGTGGTTGACATACGAGAGGATCATGTTCAAGAAATAACCTAAAGGGTCATAGTATATGGATAAAGTTAGGTGTCTTATCCTGGTAACACTATTGATACGGCCCACTTTGTAATAGTTACAAATGATTTGATCCAAATCATTCATGTTGAGACATGTGAGTGGGGGTATCTTATACAATGAGTTTGTATAAGACTGAACCACAAAATATTTAATCTTTCTTTATAAATCCGTTGATTGAGAAGATTAATATTTCATCATGATGATCATATGCGACTCGATCTTAATCCTGAGTGAGTTATGAACTCCTGCCTGTGAGGGCTTGTCCTTTGATTTGCATGGGTGAGAGTGGCTTTTGTAGCCGATTCAATATGCCTACCATTTTGGGGACTTGACCAAATAGGGAGCTGGGAACATAATCTCACAATATAGAATTCACTCCTTCCCATATAGGGTAAGTAGATGAGTAGTTCCCTTAAGTGCTGATTTCGGGACTTGAACAATGGGGCCCCACCCTCTCATTGGCCTGAGAGGGACTTAGTTTATAATTAGATTATAAACATATTGTTTATTAGAGGATCAGTGGTACTTAAGGTGCAAGATGTAATTATAGGGGTAAAACGGACTTTTGACCCAGCTGTAATTACGAACAACTCGTGAAGGATCGACTTGCATGTAATGATTATATATATGGACACAACTTGTCCTACAGTGCATAAGAGTGCAACTCTAGGTCTATAGTGGAGTGACCTATAGTTAATGAATGAAAATTAATTAATTAAAGAGTTTAATTAATTAATTTTGTATCATTGGAGCTTATAATCTGTAGGTCCATAAAGTCCCCTTGCTAGCTCATAGTAACACTAAAAGATTAATTTAGTTGAAAGAAAAATTTGAAATGTTCAAATTAATATTTAATATATTAGATATATTAAATATAAAAGAGAAACATATATTTATTGTATTTGATACATTAAATATTAAAATTTGAATGTATATTAGATACATTAAATAAAAGATATTTATTAAATTTGAATTGGATTCAAATTAGGAAATAAATGTCGTAGGAGAATTTTAAACGGTTTGAATAAGATTCAAATTGGTTAGATAAATATATTTTAATATATTAGATATTAAAATATATGATTTAATTATTTTCCCTAGACCACTATAAATAGGACCCTAGGGGTGAGCCATTGTGCATTCTTCACAACACACATCTCCTCAATAGAGAGAATTAGAGAATTCTCTCTAGACCTCTTCCTCTCTAATCCCTTGTGGATTTTCTTTCAAAATGCTCCCACAAGCCTTGGTCCTGTGTTCAAGTCATAGCCGGGAAGACTTTGTGGAGGAGATAAAGACCCGCCAAAATATTCTCCATATTTTGAAGGTATTTATTGCTTAACCCTTATATTTTGTATTTAATTCTAAATAAATCAAAGACGATCCAACGCTTCCGCTTGGGTTTAATTAGATTATTCCCTTAAGCTTGTTCAACATCTCTTCTCTTCTTGGCTCTCCACAATTGCCCGAAATAGCTCTAAAATAACCAAAATACCCTCGAACACTCTGAGTTTGCTTCTTTAGCTCGATTTCTACAATTTAACCACAAATATGCATCAAAGCACTCAAAATCATAGCAAAATTAGCTAAAATAATAGAAAATTAGATAGCATAATTGCATGCTATCATTAACCTCATGCCTTTATCTTTGTTTAGGAAACTTGGATTGCAGGAGATCTAACCCACAGATATTTCTCTCCAGTTAGTTGATCGATTAGTTGCGAAACCGAAAGGTATAATAGAGGATTTTCTTATTAGAGTTAACAAGTTTATTTTTCATGTAGACTTCATTGTCCTGGATATGGAGGAGGATGAAGAGATCCCAATCATACTTGGGAGGCCATTTTTAGCCACGAGCAGAGTGGAGGTGAGCATGCATCGAGGTAAGCTAACTCTACAAGTGGATGACGAAAAGGTAAATTTTCACACCTTTGACCCTATTAAAGCTTTTAGTTCTAAAGATAAGAGATTTAGGGTTGATTTAGTGGAAATAAGACCTTCATGGCATAATGATAGAAATAGGCCTCATGATTTTGAAATGTTGGATGCCCCTTATTCTTCTTATGATATATCTCCTGCTGTTTCATTGGCTGATTCTGAAAATTTGAGAAATGTTGGTTCTTATGTGATCGTTGTGGAATTTGTGTCTAATGAAGGGAATGATTTATTTGATGATAGTTTTTTTTTTTTTTTGAAGAAGAATGTTGATGTTAGTTTGTCTAATCGCCCTGACTGCATGTTGACTGAATACGCTTTGAGTGAGTCCATTTTTTATGTCAATCATTTAAGTGAGGGTGTTCAGCATGTTTTAAATATCGAGCATGTGTTGGATGATTTTTTAGAAATAGTGATTTCTTTAATTGCCATGATACCATGCTTGATAAGAAAATTAAATTTGAGAAGAATGAATTTGAGAATTTGATTTTGAATGATTTATTTATAGAGAGTGATGAGTATGATTCTATTATGCCTCTTTGTTCGAATTTTGTCCTGGATAGGAATCACAAGGAGATGTTTACTTAGGTGCTTGAGTTACTTTTGTTCCCTTTCCTGTTAATCATAATTCTTTCTCTCAGTATTTGAGTAATTTTGCTAATGTTAAATCTATGGGAGATTGTGGTATTAGTATTGAGAATGCAGGAAATAGGAGGATGTTAACTTCTTTATCTTTGAGCCACCTTGAAAAGTGTTTAGGGAATGTCGAGCTAATGACACTAAACAAGCACTTCTTGAGAGGCAACCAGTAGTTCTGTAATCGTGTACTTTGCTTTTGATTTTGTTGTTAGTCGAATAAAATGGCCATTGTCTGCTTTGTAATTCTCTTTGGTTTTGAATTTGATTATGTCCGGTAAGTTATTGTGGGTCATATTTTTAAAAATAATTTAAAATTATTCATAAAGTATGTATAAATAAAAATAATAACAAATATATAATATTATATTTTTTGTTTTAGACTCATCTTTAAATTTGATTTTTCTTTTTTTGGAGTGATATAGATGGAAATGAATAAAAATATTTTTGAGTTCTAGTAAATTATTTTTTAGAAAATGAATTGCATAAATAGAATGTATAATATTTAGGAAAGGAAAAAAAATCTAACTTCTTAGTTCAATTTCTTTTTTTCCCTTTTATACATATAGATAAATTTATTTATACTACTTATTGAACAAACTTTATCGATTAGTCCTTTAACTTTTAATTTTATGCCTAATAAGTTTTTGAATTTTCATTTTTTTTATATATTTTATATTTATTTTAAAAAATATATAAAATCATTTTTGTTATTTAATCTAAATAATTTAGACTTTTATGTTTTCTAAGATACGATATTGTAGGTCATATTTTTATAAATTTAGACTTTTATGTCTTTTTTTAAGATAACTTAAATTTTTATGTCTGGTAAGTTATTGTAGGTCATATTTTTTAAAATAATTTAAATTTATTCAAAAAGTATGTATAAATAAAAATAATAACAAATATATAATATAATATTTTTTGTTTTAGACTCATCTTTAAATCGTGGAGTGATATAGATGGAAATGAATAAAAATATTTTTGAGTTCTAGTAAATTATTTTTTAGAAAATGAATTGCATAAATAGAATGTATAATATTTAGGAAAGAAAAAAAAAATCTAACTTCTTATTTCAATTTCTTTTTTTCCCCTTTTATACTTATATAGAAAAATTATTTATACTACTTATTGAACAAACTTTATAGATTAGTCCCTTAACTTTTAACTTTATGCATAATAGGTCCTTGAATTTTCATTTTTTTTAATCATATAGATCATTGAACTATAAAAAGAATCTAATATGTTAAGGATCCATTAAACATCAAATTGAAATCTTTCAATTTTGTATCTAATAAATCTTTCAAATTGAAAACTCGAGAATCCATTAGATACAAAATTGAAAGATTTCAATTTGATGTCTAATGCATCCTACCTATTAGACTCTTATTAAAGTTCAATTAATGATCTATTTGATAAAAATAAAAAATAAAAATCTAGGGACTTGTTAGACATAAAATTGAAAGTTAAGGAACTTATTAGAAATCCTTCTAAAGTCAGAAACCTATTAGACACAATCTCAAAAATTTAGGAACCAAACTTATTATTTAATCAATTTTAATATTAAAATATATAAACCAATACCAATATATATCAATGTCTCGAATATTATTTTTATCTAGTCCCTGATATTAAGTTTTGGATCCGCCACTGCTTGCAATCCATTTATCTTTTGGATTTAATTTTATCTATAACACGTTCTTTTTTTCAATCAACCTATAACACTATTAAAGTATAAAAGTTAAATTACAAATTAAGTTCAAACACAAACCTTAAAAGTATAACTTAACCTAACTTTTGAAATCAAACCATTAAGTTGACAAAATATTTGAAAACTAGTTGTCTTAGATATGATTTTTTTTTATTATTGGTTCTAATCTCTAATTGTAGCTGACACCATGAGATCAAGGAGTATCAAATTTTTTAACGACCCACGAATAAAATCAGGTCAATTCCCATCCCATGTTCCTAAATACAACTATCATATTATATATAATGTACAACTAATGGCTTTATTTTAATTGTTTCATTATATAATAAAAGCAAAAGTCTAATGCTTTCACATGGCAAGTTAAAAATTACTTCTTTAAAGTACACGTCATTAGATAATGATATCTTGACCTTATTGTTTAAAGTGGTTATTATTTATTAGTTAAATTGTAATTTTGGTCCTATACTTTAATTGCAAATGGGCCCTATACTTTTCTTTAGGCTGATATAAACTAAAAGTTTTGAGTGACAATTCTAAAAATTTATAGACAAATTGCAAAAATTACCTGTTTACCTCAACGTCCCAGGTAAATATTTTATTATTATTTTCTTTTAACTATAAAGAACTAAAAGGCTTTTATTTTAAAAAATTAGAAAGAATGTTGTTTTTCGCTTCGGTAATTTAAGTTTATGAAAGCTACTTATACATATGTTTTCTTTACTTAGGCCATTTGGTAACTATTTTATTTTTATTTTTCTGTTTTTAAAATTATACTTGCATTACTCACACTTTTTTTTAAATATTTTTCACATTTTTAACAGCATATTTAAATTTTTGGCTAAATTTTAAAAATAGAAACTAGTTTTTAAAAACTATTTTCTTTTAGCTTTTAATTTTGGCTTAAATTTTGAAAAGATTGTCAAAATGTAGAGAACAAAGCAAAAAAATACATAAAAGTAGTATTTGTAAGCTTAATTTACAAAAGTTAAAAACAAAAAACAAAAAAAATAATGAATGGCCTCCTACGTTTTTTCCTTTTAAAACATTTTTCAAATCTTAGTCATTTTTTAGAAAAAACATTTTTGAAAACAATTCCTTTTTAAATAGTTTTCAACACTCGGCTAGAATTCGAAAGCGTCAAAGTAGATTATAATACAAATAATTATAAATAAATAAGCATAATTTTAAAAAAAATGAAAGCATTATCCAACAGATCTCAAATACTAGCCTTCTTCTTCTTTATTTTTTTGCATAGCTAAAACACATTTCATACATATAAAATAAAGTTGGAAGAATTAGATGGCCATTTTGTGGGTCAAATGTTGTATGGATAATTATGAGTGTGAAAGGGACCCATTTAATCAATAGTCCAATAGTAATTCATTCCAAGTCTTGTTTCCCAATATCCCCTCAAAACCCAACTTTTAACCAACACCATCTTCTTCTCTTTCTTAATATACCAACATTCTCTCTCCTTTTTCTTTCTTTTCCCCTCAATAATGGATGCCCTTTGCCCCTTCCCAATCTCTTACTCTTGGGACCATCCTCCTTTTAACCCAACATCACATTTCTCTCCATTTTCCTTTCCCCATCCAAACTTGAACACCTTCTTTTAAGGGTTAGACAAACATTAGGGGACCCAATTTGCTGAGGTATGAATCTCCATTCAAAATAGGTTCGGGATCGAAGACGGAACATAAATTAATTGCCCCGAGTTGACTTCATCCTTGACTCCTCCTATGATATAAACTTTTTCTATTAATTTGTTGATATAAAATATAAAATATTTTTAAAAATTAATTTTTTTTTAGTTCAACGATTACAAGGTGGAGATTGAACCATTGATGTTTGGAAGGTAATTGGTGTCTTATTCACTTTATATATGCTCAAATTGAAAGAAAAAAAAAGAAGTTAATGTTAAATTACAAGTTTAGCTCCTAAACTTTCAAGTTTGAATCTAAAATATTCATAAACTTTAAAAAGTGTTTAATATGACCTATTGGACATAAGATTGAAAGTTCAGGGACCAAATATATATAAATCTGAAAGTTCAGATACTAAACTTATAATCTAACCAAACATTAAAGTAACTCAAATGCTAATTTATTTTATTATAAAAATACATAATTAGAATATATTTATCGGTATCTAATTAATTTTGATTCAATAATAATTAAGTGAAACCCAATCCTTAAATGAACATTTTCTGAAATCCACCGAATATCTTGAATGAGATGAAGAGGATAAAAAAAATTCCCATGTGGTGGGAGATGTCATACTCCATTGTGCCTTTTCCTTCATTCTTAAAAATTGAAAACAAACAATAATGCAAAAACTATTGTAAATATAAATGCCCATTTCCACATGCCCACCTTATTTCCATACCAAGTGGCTTTTTATCCATAGCCATAGTGTCTTCCATGTGTCCAACAAAGACCATTGATTGGTGTCCAATTGTTCCACTTCATGCTCTCCCTTATGCCTATAAATAGATACATTTTGGTAAAGAAATAATAACAATTTTCTCTAATTTCTTGTGTTTTTAATTTTCCATAAATTTCCACTTTCTTTGTTTATATTATATTTATATATACTCCTTTTATATTCCTTTAATTGCATTATTATTATTATTATATATTATTATTATTATTATATATTATTATTATTATTATATGGTTTGGTAAAGTTTTGGTGCCCGGTTTCGCCTCTCAATTTTACAACACGTTATCAGCACGAGATTCTGTCATTTTTCCCGCTAAAGGTAAGTCTTATAGGTAAGCCATTTTTACGCATTTGGTTTATGTTAAATTTCTAATATAAATATATTATTATTTTTGATAGTGTTATTATGGCAAACCTTATAAAGCTAGAATTTGCGGCCCTGGATATTAATGGAAATAACTACTTGTCATGGGTCCTTGACGCTGAGATCCATTTAGATTCTATGAATCTTGGAGAAACAATTAAAGAAGGAAATGATGCATCAAATCAAGAAAAAGCAAAAGCCCTGATCTTCCTTCGCCATCATCTTCACGAGGGATTGAAAATGGAGTACCTTACAATAAAAAATCCCTACGTTCTATGGCAAGGTTTGAAAGAAAGGTACGATCATCAAAAAACAGTTATTCTTCCAAAAGCTCGTTATGATTGGATGCACCTGAGGTTGCAGGACTTTAAATCAGTAAGTGAATATAATTCCGCACTCTTCAGAATTAGTTCAAAATTAAAATTATGCGGAGAAAAGATTACTGATGTTGATATGTTAGAGAAGACATTTTCCACTTTTCATGTCTCGAATATGCTCCTGCAGCAGCAATATCGAGAGAAGGGTTTTGCAAAATATTCTGAACTTATCTCATGTCTTCTCGTTGCTGAACAAAATAACGAGTTATTGATGAAAAATCACGAATCCCGACCAACTGGAGCAACGCCATTCCCTGAAGTGAATGCTGTGAATTTTAATAACCGTGGTCGAGGTCGTGGTCGTGGTCGAGGTCGGGACCGCGGTAGAGGAAGAAATACCTATTTTCGTGGTGGGCATTATAATTTTAAGAAACCCACACGAAGTGATGATCATAAAGGAAAGGCTCCACAAGATAGAAGTTCGAAAGGTGATGAACATAAATGTTTCCGGTGCGGAATGACTGGGCACTGGTCACGTACTTGTCGTACGTCAAAACACCTTGTTGATCTCTATCAAGCTTCCCTGAAGGAAAAAAGAAAAGGAAAGAATGTGGAGGTAAATCTTGCCATTCAAGAAGATGATGTGTTTGACCCCTCCAATATGATGCATCTTGATGTAGCTGATTATTTTGAATCTCCTGGAGAGAGAATTGATGCAATCAAACAAGTAGAGGATGATTTGTATGAAAATATATAATTAAGTATTGTTTAGTATGTTTTTGTTGTTGTTTTGTTTGAATATATATTTAAGACTCTTTGTAATCGTTTTTCTTTTCTTTTCAATGAAGAAATATGAACAATTTCAATATGTTGAGTAACTCGAAAATGAGCAATGAGGATTTATGTCTGGCAGACTGCGCAACTACGCACACGATACTCATAAATAGAAAATATTTTACTAGATTGACAATGCTGGAAGCAAAAGTCAATACTATATCCGGTTCTGCAAATCTGATTGAAGGTTTTGGAAAAGCAAACTTTATTTTGCCTAGAGGAACAAGATTTACAATTAATAATGCTCTGTTCTCTAGCAAATCGAAAAGAAACTTATTAAGTTTTAAAGATATACGTGAAAATAATTATCATGTTGAAACTGATTGTAAAAATAATATAGAGTGTCTCTATATAACATATATTGTTTCACATGAAAAACGTATATTAGAAACACTGCCTGCTTTTTCTTCTGGATTATACTATACTCATATATGAGTAATCGAAAGTTATGCAATAATGAACCCGAAGTTCATGAATCCAGAAATATTCAGTGTTTGGCATGATCGATTGGGTCATCCAGGGTCAATAATGATGAGAAAAATTATTGAGAATTCACATGGACATCCTTTAAAGAGCCAGAAGATTCTTCAATCCAATGAGTTGTCATGTGATGCTTGTTCTCAAGGGAAATTAATTATTAGACTATCACCAGCTAAAGTGGGGATTGAATCACCTGCATTTTTAGAGCGAATTCAAGGTGATATTTGTGGACCTATTAACCCACCAAGTGGTCCATTTAGATATTTTATGGTATTAATTGACACATCCAGCAGATGGTCACATGTATGCTTATTATCAAGTCGAAATCTTGCATTTGCAAGATTACTTGCTCAAATAATTAAGTTAAAAGCACAATTTCCTGATAATACAATTAAGACCATTCGACTTGATAATGCTGGTGAATTTACATCCCAAACTTTTAATAATTATTGTATGTCAATTGGGATAAGTGTTGAACATCCTGTAGCTCACGTTCATACACAAAATGGTCTAGCAGAATCATTTATAAAACGTCTGCAACTAATTGCAAGACCATTGCTTATGAGAGCTAAACTTCCTACATCGGTATGGGGTCATGCTATTTTGCATGCTGCATCACTGGCACGTATTAGGCCAGTAGCTTATAATAAATACTCCCCAATGCAATTAGCTTATGGCCAGCAGCCAAATATTTCCCATCTAAGAATTTTTGGATATGCAGTATATGTACCGATTGCTCCACCACAACGTACTAAGATGGGTCCTCAAAGGAGGTTAGGAATATATGTTGGTTTTGATTCCCCATCAATTATTAAATATCTTGAACCCCTGACGGGTGATGTATTTACTGCACGATTTGCTGATTGTCATTTTAATGAGACAAATTTTCCAACATTAGGGGGAGGAATTAAGAAGTTGGAAAAAGAAATTACATGGAATGCATCGTTATTATCTCATTTTGATTCTCGTAGAAATCAATGTGAACTTGAAGTTCAAAAGATAATTCATTTGCAAAATATAGCAAATCAACTACCAGATGCATTCACAGATACTAAAAGTGTGACTAAATCATATATACCAGCTGCAAATGCTCCATCAAAATTTGATATCCCAAAGGAACAAGTTGTCAATAATGAGTCTGGAGCACGCCAGAAGCGTGGTAGACCAATAGGTTCTAAAGATAAAAATCCTCGAAAAAGAAAAGTAGTTGAGAATCAAAATGATTCAATAAAAGGTATGGATGTTCCAGAAGAAATCCAGAATACAACTACTCAAAAGAGTATTGGTGAAAATCAAACGCTTGAGGATAATAATGAAATTTCTATAAACTATGTTACAACAGGAAAGAGATGGAACCGAAATGATATCATTATTGACAACATTTTTTCTTATAATGTTGCTCACGATATTATTCATGAAAGTGACGATTTTGACCCAAAATCTATCAAAGAATGTCAACGTAGAAAGGATTGGCCGAAGTGGAAAGAAGCAATCCAAGCAGAGTTGAACTCACTTTCAAAACGTGAGGTTTTTGGACCAGTAGTCCCAACACCGGAAAACGTCAAACCTGTGGGATATAAATGGGTATTTGTAAGGAAAAGAAATGAAAAGAATGAAGTCACAAGATATAAAGCGAGACTTGTTGCACAAGGATTCTCGCAAAGGCCTGGTATTGATTATGAGGAGACATATTCTCCTGTGGTGGATGCAATAACGCTAAGATATTTGATTGGTCTGACTGTATATGAAAAGCTTGATATGCATCTAATGGATGTAGTCACGGCGTATTTATATGGATCTCTCGATAATGACATTTATATGAAAATCCCGGAAGGATTTAAAATACCAGAAACATATGAATCAAGTTCTCGGGAATTGTATTCAATAAAGTTACAGAGATCATTATATGGATTAAAACAATCAGGACGAATGTGGTATAATCGCCTGAGTGAATATCTGTTGAAAGAAGGATACCAAAATAATCCAATATGTCCGTGCGTTTTTATAAAGAAATCTCAGTCAAGATTTGCTATTATAACTGTATATGTTGATGACTTAAATATAATTGGAACTCCTGAAGAGTTATCCAAGGCAATAGAATATCTTAAGAAAGAATTCGAGATGAAAGATCTTGGAAAAACAAAATTTTGCCTTGGTTTGCAAATTGAACATTTAGCAGATGGGATATTTGTTCATCAATCAACTTATACAGAGAAAATCTTAAAAAGATTCTATATGGATAAAGGACATCCATTGAACATTCCAATGGAAGTTCGTTCACTGGATATAAAGAAAGATATATTTCGACCTCGAGATGACAGTGAAGAACTACTTGGTCCTGAAGTACCATATCTTAGTGCAATTGGTGCACTTATGTATTTGGCTAATAACACAAGACCAGATATTGCATTTTCAGTAAATTTATTAGCTAGATATAGTTCATGTCCTACAAAAAGACATTGGAACGGAGTTAAGCATATACTCCGATATCTTCGAGGGACAATTGATATGGGTTTATTTTATTCTAACAAATCAAAGTATGATCTAGTTGGTTATGCAGATTCTGGTTATCTATCTGATCCACACAAAGCTAGATCTCAGACAGGTTATCTATTCACATGTGGAGGAACTGCTATATCGTGGCGATCAGTGAAACAGACTATAACGGCCACTTCTTCAAATCATGCTAAAATCCTCGCTATTCATGAAGCAAGTCGAGAATGTGTATGGCTAAGATCGATGACACAACACATTCATGAGACATGTGGCTTGTCTTCAAGTAAACCTCTTCCAACAATGTTATACGAAGACAACACAGCATGTATAGCTCAAATCAAGGGAGGATATATCAAAGGAGATAGAACAAAGCATATCTCACCAAAGCTCTTCTATACTCATGATCTTGAAGAAAATGGCGATATCACTGTACAACAAATTTGTTCGAAAGATAACCTGGCTGACTTATTTACGAAGGCATTACCAACTGCAACCTTCGATAAATTAGTATATAGCATTGGAATGCGGCGACTCAAAGACTTTAAGTGATGTCTCCATGAGGGGGAGTGAATGTATTATAGTAAACTATATAAAATATGTACTCTTTTTCCTTCACTAGGGTTTTTCTTCCCATTGGGTTTTTCCCTAGTAAGGTTTTAACGAGGCATATTTTATATAAATGGGCATTTAAGGGGGAGTATTGTAAATATAAATGCCCATTTCCACATGCCCACCTTATTTCCATACCAAGTGGCTTTTTATCCATAGCCATAGTGTCTTCCATGTGTCCAACAAAGACCATTGATTGGTGTCCAATTGTTCCACTTCATGCTCTCCCTTATGCCTATAAATAGATACATTTTGGTAAAGAAATAATAACAATTTTCTCTAATTTCTTGTGTTTTTAATTTTCCATAAATTTCCACTTTCTTTGTTTATATTATATTTATATATACTCCTTTTATATTCCTTTAATTGCATTATTATTATTATTATATATTATTATTATTATTATATATTATTATTATTATTATATGGTTTGGTAAAGTTTTGGTGCCCGGTTTCGCCTCTCAATTTTACAACAAAAACTATAAACTGCAACAATTCCCTTTTTAATAAAAGCACTACGTTCACAATGGGTATTCTTTTAAGTTTCTTATTCTTTTAGAAAAATATCTTCAACATTTTTTATTCTCCATTTGTAATCTACTTTTTTCTTTTTATTTTCTAAACTAAAGATAATAGTTTCCCTATACCGGATTGACTTCTTGTAATCTACTTTTTAAATGTTCAAACCTAAAAAAAAAATGGCTGCCAAGAGGAGGGATATATATATATATATATATATATATATATATTAAATTTAATAGAATTTCCCAAAATATCTTTTAATCAACCTTGATGCTTTCAATATCCTTTATTTAAATGGACATTTTAAGATTGGGATCTCAACTTGAGAACCAATCTTTTCCCCCTAAAAATGAAAGCGATCTTTTAAGATCTTTCAAATCCATTGGAAATGAATATAAAATTATGGGTTCAAGAACAGCTTTAAAGGGCAAAATATAATATTCCCAATACCCTTTGGAAACCCTTTGGAGTCATCAAATCAATCTCAAAATTCCAACTTTGCTTTCTCATCACATGTTAAGTATCATTTAACAAGAATATGTGACCTAATATTTGCTTGCATTATTATTCAAAACACTAGTATTTTATGCCTTTATATATACAAATTTAATAACTTGCTTTTCATATATAAATATAAAGCAATGTTTGGGGATATTATATATTTTAATAATATTTTCAAATTATAGAACTTCAAAATATTTAGAGAAATATCATAGTTTTGGATGATGTGGCAAGGTCAACTAAAGTTTGAATAACTACATAGAAAAAGTTTGTGTTAAAGACCGATTTAAGCGCATTCTTTAATAGACGTTGAAGATAAGATTTCAAGGTTTTAAAAGCATGACATAACCCTTATTCTCTCTTCCACAAAAGTATGGCATTGGCATGTCCCTTATTCTCTCGTCCGTTTCATCTTTCTTTCCTCACAATAGGAAAAAAAGAATTCTAATTAAAATGACCTCTTGAAAATGATTTTGGAGTTATTTTTTAGATACTGATATACATTTAATTTTTGAAGTAAACAAAAGCTACGATAATTGAAAAAATATTTTCAAAACTACACATTGCAAACTAGGGTAGTTTTTAAAAAAGGTCTCATTAGAATGAGGTTGGTATTATATGGTATGTCATTTTATAAATTTAAGTTCATATTTTGTAGACAAATTTTGTTAAATTTGATACAAACCTGAGCATAACTCAATTGGTTAAAGCATATTTCATCGACAAAAAAGTTAAAGGTTTAGATATCTCCACCTCATATGATGTTGAACTAATTTTTTTTTTGTTAAATTTGATAATTTTTAAAATTTGGACTATTTTTTAAAATAAATGTTTTGGATGTGTTATGCGTGTAAATAGCCTAAATATAACATGTGTAGCTTCATTTTATAAGATATTTATTAATATATATTTTATAAAAAAAATAATAAATATAGTGTTTTAAAAATAAGTTTAAATTATCAATTTAGTTTCCAATGGTTTATGTATTTGTTTTAATTTGATCTCTATGATTTTAAAACTATAATCTAGTCCCTATAGTTTTGAAAGTTTCGATGTAGTGGTTTTGAAATTTTACAAATAGTTACATCTAATTACAGTTGGAGATTTTATAATATAATTTAACAAAACTATGAAGATGAAATTGAAATTTTGGAGACTATAAGAACAAAATTAAAATTAAACCCAAATTATAGAGGGTTAAATTGAAACTATGTCCAAACTATAGGCATCAAATTTGAAATTTACTCCAAAAATAATTACAAATATATTATTTAGCAAAACATTATTAATCTAGTGTTAACATTAATAATGATAATTAATATGCTTTATTTTATTTTATGAAATATTCATTGATTTACATATATCAATGATTAATTTTTCTTTAGTTTGAGATTAGATCTATCATTGAGATAGCTTAGATTGGTAAAACAATGATTAACACTTTGGTTAAAAATAATCATGGTAATCATTGATTTATATGTGTTGTAATATTTTATATTTACAATGATTTTTTCACTATTAGTTTTATTAATATTTTATCTAAAACTTATGCTAGGATACAGTTATTTTATGAAAATTTTTCTTAAAAAAATGTCCGGACAGAGATGATTGTTGGGTCTTGGTGTTGACTTCTAACCGCCCCTCCATTTGTTGGGCTTTGAACGGTGGCCCATACTAACTTTTTTCTCTGGAAAGCCCATATTAAAGTTGGAAGGGCTATTACATGAATAACCATTTTAATAGAGGTTTCTTAAAAGGTGGAACAAGAAAAATATTAAAATTTAATCCACCGAACTTGAAAAATGTCTAAACAAGTTTCATTTTACAAAAATGGCTAAAACAGTTTTTTTTCTAAAATATACTATAAGCATTTGGACGAAAATACCCTTATTAGAGATTTATGGGTTTCTAGTACCTAAAATTGTAGCTAACAAAATTGAGTGCATCTAGGAAGAAAATGTGTAGATTTTTTTTTTTAATAAGAGGGAAATAAAAACGTTGTAACAATTCAAATAATCGTTCTATTAAATTCAAATAATCATTTTGTTTAATTCAAACAATAGTGTGGCTACATGAGTTTCTGGATGAACACAAAAAAAAAAAAAAAAAAAACTCCAGCACACAAAGAACAATTAGAACTCGATGAAACTAAGTTAAACAAATGTCTAAATTAAAACATAAAGATAGTAGCTCATAACATCTGCATATACATGTATTTACAGTCTAGGTATCCACAAACAAATAAAATTTTAGTAAATAATGCTAGTTCTCCCCAAATGTAAATTAATTAATTCATAATCAAGGTACCTCAACTACTAATTTATTATTGAAAAATTGTAAGTAATGTCTAAAAAAAATGGTAATGAAATATGGACAAATATGTTTCATATTTGGGATTTTGGATTTTGGATAAATGTCTTAATATTATTAATTACACAGACTCATATACCCCTAAAAACGTAATTACCCTTGTGAACATAAGTATGACTGCTTAATAAAACCATTTTACTTTAAATGATGAAAAAGTGTCAAATCAAGGTGGTTTCATTTAATGCATCAGTTGGAGACACTCACCAAATCTCAAGCATTTGAAACATTTTTCATGTTGACAACCAAAAATGAGGCTCACGAAACCCTTCTTCCTACCATTCCATCGAACCGTTTTCTTGTGGTTGAAACCCTCATTACAATTGCATTTTCTCCATTCTGTTGGGGCCTTCCGGTCACCATCATTGTATGTATGATATATACACATTCTTTAGTCTAGGAAGAGATGTTGTATACATGTTGTTATACACCCCTGTATTTTCTGTTAATCCTCTGTATTTGCTGTTATATACCAATTATATATGAGTTGTCTTGCCTTTACATACATAGCATATTTGCCATTGTGTCTTTGTTAGACTAATCTACACACAACATCATTGTATGTACTATATATATACATCCTTTAGTTTAGAAAGAGATGTTGTGTACATGTTATATACCATCTACATTTGTTGTTAATCCTCTGTATACCCATTATTTATGAGCTGTCTTGCCTTTATATACATCATCCTAACTCCTGCTGCAAACTCCCTTTATATACATCTTCTATGAGGAGAGGTTTTTGAAGGACGTGTTTTGGCCATCTGTAGAATTTTTTCTTAAAAAAAACTTCCTCCCAACTCCTACTGCAAACTCTCAACTCCTCCTCTGTTCAATCTATTTTTTCTTCGTCCATAGAAAAAAAACTCGATTGCACTTCTCTCTCTCTCTTTTCGCAAGTGAGGGCTTCGAATTTTGCTGGATAATTTCTTCAATTCTTACCTCGAAGTGCTCCTCCTGCGCTTCACCTTGAACTCTGGAGGGAAATACAAGTTTCAATATCAAAAACACCAACCTAAGCTTCTACTTCTACAATGACTTCCTAAACACACCAAGAATAATTTTTAAAAATTAAAAAAAAATCATCATGAAGAAGGGGTCGGAGGTTTGTCAATGCAAACCCAAAGAGGCATTGGAACTTCAAGATTGGAGGAAAACTTCTGAAATTTAGTTTGAGAGAATTTGCTGTTTTTCGCCACAAAAAAGGCCATATATCAGCAAAATTTGTTGCAAAACATTAGGGAGATTTGTTTATAGACGATCTTGCGGTTGAATTAGGTTGAATGTTAGGGGTAGGATGGAAAATTACTTTTATTCACATTCTTTCATCTAAATCAAGTAGACATAATCCCAAATATGAAACTTTTTTTATCCTTTTTTCATTACAGAAAGAACCCGTCTAGGCGTAGATTAACGCCTCTCACAGCGGTTTGGACCTCTTCCCGTATCATGCCACGCAGAACTTACAGGAATTGCTCTTTAGGGATGTCCATGAATTCAACATTTGCGTCGTGTGGAGGCGCTGGCACATCTCTAGGGTCCGTCTCGTGTTGTGGTGGCTTAGCTTGTTGCACTTCATCAAGCTAACTATTTGGTTCAAGAATTGGGGGGATTAGGGCAGGATTAACTGGGGCCAAAGGAAGGGGAGGCTGATGCATTGGAGGAGGAGAAGGCAACGGGATAGACTGGTTGATTTCTTCATGTGAGGGGATGGGCACTTCTTTTGCCTGAGGCGCCCCTGAGCCTTCAACTGTGATGTGGTAGGGCTCAGTAGACGCAAATTTTGCAGGGAATCGCTTATATATTCAATCTCATCAGCATTGAGCTTCAGCATAAAAAATGAACATCTCTAGGTGGACATGTAGAAAGAAAATTATTTAATACAAAATAAAAATGCAATTTTTGTAATTTGAAAAGAATTCTAAAAGTTGTACTGAAGAAAATTCTAAAAAGAAACTAAGAAATATACCAATTGTGAAAGAACATCAACTGTGTGGATCACAAATCAGTCGAAAATTCCTAAAAAAGATAAATAGATAATAAAAAATAAAAAATAAAAATAAAAATCCGAGAATGGAGAAGAGTTTGCAATGCAAGACAAAAATATGTTGGATTAGGGATGAATACCCTAAAACGAGCCAAAGGTTTAACTAAATTGTAAGTTAAAATATCATTTTAGTCTCCTTACTATGGAACTTGTTTATTTCATGTACTTTCAAATGTCTAAATTTAGTTTGATACTTTCAATAAATTTTAAAACTAGTATCTACGGGTTAGTTTATGGTTAACTTTTCATTAAAAAAAAAAAGTCTAACGTCTTTCCTCTATAAATTTTGAAAACATATTCACATTTGTGTCTTTTCTTGAACGAAAATTATTATTCTTATTTTACTAAGTTCAATACAAATTAACTTCAAATTAAAAGATTAATTTTAAAATTTATTGAAAGTACACAGACTAAATTTGGACATTTGAAAGTATATGAACTAAAATAAAATGAGTCTCAAAGTACAAGGACCATAATGGTATTTTAACCTAAATTTTATTGGAAAAAAAAACTTAAGTGGGTCAAAATTAACACAATTTTATAAAATAATTATTTATAAACAAAAACTTGTAAATTTCAAACAAAAGTATTGCGAATAAATTCATCACTATTTTCTTGAAATCAAATATAACAAGTAATATACACTTTTTCAAATAATTAATTTTTTTTTCAATGAATTGTAAAATACATTCAAGATATTCAGAATAATTTCAAAAACTAATATATAAATTGACCAAGCAAACACAACAATGTCTACTAAATTTGATTTGAAATATTTCAATATCAAGCAAACGACATACATATGGTTTTTAAAATATTTTCATCAATTAAGTAATTAAACAAATAAAATCACGATTAATTTCACAAACTAGATTTAATAAATAAAACATGTCACATCCTGTTTTAATCCTGTAATAAATATAAAAAGTTTAATTCTACCAACCTAAATAATTAAACTATTAAATGCCAAAGTGAGTATAGCTCAGGGCTAATTGGTATGTATTCTCGACCAAGAGATCAAATGTTCAAATCCCCTCACATGTCACTAAAAGTAACTATTTGTACGAGTTAGAGTCCAACCACTACCCTAACCTCTTTCATGGCTCAAGGTCAAAATGTGCATATACACGATTTTTTTTTTCAAGACAAGAACAAACCTGATCATTTTTCACAATTCATGATCAAATTGTTACAAATACCATTTTGACAGGCTCAAGAGCAAACTATGAAAGTAATAATTACAAACAAGAAAACTTTCACAAAGTGTGAGATTTACCCATCAAAGCTCTCAAGATTTGTGGGGGAAAATAAAAAGTCCTATAATGACTATAAAATATGGTTCAAAAAACTCTCAGGATTCGGGAATGATTGCTTTGTTGATTTTTTTTTCCCTAATTTTCTATTGATTTCTCAACTCCGAATAGAGAATAAAGATGAATACTTAGCCATTGCAGTCCATATGCAACAATCAAAATCTATCTAACCATTTAGGCCTCGTTTACTCTCATGGAATCATAATCAAGAAATCATAATCAAAATTGTGGGACTTTATTATAATTTATGGTTTTTACGAAAATCAGGAATGTGAATTAAATGTAGGACCGACTCGAAAATTTGGCAATTCCATTCCTGATTAGGTCCAAAATGGTGATAAATCTCATTTCTATTGATTATTACGTGGGACCCACACCATCTTTTTAGTTTACTTCCCACCATTTTCTGTTCTCTCTCCTTTAACCTCTTTTTTTTTTCTTTCTTCATCCTCCTTCCTTCTCCTTCATTCTTCCTTCTTTGTCTGGAATTTCTTCATGTTGATTGTTATGAGTGAAATTGGACCAAGGGATAAACTCGAAAATATTAAGTCAGGGGCGAAATTACTTGAAAGAAGCCCAACCGGAGATGAAAACGAGTCAACACATACACACAAGGCCACAAAGCAAAGAAAAAAGAAGTAAATTTGGGCCAAAGCCTAAATCCCATCCTCGCCCTTGGCCTTTAGGCTGAGGGCGACCACCTGGTCGAACTCCTTTGGGGGCACGTGACAACATGCTCCCGGCTCATGGTCCCCTAGTTTAGCCTAGTTCAGTTTGACCTCTTCCTAATTCGTAAAGGATGGATAGAAAACCCTAAGAACGGAGGTCATATAAATACCTTTCTTCAACTTTGAGAAGGTAAGTCCTATCCTTTTCCTAAACCCTAACTTGCTGCACTTATCATTCTCCTAGCTTACTTAAGTATTGGAGTATGTGTGGCAAGTACCACACTAGTACACAAGTTTCACTTGTTTTGCAGGTCATGTTCTTCACTAAACTACAAATTTGCTATTGTTGTCACGTGAAGGTCAGGTCCATTACTCTGTTCGGATTTTTGCAATAACAATTGGCCTTATTTGTAGGGAGAAAGAAAAACTTGCTAGCAAAACCTATACAAAGAATTTGAGACAATGAGTAATCAAGTCAATGGAAACCACTGTAATTTCAATGGCGAAGATTCGGATGGCGACTACCACTCGAGGAGGACAAGGTTGACCACACCTCCTCAACCTCGGCTCGATGAACGCCGACAAGAGGTTCAATTTGAAGCCCTTGAAAGGGGAGTAAGTGGCATAGACTACAATCTTGCTCAGATTTTGGAAATCCTGAACAACCAGAATCAGACAGAGAAAGTCAAGAAAAACTGCTTGTTCGAGATCCAGCCAAGGGAAAAGGACAGATGGTTGAGGATATGGGAGAGACCCGTATCTCTGCCCAATAACTAAAGGAAAAATGGATCCTTAGAGGCAATCATTCAAGGAAATCGTAGATGGAAGAGCGTAGAGTGAAATTGGTGATCCAGAACATCCCGAAAAGTCCCAATCCAGACCAAGGCCAACCCTTTTATTGGCCATCCTCCATGAAGCCCATGACGATATGCTTCGATCTACGAAGCTTAGTTGAAGAAAAATGCAGAGTGAAAGGCATGGCTGAGGTCGGGGCCAAGGACAAGGTTGAGAACCTACCTTGGAAAGCAACACGGTTGAAGATCCAGAAGGAGTTGGGGGCTATCTAAAAGAGCATTCAAAAACCTCGAGAAATCAAGGGTTTCGATCCGGAGGTCTGATGGGAAGCTTCAGATAAGTAGAAAAGAAAAGCTCGAGTGCACGTTATCCAAACAAGTAATATATGGAAGTATTCTAAGTATCGAACCCAAGAGAACAGTTAACTTCTTTTCAGTTAACAACACAAGTACTCACAAGTTGCAATTAAAGGTAACCAAGAAAATAAAGTTGATTTTTGAGGTTTTGTGCATGAAAAAGTAAAGATAACTGTAAAGGTATGAAAAAAACCAAAGATGAGAAGCAATGGATGCAATTCTGGTTCAACCCTAGAAAATGCGCCCACCATGCACCCACAAATTACTCAACTAAGTCCGATTATTTCAGAGATCCTGCCTTTTGCGTCTGCATACTAACTCTGTCAAGTTCTATATGGTTTAGACAAAATTCTACTAAAATGCACCCTCAACCGACCCTTTTCGACACTTAGCTAAGTAAATCAAGTTCAACAACTATTTGACTCCTTTTCCAAGAACCTTTAGGAAACTAAGCAATTTAAAACTCATATGTCTATGGCTAAATTCGCTTAGATAATGAAAAACACAACTTTATGATTTTAAAGGTTTATGTCTTATGTCTAGGTACAAAAACAAAGTTCTATGTCTAGATTCTTTTCCTATATTACTTTTAGGAAAACGCGTGTCAACTCTAACCCTTCCAGTATTGAAATCTTCACAAAATACACTAACTCAAATGGCTAGTTTAAGCCAACAATGAAACTTAAACTCACTAAAAGTAAACTTAACTAAATGTTGAGCAAATCTACAAGAAACACATGGTGGTTGCTTATCTCCTTTTTAGGGTATCCACATGATTGAATCCTCTCCAAGGAGTTTAGCTACTCATCGGAGAAATAAATAAAGTGTAGAAAATAAAAAGAAAACAAATAGTAGAAAGGACACAATTCATTGAAATAAATAAACTTGAATACACTTGAAGTATGAATCCAAGAAAGAACTTAAAAACTTGAATTAAACGGAAAAAAAAACTTACAAAGCTAGAAAATAAAATAAAACAGCAAGTACAACTCGTAAAAACTTACAGAACTGAATGGAAAAACTAAGAACAAAAAGAACCCTGAGATGTTCTTCCTTTCTTTGTCCAACCTTTTTCAAGGAGAATCAAGTACTTACTCCTTCTTTCGAAGTTGGAGTCAGAATAGAATATGAACAGAGCTTAGGAGAGACTCGGAGTGGGGATTAGAATTAAAGAGAAAATGACAAAATTTTGGGATGAAGAGAATTCCCAACTCCTAACTCTCTTTCAAATGAAAGATTGAGTCACCTTTTATAGACTTCACACCTAGGGTTTTCTTTCGAGATCAGTGTGGAGAAGCTTGGTCGATCATATCCCTTGATTTTCGGAGATTTGATTGAGAATAATTGATTTTATCTGATTTTATCTAAAAATCTAGTGAATCTGGGAGAATCTGCCAAAAAGGTCCAGATGCAGCTGCATTTGTGGGCGCAATTATGTTGTTGTCAAAATGGCCTAAATGGGGCCACATATCTGGGAGCATTTTGGGTCTTTCCTACAACAGTTGGACTTTAGCTTCTACTCTCAAATGATGGCACATACTGGTCGCATATCTCTTATATCATCTTTTCTTTGCTTCAATTGCAGCCAAAATGTGGGGGCATTTGGGTCCTTTTTCAGCCTCTACACAAAATCAACAAAAATTAACACGTTCTTAACAAAAATGACCCAAAATGCACCTAAAAACTTATTTTTACAAAATCAAGACTATAAACACATGCAAAACTTATTTTTACTTAAATTTGCCCTAAATGACATGAAAATTAACTTTAAACACTCGCTTTCTAAGCAAATAAGCTAGTTTTTAGGGCTCAATAACACTCATAAATGAGCGTTATCAAGGTCCTCATTGAGAAGATTGATCCTCACTTTTCTAACGAAATCATGGAATTCAAGGTCCCAACAAAATTTAAAGTACCTATAATAAAAACTTATGACGGTAAGAGTGATCTAGTGGAACACCTAGATACTTAGTGATCGTTAATGGAATTGTATGGGGCTTCAAATGTGATTTGATGTCGTGCCTTCTATTTTCCTCTTATTGAACCAGCTAAAGAATGGTTTAGAAAGTTGAAAAGAAAATCCATCAATTCCTTCAAAGAGCTAGCCCGAGCTTTCGTAACACAGTTCTTGGGGGCTAAGGACCAGTGTAAGCCTCAAATACACTTGCTTATGATCAAGTAGGAGCCAGGAGAGAGCTTAAGAGAATATGTTGCACGCTTCAATAACAAAGCTCTCGGGATCGAAGGATACATAGATGGAGCTGTTTTGATTGCCATAGCAGCTGGACTGCAGGATAAGAAGTTTCTCAAATCCATTGGCAAGAGAGAACAAGCTTCATATGTGGAATTTATATCTAGAGCACAAAAATATATGAGTGCTAAAGAATTGCTAAAATCAAAGGACGCAACCATTGAGAAAAAATAGAGGATTGATAGATCCTATGACCAAGATAGATTCAAAGAAAGCTCAAGTTCCAACAACAGAAAGCGGAGAATGGAGGAACAGGTCTGACGCTGAGTTGACCCTAGGGTCGGTTGCCCCATCAAATTTGACAAGTACACCCCAACATCTATTCCTCCTAAAAAATCCTCATAGAAATCTGAAATACCAACTTGGTTAGATATCCCAAGAAGATGAGGATGCTCCCTAAAAAGAGAGATCAGACTAAATACTGTCTTTTCCATCGAGATCATGGACATGAATATAATGATTGTTTTTAACTCAAAAACAAGATAGAAACGTTGATCAGGGAAGGATATCTTCTGAAAGAGTACGTCACAGATGATGACCAGCTGAGGCTGAGGCCGGCCAGATGAAGAGCCCCCATGGGAAATTTGAACCAATTTGGAGGATCTAGAGGAGGGGAATCGAGCAGGAAAAGAGAAGCCATCACCAGGAAAACCCGATTTGAGCCTGAACATACGGGTATGTATTCTTTTCCTCTAGGAGAAGTGAATCAAACTTTGGAGTTCACTGAGGTTGAGGCATCAAGCATACTTCAGTCTCATAATGATGCCTTAGTTGTTACCTTACCTATTGCCAAAGTTCACATAATCCTCATTGATGGTGGAAGCTCAATTGATGACTTATTCCTAGCAGCATTCAATGCCATGAAGCTAGGAAGGGAATTGTTAAACTTAGCTCAACACCATTAGTAGGATTTGGTGGAGAAAAGGTAACCTCCAAAGGTTGCATAGAACTTCCAGTCACTTTTGGTGGTGGACAGAATAAAGTGACCAAGATGATCAACTTCTTGGTGGGATTGCATGTCGACATACAATGTGATCCTAGAAAGGCCAACACTATATGAGCTCAAAGTAGTGGCTTCTACTTACAATCAGTTACAAAAGTTTCTAACTTCTAATAGAACAGGAACAATGAAAAGAGAGCAGAAGATTTCAAGAGTGTTATTTCACAGCACTGAAAGAGATCAAATAGATGAAAGAATCACCCTCTTCATGGTGAGGCCGAGGACGACCCTTGCATAGCTGAGCCCGACCACCACCTCCATGGAATTTTGAGAGTTTTCTTCTTACTTCAACACTTGTTTTTCTTTAACAATAGATAAAGTCATTTACTTTTATTTCCTTTTCAAGCAAATGTACAAATTCATTAGAATAAGCTAATAAAAATTATTTCCTTTTGAGTTATGAAAGTATTTGCACTTAAGCACGAACTTGTCTCATCAACCTCCTCTGTAAGTGGAGGCTACATAGGGGATATGCCTCCCTATTAAATAAAAAGAAACAAAAGGGGTATGCTTCTCTATTAAACAAAAGAAAAGAAGAAGGGTATGCTTTCTTATTAAACATAAGCAAAGAAAAATTGTATGCTTCCCTATTAAACAAAAGCAAGGAAAAGGAGTATGTTTCCCTATTAAACAAAGGCAACAAAGGGGGATACGCCTCCCTGTCAAACAAAAAGCAAGCAGAAGTTGAACATGACAAATCACAAGAGAGGTCGAAGCTGGCCCTAGTCTATGAGGCTGAGGTCGACCACAACATGTCGATCTCCTTATTTGTCAATTAGAAGCATACAAACTGTGGGCTATTTGAAAGGAAGAATTCCACATCTAAGTCTCTGGTAAGGCTCTAATTATTGAAAATTGTTCTTTTAGTTTAAATTCGTGACTGAAGTGAACCAATAAAAGATAAGGAGAAGTCCAAGAAATATAGATAACTTCATTAACTCCAAAAACAAGTCATTACATAGTGAATGGAAAAAATAAAAGCAACTACAAAAGGAAAGCCTAATTTTCCTTCCAATGAGGCTTGACATCCATGCCACCACCATCTCCACCATTGGAGTCATCATAGTCAGGGAAGGAGTAAGGGTCATTTTTGAAAGCAGCGAAATCTTCACGCACAACTTCAAGACCCACTGTAGGATGATGCTTAGAGGCATGTTTAAGAATCCAAGAGTCAAACATCTCATTCTGCATTGTGGTATACTCCTCAGTCTTCTTAAACTCATCAGCCAAATATTTGGCATTAGTGAGATGCGCCTTGGCTTCATCCAGTTGGAAATGGAAGGATGCAACTCAATTTTAGAGGAGTCAAGCTCGACTCGAACTTTAGCTAAAGGGCAATTAGCTTGATTCAGGCTAATTTGAGCTCGAGCTAACTCTCTCCTCAGAACACAAGTCTGTTGAAGGGAGTTGATTTTCTCTGCCATGTTCATGGTGGACATAGAAATTTAATCAAAGACCTTAAAAGAAGCAAAGAAGAAATTAGCTATAAAGATGAAACAAAAGGCCATTGAAAGAAAACCAAAGAGAAGGATTCACGTGACAAAGCTCATGTACACATTGGTTAAAAGCCTCATATGGATCATCAATCTTAAACCCCTAAGGATGGTATTAGCTAACTCCCCACCAGAGTTCGAAGCTTCGTCCCAAAAGATCTATCTTATTACGTACTCCAAAATAACCTTCGTGAAGGGTAAAAGATTGGATGTTAGGTGGGGCCTCCTCCTCAGAAGGTGGAGAAGACATATTTTGCCTACAGTGCTAACGAGGTGCATCAATAAGAGAAAACAGGTACACCCTCTCTAGTGAGATCAGTTAGACTAGCCCTCGAAGTCTCCTACGAAGGCCTAGCTTCTCTAACAATATTCTTTTTTTTTTCTTTGATTTCAAATCAAAAAGAAGATTGCAGAGGCATGTTTAGAAATCAAAGAACAGAGGAAAATAATGAGAACATTGCAAAACAGAGGCTGAGCCCAACTCTGTCATATGAGGCCGAGGGCAACCAAAGGAACATCAACAAATAAGTGGAATGGAACTCACATTTTTTAGAAGGAGGAAGATCAAGACCTGCAAAGATTAAGTTACTCTAAGAAACAAGAGTAAGGCCAGCATGAACTGTATCCTCAAGTTTTTTAATAGATTTGGCAATGTTTAGTGGAGGAGGATCGACAGATCTCACAAGGAACTAAGAAAAGAAAAAGGAATACGTTTAGACAACATAAAAATGCAACGGTTTTGATAGCATGCATGACTGTGCTATTTTTAAGCTTAGTTTTTGGCTAGTTCTACTATGATTTTGTATGCTTTCATGTATTTCTATGTTTATTTCTTAGAAACCGAGCAATTTGGGCAAAACCGGAGAATCATGAGATAATTGGACAAATTTGGGCAATATAAAGCCATAATTGAAGATTCAAGCATGGAAGAAGAGGAACAAGGCTATTGGACTCGAGAGCATAGCGTTGCAACGCCAAAGAAGAAGCCTTTTTACCTTGAAGACCCGAGGGCACAACGTTGCAAAGCTGGTTATAGCATTGCAATGCTGGCTGAAAAAGATTTTTTCCTTTTTTAAAAAATGTTATGGACAGCGTCGTAATGTTGCCCCTAACGTTGCAACGTTGTCCCGATTCTATAAAAGGAAAAGTTGAGTTGCGAGAAAGGGGAGCCGTTTTGAGAGACCAAAAATCCTAAACTCGATTCAAGCATTGTCTAAGGACATAGAGGAGATCTTTGGAGAGCCGAGGAGGAGACTCAAAGCTCGAGATCTTGGACATCACATTGGAGATGAGTGTTGGCACGCGACCTAAGTTTCTTCTCTATTTCTTCTACTTTTCTTTTAGATTTAGGAGTTTTTGTGGGCTGTACTTATGTTGTAAATCTGTGTTTAGACCCTTGCTTGGTTGTAGTTGTTGAACATTTGGTTGATTTTTAGTTTAATTTATATATTGACGTCTTTTATGCATCTTGCTATATTGTCTTAACCTTTGGCCATGGTTTTGCATGTTTAACTAAATTTAGCTTGAGAGAGTAAGTTTAGTTATAGAACATTAGATGCATAACTAGATTTAATTTATTGCACGAGAGTGAATAGATTAATTCTAGAAACCTTAAGAGAATAACCTAATGCCATGTTTAGTAATGAAAATAGATCAAGAGGTTGATTTGTTGCTAGGCATGAATTCAATTGAGCTCGAGAGAGGATATTGATTATTTAGAAATTCTTGGCTTAAGATTGTTAGTATAAAATCAAGTTATTAATCAATTCAAGTTGGGCTTAGGGTAATCAATTATGTATGTTTCTCAAAATTGGACTCCAAAGCATGTACATATTAGTTTAGATTTTATTTTTTTCTTTGATTCCCAAGTTGTGTTTCTCTAAATAAAATTAGGCATCATTATCTGTGGTACTTAATTACTCTAAGAACTACAATCCATGTAGATGACCCTGGCCACTATTATTGCAAAATATTTAGAGGTTCGATTTTATAAATTTAATCTTGATAGGGCCTTCCACAAGCCCACTATCAAGTTCTGAACAAGGAAAGGAGAATAGAGGAATTCTCACCATATTCTCTAAATCTCTTTGGAACCCTGTAAGTAGAATTTTGAGGCCCACGAGCAAGTCAATTCCCACTTAATTTACAATCCATTCTTCCATCTATGAACCGAGGTTGGTCCACCTATTAAAATACCTCTTTGCGCAGTTATGTAATAAAAAAATGACTAAAAGAAGGATTACGACTTAAAGTAACTAGAGACATAAAGGTATGAGGAATCAACGGAGTTCCGTCCCCATAGTTTAACCATAGGATAAAACAACCAATGAAGTGGATCCATCCATTTGGAACTATTTGGGCAAGAGCTAGACGAACAAACGTTAAAAAGCTTTGAAGAAATAAAGATAAATGAAGACGAAAACCAAAACGAAACATTACAAGATAAAAAGCCACTTCTCCAGGAGGAGGGTTGTCTATACAATCACTAGAACCAGGAACTCTCATATGTACATCTTGAGGAATATCATACTTATACCGAAATTGCTCAAGTTGAGTTGCAGTCACTAAAGATGATAAACCTTGAGAACGAATAAAAGAGTCATGGGTAGTGCTTTTAAGAGATGAACAAGTCTCATAATTAATAGTACTATAAGGCTCATCACCACAAGAAGAGCCTTCGGCCTCAAGAGAAGTGGCAGCATACTCATCACCAATAGTCCAAGAAGGATAAGAAGAAGACATGAAGACCAACTTTGAAAAGAGAGAGAATTTGAGAAATGAGAGAGGGAAAGAAAGATGGTGTGAGAAATGAGGAAGTGAGCCCCTCTACTTATAGAAAAAAACAGAGTGGGAGTGCAAAGGTTTGAAATTTAAAATTCAAAAAAAAAAAAAAAATGTGGCCAAGACGATGCATGCCAGTCGCATAGTTTGTGCACAGGCATACAGGGCAAAGGTGCCAAACGCACCTCGACTGGGCCCACTTGTCAGGTAGGGCCCACATGCCATCTCCCATCCTCATTCCACCATGTGTCCTGATCCGTGTCTTCATTTTTTTGACCCATGAAAGATTACCATTTTTCCCGATCCATGTCTCCACATCTCGGCTAATGAGAAGCAACCACCTAGAAAGGACATGCATGTATATGGATAAGCTACAAAGAAAACACCTCTTGTTGGTAAAAAAAATGACCTCTCTAGAAATTGATTTCCATCTATCTAAGAGGAGAGTCACAAGTAGAAATGGCCTTTCTAGAAATTGATTTCCATTTTTCTAAGAGGAGAGTCATAAGCAAAAATGACCTCTCTAGAAATTTATTTCCATCTTTCTAAAAGAATAGTCGTTAATAAAGGAATTACCTCCCAAGGAGTTGATCTTTATCTTTCTAAGAGAAGAGCTAAACTTGACATTTTCTTCAGGAAATTGATATTCATCTTTCCAGAGGAGAATCTTAAACCTATGGAAGGCTGAGTCAACCCCATGAGGCTTGACCTGCAAATCCTAAGGATAATTTGAAGCTTGACTTTGGAGTGCTTAAGAAGCACAATAACTTTAGACCTATGGAAGACTGAGTCATCCCCACGAGACTTGACCTGCAAATCCTAAGGATATTCCGAAGCCTGACTTTGGAGTGCCTAAGAAGCACAATAATTTTAGACCAATGGAAGACTGAGTCAACCCCACGAGGTTTGACATGCAAATCCTAAGGATAACTCGAAGCTTGACTTTGGAGTGCTTAAGAAGCACAATAATTTTAGACCTATGGAAGATTGAGTCATCCCCACAAGGCTTGACCTACAAATCCTAAAGATAATCCAAAGCTTGACTTTGGAGTGCTTAGACTTAAAAAAGCGGAACACCTAGAACTTAAACATGTCATACTCTCAAATTGGTCCCCATACTTTAGGCCCATAATATTGAGCCACAATATGAGTCCCAATTAGGGAGTGGGGGCTAATGTTATGGGTGAAATTGGACCAGGGGGTAAACCCGAAATATTAAGGAAGTTAGAGGCAAAATAACTTGAAAGAATGTCAACCGGGGACGAAAACGGGCCAACACATATACACAAGGCCACAAAGCGAAGAAGTAGGGAATTTGGGTCAAAGCCAAAATTCCCATCCTTGGTCTAGGCCTCATAGGCCGAGGCCAACCACCTGATTGGCCTCCTTCGAGGGCACATAATCAACATGCCCCCAGCTCTTGGTCTCTTGGTTCAGCCCGGTTTGGTTCGACTTCTTCCTAATTCGTAAAGGATAGACAAAAAACCCTAAGAAGGGATGTCATATAAATACCTTTCTTCAACCTTGAAAAGGTAAGTCCTATCATCTTCCTAAACTCTAACTTGTTGCACTCATCGTTCTCCTCCTAATTTAAGCATCAGAGCTTGTGTGGCAAGTACCACACTGGTACACATGTTTCACTTATTTTGCAGGTCACGTTCTTCCCTGAACTATAAACTTATGGTTGCTATCATGTGAAGGTCAAGTACGTTACTCTGTTTGGATTTTGGCACAACATTGATAAAAAAACATTAAAACCCTTAATTTCGACCATTGCTTTGCCCATGGTGGAAAGTCATATTTATAGCACCATACATTTCTAGTCTCACAGATTCAATGACCCTTTTCATAAATAGAAACAAAGTTAGAGCTACAAGATCAGTTAGCGATTTTGTCTTTTATTTGTTATGTTTAGCCATATTTGGTCATATTTGTGAGAACGAGAACAAGAGCCCAAATTTAGCATTCTTGTCTTTTACCAATAATTTTTAGCATTTTTGGTCATATTTGTGAGAACGAGAACAAGAGCCAGATAAGAGCTAGATTGAGAGTTAGATCGAGAATTAGTGATTTTGTCTTTTACATATCATTCTGTGATTTTTGGCCTTTTTTTTTTTGCCACATTTGGCTATAGCGAATCATTTTTTTTTCTCCTATACGTGATCTTTGGTTTGGTCTATTACAATAATATCATTTTAAAATAAATTAAATAATATTATCTTATTATATCAAATATGTAATTGTAAATTATGTTTGGAAAATCTTTGTGATTTTTTTTCTTTTAAAATTATTTATATCAAGATTACGTGTTTTGTAAAAAAAAATCTACACTCAAATGAATCTTATCTCCATTGCGATTGACTTTATTTCATTGATTTTCATTACGATTGTAGTTCATTTTCATTACGGGTAAGTAAACAAGGCCTTAGTGGAGCAATGACAATTTTGTAATTTTGCAGATAAGGTGAAAATGGAAGGTTTGCTCATAAGGTTTAGGTTTATATACAAGTAATGTTACTACGTGTGTCACTATAGTATTGGCTCGATGAAAGAGGAACATAAATTGTCTGTTCGATGAAGAGGACATACCAAAAACTTTTACAATTTGACAATATATCTCCGCACCAATCTTAGAAAGATTAAATCTAATTCGTTCAAACAATATAACAATGTGGAAATTAGAATCAGAACGTTACACGTCATTGAATCTAAATCTAATGAATGTGGAGTATATTAATATAGTCAGTCAAGTTCATATATTGGTATATTAACTAAAATTAATTACAATTTTAAATTACTATGAAAATGTTAATATTTTTAAAATCCCATAATAAAAACAACCAATAAGGAATATAAATAAAGAAAGGGTGAGGAAGGAGTGGTTTGGACCTTTGTAAAAATAAAATTAAAAAAAAAAAAAAAGATTTGGAAAGTTCATAAAAAGTTGATGTACTATATAAAAGTAAGAGGAAAAGGGAAAAAAATCTCTTTCTTTTTTCTTTTTTTCTGGGCCTTTAACAATTCTCCACTAATTTCAAATCAACTTTTCATTGCAAAATCGAACTTAAAAGTTTATTGGTTAAATTTCATTTTATCAATTTTATCCATTTTTTTTCATTTATTTTGATTTTGGTCCTTCAACTTGTGTTCGATTTATATTTTTGTCCTTTAGTTTAAAATGCCAATTCTAATCTTCATAACTTTTATTAGAAATATGTAATTTATAAAAGTTGGATAACTAAAATTGAGATTTTAAAAATTAAACAAGAAAAGCGAAAAGTGCATAAAATTTGAAGGACCTAAATCAAACAGTCGAAAACTTAGGCCCCCATTTGATAAACCATTTGATTTTTTATTTTTTGTTTTTGAAAATTGTGTTTGTTTCTCATCATTTCTCTACCATAAGTTTCATCTTAAGAAAACATTTGAATTCTTAGCCAAATTCTAAAAGCAAAAACAAGTTTTTAAAAACTACGGCTCCCTTTGATAACCATTTAAATCCCATTTGATAACCATTTGATTTTTAGTTTTTAGTTTTTGGAAATTGTGCTTGTTTTCTTCTCAATTTTCTATAATGGATTTCATGTTTCCTAACAAAACATTTAAATTCTTAGCCAAGTTCCAAAAACAAAACACAAGTTTTTGAATACTACTTTTTTTAGTTTTCAAAACTTGGCTTGATTTTTGAAAACGCGGGTAAAAAGTAGATAACAAAACAAGAAAACTCATAGGTGTAAGTAGTATTGATAGGCTTAATTTTCAAAAACCGAGGTTATCAAACGAGACCTTAGTTTTTAATTTTTGGTTTTTGAAAATTGTGTTTGTTTTCTCACAATTTCTCTATAACATTTGAGTTTCTAGCAAATTCTAAAAACAAAAACAAGTTTTTAAAAACTACTTTTTTTACTTTTCAAAACTTGGCTTGGTTTTTGAAAACATATGTAAAAAGTAGAAAACAAAACAAAGAAATCCATAGGTGAAAGTAGTATTTATAGGCTTAATTTTCAAAAATCAAATGGTTATCCAATGGAGCCATAAAGATAAGAATAAAAAAATGATAATGATAATAATAATAATAGCATTTAAATTAAATTTGTTGAAAAAATGATGTTAATTTCATATAAACATACCACTCCTGTTTAACAAAAAAAAAGTTTGTAATTGTCAACTTGAGTATAACTCAACTGGTTAAGATATTATATCATTAACTAAAAGGTCATAAGTTCAAATTTCACCCCACATGTTGAACTAAAAAAAAAAAGTTTGTAATAGAGTTATTTTTGTTCATAATTAAAATTTTAAAATAATAGAAAAAAAAGTCCATGGAGAGAAGAAAGTATTTTAATTTTGAATTCTTGAATGTAATAAACATGGGAAAGAATTTTAACTTTAACGAAAAAAATACATTTTTAGTTTCTGAGTTTGGTTGTATTTGGGTCTCTAAGTTTTCAAACTCAACAAATTTATCGCTAGGTTTGCATTTAGTTCCATCTTAGTCTCTCCGTCAATTCTTTCATTAATTACTAATGGAAAGTTGATATAACATTTGTTTTTTATTAAAAAAAATACATTTTTTAATTTTAAATTCTTTTAATTAAAAAATACATTTTTATTCTTCTTCTTTTTTCTTTTTCCCTCTCTTCCTTCTCAACCCTAAACCCTCCTCCCATGGCCAACGCCGTTCTCTTTTTTTTTTTTTCCTTTTCTTTTCTTCTTCTCCTCTTTCTTCCCTCTCCAAATTCTTCTTCTATTTTCCCTTCTCTCCTTATTCCCTGCTTTAAAAAAGAAAAAGTAAAATGAAGGAAATTTTTCCTAAATGAAACGAAGGGAGATTCTCTTCGTTTTACTTTTTTTTTTTTTTAAGCAATGAAGAAGGAGAGAAAGGAGGAGAAAGAGAGAGAACAAGAAGAGAAGGAGAGGGAAGGAGAAGAAAAAAAAGAGAGGGGAGAAGGGTTCAGGGAGAATGCAGAGGGAGGAGGGAGAAGGAGGAAAAAGAAAAAAAAAATTAAAAATGTTTTTTTTTATTTTAAAAATAAAAAAGTAAAAAATAATAAAATAATAAAAAATATTTTTTAAATAAAAAACAAATGCTACATCAGCTTTTCATTAATAATTAACGAAAAACTGTTGAAATGACCAAAATGGAGCTAAATGCAAACTTCGAGTAAATTTATTGAGTTGGAAAACTCAATGACTCAAATGCAACTAAACCTAAACCTTAAGGACTAAAAGTGTATTTTTTTCTTAATCTTAATCTTAGCAATTAATGTATTTATTTTTATTTTTATATAGATATGTATTTTCTAAATTTTACAAAAGTAAACTTTATATTCAAGGAAATAATGTAAAAGCATCATCTCAAAATGAGAGAGAGAAATAATGTAAAAGCATTCGTATCAAAGTGTCTTTATTTATTTATTTTTTTTTTTTTGAGAACCAAAGTCTCTTTATTAACTCGTAAAATCAAATAAAGTGATTCCAATCTCAAAAGGTTCCAAAACTTTGCAAACAAATCTTTGTTATTTTCTCTAAAATTTTGTAGTTATTCTGGTATTAATTCCTAGATTTTCAAATATTTTATTTTATTCACTAAAATTACAATTAATCTATTTTAATTTTAAAAAATTACATACAATTATTTTTGTTTTTACCATTATTTTTTCTTTAATCATTTGACAAGAGTCTAAATTCATTTGAAAGTTCCACACATAATCTATTATATGTCATTTTAAACAATTATTTATATAGATATCTAGTAAATGAACAAAAGATGTGTCAATGTTTGACTTTTTTGTTAAATATTTTATTTAATATTTATTGGTCTTAAATCTCATTTAAATCTCTAAACTTTTAGGTTTATTTCTTTTTGGTCCATACTTTCAAAATATGATTTTAGTTCCTAAACAAATTTTCATCCTCACATTTGTTGTACTAAAAAAAGTTGCTTTTGTCGTTGCTTTTGTCATTGCTTTATTATTGTTACCTAATATCCCTCATTCAACACTCATTTTAACCAACTTATAGAACTACTTGAATTAACCATCTAACTTCAATACATGTTGCACATTCTCTCTTAAAATAAGTATACATGTCCAATGTTATCTAATTAATCATATTCAAATCTATTAATCATATTCAAATCTATGATATTCATCTATTAAATAATAATTGATGGTAGCATAACGGTAAGAACAAAAAAAAAAAATTGGGTATACAATATATAAAATAGTCCCTAATCTTTGGAGAATTCTTAATTTGGTCTAATTTTACCCTTAGTATATTAAATATTTTTATTAGGTTATTCTATAAAAAGCTTGTATATATATACATACAAAGTTGTTGCATCATTAAATTATTAACTTATTAATATATTTTAGCAAGTAGACATTCATTACTCAAATGTACATGTGCTTGAAATCTAACTTGTCCATCAACAAAATCTATTTTCTTCAAAGTCACATTCACACATGTCCAAATATGTTAATAAGGTAGTAATTCAATGACACATCTGTTAGTTTTTTTTTTTTTTTGGTATGAAATGACAAAATTGAGAATCTTCAATAAATTTAGAGATAAATTTGAGATTTTTAAAAGATTAAGAATCAACTTGAAAATTACCGAAACGATTAAAGACCATTTAATATATTTAACTCTTTTCAAGTCTAAGAACTAAATTTAGACGGTTTAGAAGTACAAAGATTAAAATATAAAAAAATATAAAAATAATATTTTGGAAATTCAATGAAAGACGATATTTTGATCTCCACTCCACAATTGTTGCACTCAAAGAAATTCCAAGACAATGGTAAGGTTGAAAATAGAATAAAAGTAGTTAGAATACTAAAATAGAATTTGAAAGCAATCTTTTCACCTCAGACAGACTTGTAAAGTCCGTCTTTCCACTCCAACCATTCCCATTTCCACCGGATCCACTCAGTTCCATTTCCATTCGGCCAAACAAAAGAGAAAACCAAAAACAGAGGATTACCCATGAATTCGATGCTTACATTGGCGGTGGCGACGTTTGCAGCCGTCGTCGCCATCATCTTCTCGCTCCAAACCCCTTTCCTCAACCAGCTCCTAGCGCCGCCGCAGATTGCCGGAACCCATGACTATCTTCATTCCGCCACCGTCATCCCGGTCACCGGAGCAATCGGACCGGAGAGCTTGATTTTTGACCCGAACGGGGAAGGCCCTTACACCGGGGTCGCAGACGGCCGGATTCTCAAGTGGCAAGGCGATGGCCGCGGCTGGACTGATTTCGCCGTCACCAGTTCTCAGAGGTATAATCTTATCTTCTTGCTTTGATTCTGTTTTATCGGAGAAGTTTGAACCAATTGTGTATTGATCAGTACACGGATTTGTTCGGTTCGCTGTGAAGGAATTCTGAATTTGTACAAAAAGTGTGCCGATGAAGGTGAATGGCAATGTTTTAGGAGAGGGCTTTGTCAGTTCTTTTTGTAGCTGTATATTGTGTAATATTATCAATGAATGGTGATACTTGGCTGCAACTTGTGTTTTTTATTAAGCAGGATCGGAGTTGAATTATTGTTATTATATAAAATATTTTGGAGATGACTGGTTCATCACAAGTTTGTCCTTTGAAAATGGTGAATTTACATTTAGAAGGAAGAGGTTTTTGTTGGAATTTTGAAAGATTTGACGTTTGGTTGTAAGATTGTTTGGTTTGGAGAATTGATTATTCGTTGATGCATTGACCTCGTCTTTGGTTTCTTCTTATTTTTTGCCTTAACGTCCATTTCAACTGGTTGAGGAATCATTTTGAGGTCTTGTCTTTCATGTGTCTGTATGAATTTGAAACAAAGAACTATCGAGGGTTCAAATCCCTCTCTCTCGTTTTACTCGGTGAACATACATGTGTCTTTCTTTTCTTGGATATGCTTGGCTTAGTATCATGAAAGGGCTGGCTTGGATCCCACCTACCCAGCCGAAACTTAGATTTTTGGGGTTTATACATCTTGTCCATCAATTATTTGTTCTTGACAACTGCTGGACTTAGTAAGCTTCTCCTTGTTGTCTCATGATTGCTTGAATAAGATATCTCACTGGATTGACACTGGGAAAGGACACATCGAAATCATCTCTTAGGCCTAAGAAAAACACAACCATGCTCTCTATAGAATTTGAGCCAATGACAATGGGTTTTGAAGTACTTCACTTTTCTGTCTTATAAATTTCACTTTACTGTTCGTATTGGAACTGTGGGAATGTCTGTTTTAGATGTGCATGTTTGTGTTTTGCTCGCTGGAAATGGGACTGTGCATATGATTGTTTGGCAAATATTATTCATTTTTCAGGTTCACCCACCATTTAATTCATTTTATTTTTTGTTCTTGAAGGAGCGAGTGTGTTCGCCCGTTTGCACTTGAATTGGAGCATGTTTGTGGGAGGCCATTAGGACTGCGTTTTGATAAGAAAACTGGAGACCTCTACATCGCCGATGCCTATCTCGGCCTTCATGTAGTGGGACCTGCTGGAGGTTTGGCAACAAAACTTGTGACTGAATTCGAAGGCAAGCCACTTCGCTTCACAAATGATCTTGATATTGATGAAGAAAGTGATGTGATTTACTTTACGGACAGTAGTACAGTTTTCCAAAGAAGGTAATTTAGACTTAAAAGCATATTCATGCCTCATTTTAGCAACTGATCTTAAAGAAGAAAATCAGAGGAAAGAATTTGAAAAATCTGATAAAAACTATATGATGAACATAAGCTTAATTGTTTTTCTTGTTCCTGAGTTTTCTTTGTAATGCTTAACTGAATTACTATGTTTGTAATGTCAATTGGTTATCTCCGTTTTAACATTTTCCTTTGAAAAGGAGTGGAGTTTGCTTTTATATGTCAACACTTCATTTGAAACTGGAACTGAAGACCATTAACTTGCTGTGGTACTATTGACTTTATTTTTAAACTTGGGTTTTGTGAATGTTTTATACTTGCAGACAGTTCATGGCATCGATCTTGAGCGGAGATAGCACAGGAAGGTTATTTAAGTACCACCGAGCTAGTAAACAAGTTACGATTTTATTACAAGGCCTTGCTTTTGCCAATGGTGTTGCATTAAGCAAAGACAATTCGTACGTGCTTGTTGTTGAGTCCACCTCTGGCAGGATCCTCAGATTTTGGCTTCGAGGTTCTGAAGCAGGAAACTTCGACGTTCTCGCTCAGCTTCCGGGCTTTCCCGACAATATTAGAAGGAATTCCAACGGAGAATATTGGGTTGCTTTGCATGCTAAAAAGGGAATTGTTGGGAGATTGGTTTCTTCAACCTCTTGGTTTGGGAAGTTACTGTTGAAGCTTCCTGTTGATGTCAAGCAATTGCATGGGTTGCTGGTGGGAGGGAAGGCCCATGCAACTGCCTTTAGGTTGAGTGAGGAAGGAGAGGTTTTGGAGACATTGGAAGATTGTGAAGGGAAAACTTTGAAGTTCATTAGTGAAGTGGAAGAGAAGGATGGAAAGCTGTGGTTTGGGTCGGTTCTAATGCCGTTTGTGGGCGTTTATGAACTGAAGTAGACTCGTTTTAAGCTATTTCTCGAGTTACTATTCGAGTAGATAGTTCACTCTTGCTTCGTGTAGTTCTAGTTTTCCTTTTTGAAATAGAGCAACTATCCTGTATGAGATCATAAAAACCCTTTGAACATGCTCTTGTTGATCTTGGTTAATATATTCGGATTTTAAATCTTCATTTTTGTCTTGTAAATAGATTGTGGTCTATATTTTGAACATATCCTTTCACTTTTAGGATAGTTGTGGAGTTAAAATGAGTTTAGTTATGTTTCTTTTTGGTAAAAAATGTGGTAGGTCTCTAGATATTGAATATTAAAATCTAACAAGTTGATAATTTTTAAAAACAGAAAAAATTCAATTTTTACCTTTAAACTTGTGAAGTTGTATCAATTTTCACCCTAAGTTTTAATTTCATCAAATTGGACCTTAGATTTAGATAAGTGTTATACTGTGTACCCATCATTCAATTTTCGCTGACTCACCCACTAATTTTAACAAAAAGCAATGCAAAAATCTCTATAAACTCAGTCATTTCAATAATATCAAGTTTTGCACAAATTTTAGTTTGATTAATGCAAAAATTAACCATTGAATAAATTTGCCAAAACTCACAAATTTTAACAAAAATCTAGCTCTAATGTTACTTTTCTTTGAAATTCTATCAATTTTGTATAATAAATATTAGGGGTGCTAAAACAAACCGACCGAACTGAACTCGTCCAAACTAACTAGTTCGGTTCGATTATTTGGAGAAAATTGGACACCTTGGTTTTATATTTAAGAAAATTAAAAATTTTCGGTTCAGTTCGATTTAATTGATAGAAGTCTATGAACCGAACCGAACTAATTTAATTAAAAGTATGTATTAAAAGAAGTAGGGTTAACAACATAAATGGTTATGATAGTCTTTTTGTTAAATGGCCATTACGTTTAGATTTTTTAATTATGGCTATTTTCTAATTTTTTTGCATTACAAACAATTTTATCAAGACAAGAATGTCATTCAATAAAAATATTTAGCAAGATGGTATTGTCCAACAACATATTCCTATCTCTAAGGTAATTAAGATTCTATTCCCCTAAAATATATTTAAATAACTGAAGTAAAATTTGAAATTAAAAAAAAATACTTTGTGATTTTAAAAATTAAAAATTGATTTCATAAGTAATGACTAAATTAAATAAATAGACAAAAATTGTCAGGAGCTTTCCTCTATCTCCCTCTATCTCCCATTTTACGTAGAAGGTAAAGATGTTTATTAACACTGTAAATGTTTAGAATTTTCATGAGTACATTAGATGTAGAATAATATTTATATTGGCGAATAAAAAGCAATGAGATGAAATTAACGTTTTCATTCACATCAACAACTAGTGGTATTTACACTGTCCTTGTCAACATATTCATTGACACTTTCATTTACCTATGTAACTAGTGTTGTTTACACTCAAGTATATTCATTGATACTTTCATTTACATCTAACTAGTGGTATTTACACTGTTATTGTCATCCTTGATGCAGCAAACAAACAAACAAAATATTAAATCTATAACTACAAGCAGTAATTGGGCTCTATTTTATTAGTTGTAATTTTAGTAAAATGGCCTAAAGAAAGGACTATAAGTAATAGTAATTTGAATAAAGTAATGTCATTTGAGAAATTTCAACTAATTCAAATGAAATACTTGACTCTTACTTGTTGAAATCAAGGTCCATGTCGTTCGTGTGTTAAGCCAACTCTAAGCCTACCAAGCACAACCTAGGCAATGAATGGTTGATCGTCGCTGCAGTGCCACCAAGCGCTATATCCATAACGTTGCCTGCAAGACAAGAAAGATCTAAACACCGATGTAGTGCTTGCCACACAGGCTCTGATACTTAAGTTAGATTGGAGGAATTTTAGTGTAGCAAGGATGTTAAGAATGAGATTGGACTTACCTTCTACCCCTAGAAGAAGAGAATTTATATGGGTTTATTTACAAATTCGTGGCGAATCAGGAAGAGGAAAAAGCTGGAATGGGTTGGATCGGGACCATGGTTAAGAGGAAGTTTGGCATGTGCCCCTTATGGGGTTGGCCTCGACCTAGGCCGAGGGCGACCAAGGAACTTGGGCCTCATGGGGAGGGAGTGATCGAGCTTGTTAGACTAGTCAAATAATATTTGTAGCCAATTCTAGCTAATATTTATAGTATTAGTAGGCTGAGTCGATCCACAGGGGAATCTAGATAATTACTTTCTCTTTTAATTCAAATTATAGAAACTGAAACCTTAACTTGGGGGTGAGGGTTGTGCAGAAATGTAAAAGAGCGTAAAAATAGAAAATAAAAGATCAAGAATGAAATTATCTCACCACGACTCCAATTTGAGAATTCCATATAGTCTTGTATGTAACTTTGATTACAGTCCAACAAGAATCAAATTTAGTTGAATTAACCAGCTCTTCCGGTAGAGCTGGAGAACCCCTAAATGGTTTCCTTATCTAGACTAACTCAACATATCATTGATTTAGCCCTAATTAGCTCTTTTTGGGTACGATAATGTTCCATACTTACTAAGCTAATTGCATTTTGAATGGGAATTGATCAGAACGCATTAATTAACTTGGATAGCCTAATTTAACTAACGAGTTATTTTTTCCCTAAAGCCTATCATGCAAAATACACGAGAGAACAGCGCCTACTAGGCAAACATGAGCCGGCTTTGTGCTTCTAAATTAAGCAAGAAATCGAAACGAAAGCACACAAATTTAGGCAAATAAGTGAACAACCATACATGCTCGAGTTGTCAATTCTAACATGCAGTCTAATTCTAACATTAAAGCAAAAGACAAAACATGCTTAAGCTGAAATTGATATAGAAATTAAAGGTTAAACCTCACAAAGTTACATTGAAACTCGACTTCAATCCTGAATTGGCGTTACGATCTAACCGATAATCTCTTAAACGACTCTCGACCCCATGGATTGAGAAAAAACCATCCCAAGTTAAAAGTAACATTGTACAAATGGGATAAACACTAAAGAACGGTCAAAAAGTGGAGAGAGTTTTGCCCTAAAAGGGAAATTTCTTTTTATACTTCTCGAAGTAGCGTCGAGACGAGATGTTACAGGCAGCATCTCAACACTACTAGCATCTAGGATAGCGTTTCGTAGCATCAAGGGGGTTTGCTCGATGCTCCAATGCAACAACGTCTCGACATTGTCCTATTCTATTAGCTACTGTCTTTTACATCCGAATGCAGAGTGTTGAGATACTTGGAATAGTGTTGCGACAATCTCGTTATGGGCATTTTGGTAACTTTGCTCCATCTTTTTGCTCGGTTGCTCGAATGACCTCCAAGTTGCTCCAATTAATCACGAACTGACGAAAACACTCCTTGAAGCTCCTAAAACTCAATTCCCTACAAAAATGACAGTAAACACATAAAATCCACACAAAATAGCACAAATTAACTGAGTTAAGATAGGACTTTTTTGGTCCTATCAAATTACCCCATGAAGGAATGAACATTTCACTCTGCATCTTTATTTAAAATTAAACTAAAAATTAAGGTTAAGCAAACTTACTTGGAGTAAATTTGGAGATATTTCTGGCGGATTTTTATATCCTCCATAAAATCTTCCTTGATATGACTTGAACACAGGACTAAGACTTGTGGGAGTCTCTTGAAAGAAAATCCACAAGGGATTGGAGAGGAAGAGGTCTAGAGAGAATTATCTAATTCTCTATTGAGGAGATATGTGTTATGTCTAATGGCTCAACCCAAGGGTCCTATTTATAGAGACAAAGGGAAAATTTTTGCCTTAATTAAAATATTGTATTTTAACATATAATATATTAAAATATATCTTATATTTATTTGAATCTCATTCAAATCTCCTACGATAATTATTTATTTGAATCTTATTCAAATTCTATAAATATCTTTTATTTAATGTATCTAATATACATTAATTATTTTAATATTTAATGCATCAAATACAATATATATATTTTCCTCTTATATATTTAATATATCTAATATATTAACTATTAATTTGAACATTTCAAAATTTTCTTTCAACTAAATTAATCTTTTAGTATTATTATGAACTAGCAATGGGACCTTATGGACCTACAGATTATAAGCTCCAATGATACAAAATCTATTAATTAAACTCTTTAATTAATTAATTTTCATTCATTAACTATAGGTCACTCTACTATAGACCTAGAGTTGCACTCTTATGCACTATAGGACAAGTTGTGTCCATAGATATAATCATTACATGCAAGTCGATCCTTCACGAGTTGTTCATAATTACAATTGGGTCAAAAGTCCGTTTTACCCTTGTAATTACATCTTGCACCTTAAGTATCATTGATCCTCTAATGAACAATCTATTTATAATCTAATTATAAACTAAGTCCCTCTCGGGCCAGTGAGAAGGTGGGGCCCCATTGTTCAAGTCTCGAAATCAGCACTCAATGGAACTACTCATCTACTTACCATATATGGAAAAGAGTGAATTCCATATTGTGAGATTATGTTCCCAGCTCCCTATTTGGTCAAGTCCCCAAAATGGTAGGCATATTGAATCGACTACAAAAGCCAATCTCACCCATACAAATCAAAGGACAAGCCCTCACAGGCAGAAGTTCACAACTCACTCAGGATTAAGATCGAGTCGCATATGATCGTTCTGATGAAATATTAATCTTCTCAATTAATGGATTTATAAAGAGAGATTAAATATTGAATTGAGGCTTTCTAATAGTTGCCTAGCGTATTTGAAGTAGGGTATCAGGTCTTCACGTTTTACCTTGTATTGGAACAATAATTGATTCACTACCAATTTTGAATCTCCATAAATTTCAATATATGTCACCCCGATTTCTATGGCTATTTGAAGACCAATAATGAGTGCTTGATATTCGGAAACATTATTTGAATATACTTCTCCAAATGTGAAGTTGTATGGCAACATGTGCATTTTAGGCAAGATGAATACTACACCTGCCCTTGCACAATTCCTTCGAGCTGCACCATCGAAATACATAATCCTAGGTTCAGCAATTTCAATGTAGAAGATCTCTTCATCAGGAAATTCTTCAGACAACTTCCAATATGACAGTACTAGTTGGTTTTCCAAAAAATCTGCCAAGGCTTGCCCTTTCACCGCCTTTTGCGCACGTAAACAATATCATATTGTTGAAGTTTGATCACCCACTTAGCCAATCACATTGAGATAATTAGCCTAGATAGAACATATTTAATCAGGTCAGCCTTTGCCACCAAGTGCACTGTGAAAGCTTGCATATAATGTCTCAGTTTTTCAATGGCGAAGAAGAGCAAAAGACACATATTTCAATTGGTGAATAATTTAGTTCTACCCCATTCAAAGTTCTACTTAGATAGTAGAGGGCACATTCTTTACCCTTCTCACTTTCTTGTTTGAGTAATGCTCCAAGCGACATTTCTTGTGCAACAATATACAATATCAATAGTTTTCCTGCTATGGGGGAGTCTAAAGCAGGAGGGTTGAGCAGATACTTCTTTATGCTGTCAAAAGCATTTTGACATGCTTTATCCCACTCAAAGGTTATGTCTTTCCTTATCAATCTTTGAAATGGTGGCATCGTCCTGCCAGATTGGAGATGAACCTTCTAAAATAAGCCAAACGTCCTTGGAGACTTCTAAGCTCTCGCAAGTTCCACGACTCTGAAATTTTCTGAATGGCATCGATCTTGGATTGGTCGATTTAGATCCCTCGATGCTTGACTACGAAACCAAGAAATTTTCTTGATGTCAAGCCGAAGGCACATTTAAGAGGATTCATCTTCAATCCGAAAGGCATCACCTTGTAACAGTATATTCCTTTTGGAGTTCTGAATGCTTTCATTTCTTCCTCGTCAAGGGCCATCTCAATTTGATTATATCCTGATGATCCATCCATGAAAGATAAGGCTTCATGTCCCGTGGTAGCATCGACCATAAGCTCCATGATAGGAAATTGGGAAATTGTCTTTAGGACATGCATTATTTAAATTGTGGAAGTCGACACATACGCAAAGTTGTTCATTCTTCTTTTTAATTGGAACAATGTTCACTATCCATGTTGGATACTTTACTTCTCAAATGAACCCTGCCTCAATCAATTTATTGACTTCAACTTCAATTTGTGGAACGAGTTCTGGCCGAAAATGTCTTTGGGCTTGCTTGATTGGTCGGTATCCTTATTTAATCGCAAGATAGTGGACTACTATCTTAGGATCAAGTCCTGACATCTCTTTGTATGACTAAGCGAAGAAATCTTTGTATGCGGTAAGCAAGCTTAAATATTCACCTTCTTCTTCCTCATTAAGTGACTTTATGAAGGTTGGTCGTGGTTCTTCTATCGTACCAAGGTGTTAGGATTTATACCCTAAAGCCTCGAAATTAATAATTTATTTAATAATTAATAATAATTTTGATTATTGTATTTGCAATATAATATTATCCATTATATGAAAAATCCAAGATTATTAGCGTAATCTTGAACAGTATGTGGTGGACATACGGGAGGATCATGTTCAAGAAATAACCTAAAGGGTCATAGTATATGGATAAGGTTGGGTGCCTTATCCTGGTAACACTATTGATACGACCCACTTTGTAATAATTACAAATGATTTGATCCAAATCGTTCATGTGGAGACATGTGAGTGAGTGTATCTTATACAATGAATTTGTGTAAGACTGGACTACGAAAGATTTAATCTCTCTTTATAACTCCATTAATTGAAAAGATTAATATTCATCAGGATGATCATATGCGACTCAATCTTAATCCTGAGTAAGTTATGAACTCTTGCCTGTGAGGGCTTGTCCTTTGATTTGCATGGGTGAGAGTGGATTTTGTAGCCGATTCAATATGCCTACCATTTTGGGGACTTGACCAAATAGGGAGCTAGGAACATAATCTCACAAGATGGAATTCACTCATTCCCATATAGGGTAAGTAGATGAGTAGTTCCCTTAAGTGCTGATTTCGGGACTTGAACAATGGGGCCCCACCCTCTCACTGGCCCGAACGGGACTTAGTTTATAATTAGATTATAAACAGATTGTTCATTAGAGGATCAAGGGTACTTAAGGTGCAAGATGTAATTATAGGAGTAAAACAGACTTTTGACCCAACTGTAATTACGAACAACTCATGAAGGATTGACTTGCATGTAATGCTTATATCTATGGACACAACTTGTTCTATAGTGCATAAGAGTGCAACTCTAGGTTTATCGTGGAGTGACCTATAGTTAATGAATGAAAATTAATTAATTAAAGAGTTTAATTAATAGATTTTGTATCATTGGATCTTATAATCTGTAGGTTCATAAGGTCTCATTGCTAGCTCATAGTAACACTAAAAGATCAATTTAGTTGAAAGAAAAATTTGAAATGTTCAAATTAATATTTAATATATTAGATATATTAAATATATAAGAGAAAAATATATTTATTGTGTTTGATACATTAAATATTAAAATAATTAATGTACATTAGATATATTAAATAAAAGATATTTATAGAATTTGAATAAGATTCAAATAAATAAATATCGTAAGAGATTTGAATGAGATTCAAATAAATATAAGATATATTTTAATATATTAGATATTAAAATATAATATTTTAATGGCAAAGATTTTCCCTTAGTCTCCATAAATAGGACCATTGGGTTGAGCCATTAGACATAACACATATCTCCTCAATAGAGAATTAGAGAATTCTCTCTAGACTTTTTTCTCTCTAATCCCTTGTGGATTTTTTTTCAAGAGGCTCCCACAAGCCTTGGTCCTGTATTTAAGTCATAGTCAAGAAGATTTTATGGAGGAGATAAAGATTCGTCAGAAATATCTCCATATTTACTCCAAGTAAGTTTGGTTAATCTTAATTTTTAGTTGAATTTTAAATAAAATCAAAGACGATCCAATGCTTCCGCCACGGAGTGAAACGTTCATTCCCTTCAATTGGTATCAGAGAGGTCTTTGAATTTTATTTAGAATTAAGGTGTCGTATGGTGGGTATTTTCATTTCATATATGTAGTTTGCAAATTGATTGTTTAGGCTATTTGGCATTAGATTTATTAATTTGATTAGATCTTTGTAAAACCCATGAGGGTTAGGATTTGTTGTATTTTTTTTTCTTTAAATAAATCTATCAAGAAGAGCCAAGAAGAAGAAGAATTGTCAAATTGATTGACCCACTTAAAAATATCATAAAGCAGCAGCTGTCGTAAGAGAAAACTAGACTAAGTGATGTAGGCGATCATCAATTCTTAATCGGAGATATTATTGAAGTGGTGAAGTATTTTCGTTGATTCCAAGTTCCAACCTAGCGACATGAACTTAAAAACTTATTTGTTTTTTTTTTCCTCTTCGTTGTTGACGGCATATTGTGGTGAGGAGGTTCTATTGGCAGTGAATATGTATGGATTATATTCAATATACCAAGAACCATAAAGCATGCAAAATTGCAAATGATATATATTTATATAAATGATTTGTTGCTTGTGCATTTGATTGGCAGAGTGCAAGTCATGTTGCATCACAAATCCAATTTGAATTTAAATTTCAATTTCCAGTGCTTAAGTGAGGCAATGAATATTGGTGGAGTATTGAACTTGAGTTTGTTGAGGCTGCAGTCGGTAAATTTAAGTTGATGGATGCATTTTTATGATCATCTCTTGTGTGGCGGCTAGGGTTAAGTTGGAAGACAAATTTATGTTTTCTAAACCCTAAATTTAGATGGCACAATCAAGGAAAGGAATTGAAGACTAAGATATGTCTTGGAAATTCAAATGATGTAATTTTAAATGTAGTCTTTAATTTCTTAGAATATGTCAAATATGCCGGTCAATTTTGCTTTGCTTTAATTCAATTATGCATGTGATGTATATTTTTAATTGCTTGATTATTGCATAAAATATGCCATTTAGATTAAAATCCTACCATAGGTTAAGCATGATCATGCATCTTAATTAATTTTTGAATATAATTGTTATATTTGAAAATTTGATTAGGTTGTTTCCTAATAGAATTGAGATATTTTTTTCTAAAAAGTTTATATTTTCCATATATTTTAATATAATTGTTATATTTGAAAAATTGAATTAAGATATTTGCTTTCTTAATTAGATTGCATGCTTTCCTAATAAGATTAGGGTTTCCTTTAATTAAAGATATTCTTGATTCTTGTTTTAAGTAGTTTAAAATTTGAATTTAATTCTAATGGTATTAGAATATAGGATAATCTTTTAATTTTTTTTAAAGAGTTTAAAATGGTAGAATTTTGAGATTATCCATTAAGTGAATTAGTTTTTTTTAATAGGACTAAAAACATGGCTTAATAATTCACTTGGGTTCATCAATCTAATAATTAATAGATAATTAAAGATTAATGAATTTGAAATAAAAATTGACTATAAGAGAACTCTGTCTATGGAAGCTTTTGTCTAGACTGGGGTATTTAAGTTGACCGAAAGGGAACATCTCTAACTGGGAACCGATCTGGGAGTTGAATTAGTCAAATTTTATTTACTTTCACTAAGCATGCTCATAATGTGATTAATTTTTTTTAATAGTTTTAAAACTTAGTAATTCACATTAAAATCAGTCTAACAACATAAAGATTATGAAATGGTAAATTTAGGAATTTAGATAAATGAGATTTTCCTAATTTGTCTAAGTAAGAGAAAACCCTATTTCAAATTAGTAAGTGAGAGAAGGAAATGTGTCAACATATCCTACGGTCTCCATCATTGGTTCACATCGTGAGATTCATGCAGGCCTCGTGGCGGCTTTTGGACCGTCCTCCTACAGAAGGTATTTGCATGGGTCAATATCAGGGTGAACTCTTGAGAATGATAGGATTGTAGTTTTGTTTCCAATACTTGACATACCCTACGACGGCACTTGTTGGGATAAAATTACGGGATCTAAAATGATGGATCACACATACAAAGGTTTTATTAAGGTTGTTAATGATGTCCTTGACCAAACTAATGGTAACTAAATATTATAGGAATAAGAGTTATATTCTAGTATAATATTTGGTTGAGATTGTCTCAGTTTAGCAAAGTATTCTTTGGCGTTCTAGTCACTAAAGTACCATAGCATTAGAAATGATTTATACGGTTCATTTTTCAAATCGTTTGATTTTTATGCTAAAATTGAATAGGTAATTATTTGCATGATGTTAATTTATATATTTTATATATTTCAATATTATGTCAGTTTCTTTCATAATTTTTAATTTTATTACTGATAAGTCAAAATTGAGAAAAATTTATTACTTTGAAAAAGTAACATTAACACTATAATGGCGGTGTAAAATATTTATTTGTCTTTATTGAGAAATGTTCTCAAAACCTATTGCCAATGCTAATCGAATTGTTCATGAAGCACATGATTAACGAATCAAAAGTAAACGAGATAATTGTCTAAATGATCGTGAATTTAAGTATTACAAAATTCCAAGAAAACAAACCAAATGACTAAAGTTATATAAAAAGAAATAGTTTCTAAGTTAGTCAGGACAGTTATGATGAGAGACATTTTTGAAATACCTCTATGGGAAGAATAATATAGATGAAAGTAAATTTGATTTCCTAGATTTTTGGTGGAGAAGAAATAACGCCACCTAGATAATTGATATAAGATTCACTATCAAGATTTATTATTTATTACATTTAATATGTAATTCTTGGAAAATACTTAACATGCAGAATTGTTTCTACAGGTTGGCATCAGGAAACCTATCTTAGTTAGCATAGTGGGAGACATTAAGTTGTCATCATGTAAAAAATTGTTACTTAATGCTGAATATGGTATTTTTAGTAACCATAAGAGAAATTCAATTTCTCGAACTTTTTACTAAAATGTTCATATAGTATGAATTACTTTGAAGTATGAAAAATTTATATTTTCACATTTGTTTGAAAATACATTTAGATAAAAATAAGAACAATTGTGTATGTTAAAAATGTTGACATATATTATACTACAAAATATGAGATATTCAAGATTATAGAATCCATAATAGAAAGACATTGTGTTTCTCCTAAAAGATGATACTTGACTTTGGCTATTAAGGTTGATTAACATCAACTTGAATAGAATGAAAAGACTAGTAAGAAGTAATTTTCTAAAAAGTTAATTAATTACTGTACAGTAGATCTTGCCTTTCATGCAAGATAATCATTGAGCCTTTATTAGATAGGACTAGAACGCCAAAGAATACTTTGGGCTTACACATTCTGACCCAAGTGGTTTGGTGAATGTAAAGCAAAATAACGAGTTTTTGGGTTTTTCTTCCTGGTACATTCAGTCCAACCGTGGGGTTACATCCGAGAAGATCATTTGTTCTTCCTTAATTCCGATCCAATCCAAACGAAATTTTGGATTGTAAAGATTCGTTCTTTCTTGACGAAGAACAAGATTGAATCGATTGGATTCTAAGGGAAAATTGTGGGTGAATTGAATGTAAACCTTCTGTGTTCTTAGTTGTTTTCTGAGTTGAACTCTATTTTAGTTCAGATTTGGTTGTAATACTTTGATTTTTTCTTCTTTACTTCTTGTATTAAACATTAGGTGTGAGTTTTAGATCAAGGAAGCACTTGGAGTTAATTTTCAGGAAATTTTTGGTTACCAGGTAGTCCAGCAAGTATATTTTCAAATTAATGAAGTTTTGATCATTGCTTTCTTCAACATGGACTTCAATCTTTACTATTTTTATGTTACAATAAGCACTTGTCATCCTTAAGTTTTGTTTTAGACTAAGTTTAGAAGTTACTCTCTTCATCATGGAAATTATTTTCAATTTTTACTTAGAAGCTTTTGAGTTAGTTATGAGCTAAAACTTCTTATGGAGTTCAAGGATGTGAATTCCCTAAGGGGTAAGTAGAGCTTAAATTGCAAAGAACAACCAAGCCTACATTTCAATTGTTTGCTTGTGTTAAATTAAATGTCTTTGTGATCCTAGATTGATCAAATAGGGTAGCAAACTAAGCTTGAAACTAATACCGACATGGTTAGTGAAAAGTAGATTTCTCACAAGCAATGGAGATAAGAGCTTAGACATAAGCCAATCTTTACCCTAGACATAAGGCAAAAGACTCCAAAACTGAGTAAAAGTATATGGGCCAATTGATCTAAGTTAGAGGGACTATATACATATAAGTCACTCACTTAGTCTCCTAATAACCTAATTACAAGGTGAATAGGAGTAGCAATTTTGGTTTATAATTGCGTGTAGGGTAGGGTTGATATTATAATTTTGGTTTGGCAATTTATCATTTAGGGTAATGAACATTCTTGAGCCTCGTCCCTTTTTCATTAAGTTATCACTGTGCTTCTTTCATTTCTTTGCTATTTTGTATTTCTTGCAATTTTGATTATGCAATTTTTCAATTAAGTTATCAAGTCCTCCCTCATCAATTACTATTGGAATTTATGCCATAAAGCCTCGTAATTAATGATTTATTTAATCATTAATAATAATTTTGATTATTTTATTTACAATATAATATTATCTATTATATGAAAAATCTAAGGTTATTAGTGTAATATTGAACAATATGTGGTTGACATACAAGAGGATCATGTTCAAGAAATAACCTAAAGAGTCATAGTATATGGATAAGGTTGGGTGCCCCTTATCCTGGTAACACTATTGATATGACCCACTTTGTAATAGTTACAAATGATTTGATTCAAATCGTTCATGTGGAGACATGTGAGTGAGGGTATCTTATACAATGAGTTTGTATAAGACTGGACAACGAAATATTTAATCTCTCTTTATAAATTCGTTAATTGAGAAGATTAATATTTCATCTGGATAATCATATGCGACTTGATCTTAATCCTGATTGAGTTATGAACTCCTGCCTGTGAAGTCTTGTCCTTTGATTTGCATGGATGAGAGTGACTTTTGTAGCCCACTCAATAAGCCTACCATTTTGGGGACTTAACTAAATAGGGAGTTGAGAACATAATCTCACAGGATGAAATTCACTTCTTTCCATATAGGGTACGTAGATGAATAGTTCCCTTAAGTGTTGATTTCAGGACTTGAACAATAGGGCCTCACCCTCTCACAGGCCGAGAGGGACTTAGTTTATGGTTGAATCATAAACAAATTATTCATTAGAGGATCAATGATACTTAAGGTGTAAGATGTAATTACATAGGTAAAACGGACTTTTGACCAAGTTGTAATTACGAACAGCTCGTGAATGATCGACTTGCATGTAGTGATTATATCTATGGACACAATTTGTCATACAGTGCATAAGAGTGCAACTCCAAGCCTATAGTGGAATGACCTTAGAGTTAATGAATGAAAATTGATTAACTAAAGAGTTTAATTAATTAATTTGTATCATTCGAGCTTATAATCTATAGGTCCATAAGTTTCTCTTGCTAGCTCATAGAAACGCTAAAAGATAAATTTAGTTGAAAGAAAAATTTGAAATGTTCAAATTAATATTTAATATATTATATATATTAAATATAAAAGAGAAAAATATATTTATTGTATTTGATACAATAAATATTAAAATAATTAATGTATATTAGATGCATTAAAGAAAAAATATTTATAAAATTTGAATAAGATTCAAATAAAGAAATAAATATCATAGGAGAATTTAAGAGATTTGAATAAGATTCAAATAGATTAAATATATATATATATATATATATATTAGATATTCAAATATATATTATTAAATTATGGCAAAAATTTACCCCATATCTCTATAAATAGGACCTTTGGGTTGAGTCATTATAACACACATCTCATCAATAGAGAATTAGATAATTCTCTCTAGACTTTTTTCTCTCCAATCCCTTGTGGATTTTCTTTCAAAAGGCTCCCACAAGTTTTGATCATGTGTTTGAATCATAGCCAGGAAGACTTTGTGGAGGAGATAAAAACCTACATGAAATATCTCCATATTATCTCAAAGGTATGTTTTGCTTAGCCTAAAATAGTTTAATTCTAAATAAATCAAATGCGATCCAATGCTTTCTTTGTGAGTTTAATTTGATTATTCCTTTCAGGTTCTACATCTTTGACAACAAAAACCTTCCCACCGAAGTATTCAACCTTAGGGCGATACACTCCATCCTTCCATTGTAGTGAACTGTAATGTTGAACTGCTCCGACCTGCATGCAGTAAGTCCCATTTTGATTTGATTCCCATTCTTAGCGAAAAAAAAAGGAAAAGATAGACTTGAACTTACATTTCACACGACTGGTCCTTCTTTAACGAAGGAACAAAATTATCCTACTTTGTATTTTTTGTTCTGTAAGCAAAAGAAAAAATACACAAATGTCATAGCTTTAAACCTTCGTCGAACTCAAACTTCAATATCACACTCTTCTCCAAGATGAAACCCTAAACCCACGATTACTGAAGTAAGAAAGGAACTTACCAACAATGTTAAAATGAAAACTCTTTCTACAGTTGAAATATTCTCAATTGCGTCTTCTTTGAACCCGTAATCGCTCGATCGTTCAAAGTTTGAAAAGTAAGGTTGAACTTCAATCGCAGAGTGTTCTTCTATATTTTTCATTTTTCAATCGCACGGTGGAGATAAATGAACTTAGGTTTTTTTCGACTTGCAATCAAAGGGTGGATAAAAATCAAAGCTTGATTCCAAATGTTTAATCCAATGAAGGAGATTAAACCCTATTTTTAAATATCACCTCATATATTAAATCATCTTAGTGTTGCCATGTTTCAGTCCACATCAGACCACCGTTAGTGATTTCAAGGAAATTGGACGATAGGGACTAGAAAAATGCTAAACCCAAACTTCGGGGGTAAATTTGTTAAGTTTGAAAACTCAGGGAACAAAATGTCACCAAACGCAAAACTAAGGGACCAAAAAGGTATTTTGCCCTAATTTTAAAAATATTTCTAAATCTCGTAAACTAAGATGGAAACATGGTTTAAATCTTATTTTAGTGTTGAAACTCTCTAAAGGTTTATGTTTTAATTATTTTATTATAATAGAATATTACTATTTTGACTGTGAGATTCAAATCTTCAACCTTTAAGCAAGATTACTAGTGTCAAAATGCTTGTGTTTTAGGCTTACCTATTGGTCATGACCACTATTAAATTTTTAACAAATAATATAGGAGAATAATATAAAAATGGAGAGAGAAAAGAAATACTTAAAAAAACAGTTATCAAATTTTTTATGTAGCAGTAAGAAGATTCTTGTTGACAAGATGAAAGTTTTATTCTATTTTTATTTATTCATCAATGTTCTCAAACTTAATACTCACCTTGGCCAGTTGACATAATGTTTGAATCAACCTCCTAGCTAAGTAAAAATGTCTTTTTTTTAGCTCGACTTTTTTTTTTTGAGCTCAACAATTGTAGGTGGAAGATTAAACTAACGATCTCTATAATGGTAATTGATAGTCTTTATCAATTAAACTATGCTCGAATTGGTCATTTGAACTTGAGTTTAAAACATATTAAGTGACCACATCAATAGATATTTTTGGTTTCACATCATTAACAAAATATTCATTTTTAAAAAAGTACGGACACCGAAATAGTAGGTATTTATTCTACAAAAAGAAATAGTAGGGGTGCAAAATGTTGATAGTTTAGTAAGAGGACGAAAATAGCCCCCGAGCTCGCATTGTAAGGACCAAGTGGGCCAAACACAATTCTCAACAATTTAAATTACAAAACTGCCATTCACAGATCTTAGTAAAAGAAAAAACAGATTCACGCATCTCTCAGGTCTCTGAAATTCTGTTCTCCCTCTCTCTCTCAGTGCAAAAGCCATGAACTCCAACCTCTGCCTCACCGCCACCGCAGTCGCCGCCGTCTTCGCCCTACTCGCCATCAACACCACCAGATTTTCACCGCCGCCGCCGCCGCCGGAGATTCTCGATGATTGGAAAACGGAATATTTGTCAATCGACAGCGGCGTTGGGCCAGAGAGTTTCGCCTTCGACGGCGCCGGCGGCGGACCTTACACCGGCATCTCCGACGGCCGGATTATCAAATGGCTTCCGGAACAACGACGGTGGATCGATTTTGCCGTTACTTCTCCAAACAGGTAATTTCATGTTTATGTTTATGTTTTCATTTTCTTTTTCCTTTTCTATTATTTAATCAAATGCATGATGCTTTTTTATTTATTTATTTTCTTTTTATTTTTAAGAACTGGCACCCCTAGTAAGCTGGCTTCTTCTGTTGCTTTTGAGAGGCAACTAGGAGGAACAACAATATATATATATATATATATATATATATATATTGTATTGAGATATAGTGTTCTCTTCTCTAAAATTAAAAAAAAAAAACTCTATTTTAATTCTTCAATTTATTATTATTATTATTTTGAGTTATGGGGGTTGAACTTCTGAACTCTTAATCACCATATTATGTTTGGCTTCAAATTTTAATTTAAAGTACCGATTTGAATCTATTAGGAATATAAGACATTACTAAGACAAACTAATTAATTTCTTTTTATATAATATCTTGGCCAATTAAATTATTATGTCCAGGTCAGAAAATTTTAATATGTTCTTGCTATTAGAACTTTTCTCTCTTTTTTTTCCCCCTTAGACATGGCTCTCCTTTTTCAATTTTTTTTTTATTTTGAAATTTTTAATAATATTTGTAAATTTATTTTTCTCTACAAATATTAAGAAAACTATATTGACACTATATTAGGTGACATTAATATTATTATAATTTATTGGTTAAAATATCATTTTGGTCCATGTACTTTAAGTTTCATTCTATTTTAGTCTCGTACTTTCAAATGTTCAATTTTAATAAATATACTTTCAATCTTAAAATTAGTCTCTACCATTAGTTTAAAGTTAATTTTTATCGAAATTGGTTAAATAATAATAATAATTTTTATGTAAGAATGAAACACAATATGAACATATTTTCGAAATTTATAGAAATAAAGCTAATAGATACTACATTTTTCTAAGAAAAGTTAACAATAAACTAACAATAGCGACTAATTTTAAGTTTTATTAGAAGTACATAAACTAAAGTATAGAGACGAAAATGGTATTTTAACCTATTTTATTTAATACTCAAAAAAATATTTTATTTGATTATTTATTGACAATGAATATTTCAAGCCAACTCCAACATAGTTGAAGATTAACACATTAATCTTTTCTAAACGTCCAAATTTGAATCCCACAAAAAAAACGATGAAAATATTAAAGATTATTAAAATTAATAAATTAAAGTAGACAGATAAAACTAAAATATTTTATATTGGGATAACATTGTCAAGTATAATTGGTTATGATATTAATAATTTTGAAATGAATTATTTTGTGTGAGAGAGAAGGATGATGATAATTGATCAGAATTACTCGATGGGATAGGATTTTGATGCATTAGCGATACAAATGTGTGGCTGTTGGTTGTTCTAGGTACAACTATGATTGAGAAATTTCCTCCCAAAAAAAAAAAAAAGATGATTGGAAAAAGAAAGGTTGTTTTATTATTTTATGAAAAAGAGGTTTTTTTTTTTTTCTAACCTCTCTTTCATAAAATAATAAAACAACCTTTCTTTTTATTTTTTATTTTTATTAAGCTGTGCTTTTAATTATTTCTTTTTATTGATATTTTGTTATGCTGAAATGTCAAAGTAGAAACAGCTTTAAGATAGTAAAGGAATCTCCGATTTTTTTTTTTTTAGTTCAACAATATTTAATGTAGGAATTTGAACCTCTGACCCCTTGATCGAAGTACATGTCAATTAACTTTGAGTTAAGTTTAATTTTGGCGGCATTAAAAATAATTTGATAGAGGAAAAAATTAACAAATAAGGGTGGGTTTCTGGACATCGTTTTTCTTACTCTTTATTTTTTTTCCCTCAATTTTTATATTGCATGCCTGTTTAATACTAGAAATTCCCAAAATGAAATAAAAACTTTATTTTTGTTATTACGATTTTGCCCCCACTCTTGGTTCGTTATGCATGAGCTCCACGTGTATGGGGTCTGCTGTTTGTCATTTTTCTTGGTTCATCACACATTTTTACGTGGTGATAATTCCTAGATTGGAGGGCTATATTTGGTAAAATTACAAATTGTCTATATAATTAGTTATTTATATTTATTTAATTTCCAAAATTTAAAAAACTTTAGTCATTTTTCTATATAGTCTTTATTGTCGGGGATTATTACTTAAATAATGAAATACATATTTATTAGAGAATAATACTTTGTTGCATATCGGTGTGTAGGAATCTTTTTGCACACCACCATTAAATTATTGACAATAAAGAGAGTGAAGGCACAGCTAAGAGGGAGAAATGTGAAAAGTATTTTCTCTCTTTTTATTGCCAACAATTTAATAGTGGTGTGAATGAAGATTCTTGCACATCGATATACAACCAAGTATTTTTCTTTGTTAGATAGATATTAGCTAATTTTGACACAATATGTTTTATGTAGCCTTGACTCGGACAATCTGAACATAACTCAATTAGTTAAGACATATATTATCAATCAAAAGGTAAATCTTCGTCCCACATATTGTTTGAACTAAAAAAAAAAGTCTTTATTGTTGGAATTATTAGTTAAATAATGACCTAAATTAACTAGTTTTGGCACAATAGGTCATATAGATAATAGAATATATATATAATTAGACAATAAATTGACACATCCAGCACACCATCATTGTGTTGAAACAATGTATTAAACTTTTGGGTTTTTATAAACTTATATGGCACATTATTTTATCACATTGTGCTAAATTGGGATAGAATACATTAAGATATCATTTAGGCACCAAAGTGTGCATAACTTAGCGACAATTGACATGTATTCATTTTTTTTAGGTTGGAGGTTCAAATCTCCATATCTCATATTTGTTGCGCTTAAAAAAAATGGACATCATTTAGGCAATGTTGTGAATGATAGGAATCGAACTATAGTTTAAAGTTCAGGACGTTATTTAAGCTTTTTAATATTTAAGAGCTAAATTAGAAGCAATCATCCAAATTTAGAGGTTAAATTTATATTTTTCTTTGAAAAAATATTAATTTATATCTTAACAAAAAGTAGTTAAATTATAAATTTAGTCCCTAAACTTTCATGTTTGTGTCCGATAGGTCTCTGAAACATGTCTACTAGATTTGTAAACTTTTAATTTTGTGTCTAATAGGTGCTTGAACGTTAAAAATGTTTAGTAAGTCCTTAAACTTTCAATTTTGTGTCCCATAGGTTTCTAACATATTTGAAAATTTTAAAATTAACTGATCTATTACACATAAAATTGAATTTTTTGTTTGTTTAATAGAATCTTAAATTTTAAATTTTGTGTCTAATAGATCCATGAACGTGTTGAATATTTCGATGATCAATTAGACTCGAAAATGAAAATTTAGGAACATATTATATCCAAAATTGAAAGTTTAAGGACATATTAAATATTTTTGAAAATTCAAATACTTATTAAACACAAAATTGAAAGCTCAGAAATATAATCTATTAGACAATTTTTAAAGTTTAGGGACCACATAGATACAAACTTAAAAGTTTATGGACTAAACTTCTAATTTAACCTAACAAGATTTAGGTGAAATGTTAAGATCCCGTTTGATAATCATTTGGTTTTTTGTTTTGGAAAATTAAGCCTATAAACAATACTTTTATCTATGAGATTCTTTGTTTTGTTATCTAACTTTCTACCTATGTTTTCAATAATCAAGTAAAGTTTTGAAAACTAAAAAAAATGGTTTTAAAAAATTTGTTTCTGTTTTTGGAATTTGACTAAGAATTCAAAATTTTCTTTAAGAAAGGTAAAAATCATGGTAAAGAAATTGAAGGAAAACAAGCATAAATTTCAAAAACCAAAAATCAAATGGTTATCAAACAGGGTCTGGGCCTACCATTTGATTGTTGATTTTTGGTTTTTGAAAATTAAGCTTATAAATACTACTTCTACCTAGGGGTTTTTGGTTTTTGAAAAATAGTTTTCAAAAATTTGTTTTTGCTTTTGGAATTTGGCTAGAAATTCAAATGCTTTCCTAAGAAAGCTAGAAACTATTGTAGAGAACATGAAAACCATTTATAGAGAAAGTGTGATAAAATAAGTACAATTTTTAAAAATTAAAAATAAAAAACTAAATAGTTATTAAATGGAGCTTGAAATTAATCAATGAAAGTTACCACTAGGCTTACACAATAACGTGCATATACGAATATTCTCTTACCATACGTTGGTTTATTCATTGATATTAACAAAAGAACACAATTAATTTAAAGAATAAAACCTGTATCTCAAAATAAATAAATAAATAAATAATAATAAAACCTTGAGTTGGGGCATTTTATTGCTCAGTTTGGACGCTATTTTACTAGTATGATTCAGTGTTAAAGTTTGGATGCTTTCATGATTAACTTTCAGTGTCTTTTGACATGATCATCCTTGCCTGCTTTGTTGGTTAAATTTTACGTGATTTATTAATTGATTTTATTTTTTTAATTTAGTTTTTAAAATAATTTATTCTATGAACTACCATGAATTTATCTCGTAGTCAATAAAAGTCAATGTAAATAGTAAATTGTTTAGAACAAATGGATTCGAGTCATGGTGGGCACCACCTAAGGATTTAAAATTAATGAATCTATTAGACACAAATTAAAATTTATATCTAATAGAAAAAAGACCTGGTATTGAAAAAAAAAACGAAAGGCATTTTCTAAAGTTTGAAACATAATCAGACACAAATTTGAAATTTTAAAGATTTATTAGACCCAAATTTTAAAATGATTAAAAATCACTTTGGATTCCTAAACTTTCATAGAGGTAACAATTTTGAACTATATAGTATGTAACGATTTAGTTTATGTACTTTCAAATTTTGTAACAGCTTAATTCTTGCAGTAAAAAAATTAATCAAAATTAAATGCCTATTTTTATTCATTATTTAACGGCTTAGACTTTATAGCTTATAAGCATATTGAGTCTCTAATTAGTTTATTGATCTACCTATGTAAACATATTCATTAAATTTTCACACAACAATTTTCACGATAAGAACTATATCGTTATAAACCTGAAAGTATAAAGACTAAGTTGTTACATACTACAGTTTAGAGACTAAACTGTTACAAAATAAAAAAAAATAAAAAGACTAAATATGGTTACAAATCAAAGTTCAGGATTAAATTATTACTTCTATGAAAGTTTAGAGGACATTTTTAACGTTTTAAAATTTAAAGATTACTTAAAAGAGTTTAATTGAAAAATGAGTTAGTTATATGATGAAGATGAAACTGAACAGAACAGGTTGTGAAGAGAGAGAGAAAGAGGAGGAGAGAGAGGAGAGATGTGGGAGGCCATTGGGGCTCCGATTCAAAGACGACGACGGCGATCTGTACATCGCCGACGCGTACATGGGATTGCTTCGCGTCGGCGCTAACGGCGGTTTGGCCAAAACACTTGATTTTAAAACGCCGGACGACCAACTTTTGGGGTTTGATTCTTTCACCTTCGCCAACAGTTTGGACATTGATCAACTCTCTGGACACATCTATTTCACTGATAGCTCTTCTCACTATCAAAGAAGGTATTTTCTTTCTCTCTCTTCACATCCTAGCTCAAAAAATTGTTTGTCGTTCTTGGAGTTTCCCCATATCTATTTTATTTTACTCCCCATACAAATGTTGAAGTTCTTTTTATCTTTGAATCTTTGACATTTCTATTTTAATTCTCAAACTTTTAGTTTAAATTATAAGTTTAGTTCTTAAATTTTTAGAATTATGTCTAATAGGCCGACATGGAACTTTAGAAAATGTCTAACAGAAACCTAAATTTTTGAGTTTATATGTTATAGATTATTGGCATATTCGACATTTTTTTTAAGTAAATGGATTTCTTACACATAAAACTCAATAAGTTCCTAAGGCTGGCCTCGTTTGATAATCATTTGATTTTTGAAAATTGTGTTTGTTTTCTCACAATTTCTTTACAATAATTTTCATATTTCTTATGAAACGATTTGAATTTTGAGTCAAATTCTAAAAATAAAAATAAGTTTTTAAAAACTACTTAAGTTTTCAAAATTTGGCTTGGATTTTGAAAACTTTTGTAAAAAGTGGATAACAAAACAAAGAAATTCATGGGTAAAAGTATTGTTTATAAACTTGATTTTTAAAAACGAAATGTTTATGTCTCATAGGTTTGTAAAATTAAAAAAAAAAATGTCAAATAGGTGATATAAAATTAAAGTAGACACTTATTAAACATTTTTTTTAAGTTTAAAAATCTATTAGTTTTTGAGTTTTAGTTTTTTAAAATTAAGCCTATAAATACTATTTCCACCCATGAGTTTTCTTATTTTGTTATCTACTTTTTACTTATGTTTTCAAAAACCAAGTCAAGTTTTGAAAACTAAAAAAGTATTTTTCAAAAACTTGCTTTTAACTAAAATGTTTTTTTTAAAAAAGATGAAACTCATTATAGAGAAATAATTAGAAAACAAAGTACAATTTTCAGAAATTGAAAACCAAAAAACATATGATTATCAAACGGGGCTCTAAGGATTCTAACTTGTTAATTTAACAATATATATATATTGGTTTTTTTTTTTTTTTTTTTTGAGTTCATTTACATATTGGTTTTCATTCTTAATTGTTTAACATATCAAATAAAAAGCTTCGAATATGTGTATTTACTTACGGATGCAAATATGTATGGCTCATAAGTTGGTTAGAATAGGTACTGAGTGGATGACATGATTTAATCTGGTTAAAATTGGACCTTATATTTGAGAAGACAAATAATATAATTGAACAACCAATCACGATTTTAAATTTTATGATAAATTTTGGTGTTTCAGTCATTCTCAACTAGCCATACGTAGCAAATAAGAAAAAAACAAAAAACAAAAAAGACAAAAACAAAAACAAGTTTTTTTGTCCCTTAACTTTAAAAAGCCGTATATGAATTCTCATCTACCTTAATTGCTATTTTGTTTATAACTTAATTTTCAAAAACAAATTCAGAAAATTATTGGAGACAAAATTGCAAGTTTAAAGATATAACAAAAATAAAATTAGTTTCTTCTTTTTTGTGCAGGAACTTTGCGTCTGCAATATTAAGTGGAGACAGATCAGGAAGGCTAATGAAATATGATCTAAAAACCAAACAACTAAACCTTCTCTTAGGAAACCTCTCATTTCCAAACGGAGTCTCACTCAGCAAAAACAATGACTTCCTTCTAGTTGCCGAGACGTCTAAGTGCAGGATTCTCAAATACTGGCTAAAGACTGTCAAAATCGGGAGCTACGACGTCGTTGTCGAGCTCCCGGGCTTCCCCGACAACATCAAAACCAGTCGTCAAGGTGGGTTTTGGGTCGGAATTCACTCGAGAAAACAAGGGCTGTTGAGGTTGATCCTGTCCCACCCTTGGATAGGAAAGGCCTTGGTGAAACTTCCTTTGAATATAGAGGCGATTTATTCTTGTTTGAGAAAGTGGATAGGGAGTGGTGGGCTTGGAATGAGGCTTAGTGAAGACGGTGAAGTAATGGAGACTATTGAAGGTAATGGAGAGTTGAAATGGAGAACTATTTCTGAAGTGGAAGAGAGAGAGGATGGAATTGTTTGGATTGGCTCTATCGATACTCCTTTTGCAGCAAAGATTAAGATATGAAAAATAACAATGTTTCTTCATTCTTTCTTTCTCTCTTTCAAGAACAATGTATATAGATGTTTGCAAAGATTAAGCAATTACTTTTCTCCCATTCTCTCTCAACATTTTCCAGTTTGGCCAAATAAACACTACAACATACCTGTGTTTTAACGACAGTCTTAAAAATTCATGTGCATATACCGTGACGAACTATTGAAAAAGGAGCTGAATGATTTTTTAAAATGGACTTATAAATGACCATCATTGAGTTAAAAGAAAAATAAAACAAAATTTTAATGACCGGTCACTCAGTAACTCTGAAGAAAAAAAATATCAGTTTCACTCTCTCAGAAACCCTCCCGAAAATCGTTGCCTCCCGCTCACTCGACCCTTTATCACCTTTCTACTCACTTTCACGATATCTTATGCCACTCACGTCACAACACAAGAGAAGGTGTAACGACCGGACCTATTTGACTAGATTTCTGAGGATCGCTACTACATGCATGAAAAATATGGGCTTTTGAAAGTAAAGTGGAACCTCGAGTAAGCGAAAACAAAAAATTTGATTATTAAAATTGATCAAAATTCACAAAAATTTGAGTCCGAGATATCAATGAAATATAATTTTACAAAACTTAGTGAATAAAGAGATTTTAAATAATTACAAAAAAAATGAATAGATAATTAGTGCATAAAAACATGAAACTAAGAATTTTTCCAAGATCCTAAGGAACTTAGGTCTAACGTTGTCTCCATAGCCTCGCCACATTGAACACCCTCGCCACATGCCTCGTAAATCATGTACCAACTGAAAAGAAAAGAAGGGTAGCATGGGTGAGTATAAAAATATCAGTAAGTAGCCCCACTTGAGGGTTGAAGCTGCAAATACTTGAAACATGTAGGGTCCTGAATAAAATACACATTCGTGTTCCACTACTTTAAAGGCCATAACTAAAAACATGACATTTTTTCGAGTTGATTTTACAGAGTGTTCTAATACACAAGGCCTTAGTTGAAAACATTGAAACTTTCTGCCTAAGTGAACAATTAACCTATCCCCAAGCTGAACCAACTATGATACTGTGCATGACAATCCTGTAAGGCAAGTGCTACTAGAGGCTAGTTGGTGACCCCCTGTAAACATTCTAATAAATATGAGGGAGTGACCCCCAAGCTATAAACATGAGGGAACGACCCCAAAATTGTAGACATGAGGGAATGATCTCCAAGGTGTAAACATGAGGGAACGACCCCCAAGCTAAAAACATGGAACATACGTAACATGAGGAAACGACTGATACGTTTCGCTAACGTATACTACTTATTTTAGCAATAATTAGGTTCTAATATTGATAAGTCCGTTGGTAAGCTCTACCCTTGCTTCCTTCCCTCCTTGCCCCCGAGAAAACAAATCACGAGGATAAGATTTGCTGCAAGAAGACGACAACAACGAATTTGATAAAGCTACTTTATTAAAGTAACTTTATTAAAGGAAAGATACGATGCAAAAAGCACTCCACATCCATCTTCACATCCACATTTTCCACCATCCGACAAGCTCCACTTCTTTTGAAATCTTCTTTTCAAATTTCTTTCTTTTCAACTTTAGTTTTGTCTTTATAGAATAGGCTTTTGCTTTTTTTTTTTTTAGGCTTTTTGACTTTTGAGTTTTTAAAATTCCTTTTCCACGTTTTGCATTACTTTTGCTTTTGTAATTATTATGCTTTACTTTCCGCCGTTTACTATTTTTGTTTTATTACTTTTGATAAAGTTGATTACTTGCTTTTCCTAAAAGATACGAAGTGACTAGTCAGGGTCTGTCCTGTCGGCCAATTCCTATCCAATAGATTACTCAATTTATTTTCCGCTTCAAATCCGGGGTCTATAAAAAGACTTCCAAATTGTATTCAAAGGCATAAGTGAATAAGCTAGCAAAAGAGAAGAAGTAAAAATCTCTCTAAGCTTTCCTATTCCTAAGCATTCCTGTAAATCAATTCCGATCCTATTCTCCTATCCTTTTAGCAATCTCCACAAAGATTGTGGGATCTGGGTGCAATTGGTATTAAAGCCATCATACTCAATAATACTCCAATCTTTGAATCAACTTCCATTGTTTCAAATTTTTGCGTACTTAGAGATTAATTTATATTAATCTTTTTATTTTAAAAAGACAAATTTCAATATTGATTTCGTTCAATATTGTTCTTCTCAATTCTTAATCTTTAATCATTCCGTCAGCCCTTCCGGCAACAGCGTTGGTAAGCGCTTGGTGTTCCAGGCAGCAAGGCGTAAGACCATTGGCAAGCCGCTTGTTCCCATTGCAGACGAGTAGTTCGTGAAGAAGAAGAAGTTTGAAGGATAATATTGTGTTAAAGCAATATTATTTTTATCTTTAAAAAATATTTTGATTTTTATGAAATAATGTCAAAGTTACTCAAATCTTTGATTCCGAAGAAGTTACTCAAGGATACTCAAAACGATGGTGCCAGTTTCAGTACTCAAATGATTCCAAGAGAATCATCTACTCAAAATGAAGAAGCTCACAAGGCAGAGAAGAATGCCGATTTACTCAATAATTCGAATGACTTACTCCAAATAGCTTGTGTTGAAGAGCAACTTGCTAATTAGAGTATTCCTCAGTTGGATCCACAAACGATCTACTATAGGAATACTTTCAATTTTACTCAAAATTGGGGAGTCAAGATTATGGAAAACACTATCGCCATAAAAGACAACCCAAAATCATTGAATCTCTTCACAAGGGATTTAATACTCCAACATCGAGAATAATACTCATTCATACACCTTGGTGTAGTCTAGGTAGCAATTAAGCCACTTTTCAAAACTGGTTTGAATACTCCTGTCCTTCTAACTCTCAAGGACAAGAGGTTCAGAAATTTCCAAGACTCTCTTCTGGGAATGGTTGAAACAAATCTGGAAAATGGTCTAGCCTATTTCAATTGCTATCTGCACTATTCTCTTTCTTTAAGAGATCCCAACATACTCAAATCTTTGATTCTTGATGTCCACTTCAAAGATACGCAACCTCCACACCTCCTAGGAGGACTGATGTGATCTCTCTGATCAACTGTTCTACACTTTGGTGCCTGGTGGGTGGTAACTAAAGAGCGCAAGTGCACGCTATCCAACAAATAATTTATAGAAGTATTCCAAGTATCGAACCCAAGGGAGTGGTTAACAAAGAGCTTTTCAGTTAACAACACAAGTACTTTCAAGTTGCAACCGAAGGTAACTAAATAAATAAGATGTTTATGGTTGTGCAGTGAAAATAAAGGAAACTAAAAGAACATATAAGAAAACAGTAATGAGAAGCATGGGGTTCAAATCTGTTTCAACCCTGAGGAAATGAGAACGCCATGCGCCCGCAAACTTGCTTAACTAGGTTCGACTATTTCAGAGATTCTGCCTCTTGAGCCCCCATACTGTCTCTTTTGTGTTCTATGCGATTCAGACAAAATGCTATTGAATTACTCCTGCAACCTACCCTAACCGACATTTAACAACATGAATCGAGTTTAACACCTATTCATCCCTTTTCTAAGTGCTTTTAGGATACTAAGCAATTAAACACATATGTCTAGGGCTAATTTTAACTTAGATAAATAAGGAACACAACTCAATGATTCTAAAAGTTTGTCTAGGTAAAAAAAGCAAAGTTTTATGTCTAGACTCTTCTCCTAGATTGCTTGTATGAAAATGCATGCTTGATCCAACCCTTTCAGTATTGAATCTCACATAAACTATGCTAAATGTTAAGCAAAGTTACTAGAATCACATGGTGGAGCTTATCTCCTTTTGAGAGTATTCACTTCATTGAATCCCCTCCAAGGAGTTTAGCTACTCATTGAAAAGAAAATTAAAGTACAGAAAATAATAAGAAAACTTGATTGAGAAAAGATAAACTTCATTGAAATAAAAGTGTGGAATTGAAACAATAATCTTGAAACAAAACTTGAATTACAACTTAAAGAATTGAAATTTAATAGATAAAACAAAAACTTACAACTTGATGAAAGAATAAAGCAGCAACAAACTTTAAAGAAAAATAGAATGTACAAAACTTAAATGAAAGCGATAAAGAACCCGAAGTTTGTTCCTTCTTTCTGACTTTGTTCAACCTCTTTCAAGGAGAACAAGTGCTTACACTCATTTCTTTCAAAGTTCGTGTCTGAATGAAGTAGGAACAAAACTTGGGGGAGACTCAGTATGGCAGCTAAAAAGAAAAAAAAACTGCAGAATTTGGAAAATAAGGTAGAAATTCGAGCTCCCTTGAAATTGAAGCTCCCCTGCCTTTTATAAACCTCAAGGCCTAGGGTTTGCTGCCAAGATCAGTGTGGAGAGGCTTGATCGATCATATCCCTTGATGCTCGAAGATTTGATTGAGAATACTTGATTTTATCTACAAATCTCACGAATCTGGGAGAATTTGCAGAAAAGGTCCAGATGCGGCCGCATAGTGAGCACAATTGTATTGTTGTCAAAATGGCCTAAATGCAGCTGTATAGTTGGGCGCATTTTAAGTTCTTCCTGCAACATTTGGAATTTGATTTCTACTCTCAATTACTGGCACATCTTGGTCACATATCTCTTGCATCATCTTTCTTTTGCCTCAATTGCGGCCAGAATGTGGGCGCATTTGGGTCTTTTTTCAGCCTCTACACAAAACCAACAAAAATTAACACTTTCTTAACAAAAATGACTCTAAATACTCCTAAAAACTTTTTTTTATCAAATCAAGACTTCAGACACATGCAAAACTTGTTTTTACTTAAATTTTCCCTAAATGACATGAATTATAACATTAAACACTCGCTTTCTAAGAAAATAACTTAGTTTCTAGAGCCAAATAACACTCATAAATAAGCGTTATCACACCCTCAAACTTAGCTTATTGCTTGTCCTCAAGCAATTTTAAGCAAAGTTTTATCTAACAAGCTAAGTCTAAACTTTTATAAGTATAAAAGATAATTACTTCCCTCAAACCTATTCAATGCTACTGCTAGGCTCTTTTTCTTTCTCTTTTTTTTTTGTTTTTTTATGGAGAGTCTTTTTATCATGTTGTACCTTCGCTCCAACTTACTAACACTTTGTGGTGAAAGTAGCTGACTACGAGCACCAGTCACTGCTAAGACTGTTTCCACATACTCACTTCCTAAGTCAACCTTTCATGCAAAGGAAATCATGGGTATCATGACCACCCCTAGTTACTTGGTTAACTCTGGAAGGAGGAGTATCTCCTTTTCTTTTTATGTTTCTCTCTTTTTTTTCTTTTTTTTTGAATTGTTCGAGTCATTAGCAGTAGTGTAGTACATGACACATCAATATTTTGGCATTACAACTCACAACTACATACAACTCATCCCCCCCCCCCCCCCCAAAAAAAAAAAAAAAAAAAAAAAAAACTTAAATGGGTCAATGTCCTCATTGACTGAAAACATAAGGCATAAGAGGGGTTAGGGTACAAATTTTGTTGTGACTAGACTTGCTAATCATTGAACTAAACTCTCCAAAGCATACTAAGTAGTCTAAACACAAGGAGAATTCATATTTGAATGGTTTATGAAGAAAAGTGATTGATAAGGTACATGAAACTTAAACTTAAATTTGCATAAAGTAGGTGAAAGTTGAGAGAGCTCTAGGTATCATCATAAAGGACTTTTTAACTCCACAACCAGAGAAAGCAAATTGAAAACTTGTTTTTGAAATTGATTTTTATTCATGCATGTGCAAGGCGTAAGGAAAATCATTTAAGCAAGAAGTGTTTTTAACAAAAGCAAATAAACAAAAATAATTCAACCTATACTAGAAAGCATCAAATTTATCCTATGAAAGCAAGTAAACTAACCTAGAACAAAAGCAAGTAAACTAAGTAGGAAAGCAATAAAGATAGAGTAGAGAAATAATACTCCCCTAAGAGGTAGAGGATGAATCATCTCTCTGTGGGTCTACAAACTCCAAGAGAATAGTAGGGAAGTCATGTAGTGTCAGGGCCTTGCCCTTGGTCAGCATTGTGAGGGCCTTTCGTATGGCCTCATCCCTCTCTCTTGCATAAGCCCAATAGGCCCTGCTCTACTCCTGAAGTCTATGCATCTGAGCTTGGATGTCATTTGTGGTAGCTCAAATGGTCCTAGTGTTGCTCGTTGCAATGGAGATTTGGCTGCAAATTGTGGAGTAGAAGGAGTGATGGGCTGCTTCTTTGGGAAAGTAAGCTTTTGTGCGTGCAAGACCTTCAATTTGTTGATAGCCATCAGATCCGGGGTTCTCTTACACCTGTCGATCTCTTTTCCTCCTTCTGAGTACAGTCCTGCCCTCCTGCAGAGTTTAGTAATCAGGGCGGGAAAGAAAAGGCACCCACGTTCCCTCTAGCGCAGGCCACAATCTCCTTTCTCGGAATTCTACCTAGATTGATGTCCAGACCCTTGTAGATGTTATACAACAGCATGACCCTCTTCTGAGAGATAGTGGTGTCATGTATTGTGGGCAGAATCCTGTTCTTTAGGAAGTGGAGCCAAACATATGGCTCTGTCTTGATGTTGGCAGGCACCAAGGTCCTTACTCCATGTGGCGAGACTCTTCATTCGGTGCCCTCGTGTGCATCGAACTCTAGGGCCTCCTACAGCTGCTCCTCAGTTGGATTGTCCATTGCTTCATTACCTGCAGGATTCCTAAAAAAAGGGAGCATATATACCCGTAGATGTCTAATGCAGAAAATTACACTGCCTTCCCTATGAGTTCGAGTTCGTTCCTAGTTTCATCCCCCAGGTGGGCATAAAACTCCCGAACTAGTTGAACCACGACTTTATTAGGCTGCTCACAAAACTGCTCCCATCCCAACTTGCAAATAATATCCGTAATGAACTCTGGGATGGGGACTGTTTTGTTGGTAAAGCCCTTCTCGCACATAAGCACTCTCTCCCCTATGATTATTTTTCTTTTATTGAGGTCGAATGGGGTAGAGCGTTCTGCCATAGGACTCTCTACAGTGGTGTGGCGAGTCTTAGGCCTAGAAGTAGTGTGAGACCTACTTCTCTTCTTCTTCTCAGTCCTCCTCTTGGAGGATTTAGGCATCTCGTTCTCTGAGATTTCCTACAAATCATCATCAGAGAGGGGAGCTTCAGATTGCCCACCAGCTTTCTTCTTCTTCAACTCTTACAGGGCTCTGCCCTTGTTCGTCAGGTTGGGCTCTGGATGTGGTCACATCGACAGCATTGGCCTCATATGGCTTTTGCTGGTCCTTTGGTGGTGGTGGTAGTGTCTGGTCCAAATGCGATTTGGATGCTATTGCATTTGCTTCATGCATAAAGTTTTGATTTGCGGCCGCAATCTTGGCCGCATTTTCTTCATCTTCTTCTTTCTGTCGTCTCTCAGCCTTTTCACGGATCTTCTCAGCAAGCTCCACAGCCTTGGCCTTTCCAGCAGCGACCATGGCTACCCACTCAGGTTTGGGGATGTCCTTTTGAGCCACATGTTCGTCAGTTGGTGTTTGGGTTGACTCTGCAGTTTCCTCTCCTTCTTTATTTGGTGAGATGTCCCACCTTGTCTTCCGCTTGTGCGGGGAGAGCATCTTGATCCTGCGTTTTCGAGGTGAAGAGCTTGAGTTTGATACCTGAGTACTGGCAGAGGTGATGGATTTGGTGGGAGTGGCATGAGTGGCCATTGGTTCCTCTAAACGCACTGTAGATGCAGTTGCATTTCCTCCTTCAGTAGTTGAAGTCTCTTCAGTTTGCTGGGCCAAATGTGTAGTAGATGCAGTCGCAATTAGCCTTTGTTTATTAGAGCTGGCTTTGGGTGGATGTGCCAGGTTTTTGGGTGCATCAAGCTTCTTTTCCTCAGGCTTGGCAGGCTCTTGAGACTGGATCAATTGCACTGCAGATGAGGTAGCAACTGGGCCTTTTGCCTTTTTCTCACCACTTGGCACGAACTTCTTCTCCAACTTCTTCTACTTTGTGTAAACAACCATGTACTACAGGGGCCCTCTGAACTTGCATCGATTTTGCTAGCCCTCGACATTCCTTCAAGTCTCTTCACCATCCTTTGCACCAGCAGGGCCAGATCATCTTCCTCTTCTTCGGAGTTTAGCACCAAGCCTTCAATGGCCTCCATGCTTATCTGGGCTATCTTCCTCAAGTCCTCTTCCCATTCTTTTGATCATTTCAGCAATGGTGAATCCATGGGAAGAATCTTCGAGGTTGATTGGCCCTTCTTTTCTTTTTGCTCGGTCTTTCGCTTAGGGCTTGTTCGTACAGTGGACTTCTCTGCCATGGCAGTAAAACTTGTTCTCGATGAGCTTTCGGCGTTTGTAGGTAACTTTGCTTTACTCCATTGCACTCGAGAATACCTGCAAGAGAAAGAATGGGGTTGTCTGTCCTTTCTATGAAGAAGGGAATGATTTTTATAGAGGGGTTTGGTCAGAGAAGGTGATCGAAATCTCATCGAAAGTGGAGCTTGGGTTATAAAAAAAGGGCAAGGAGTTGAAGTTTGAAAGTTTGAAACGTGTTGACCTAGGTCAACTAACGGACTCTTTTATACGTTTCGAACCTTCAAAAAATGACTTCCTCTTTCCTTTTTCAAATTTTAATTGGCATCATATACTGCGCTGCGATGCATATGGTCCATATGCGACTGCAAATCTGGCTGCAATTCCCCAAAAGAACCTGCAACCGATGGAGTAGTATTTTGGTTTAAAGGTTCAAAACTAGAAGAGCTTTGAAGTCTTATTGAAGCATAACGATGTTGTGCTCGTGTTCTAACTGGAGTAAACGATGTATCGGGTAAATCAAAATCCTCAATACGGACTGGCGTAGGTTTTTGAGTATTTGAAGAAGAAGTAGAAGTTTTTCCTTTTTGAGAAGATGAGGAGGAAGCAATAGCTTTCCCTTTTCGAGAATTCATATGGAGTATTTGAAGATGGAGACTTGAATATGAAATTAAGAGTTCTGATGAGGAAGTTCAGGCTATGCTGCAACCTCAGAGCATACTTTCTTAATCTCAAAAGAGTTTTGAGAAGGTAGCTCTCTAGAGAGAGAGGTTCTTTCAAGAGTTAGAGTCTTTTGAGAGGAACGCTCTTGAGAGATGTTCTCTCGAAAGATAATCTGCAAGAGGGTTTTGAGACCCTTTTATAGACAAAAGTTTGAAATCAAAACAAGATAATATTGCTTGCCAACGGGCAAAAATCTATTTTGAAACCAAAATTTTGAAGTCTTTTTCTAAAATAAATTTAGAAGCTTGAGAATCGGTTTTTATTAAAAACGATTTATTGATTAAATCTCCTTGAAATTTTTGAACACATAAAACAATTGCCAGAATTTCTTTTTTCACAGTTGTGTAATTTTTCTGAGTACTATTCCACACTCCTGAGTGGAAACGTACTATTGATTCCTTCTTATCAAGACACTGTTTAAGGATTCCTCCATAACCAATGTCTGATGCATCGGTCTCAACGATAAGATCTGCTTTTTCGTCAATAAGACTTAAGCAGGGAATGCTTTTGACTAAAGACTTGATTTTTTGAACAGTGTGCGTGAGCTCATCTGTCCAAGGAATAGTTTCTTTCTTTAACCTCTGAAAAAGTGGTTTACAAATAGGTCGAAGATCTTTAATGAAATCAGATACATAATTTAGACACCCTAAAAATCTTTGTAGGTGGGTTTTGTCTAAAATTTCATCTGAAAATTTTTGAGTAAATTCTAGAGATCTTTGTATGGACTTGATTAATCCTAAATGGATATCAAACCCTAGAAATATTATTTGAGTTTGAAAGAGTTTAAGCTTTGCAGCTGAGACAACTAAACCATTGTATTTAATTGTTTGAATAAAACTCTTTAAATGAGAAAAATGTTGATCTATATTTGAAGAAAAGATTAAAACATCATCAATATAGATAATTGCAAATTCTTGAATAGGTTCCAAAATATCATTCATGATCTTCTGGAATTCGGATGGAGCATTTTTTAAGCCAAAAGGCATGACGTTCCATTCGTATTGACCAAAAGGTACATTAAATGTTATTTTGTACCTATCTTGTTCGACAACTTGGATTTTCCAAAATCCTGATTTCATATCGAACTTTGAAAATAATTTTGCATTTGAAATTCGTTTGAGTAAATCATTTTTATTAGGAATTGGATATCTAATCCATTCCAAAATCTTGTTTAAGAGTTTGTAGTTTATTACCAGTCTTGGAACTCCTCGTTCCTTTTCAGCCTGGTTGTTGACGTAAAATGCTGCACAGGACCAAGGGCTCTTGGATGGTCTGATAAGTTTTCTTTTGAGTAGTTCATCAACTTCCTTTCGACAATGGCTTAATAATTCAGAGTTCATCTGAATTTGTCTCGCTTTGGTTGGAATCCCTGATTCTTTGAAGTTTTTTTCATATGGTAAGGTAACCATATGTTTCTTCCATGTCCAGAAAGCATCTGGGTGAGTGGAGTAGATTTGTTCTTCTATCTGCTTTTGAATAATCTGGATCCTCATCTGAAGTCCAGGTTCTCTGAGCTAGTTTTCTACCTTCTTGAAGCTAACTTCTTCCTTCAGAAAATCAATCTGCTTCTCTTTGAGGCTTATTCTTTTAACCACATTAAGATCATCTTCTCTTAATGGATTAATAAATTTAAATAAGATTGTCATTTCAAGAACGTTTGATATTATCCCTTCATCAGTTACCTGAAAAGGATATAATTGAGTAATAAAAGGTGTACCTAGAATCACTCCTTGATTTAGGTTTTTGATGAGTAAGAATGAAGTCACAAAACAAATTCCATTGTTGCATATGTGAACTTCAGGTAGCTTGTGTTTTATGAATAATGGTTGACTATTGGCTCCTCTCAAGGTTTCGATTGTTTTTTCGAAATACTTTGATGGTATAAGTCCTTCATGAATGTAGTTTTGATCTACGCCGGAATCTTCCAAAGCTATTGCATTAAATTTGAAGTCTTCTATCCTTAAGGATATCTTGACGTACCATTTTTGATATTGAACTCTCTGTAGAGTTGAAAAAAATGATTCTTCTTCTTCTAGAGAAGGTTCTGAAGGTCCTGCTTCGTCTCCTTCGCTGGTTTCTGAGGAAGTTGCTTGCTTTGATTTAATCAATGCGACTTCAACAACTAATTGAGAAATATCCTTTTGATAATCTGAACGAAGTTGTTTTACTTCGTATTTGAGTTGATTTATTTCAGCCTTTAAGTTTGAAACTTTGACTTCTCTTTTTTCCTTCTTGAAAAGTGTATAGACATCTTCTATAGAAGGATACTCAGTAGTTATTGAAGAATCTTCTTCTCCATGTTTTACTTCATCTTGGAGAGAAGTCTTCAGTCTATTGAGAATCGTCTTTTTGAGAGCCACATCCGTGATGTTGCTTACAGCCTCAAAAAGTAACTCTTGGTCCTTTGATAAAACGTTTATGCAATTAAAGCAATCACATAATCGTTTACCTTTGCATCCAGGTTTATGAATAACTTCTCATTGATTCAAAATCTGCTGAAATTACTCATATACCGGATAGGAACAATCCTTTGGTTATTGCTTACTCAAAATTAAAAATTTTTCGGGTTTTAACTCCTAAGAGATGGAACCAGAAAGTCTTTACAGAAAAAAGATTCTCAATTAGGTTTGATCCACCTTCTTACTCATATAGGGATTATGTTAGAGCATGGACCAATGTTCTCTGGTACCAAGCTTTTAACCATTCTTGGTTTATTCAATTCTGCAGACAGACACACAAAAAAAATTTTCCTATCCGATTTAAAACTTGGTGGAATAATTTTTGCCTCTATGAAGAAATTTTTCCTATCCCAGTTCAGGAATCTTTTCATTATTTTACTCAAAACATATTCAAAAATACTTTTCAATTAACCTTCAGGTTTTCTCTCCATTTCCAAGTTCCATGGATTTTCTGTTGAAACTTAACTACTCAAAATCTTCATCAAAATGACAAGTATTTGGTGAAGACTCTTAAAGTCAAATGGTGGGATAAATTTAATGTTACCCACATTAATCATCCTCAAATAAAATCATGGTTTATTGAATCTCCACAAAACCAAGATTTTTCAAAGAAAGCACAGCAAGACTTTCAGAAAATAAGGTTGCCTTGCTTGCTACCTTAGCTCAAACAGCCACTGAGGTAGATCTACAAAGAGTTCTCCTTCAGAACTCAAATTCAAGTAAATCGCCTTCTCCAACCCTTCCCATAATTGAAGAAGACGATGACGACATCAACCTCAGTGATCCTTAATCACTGAATAGACCAGAATAGTCTTTAAACTACCAAAATGTCCGCAATGACATTAAACTACGAATTTACTCAAATATTACTCAAGTTGATATCTGCAAACAAATATCTTTTCTCAAACAGAGTTCCTTCTCCTAAAAGGACGGCTAGGTTCCCGCTGAACCTCAAAAAAAAAAAAATATAACTATTTGTTTTCTTTTCCTTTCCTTTGTAAATTCTACTCATATGTATAGATTCAATGAATTCCATGTAAATATTTTCTGAATTCATTGGTAAATATAATTTCTGCAACAAAAGACACACGAAGAAATGTTTGTCATCCGCTCCAAAATTATCCACGTGAGGCGGTTAGTCAAAGGACCTGTTGCGGAGGACCGTCGCGAAAAACTGTCGCGGGGGAGTGTTCCAGGCAATTGAGTAAGTCCGTTGGTAAGCTCTACCCTTGCTTCCTTGCCTCCTTGCCTAAGAAGAATCGAATCACAAGGATAAGATTTGCTGCAAGAAGACGACAAAACAACTTTAATAAAACCACTTTATTAAAGGAAGAAAAGAAGTTGCAGAAAATTCCACATCCACCATCTCCACTATCATCCGACAATCCACTTTCTTTTTCAAATTTTCATTTCGTCTTTTGTAATTAAAGCAACTTTTGACTTTTTAGACTTATAGTCTTTTTATAAGTCTTAGTCTAATTTTGTTTTATTACTTTTTAGTTTTACACATTTTAAGTTTGAGACAATTTTGTCTCATTATCTTTGTCCTTATTTACTTTTTCCTTTTGTAATAAATATAGTAAGACTTTTAGGTTTTAAGTTTTAATATAGCCTTTTAGACATTTTAAATTTTAGATTTTCCACGTTTTAGACTTTTAAGACAACTTTTGTCTAAAGTCTTTTACTATCTTTATTATCGCTTTTCATAAAAGATGATTGAGATAAGGGTTTGTCTTATCCTTTCATCCTTACCTTTTATTCAACTAGTTTCAATTTTATTTGGAGTCTAGGGTCTATAAAAGACTTCCATTTTGTATTAAATAGGCAGAGGCGGATAATCTAGCAAAAGAGAATAAGCAAAAATCTCTCTAAGCTATCTATTCGCAAAACACTTGTAGTCTGCAAAGATCCTAATTCTCCTAACCTTTTAGCAATATGTGCAAAGATTGTGGCTTTCGGGAGCAATTGGTATCAAAGCCATCATACTCAATATACTCCAATCTTTGAAAAAAAAAAAAAAAAGATGGTGGATGTGGAATTTTCTGCAACTTCTTTTCTTCCTTTAATAAAGTGGTTTTATTAAAGTTGTTTTGTCGTCTTCTTGCAGCAAATCTTATCCTTGTGATTCGATTCTTCTTAGGCAATGCCTCCTTGCCTAAGAAGAATCGAATCACAAGGATAAGATTTGCTGCAAAAAGACGACAAAACAACAAAGCACTTGTATTCTGCAAAGATCCTAATTCTCCTAACCTTTTAGCAATCTGTGTGGGTGCAATTGCAACTGCAATCTGCTACTCCGACGCTTCTTCAAACTTGTTTGCTACAAAACTTTCTCTTGTGAAGTTTTCTTCCTCCAAATCATAAAATTCAAACAAATCACAAAGTTCTAAACTTGAGCATTCCTCCAATTCCCCTAGGTAGCGCATCGCCTTCATCACATTGAGTGGGATATATTGGTCATTTACTTGCACAGTCAGCTCCCCTTTTTGGACATCTATGATTGTTTTTCTTGTGGCTAGAAAAGATCTACCCAAGATGATTGGAACTTCCATGTTCGCCTCACAATCTAGGATTATGAAATCTACAGGAAAAATAAATTTGTCCACCTTAACGAGGACGTCTTCAATATTCCCGATGGGCCTAGCTATTGACCTGTCCTCCAACTGTAAAGTCACCGTCGTGGGTCTAGCTTCTCCAATTCCTAGCTGCTTGAAAACTGACAGAGGCATCAAGTTGATGCTGGCTCCTAAGTCACATAATGCTCACCCAACATCCTGCCCTCCTATCATGTATGGGATAGTAAAGCTGCATGGATCCTGCAATTTGGGTGGCACTTTGCTTTTTATGAGAGCTCTGCAGTTCTCAGTGAGAGCTACAATCTCATATTCTCCTAGCCTTCTTTTTTTAGTCAATATGTTCTTTAAGAACTTGACATAGTTGGACATCTGCTCAAGATGTTCCACCAACGGAATGTTAATGTGCAACTGCTTGAGTATGTCCAAGAACTTATTAAACTGCTCGTCTTGGTTCTTCTTCTGGAATCTCTGTGGGAATGGTGGTGGAGGCTTGACACCTTGATATAAATTTTCCTATTTCTTCATTGGTGTCACCTTCTTCTCGAGTTTAGCTTCATGGTGTTTTGCTACCTCATCGTTGGCTGCATTTCTAGTAAAATTTTCATTCAAAGGAATGTCCTTTCATCCTTCAGGCTGCTTTACAGTTGCAAGATTGGTAGCATCACCTGAAATTTCTTCGTTTAAGTCCTTTTTTACTTCATTATCAACAACACTTTCCTGCAAATTTTCCTGTAAAGGGAAATAAAAAAGAAACTTGTAGAGATTTGCACTCCACTGGCATCTCGGGCTCAGCATACTTGAGTCCACTCTTAAGAGTGATAACTTTGCAATGCTCCTTTCCTTCTTTATGCGGATGCTTTGTATTGCTTGGTAATGCTTCTTGAGGCTTGTTCTTCATTTCGCTTGCCAATTGTCTAACCTGCAATTTAAGATTTCGCAATGACGCAGCTTGACTTTGAATGATGGCATCATTCTTAGCCATGAACTCCTTCATTAGGGTTTCTAATGAAGAGTTCTAAGCTAATGATTGCAGTGGCATTTGTGTAGCATTCTTCTATGTGTATGGTTGTTGTGCTTGATTATTGAAACCTGGAGAAAATCCCAGCTTTATGTACTGATTTGATGTGCTCGCATTCTATCCTCCCCAAGAGAAGTTAGGATGTTGTCTCCAACCTGGGTTGTACGTATTTGTGTAAGGATTTAACCTGTTCTGCCCTATAAAACACACAGAGGTATGGTTGTAAGGACAATTATCATATAGATGGCCTTCACTGCAATAAACACAAGTAGGTGTTGAGATCTGATTCAGAGCAGCAATAGGGGCTAGAATGTGGGTGCATTTGGGTCTTTTTTGGGCGCATTTTAAGTTCTTCCAACAACACTTGGAATTCGGCTTCTGCTCTCAATTATTGGTGCATCCTGGTCGCATATCTATTGTATCATCTTTCTTTTGCCTCAGTTGCGACCAGAATGTGGGTACATTTGGGTTTTTTTTAGCCTCTACACAAAACCAACAAAAATTGACACTTTCTTAACAAAAATGACTCTAAATACTCCTAAAAACTTATTTTTATCAAATCAAGACTTCAGATACATGCAAAACTTATTTTTACTTAAATTTGCACTAAATGACATGAATTATAACATTAAACACTCGCTTTCTAAGCAAATAGCTTAGTTTTTAGAGCCAAATAACACTCATAAGGGAACGTTATTAGTGCCTCTTTATCCTCACCTTTCAATGACTCTTGAAACGCTTTCGCTCCATCTTCTTTTCTTTCTTCTTAATTTTCTTCTTCTCACCTTCATCTTTCTTTTCTTTTTCTGAACCACAACACCCATTAGCAAAATTAAAATGAAAAGATGGACCAGAAAGCTTACTTGGTGTGGTTTTTTTGCCACAAACCCTAGATCTCGATCTCTCCATCATCCATGCCCTTCTTCGACACCCCTCGTAATTGGGACCCACTCCTTAGTGTGATGGCTTTGCACTGCTCCTGCAAGTTCACCTCAGTATCACTGGGGAAATTACCATTTTGGAGGGCATTGACTGCGCTGGCGATATGCCCAATCTGAACCTTCATATTCTTCAGCGCAGTGTCATGGCCACTCACCGTCATCGCCAGGGTCGTGATGGTCGTCTGCAAGTACTGGTTCACACCTCTTCGTTCCTTAATGAAGATGCCCATCATCTCCTCCAGATTTGATTTCTTCTCTTGGTTCGATGTTCCTGTAAAACATTTTTCTGGTTAGTGTAAGAGAAATTCTTGTGATTACACAAACCTGGGTGGTAAAAATTTGGAAGATTCTAGTTCTGATGGCCTTGATAACCATAGCCTTGATTCTGCACATACTGGCATTTCTCTACAGACTACTCCTCAACACTCTTAAAGTTCAACACTGAAAGTGAGGTGATTGACTGATTGGCTCCTGCAGTAGACAATTTATTCAAAGTATCAATTAAGGATGCCATTTGTGCTTTAAGAGCACTCACCTCATCTATCTCGTAGATGCCTGCAGCAAATCTTGAAGATGATGAACGATCTGATGGCCATTGATAATTTGTCGCAGCCATTTCCTCCAACAAAGCATGTGCCTCGTCCACTGTCTTTGCAAGGAAATTTTTCCCTGCACTCGTATCAAGAATGATCTTAGTACTTGCAAATAAGCCATTATAAAATAATTGTACCTGTAACCAGTCTGGATAACCGTGCTAAGGGAACTTTCTCAACATCTCATTGTAACGTTCCCAGCTTTCATATAGTTGTTCTCCATTGAGCTGGCAGAATGTTTCAATCTCCATCCTCAGCTTCGTCATTTTTGCTAGGGGAAAAACTTCGTCAGGAAGGCTGATAGCATGTAATTATGTTATTTTATTTCCTATTACTTATGCTAGTTTTACGCTTAAAATGTATGCTTTGATGCCTTTTTATCTTGATTTCGCAAAAATCGAGCTTGGGAAGAAAAATTGAGTGTTCAGGAGTAATATGATGAATATTAGAGCCTTTTGGAGCTATATTGAAGATCAAAGAAGAGAGGAGATGTTGTTTTCACAAAAGAAACTGAGGGGAGAGCGTCTAGACCCTTAAAATGACATCTAGATACCACAATTGAAGTGTCAAACCCGAGAGCAAGTGTAGAGACGTTGTCCTGTAGCATCTCGAGGCTCAAAACACCCATATCAGTGGAGTTTCGTCTAGAGCGTCTCGATGCGAGTGGCACGTGCACACATAAAATGCTGTCGTTTGGGGTAGCATCTCGACGCTGTGTCGGTGACAGTATAAATTTATCCTTATCTCTTCGTCCATGAGAAGGTCAAACCGATTAGAAAAGTCCTAATATGGATTCAAGGCTGCTTATGGAGGTTTTGGAGAGCATTTATGTGTGGAATTGAAAACTTGGAGCTCGAGTTCGCCGTAGATTACTTCGAAACATGGGATCGACCTTCTATTTGCATTTCTTTCTCTTTTCCTTTCAATCCAACTACTGTATAGGCTTAAATTTATGGACTCTTGTGGTGTAATAGTTGGATATGTACTTATTAGTTCTTAAATACTTGGGATTTATTTGTTCGTATTAGATTAATGCTTAATTGTTGATTTACATGGGTTTAATTATGAGTTTGATGGATGTTTATAGCTTTTTGGCCTATGAATTCATTCATGCATTTAGGACTTAATGCTTTTAATTAGTGCTCGTTAATAAATTGAGGTAGAACTAGGTTGAGCTTGACGAAGGATACTCGATTAGCTTAATGCACGGTTAATTAGCTACCCGAATGACAATGGGATCAGAGGTTAATTAATTGTAGTTGGTGCTGAAGTTTAATTAATTAAACACTAGTTAATTGATTAGTTTTCTAAGTGGAAACTCGATGGAGAGAAACTTAGGCTAGAACCAAATGCATGACTATTGGTTAATTACTTGAGTGGCAAGAGGGTTAATAATTAATCAATTGAGGAGTCTTAATGCCTTGTGATTAATTAGCTAACGCTAAGGACACCTAGGTTAATTAATTAATGCTTGAGAAGTGGAGGAGACCGATAGGAGATTCTATGACCATAGGCTTCTAGACTTATGAGTTCATTGTCGAGTTAGTCATATTTGTCTGTTTAACTAGTAATTAATCCTCTACCCAAGTTATCCCTCAGGTTTGTGTCTCCCATTTATTTTCCTTCTTTTATTTCTGTTTTTTTAGGTTAGTTTATCTATCTTTTTAGCTATTTCCTATAACTAAAGCTAAGTGAGACCATCGTGATACTTAATTGAATTAAAACCAATTCTAGTGGATATTATACTCGGTAGGAATCCCATTTTATTATTACTTCGATCACGTGCACTTGCTTGTATGCTCCGATCAAAGGCCTGGGCCAACTCGCCCCATGAAGATATGCTACTTGGCTTCAGGGATTCGAGCAATTCCTTTGCTTTGTCATGCAACGAAAAGGAAAAAAATCTCAGTCTAATGGCATCAATAGAAACTCCCTTCAACTTTACCGTGCCACAAATCTCAAGAAAAGATCTAAGATGCAAGTGTGGGTCCTACCATGGATGTCCTTTGAAAGAGTTGTCTCATGCTATTTGTATCAGCCTCATCTTCAGCTCAAAGTTGTTCGCCATAATTGGCGCATGCACAATACCAAAATAGTCCATCAAGAATATGGGCTGGAAATAGTCAGAGATCGGCTTCCTTTCCTCCTCATGGTGTTGTTCTGCCATAGTGATTCGGGTTTCTTTCCTTAGCCTCCTACAAGTCCTGTCAATCTCAAGATCTAAAGGCAAAAGGTCAGCCCCTTTATCACTATACATAAACCAACGACCTCCTCAGAAAACAAAACCAAACAAAAATAAAAGCAAAAAGTAACAAAAGAAATTAAACTCAAGAAAACAAAACAAATAGACACGCACAGATATATGCAAAGAACCCCCAAATTAACTCCTAATTTCTTCCTAATATTAATCAACTAAAAAAAAACTTCGTCATTTCACCGATAATGGGGCCAAAAACTTGATCGAGTGTACACGCAGCGCACATGATCGAAGTAATAATAAAATGACACTAGAGTACTGAGTATCGTATCCCACGAAGAAGTGGAAATGGAAGCTTTTTCTTTAGTTAATCAATTACTAAGAATACTCACAATTGGAATTATTTAAGGCAAAAGCTAGAATAAACAAGATGTGAATTAAAATTCTAAACTAGAAAGCAAATTAAAAGGCTGAAGATACCAAATGAAGGGGTAGTTTAGGGGATCGAGCACAAATTAGGTTCCAATTATGACAATTGGACCCGACATTTAATTAATCTTGCTAATTTCATAAACCTAGAGCTAAATTTTTGAAATCTCCAATCGGCCTCATTCGAACATACTAACCAATCGCTTGCCTAAGTGTCATTAGCGCTAATTGATTGATTAATTAGGATTAAGTTCACTCATAATTAGCCTCACCTGTCAATTGTTAATCCTATGTTACTTAGGCAATTTTAGGGTGTTAATTGGATTAGTTCGGTCTTAAATTTTCTCTGTCGAGTTCAATTAAAGACTAGAATCAACTAATTAATGGCCAATTAGTTAGAAGCAATAAGAACAGTCCAATTAAATGCAATTACACAAGTAAATAAATGTCAAACATCACAATTAAAATATAAATTCAATGCTAATTGTGCTCTTAACCCCATAAACAAATGAAATTAACCCATAATATTTAGTGTACAACACAAGAAATTCATTCCTACAACCCTAGGATACATAAAATAGTGGAAGAAAATGATAAAAGAGACTGTCGTCGCTGAAAGCTCCATTCTCGCTTCGAATTCTATGATCTCGAGCCTCGAATTCCCCTCTCGAACACTTTGTTTCGTGCTCCACAAGTCTCAAGGAGGTAAGTTATCTAATTTTGGGCCAAAAATCCTAAAATTGTCTCCCCAAAATCAGTCTCAAAATGATAAATTTATAGCATTCTTTTACACAACGTCAAGACGCTAGGCACAGCGTCTCGACGCTGTGTTGAATGCACCATTTCAATAACGTATGCATCCATCAGCATCAAGACGTTGAGGACAACGTCTCAATGCTCCGAATGCAAATCCTTGCAAGTGCCTTCATCTAGCATCAAGACGCCACAATGTCTCAACACTAGCTCTCAAGTTTTCAACATAATGGACAGTGTCTCAATGCTATTTTGAACTTCAAGACGCCGTCCCCTCGGCTATACAAGACTGTAAAGCTCCTCTTCTCCATACTTAGCTCCATTTTGGTCCTTTTTAAGCTCCGCAAATCACCCGATGCTCCAAAATCACCAGTTTTGATCTCAAATGCTCAGTTTCCTGAAACATATAAAATATCAACATAAAAGCTCACAATATGCAAAAGTAGCAATTAAATAGGCATTAATATAGCACTAAATTAGTGTTATCAATTGTTCTAGACTTCATTTCGAAAAACTTCTAAAACCAGTGCACTTCAACCACCACAACACATTCTTTATTACCAACCTACTTTTTATACTTTCTTCTCTTTTTTTTTTAGCATTTCAAAGGATCCTTTAAATCATGGCCCTTAGACTGGAATGTCCACATTTGTGATGCATATCACCCTAGCTTCTAAGCACAAATCTAAAAGGCATACACTCATTTCCATAAGGCTCATCCTTCATAATCCTTTCTTAAAGTTTCTAGAATGGAAACATTTGTGATGAAACTCACATGAGCAAAAGGGGAAAGTTTAGTTTGGCATTATACCTTCTATTTAAACGCCCTCATTTTTTTTGAAGATCGCCTAAAAACAAGCACAAAAGCCAAACATCCTCTTGATTTTTTTTTTCAACACTTTTTTTTATAAGGCCAATTTGAGTCCTTAAGAAAAGAGGAGTGTCCTTTGAAACCATTCTCTTTTATTTTTTTTCTTTCACTAAGGCTTGCCTTATCCCTCTTCTCCCAAACTTAGACTACTCATTGTCCTCAATGAGTTGGGTACTATGGCAAAGACCCCCAAACTTTAATGTAAAAGTGGTTAACTAATGGCAAAGGAGTCCTAAACAGCTTTTAAACCATAAAGAATAGAGAATGAGCTTTCTTGATTAACCAACTAGCAAAATTGCAAGGTAGAGGCTTTGCTTAACTTCAACTAAGACTAAGAGAAAAATGGAGATTGTATAAGCTAGGTTAAGCTCAATCAGAATAATTTAGAAAGTTGAACATACAAAACATAATACAGTTTCCATTGATACTAAGCCAACTACATGCTTGCTACTGATGGCAGACTTTTAACATTTCAAAAGACATAGGTGATCAGCTAAGTAGACATTTAAAGAAATAAAAGTAGAACTTCCTACAAACCTACAGACTCCACATACTCCTACATCATTTCAAAAGTAGAAAAACACAAGGGTAGGATTATCTCCCCATTGACAATGCCCTAGTTTCTTGTCATTCTTCATCTCCTGGATATTCACATTACTCTTCCTCCTCTACTTCAATAGGAGGAGATGGAGAATTCCACGGGTGCAGCAGGTTGTTAGGGAAGTGAGGAAATGTATTGTAAGGCTTGAGAAATTGGCTTGTATTGCCTTTTTTATTGTGATATCTCTCTTCTTGGCATAGTTCCAATAGGTCCTGCTTTGAGACTCATTACGCTCAAACATCCTTAACATAACCTCTTGCTAACATAGAAGATGGTGAATCCCTACTGCTAACCCATTTCTTTGCATAGACTCATTCAGCTCCTTGATCTTTGCTTCAGTAGAAATGTCTATTGGTCTTTTCTCCTTCTACACTTCATCATCATTCGTATACTAAACCCTAGCTCTTAAACAAAGCAGACTTATGAGATTTGGGAAGAATAACTTTCTTGATTTCTTCTTAAAAAAACTCTCAATCTCTTTTGATATAATCCTCCCCATGTCAATGCTTAGGCTCTTCATGATAGCAAACACACAGTAGTGTCATATGTTGTTGGAAGCAGCCTCAACTTTATAAATGATAACCATGCATGTGCTTCTGGCTTGAGATAAGAGGCCAACATTGTTCGAACTCCAGTCTTTGTACCACTGGGCTTCTTCAATCCGAACAATGTTTAAAGCTGCATTCATTTGGGATTTAGATGGTGCTACTGCCATTTTATTGTATGTAGCATGGGGGAAAGATTCCAAGTTGAATACATCATTAATAGTCTTGAAGCTCCAATCAATCAACTTCTCTCTCACCACCACTTGATTTTCTACAGGGATGTCAATGTTTGCATAAAACTCTTTTACTAAAGGGACAATTGCTTGCTCAAGTTTATGGCAAAACAACTCCCAACCTCAGTTTGTTATTCCAGCCATCAAAAATTGGGGAAGCTAACCGGTGGGAGATGGAAATCCTATCTCCTGCAATAGGACTTTGGTTATGTATTTAGCATAATGCTTCCTTGCAGCTTCATTGATAAATCTCTCCACCTCTTGATTTTCTTCAACCATTTTATTTTTTCCTTTGGTTTTTTCCTTGGTTCCTTTGCTACTTTGAGAAGGTAGACTTTGGCTCATCACTTGGTCTTCATCCTAATTCTCTTAGATGAGGACATGCTTGCACTTTGACTTCGCGGACCTTGAGGATTTTGATTTTGATTTCGATGTAGTAGTTGTCCTTTCCCCCTCAACAACTTGTTCAAAGCTCTCAGTATTCTTAGCTTCCCTAGCTACCTATCCTCTAGTTTTGGAGGCATTTTGTCTTTGATAGTCGTTTTGGATTAGGCAAAGGATAAGAATAAGGGTAGCTAGATGAAGACACTAAGGAAATAAAGCTCAAACTTTCTTCTCACAAACTTGGTTCTTTAGCGAAAAGAGGCTTCGAATTTAAAGACAAATAGTGGTCAGGAATTAATGGTTGTAGGTGGGGTAAATTAAGTCTGCTCCTAGTCCTTTCATGTTGTCTTTTCTATCAGCCTTTCAAACTGCCCTGGCAGTATGTGTCAGTTTACATCCTTCCATGTTATAGCATCTCTGAGCATGCATTCTTGAGCCAACCAAAAACAACACTTCTTTCTCTTCATATATTCTTTCCAACACTATCATATCACTGCACCAGATTGAAAGGAATAATCTAATTAAATACACAGCGGAAGCATTAGAATTGACTTTGATTTTATTTAGAATTAAATCATAAAATTAAGGTTAAGCAAAACATACCTTGAAAATAATATGGAGAATATTCTAGCGAGTCTTTTTCTCCTTGTGCTATAACTCCAACAAAGTTGAACTTAAAGACTTCCACAAAGTTTTCCTTGTTATGACTCGAACACAAGATCAAAGCTTGTGGAAGCCTCTTGAAAGAAAAAGAGAGAGGAGAATTTCAGAGAGAACTCTACAATTCCCTGTAAAGAAGATGTGTCTCTTATGAAGAATGCACACAAATGGCTCACCTCTAGGGTCCTATTTATAGTGGCCTAGGAGAAATAATTAAATAATACATTTTAATATCTAATATATTAAAATATATTTATCTAACCAATTTGAATCATATTTAAACCATTCAAAATTCTCCAAGGACATCTATTTCCTTCTTTGAATCTAATTCAAATTTAATAAATATATTTTCTTTAATGTATCTTAATACATTAATAATTTCTTTAATATTTAATGCATCATATACAATAAATATGTTTTTTTCTCATTTAATATATCAAATATATTAAATTTTAATTTGAACATTTCAGAATTTCTCTCAACGAAATTGGTCCCTATTTGTTTATATAAGCTAGCAAGAGGACCTTATGGACCTACAGATTATAAGCTCCAATGATACAAAATCAATTAATTAAACTCTTTAATTAATTAATTTTCATTCATTAACTACATCATTTTACTATAGACCTAGAGTTGCACTCTTATGCACTGTAGGACAAGTTGTGTCCATGGATATAATCACTACATTCAAGTGGATCCTTCATGAGTTGTTCGTAATTATAGTTGGGTCAAAAGAACGTTTCACCCCTATAATTACATCTTGCACCTTAAGTACCACTGATTCTCTAATGAACAATTTGTTTATGATCTAACCATAAGGGAAGGAGCCCCATTGTTCAAGTCCCGAAATCAACACTTAAGGGAACTACTCATCTACTTACCCTATAAGGGAAGGAATGCATTACATCTTGTGAGATTATGTTCCCAGTTCCCTATTTGGTCAAGTCTCCAAAATGGTAGGCATATTGAATCGGTTACAAAAGCCACTCTGACCCATGCAAATCAAAGGACAAACCCTCATAGGCAGGAGTTCATAACTCACTCAAGATTAAGATCGAGTCGCATATAATCATCCTGTTGAAATATTAATCTTCTCAATTAACGGATTTATAAAGAGAGATTAAATATTTCATGGTCCAGTCTTACACAAACTCACTGTATAAGATACCCCCACTTACATATCTCCACATAAATGATTTAGATCAAATTATTTGTAACTATTACAAAATGGGTCATATCAATAGTGTAACCAGGACAAGGCACCCAACCTTATCCATATACTATGACCCTTTAGGTTATTTCTTGAACATGATCCTCTCGTATGTCAACCACATATTGTTCAAGATTACATTAATAACCTTGAATTTTTCATATAATGGATAATATTATATTGTAAATAAAATAATCAAAATTATTATTAAATAAATCATTAATTACAAGGCTTTAAAGCATAAATCCCAACAATCTCTCACTTGCACTAAAGCTAGCAAAATATGTATCGTAGGGCATACTTTATACCCAACATATTTTCCCACTTGTCCTAGCAAAGTTGAGACTGAAGGGAATAATCTAATTAAACTCAAGCAAAAGCGTAGGAATCAATTTGAGTTTATTTAGAATTAAATAATAATATTATAGTTAAGCATAACATACCTTGAAAATATGAAGATTCTTCTGGCGGATCTTTATCTCTTCCATAAAGTCTTCTTGGCTATGACTCGAACACAAGACCAAGGTTTGTGGGAGCCTCTTGAAAGAAAATCCACAACGAATTGGATAGGAAAAGGTCTAGAGAGAATTCTCTAATTCTTTATATTGAGGAGATATGTGTTGTGTCTAATGGCTCAACCCAAGGGTCCTATTATAGAGACCAAGAGAAAATCTTTGCCATAATTAAAATATTATATTTTAATATCTAATATATTAAAATATATCTTATATTTATTTGAATCTCATTCAAATCTCCTACAATATTTATTTATTTGAATCTTATTCAAATTCTATAAATATCTTTTATTTAATATATCAAATATACATTAATTATTTTAATATTTAATGTATCAAATACAATAAATATATTTTTCTCTTTTATATTTAATATATCTAATATATTAAATATTAATTTGAACACTTCAAATTAATATTAATTTGAACATTTCAAAATTTTCTTTCAACTAAATTGATCTTTTTGTGTTACTATAAGCTAGCAAGAGGATCTTATGGACCTACAGATTATAAGCTCCAATCAAACTCTTTAATTAATTAATTTTCATTCATTAACTATAGGACACTCCACTATAGACCTAAAGTTGCACTCTTATGCATTGTAGGACAAGTTGTGTCCATAAATATAATTGTAACGACCCTATAGGCTCAACACGCTACCTAAGAGTCATTACTAAGTCACGTCGCTATATTACCAATAATTTCGGCAGCATAACGACGTAACTACGCGAAAACCAAAAATTTGACCCTTACCTGATAAGACATAGAAAAACACACTTCTAAGATTTTCAAACAACCTCCTAGCATCCAACAAACTTCTCAATATGATGCAAGGGTTCAAACAGCAGAAACCAAATACACGTGCACGATTTACAAAGAAAGGTTAAAAGACTTTGAAACATCCTCCTAAACATTTAAAAACTCGACATGAGTTCTATGTACATCCAGAAACATAAAAGAAGCGGAATAGCGATCGGTCGGCTCCCATGACTCGAGTAGCTGATCTCCGGTCACGCGCTAGGGCCGATCTTAGCCTTACCTGAAAACATTTTAAAAAGGAAAAGGGTGAGTATTAACGAATAATACTCAGTAAGTCAATCATAGTTTCAAAATAAGAGTTTCAATCACATGCAACATGTCATTTTAAATCATAAAACCATCGTAAACCATCGCTTTAGTTGGGGACCTAAAATTCATTTTATAAACCATGTACTTTTCCTCGCGGCTCTCGTGAACGATTAAATTCTCCCGAGGGCCTCGTGAACAGTCCGAAGACAGTTTTTCCATCGAATAGAGTCCTCCCTAACTCTGAGAGTTGAGCTCGAAAGCTAACATACATCGTGGAGTCCGAAGACTCAGCCCGAAGGCTACCATCGTGGAGTCCGAAGACTCAAGCCCGTCGGCTACCATCGTGGGGGCACTCTCGAACCCCGGGAGCATAGAGAGTCCGAAGACTCGGGTTCCCTCAAAACCCACATAAAACTTTTGGGAGAATTATCGTCACGGCCTACATAAATCTTTTCATGAGCACACAACACATGCATGAGGTCCCATTCGTTTTAGAACATAGTTATGAATGCATAAATCAAGACAATCGCATTTCAAAGACATACATATCATTTCCATTCTTTTTAACATGAAAACTCAAATAGAACTCATGGAAATAGCGTATAAAGGAATATACATATAAAACACTTTCTTTCTTAAATACTTAACACGAAAAACATAAACTTTCAAAGTAAACATAGAGCTAGCTCAAGGTTTTGAAAACTTCTTTCGTTGTGAGATCCCTTACCTTAAGTCTTTACTTACTAAAATACCCTTTCTCCACTAGTAATGAGCTTCTTGAGTTCCCACTCCAAGTACGATCCAAGGTCCTCGACAAATCACCTAAAAAGTTTCCTAAACGTGTCTTAAACCATCCGAATTACGCTAAAACACATTCTAACATTAATAACTCGACGAAACGGACCAAATGGCAATTTTTTTTTTACCCAACTCCGGCGAGCGGCGGCGCGTGACCGGAGCACGGCGGCGCGTGCAGCGGCGGACGGCGGCGCGTGGGGCTACCCATCGGCGCATGAGGGCGCGTGAGGGCTTGTTTTCGTGCGAAGCTCGCGGATCTGGGTTGACCCGAACTTGTGGGGTCGGATCTGAGCGTGAACCGGCGAGCTGGGGTGACTGATTTGGCCGAACTGGACAAAATCCCGGCTTCCAGCGAGACGCCACCTGCGAATCCAACACCAGCGACCGGCGTTCGTGAGCTTCGGCGGTCGTTGCGAGGCTGGACGGCGAGTGGTTGCGGCGGCGACCAGCTGCGATGGCGGTCGGCGGTTGAGCAGAAGCGAGAGGCGGACGGCTGGGCGAACGAACTGCACCGGCGGCGCGTTGCTTCACCGGCGGCGGCAAGCTGCTCTGTTCGGCGAGGCTAGGCTTGCGGCGGCGACATCCCGAGGAAGAAGAAGAAGCAGCCGGCGATGGATGGTTGTTCGGTCGGAGAGAGCGAGAGAGAGAGAGAGAGTGTGTGTGCGGTGAGGGAGAGAATATCGGGGAAGGAAGAAGATGAGAAAGAAAAAAAAAATAAATAATAATAATAATAATAATAATAATAAAAATCTAAGGATAAGGATGGGCTTTTTTTTTTTTTTTTTTTTTTTTTTTAAAAACAACTTTTCAAAAATGTCCTTAACAACTTATTGAATTCCAAATATGCCCTTTTGACCATTATTTCTTTCCATTTTTTGCCCTCCTAACCTTCCAAAATTTCAAATTCACTCTAAAATCAATATACTTAAGAAATTTTATCCAACTTGATTTCCATAATTCGAAATTAATGCCTATAAATAAGCCGGCCATTACAATAATCATTACATTCAAGTCGATCCTTCACCAGTTGTTCGTAATTACATCTGGGTCAAAAGTCTGTTTTACCCCTATAATTACATCTTACACCTTAAGTAACAATGATTCTTTAATGAACAATCTGTTTATAATCTAATTATAAACTAAGTCCCTCTCGGGCCAATGAAAGGGTGGGGCCCCATTGTTCAAGTCTTGAAATCAGTACTTAAGGAAACTACTCATCTACTTACCCTATATGAGAAGAAGTGAATTTCATCTTGTGAGATTATGTTCCCAGCTCGCTATTTAGTCAAGTCCCCAAAATGGTAGGCATATTGAATCGGCTATAAAAGCCACTCTCACCCATGCAAATCAAAGGACAAGCTCTCAAAGGCAGGAGTTCATAACTCACTCAGGATTAAGATTGAGTCGCATATGATCATCCTGATGAAACATTAATCTTCTCAATTAACGGATTTATAAAGAAAGATTAAATATTTCGTGGTCTAGTCTTATACAAACTCATTGTATAAGATACCCTCACTCACATGTCTCCACATGAATGATTTGGATCAAATCATTTGTAACTATTACAAAGTGGGCCATATCAATAGTGTTACCAGGATAAGGCACCCAACCTTATCCATATACTATGACTCTTTAGGTTATTTCTTGAACACGATCCTCCTGTATGTTAACCACATACTGTTCAAGATTATACTAATAACCTTGGATTTTTCGTATAATGGATAACATTATATTGCAAATAAAATAATCAAAATTATTATTAATTATTAAATAATTAATTAATTACGTGGCTTTAGGACATAAATCCCAACAGAGACATGTCTAGTAATCCTAGACATTCTATGTGACCCTCATGCACTTTAGCCTGGAGAGTCTTGTTATATAGATCCAAACAATTGTCATTAAATGTCATCTTGGTCACTACCATGATGCTTTCTCTCTCTCGATATGATTCCTTATATGTTGATGTTTTCTAATTTCATAAATATCAGTCTTTGCACCATTATTATCATAATAAAGATGATAGACTAAATTATATCTCAAACACCTTTCAGATCTCCATGGAACTATTTGAGTCATACTCATTTTGTTACTCCACAAGCAAAACAATTTGAGTCGTATACCATACTCCACCACCTAGAGTAAAATTTATCTTAACATAGATTTCCTAAATCTTTGTAAGAACCAATGTATCTTGTAAACATCAAATCTTTTATTCCATACACAAAAAAAAAAAAAAAATCATTATCCATAGATAATTTGAGAAAGTTTTTAATTTTCTACTTAATGGTCATACCATTCGTTCAACTGATATATGTTAATCACTATATATTAATTGTTAAGTCTCATTTATGCATTAATTGTCTCCTACTTAGAGTAGATAATTAATCATATGCTTTGAACATTTGAGGTGTCTTAGAATACTCTTCCTTAGACATAAATATCAAATATTTGACAACGATTTTGTCAACATAAGATGTTTGAGATAAAGTTAACATTTTGTCCTTAAAATCTCCATTTGGGACATGTAAATATACCGAATCATTCCAAATCACTCATTTGGAATTTGTTACTTAGTCATCTTTTTATGTTAGATAGATATCTTACATCATTTATAATGAGTAAAATATCATCAACATAAAACATGAGAAAAATCCACTAAGCAATTAATGATTTTCTTATCTATACAAGCTTCATTAATATTTATCCAAAGTCATAGATTTTGATACTTTTATCAAACCTTATATCCAAAGATCTAATGGTAAATTCATTGCATAAATGAACATTTATTATTTTGCAAACCTTTTTACTTTTGATCTTTGCATATAAACCTTTCTGATTGATTTGTGTAGATGCATTATCTAAGATTTCTTTTCATAAAAGAATTCCAAACAATCATTTTTCATATCGCATATGAACAATTAATTAAATAATTCTTACAGACTCTAGTAGCACAAGTGAAAAAGTTTACTCACAGTCTACTTTCTTCTATTAGGTTTAACCGTTTGCCATTAGTCTCATTTTGAGGGCAATAAGCCTTTCTACTTTGTCATCTAACATGACAACTTGAGCTTCAAATAAGTCCTTGTAAAGGTTGAGTCATCATAACTCTCCCACTACTATGAGGCTTATCCAATTCATGACTAGGATCCATTTGACTTTCAAATGTAATTAAATTGTTCACAACTTTTGTAACTATGTAATGGCTTCACTTAGGACCAATTTATTAACACTATCTCACCTTATTAAAGGTTTGTAGTTTTTTATTTGACATTCCTTATAAAAATGATATTTGTCATACAAATACCTTATTCATTTTAGGACTAGATAAAAAACTATTTTGTACTTCTTAGGGGTGACTTACACTTAGGCTTATATTTGAACATATACAAGCTTTTTAGCTTGTTTCAACATGTGAGCTTAACATTCCCAAATGGTGAAGTGTTGTAAACCAGCTTTACTACTCTTCTATAATCTTAAAATTGTCTCGTAGACACTTTTGGAGTGAATCATGTTCACCATGCAATCTCTATTACATTTCCTAATTGGAGTTTGGTAATGTTGTGTAACTCATTACTGATTCACCATGTCTAACAAAGTCTTGTTTCTCCTCTTGCAACATAATTTCACACAATTGTACTTGGTATTAAGATAATTGGGATAAAAATCTACTTTCTATCAATTAGTCTTAGTACGTAAGGTTCCTGTACTTTCTATTATGATCTGATCACAATGTCTTGATAGACTTACCTAATCAATTTTCAACTTTAGCCTTAATTTTCTTGAACTTTTCAAAAAATTTAGACTTATGTTGTATTAGGTAAAGATACTTGTATCTTGAATGATCATCAACTAGAGTGATGAAATAGTCATGACTTTATTTGGCCTTTACATTCTCCAGACACTTGGGTCAGAATGTGTAAGCCCAAAGTATTCTTTGGTCTTCTAGCTTTATCTAATAAAGGACTAATGATTATCTTGCATGAAAAGAAAGATCTACAAACAAGTAAAGTAATTAACTATAACTTTTAGAGAATTACCTCTTACTAGTCTTTTCATTCTATTGAAGTTGATGTTAATCAACTTTAAATGCCAAAGTGAAGTATCATCTTTTAGGAGAAAATAATGTTTTTCTATTCTGGATTCTATGATCTGGAATATCTCAGTATTCTATAGTATAGTATATGTTAACATTTTAACATATCTAAATTGTTCTTATTTTAAGATGAATATATTTTCAAACAATTTTGAAAATATAAACTTTAATACTTTAAAATAGTTCATACTATATGAACTTTTTTTGTAATTTTAGAAATTGAATTTCTCTTGTGGTAATAAAACACCACATACAACATTAAGTAACAATTATCCTTTAATGACATCTTAATGTCTCCCACTACACTAACCGAGATGGGCTTTCTGATGCCAACCTAAAGAAATTATTCTACATGTTAAGTATTTTTCAAGAATTACATATTAAATGTAATAAAGAATAAATCTTGATAGTGGATCTTGTATCAACTATCCAGATAGCGTTATTTATTCTTCACCAAAAATCTAGTAAATCAAATTTACTTTCATCTATATTTTTCATCCTATAGAGGTATTTCAAAAATTCCTCTCACTATGACTGTCCTGGCTAATTTAGGAACTATTTTCTTTTATGTAGCTTAAGTCGTTTGGTTTCTTTTCCTGTATTTTTGTAATACTTAATCTTAAGAACATTTAGACACTTTTCTAAAATTTAGCTTCTGTTGACTTCAACATCTCATATGTTGTTGTCATTTAGATACGTACAAGCTATCCGTTTACTTTTGATTCATTAATCATGTGCTTCACGAACAATTTTAATAGCATTAGTAACAAGTTTTGAGAACATTTATCAATAAAGACAAATTCAAAATTTTACACTGTCATTAAAGCGTTAACGTTACTTTTTCAAGTAATAATATTTCTCAATTTTGACTTATTAGTAATAAACTTAAAAATTATGAGAGAAACTGACATAATTTTGAAATATATATATAAGTTAACATCATGCAAACAATTATCCATTCAATTTTAGCATAGAAATCAAACAATTTGAAAAATGAACCCTATAAATCATTTCTAATGTTATGGTACTTTAGTGAGTTAGAACAAGTGTTGTCGTAGGGTAGGTCAAGTGTTCTTTCACTAAACTGAGACAATCTTAACCAAGTATTATACCAGAATAACTTTTATTCCTATAATATTTAGTTACCATTAGTTTGGTTAAAGACATTATTAACAACCTTAATAAGCCATTTGTAAGTGTGACCCATCATTTTTTATCTCGTAGTTTTATCCCAATAAGTGCCGCCGTATAGGGTAGGTCAAGTATTGGAAACAAAACTACAATTCTATCCTTTTAAGGGTAAGCAAAACATACATTGTAAATAATATAGAGAATATTCTGGCAGGTCTTTTTCCCCTTGTGCTCCAACTCCAACGAAGTTGAACTCAAAGACATGACCAAAGCTTGTGGGAGCCTTTTGAAAGAAAAAAGAGAGGAGAAGTTCAGAGAGAATTCTACAATTCTCTGTAGAGGAGATGTGTCTCTTATGAAGAATGCACATAAATGACTCACCTCTAGGATCCTATTTATAGTGGCCTAGGGAAAATAATTAAATAATATATTTTAATAGCTAATATATTAAAATATATTTATCTAACCAATTTGAATCATATTCAAACATTTTCAAATTCTTCTATGACATCTATTTCCTTATTTGAATCTAATTCAAATTTAATAAATATATTTTCTTTAATGTATCTTAATACATTAATAATTTCTTTAATATTTAATGCATCACATACAATAAATATGTTTTTTCCTCATTTAATATATCAAATATATTAAATTTTAATTCGAACATTTCAAAATTTCTCTCAACGAAATTGATCCCTATTTTTTTATATGAGCTAGTAAGGGAATCTTATGGACCTACATATTATAAACTCCAATGATACAAAATCAATTAATTAAACTCTTTAATTAATTAATTTTCATTCATGAACTATAGGTCACTCCACTATAGACTTAGAGTTGCACTCTTATGCTCTATAGAACAAGTTGTGTTCATGGATATAATCACTAGTAGGTGGCAATAATGAGGTTTGCTAGAGGAAGAGAAGAGTGACAGCGGAAAGAAAAAAGGGAAGAAGAGAGAGAAATGCCACCTCGTAGTCTAGCCATAAAAAATATTAATTTAATAAAATTTGTCAAGTGAACAAAATAAAATTAGGAAGTTAACTACCACATCACATCTTTCAGGTAGTTCAATTAACGGTCAGATGTGCCTTTTATAATCATTTTTTAAACTTTAATTTGACAAAAATGTCCCTTTTAAAATCTTGAAAGAGACCAAATAAATACTAAACTCAAACACGAGGGAACAAAAGTGTTTTTGCCTTTTTTTTTTTTTTTTTTTAACTAGACAAATCTTCCAATATTAAAGATAAATAATATTTATTGAAATTATGTGGTACTATGAAGTTGATATTTTTTTAAAAACTTTCCCTTTTGTGAAACACTTCTCTTTGTCAATTGAAATAAGACTACTGATATTCTAAAAGAACAAAAAGAAAAGGAAAAAAAAAAACAAAATTCGAAACTCAAAAACGAAAGATAACCATTTAGTTTTTTATTTTTAATTTTTGAAAATTAAACTTATAAACACTACTACTCTCACCTATAGGTTTCTTTGTTTTGTTTTCTACTTTATATTTTTAAAATCCAAGCAAAGTTTTGAAAACTCAAAAAAAAAAATAGTTTTTAAAAACTTGTTTTTGCTTTTGGAATTTGGTTAAGGATTCAAATGTTTCTTTAATGAAAATGAAAATTATTGTAAAGAAATTATGAGAAAATAAGGACAATTTTCAAAAATTAAAAACTAAAAACCAAATAGTTATTGAACGTATCGAAACTAAATAAGCCCATGAAATGTTGACGTATCGAAAACTTGAAAAATACCAAACTTGAGGGATGTTTCCAACTTCCATTAGGCCATAAAAGAAAGACAACTTTTGTTTTTGGAAATTAACCAACAATTTAACAAAAGCAAGTTTCTAACTTTCCATTATGGTAGAGTTCAGAACATGATGATAATAATAATAATTATTATTATATGCAAATGAGAGATCATAAACTTGGGACATGATTTTGGAAGAAGAGAGAAAAAAAAAAAGGGCAGAAAAAAAATCTATTTTGTTTTGGAAGACAACTTAAACAAAAGAAGTTTCTAATTTTCCATTATGGAAGAGAGAACATAAACGTAGACATGATTTTGAAATAAGAAAGAGAAAAAAAGGTTTTAAAAAAAACACTCTAACTATTTTTCTGTTTTGGTTCTCTTCTTAAAAATTGAAAATTACTTATACCTACATTTTTGGCTAAATATATATTTTAGTTACTAATATTAAAGTATTTTTTTCAATTTTATTTTTTTCAATTTTTAAAGTTTTATTATTATCCTTTATTTATTGATTTTTTTTCCAATTAAATCTTTGTAATCACTAACCTTAAAAGAATTGTGATATATGAATTTTAAAATGGTTGTTTTATGAGGTTGTCAATTGTTAATTTGTTAGTATGATAATATTTTAACAGGTCAATTTGTTTTATAAGAACAAGTAATTTCAAATCAAGTACTTCCTCCCTAAGTCATATGAGTAAAACTTTTACTTATTTAAATTTCAACTTTTTTTAAGAAAAGTGAAAAAATAAAAAATAAAAAATAAATGGTTGGCATTTTTTATTTTTTAAAAAATAAAAAGTAAAGAGTAAATAAAAAAAAAACTAAGCAATATGCGCCCATTCGAACACAGGCGCAAGTGGACGAGGGGACATACGCGTGGCCATCCTACCAACCTAGGGTAATTCTCATTTTTTTTTTTTGCAAAGTTCGTCTCTTGAAAAGAGGAACTCATCCAAATAGCATACATATCTCTTCAAGAAACAACATCCTGCCACATGGTGAAGGAAAATAGACAAACTTCATCCGGTGATTTAAAACTACAATATTTAAATAAATAGTTTCGAAATTAATATATTTTAATAAAAAAATTTATAATTACAATATTAAAAATTAAACTCCTCAATTAAATCATTTCTTAAAAAACTTGTTAAAATTTCATTTGTTAATAGAAAAATTATGTGTTTTTATAAGTTATTATTTTATTAATAGTTTTAGCATGCTCGTTAGCAAAAAAAACAAACAAACAAACAAAGTATGTATCACAATATAATGCTCGTCAATGATCTTTTGCTAGAAAATCTATATGCTTTTGTCACCCTTCTTGAACCACCTTTCACAAGAAAGTGAAAATACTTCTATGTGGGAAGTACTTCACCAAAATTATACAGTCCCATGTCCAAAAAGCTATAGAACCAACTACCAAGCTCATTGATTTTTTGACAGAGTTTAGGCTAACCCTTATAAAGTTAACCCATTTTGCTCTTGAAAAATATTGGTTTTGTCGAATCCAACGAGACTCTCAACACCAAAGAAATATTGACATACAACAAAATAATTAATAGAGAGAAATCGATAATAAAACTAATAATTTTAAAAGATAATGGACCAAATTGAGATACCAAACATTAGAAACTTTTATTTTTCTAAGAAGAGAATTTTAAATTATTTAAGAAAAACTTGACAATAGGTTAGGTATATCTAAAATTAAACCTACTTTATTAGAAACTTAAATTTAATTGAAAGAGTAAGAAAACCAACCTTAATTTTCCCTATTCCTTTTTTCTTTTCCTTGGAGGGAAAAACAAATAACTTCATATGAGAATTTTGACAAAGGAAACTTTCTATATAATATCCCTAACTCTCTCCCTTATCATATAAACTAGTTTGAAGGCATTTATTTTTCTGTGTTTTGAAGCCTTCCAAATCCATCAGCCATGGCCGGAATGCAATACAACTTCTTTCCTACAGATTTCTACTACCCTCGTCCGCTGCCGCCGCTGCCTGCAGTTGTTCCTCCGACATCCAAAACAGCTGAAGATCAAGAAGCCGAACAGTCCCTCGATAAACCAAAGGCGTCGTCATCGGCCATCAACCAGAAGGTGCTTAGAGCTTCCACTTCCATGGCGTTTCTTCCTCCTCCCTCTTACATCCTCAAGAACTGAAAATGTGACCATTCTTTTTTCTCTCCTTCCATTTTACTTTTCTTTTAAGGGGTAAAAATTGGATTTCGTAAGGTGTATCAATTGTTACCTTTTAATTTCGTTGATGTGGCTGAAAGTTAGATTTGAAAATAAGTGTTGTAATATTGAAGGATTGTTAACAAAAATAATTTTGATTCGTGTTAAATATATTATATACAAAACATATGTGTCTACAATGAAATTCATGATGCTTCTCTTAATATTTTCATTTGTGTTACGTTCATCCCTAGCTAGCGTAAGTATAGTTAATCTATTAAGGCATGTATTCTTTTTCTTGAGATCGAAAATTCAAATTTCTATTTTCACGTTTATTATACTAAAAAAGAGAAACTTAAATATTATTTATAAAATACTTTAATATAGTTTTATATATTAATGTACTTTAATAAAAGTGTTCGACTTTACAATATTTATAACTATTAGTTTGTTACCACGTGCGATGCACGTTAATATATTTAATTATGTATGTATTTTTTCTTATAATTAATAAAAATATTTTTAAGGTAAAACACAAATAATAGATTATCTGCTGTAAACCTAAACATAACTTAACTAGTTAAGACATAGGTCACTAATTTCCCACCATTTTGTTGTTAAAACTAAAAAAAAAACATATTAATTGCTAATATAATATGTAATTTGATTAATAATTAAAATTAAGGTATGTAATTTTCATTTCACAAAATGGTTGGTGATCGCTTAACACATGTCTTATCAAATTCAAATTAAAGCATGCATGAACATTTTAAATAAAAGAAAAAAGTACATTTTTGGTTCATGAGGTATAGGTTTGGTTGCTTTTGGATCCCTGAGTTTTCAAACTCAACAATTTTACTTTTGAGGTTTGCATTTCGTACCATTTTGTTCCCTCCGTCAATTTTTCCGTTAATTACTAATGTAATGGTGATGTGTCATTTATTTTTTATTGAAAAAAATATTTGTTTTAATTTTTTAAAATAAAAAAATATATTTTTAATTTTTTCTTTTTCTTTCTCTCTCTCTTCTTTCTCTTTCCTCCTCCCATCTTTATCCTTATGTTGCCTTCTAATGTGTAGCTTAATTTTATTAAACAATTTACACAAGGATATGCAAGTGTACACAGTAATTGCAGCAAGTGATAAGTAAATTATCGTTCTCTACAAGGATTAGTGCAAGAGAATTTACTAAGCTAAACCTAATTTTTAGTAATCTCAACACGGTAACTAAATAATTAAAATTAGGTTAAAATCTAATCTAATCATGCTTCAACGAAATAAAAGCAATAGCAAGGGAATAAAACTCAGAAAATGCTCAAACGAAAAGTGCGAGAAAAACTTGTAACAAGATATGTAAAACAGGCTTGGATTAGGAATTTTCTGTATTTTCTCGAAATAAGAATGCTGCAACAAGAACTTTGCTCCCTTAACCCACATGGAATCCTTCCAGATTTTCAATAACTTGTGGTTTAATTCCCATTAACCCACGCCAAATTAAGCCATTGTAAACATGCATTAGGTGGATTCTTATCCCTAACCTCCCCACTTAGCTAGCTACTAACCCAAACAAGAAGCTAATGTGGTTTTGAGTAATCGACCTCCCCTATTTTTCCCAAAACTCAAGGAGACAATACTCGAAATGGTTGGCCAAACGAAATCAAGCGTAAACAATAAAAACACTCTAAAACCAAATTGAAAAGAGCTAAGGAGCCTCAACCCCTTATTTAGATTAATACCACATTTCTAATCCTCACCCAAAGGTGATATAGTTCAGGTTACAAGCCGAAAATAAAGGAAAACTGCAGTAAAACACCATAATGTAGAATCTAATTACAAGAGAGAAATCAAAATGTAAAAGAAAACAATAGAAGGGAGAAGAAAAGCCCAAAATAGAAGCTCTTGATGATGATTTCTCTTATCTCTAGCTCCTTCTCTGCTTGGGTTTTCTTCCATAGCCCCTTTGTCAATTTCTTCCTCTCAAAACTCGACTTCTTCCTCTTAATTAGGTCTCCCCTTTCCTAAAGATGGCTGCTTGCTCTAAATACCAATGCATATCTCTATTTTAGGGCTAATTAGGTCAAACAAGACACGTGGCAACTTCTCATTGGATGGATGATGTCGTTTTGGTTAATTTACGCCAGCTCAATTAATGAATTATTTTCTCATGTGATGTATCACGTGTTGTCTTTCCGTAACTCAAAATGCCGAATATTTTACTCTAGCAATTCCTTCGCTAGACAAATGCTCCCTTATAGTTCTGCTGACAGAGTATTTGAATTACGACCTGCAACACCAAATTAGCATGATTTAGTGCTTTCTTAGCTCCCATTTGCATAAATACAACAATTAGGAATCTTCAAAGAAGCTATTCCAATAAACAGTGGCTTTAGGGGATTTCAAGCATGAAAATACCAGCATTAAACTCAAATAAATGAAATTTAGGCATAAAGGACTAGCTAATAACTCTCATTTCGAGAGTTATCAAACCCCCAAACTTGAACTATTACTCGTCCTCGAGTAATGTTAAACTCACATAACTTTTCCTTAAATCTATCAACCCGCAAATCAAAACTAGTTCAGCTAGAGAATATGTTCTATTACACATGGTATCTTAGTCACATTATCAAATCCAAAGTTGCTCCTTCAAAATTGTTGGACTCTCAAACATAACTTTTGTTGTCCTGCTATTTTAGCTTCTCACTTAGTTATCGATGTTGTCGTTTTCATCATGATAGAGGACTTGTCGAAGGCCCTATCGAGATTAAATTTATAAAAATTGGACCTCTAAGTATTTTGCAATAATTGTTGCCAGGGTCATCCACAGGGATTGGAGTTTTTAGATTAATTAAGTACCACAGTTAATTATGCCTAATTTTATTTAGAGAAACAAAACTTTAAAGTGATCAAAAAAGACAAATAAAATCTAAACTACTATGTACATGCTTTGGAGTCCAATTTTGAGAAACATGCATAATTGATTACCTTAAGCCTAATTAACTTGAATTGATTAATCACTTGATTTTATACTAACAATCTTCAGTCAAGAATTTCTAAATAATCAATATCCTCTCTCGAGCTCAATTGAACTCATGCCTAGCAACAAATCAACCTCTCGGTCTATTTTCATTACTAAACATGGCATTAAGTTATTCTCTTAAGGTTTCTAGAATTAATCTACTCACTCTCATGCAATAAATTAAATCTAGTCATGCATCTAATGTTCTATAACTAAATGTTCAAATTGCTACATGCAAGTGCACGTGATCAAAGTAATAAGAAATTGGAAGTATTCTAGAGTATCGTACCCAAGGGAACGGGTTTTAATAAAATTTATTAAAATGGCACACAATCGTTGACAAATTGCAACTAAGTAACCGTGGGTAAAAAAACGTTTGTGAGGTGGTTTGGCTAAAGGAAAAGTGTTTGAAAGAAAATCAATGGAAATGAAAAAGGAATTCAATATGCTAATGCTCCTTTGGAAAGAAAATGCAACAAGAAGGCAATTGCAATCGTAGCTAACTCAAGAACTAAGTAAACTGAATTCGACTCCTATTCGACCTTCTATGAAGTATCTTTAGGAGACTAAGTGATTAAACCTACATTTCTATGGCTAATCTAACTTAGATATATCAGCGCACAACTCTAGTGGTTTTGGAGTCTCGCCCTATGTCTAGAATCGATGTTTCAGGACTTATGTCTAAGCCTTTTCCTCCATTGCTTTTGCGACATCCGCTTCCCTTAACCCTCTCGGTATTAAGTTTAGTTTGGCAAGCAACACTAGATAGCCAACTAGGGTTTACCCAACATTCAACTCACCAAAAGCAAACAATAGTTCAAGAATTAGCTAGATTGTTTTTGCTATCGAGCCTTACATATTTCCTCTAGGGCATTCACAAACTTGAATCCCAAAGGAAATTTAGCTCTTCATAATGAAATTAACAAAAAACGGTAAGTTAAAATTGTAGGAATTCATTGATACAAAAAAAAGGATGTAAAATACTAGCAATTCAAGCTTGGTTTCAATACCCAAATTACCAAAATGATTAATCTAGAATTAATACCCAAAGAAACTTCAATAATTAAACAATCTTAAGGAAAATTTTCAAGAAGAAAGAACAACACAGTGGCTAACATTCAAAGTTTAAATAACAGAAGGGAAATTACAACACTTGGCAGAAATTGAAAAGAACAAAATTACACTAAAAACCCATTCCTCTTGGCTCAATCGAACAAGGATTTTGTTCTTTACCACCATCAGCTTTGTTGAGATGGGATTGAGGAAGAGATTCAGGACTGAGATGTAGATGAAAATACAACAAAATAGCAACAAAAAAAGGAATACTGCAGTCGGTGAAGAAAACCCAAAAACAGAACGAGAAACTTCTTCCAAAAATCAAGCTCTTCTTCACGACCTTCTTCTCCAAAATATATATAGACTTCATGCTAGGATTTCCCTTTTGGTTGATGGACAATTACAGCTCATAATCTAGCTAAAATCGTGGGTATATTCTCGCTCAAAATCCTGAAATTTGCGTTTTTCCTTAAATTCCATATCTGTCAAAATTGCAATTGCATAGCAATTGCAATGTTGTTGCATTCCGTAAAAGTTTTGCATCAAAACATTAAGTAAGTGTGAATTTTTTTCTTCTTTTGTTTTGTTTTCTTAACTTACTTAATTTAAAGGTCTTCCAACAATGATATGATTAAATTCAACCATTTTTCTATTTTTCATTAAATAATATGAATAAAAATCACAAGTATAACTAAGTTTAAAGGCCAAATAATCCTCTTGAATGAAAATTATCACTAAACTTACTCTCTCAAGCTAAATTTAGTTAAACATGCAAAACCATGGCCAAAGGTTAAGACACTATATTAAGATGCATTAAAGACGTCAATATATAAATTAAACTAAAAATCAACCAAATGTTCAACAACTACAACCAAGTTAGGGTCTAAACACATAGTTACAACATAAGTACAACCCACAAAAATTCCTAAATCTAAAAGAAAAGTAAAATAAATAGAGAATAAACTTAGGTCGTGTGCTAACACTCATCTCCGACGTGATGTCCATGATCTCGAGCTTTGAGTCACCTCCTCTGCTCTCCAAAGGTCTCCTCTATTTTCATTTATTTTTTTTTTCAAAGAAACCCTTTTTGTCCTAAGTCACTTTTTGACGCAAAGGCAAACTATGGGTGTTATAAATGCCCTTGGTTACTAGGCCCACTTAGGAAACAAAAGTATCTCTTTTTAAAAGGAGAGGAGTTCATCTTTAGGAGAAAGAAGAATGCTATCTAAGAGGTAACTACTTTTTTTTAAAATTATTTTTCTTCTTTTTTTTTTTACTTTGGTAGCACCTCACCCCTAAACTTAAACTGCTCATTGTCCCCAATGAGTAGAGATGGAAGGCAAGACCCCCAAACTTATTTTTATAGGGGCTATGATTAAAGTGGGAAAGTAAAACTCGCTAAAGGGTTGATTTGGACACTAAGACTTACTGTGCAAAAGAGTGGCGAAATTATAGACATAATAAACCCCAACTAAATTGCTAAAACAATACATTCATCAACATAGTTAGCAACCTCAGTCCAGCTACCATCATGTAATAGAGATAACACAATAATAGAACAAAATTCCACTAGGCAAAAATATTGATACACATTGTGCACTACTTTTAAGAGAGCAACTTTGAAACATGCATCATAAAAAAAAATCATTTTTTTCTTTTGTCATAACAGCAAGGTGGAACTAGCATCAACATATCAATTCATTTGCAAACATAGGCAAAGGAGATGGTGTTTCTTTTTGAACTTCTCTTTCTCTAACAACCCTAATTCAAAAGTTAAAGACACAAGCAAAGACTACTGACATAACTAATAAAATAAAATAAAAAGAACAAGACCAACAACGAACTTGAACAGACAGAAGGTAGAGAGATTAAACCAACATCCCTTGAATAACTCTAATCTTTTTTTGCAAGTCTCTTTCACTCTCATCTTCTTTTGCTGTTGTAATTCGTTATACTCTAGCCTTTGCATTATCAGTCCTTGTTGTACCAACATAATAAGAACACCTACAACAGAAAAACAGACTCAAAGCAAACATGTAGAAAATAAAAACAACTTAAATGAAAATAAACCAAAATGCAACAAAACATCCGTGGGAGCACAACTGATTTTCAATTAAAGTACTAATGCTCCCTCAAAATGCATTTTTCATCCACCCTTAAACAGTTGGAGAAAGGTACAATTTTATTTCAACTCCTCCCCCCAATAAGGTTCAATTAGCTTCTCATTCACCTTAAACTCTCTTTTATCCTTATCAGGAAATTGCCATGGAATTTTCTCATCAATAACCTATGATATTTCTAGTAATTGCTCATCTGGAAATGCATCATGTATTTCAGATTGTTGGAGTATTTCAGATTGTTGGAGCATTTGTTCTTGTTGCTCTAATCTGGAAAGGTGATCTACAACTTTGTTTTTCAGACTCCTTGTTGTCTTGTATCTCCAAATTGAACTCCTTGATTGACGGTTGAATGGGTGGTGACTTTCTATCTAATAACTCCAAAGATTTGAAAACTCGTGTATAGTTAGAAATTTCATTGGTGCTTTCTATTTCATGTGCTATACTACACAATTCCAAATCATCCTTCATAACTTCTCTAAACTTTTGAGTATGTTGCTCTTGCATTTCCAGTTCAAAACTCTCTTCAAACATTAATTACTGCACAATCTTGAATTTATGAAGGGTATTTCACAACATCAAACATATTAAACTTTACCTCTTGATCGCCCACATTCAGTGTAATATCCTTTTTCCAACGTCCACCATTGTTCCTCCAGTAGCTAAGAAAAGTCTTCCTAGAATTATTGGGACCTCTTTATCTGCCTCATAATCTAGTATAATGAAATCGACTGGAAATATGAATTTGTCCACTTGCACCAATATGTCTTCAATCTTCCCTTCAGGATATGTGATTGATCTATCCGCTAGCTGCAATGTCACAATGGTTGGTCATGCTTCTCCAATGCTTAACTTTCAAAATATGGATAGTGGCATGGGGTTTATGCTAGCTCCTAGATCACAGAGAGCTCTTCCTTCTTCTTTTCCTCCAATCGACACTGGTATTGTAAATGATCTAGGGTCTCGAAGTTTTGGAGGGATAGGACTTGCAACGATAAAGCTACATTCTCATGATAATGGTACAATTTCATACTCCATTAGCTTTTTTTTTTGTGAGCATATTCTTAAGAAACTTCGCATACTTTGGAATTTTCTCGTGAGCTTCTACCAAAGGGATGTTTATATGAAGTTCTTAACGATGTCGAAGAATTTCTTAAATTGTTGGTCTTGAGCTTTCTTCTTTACCCTTTGAGGAAAAGGGGGTGGATGAGGTACAAACTCAGATCTGACAATTGGTACTTCCTTAGGCGGAGCTGGAGATTTTGCTCCAACAATTTCCTCTAGCTCAGCATCCTCTATGACCTCCAGATTCACCTTTTCATGTTCAACTGTGACTTATTCTGTCTGCATAGCTGATTCTTAACTCTTCTGCTTTTGCTTGCTTGAATTTTCTACCACAACAAAGGGTCTTCCACTTCTCAAATCAATCGTTTGTACTTACTCTTTACCTTCTCTTTTTGGAGTCTTAGTATCTGAAGGAAGTTTTCCTTAAGGTCTAACCTACATCTCACTAGCCAATTGACCAATTTGAATTTTTAAATTCCTCAAGGAGGTTTGTTGACTCTTAATGACTGCATCATTTTTTTTCCTTATACTCTTTCATAAGGCTCTCCAAAGAAGTTACTCGAATAGGCTAATTATCAGGCTTCTTGATTGGTTGTGTGTACTGCTAATTTGAATGACCAAATCTTGGTGGATAATTTATCCTTTTTTGTCCTTGGAAGCTTTGCGAATTACTTCCTTGGCCATTCCAAGAAAAATTATGATGATTTCTCCACCCAGGATTATAAGTATTCGCTGATTTTTTTGGTTTCCAATGTAATACACTAAAGTAGGATTGCTCGGGCAAAACTCGAATGTGTGTCCTTCTCCACGGTAAACACATGATACCAATGTGACCTAATTCACTGCTGCAATATTATGAGTCGCATTTCCCATAGACATATTCTTCAAAATACTTGCCATGGAAGCAATCTGTGCACTTGAAGATGAAAGAGCATCAGCTTCCAACACTCCTTTACATTTCTTCCCTGGATTGCCTCTCACATCTGCCCACTGACAACTATTAATAGAGATTCTCTCTAATATCTCATATGCCTCATTAAAGGTTTTAGATAGCAAAGCTGCATTTGCTGAGGCATCGACCATGTTCTGTATAGGCAGATTCAATCCATTATAAAAGGTCTCCATCGAATGCAGTGAGGTAATCCGTGGTGTGGATATTTCCTTAAACAACTCTTTGAATCTCATTCCAAGAAAAATTAGGATGATTTCTCCACCCAGGATTATAAGTATTCGAGTAAGGGTTATTCCATTGATTTTTTTGGTTTCTAATGTAATACACTGAAGCAGGATTGCTCAAGCAAAACTCGAATGTGTGTCCTTCTCCACAGTAAACACATGATACCGATGTGACCTAATTCACTGCTGGAATATTATGAGTCGCATTTCCCATAGACATATTCTTCAAAATATTTGCCATGGAAGCAATCTGTGCACTTGAAGATGAAATAGCATCAACTTCCAACACTCTTTTACATTTATTCCCTGGATTGCCTCTCACATCTGCCCACTGACAACTATTAATAGAGATTCTCTCTAATATCTCATATGCCTCATTAAAGGTTTTAGATAGCAAAGCTCCATTTGCTGAGGCATCGACCATGTTCTGTATAGGCAGATTCAATCCATTATAAAAGGTCTCCATCGAATGCAGTGAGGTAATCCGTGGTGTGGACATTTCCTTAAACAACTCTTTGAATCTCTCCCAAGCTTCACTAAAAGACTCGTCCTCAAACTGCCTAAAAGCTACAATTTCAACTCGAAGTTTGGCATTCTTAGTAGGAGGGAAGTATTTTATCAAAATTCTCTCGACTAACTCATTCCGTGAATTGGTAGATCCTAGAGCAAATGTATTTAACCATGCTTTCGCTCCATCCCTTAAGGAATAAGGAAAAAGGGTTAGCCTAATAGCATCCTTTAGAACTCCTTGCATAATAAATGAATCACTCACTCCCAAAAAGTTTTTCAAATGTAGATGAGGGTCTTCTGAAGGTAATCCATGGAATTGTCCCACTATTTGTAACATTTGGAACATAATTGGCTTCATTTCGAAATTTGCTGCCTTAATCTCTGGCCTAACTATCCCTGGATTTACTTCGTCAAACATAGGGATTGCATAGGCTCGAATGCTTCTCTCCCTATCATTGGCTAAGAGGACAGGGTTTCAAGCCTGATTTACTGCCTCAGTTGGCTAATTGCTCTCAGGATCACATGGCTGCTGGTTTTCTTATTCTACATTCCCTCTAGCTGGAATACGAGGCAAAAGAGGTGGTGGTGGATCCATTGGGTTATTTCTACTCCTCTGTTCCCTTCTTCTCCTATGAAATGTTTTCTCAATTCCACGGTCTAAGTGAAATTCACAATTGAGAAGTTCACTCATGCCTTGAAAGAAAAACAAAACAACTTATTTAGTTTGCAAATCAACACCAGTTCACCAAAAATTAACTCAAGCAAAGTAAAATTCAAACTAATCCCTAGTAACGGCGCCAAAAACTTATTACTTCTAATGTGTAGCTTAATTTTCTTAAACAATTTACACGAAGATGTGCAAGTGTACATAGTAATTGCAGCAAGTGATATGTAAATTATCGTTCTCCACATGGATTAGTGCAAGAGAATTTACTAAGCTAAACCTAATTTTTAGTGAAGTCAACATGGTAACCAAATAATTAAAATTGGGTTAAAATCTAATTTAATCATGCTTCAACGAAATAAAAGCAATAGCAAGGGAATAAAACTCAGAAAATGCTCAAATAAAAAGTGCAAGAAAAACTTGTAACAAGATATGCAAAACAGGCTTAGATTAGGAATTGTTTTTATTTTCTTGAAATAAGAATGTTGTGGCAAGAACTTTGCTCCTTCAACCCACACAGAAATAAACACGGAATCCTCCCAAATTTAAAATAATTTGTGGTTTAATTCCCATTAACCCACACCAAATTAAGCTGTTGTAAATGTGCATTGTGTGGGTTGTTATCGCTAACCTCCCCACTTAGCTAGCTACTAACCCAAACAAGGAGCTAATGTGGTTTTGAGTAATTGGCCTCCCCTATTTTTTTCCAAAACTCAAGGAGACAATACCCGAAATGGTTGGCCAAACAAAATAGATCGTAAACAATAAAAACACTCTAAAACTAGATTGAAAAGATCTAAGGAGCCTTAACTCCTTATTTAGATTAATACCACATTCCTGATCCTCACCTAAAGGTGATTTAGTTCATATTACATGCTGAAAATAAAGGAAAATTACAATAAAATACCATAATGTAGAATCTAATTATAAGAGAGAAATCAAAAAGTAAAAGAAAACAATAGAAGGGAGAAGAAAAGCCTAAAATAGAAACTCTTGATGATGATTTCTCTTATTTTCAGCTCCTTCTTTGCTTGGATTTTCTTCCTTAGCCCCTTTGTCGATTTCTTCCTCTCAATTAGGTTGCTCATTTCCTAAAGATGGCTGCTTGCTTTAAATAACAATGCCCATCTCGATTTTAAGGCTAATTAGTCAGACAAGACACGTGACGACTTCTCATTGGATGGATGACGTCGTTTTTGTTAATTTATACCAGCTCAATTAATGAATTATTTTCTCATGTGATGTATCACGTGTTGTCTTTCCATAACTCAAAATGTCGAATATTTTGCTTAAGCAATTCCTTTGCTAGACAAATGCTCCCTCATAGCTTTAATAGTGAGATCCTCCGTAGCAAGCGTCGCCGCAACGGTGCTAAGGAGTGTGGTGGATATGGTGAAGGGCATGGTGGGGTCGTGGCTAGGAAAAGCTAGAGATCAATCTCTGCCATTGCAATAGGGGTTGGAGGTTTGTTTTTATTAATTTTGTGATTTGTTTTTATTGGTTATTGTTATAGGTGAAATTTGGACTTGATTAAATAAGATAAAAGTAAAAAAAGGATAACAGGTTAAAGGAGAAATAGGCCCAAGAGAACTCTGCAGGCCCAAATTAACCTTTTAAAATCCAATTCTTAGATAGAAGGGGAAACCTTTTATATCCTTATCTAAAAAGAAATATGGAAAACAAAGGTCCTGTAAATAAGACATTATGACTCAAAGAAAGGGAGTTCATCTTAACTCTCATTCTCTAAAATCTAGCTTGTTACACTTTTCTTCCTCTCTAACTTAAGCATCGGAGTTGGTGTGGAAAGTGTCACACCAATGCTTAACTTTTTCTCTTTTGCAAGTCACCTTTTTCTCCCAAATTACAAATTTACAGTTGTTGTCACGTGAAGGTCAAGTGAGATTTTTCCTGGCTAGATTTTGGCAACAATAGTTGATGTCGTCTATGGGGTACGAGAATGCTCTATCTTGCATACTCGAGTTGAGAAAATCAAAGCTATTAAGACATGTGGGCTTAAATTGGATCAACAAAAGGAGATTAAAAAAAAAGGAATTGTTGAACAAGAGCTTTATGAAAATCGAAGGGTTAAACAATCAAACATGAAGACCTCTACAGAATTGTAAAGTTCCAAATAACATTCCAGATTTCACCTATCAAAAAATTCACATGCACAAGGAAAAAGCAAGAAAATGGGATATGCCTCCCTATCAAACAAAAGGCAAGAAAATGAGATATGACTTCCTCTTCTTTTTTCTCAGGAGATTCATCATCCTCATCATTGAAACATCTTGCAGGTCCTCCTAAATGCTTCCCACTCCTTAGACTTATAGCCTTGCATTGCTCCCTAGGGTTGATCTCTATGTCACTTGAGAACTTCCCTATGTGCAAAGCATTCAGAGAGGAGGCCAACTGACTCATCTGCACTTCTAAACTTTTGATTGTACTTCCCTAGCCTAAGAAGATGCCTTCAACTAGATTTAGCTTGAGAGAGTAAATGTAGTTAAAGAACATTAGATGCATGATTGGGGTTAATCTATTGCATGAGAGTGAGTAGGTTAATTCTAGAAGCCTTAAGAGAATAACTTAATGTCATGCTTAGTAATAGAAATAGACCGAGAGGTTAATTTGTTCATTTGCATGAGTTCAATTGGGCTTGAGAGAGTCAATTAATTACTTTAGAAATTCTTGGCTTAGGATTGTTGGTTTATAACTTAATTCATTAATCAATCAAAGTTGGGCTTAATTTAATCAACCATTCATGTTTCTCGAAATTGGACTCCAAAGCATGTACATATTAGTTTAGATTTTATTTTTCCTTAATTCCAATGTTTGGTTCTCTAAATAAAATTGGGTAAAAGTAACTATGATACTTAATTAAGTTCTAAAGAAAACTAATCCATGTGGAGACAATACTCTACACTCTATCACTATTTTAAAACTTGACACCGTACACTTGCGGTTATTTGCGAGCACAAAAATACACGCAACAAATTTTTGGCGTCGCTGCCGAAGATTGGCTTATCTTTAGAATTAATTGATATTGTGGTGAAATTAGTAAATTTTAATTTATAGTGTAAAATTTGTATACTTTGTTGTACTTTGTTTTCTTTGTATATTATTTTTGTTGTATTTTTGAGTTGTAGATTTTGCATTCTTTTGGTTTGTGTGTTTGGTTGTTTCTTGTATTTTATGTAAATCTCTTTGTTTATTTGTTTTTGTGTTTTTGAACATCTCCTTGTTTTTAGTTTGTTTAAGTTAGTTTGTGTATGTAGTTTTGTTCTTCACTAGTGTTTTTATTTTTTTTATTATTAGGATGCATAGTATATGCCTAGAGTTCGAGGAAATATAGTTCCCTTTGATCTTGAGATTGAGCGTACTTGTGAATCCGTCGAGCTTAGAGAGAGAACTCAGGCTTACCAATGGCAAAAGAGCAAATGGATGAGCAAAAGGCTATCAGGGACTACTTTAAACATGTGTTCCCTGCTGAGAGCTCAGGGACAGTCCTTTGATAACTCTTTATAAAAGAGTTATTTTTACTTGAATTCCCTTGCTAAACCTTGCTTGTTTGAGGTATTTTGGTAGTTTTTGGTTACTTAAGTTCCTAATTTAATGTTTTCTTGCTTATTTGGCTAAGTATTGAGGAAACCCTGACTAATGTTTGGATTCTTGCAATTTGTGAGTTGAATTGTTGCAATTTGTACCTCAGGTAAGAGCAGAATTAATGAATAGAGAAAAGGAGTATAGTGAAGCTTTCTGAGCTAAAATGTTGCAGCAATCTATTTCAGTACAACTCCCAATCTCACATGTGCAAGGATTTTCATTAATTGAGCTGTCCAATTTAAGCCAGCTGGAAAGACGTGGACCAATAGAGTGCTGCCATATTTTATTCCCTGTCTATTCAGCCCTAATTTTGATGAAAAGGATAGAGTATTTAAGCTTGGCTTGTTGGAATTGAAGAGTATGAGGCTGGAAAATGGAGGTTTTACTAAAGGGGAAAGAGGAAGGGCCGAAAAGGAAGCTGTCTACCTGAGGAAGGGAGCTGAAGAAGAAGGAGGAATCCTTTAGAACTGAGAATTTCTATTTTCTTCTTATTGTTTTTTTCCTTTTATTGCTTTTCCATTTTTCTTGATTGCTGTAATGGAGTTTTCAGTAGTTTTTAGGAGTTTTATTTCTGTCATTATGAACTAAATAGCTTAAGGCAAGGATTAGGGAACTCTTATATTGTAGAGAGGTTCAAGGTAAGTGGTTTTATGCTGTTGAACACTGATTTGAAGTGCTTTTAATGTTTATGTTGAATTATGTTTGGCCAACCTTTTTCATCTACTGTTTTCTTGACTTTTGGGAAGAAGAATAGGAAACTGATTGCTTCAAATCTCATTAAGACTGATTACAAGTTAAGCTTGCAGTGAAATGGGTAGGTTAAGGATAATCACCCACTTAGTGCGCACAAGTAATGAGCTTATTTTGTGTAGTTTAAATGGGAATTTAGCTACAATTGAAGGAAATCTAGGAAGATTCTATGTTGGAATGCTTTGTGGTGTGATTTAGCATATGTTTTGCTACAACATTGAGTCCTCGAAACAGTATAAGAAACCCCTAATCCAAGCCTGTTTTTAACTCTAAGAGGCTGTTTGGGGCACTGAGTGGGTTATAATAATATGGGTTATAATAGTCTGTAAAATAATATAATATTGTTTAAAATGCAGAGTTGTTTAGTTTGGGGTTATAATAGTATGCGTTTGGGGTGTAGAGTACTCCACAAGTTATTATAACACAAATTATTATAACCCTTGCCCCAAACAGCCCCTAAGTAATTTCACCTGTTGTTCCTTGTTTTACTTCTTTTGCCTGTTATTCTAAGCTTGTTATTGGTTAAGTTAGGTTTGTTTTATTTCTTGAAAAGAATCCTTTGAATGTTGTTTTTGTTTGGTTACCCCTTTATCACTAAAAGTAAGTTCAAGATTGGTAAAATTCATGGACTAATCCCTGAGGAGAACGATATAAAAATATTTATCACTTGCTGCATTAGACTGTGCATACTTGCACATTATGAGTGCTTAATTGAAAAATTAATACCACTCTAGCTAAGGCAACATCCATGCGCCTATTGTTGCAAACAATTTCGAGCTGAAAGCTGGCCTGATTCAGATGGCGATCACATAACGATCACATATTCAGACAACTCAAGAGTCCAACATGCTAACATCACATAACGATAGCACACACCACACATCTAAGCATGCTCAACATTCACATAATAGATCATGGAGAGAGAGAGATATAGTGCATAAAAGGAATCAATAAGAAAACATACAACATGCTTCATGCAGTCAAACAGACCAACCAAGTAGAAACTACTTACCTAAAGTGCTCCTAAAATTATTCGAAGAGTTCCTAAACCAAGAGAATAATCTTTGAGGCTATACTTAGTTCAAAAATCTCTTAAATAACTACAATGTGCTCAAAGAGGAGTATACTTACTTAGATACAACCTTAAAAGCTAAATCAAGCACTCCAGAATCAACCCAACTACAAACAAGAGTAATTATGGATTAGCAAACTAATTGAACAACACCTAACACTTGCTTTAAAAGGGCCTAAACCAAGTCTTACCACTTAAACTCACTAAAACAGACTCAAATACTTACTGGAAGGTGTTCGAAGGGACTTCAAATTAGTTCAAAACTACAAGCAGCAACTATCAAAAGGTTAGGAACCAAATCACAATACTTTAAGTGATTTGCGAAAAGGATGAAACATGTTGAAACTTATCGAGAAGGCCCAAACAGACTTGGTCCCTTACTAGTTAGTGTCTGAAAGGGATTGAATTAGTTTAAAACTACAAATAGAAGGCTCCTATGCATTAGAACCTAAGCTACAACATGTAAATTGATTTGCGAAATGTCTAAAACGTGATAAAAACTTACCGATCACCACCAATAGGACTGAAATGCTTGTTGGTTGGTGCTCAAACGAGTTCGACTTTGCCAACGTAATCCTTATAGACCACCAGCACTGCAAATTAAGGCTGATTGGAGTGTGGGTCACGAAAACAAAGGGGTTCAAAGTCTAATTCTCACATGGGTTAGTGCTGGAATCCACGAATCGGCACCAACGACCTCGAATACGTGCTAGCCATTGTCCAAACAAGCCTAAAATTGCAAATCAAAGGAGTTTAAGGTATGGGTAATCCAAATGTAAATCGATTGGTCATGGGTCAATGACAAACCTTGTCAAAAAGGAGGAAAATGCGTGGGTTGAACCAAAATCGCTAGATAAGATGTTGTCGTCGCGTGGGTCTCGTTGTTGGGGTCACTAGAGTTGTAGAAATTGTGTCGTGGTCATCCTGATTTCGAACGCCGAAGAACAAGATCGAAGACGTCGCCTCTAGTTTGGACCTGGGGTGTCGCATGGGCTTTGCCGCTCGTGGTTGGGTGCGCATATGCCAAAATAGGAGAGGGAGAGGGATGGCCAGAGGCATGAAGAAGAAATAGAAGAAAACAAAATGGAGATGGGTTGGGCAGCTATGGCTTCAACGCAAGTGAGGGGGGAGGAAGAAGATAGAACCTTAGGTTTCCTATTCCCTTTCTTTTAACTACACAAAGCTCAAACCCAACTAAAACTCCAATAAATAAGAAGGGGAGATCTAGAATTTCTAAGATTTCTCTTTTATTTCCAAGATTTAAAACCTAAATTAGTCTTCTAAAGTCGATTTCCAAATCTTGGGCCAACCTAAAGAAAAATTTTGGATTTTTAATTTGAAAATTAAACTATCAACCCAACAAAAAAAATAAATAAAATTTCCAAATTACTCACTTCGAGTTAAATAAACAAGCTAGCACATTGAAAATAAGTTCAAAAGTTTAAAATTTTCAATACTTGAAACCGTGGGGCATCACACAATAATATAGTAATTGTAAAAGAAAAAAAAAATCAAAACTCTATTTATACACATTCTTGAAAATAGATTTTTTCACACTTGATAGTTTCTAGAAAAACACCATTATTTGACTTCATCAAAATTAGAATTATAACCTCTCAAACTTATGAACTGTGATGTAGATCATTAATTATTTACATGCATCCTGTCAACTTGAATGTATCAAGTATATATGTCTTGAGTTGCTTCAAAAATTAGAGTAAGAAAATGAAAGAACACTAAAAATAAAGAAAAAATGGAGCTCATGGTGTTGGCGGAAAAATGGTGGGATTTTTTTTTTTTTTTAATAATAGTAAAGGATGAAAAAGTTATAAACATTTTGGAATTCCAAAAGCCCTATTTGATAACCATTCTGTTTTTAGTTTCATGTTTTTAAAAATTATGCATACTCCCTCTCTATTTCTATAGTATGTTTTTCATCATTCAAAAAATTATGCACACATCTGAATTCCTAGCCAAATTCAAAAAACAAAAACAAGTTCTTAAAAACTAATTTTTTTTTTAGTTTTCAAAATTTGGCTTGGATTTTGAATACATCTATAAAAAGTAGATTACAAAACATAAAAAAAACTCATAATTGAAAGTAGTGTTCATAAACTTAATTTTCAAAATCTAAAACCAAATGGTTATTGATAGCATGCAAAATAGTGTTATTTCTAGGCTTAGTTTTAGGCTAGTTTTGCTATGCTTTTGTGTGCTTGCATGTGTTTTTATGTTTATTTCTCAGAAACCAAGCATTTGGAGCAAAATCAGAGAATTGTGAGATAATTAGACAAATTTGAGCGACTTAAGGCTATATTTGAATGTTCAAGTGTTGAAGAAGAATGACAGTGCATTTGGACCCGAGGGCATAGCGTTGCAATGCTCCTTATACCATTGCAACGCCATTTGAGAAGCTTTTAAACCTTGAAAATCTGCAGGCATACCATTGCAATGCTATTCAAATATATTTTTTCCCTTTTTACAAAATTCGAAGGGACAACGTTGCCACACTGCCCCTAGGCATTGCAACGTTGTCTCAACTCTATGAAAGGGAACTTATTCATTCGAGCAAAGGGAGCCGTTTTTGAGAGACCAAACCTTAAAATCGATTCATACATTATCTAAGCACTTAGAAGAGACCTTTGGAGAGCTAAGGAGGAGACTCAAGGCTCGAGATCGTGGACTTCACGACCTTAGTTTATTCTCTTTTCCCTGTACTTTTCTTTTGGTTTTTAGGAGTTTTGTTATGGACTATAATGTTGTTTATCTCTATATTTAGACAAGAATTGTTGTATATTTTATACTTATGTTGATTTTGCAATTGAATGATTATAATTACATCTTTTATGCATCTCGATTTTTAGTGCTTAAACCTTTGGCCATGGTTTTGTATGTTAGGCTAGATTTAGCTCGAGAAAGTAAATTTATCCATAGAACAATAGATGCATGATTAGATTTAGTTTATTGCACGAGAGTGAGTAAATTAATTCTAGAAGCCTTAAGAGAATCACCTAATGCTATGTTTAGTAATAGAAATAGACCAAGAGGTTGATTTATTGCTAGGCATGAGTTCAATTGAGCTCGAGAGAGGATATTGATCACTTAATAATTCTTAGCTTAAGATTAATTGCAGGAAATCAATTCTTTATCTGCAAAAATGTGCTTAATTTACTAAACAGTGTTTCTCAAAAATTGGACTCCAACCTTGTAAATAGTAGTTTAGGTTTTATTTGTCTTTTTTATCACTCTAAAATTATGTTTCTCTAAATAGAATTAGGCATAATTAACTATGGTACTTAATTAATCTAAGAACTCCAATCCCTGTGGATGACCCTGGCCACTATTATTGCAAAATATTTAGAGGTCCGATTTTTATAAATTTAATCTTGATAGGACCTTCAAAAAGTCTTTTATCAGTTATCAAATGGGGTGAAAATTTTTGAAATTCTATTATTAATTATTATTTGTGAAAATCGTTAAATTCTTGATAAATAAAATAACAACACTTTTTCACATTCCAACTTTGTAGATTCCATATATTTATTATGATTGATAATTAATTAATTTACAATGTATAATTAATTTTTAATGGCATACTTTGTAAATTTATAAATTAAAGAAAAGACATAATAGTCCAAAAATGTTGTTCCAGCGTCTTTTTTTTTTTTAGTTCATATGCTTCCTTCTTAATATATTAGATTATAGACATTATTTGATAATAGTACTTAAGCCTACATGAATAAGAAAAATAAACAAAGAGAACTAATAAATTTGTAAATGGTTTTTTTTAGTTCAACAATTGTGATGTTGGATCAAACCGAGCTATGCTCAAATTGACAAGCATAAAATGATTTGAATGAAGGAAAGTTTAATAAGTGATACGTAGACACAACCACTAAAGTTTAGAAATTAAAATTACAAAATTTGAAAAAATATAAACATCTTCAAATCTAGTATAACTTAAATAAAAATATTTAAAGATGTCTAAGGGGCAGAGCGGGGATAGAGATGGCTTCCTCGTCCCCGTCTCTGCACCCATTTCATTCTCCATCCCCGCGAAATCCCTAATTTAATTTCACAAGGATCGGGGCGGGGATTCCTCGTGGAGAATCGTGGGAATCAAGTTCCCCGTGGCGAATTATTTTTCCGTTTATGATTTTTAATTTTTAATTTTGATTAAATATATATATATTTTTTAAAATCTATTTAAATTGTTAATTCCTAATGATAAATTTCTATTTAAAGAAATTTTTATTTAAATTACTTTAGAAAAACAAAATAATATATCATAAAAGTTTAAATTTAGGATATATATATATATATATATATATATATATATTAAAAATAAAGTAATCAGGGTGAGAACGGGGAATAGAGTGGGGAAGGGGTCGAGGATAGGGATGAAGGATGTATTCCTCTTCCCTGTTAGCTAAAGGAAAAAAAAAAATTCCCCCATTCCTCACCTAAACGGGAATTTCCTGTGGGGAAAAATGAACATCTCTAAAATATTACAAAAATAGTAACTAAAAAAATTCTAATATAACATAAATCAAAAGATAAAATATGATTAAAATTGATCAATAATTTTTTTAAATAATATTACATCATATGACAAATATGAGGGGAGAAATTTAAACCTATAACTTATGAGGTGAGACGTTGATATTTGATCACTTGAATTATGTTTAACGTTTAATTTAGTTTAAAGATGTAGTTCATTAGTTACTATGATTATATTTACAGAAATTGTGTCAATGGGTTATTTCCAAATCTATATTTCACAAATGTTTATATTTTCTTAGAATTTTTAGCTTTAACTTTGCTGGATTTTTTGCTTATTTTTCTTAGAATTTTACCCTTTTATGAGGTTTCTCACTCTATATTTATGATGCTATTGTATTTTATTCTTTTTATAATAATGATTTTTCATTTAAAGTCAATGATTGTATTAATAATCATTTAATAATATTTTAATTAATATTAATATATTACAACTTACATTTTCTAATTACATTTATTAACCATTTCCCATTTTTCTAGATTTTTGCTTCACAATTCTAAGGTCATTTCCATTTTATATATGGTTTAGACTCCATTTGATAATCATTTGATTTTTTGTTTTTAGTTTTTGAAAATTGTGCTTGTTTTTTCATCATTACTCTACAATGTGTTTCATCTTTTTTAAGAAAACATTTGAATTCTTAGCCAAATTTCAAAAACAAAAACAAATTTTTGAAAACTACTTTTTTTAGTTTTCAAAACTTGGCTTGGTTTTCTTAAACATATGTAAAAAGTAGATAACAAAACAAAGAAAATCATAGGTTGAAGCATAGTGTAAAATTTCGAGCGACACGTCGACATGTCGCTCTGTCGACCACCTTGACATCTCTGCTCGAGAGAAAAAAATTTTGTTATCTACTTTTTACATATGAGAATTCCTCCAATTTCGCCGACATTTTCGACATTTCACAAGATTTTGAGTTTCCAGTGAAATCTCCACAAAATTTCGAAGATCGAGAAGAAAAAATTTATTAATTTGCGCAGGCCCATTATATTATTGTAGGCCCAACACAACAATGCAACAATGCACAACGCTTGAAATTAGGTGAGAGTTCAAATATATAGGAAAATTTCCTTCCAAAGGCCTCACCTCATGATGTGGGACAACTCTTAGTTTCAACTTCCATTTTACTTTCTCCTCTCTCCCTTCATCTCTTCTCGGTTTCTTCCTCCACCTTTTCTTAGTTTCTCACACAATGACACAAGTCACACAACACATGAACATTATTTACTTTATTTATATAGTTTAATTAAAATGCAATGCTTTCTCTTTTTTTTTTTTTATTATTATCTTTTTTTTTCATATGCATATATTTCATTTTTAATTATTGCTCAAGTACATTTCATCTCTTAATTAAGTAACAATATGAACTCCTTCAAAAAAAATTAAATAAATAACGATATGAACCTATTTAGATACAGTAATTATAAATGATCTAATTAAACTACAAGGAAATTATAATTAAAAATAGTTAATCATAGTTTAATTAAGTTCTCATTTAATAATTCAAACAGTTATCATCAATTTTCATAGTTTTTCTAAAGTTTTTGCTAACATCGACATTTCAATATAAATATTATATATATTTTAGATATGATGGTTAAAAATGATCAATTATAATATAATTAAGCCACAATTAAAGTTTCATGAAATCATTCTGTTGTTGCTAAATTTTGGACAGGAGAAATCTTACCTAACCTCCATGTGACAACGACAGTGAATTTGTAATTTGGGAGAAGAACGTGGCCTGCAAAACAAGAAAAACCTGGACACCAATGTGGTGTAGGGCACACAAGCTCCGATGCTTAAGTCAGAGAGAGTTTAGAGATAATTAAGGAGTTTTCAGAGAGTTTAGGCAGCTAGAATGAACTTACCTTGATTTCCCCTCAAGAGAAAGCTTAAAAAACTTCCTCTCTAGGATTTTTGTGGGGTTTTCGTCTCCTAATGGGAACGAAAGGACCAAACGAGACTAGACTAGAAGTACAGGGCCATGAGGGATCAAGGAAAGGCCAAAGGAGGGGCCTTGCCATGTGGTCAGTCTCGGCCAAGCCGAGGCCGACCACAGGCTTGGGCTTCGACTCAAGCCCGTCTCTTCGTCCTTTCGTGTCCTGGGTTGGTTTCCTCTCAATTTCAGTCTGTTTTGACTTCATATTGGCCTGCATTCCTTGTTTGGCCATTTATTATAGCCTTTCATTTAGCCCGTTCTTGTTGGTCCAATTTTACCCATAACATTAGCCCCCACTCCCTAGTTAGGATTCGATATTAGGATCGTGTGAAATAATTGCATGGAGCCTGACTTGGGAGTGTGAAATATTTGTGACATTTCGAGGTATGCCTCGAATTCTCTCCAGTCATCGTTGTCTATCCCTGTGGGGATATTTCAGTCTTGTTAGAGTGTCAATTTCTCTATTTTTTCGAAGGAATTTTAGGGTACTATGACACTTATTTCGCATCTCATATCATCCCCAGAATTGTCGTCTAATCCCATATGGAACATTTTGATCTTTCCTGGTGGTTAAGATTTTCCTCTGGATAGTGTGTTCGTCCACTTCCTAGAGAAAATTTAAGGTTCCAAGGTTCACCTTGGATCTCACTATGATTGTTGTCTAACCTCATAGGGAACATTTTGATCTTTCTTGGAAGCTAAGACTTTCCTTTAGATTCTCGATCGATGCCGCTTTCCTGGAGAGAATATCTAAATTCAAGGGTGTCCTTAAATGTAAATGGGATTTCCATAAAATCCCTTATGGACTATTCTGGACTTTCTGACCTCTCATAGGAGGGAATTTTGGCCATCTAGTAGCCATGTAGCTTTCGAACGTCTTGCAGGAGGAAATTCTTAGCTATTAAGTAGCCTCGTAGCTTCCCACTTTTTGTAAGCATTTTGTGACCAAATATAGCTTCATTCCAAGCTGATATCGTGGAAGATGGGAGAAAATGAGCAGCATGGTGAAAAAAAAGGGGGAGAAATAGGGATCCATACTGTTTAAACATGTCCGATTTGACCTTGCCAACTAATTCAACCGAACTGCCTTGGTTGGCCTACATCCCTAGCATGCAAAAGCCCTCCTCGACCTCGGTGCCCAATTAGCTTTTTTTTTTAATTTTTAATTTGAATTCAAATTTTGAATTATAAACTAAAATTTTCTTCTAATTTCTCCTCATCCTTCTCTTATAAATAGGGTATCATTTCTTCATCTCCTCACACCATCTTCTTCATCTCCTTTCTTTTCTTTTAAGGTAGCTTGTTGTTCTTCTATTCTTTTATTTTCTTTCTTTTTTGTTTGTTGAGATAGCTAGTGAATGCTCTACCACTTCTAATGAGGTTGAGGGATCTTCCTTTGATGATGAGTCTCTTAGTACAAATTATTATGAGACTTATTCATCTTTTGATCATCTCCCTTGTGAAACTTCTGTATATTCTGAGGTTATATCATTCTTGGTGGTTGAAGCTCATATTGAGCAATTACGATAGAAGGATGATATTCCCTCCGATATACATTTGAGAGTTCCTAGGCCAGATGATCGTATGAAAGATACTCCTCTAAAGGAAGTTTCTTTTTATTCTTCCATGTTTCATTTCAGAGTTCGTCTTCCTCTACTTTATTTCTACAAAGCTTTTTAATGTTGGTTGGGTTGGCTCCTGCTGACAGTGGACAAACGTTTGCTATTTCTAGGCATAGTTTTATGCTAGTTTTGCTATGATTATGTGTGCTTTCATGTATTTTTATGTATAGTTTGCAGAAACCAAGCAATTGGAGTAAAATTGAAGAATTGTGGAGTATTCGGACGAAATTGGAGCAATTAGAGACTATAATTGAGGATCCAAATTATGAAGAATAAGAACAAACCATTTGAACCCGAGAGCATAGCGTTGCAATGACACATGTAGTGTTGCAACACTACATTAGCAGCCATTCAACATTAGAAACAATAAGGCATAGCGTTGCAACGTTATTCACAGCATTGCAACGCCAGCCAAATTGATATTTTAATTTTTTTATAAAATTTGAGGGACAACGTTGCAACGTTATCTCGATGTCTATAAAGGAAAAATTTTTCGTCAAAAGGGCACCGTTTTTGAGAGCCTAGAACCCTAATTTCGACAAGGAGCACTGTTTTGGGACCTAAAAGCACTTTGGAGAGCTAAAGAGGAGACTCAAGGCTCAAGATTGCGGAAAGCACGACAGGAACAAGTGTTGGCACGCGTCGTCTAGTTTTTTCTCTTGTCCCTATACTTTGTTTCTTTAACTTTAGGATTTATTGTACTACATATTGGATGTAATTTTGAGTATTTTAGACTCTTGGATGCTTGTACTTTTAAACTTTGTTTGGTTTTTGAATTGAATTATATCGTAACACCTTTTATGCATCTCAAATCAATTTTTTAAGCTTTTGGCCATAGCTTTGCATGTTAGGTTAAATTTAGCTTGAGAAAGTAAATTTAACTAAAGAACTTAGATTCATGACTAGGATTAATCTGTTGCATGAGAATCAATAGGTTAATATTAGAAGCCATTAAAAGAATTTCATAATGCCATGTTTAGATGTAGAAATAGACCGAAAGGTTGATTTAATACTTTACATGAGTTCAATTGGGCTTGAGAGAGTCAATTGCATATTTTATTAATTCTTGGAAAGGTTGTTGCATATTCTACAATTCTTTAATCAAATTCATAGTTGCACTTCATGTAACGCAATCTTCACTTGTCTCTCTAAATGGACTCAAACTTTTGTAAATAATTATTTTAGTTTATTCTTGTTTCAATCCACAGTTAGGTTCTCTAAATAAAAGTAGGCATGAGTAACTGTGGTACTTAATTAATCTAAGAACTTCAATCCCTGTGATCGACCATGGCCACTATTACTACAAATTTTAGAGGTTTGGTTTATAAATTTATTTGATAGCGCCTTCGACAAGCTCTTTTTCACCTGCCCAGCTTGTTCCGAACAGTTGGAGTTATCTCATAAACTGTTATGTATTATGGACAACATATGGTGACAGGAGTCCGCTCACACCACATGTTTTCATGTCTCTTTACATTTTAAGCCATAATCCTTCCTATGGTCGTTTCATTTATTATTTGAGCTCCTCTTATGGTAAACTGATTGATGGACCAAGTTCGGTTCATGGATGGAAAAATAAATGGTTTTTTATGAGAGGGAATTGGTTGGGCCATGGACCCCAAAATTTTGTTTATGCAGTTTTCTTGAAGTTTGGGGATTGTGGTGAGTTACTCTTTTTATTCTCCTTTTCTTTTTGGAAACTGCTTTTATGAACCTTTATCTAACTATGTCGTGTTTTTCCTTTTCGATTACCACTGAGTTCCGTTGTTCTGCTGCTACCCGAGCATTTGTAAAAGCTGTGAGGAGTTTGGAAGCTCTAGCTTGTCTTGTTCTTTCCATCGTTAGTTAAGAGAATTTAATCAGAATCGGCTTTGTTCCACCCCCTCTTCAAGAAGGTTGGATTTAACTTTAGATTCTTCTTTGATTTTCATGCTAGAAAGAGCTCGGCCCTGGCCACTGTGGTCGGCCTTGACCACAGTGGTCAGCCTTGGCCCCTCTATTTTATCTTCTGATTCGTGTGTTCTCTATTGTTGGGATTTATGCCTTAAAGCCTCGTAATTAATAATTTATTTAATAATTAATAATATTTTTATTATTTTATTTGCAATATATATTATCCATTATATGAAAAATCTAAGGTTATTAGTGTAATCTTAAACAGTATATGGTTGACATACGGGAGGATCATGTTCAAGAAATAACCTAAAGGGTCATAGTATATGGATAAGATTGGGTGCCTTATCTTGGTAACACTACTGATACGGCCAACTTTGTAATAGTTACAAACGATTTGATCCAAATCATTCATGTGGAGACATGTGAGTAGAGGTATCTTATACCAGTTTGTATAAGAATGAACCACGAAATATTTAATCCTCTTTATAAATCCATTAATTGAGAAGATTAATATTTCGTCAAGATGATCATATACGACTCAATATTAATCCTAAGTGAGTTATGAACTCTTGTTTGTGAGGGCTTGTCCTTTGATTTGCATGGGTGAGAATGGTTTTTGTAGCCAATTCAATATGCCTACCATTTTGGAGACTTGAACATGGATATGCGACTCAATCTTAACCCTAAGTGAGTTATGAACTCTTGCCAGTGAGGGCTTGTCCTTTGATTTGCATGGGTGAGAATGGCTTTTGTAGCCGATTCAATATGCCTAACATTTTAGAGACTTGAACATGAAGCTGTGAACATAATCTCACAAGATGGAATTCACTTCTTCCCATATAGGGTAGATAGATGAGTAGTTCCCTTAAGTGCTGATTTCGGGACTTGAACAATGAGGCCCCACCCTCTCACAAGCCCGAGAAGAACTTAATTTATGGTTAGATCATAAACAAATTGTTCATTAGAGGATCAGTGGTACTTAAAGTACAAGATACAATTATAAGGGTAAAATGGACTTTTGACCCAGCTTTAATTACGAACAACTCGTGAAGGATCTACTTGCATGTAGTGATTATATCTATGGACACAACTTATCCTACAGTGCATAAGAGTACAACTCTAGATCTATAGTGGAGAGACCTATAGCTAATGAATGAGAATTAATTAATTAATTTTGTATAATTAGAGCTTATAATCTGTAGGTTTATAAGGTCCCTTTGCTAGCTCATATAAACAAATAGGGATCAATTTTGTTGAAAGAAATTTTGAAATGTTCGAATTAAAATTTAATATATTTTATATATTAAATAAGAAAAAACATATTTATTGTATATGATGCTTTCTATATTAAAGAAATTATTAATGTATTAAGATACATTAAAGAAAATATATTTATTAAATTTGAATTAGATTCAAATAAGAAAATAGATGTTGTAGGAGAATTTGGAAAGATTTGAATATGATTCAAATTGGTTAAATAAATATATTTTAATATATTATATATTAAAATATATTATTTAATTATTTTCCCCAGGCCACTATAAATAGGGCCCTAGGGATGAGCCATTGGTGTGCATTCCAAATAAGAGAAAGAAACTCTAAAGAATTCTCCCATCATTCTCTCATTCTATTTTCTAAAAGGTTCCCACAAACCTCTTTGGTCCTATGTTCGAGTCATAGCAAGAAAGACTTTGTGGAAGTCTTGGAATTCAACCTCATTGGAATTGGAGCACAAGAAGAAAAAGACCCTCAAGAATATTCTCCATAATATACAAAGGTATTTATTGCTAAACCCTTGTATTTTAGTTTAATTCTAAATAAATCAAAAACGATTCCAATGCTTCCACTGTTGGTTTAATTTGATTATGCCCTTCAATTGGTATCAGAGAAATCAATGAGTTTTATTTAGAATTAAAGTTTTGTGATGGTGTGTATTTTAATTTATCATATATGCAATATATTGTGCTGTGCAAATTGATTGTTTAGGCTATTTGACATTAGATTTATTGCTTTGATTAGATCATTGTAAAACCCATAAGGGTTATTTTTTTTTGTATTTATACTTCAATTGCTACCAAAATCGACTTCAAAATACATGTTGGAGTCGTATGAATGTGCGGTCATCGTTCTAAATGCACACAATAAATTGAATAGTAATCGTCGGCGAAAAAAAAAAGAAAAAAAAATCCGCAGGAGTTTTATATTATTATTAAACGTTTCAACATTATAAAACATGTGTTTGGTTCTTTGGTGAAGGAGCCTTCTTGTTATATTCTAGGTCTTGGGTTCAACACTTGGGTAATGCATTTTTTAATTTGTATTTGCGGCGTGCTATAGTTGGAATACAAGATTTAGGTTTCTAAACCTTAAATTTGGATGGCCAAACAAGGAAGATATTAAAGACCAAGATATGTTTTGGATTTAAATTATTGTAATTTAATTTTTTTTTCAATTTCTTAGGATATGCCAAATATATCGGTCAATTTTGCTAGTTTTAATTTAATTATGCATGAGATGTATGTTTTTAAATTGTTTGTTTGTTGCATAAAATGTGTCATTTAGATTAAAATCCCACCATAGGTTAAGCATTATCATGCATCTTAATTAATTTTGAATATAATTGTTATATTTTAAAATTTGCTTAGGTTGTTTCTAATATAATTGTTATATTGGAAAATTTGATTATGATGTTTCCTAATAGAATTGTGATATTTTCCTAATAAGTTTATATTTTTCATATTTTTTAATATAATTGTTATAATTGGAAAATTAAATTAGGATTTTTTTTTTCATAAATGAAATCTATGTTTTCCTAATAAGATTAGGATATTTCCTAATGAGATTAGGATTTCCTTAAAATAAAGATATTTCTAATTCATGCTTTAAATAGTTTAAAATCTGAATTTAATATATCTTTATTTGTTTCTAATAAGATTAGAATTTAGGATAATCTTTTAATTTAGTTTAAAATGGTTTAAAATGGTAGAATTTCAAGATTATCCATAGTTTAAAATTTGAATTTAATTCATCTTTATTTGTTTCCTAATAAGATTAGATTCTTTTAAAATAAGATTAGATATTTTAATTTCAAAATAAGATGAGATCTTTTAATTTCCTAATAAGATTAGGTCTTCCATAAATAAAGATAATTTAATTCGAAGATAAAATAGTTTAAGTTTTGAATTTAATTTATCTTTTATTTATTTTTTTAATATGATTAGAATAAAATATCCAAGATGATCTTTTAATTTTTTTTTAAATGGTTTTAAATGATAGAATTTTAAAATTATCCAATAAGTGAATTAGTTTTTTAATAGGATTAAAAACCTTACTTAAATTCACTTAGGTTTATTAATCCAGTAATTAATAGTTAATTAAAGATTAATGAATTTGAAATAAAAATTGACTATAAGGGAACTCTGTCTATAGAAGGTTCTGTCTAGATTGGAGTATTTAAGTTGACCGAAAGGAAACACCTCTAATTGGAAACTGACTTGGGCATTGAATTAGTCAAATTATATTCTATTTTATTAACATAATGTGATTAGTTTTTAAATAGTTTAATAAACTTGGTAATTCACATTAAAATTAATCTAACCAACATAAAGGTTATGAAAAGGTAGATTGAGAATTTAGATAAATGAGATTTCCCTAATTTGTCTAAGTAATAGAAAACTCTATTGCAAAATAGTAAGTGGGAGAAGGAAATGTGTCAACATATCCTACGATCTCCATCATTAGTTCACAACATGAGATCCATGTGGGGCCTTGCAGCAGCTTTTGGACCATCCCCCTACGGAAGGTGTTTGCATGGATCAATATCAGGGTGAACTCTTGAGAAGAATATAATTGTAGTTTTATTTCCAATACTTGACCTACCCTACGGTGGCGCTTGTTGGGATAAAACTACGGGATCTAAAATTATGGATCACACTTACAAAGGGCTTATTAAGATTGTTAATAACGTTCTTGACCAAACTAATGGTAACTAAATATTATAAGAATAAGAGTTATTCTAATATAATACTTGGTTGAGATTGTCTCAGTTTAGTTAAGGAACACTTGACCTACCCTACAACGGCACTTGTTCTAACTCACTAAAGTACCATAACATTAGAAATGATTTATAGGATTCATTTTTAAATTGTTTGATTTCTATGCTAAAATTGAATGGATAATTGTTTGCATGATGTTAAATAATATATTTTATATATTTCAATATTATGTCAATTTCTCTCATAATTTTACTTTTGAATACTAATTTGTCAAGTTGAGAAAATTTTATTACTTAGAAAAGTAATGTTAACACTATAATGGCAGTGTAAAATTTTGAATTTGTCTTTATTGAGAAATATTCTCAAAATCTGTTGCCAATGCTAATCGAATTACACAACCACATGATTAATAAATCAAAAGTAAACGAGATAACTTGCATGTATCTCCTAGTTGACATGTTAGATGTCAAGCTTAGAAGATAAAGAAAATGACAACAACATATGAGATGTTGAAGTCAATAGAAACTAAATTTAGATAATTGTCTAAATGATCTCGAAATTAAGCATTACAAAAATCCATGAAAAGAAATCAAATAACTAAAGCTATATAAAAGGAAATAGTTCCTAAATTAATCAGGACAATCATAATGAGAGGAATTTTTTGAAACACCTCTATGGGAAGAAAAATATAAATGAAAGTAAATTTTTGGTGGATAATAAAGAACGACACCAGGATAGTTGATACAAGATCCATTATCAAGATTTATTTTTTTTATTACATTTAATATGTAATTCTTGGAAAATACTTAACATGTACAATAGTTTCTATGGGTTGGCACCAAGAAGGCCATCTCAGTTAGTGTAGTGAGAGACATTATGATGTCATTAAGTAAAATTGTTACTTAATGCTGAATATGGTGTTTTTAGTAACCATAAGGGAAATTCAATTTCTCGAACTTTTTACTAAAATTTCATATAGTATGAATTACTTTGAAGTATGAAAGTTTATATTTTCAAATTTGTCTGAAAACACATTGAGTTGAAAATAAGAACAATTTGTATATGCTAAAATGTTGACATATATTATACTACAAAATACTGAGCTATTTAGGATTATAGAATCTAGAATAGAACGATATTGTTTTCTCCAAAAAGATGATACTTGACTTTGGCTGTTAAGGTTGATTAACATTAACTTGAATAGAATGAAAAGACTAATAAGAGGTAATTTTCTATAAAGTTAGTTAATTACTTTACATGTCTGTAGATCTTGCCTTTCATGCAAGATAATCATTGGGCCTTTATTAGATAAGGCTACAAGGCCAAAGAATACTTTAGGCTTACACATTTTGACCCAAGTGGTCTGGTGAATGTAAATGCCAAATAACGTCATGAATATTTTATCACTCTAATTGATGATCATTCATAGTACAAGTATCTTTACCTAATACAACATAAGTCTAAATTTTTTGAAAAGTTCAAGAAAATTAAGATTACAGTTGAAAATTAATTAGATAAATGTATCAAGATATTATGATCAGATCATATTAGAAAGTACAAAAATCTTACGTACTAAGATTAACTTATAGAAAATGGGTTTTTATCCCAATTATCTTAATACCAAGTACAATTTTGTGAAATTGTGCTGCAAGAGGAAAAACAGGATCTTGTTAGACATGGTCACATCAGTAATGAATTACACACCATTATCAAACTCCGATTAGGAAATGAAATAGAGATTGCATGGTGAACATGATTCCCTCCAAAAGTGTCTACGAGACAATTTTAAGATTATAGAAGAGTAGTGAAGCTGGTTTACAACACATCACTATTTGGGAATGTTAAGCCCACATGCTGAAACAAGCCTTAAAAGCTTGTATATGTTCAAAGATAAGCCTAAATGTAGGCCACCCCTAAGGAGTACAAAATGGTCTTTTATTTGTCCTAAAATGAATAAGGTATTTGTACGAAAAATATCATTTTTATAAGGAATGTCAAATAAAAAACTGCAAACCTATAATAAGGTAGATAGTGTTAATAAATTGGTTCCAAGTGAAGCCACTATATAGTTAACAATAGTTGTTAACAATTTAATTACATTTGGAAGTCAAATGGATCCTAGTCATGAATTGGATAAAGCCTCATCATAGTAGGAGAGTTATGAGATGACTCAATCTTTACAAGGACTTAATTGAAGCCCAAAATTGTCATGTTAGATGACAATGTTGAAGGCTTATTGTCCGCAAAGTGAGACTAATGGCAAAAGGTTAAACCTAATAGGAGAAAGTAGACTGCGAGTAAATTTTCTCACTTGTTGCCATACTGAAGTCTGTTAGTATTATTTAATTCATTGTTGCATATGTGATATAAAAAATGAATATTTATAATTCTTTTATGAAAAGAAATCTTAGATAATGCATCTACCCAAATCAATTAGAGAGATTTATTTTCAAAGATCAAAAGCAAAAGGTTTCCGAAATAGTAAAGGTTCATTTATGAAATGAATTTTACAATTAGATCTTTGAATATAAGGTTTGATAAAAGCATCAAAACCTATGACTTTGGATAAATATTAACAAAGCTTGTATAGACAAGAAAGTTATTAATTGTTTAGTGGATTTTTTTCTCATGTTTTATGTTGATGATATTTTATTCATTATGAATGATGTAAGATTTCTATATAACATAAAAATTGACTAAGTAACTAATTCCAAATGAGTGATTTGGAATGACTCGGTATATTTTATATGTCCAAAATAGATATTTTAAGGACAAAATATTAACTTTATCTCAAACATCTTATATTGATAAAATTGTTGTCAAATATTTGCTATTTATGTCTAAGGAATAGTATCCTAAGACAACATCAAATGGTGAGAGCTTATGATTAATTATCTACTATAAGTAGAAGATAATTAATGGATAAATGAGACTTAACAATTAATATACAGTTGGTTAGCATATATCAGTTAACGAATGGTATGACCATTGAGTAGAAAATTAAAAACTTTCTCAAATTATCTATGGATAATGAGAAATGTGTATGTATGGAGTAAAAGATTTGATCTTTATAAGATAAACTGGCTTTAACAAAGATTTAGAAAATCTATTTTAAGATGAATTTTACCCTAGGTAGTGGAGTATGGTATACGAGTAAATTGTTTTGCATTTAAAGCAAAAAAAAATGACTTGTATGACACAAATAGTTCCTTGAAGATTTGAAAGGTGTTTCAGATATGATTTAGTCTATTTTTTTATTATGATAATAGTGGTGCAAAGACTAATATTAAGGAAATTAAAAAACACCAATGTATAGGGAATCATATCGAGAGAGAGAAAGCATCATGGTAGTGACCAAGATGGCTTTTAATGGCAGTTGTTTGGATCTATATATAAAGAGACTCTTCAAACTAAAGTGTTTGAGGGTCACCTAGAATGTCTAGGATTATGAGATATTTCTCATCTTTACTAGGGAAACTGGAGAAATATGTTGGGTATAAAGTATGCCCTAGGATACATATCTCATCGGCTTAAGTGCAAGTGGGAGATTATTGGGATTTATGCCCTGAAACCTCGTAATTAATAATATTTTTTATTATTTTATTTGCAATATAATATTATCCTCTATATGAAAAATCCAAGGTTATTAGTGTATTCTTGAACAGTATGTGGTTGACATACAGGAGGATCATATTCAAGAAATAACCTAAAAGGTCATAGTATATGGATAAGGTTGGTGCCTTATCTTGGTAACACCATTGATATGACCCACTTTGTAATAGTTACAAATGATTTGATCCAAATCATTCCTGTGGAGACATGTGAGTGGGGGTATCTTATACAATGAGTTTGTATAAGACTGGACCACGAAATATTTAATCTCTTTTTATAAATCCGTTAATTGACAAGATTAATAATTCATCAGGATGATCTTATGTGACTCGATCTTAATCCTGAGTGAGTTATGAACTCTTGTTTGTGAGGGCTTGTCCTTTTATTTGTATGGGTGAGAGTGGCTTTTGTAACTGATTTAATATGCCTACAATTTTGAGGACTTGGCCAAATAGGGAGCTGGGAACATAATCTCACAATATGGCATTCACTCCTTCCCATATAGGATAAGTAGATGAGTAGTTCCCTTATCCTATATGGGAAGGAGTGAATGCCATCTTGTGAGATTATGGATTAAAGCAAGCATCTAGATCCTGGAATATAAGATTTAATACTGCGATTAAATCTTATGGCTTTGAACAGAATATTGACGAACCTTGTGTTTACAAGAAGATAGTCAATACTACTGTAGCTTTCTTAGTCTATACGTAGACGATATCCTACTCATTGGGAATGATGTAGGATTCCTGACTGACGTTAAGCAATGGCTAGCGACCCAATTCCAAATGAAAGATTTGGGAGAGGCTCAGTTTGTCCTTGGAATCCAAATTGTTCGGAATCGCAAGAACAAAACGCTAGCACTATCTCAGGCATCTTATATTGACAAAATGTTGGTTAGATATAAAATGCAGAATTCCAATAAGGGTTTATTACCTTTCAGGCATGGAATTCATTTGTCGAAGGAACAGTGTCCTAAGACATCTCAAGAAGTTGAGGATATAAGACGCATTCCCTATGCATCAGCTGTCGGTAGTCTGATGTATGCCATGTTATGTACTCGACCCGATATATGCTATGCAGTGGGAATTGTCAGCAGGTATCAGTCCAATCCAGGATATGATCATTGGACTGCCGTTAAAAACATCCTCAAGTATCTTAGGAGAACGAGGGACTATATGCTTGTGTATGGTGCGAAGGATCTGATCCTTACAGGATACACTGATTCTGATTTTTAGACTGATGTAGATTCGAGGAAATCCACATCGAGATCAGTGTTCACTCTTAACGGAGGAGAAATAGTATGGAGGAGTATAAAGCAAAGTTGTATTGCTGACTCCACCATGGAGGCTGAGTATGTCGCAGCTTGCGAAGCAGCGAAGGAGGCTATATGGCTTAGGAAATTCTTTACTGATTTGGAAGTTGTTCCAAATATGAATTTGCCTATCACCCTTTATTGTGATAATAGTGGTGCAGTGGCAAATTCTAAAGAACCTAGAAGCCATAAGCGCGGAAAGCATATAGAGTGCAAATATCATCTCATCAAGGAAATTGTGCAACGAGGAGACGTGATCATCACACAGATCCCTTCGGAGCACAACATTGTTGATCGTTTACAAAGCCCCTCACAACTAAAGTGTTTGAGGGACACCTAGAGAATCTAGAACTACGGGTTGTACAGTAGGGCAATTTTTTACCTCAGCATGTTTGACTCCACTGACTTTTAGTCCAAGTGGGAGTTTGTTGGGTTTATGTCCTAAAACTTGTGGTTTTGTAAACTGAATGTATATTCTATTTTGCAATAAAGTTGTTATTGAGGTTTATACAGTAAAGTTGTTACTGAATAAAGTGAATTGTGTATTCCATAACCCAAATCCAATGAACTAAGAACCCTTGACTATAAGATGTAAACTTGAACTTTATGTATGACATAAAAGTGGATCAAGTTCGAGTAATAGTCAGAACGGTCTATAGTATAGGGATAGAGCTGGGTACCTTATTCTGGGGACACTATGGACGCGGCCCACTTTGTATAGTACTAACGATGTGATCCTGAATCGTTCATGTGGACACATGAAAGTGGGGGCGTCCTATGCAATTAGTTTGCATAAGACTGGACCGCGAAATAGTCACTTAGACTTTTTAACTCCGTTTACTGTTTTAACTGACTATTTTCATACGATGACCTAGGTAACTCGATCTTAATTCTGAGTGTGCTATGAACTCTTGTTTATTATGGATTATCCTTAGATTTGCATGGGTGAGAGTGGCCCGAGATCGCCGACTCAATAAGCCTCCCATTTTGGGGATAAGACCGGGTAGATAGTTGGGAACATAGTCATGCGAGATGGAATTCACTCCTACCCGCTTTAGGGTTTAGTAGAGAGGTTGTTCCCTTAACTGCTGACTCCAGGTCTTGAACAATGGGCCCACCCTCTCATTGGCCCGAGAGGGATTCGGTTTGTCGGTCGGACCACAAACCAATTGTTCATTAGAGGATCAGTGGGACTTAAGGAACAATAAGTAATTACAGAGGAAAAAAGGTTTATTTGACCCAGCTGTAATTACGAACGCCTGTGAAGGATCGACTTACTAATCATGGTTATATCGAGTGGACATAAACATATCTACAGTGAGGAGAGTGCAGCCACTGGGCTTTAGTGGGGTGTCCCGGTGGTTAACGAATTTTGATTAGCTAGGCTAAAGAGTTTGGCCGGTTAATCTCGTATCGTTGGAGCTCATGATCTGTAGGTCCATTAGGTTCCCCTTACTAGCTCGGATTAAGCCTTGTAACAATTTGAGAGAAAAATTTTGAATTGTTCAAATTCGGTTTTGGGAGAAAACGTTAATTATAACGTTAATTATATGCGATATACTTAACGTTTCATAGCTTAATTATGAATTAAACTATGATAAAGAAGAGGTGGACATATTTAAATTTGATTTAAATATTGGTTCGGTTTAAAACATGAATAAGGATTCATGTTTGAACGTTCGATTTGAGAAATCGGGATTGGTCCAATTATTTAATTTGATATTTGATATTAAATTAAATAATTATTTAAAATTAATTAAATTGTTTAATTAATTAAAAATTGATTTTAATTTAAAATTAATTTTATATTAATTTTGAATTAAAATTAAAGAAGAATTCAAATTCATTTAGGAATGAATTTTTGACCAAATTCACAATTTGATGAATAACCTCCTTGATTTTTCAAATTCATCAAAATTGGCCACCTCCTTCTTGAATTATCCTCATCACTTGTGTGTTGGCAGCTTCACAAAGCTTAAAGAAGCTTATGATTTGTTTTAAATAAGAAGAAACACCATGAGTGAGGTGAATTTTGCATAAAATTGGAGTGATCCTCGGTTTTAGACCTTTGCTCTCTCTCTAAAAAATTCTCTCAATTTAGGATCCCACAATCCGTTCCAAGGCCTGAGGATAGTAGGGAAGATCCTAAGGGTGATCCACGAAGTGTTCGTGATCAGAAATTGGCCAAGGATTAGGAGAATTTTGAGCATCAAAGGTAGTGTTCTTATTCTCTGTTTTTCCAGTTTTGAGCATGCTTTTTGTATGATAAAATTGATCAAATTAGAGTGCTTAAGATCCAAAATTGCTTTCGCTTTCTTAATATTAACTCTTTCAATTTTATATATTAATGAGAAAAATTGTATATGATGCATTAAATAATAAAGAAATTATTAATGTATTAAGATACATTAAAGAAAAGATATTTATTAAATTTGAATTAGATTCAAGTATGGAAATAGATGTGGTAAGAGAATTTGTAATGGTTTGCATATGATTCAAATTGGTTAGATAAATATATTTTAATATATTAGATATTAAAATATATTATTTAATTATTTTCCCTAGGCCACTATAAATAGGACCCTAGGGATGAGCCATTGGTGTGCATTCCAAATAAGAAAAAGAAACTCTAGAGAATTCTCCCATTCTCTCATTCTATTTTCTAGAAGGTTCCCACAAATCTCTTTGGTCCTATGTTCGAGTCATAGCAAGAAAGACTTTGTGGAAGTCTTGGAATTCAACCTCATTGGAGTTGGATCACAAGGAGAAAAAAACCTCCAGAATATTCTCCATAATATACAAAGGTATTTATTACTTAACCCTTGTATTTTAGTTTAATTCTAAATAAATCAAAGACAATTTCAACGCTTTCGTTGTGGGTTTAATTTGATTATTCCCTTCATCTATAACTCATGGTTTTGTCGCTTCTATTTTTCATATATGCCTCCATGATCTGCTTCCTTGTTTGAAGTTCAAAGATAGAAAAAGAAGAAGAAAGCCACTAGAGGAGTTGCCTCGAGGGCTGATGGATCTAACTCATGTGTGGGAGATGTTCTAACCTTTGAGACTCTTAATGTCCCTCCTCGACCTTCTGGTGTCAGTATTCATCATACGAGAAGGAGCATTCCTGCCTCTCCTAAGGATGAGATTCTTCTAAACTCCCAACTTTCACCCTCCCTAAAGTATTCTACAGTGAGTAATGAGATCGACCTCTTAGGGCAAAGTTTTAAACTCTGGAGGGGGGTTGGTCATAATCACTTCTCGGGCTTTAGAATGGAAGATCCTAGGAGGGCCTTTGCTCAGGAGTTCATGAATTACGCCATGTAAGTCTTATTCTTCAATTGTCTTCTTCTTATTCTTTATTTGCCTCTTCCATAACTTACTTTCTCATTATTTTTTCTTTAGGCTTTTGGTCGACTCTCAATGTCTGCAATGAGCATGGCTGAGAAGAGCTCCTCCCTCCAATAGACTAGCATTTCTAGGGAAGAGCTAGTCCAGACTCAAGCTAGCTTGACTCAGGCCAACCGTCTCTTGGCAGAAGTAAGGAATGAGCTTGAGTCCAAGAGGATTGAACTTCGTTTAGCTCGTTTCCAGTTGGATGATGCTAAAGCCCATCTGACCAATGCTAAGTATTTGGCTGAAAAATTTAAGAAGACGGAAGAATATACTGTGATGAAAAATGAGATTTTTTACGGTGGATTCAACTAGGTTGTCAAACATTTTGCAAAGCATCACAAAGATATAAAGTGCAAGATCGTTCGAGAGGACTTCGCTTCCTTTAAGAAAGATCCCTATACCTTCCCAAATTCAAATGACTTTAATGATAGTGGAGGAGTGGATATGAATGAGGGCTAGTCTTCTTAAGTAATTTTTGTCTTGTATTTTGCTTGTCCCCTTTATCTTTACGTCTTGTTGTAAGATTTATTCTTCTTATCTAATGAAAGCTCAATTTCTATTTATTTTCCTTATTTCTCTTTAATGAACTTTACTTTAAGGAGGTAAACTCCAATAAACAAAATGACTTAAGCCTTATTAAACAAGATAAATTGACAAAGGGGTTACTCATTCATGAACTCAAACCACAAATCCAAAAGAAATCACTTACTTGCAATGTGCTCAGCCTCCACCTCCATGGGATTATTGACTTTTCTGACTCATTTTGTGTCGCTTTTGCATTTTGTTCAATCAGAGAGGCATATCTTCTTAGTAGCTTCGTTGCCTTTTATTTCATAGAGAGACATATCTCCTAAGTAGCTTCTTATTTAATAGGGAGACATATCTCCTAAGTAGCTTCTTATTTAATAGGGAGGCATATCTCTTTAGTAGTCCCCTACTCAAGTAGGAGTTTTGGTTGAAATCATGCTTGAGTGACACACTTTTGTAGCTAGAAAAATAGACTTTTATTGATAATAAAGTTTGAATCTTACATGAATTTGTTGGAATAAATGATAGTGAATTTAAGTAAAGAAAAGATAAAGAAAAGAGAGCCCCCTAGTGATCCATTGGGGTGTGGTCAGCCTCGGCCTTGCTAAGGTGTGCTTCTTGCTCGTTGCTTGATCTTTGACTTCTTTGAGTGTTGTAAAGTAACATTCCCTTGAAGTTTTCTGTTCCCCTTTCACTATTCTCACTCCATTCAAAGTAGGAAATTTCAGCAATTGGTGATAAATGGAAGCTACTGCTTTTAATTGATGGAGTGTTGGCCTTCCCAATATTGCATTGTAAGCTGATGTGCATTCTACTACCAATAAGTTAATCATCTTAGTAGTTGTATTCAGTCCATCTCCAAAGGCGACAGGAAGTTCGATGATACCTTTTAGAGCAACTTTTTCTCCCCTAAATCCAACTAGGGGGGTCAGATTCTCCTTCAATAGTTTTCTCTCTAACCTCATTGCTTTAAAGGCAGTTAGAGATAAAACATCAGCTGAACTTCCTCCATCTATGAGGACCATGTGAACTTTCACATTGGCTATAGTTAGAGTCAAAGCATCATTATGTGGCTGATGGATGACTTTAACTTCAACCTCAGCGAAATCTAAGGTTTGGTTCACATTTTCATAATCGACTGAATACGTACCTTGATAATCTAGGTCATGTCTAGGCTCTCGAGCAATTTCCTTCCATTTTCTGCTTGACTTACATCTGTTGGTCTTCCAAATATAGTCTTGATCTCACGTGGGGATTCTTCATCTGGTCAGCCTCGCCCTAGAATCACCCCTGCGTATTCCTTCAAATACCCTTCTCTGATTAAGGTTTTGATCTCATCTCTTAGTTGATAACAGTCATGAGTTGCATGGTTGTGATCTCTATGAAAGAAATAATTTTGTCTTTGTCTATTTTTTCCAAAAGGAGTCCTCATCTTGCCAGGAAACTTCACCAAATTCAAATGGAAAATTTCCATCAAGATTTTCTCAAGAGGGAGGGTCGTGGAGGTGTACCTCTCAAAGGCTGGTTGGGGATGCCTTTTGGGTCTAGTAGGCCTTTGCCACTCTCCTTAGCCCTCCTTTTTTAGCTGGGAAAGTGATTTTTCCATTCCTCTTCATATCTTTCATGTTTGCTGCCTCTTTCTCGATCAGACGTGGCTTCCTTTAACCATATCAACTCTTCCACGCTCATATACTTTTGGGCCCTGGTTATGAACTCAACATAGGAGGTTGGTTCTCTTTTGTCGATTGACCTGAGCAATCCTTTGTCTTATAAGCCTGCAACGATGGCGATTAGGGCGGTGGTGTCTGTAAATCCCTCTACTTGTAATGTTTCCCTATTGAAGCATGAGACATAATCGCCCTAAGGTTTCCTTTGGCCCTTGTTTTATGGTGAGAAAGTGCATTTGAGGCTTACATTGAACTCGGCCTCCCAAGAACTGTGTTACGAAAGCTCTTGCCAACTCTTTGAAAGATTCGATGGATTTTCTTTTCAGCTTCCTGTACCATTCTCTTGTTGGTCTTGCTAGAGTAGAAGAGAATGTCCTACATTTGATTGCCTCTGAAATTCCATGACGTTTCATTTGCACTCGATAAGTGTCAAGGTGTTTAATAAGATTAGCATTGTCGTCGTATGGGATGATGGACGAAACCTTGAACTTTTTAGGGACTTTCTCTTTCATGATCTCATCGATGAAAGGAGGATCGACTTGCTCGATGAGAGCCTTTAGATCCCACCATTCGATCTCACGAGTTTTGAGAACATTCCCTTAAAGGCTTCCAAATTTCTGTTGAATTCTTAGGATGTCGGCTTTCTAGGGAGGACTTTGGGTTCGAGCTTTGCTTTCATCGTTCACCACCTCGACCTTAGCCTGGTCGGGCTTGGCCTCGGCCTGTAGCTTTCTCTTCACGTTGATCAAACTTCGCAAGTCTGGTGTCGCTTTGTTATCCCATGCGATCGCGCTTCTTTGTCACCTAGTCGGCCTCAGCCATCAGATTGTGAGATACCTGCACTATAGATTTTAGCTTGCAGGCCTTACTTGTAGAACTTTTAGCCGTGGGCTCACTAGGTTTGTCGTTTCCTCCGAGGATCAGCTTCTTAGTTGGTCTTTGGGCATGAGATTTGGACTCTCCTATCAATATAGGATAATTTTCTTGACAAATAATAGCCATCAAGAAAACATATCACAAAAGGCGTGCTTATTTAAAATAATAATAATAATAAAGGGAATTGTTGACGGTGGATAACCTTCAAGAAATAATTTTTTATTGATGAATAATGCCCGTCAAGAAAACCCATATAAAAAATTCCTAACACATGCACATTTCGTGATTATTTAAAAAAAATAAAAATCAAAGGCAACAAATTTTGACATTTGTCACCAGCTTAAAACGACATCCTTTCAGCATTTAGTAAAAGGACGTCATTTCAGGTTATAATCTTAAAAAAATGATAATGTGTCAAATTTTAAAAAAAAAATGATAATCAAAATGGCGTTATTTTGATTAAATACGTTTAAAAATATTTCTATAAATTCCTAAACTACGTCATTTTGGCCCAGCCCTTTTTAAAGGTGGTAAAAAGGGTGCCATTTTTATTTTAAACAAATTAGTAAAAATGACACCATTTTACAAATTTTAAAAAAAAAACATTAAAAAGGTCGTCCATTTAGTTTAATTTTTTGTATTAAAAAATGGCATTGTTTCGTGTAAATATATAAAAATAAAATACTCCAAAAAATTAAATATTTAAATGAAAGGAATAAGAATATTATCGATTTTTAATTATTTTAAAATTAATCACATAAGATAATTGTAATTTTGAAATCTGAACCCAGTTAAAAAAATAAATATTATTTTAATTGTAGTTTTTAATTTTAAAATTTTGATTAAGATTTAACTTTTTTTATAACTTCATGGATTCATTTTAATTTTGTAACATTATTATTATTTTTTTTATTTTTTTGAGTTCAACATTAATATTATTTTAAACTATTTAATTGTGCAGCATGTAATGTATAATTTTGAAACAAAATTGGTTCTAAAAGGACAATTTTTTTTTTCAAAAGATAAAATAAAATAAAAGTTTGAAAGAAAATTTTTAATTTAAATTGGTAAAAAGAGAAGAAAAAGAACATGACAAAAAGTAAAAGAAAACCCCAGCATCTCTTCTTCAATCTCCTCCTCTCTTGCTTACTTGATCGTACGATACGACTCCTTGCTCCTGTGGCAACATCCTTGTTGGTCAAATTTGCAAGCGCACGAATCGTTACAAGTAATACAGTGATTGAAATCAAAGTTCGTTCTCCACAGGGACTGAAAGCTACCAATTACCAAATTATCTAGCCTTAATTTTATCTAAGTACCAAATTGTCAAGGATGAATGGATAATTTAAACTTGCTTGATAAATAACTTTGATAAAACTCTATAAATGATAGTGCAAAAATAGAGGAATAAAAATTAATTTGTAAAAACTCTAGAGCAATGATTTCACCAAATACTTCCTCCTACTCTTTGTTCATTAATAGCTAATGTTTTCTTCTATTTCAAGATTGTTGGCAAGCTCTACCCTATAGACTCGATATTCTTTCTCAAGCAATAATGATGTTCATTGAAGTGTAAATTTCCTATATCTCTATGACAATTCAAACAAATCAATTATTAAGCCCGTAGAACCTAAAATTGCCACAAAACCCACAAGGATATCTCTATCTCAAGTGTAAATTAGGGAAAATGCTTTAGTTCATCAATGATTCTTGTTTCTCAACCTCAAATCATGACATGGGAATAATGTAAAGAGTGGCCAAATCTAAACATATATTAAGTGCAAAAGCATTCTCACAACCATGTATGAAATAGAGACATCAACTATTAACTAAGAAGAAGTAGGATTCAATATTCGATTACATCAAAGCCCTAGAAAGAAAAACTTAGTTCATAATGTAAATCTTAACAAAAACAGCAAAAAACATCATTTGGGTCTCTACAAACAGCAAAAAGAGAAAGAAGAGGAGAAATAGAAACAAATTAAGCTTAGCTCCACTCCTTTTTGGTTGTTAAAGACCTCCAAGATGCACAAATTTCTTCTCCTTGGTCGTTCTCCCTCTTTGGCTCTGTTTGTCGCCCATTTCTGCCCTAAAAAACACCTAAAAATTGACCCCCCAAATGATAAAAATCGACCCAATTTAAAGTTAGGGCCGCGACGTAGCGCCTAGGCGCCATGGACAGCGCCTAGGCGCTGGCATTCTGTCCAATTGCTTCAGTCTGCAGCGCCTAGGCGCCGGTTTGGGCGCCTGGGCGCCCGAGAAGGTTTTTTTTTTTTTTTTTTTTTTTTTAAGACTTCAACTTGAAAAGCTCTCCAAAAAGTCCTTAAACATGACCTTCAAAATATATCTTTTGAATACCTATAAAAATAAAAGAAATACAAGAGTTAGAAATCAAAAACTAAATGAAAACTAACTAAAAACAACCTAAACAAGATATAATAAATATATATAAAATGAACTTATCAATCCTCTATGACGATGTTGATGGTTTCAGCATCGGCTTTTGCCGCCTTGTTCTCCAACAAGCCCTCCTTTCGATGGCACCACAACTTTGTCCAACGAACCACGAGCACACAAAAAATGGGATTTTTAGTACCCATAAGCAAATCTACAGCGGTGGCGCACCCTCAAACTGAACACTGGCGACGTTATCTGTACAATGAACAACCCATGGCGGCGTAAATTTATTTCTCCTGTGACGTGCGACATTCCCATCAGTGAGTAGATTTATGCGTGACTCCCTTCGGGCAACGACTCTGGTGGATGTGCAACCACACACACATTTTGATGGCGAGAAGTAGATGACAACGTGATTTCACCTCCAAAAAACTCGCTACAGCAAGCTCAGATAGTTGGTTCTTCTCCACATTCGGCAAGACAACATCTAGCAATTACCCACAACTTGAACATCTTCAGGACCGAATACCCATTGTCCTTATTAGAACACAATCAAGCAAGGACCTAAGTCCTTTTCGGTAAAGATTTAGGTGATAACGCTTTGTTTCAACTCTTTCGAATATGATTAAAGTGTTTTAGAGTATCTAATAATCATTGGGAATCTTTTATTTTTCAAATAAGACTAATCAAACTGTTGGATTACTGATGATTCAAAAGTATGTTTATATGCTTCTGGAGAAGATGTGGCTCAGATGAAAAGGACAAATCTACAAAGAAGAAATGGTTTAACTTATTAAGTAAGTTGGGTTTGTTGGCATTAGCATGTTATTTCCTTTTTCTTTTATTGGTCACTGCTTTGAATTTAAGTATCTTGCTGTACAAAAGCATCATATTTTGAGCTTTTATTACATAATGATTGGAGATTATGGAATTTAAGTTTTTTCTCAAGCTTTTGTTAACATATTATTGTTAAGATTTTGCTTAATATGAAATTTGAGGAATTACAAATTAGAGTAAATGATAAGGAAATAAATGACCGAAGAGATAGAGAAGCCCACAAGATGAACACCAAGCTCAACCAGCTCAATCTAGCTCAATCAAAGCTCATACTCAAAGTAATGGAAATCAACTCAAATTCTAACCAATGATGAGCCAATCATTATGCTACAAAGTCCAATCATTAGAGCTAAAGGACTACAAGGAGCCTTAAATGCTCACCTCCAAGCTAAGGTGTCTACACATTATGAAGAGTTACACCATTTCAAGCTTGAAGAGGCACCTTTTCTACCAAGAGTCATAATGAATCTAAAAATCCAGATTCATTCACATTAATAATGCATTATGTATCTATTTATTCCATGTATTTACATTTAAGAAGATTCATGTATGGAGTTGAAGGGTTGGGGGATGTATTTAGACCACATTGGTGAAAGGTTGTGTCCTTTCAAGATGACTTTTCAATTGGTATAAATAGGGTTGTAACTTTGTCATTTGGAGACATGATTTAGTGGAATGAAAATTGTTCTCTCAAGATTGAGACCCTTCCAAGCATTTCTTGTAATAGAATACAACTGAGCCATTCAATCCAACCTTGATCAAGTTAGATTGTGGAGTGACTCAAGCTAGAACAAGATTTCCCAATCTTGCTTCTAGATCATTGATCTAAGAGGTAATCAATTTCTGGCCTTATCACTTGGTTGATCCAAAATTCGTATAAAGAGGTGTTAACTTCTTAATTCAAGGGTTCTTACTTAATCAAAGCTTGGATCTTTGGATCCTTGAAAAGTTGCAACTCTTCACATTGTATAGACACCTTAGCTTGGGATGGATATTCAATGCTTTTTGAAGTCTCTTAGCTCTAGCTCTTGTCATTGAGCCTTGTGGCATAATGATTGCCTCATGATTGGGTTGAATTGAAGCTAACTTCCATTGACTTTGAGCTTGAGCTTCGGTTGAGCTTGATTGAGCTGGATTTTCATCTCGTAGACTTCCCTCATGATATTCTTGATTGCTCATTTCCTTATCATTCTCCTCCTTATCGAAAGGATTTGTCCTCGAATATGAATCACCTACATCAAAAAGAGATAAATCAGCAACATTAAATGTAGCACTCACATTATACTTACCAAGAAGATCAATTTTGTTTGCATTGTCATTGATCTTTTCTAAAACTTGAAATGGCCCATCTCCTCGTGGATGTAACTTGGACTTCCTTTGATTTGGAAAACGCTCCTTTCGAAAATGAACCCAAACCCAATCTCCGGGTTTTAGAATGAGAAGTTTCCTTCCACGATTCACCCTTTTTGCAATCCTGTCATTATGCTTCTCGATTCTTTCTTTCACTTGCTTATGTAGCTTCTTGACAAAGCCAGCTTTGGAATTGGCATCAAGATGAACCAACTTGTTAGATGGCAAAGGTAATAAATCAAGAGATATTTTAGGGTTAAATCCAAAACTATCTCAAAAGGTGACACTTAGTTGTGCTATGGACAACCCTATTTTAAGCAAACTCAACAATAGGTAACATTTCTTCCCACATACGAAGATTTTTGTCAAGTATTGATCTAAGCAAAGTGATTAATGTGCGATTTACAACCTCAGTTTGACCGTCAGTTTATGGGTGACATGTGGTAGAAAACAACAACTTAGTTCCCAATTTTCCCCACAAAACATTCCAAAAATGACTTAAGAACTTGACATCTCTATCACTAACAATCGAACGAGGAATGTCATGCAATCTCACTATTTCCTTGAAGAATAAGTCAGCAATATTCTTAGCATCATCAGTTTTATGACAAGCAATAAAATGTGACATTTTGCTAAACCTATCAATAAACACCAAGATGCTATCATGCCCTCTCTTAGTTCTAGGCAACCCAAGAATAAAATCCATTGAAAAATACCAAGGGGTATTAGGAATAGGTAAAGGTGTGTACAATCCATGTGGTCTAGTCTTAGATTTGCCTTCTCTACATGTAATGCATATACTACAAACTTTATGAACATCATGTTATATGTGTGGCCAATAAAAATAATCCTTAAGTGAAGCATAGGTTTTATGCTCTACAAAATGACCCATAAGTCCACCACCATGTGCTTCCTTAACAAGTAACACTCTATATGAACCCTTAGGAATGCAAAGTTTATCTTTTCTAAACAAAAAACCATCAAAAACATTTACTACTACACCGTTCACACATTGAGCAAATATGTTACCAAAATCATCATCATTGGCATACATTTCTTTCAAAAACTCAAATGGCAATACTTTAGAATATAACAATGACAACAAGCTAAATCTCCTAAATAATGCATCAGCAACAACATTCTCCTTACCACATTTGTACCATATAACATACGGAAATGATTCAATGAATTCAACGCATTTAGCATGTCGACGATTTAACTTATCTTGTCCCTTGAGATGCTTCAAACTTTCATGATCAATATGAATCACAAACTCTTTTGGCCATAGGTAATGTTGCCAAGTTTGCAACGCTCTTACCAAAGCATACAACTCCTTGTCATATGTTGGATAGTTCAACGTAGCACCATCCAACTTCCCGCTAAAGTACATAATAGGCTTTTGTTTCTACATTAAAACTGCTCCAATTCCTATGCCACTAGCATCACACTCAACTTCAAATGTATTTTCAAAATTAGGCAAAGATAACGAAGGTGCATAAGTCAAATTTTCTTTTAGAACAATAAATGCCTTTTCTTGAGACTCTCCCCATTTCAAAATAACATTCTTTTTAACCATCTCATTAAGTGGTGCAGCAATGGTGCTAAAATCCTTAATGAATCTCCTATAAAAACTAGCTAAGCCATGAAAAAATCTAACTTCACTAGCATTTTTAGGTTGTGGACATTCTTGGATAACTTTAACTTTATCATTATCAACTTCAATACCATTTCCAGAAACAACAAATCCAAGGAAATTAATCTTATCTAAGCAAAAAGCACACTTTTTCACATTGGCAAACAATTGAGATTCTCTTAATGCAAGCCAAATCTTCCTAAAATGCTTTACATGTTCTTTCAAAGACTTGGAATAAACAAGAATATCATCAAAGTAAACTACAACAAATTTTCTTAGAAATTCACGCAAAACATGATTCATGAGACGCATAAATGTACTAGATGCATTTGTAAGACCAAAAGGCATAACTAACCACTCATACAATCCATGTTTGCTCTTAAAGGCAGTTTTCCATTCATCACCCACTTTCATCCTAATTTGATGGTATCCAGACTTAAGGTCAATTTTAGTAAATAAAATAGAACCATGCAATTCATCTAACATATCATCAAGTCTAGGTATAGGATGACGATATTTTACCGTAATCTTGTTGATACCTCTACAATCCACACACACTCGCCAAGTTCTATCCTTCTTTGGCACCAATGTGACCGGTACAGAACATGGACTCAAACTTTCTCGAATGTAGCCCTTCTCCATGAGCTCCTCCACTTGCCTTTGAATTTCCTTGGTCTCGATTGGATTTTCTCTATAAGCTGGTCTATTTGGAATGGCAGCCCCTGGGATGAAGTCTATTTGATGTTCAATACCTCTAATTGGAGGTAATCCTTTAGGTATTTCATCTTGGAACACGTCTTCAAATTCGTGCAAAATAGATTGAAACAAACTAGGCAAAGACAAATTCTTGTCGTTAGAGGCCAAATACCCTTCCTTGTACATAAGTACAAAGATTGGTTTTTGAGAAAACATTGCAAGAAAACATTAGTTGGAAAACAAACCTCACTCTCATAATTTTTTTTGCTTAAACACTTTTTTCCACATCTAATTTTTTCTTCTTCATTTGCCTCTTTTTTCTCTATTGTCTCACTTTTCACATTTTCTTCTCTTTTGTCGTCACTCTTCACACATTTTTCAAGAGATTTTGTCTTCACCTCATTTTCAACACATACTTCAAGTATCTCCTTGTCTTCTATAATAATCTCACCATTTGTCTCTTCTTTTTCTAAATTTGATGATGACCTTCAATTTGAATTTGCTGGTCATCCTTTTGAGGCATTGGACCATTTTGATTGGATTGTGCAGCTTGTCCCTTTATGGCTTGATCTTCCAAATTTATTTCTTAACACAATTCAGCCATGTAATTTATGGATTGGTGCATCTCAACCAAATCCTTTCAAAAGTTCTTCCAATATTGATCGTCATTATTGTAGGTCTCATTGATGTCTTAGCCCCCGATGGTACATGCTGCAAAAGAATGTAAAATGATAAGAAATGGACCTCACACACTTAACTCACTGATTTTACACTCGGAACACTCGTGTTTACACACGAAGGTAGGCTATTTGGGAAAAGTGGCTAAATGATGAATTTGGGTAGGCTAATATGGATGAAGCAATTCTTGTAATAGTGAGCTCTTCAAGGTAACCAAGTCAAGATAATTATGAAATAACAACAATTTAGAACAAAGAAAACAAAGAGAGGAAAGAAATGATCAAGTAAGAAAGATGCTAGAAATTTAAAAAATGAACATACTATGTTACGATTTTGACAAAATACTCTCATTCACTTTGAAAGATAACACTAAGGTCTAGCTTTTCACTTCAGCATAAAGAATCAAATTAAGAGGTTATCAAGGTCTTTAACATGGAATTAGGAGCATTAAGTGCAACAATTACAAAACTGGACAGTTTCAGCAAAATGTGTTTGAAAACTAATTAGACCTTCAAATAAACATGCAATTGGTTTAACACCTGATAGAAAATAATGATAATTGATGTCACAACACTATTATCTCAAATTTGTTCAGATTTCACATATCAAACTAAGAATTCATGAACAATTTTCATATGCTTTTTTTTTTTGAACTATAAGACGGATATGAGATCAGAATAAAAAAAATGAAGAACAATGGATGAAATGGAATGAATGAAATGAATGGACATGATTTCAAGAAAAGATGAACAATTGCTTTAACGTAAGATAAAATCAATTCTAGAGTACGCCACAAAGATGCAACCTAGTCTTTGATACCAAAATGATAAGGCAATCCTAACTCTCAGCCCAAAGATCCAAGCTTTGATTAAGCAAGAATGAATTCAGAAGTTAACAACTTCTTATACGAATTTTGGGATCAACCAAGAGATAGGGCCAGAAATTGATTACCTCTTAAGATCAATGATCTAGAAGCAAGATTGGGAAATCTTGTTCTAGATTGAGTCACTCCATAATCTAACTTGATCAAGGTTGGATTGAATGGCTCAGTTGCATTCTATTACAAGAAATGCTTGGAAGGGTCTCAATCTTAAGAGAACAATTTCATTCAACTAAATCATGTCTCCAAATGACAAAGTTAAAGCCCTATTTATACTAATTGAAAAGTCATCTTGAAAGGATACAACCTTTCACCAATGTGGTCTAAATACATCCCCCAACCCTTCAACTCCATACATGAATCTTCTTAAATGTAAATACATAGAATAAATAGATACATAATGCATTATTAATGTGAATGAATCCAGATTTTTAGATTCATTATGACTCTTGGTTGAAAAGGTGCCTCTCCAAGCTTGAAATGGTGCAACTCTTCATAATGTGTAGACACCTTAGCTTGGAGGTGAGCATTTAAGGCTCCTTGTAGTCCTTTAGCTCTAATTATTGGACTTTGTAGCATAATGATTGGCTCATCATTGGTTGGAATTTGAGTTAATTTCCATTGACTTTGAGTATGAGCTTTGATTGAGCTAGATTGAGCTGGTCGAGCTTGGTGTTCATCTTGTGGGCTTCTCTCGTCATCTCTTCGGTCATTTATTTCCTTATCAGTAATGTCATGTCGAAGAAGGTTTATTCACTTGATTGTGCTTACTATGAACTTTTGGGATCGAAGTTCTTCTTGATAAAGGACTTGTCGAAGGTCCTATCAAGATTAAATTTATAAAAACTGGACCTCTAAATATTTTGCAATAATAGTGGCCAGGGTCATCCACAGGGATTGGAGTTCTTAGATTTAATTAAGTATCACAGTTAATTATGCCTAATTTTATTTAGAGAAAACTAACTTTGATTTGATTCTTTTGACAGAACCATAAAACCTAAACTATTATGTACAAAGTTGGAGTCCAATTTTAGAGAGACATTGTTTATTGCAATTAATGAAGCACAACTATGAAATTGACTAAAGAATTATGAAACATGCAACAATCCTAAGCCAAGAATTACTAAAATATCCAATTGACTCTCTCGAGCCCAATTGAACTCATGCAAGAAGTAAATCAACCTCTCAGTCTATTTCTACAACTAGACATGACATTATGAAATTCTCATAATAACTTCTAGTATTAACCTATTCATTCTCATGCAATAGGTTAATCCTAGTTATGCATCTAAGTTCTTAGTTAAATTTACTCTCTCAAGCTAAAATTAACTTAACATACAAAGCTATGGCCGGGAGCTTAGAAAATTAATTCAAGATGTATAAAAGACGTTACAAACACATTCAATAAGTCAAACATAGTTTTATAACAATAATGCAATCAACTAAGAGTCTATAATACTCGAATACATTCAAATATAGTCTGCTAAATCCTAAAATTAAAGACACAAAGTAAAGAGAATAGAGAAAAACTGGACGATGCGTGCCAACACTCATTCCCTACGTGACGTCCCATGATCCCGAGCCTCGAGTCTCCTCCTTAGCTCTCCAATATTCTCTCTAGACCTCCAAACAGTGCTTCTATAGACATTAGAGTTTAGGTCTCTCCAAAACGGCTCCCTTTGCTCGAATGAAAATTTTCCTTTTATAGAGTCGAGACAGTGTTGCAACAATGTCCCTCGAATTTTATAAAAAAGGGAAAAATAAATTTGGCTAGCGTTGCAACGCTGTAAGTAGCGTTGCAAGGCTGTAAGTAGCGTTGCAACCCAATGTCTGTTGATCTCCAAGGCTAAAAGGTTGCTGAAGTGGTGTTGCAATGCTATAGATGGCGTTGCAATGCTATACTCTTGGGTTCACAAGCTTGTTTCCTTCTCTTCAACACTTGGATCTTCAATTATAGCTCCAATTTGCTCCATATTCATCCAAATACTTCTCAAAACTCTGGTTATGCTCTAATTGCTCGGTTTTTGTAAATTATACATAAAAATACATGAAAGTACACACAATCATAGCAAAACTAGCATAAAAGTATGCCTAGCACACTTATGCATGCTATCACTTCTCTTAGGTATAGCAAATAAATGTTTGTTTGAAATTTCACTCTAGAAACTAGAAGCATTGAAACGTCCATGTTGATACAAGTTTTTCTTTAATATTTTGTTCGATAGGTGGTGAAGAAAAACAAACTTACCCAAGTCACCAATAGCTAGATAAAATGACAGGAATTTGGCAAATCCTTGACAAATAAATTAGACTTGAAAAGTTTGTTTTGTTGCTGCCTTTTCAATGCGTGGCCTCTCAATCAATCAAATGACAGCAAAATTTTCCTTGATTAATTTGCCAATCCCTTGGTTAAATGATAGAGGCAAATCAGCTTTGATTTTTGCCATCAATCTTCAATTGATTGCCTTATTTTATTTTGTACAGTTGCCAAAAATAGAGGATTGCCTCCCCTTTTTCTTTTTCTATTTCAGCACTTATTTATTCCTTTTTTTTTTTTGTCTCCTTTGTGCAAGGATATATATGAAGGAGTTAATATTAAGAATGCGGAAGCAATTTTGGATCTTAAGCACTCTAATTTGATCAATTTTATCATACAAAAAACATGCTGAGAACTGGAAAAACAGAGAATAATAACACATACCTTTGTAGCTCAAAATTCTCTTAATCCGTGGGCTTTCTTTGAACACAAACCAGTTGTGGACCTCCTCTAGAGTATTCCCTACTATCCTCAGGCCCTGGAACAGATTGTGGGATCTTTGATTAAGAGAATTTGGGAGAAGAATGAGTAAAGGTCTAACAACAAAGGGCTAGAGAATTTTCTTCAAAAATCTCTTCTCAATCTCCTTTTTTTTTTATTGTGTTTCTTCTCTATATATAGAAAAAAAACACAAGCTTCTATTTTTACTTAGTGAAGAAGCCAACATATAGAAGATAAGGATTAACAAAAAAAAACTTGTTCATTAAGTAATGAATTTGGTCCATATTTCATTTCTAAATGAATTTTAATTCTCTTTTAATTTTAATTCAAAATTAATATAAAATTAATTTTAAATTAAAATCAATTTTTAATTAATTTTAAATAAATATTTAATTTAATATCAAATATAAAATTAAATAATTGGACCAATCCCAATTTCTCAAAACAAACGTTCGAACATGAATCCCTATTCATGTTTTAAACCGAACCAATATTTAAATCATATTTAAATATTTCCTCCTCTTCTTTATCATAGTTTAATTCATAATTAAGCTATGAAACGTTAAGTATATCGCATATAATTAACTTTTTCTCCCAAATTCGAATTTGAACAATTCAAATTCTTTTCTCTCAAATTGTTACAAGGCTTAGTCCGAGCTAGTAAGGAGAACCTAATGGACCTACAGATGATGAGCTCCAACAATATGAGATTAACCAGCCAAACTCTTTAGCCTAGCTAATCAACATTCTTAACCACCGGGACACTCCACTAAAGCCCAGTGGCTGCACTCTCCTCACTGTAGATATATTTCTGTCCACTCGATATAACCATGATTAGTAAGTCGATCCTTCACAGGTCGTTCGTAATTACAGCTAGGTCAAATAAACCGTTTTACCCCTGTAATTACTTCTTGTTCCTTAAGTCCCACTGATCCTCTAATGAACAATTGGTTTGTGGTCCAACCAACAAACCGTATGCCTCTCGAGCCAACGAGAGGGTGGGTGCCTTGTTCAAGACCCGGAGTCAGTACTTAAGGGAACAACTTCTCTACTAAACCCTAAAGCGGGTAGGAGTGAATTCCATCTCGCATGACTATGTTCCCAACTATCTACCTGGTCTTATCCCCAAAATGGGAGGCTTATTGAGTCGGCGATCTCGGGCCACTCTCACCCATGCAAATCTAAGAATAATCCCGAATAAACAGGAGTTCATAGCACGCTCAGGATTAAGATCGAGTTACCTAGGTCATCGTATGAATATAGTTAGTTAAGACAGTAAACGGAGTTATAAAGTCTAAGTGATTATTTCGCGGTTCGGTCTTATACAAACTCTTTGCATAGGACGCCCCCACTTTCATGACTCCACATGAACGATTCAGGATCACATTGTTAGTACTATACAAAGTGGGTCGCGTCCATAGTGTCCCCAGAATAAGGTACCCAGCCTTATCCTTATACTATAGACCATTTTGGCTATTACTCGAACTTGATCCACTTTTATGTCATACATAAAGTTCAAGTATACATACTATAGCCAAGGGTTCTTAGTTCATTGGATTTGGGTTATAGAATACACAATTCACTTTATTCAATAACACATTTACTGAATAAACCTCAATAACATCTTTATAGTAAAATAGAATATACATTCAGTTTACAAAACCACGAGTTTTAGGACATAAAACCCAACAAACTCCCACTTGGACTAAAACATCAGTGGAGTCAAAACATGCTGAGGTAAAAAATGGCCCTAATGTAAAACCCATAGTCCTAGACTCTCTAGGTGTCCCTCAAACACTTTAGCCGTGAGGGGCTTTGTAAACGGATCAGCAATGTTGTGCTCCGAAGGGATTTGTGTGACGATCACGTCTCCTCGTTGCACAATCTCCCTGATGAGATGATATTTGCGCTCTATATGCTTTTCGCGCTTATGGCTTCTAAGTTCTTTAGAATTAGCCACTGCACCACTATTATCACAATAAAGGGTGATAGGCAAATTCATATTTGGAACAACTTCCAAATCAGTAAAGAATTTCCTAAGCCATACAGCCTTCTTCGCTGCTTCGCAAGCTGCGACATACTCAGCCTCCATGGTGGAGTCAGCAATACAACCTTGCTTTATACTTCTCCAAACTATTGCTCCTCCATTAAGAGTGAACACTGATCCTGATGTGGATTTCCTTGAATCTACATCGGTCTGAAAATCAGAGTCAGTGTATCCTGTAAGGATTAGATCCTTCACGCCATACACAAGCATATAGTCCCTCATTCTCCTAAGATACTTGAGGATGTTTTTAACAGCAGTCCAATGATCAAATCATGGATTGGACTGATACCTACTGACAATTCCCACTGCATAGCATATGTCGGGTCGAGTACACAGCATGGCATACATCAGACTACCGACAGCTGATGCATAGGGAATGCGTCTCATATCCTCAACTTCTTGAGGTGTCTTAGGACACTGTTCCTTCGACAAATGAATTCCATGTCTGAAAGGTAATGAACCCTTCTTGGAATTCTGCATCTTATATCTAACCAACATTTTGTCAATATAAGATGTCTGAGACAATGCTAGCGTTTTGTTCTTGCGATTCCGAACAATTTGGATTCCAAAGACAAATTGAGTCTCTCCCAAATCTTTCATTTGGAATTGGGTCGCTAGCCATTGCTTTACGTCAGTCAGGAATCCTACATCATTTCCAATGAGTAGGATATCATCTATGTATAAGACTAAGAAAGCTACAATAGTATTGACTACCGTCTTGTAAACACAAGGTTCGTCAATATTCTGTTCAAAGTCATAAGATTTAATCGCAGTATTAAATCTTATATTCCAAGATCTGATGCTTGCTTTAATCCATAGATGGATCGTTTAAGCTTGTAAACCTTTTGCTCTTGACCCTTAATTATGAACCCCTCTGGTTAATCCATAGATTGCCATTCAGAAAGGCTGTCTTGACATCCATTTGTCAAATTTCATAATCATAAAATGTGGCAATGGACAAGAGTATTCTAATCGACTTAAGCATGGCAACAGGGGAGAAGGTTTCTTCATAGTCCACCCTTCCCGTTGGGAATAACTCTTTGCCACAAGTCAAACTTTAAAGGTTTGCACCTTACCGGCTTGGTCTCGTTTCCTCTTGTAGATCCACTTGCAACTGATAGGTCTTTCACCATCTGGTTGGTCTAAAAGTTCCCAAACTGAATTGAAGTACATTGACTCCATTTCGAGGTCCATGGCTTTAATCCACTAGTCCTTATCTATGTCATTCATTGCCTGTTTATAGGTCAATAGATCCTCAATGCCATCATCAGGTATGACGACCTGGGTTTCAGTCAAACCCATGTAACGGTCGGGTTGTCTAACATCCCTCCCACTACGTCGAGGCATTCTCAATTCTTGAGAAGGACCAGCTTGATCAACAACTTTTGTTGATTTTATCTGTAGCTTCCCCAGAAAATTCGCTCAATACAATTTTACTTCGAGGCCGATGATCTCTTATGTGGTCTTCCTCTAAGAACGTGGCATTTGTCAACACAAGCACCTTGTCCTCTTGAAGATCGTAAAACAGACCATCTTTCGTTTCCTTGGGGTATCATATGAATAGGCATAATTTTGAACGTCGTTCCAATTTCTTTGGATTGGGCACTAGCACATGTGTCGGGCACCCCCAAATCCTGAAGTGACGTAAACTTCCTTTACGCCCTCTCCATAACTCATAAGGTGTTTCTGAAACACTCTTAGAGGGAATCATGTTCAAAATATATGCAGCAGCCTCTACTGCATATCCCCAAAACGAACTAGGCAGTTGAGCATAGCTCATCATAGACCGAACCATGTCTAACAGGGTTCTGTTTCTCCTCTCGGATACACCATTCTGCTGAGGTGTACCCGCTGAGAGTTGGGATACGATTCCGTGTTCTATCATATAGTCCTGGAATCTCAAATCCATATACTCTCCACCTCGATCTGATCGAAGTGTTTTAATCGTCTTACCTAATATGTTCTCAACCTCTGTCTTATACTCCTTGAACTTTTCAAGGGTTTCGGACTTATGATGTATTAGGTAAAGATAGTCGTACCTTGAGTAATCATCGATGAAACCGATGAAGTATTCATACCCTCCTCGAGCTTTGACATTCATTGGACCACAGAGTTCCGAATGTACAAGTTCTAAGGGTTCTTTGGCCCTATAACCTTTTTCAGAAAAAGGTCGTTTGGTCATTTTTCCCTCAAGACAAGACTCACATGGTGGTAAGAAGTTGTCTTCTAACTGACTTAGGAGACCACTCTTAACCAATCTCCCAATCCTATTGAGATTAATGTGGCCTAGTCTCAAGTGCCAAAGATAGGTACTTTGAGAAAATTTCTGCCTTTTATTTTGAGTATCAGCTATTTTAAACATCTCGGTGTTCAAAATAGCTTTTACCTCTGTTGGTCTTAACACATATAAGTTGTTTTCAAGTTTAGCATAATATATTCGTACACCTCTTTTGCAAATGAACACTTCATTATAATCAAAAGATACTTTATACATATGTTCAATCAAATAAGAGATAGATACAAGATTTCTTTTGATTCTAGGAACAAAAAGTACATTTTCTAATAAAATGAATCTATCTCTAAACAACAACTTTCACCGCTCCCACTGCTCTGGCTGAGACAACCTCTCCTGTTCCAACCCTGAGAGTTATCTCACCATCTGCAAGCTGCCTCCAGGAACTAGTTTCCTGAAAAGAAGAACACACATGGTTAGTGGCTCCTGAATCTAATATCCAGGCGGAATCATCATGTTCCACTAAACATGTTTCAACAACAAGTAAATCATATTTACCTTGTCTTGCCTTCTCAGCTTTCTTTTCTGCAAGGTACTTTGGGCAATTCCTCTTCCAATGCCCATCTTCACCACAGTGGAAACATTTTCCTTTATCTGTGACTTTAGCCTTGCGTTTATTCATGGCGGGAGTTTTTCCCTTCCCATTATCCTTCTTCTTCTTTTGAATACCCTGATTCTTAGAAAAAGAAGAACCAGACTTAGTCCCAGAGGACGATCCTCTTGGGAACTTCTTCAAAGTGACAACATTTGCCTTCTTCTCTTTTCCCTTTGTTTTCATCAGGGAATCGAAAGTCTGTAGCTCGTTGAGGAGAGTAGTCAGATTATACTCTATCTTGTTCATCACCGCATTGGTGCGGAACTGTAGGAAGCTCTTCGGAAGAGATTCCATTATAAAGCTAACCTGACTATTCTCATCAATGACAGCTCCGTTTACTTCTGCCACGTTGAAGTGGACCATCATGTTAAGGACATGCTCCCTAAACGAAGTTCCCTCCTTCATACGGGAGTTGTAAACGTTCTTGAGAGCATCATGACGGATCGATGAGGACAATTGTCCAAACATCGCCTGTAATGATCCCATGATCTCCTTAGCGGTAATCATGCTCTCATGTTTCTTATATAGCACATCAGATATGTTGGCTAAGATATAGACTCGGGCTTTATCATTAGCCCTAGTCCATCTGTCAAATGCATCCCGAACAATTCGGTTTGCAGACGAGCCGGGAGGGGGAGGACATTCCTTCGTTAAGACAAACCTTAGATCATCGATAACTAGAATCGTATTCAAGTTCGATTTCCAGGTCGCGTAATTATCGCTGTTTAACTTATCAGAGGCTAGTAGCTGAATTAAAGAGCTCGACATGCTGAAAAATAGAACATATTCTATTAGTGAATTGCTTCTAACCCATTATATGCATCCAATTAAGAAATTTAGCAAAAGTAATAATGTACCCATAAACTCATTATTATTTTTGCAACGATATTTCAGTGAGTCAGAGTAACCGCTACCGAGGGGCAATCAATCACTCCTTCACTGAACCAAGACATTCTTGACTAAATGCTAATACCAGAATAACTCTCATTCCTATAGCATTCTAGTTATCGCTACTTTGGTCAAGAATTCACTAACACTTAGTAATTCTTGTAAGTGTGACCCGCCATTTTAAGACCTCAGAGGTCGGCCCCAACAATGCTACCGAATGGAAAAGACAATGTTGGGAATGGACCTAGGAGACCCTATCCATTTCTGGAGTTTGAGTTGTTTCGATTCCTATGTTACGACCCTCCGAATGGATGGTGCTACTACAGGCAACCTGCAGGCGGAACATAGGAATTTCACGGTCCAATCTAATGGAGGAGACCGTAGGATGTGTTAACACACTTCCCTCTCCCACTTACTATAAATACTTTCTCCATTCACCTTGCTCTTGATTTATGCAAACACCATCCGAATGGGGATGCCCTATTGACATCATGAGGTCGAGCATAAATCTCACGGTGTGAACTTTGTGGAGAGCATAAGAGGAAATTGATATATCATATATACCTTTTCACTCCCACTAAGTATTTTAGACGGTTTGGGTATAAATTTACTTAGGCATATTCCGGCTAAAACAATATAACCTAAGTCTAGGTAAAAACCGTTTTTACCTATGATGTCTAGGTGATAAACGCTTTAAAACCTTTCATCTCACGCGTGCATGCTCATAAAACTGGGTTAACTTAACTCAAGAACAAGATCGATCCCCAGGTAGGAGGTGTTCCGTAAACCGTCAACTTAAATACCCTCAGCCTTAGACAGGATCTCACCGGGTGAGTTCTCTTGTAACCTTAGTTTTACAAGATATCGACCTATTTTAACTATTAAAACGAGGCCTAATTCCTAATTACATTGGAATTTGTTAATCCTAAATGAGCATGCCTTTATATTTGTTATAGATTTTAAGTGTCTATCTCATTTTATAATAATTATAAAAAGAGACAGCCTATAACATGCTTCTAACATTGAACATAACAATTATATTCTACCAAGGCAACTTTATGTTGTATGTTTAATTATTAATTAATATAACACTTATATTAATTTATAATTAAAACATATAACATTTGTTTCATAAATTAATATAACTCTTATATTAATTTTCATGAAACCCTAAACATGCATACTATATATTATAACACTTATAACATACTTTCAATGCATGGAGCATGCTTCCTATGGTGAGATTTTAAAATCTATATGGCATACTTTATGCACATTCAAACAGGGATTTAATTAAAACATACATTCACAATGCATAATTAATTAAACACACTAAAGTGGACCGGTTTTGGCATCACGGGCAAGCAAACAACTAAATTATTACAAGAATAATTTAATAACTAGGTTGAGACGCTTCCGAACACTTCGAACCTCCCCGAACCAGCTTGAAAAAGCTTGAACCGGCCAAAAAAAATAGCTGAACCGAGCTTCAATATAGCAGAACCGGATTGAATTCCCTTGAACCGGACTAGACAGCTTCAAACGGGCAAAAACGGGGCCAAACATACCTGAACCGGACCGAACCAAGGCTGAACCGAACCTGAAGAGGCTGGAGAGTGAGGAACCGGTCTGAACCAAGCCTGAACCGGACCGAAAACGACTGAACCAGACCTCTTTTTCAACCTATGCATGAACCGATTTTTGCTGGAAAAAAAAACATCAGCTTTTGCTCTGTTTTCCAGCTTGACCTTTCGAGATTCTCTCTTCAAATTGAAGGCCTTCCCGGACTCGAAACTTTTACAGACTCTTCTTAACACAATAAAGCTCAAACACTCTTGAGCAATTACAAAACGGACTACAAATTGAAACTCAATTTTGATGCCAAAGCCGAAAGTACCACTTTAGATGCCCAGAAAATACGATTTCAAAAACATACCCACCAAGCTCAAATTGAATCAAATTGAGTGCTCAAAATTGCTCTGATACCAATTGAAGGAGCGGTCTACAATCATCCAATCATCCCTCAGAGTAGATTTTATGGCAGGCCTCTCGACCCTCGCGAACCTCATAGGACGTGTTGGGGTAAGAGCAGTTGCTTCGATTGTGCACTCGCTTCCGAGCTCTCACAACTCGAGAACCCCCAATCACGCAGCGACCCTGTCTTTACAGGATAACTAACCATCTCTGATACCAATTGAAGGAGTTAATATTAAGAATGCGGAAGCAATTTTGGATCTTAAGCACTCTAATCTGATCAATTTTATCATACAAAAAACATGCTGAGAACAGGAAAAACATAGAATAATAACATATACCTTTGTAGCTCAAAATTCTCTTAATCTGTGGGCTTTCTTTGAACACAAACCAGTTGTGGACCTCCTCTAGAGTATTTCCTACTATCCTCAGGTCTTGGAACAGATTGTGGGATCTTTGATTGAGAGAATTTGGGAGAAGAATGAGTAAAGGTCTAATAACAAAGGGCTAGAGAATTTTCTTCAAAAATCTCTTCTCAATCTCCTTTTTTTTTTTTTTATTGTGTTTCTTCTCTATATATAGAAAAAAAACACAAGCTTCTATTTTTACTTAGTGAAGAAGCCAACATATAGAAGATAAGGATTAACAAAAAAAAACTTGTTCATTAAGTAATGAATTTGGTCCATATTTCATTTCTAAATGAATTTTAATTCTCTTTTAATTTTAATTCAAAATTAATATAAAATTAATTTTAAATTAAAATCAATTTTTAATTAATTAAACAATTTAATTAATTTTAAATAAATATTTAATTTAATATCAAATATCAAATTAAATAATTGGACCAATCCCAATTTCTCAAAACGAACGTTCGAACATGAATCCATATTCATGTTTTAAACGAACCAATATTTAAATCATATTTAAATATTTCCTCCTCTTCTTTATCATAGTTTAATTCATAATTAAGCTATGAAACGTTAAGTATATCTCATATAATTAACTTTTTCTCCCAAATTCGAATTTGAACAATTCAAATTCTTTTCTCTCAAATTGTTACAAGGCTTAGTCTGAGCTAGTAAGGAGAACCTAATGGACCTACAGATCATGAGCTCCAACGATACGAGATTAACCAGCCAAACTCTTTAGCCTATCTAATCAACATTCGTTAACCACCGGTGTAAACCCGGAATCTCTCCTTGAAAATTCTTAAGAAAAATGTATTGGTAAGCTTGTTAAAAAAAAAAAGAAAAGAAGAAAAACAAAAGAGAAATGGAATGACTATATGTTGTTTTTTTAAAAAAAAAAAAGAAAAAAGAAAAAGCAAGTGGGTTGTCCACCACCGTCAAACTCCTTCTCCTTAAATTATGTCCATCCATTTTGCTACCCATTTGGTGAAATAAAATAGGGTTCTTCGTGGGAGAGAGTAAGAGAAAGAAGAAAGGTGATGCTGGAGTTGTAATTGAAGAAGAAAATGAGGGAAGATCAATCCAAGTTGCATGGAAGATTTTGTGTTCAACCCTGACTACCTTTGATATTTGGAACGTTTTGAGCTCCACAAGAGGTATTAAGAGGTGAGATTTGTTTTCCTTGAAAGTTAACTCATTTTGGAACAATTTTCGTGAAGGAAGCTCGAGCAAAATCTGAATTTTTGTTATGGGTTTTTGAAGGGGAAGTGAGAGGAGTGTTTTTGCTGTCAAATCCGGGGAACCTCTGGTTTTTGGGATATGCTGATCGGTAGACTTCGAATTAGAAGCTGTATTAGGTATGGATGGAAATCTGATTTAATTTCCTATAACTTTCATGAAGAAGTCGTGGTTAGAATTTGTTTGGAAGTTGCTTTAAATTCCAGGTTAGTTTCGGGTTGTAGCAGGAAAACAGTTCTGGTTTAGCAGAAACGTGTTTGGGGAAAATAGATTTCAAGGTAGTTACAGACACATCCTTTAGGAATTTCGATTTCATTCCTTCAGATAAGTTTTAGAGGGTTCAAAAAGGAAGGGTTTGGTATAAAGAACATAAATTTTGACCAAGTAATGGAAAAGTTATGAGTGTGTGAGTTTCGGGTGTTAATCATGTGAAATGCTAGGAATTGATGGGGTGATTTTTGCAACCCTAGGCCTTAAGTTCGTGAGGTCAAGAATCTAATGCTTGGTTTTGTTCATTTGGCAGGCCAAGAAGAAATAGGACAAATTTACGGACCGAGAATCTAATATTAACGCTGTGAGTGACAAAATGAACTCTGAAAATAAATTCTATGCTTGAACTTGTGTTCATGAAAAGAAAAGACTTCCTAAGAATGATGTAGCTTAAAGATTTATGGTCTCTTGAACACGTATTCATAAGCATATATGGTTTCCTAAAAATGATTTAAATTGTTCGTTGTGAGCATATGTTTACTGATTTTCTGAAACTAGAAGAAATACCTTAATTCCAAGTCTACATGTGTTAGCAAGAACTGTTAAAGGTTTTCATGTGTTTCTCTGAGACCTGAATGAGTTAATGGTTGAGATACTGAGCCCGAGGTTGTATAGTACCGTGTGCACACAGGTCATTTTCTGTTGTCGACGTTGAGTGTACTCCGTGACAACAATGCTGTCGTGAGTGCTGGGCGAGCCCCACTACGACAAAGACGATGGGAGTGCTGGGCGGGCCCCACTACATCGTAGAATGAACATTGTTTGTACCGGGCGAATCTTACACAACTAATTTGTTATATGTTATGATTTACGAGTTAATAGTTTTAAACTCAGTCACTCACTGAGCTTCCCAGCTCATACTTTCAATGTTTTCCAACTTTTTAGGTAGAGATCGAGCTCCCAGTGCCTGAGATCCTGCCATCGCCGCAGAGGGTTCTCAGAGTTAGATACTTTGTACGTGGGTGGTATTATATAGCGAGTCTGCTCGTAGTGTAGATAACTTAAAAGGGACGTGTAGTTATGTTCGTGTATGAAACTAGTGGTCTTGTTTGTGTAAACAACGAGTGGTTGTGTTTTGATTGTTCAAGTGAGGTTTTAACTAAAACTGCTCTGTGTGCATATGTAGAAATTGTCCAGGGTTCCGCTGTGTAATATGTAAAGTATTTCGTTTACAGGTATGGTTTGTTTATCAGGAATTAAAAGGGTCATAGGCATCGTTAAGTAGTGAAACGATGCCTGTTGGCTTCACGCCATCTTCCGGGCTAAGTTAGCAGGTGGTTCGGGAGGGGGTGTGACAACCGGGACACTCCACTAAAGCCTAGTGGCTGCACTCTCCTCACTGTAGATATATTTCTGTCCACTCGATATAACCATGATTAGTAAGTCGATCCTTCACAGGTCGTTCGTAATTACAGCTAGGTCAAATAAACCGTTTTACCCCTGTAATTACTTCTTGTTCCTTAAGTTCCACTGATCTTCTAATGAACAATTGGTTTGTGGTCCAACCAACAAGCCGTATCCCTCTCATGCCAACGAGAGGGTGGGCCCGTTGTTCAAGACCCGGAGTCAGTACTTAAGGGAACAACTTCTCTACTAAACCCTAAAGCGGGTAGGAGTGAATTCCATCTCACATGACTATGTTCCCAACTATCTACCTGGTCTTATCCCCAAAATGGGAGGCTTATTGAGTCGGCGATCTCGGGCCACTCTCACCCATGCAAATCTAAGGATAATCCCGAATAAACAGGAGTTCATAGCACTCTCAGGATTAAGATCGAGTTACCTAGGTCATCGTATGAATATAGTTAGTTAAGACAGTAAACGGAGTTATAAAGTCTAAATGACTATTTCGCGGTTCAGTCTTATACAAACTCTTTGCATAGGACGCCCCCACTTTCATGACTCCACATGAACGATTCAGGATCACATTGTTAGTACTATACAAAGTGGGTCGCGTCCATAGTGTCCCCAGAATGAGGTACCCAGCCTTATCCTTATACTATAGACCATTTTGGCTATTACTCGAACTTGATCCACTTTTATGTCATACATAAAGTTCAAGTATACATACTATAGCCAAGGGTTCTTAGTTCATTGGATTTGAGTTATAGAATACACAATTCACTTTATTCAATAACACATTTACTGAATAAACCTCAATAACATCTTTATAGTAAAATAGAATATACATTTAGTTTACAAAACCACGAGTTTTAGGACATAAAACCCAACAATATATTCAACTTTCAGTACTCAAACTTCAATATGAATGAATATAGAATTATTCTCTTATTCTTCAGTTTGTACTTATGCTATTAAATATTGCTTGCTTGGAAATTACACCAACAATTCTTCATTTCTTGTTTATGAAGTGACGATTTTGCAAATATGTGGAGATATATGAAAACTTGCCTACCCTTTGTCTTTTATACTCTACAATGCTATAATTTTGTAAACTTGTAAACTTTATATTATTCTATATCTTATTTGTATTGTTGGAAATTACTAATTCGATTTTTTATTATTTCTAGTTGAAATATATTCTCAGCAAAGGTGCACTTACATTACAGGTCAGTTGGTTAGTTTACTTGCAAAATATCTTTCCAATGTATGTTAGCTACGTAATTGTTGGTTTGCAGTTACTAGCTAATTTTTTATAAGGAATGGTATAGAATTTATATACTTACTTTCTCTGTATAATTTATTGACAAAGGGATGTACGCTTAAGCAGATGTATAGACAAAATTTGTATTGAAAGGGGAAATTTTAATTTGTTTGACATTGAATAACAATTGATATTATTAGAAATACTCAGAAAATATCATAAAGTTATACTTCTAATATTTTCTATCAGTGTGTAGAAAATATGTCAGGTTAGTCATTTTTAGTTTAAATGAATTGTGTCAAGGACAAATTGAACCTATGTTATAATTTTATCTTTTTGATTCACAAATTAATTTTGCATAGGTTCCTCTCTTTCTAAGTTGTTGCACAGTTCATGTATTTCTAAAATAAATGAGGAGTTGAGAATGTGGAGATTGAATGTGTGTTTTTCCCTTCTTTGTTAAATTTATGAAAAAAAATAAACATTTGATCCTCATACTTGAATTAAGTTTGATAATTAATTTTCTTATGTTGTTTTTGTTTGGTTTTGTGGAAGGCATTGTGGAATGGGGGGCAATGGAGAGACAACATCACTGTTGTGCAATCCTAAGTTCATCAATTTTAGAAGTGAACTTTGCATAGTAAACACAATTTTAACTTTTATGGCTATGTTGTAAGCATGACTTGTAAGAGATCATAATGTATTATGCCTACTATTATATATATGTAAAGATCTTTTGCAAAAATCTTAAACTTCATTAACAGTCAAGAATACTTTTTTTGTGTGGATAAGTTTTGCTTATGGATTAATGAAACCTATTAGATCATTCATTGCTAGCTAGTCTTTTATTGTGTAAATGCATGTTGTAGAAGAATGGGTCAAAATGACCTGTAGGTGTCTTTTTTTTTTTTCAAATACGTAAAGTTGATAGATAAAATCCGTCAACAAAACAATTATAATTGACGGTTCAAGTCAGTCAAGAAATATGTCATAGTTGACGACACACACAACGTCAACTATAGTTATAGATGATTGTTAAAACATGTCAAGCAAGGATTGTATTGACAGCTGATCGGTGCTACACACAAGTGCACGTGATCGAAGTAATAAGAAACTGGAGTACTCTAGAGTATCCTACCCAAGGGAACGAGTTTTAATAAAATTTATAAAAATGGCACACAATCATTGACAAATTTCAACTTAAAGTAACCGTGGGTATAAAAGATTTATGAGGTGTTTTGGTTAAAAGGAAAAATTATTTGAAAATTCAATGGAAATGAGGAAGGGATTTAAGATGCTAATGCCCCTTTGGAAAGAAATGCAACAAGAAGGCAATTGCAATCGTAGCTAACTCAAGAACTAAGTAAACCGAATTCAATTCCTATTCGACCTTCTATGAAGTATCTTTAGGAGATTAAGTGATTAAACCTATATTTCTATGGCTAATCTAACTTAGATATATCTGTGCACAACTCTAGTGGTTTTGGAGTCTCGCCCTATGTCTAGGGTCGATGTTTTAGAACTTATGTCTAGGCCTTTTCCTCCATTGCTTTTGCAACATCCGCTTCCCTTAACCCTTTCGGTATTAAGTTATAGCTTAGCAAGCAACACTAGATGGCCAACTAGGATTTACCCAACATTGAACTCACCAAAAGCAAACAATAGTTCAAGTGTTAGCTAGATTGCTTTTCCTGTCGAGCTTTACATCTTTCCTCTAGGGTATTCACCAACTTGAACCCCTAAAAGAAATTTAGCTCATCGTGAATGGAGTAAAAAGCAGTAAATGAAAAGTCTAAAAATGCATAACAAAATTGAGAAGTGAAGGAGAAGAAATTCGGGTTCAATGAAGATTCAAATAAATGGTAATTCTATTAAAATGAACACTAACATTTAACAACTTGTAACAAAGCTTGAGAAACGAAAATATTACAGCAAGAGAGCTACAATGGAGAAGAAATAACAGTAGCTAAAACTTCCTATGAAATGAAATGAACAAAACAGAATCCAAAATGTGAAGAACAAATAAATAGACCTGTTTCACTCCTTGCTTAATCGACACAACCACTCTTTCTTCAAAGGCGATTGGGTCTTTACCACCTCTAAATTTCATTGAGGTAGGATTAAGCTTCGGAGCTTCATGGGTCTGGAACGAACAAAAAAAATAGCAGTAAAACATAATAGAAAACAGCAGCCCGAAGGTATGTTTGTGTGAGAAAAACCCATATGCTTTTGCCTCCATTTCTTCCTTCTTTTATAAGCTTTATGGGCTAGGATTTCCATATTTGTTCATGTGTAGCTTGGGTCAACTTGCCTTGCTAAATTCGTGGAGAAGAATGGCATAAAATCCCCAAAATTTCGCTAATCCCATATTTTCTGCGTTTTCCAGATTTTTGCATAAATTCAATTGCATTTCTGTTGCATTGTTTTCTAGATATGCCAGAATTGCAATTTCTATGCAATTGCATTTCTGTTGCATTCTTCAAATTCCTGCACAAAAACATCAAGTGTGGTTTTTATTTTCTTTTGCTTTCTTTTCTCCATTTAATTTAAAAGGCTTCCAACAATAATTCAATTTAAACCAACTTTTTTCTAGCCTTTTTATCTAATAACACACCTAAAACAACAAGAATAACTAAGTATAAAGGCAAAATAATTCTCATAAATGAGAATTATCATACCCCTAAACTTGAGTTATTGCTTGTCCTCAAGCAATTGCAAATTAAATATAGAGACATAAACACAAGTCAAAGTAGATTCTAAGAATAATTCTTTTGAAAAATACGCCTCTTAGGAGAGGTCTCATGCTCATAACACTTTAACTTTACTTGGATGCTTCCACTACATGCAACTTCCATGCCCCCTTTGTCTAAACAAAACAATTTCATCTCACAATCTCACCTTGGATTCATACTACCTATTACTTTAGTCAAGTTTCACTTAGTTGCTAAACAAACTAACTTTACACTCTTTTCTTAACTAACAATGTCCCCCCCAAACTTGTTTTTCACCGCTAGAATGCATACTTCTTTGTTTTTTCTTTTTTTTTTTTCAAGAGGGAACCTTTTTGTCATTCATGCCTTCGTTCTAGTTACTAATGTTTTTCGGTGAAAGTATCTAGCTACGAGCACTTATCACATCAAGGCTATTTTTACATACTCATTTCCTAAGTTAATCTTTCGTGCAAAGGAAATCATGGGTATCATGACTGCCCCTGGTTACTTAGTTAACCCTTGGAATGAGGAGTATCCCTTTTTTTCTTCTTTATTATTTTTTTTTTGAATCCTAGCAATTGTTACAACGACATAGTATTACAACAGTAGTATTACAACAACATACTATTACAATAGTAGTATTACATATATTACATGGCTCACCCCCCCCCCCCCCCCAAACATAAACAGGTCAATGTCCCCATTGACCAAGGATAGCACAAGGGGTGAAAAGGGGTGATTTGAAAAACATCTAAGCTAGACTTTTCTAAAGGGGTTCAGTGTACAAACATAGGTGAGTTTGAGGCTTGGGTGTTTTATAAAGATAAAGAATCATGCAATTGTTTGTTCGGGAAGCATCTACGTAATGTTTCTAAGTATTTAATGAACTGAGCATACTCCAAATTTCATCATAGAGGGTATTCAACAAGAACAAAACTCAAATAAATCAAACAAGAAATGTGTTTGTCAACTTGAACAAGTCAAAAGCATTCACAATTGTTTTTTTTTTCTTTAATTTTTTTTATTCAAAGAAAATAGCTAAAGAAATCATAAAAGAACCTAACTAAACCTTAAACCAAAATGAACAAAAAGAACAAAAGCTGGAAAGATAAGTCAAAAGGAAACTCCTCTATGCAGAGAAAAATGTGTTGTTGCTGCCATTACTTTCTTCATGGTTCGTGGAGTTTTGAAGAAGAATTGTTGGGAAGTCTGAAAGTGGTCAGTTGCTCTTTGATAGCATGGAAAGTTATTGCTTCATCATTTTCTTTGACGTACTCCCACTATGCCCTATTTGGTTGAGTTTCCTGAATTTGCAATTGCAACTTGCTTTTGTAATTGTGATGCAGACTTTTTTTTTCACCTGAAACTCAAAAGTAGAGCATCAAAATGTTCACACAATTTCTCCTAAGCCATAATTAACTTTTTGAAATTTCCAATTTCAAACTTAAAGTTGATTTATCGAACTCCCAGGTGAATCCCTAGGTAGAGGTGTTCCCTTAGCGGTCAACTTAAATACTTCATCCTTGACAGGATTCTCCTTAGACAGAGACTCTCTAAATCAAGCTTCTTCATTCTGATTGGAATTCCATAAGTTAAATTTTTCTCTCTATTTTTAAAAAGTTTTTCTTTTTTTTTTTTTTTGGTTTTTTTTTAAGAAAATGAACGAAAAGATAAACTTATCCTATTTCAATAGGTAGACCACAATTGGGTTCCTTCGTTTTGCACCTAGGTCTCGATGATGGACGAGATTTCAATCTTAGTTGAGGTGCTTTGATCACAATGGGCCTTGCCTGCTCAAGAGATTTGCATGTGCCTTTGAAAGTAGAAATTGTGATTGCATACTGCAAATTGTCATCCTTCATGCTCTCATTTTTTCATTCTTCTTCATTTAGCATTTTCTGCAAGCTGCAATAAGTGAAAGCAGGACATTTTAGTATCGGGAGCACTTTGGATGTCATTTGCGGTGAAATTGCAACTACATAGCTCACTGCAACTTCCTTGGGTGGTTCCTTCTCTTCTTGAGGTGGTTCTTTAATCTCTTCTCTCCCTGCTTGCTCTTTAGTATTTTCAATTGTTTGAGCACTTCTTGCTTCTACTGGGAGTTTGAGATCCTCATATTTGAATTTACTTGGTGTCACCGCCTCACATTCTTCTTTTTCTTCTTGTTTTGAAGTCTCTGTATTATTGAGCAAGATTCCTTGGGACATGTTCTGCAATTCATTTCTAATCTGTTCTACTTGGATCTCTAAATTTTGTAATGACATGGCTTGGCTTTACATCACAACATCGCTCTTTGCCATGTATTCCCTCATGAGTTCTTCAATGCTAGGCTCTTTTGGAATCATCTTCTCTTGTTGGAAACACTGGTGTTGATGTTAATTTGCAAAACTGGGTAGAAATCCATAACAGTGTGGGTCATCTCAAGGATGCCCCTTAAATGATTTATCCCGCACCATCTGTATCAACCCCATCTTCAGCTCGAAAGTGTTCACCTAGATGGGCACAATGTTGATTTGCAAAACTGGGTAGAAATCCATAACAGTGTGGGTCATCTCAAGGATGCCCCTTAAATTAGTTATCCCGCACCATTTGTATCAACCCCATCTTCAGCTCAAAAGTGTTCACCTGGATGGGCACATACATAATTCCGAAATAGTCCGCCGAGAATATGGGTTGGAAGTAGTCGTGGATCGGCTTCCTCTCCTCATCATTATGCTCCGCCATAGTGACTGGGCTTCTCTCCTTATCCTCTTGTAAGTTCTGTCAATTTTTAGATCTAAAGGCAAAAGATTAGCCTCCTTATCACTACGCATATAACAGATCAACCTCCTCAGAAAAGCAAACTAAAAAAAAACCAAAAATAAACACATACAAAGATACAAACAATTGAAAAGAAACGAACAAAAATATGTACAAAATATATACAAAAAAAAACCCTAAACTAACTCCTCCTATTTTCTTCTCAATATTAATTAACTAAATAAAATCTCATCGCATCCTCGGTAACAGCGCCAAAAACTTGTTCACACAGCTATGAGTTTCCACAAGTGTGCGGGCCCATGTAGTAAAATGGTATGAGTATATCAAGTATCGTATCCACACGGAAGCGAGATTAAAGTTCTTTTTAGCTAATCAATTACTGAGAATAGTCGTGATTGGAATTATTTAGGGAGCTAATGAAAAGATGCTTGGAAAAAATAAACTAAACTAGAAAGAAATTAAAAGGTAGGAGATACCAATTAAGGGGAATTAAGGGAAACCGAGCACTCTTAGGTTGCTTTTATGAGAATCTAACCCACCATTTAATTACACCTTGTCGATTTCATAGACCTAGGGCTAAACCGGTCGAATTATCCTATCGGCCACATATAACACGCTTAACTAATCGCTTACCTAAGTGTCCTTAGCTTTAATTGATTAGCTAATTAGATTAAGTCCACTCATCTTAAGCCTCACCCTTCAATTGTTGTTCCTATGTCACTTAGGCAATTAGGGACATTAATTGGATTAAGTCTAACCTAACCATCATCTATCGAGCTCAATTTAGGACAAGATTAGCTTATTAATGGCCAATTAACAAGGAGCATTAAGCACAATCCAACTAAATGAAATATAACAAGTAAATTAAATGGCAATAGTATCGATTACAACATAAACGCAAACCTAACGTGCTCTAATCCCCTAAATACAAATTTAACCCAACATAGTCTTTAAACAGAACAAAACCCTTTATAATACAGCAAATAGATACATGAAAAGAAAGAAAGAATCTGATACAAGACTTGTTGACGCCAAAATCTCGACTTTTGCCTTGAAATTCACCCTCTTAAGCCTCGAAATCTGCTCCCTAATACCTCCAATCAGCATCTACAAGTCCCAAATGGGTAGGGAATCGATATTGGGGGTCTAAAACCCTAAATGGTCTCCCCTAATTCAGAAACAAAGGGAATAATTAATAGGCTGCATTGCAACAACATTGCAACGCTGTCCAAAATGGTGGCGTTTCTTTAAGTATGCATAGGCAACATTGCAATGCCATTAGTAGCATTGTAACACTTTGAAGGAGCATCACTTCCCAGCACCTTTCTAGTATTACAACGCCACAGGGCAGCGTTGCAACGCTAGCTCTTATGTTTGCACACTAAATTGTGGCGTTACAACGCTATTTCAAGGGTTGCAACGCCATCCTCGTGGCCCCAACAACTTGTGAACCTTCTCATCTTCTTCTTAGCTTCTCCAAATGCTTTAATTAAGCCCCATTTCTATCACAAAGCTCCAAATTCATAAATTCTGCTCCCAATTGCTCGAATTCCTGAAATTAACAAATAATCAATGTAAAAGCTCATATTTATGCCATAAAACTAGCTAAATAAGGGCATAAATATAGCACTAAAGTAGTTCTATCAACCTACAAATTATAAGCTCCAATGATACAAAATTAATGAGTTAGACTCTTTAATCAATCAACTTTCATTCATTAACTCTAGTTCACTCCACTATAGACCTAAAGTTTCACTCTTATGCACTGTAGGACAAGTTGTATCCATGGATATAACCATTACATGTAAGTTGGTCCTTCACGAGTTGTTCATAACTACAATTGGGTCAAAAGACTGTTTTACCCCTAGTGAATAATTTGTTTATGATCCAATCATAGACCAAGTCTCTCTCGGGCCAGGGAGAGGGTGATAACTCTTCAAATAAGAGTTATAGGATAGCTTTTATGACTAAAGCTCGGCATTTTTAGAAGAAATAGTGCATATTTTTCTATTAGAATTCTCCTATTTCTAGTCTTTATTGCTTGATGCATGCTATTAGAGTTATATGCCACTTATGTGCCTTTATTGATTGAATTAGGTACTTTTGGGAAGAAGATAAAGTGGATAAAGCCAAGTGATACAGCATGGACAAAAAGGATGATTGATGCTGAGGCGATATTATCTACTATAGCAAATTCTGGATCTGGAGTTCGTGTGAAATATGCACGTGTTAAATGATTCATTAAATGAGTTGGATTGGAATGTTCCAAAGTGGATGTGGAAGCCTTTAGAAGAGCGCCATGTGTCAAGAATGTCCACTCAGCCCTCGTTTTTCCAAATAGACAGAGCTTTATAAGCTAATGTTTTGCTGTTTGAGAGAGATCGACAGAGGGTGGTATTGAAGGAAAGGAGCTCTAGCAAAAGTAGAGTTGCTGTGATAGAGTTTTTCGAAAGAGGAAAGATTCTCGCCAGAGCTGTGGAAACGGCGTCAGCACAGAGTCTCCTCTTTCGTTTTCTTCTTCTTCCCTTAGTCTAGGGATTTAGTTTCTTTTTATTACAATATTATGTGTAGCATTTACTGTTTTATTAGTTTCATTTCTTGTATCATGAACTTTATCACCAAAGGGTGAGGATTAGGGGCGATGACTGTTTTTAGTTAATGAAATTATTGAAGAGCATTTTCTTTTTCATTTGATTTTCGGGAGTAATTAAAGTTTTTACTTGATAACGCTCATTTATGAGTGTTATTTAACTCTAAAAACTAAGCTATTTGCTTAGAAAGATAGTGTTTAAAGTTATATTTCATGTCATTTAGGAAAAATTTAAGTAAAAATAAGTTTTGCATGTGTTTTAAGTCTTTATTTTGTAAAAATGGGCTTTTAGGTGTATTTAGAGTCTTTTTTGTTAAGAAAGTGTTAATTTATGTTGTTTTTGTGTATAGGCTAAAAAAGGATCCAAATACGCCCACATTCCAGCTGCAATTGAAGCAAATAAGAAAACATCAATTAGATATGTGACCTGGATGTGCCAGCATTTGAAGGCAAAAGGGATTTTCAAGTAAAGTAGAAAAGAAGCCAAAATGCGCCTAGAAATGCGGCCGCATTTAGGCCATTTCAACAACAATACAAATGCGCCTACAAATGCGCCCACATCTGGACCTTTTTGACAGGTTCTCCAAGATTCGCAGGATTTGCAAATCTTATCAAATATTCTCAATCAAATCTCCTCCAATCAAAGGATATGATTGACCAAGCTTCTCTACACTGATCTCGACAACAAACCCTAGGCATGGAGCCTATAAAAGGCAGTTCAATTCTCCATTTGAAAGAGAGATCGGAGTTGGAAATTCTCTTCATCCCAAAATTATGTCGTTTTTCTTTCTAAGTTTTAGTCGTCATTCCAAGTCTCCCCTAAGCTCTGTTCATATTCCATTCGAACTCCAACTTCGAAAGAATGAGGAGTAAGTACTTGATTCTCCTTGAAAAATGTTGAACAAGTTAGAAAGGAAGAACATCTTAGGGTTTTTTTTATTCTTAGAATTTTCATTCCAGTTCTGTAAGTTTTTAGGTGTTGTACTTGTTGTTTTATTTTATTTTCCAGCTTTGTAAGTTTCTGTTTTTCTTTTAATTCAAGTTTTAACTTCTTTAGTTTGTTATTGAATTCATACTTCAAAGTGTATTCAGGTTTATTTATTTCAATGAATTGTGTTCTTTCTTCCATTTGTTATCTTTTTACTTTCTACAGTTTATGTATTTCTCTGATGAGTAGCTAAACTCCTTGGAGGGGATTCAATTATGTGGATACCCTAAAAAGGAGATAAGCAACCACCATGTGTTTCTTGTGAATTTGCTCAACATTTAGCTAAGTTTACTATTAGTGAGTTTAAGTTTCATTGTTAGCTTAAGCTGCCCATTTGAGCTAGCATAGTTTGAGAAAATTTCAATACTGAAAGGGTTGGAGTCAACATGTGCTTTCCTAAAAATAATCTAGAAAAATAGTCTAGACATAAAACTTTGCTTTTTGTACCTAGACATAGGACAAAAACCTTTAAAATCTTGAAATTGTGTTTTTCATCATCTAAGGGAATTTATCCATAGACATATGAGTTTTAAATTGCTTAGTGTTCTAAAGGTTCTTGGAAAATGAGTTGAATAGGTGTTGAACTTGATTTACTTAGCTAAGTGTCGAAAAGGATAAATTGCGGGCGCATTTCAGCAGCATTTTGTCTTAACCGTACAGAACTCGAAAGAGTCAATATGCGAGCACAAGAGGTAGAATCTCTGAAGTAGCCGAACTTAATTTAGCAATTTATGAGTGTATGGTGGGCGCATTTTCCAGGGTTGAACTAGATTTGAATCCCCTGCTTTCTCATCATTATTTTCTAGCCTTTTTCAGTTATAGTTCTTTTTACTTGTTTTCACAAAACCCCCAAAATATCTTTGTTTTCTTGGTTACTTTCGGTTGCAACTGGTGAGCAATTGTGTTATTAACTGGAGAGTTTTTGTTAACTGTTCCCTTGGGTTCAATACTTGGAATACTCCATATATTACTTATTTGTGACAACATGCACTTGCGCTTTCTTTTGGAGTACGCGTAGCAGCCACCCACCAGTACTCAACTCAGTTTGGCCAACCAGGTTGCAGTAGCATTTCCTTGATATTCAAGAGAATTAGGGGAAGCTGAGAGCTTGTTAATCACATTAGTCTATTTGGGTTAGAAGCTTTCTAAGTGGGTCGATTAGAATAATGGCTCACCTAATGCACACATAAAACAATAGGTATTTTTGTAGAAGACTAATGGGAGTTAGCTTGTACAATGAAGTCACTCAGGAGAGTGCTTAGTGAACTATTGTGATTGAATGAATTTAATAAGCTTCAGTTGTTTAGTTAATCAATGCAAGATTCCACTCTAATTCGAGCCTGTTTATGTTCATAATTACAAGACTCTGTTATTTTTGCTACTTACTTTGTTGTTATTACATTGAATTCTGTTTAAGCATTTACTTTTACTTTCGCATGTTTTATTATCGTAACATCTACTTAATGATAACTAGTTTGGATTTTAATTGAATTCACTAAAACGTTAACTCTGCTATTCAGAAAATTGTTGATCTATGAGGAATCGATAATTTACTTGCTACTTGCTGCAGCATTGTGTACACTTGCACAAGAATACCACGCAATTTATCTTGAATATTCGTACACTCTTAGCATGGTATCAAGTTTTTTGCATCATTGTTGGGGATTAGTTTAATTTTATCTTGCTTGAATTAATCTTAGTGAACTGGTACTTATTTAATTATGAGATCGTTGTTTGTGTTTGGTTTTATTTCAGGTGGTTCAAGTTAGTGCATGTACGAATTTCCTCATCCTCAATATTACGATTTGGAGATTGAAAGGACATTTCACGTGCATAGAAGGGAATAATGAGGAAGAAAGCATACAATGGAATGTGATGATCCTCAAGTGAGGCCTATGAACCAAGCGAATTTACCAAAAAATCAACCGAAAATTCGTGGAGATCCACTTGAAGTTGGAGCAAATCAAGCAGCTAGTCGATAGAATGATGCTAATAACCCTATCCTTGTGGCGGATGATAGGGAGAGAGTTATTCGCACCTATGTTATGCCTACTTTCGATGCGCCAAGAATTGTTGGACCTGATTTCGAAGCAGCAGAGTTTGAATTGAAGCCTGCCATGTTCCAGATGTTACAGTCCATTGGAAATTTTTATGGACTATCAACAGAAGATCCTCACTTGCACCTAAGGAATTTCTTAAGTTTGAGTGATTCTTTCAAGAAACAAGGTGTGTCAAAGGATGCTATAAGATTAATTTTGTTCTCGTATTCTCTACAAGATCAAGCAAAATCATGGTTGAATTCCTTTGAGCCTAGAACTATAACTTTGTGGAAGGATTTGGCGGAGAAGTTTTTGAGGAAGTATTTTCCACCAACAAAAAATGCAAAGCTTAGAGGAGAGATAGTATCCTATAGACAGTTTGATGATGAGACCTTCAGTGAGACGTGGGAAAGATTCAAAGAGATACTTAGGAAGTGTCTGCATCATGGTTTGTTTCACTGTATTCAGATGGAAACATTTTACAGTGGTTTGAATCTTGAGACTTAGAATATGGTGAATGCATCAGCAAATGGAGCTCTTGTGGCAAAGACTTTTAATGAATCATATGAGATTCTAGAGAGAATTTCAGCGAACAGTTCTCAATGGTTTGATGTCAGAAATAATCCAGGCAAAAAGAATAGACGAATGCTTGAAGTCAATGCATTAACTTCTCTCAGTGCTAAGATGTCGTCAACAAAGAATCTTTTGAAAAATTTACAACTGGGAAATGTGAATCAGAATGTTGCGGCAGTAAATAAGGTGACAACAATATCGTGTGTCTATTGTGGAGAAAGGCATTCATTGGAGTTTTGTCTAGCAAACCTTACATCAGTCTATTACATAGAACATCAGAATATGCAAAAGAACAATCCATTTCCTAACACATATAATCCAGGGTGGAGAAACCATCCAAATTTCTCATGGAATGGACAAGGGAATACTTCACAAGGAAATCAAGGACAGAACATAATGAATTTTCAACTTGGATTTGGGCAGCAAAATCAATAGAGTATGCCACAACATAAACCAATGAATTAGCAAATAACAGGAACTTCTTTTGAGTCTCATGAAAGAATTCATGGTAAAACCGATTATGCAATCCAAAGTTAACAAGCATCCTTGAGGAACTTAGAAATTCAAATGGGACAATTAGCTAATGAGCTAAAAGCCAAACCTCAGGAAAAGCTACCTTCGGATACAAAACTTCCAAAGAGGGAAGGTAAGGAGCAGATTCAAGCTATTGAATTGAGAAGTGGAAAACCTCTTATTCTAACAAAAAAAATGGAGCAAGCAAAAACATAAGGTTAAAGAGTCTGTTGTACAGACAGAAACAGAAATAGCAGTTGAACCTAAAGATGTGAATTCGAAAGAGACAGAGGATGCTGAGGTAGAAGAAATTGTGAGAGCAAAACCCCCAGCTTCACCTAAGAAAGCACCTACTGCCAGTACTGAATTTGTAGCCTCCACCACCATTTCCCCAAAGGCTAAAGAAGAAAAATCAAGACCAACAATTTAAGAAGTTCTTCGACATCTTTAAGCAACTTCATATAAACATTCCTTTGGTAGAGGCTCTCAAGCAAATGCCAAGGTATGTGAAGTTCCTAAAGGACATGCTTATCAAGAAGAAGAGACCAGCTGAGTACGAAATTGTACCATTATATGGAGAATGTAGCTCTATAGTTGCAAATCCTATCCCTCCAAAATTTTGAGACCCTGGACTGGTACGCACCATCTGCAAAGACACAAACAAAGTAGCAAGAGTGAATATAAACATACTCAGTAAGCAACCCACTTAAGGGTCCAAAGTTCACAACCATACATAGAAGGGCTCTACTCTAACGCACAAGCTCTTGCTCAAACTCAAACATTCACTTTAGTTAGCTAGGTGCCCACTCACCTTACCCCAAGTCTACCCCTCGCTGGTATTGTCTCGTGTTATACATGCGAGCCATGTAACCTAGGTCCAATGCAGTGAATGAAAGCAACTAACATGAGCTTGTCGAGGGCTCGTCAAATTACAATTTATAAATCGATCCTAAGCTACTTGTAGCATTGAGTGGATTGGGTCGATCTCAGGGAACTGAATATCAATTTCTCAAATTAAATTTTCAAAGGAGAAAACAATTAAAAAGGGGGGTTTTGTGTTTTTATAAATAAAATAAAACATAAGCAAATAAAAATAAAGATAGATCAAACCTTACCAAAATCCAATTCACAGGTGCAGTTTGTCCAATTGCAAAATCGATCATAAGCATACAAAATGTTTTAACTTAATCATGCAAACACTCGGTCAACTTATTAGGAAACTCCAAAAAGCTACAAATCCCCTAAAATCATCAACTCTAACAAACGTCAAAGTTAATTCTAATTACCTAAATAATTTGGCACGAAACTATTCCAAATTATTTCGATAAAAGCATTAAGTACTTTGGAAAGACCAAGACAAACCGGTTAGATAAAATAACTTCAACCTAATCAAGATGCTCCTTTAATTCCTAGAATTAAACATGCAAGATTATGGAAACCCATAAAACACACACATGTAATAATCCTAACGCTACAAGGTTCAATCAACATGACAATTACAGATCATGCATCATGAAGAGCAATCAAGATATAAAGCGATCGATGCGTCAATTCAATCAAAAATACATGCTCATAAAATAAATATAGGAATCAAAGAACACTTGCAATTATAAGAAAACTACATTAAAGTTGGAGCCTCACAACATTGCAATTGGCTACATCGACCTATGAATTGGAACACTTACCTTAGCTGCTCATCGTGATGATGTAGCCAAGATTCGTCATTGGTTCGATATAGTGCCAAAAGAAAAGTAAAGGAATAGAGAGAAAAACTCTAAAAACTATTGTCTAGAAATATTGCCCTAAGAGACCCCTTGCAACTGTCCAAAAGAAGGCTTAAATAGCCTTGAAGTAGACAACTTGCACAAGTAAGAAACCCTAAATTCTAAAAGGATATTTTCTCAAAATAATTAGGGAATAATATTCAAAATAAAATGAAATAAAATAAATAATTCTCTATCTTGAAAAATGCTAGAAAATACATCCAAAAATCGAAAATCCTTTCCTAAATTCTCCAAACGAACATAGAAGGTTGCAAATAAGGAAAGTTTTTGGATTGCACAGTCTTCAGGATTTTTCCAATAACTTCTTCTCCAAAACTTGGATCGATGTGATCTTTATATGGCTGGAACGATCTTTCAGAGAGCTTTAAAATGGTATCTAATTTGGCTATATTTCCATACGTGATCAGCAAGATAATGGAAATTGGCATAAAGCATTCTCAAGTAAGGCAGTTATCCAACAGGAGCAGTAATCACTCAAAATATCATAACTTTCATAATACTTTGGGGAATGTAATAAGTCTTATACCGTTGGAAGGATAATTCAAGAATCTTAAATTTGACACCAAATTTGAATATATTTGCATCTCAAAATATTATGATATGATCGATCAAATTTGGAATAGAACTTCTATTGCTCCAATCACCTCCGATTTACTCCAAATTAACTCCGAAATGTTGCAAACTCTCTAAAACATGCGAATTGCTCGAATCCCTAAAAAATAATAATAAAACACATAATCCTTCTAACTAACAAGAAATAAGTGTGATTAAATAGGACTTTATAGGTCCTATCACAACCCCCAACCTAAATTTTGCTAGTCCTCGAGCAAGGTAGAACTAAACAATCCTATGACTAATCAGTTGCATATCAATGATTCTAATCTCAATGCTTTAGGCAACAAAATATTTGCAAAAGAAGAAAACAATCAAACACATTCAATCAATGAGAATTTTAAAAATAATCCCTTCATCCCTTATGTGTATGTGTATAGCTCCCCTTATCTAAGTCTTTATATGCCCGAGAAGGTTTAATTTGATCCTCAACTCGTTTTCCCCCTACTTCTGACTTTAATACCAATTCTCAAGCTTCCTTACACTCAAAAGGATAACATGAAACTAACGTGCCCTGGGTAGGCCTGGGTAAGTCTTTATATGCCCGAGAAGGTTTAATTTTTGCTTATTTTGATGAGCTCTAGCTTTCACACATCCACTGTAGGGACCCTTATCCAGAGCACTTGCTCGATGGATGGTCGATTGATCACAAGAGAGGTAGCTCTTTTTGCCCTTAGACTTTTAAAAACATGCAATCATTTTTTTCTTTACTCGAGTTTTCATTTTATCACAATAATAAAGGCAAATAAAACATGCAATTACTCCTAAGTTTTGTTGGCATTTATGCCCTAAAGCCTCGTAATTAATTAATTATTTAATAAATAATAATAATTTTGATTATTTTATTTGCAATATAATATTATCCATTATGTGAAAAATTCAAGGTTATTAGTGTAATCTTGAACAGTATGTGATTGACATACGAGATGATTATGTTCAAGAACTAACCTAAAGGGTCATAGTATATGGATAAAGTTGGGTGCCTTATCTTGGCAACACTATTGATACGACCCACTTTGTAATAGTTACAAATGATTTGATCCAAATCGTTCATGTGGAGACATGTCCGTGAGGGTATCTTATACAATGAGTTTGTGTAAGACTGAACCACGAAATATTTAATCTCTCTTTATAAATTCGTTAATTGAGAAGATTAATATTTCATCAGGATGATCATATGCGACTCGATTTTAATCCTGAGTGAGTTATGTGTTGGGATTTATGCCCTAAAGCCTCGTAATTAATTATTTATTTAATAATTAATAATAATTTTGATTATTTTATTTGCAATATTATACTATCCATTATATGAAAAATCCAAGGTTATTAGTGTAATCTTGAACAATATGTGGTTGACATACGAGAGGATCATGTTCAAGAAATAACTTAAAGGGTCATAGTATATAGATAAGGTTGGGTGCCTTATCCTGGTAACACTATTGATACGGCCCACTTTGTAATAGTTACAAATGATTTGATCCAAATCATTCATGTGGAGACATGTGAGTGGGGGTATCTTATAAAATGAGTTTGTATAAGACTGGACCACGAAATATTTAATCTCTCTTTATAAATCCGTTAATTGAGAAGATTAATATTTCATCAAGATGATCATATGCGACTCGATCTTAATCCTGAGTGAGTTATGAACTCCTGCCTATGAGGGCTTGTCCTTTGATTTGCATGGGTGAGAGTGGCTTTTGTAGTCGATTCAATATGCCTACCATTTTGGGGACTTGACCAAATAGGGAGCTGGGAACATAATCTCACAAGATGGAATTCACTCCTTCCCATATAGGGTAAGTAGATGAGTAGTTCCCTTAAGTGCTGATTTCGGGACTTAAACCATGGGGCCCCACCCTCTCATTGGCCTAAGAGGGACTTAGTTTATAATTAGATTATAAACAGATTGTTCATTAGAGGATCAGTGGTACTTAAGGTGCAAGATGTAATTATAGGGGTAAAACGGACTTTTGACCCAGCTATAATTATGACCAAATCGTGAAGGATCAACTTGCATGTAATGATTATATCTATGGACACAACTTGTCCTACAGTGAATAAGAGTACAACTCTAGGTCTATAGTGGAGTGACCCTAGAGTTAATGAATAAAAATTGATTAATTAAAGAGTTTAATTAATTAATTTTGTATCATTGGAGCTTATAATCTGTAGGTCCATAAGGTCCCCTTGCTAGCTCATAGTAACACTAAAAGATCAATTTAGTTGAAAGAAAATTTTGAAATGTTCAAATTAATATTTAATTTGAAGTGTTCAAATTAATATTTAATATATTAGATATATTAAATATAAAAGAGGAAAACATATTTATTGTATTTGATACATTGAATATTAAAAATAATTAATGTATATTAGATACATTAAAGAAAAGATATTTATTAAATTTGAATTGAATTCAAATTAAGAAATAGATGTCGTAGGAGAATTTTAAAGATTTGAATAAGATTCAAATTGGTTAGATAAATATATTTTAATATATTAGATATTAAAATATATTATTTAATTATCTTCCCTAGACCACTATAAATAGGACCCTAGGGGTGAGCCATTGGGCATTCTTCATAGCACACATATCCTCAATAGAGAGAATTAGATAATTCTCTCAATACCTCTTCCTCTCCAATCCCTTGTGGATTTTCTTTCAAGAGGCTCCCATAAGCCTTGGTCCTGTGTTCGAGTCATAGCTAGGAAGACTTTGTGGAAGAGATAAAGACCTGCCAGAAATATCTCCATGATAATCCTAAGGTATGTTTGCTTAATCTTAGTTTGTGTTTAATTCTAAATAAATCAAAGACGATCCAATGCTTCCGCTGTGGGTTTAATTTGATTATTCCCTTCATTATGAACTCCTGCCTGTGAGGGCTTGTCCTTTGATTTGCATGGGTGAGAGTGGCTTTTGTAGCCGATTCAATATGTCTACCATTTTGGGGACTTGACCAAATAGGAACTGGGAACATAATCTCACAAGATGAAATTCACTCATTCCCTTATAGGGTAAGTAGATGAGTAGTTCCTTAAGTGCTGATTTCAAGACTTGAACAATGGGGCCTCACCCTCTCACTGGCCTGTGAGGGACTTAGTTTATGGTTGGATCATAAACAAATTGTTCATTAGAGGATCAGTGGTACTTAAGGTGCAAGATGTAATTACATGGGTAAAACGAACTTTTGACCCAGCTGTAATTACGAACAACTCGTGAAGGATCAACTTGCATGTAGTGATTATATCAATGGACACAACTTGTCCTACAGTGCATAAGAGTGCAACTTTAGGTCTATAGTGGAGTGACCCTAGAGTTAATGAATGAAAATTGATTAATTAAAGAGTTTAATTAATTAATTTTGTATCATTGGAGTTTATAATCTGTAGGTCCATAAGATCCCCTTGCTAGCTCATATTAACACTAAAAGATCAATTTTGTTGAAAAAAAATTTGAAATGTTCAAATTAATATTTAATTTGAAGTGTTCAAATTAATATTTAATATATTAAATATATTAAATATAAAAGAGAAAAATATATTTATTGTATTTGATACATTAAATATTAAAATAATTAATGTATATTAGATACATTAAAGAAAAGATATTTATTCAATTTGAATTGGATTCAAATTAGGAAATAGATGTCGTAGGAGAATTTAAAAATGTTTGAATAAAATTCAAATTGGTTAGATATATATTTTTTAATATATTAGATATTAAAATATATTATTTAATTATCTTCCCTAGACCACTATAAATAGAATCCTAGGGGTGAGCCATTGGGCATTCTTCATAAAACACACATCTCCTCAGTAGAGAATTAGAAAATTCTCTCTAGCCTTTTTCCTCTCCAATCCCTTGAAGATTTTCTTTTAAGAGACTCCCACAAGCCTTGATCTTATGTTAGAGTCATAGCTAGGAAGATTTTGTGGAGGAGATAAAGACCCGCCAGAATATTCTCCATAATATTATTTTCAAGGTATGTTTTACTTAACCTTAATTTTTATTGTTTAATTCTAAATAAAATCAAAGACGATCCAATGCTTCCGCTGTGGAGTGAAACGTTCATTCCTTTCAAGTTTTACGTTACTCAACATCATGCAAGTAGACTCTTAAACTAGTTCATAAAATCTTTCGAGGTGGCAACAAGAATCTATACCAAATAATCCAATCTTAAGCCTTCAAAACCATAGACAAAGAGGGCTAAGTGCTCAAAAAGTATAAGGGAATCAAAAGAAATTTTTTAAAATAGGCTTAAATCAAGCAAACATCTTCAAGTTTCAACCATTTCAAATGGAATTACCTAAAGCACCTTCTAGATTGTCATAATCACCTAATATGCAACTAACTCATCATGCATTGAAGCTCAAAAATTTTTAAAATTAACACTCATTGCTCAACATGCTCATGAATAACCCTAAACATGCAAATATAACGTTATCCACCCCCAACCTTAATTGATACATTATCCCCAATGTATCGCTAAACAAAGTTGCACAAACAAAAAGCAAGAGAAACAGAAAAACTCTCCTAGTTTTTTGGATGGCTTGTGGGTGGTGATGCATCTTTATCCTCAATTTCTCCTCCCAAGTGCAACACCTACAAAAGAAAAAAAAAAGAAAATGAAATAAATAACTGAAAGGAAAACAAAAAAAATAATTAAAGCACTTAGGTTACCTCCCAAGAAGCGCAAATTTTTAACATCGTTATGCTCAACAAGGTTCGTAAGTGTCAGGGCACTTAAAATTCTTCTACTTTCTTCGGTCCATTTTTACTTGAATCAATGTAACCATCCAAGTTTAGAAGGCTTTCCTGTTTCTCCAAGGTACTAGACAGATCATTATTTTTGCTATTTTTTATATAAGAAATGAAAGGCAAAAAGTAAGACTCAACTGACTGAAGAGAAATAAAAGACTATGAGGACTCATGAGAATAAAAAAAAGGCAATTAAACTTTAAGAGAAATGCAAGGGAATAGAACAGGTGAAGGCTTTTCATCTTTCAACTCTATCACCTGAATCTCCTCTTTGGGTGTAAGCTCAGACTCCTCCTTAACCTCACAAATTATATGTTCTTGGCATGGCGTGAAATTCACAACCTCTTAGTCATTGTCTATGTTGATCTTCTCATAAATTCTTGCCTTAGTGGTGTCAAAAGAGTGTTACTCTTGTAGACTCTCCAGTCTTCTCACTGAATCAGCCAACTGGGTAATTTGATCACCCAGACTTCGCATTCCAATTCGAGTCTCCTTTTGAAATTGATGATTTTCCTAGCAAGTTTGTAAACTATAGCCTCTAAAGACGTACCAGAGTCTGAAGTTTTAAAGTACTGGCTCAACTACTCCTCCTTGTATCCATAGCCAAAGCTAGATTAATCCCATTCAAGATAGGGACTATAAGGCTCATAGTTCATTTGATGACCAGAAAATCCTCCCATAGTGTAGGCGTTATGCATGAAATCCCACTGCAACTGAGGACATGCTTCAATGGGGTTTCCTTGAAACGAACAAATTTTACATGTCTCCATTGCTTGTAGTCTCCCTACAGCCACTTGAAGAACTAAGGAGGTTAAATCAGAAATTTGAGATTTAAGTTTACTACCCTTATCAACATACAGGGCAGCTCCACTAAACCAATACTGATAAGATTCCTTTGCCATTCAAGAATAGGTGAAAACACATAAAACTCAAACAGAAAGTTTTTTTTTTCTTATTTTTTTATTTAAATCAAATTTAACATAGAGAAACTAATAATGGTTCCTAGGCAACAACGCCAATTTGAATGTGAGCTTATCGATGGCTCATCAAATAACAATTTATAAACCGATCCTAAGCTACTTGTAGCATTGAGTGGACCGAGTCGATCTCAGGGAATCGAATATCAATTTCTCAAATTAAATTTGCAAAGGAGAAAACAATTAAAAAGGGAGTTTTTTGTTTTATAAATAAAATAAAACATATGCAAATAAAAATAAAGATAGATCAAATCTTACTAAAATCCAATTCACAAGTACAGTTTTATCCAATTGCAAAATCGATCATAGGAATACAAAACGTTTTAACTTAATCATGGAAGCACTCGGTCAACTTATTAGGAAACTCCAAAAGGCAACAAATCCCCTAAAATCATTAACTCTAACAAACGTCAAAGTTAATGCTAATTACCTAAATAATTTGGCACGAAACCGTTCCAAATTATTTAGATACAAGCATTAAGTACTTTGGAAAGACAATGACAAACCGGTTAGATAAAATAACTTCAACCTAACCAAGATGCTCATTTAATTCCTAGAATTAAACATGCAAGCTATGCAATTATGGAAATCAAGCATATAAAGCAATCGATGCGTCAATTCAATCAAAAATATATGCTCATAAAATAAATATAGGAATCAAAGAACACTTGCAATTATAAGAAAACTACATTAAAGTTATAGCCTCTCAACATTGCAATTGGCTACACCGACCTATGAATTGGAACACTTACCTTAGCTGCTCATCGTGATGATGTAGCCAAGGTTCGTCATTGGTTCGATATAGTGCCAAAGAAAAAGTAAAGGAAAAGAGAAAAAAAACTCTAAAAACTATTGTCTAGAAATATTACCCTAGGAGACCCCCTGTAGCTGTCCAAAAGAAGGCTTAAATAGCCTTGAAGTAGACAACTTGCACAAGTAAGAAATCCTAAATTCTAGAAAGATATTTTCCCAAAACAATTAGGGAATAATATTCAAAATAAAATAAAGTAAATAATTTTCTATCTTGCAAAATGCTGGAAAATACATCCAAATCGAAAATCCTTTCCTAAATTCTCAAAACGAACATAGAAGGCTACAAATAAGGAAAGTTTCGAGATTGTACAATCTTCAGGATTTTGCCAATAACTTCTTCTCCAAAACTTAGATTGACGTGATCTTTATATGGCTGGAACGATCTTTCAGAGAGTTTTAAAATGGTATCTAATTTGGCTATATTTCCATACTTGAGCAGCAAGATAATTGGAACGGAAATTGGCACAAAGCATTCTCGGGTATGTTAGTTTTCCAGCAAGAGCAGTAATCACTCAAAATGTCATAACTTTCATAATACTTTGTGGAATATAATGAGTCTTATACCGTTGGAAAGATAATTCAATAAGCTTCTATTTGACACCAAATTTAAATATATTTGCATCTAAAAATATTATGATATGATCAGTCAAATTTGGTATAGAAATTCTATTGCTCCAATCACCTCCGGTTTAGTTCGAATTAACTCTGAAATGTTGTAAACTCTCTAAAACACACGAATTGCTCGAATCCCTAAAAAATAATAATACATAAAATCCTTCTAACTAACAAGAAATAAGTGTGATTAAATAGGACTTTATAAGTCCTATCAGTAACCCTCACGCCTATAATATTGGGGGAATCACCCCTTCTGGCTAGCGCAACGTAATGAAGAAAAACAACTCTCATGCTCGAAACGGTGGGGAATCGTGTTCGAATTTATGCCCTAAATCCTCGTAATTAATAATATTTTTTTTATTATTGTATTTGCAATATAATATTATCCCTTATATGAAAAATCCAAGGTTATTATTGTAATCTTGAACAGTATGTGATTGACATACGGGAGGATCATGTTCAAGAAATAACCTAAAGTGTCATAATATATGGATATGGTTGGGTGCCTTATCTTTGTAAAACTATTGATACGACCCACTTTGTAATAGTTAAAACTATTTGATCCAAATCGTTCATGTGGTTACATGTGAGTGAGTGTATCTTATGGAATGAGTTTTTATAAGACTGGACCACGAAATATTTAATCTCTCTTTATAAATCCGTTAATTGAGAATATTAATATTTCATCAGGATGATCATATGCGACTCAATCTTAATCCTGAGTGAGTTATGAACTCCTGCCTGTGAGGGCTTGTCCTTTGATTTGCATGAATGAGAGTGGCTTTTCTAGCCGATTCAATATGCCTACCATTTTGGGGACTTGATCAAATAGGCAGTTTGGAACATAATCTCACAAGATGGGATTCACTCTTTCCTATATAGGGTAAGTAGATGAGTAGTTCCCTTAAGTGCTGATTTCGAGACTTGAACAATAGGGCCCCACCCTCTCACTAGCTTGAGAGGGACTTGGTTTATGGTTGGATCATAAATAAATTGTTTATTAGAGGATCAATGGTACTTAAGGTGCAAGATGTAATTATAGGGGTAAAACAAACTTTTGACCCAACTATAATTACAAACAACTCATGAAGGATCGACTTGTATATAGTGATTATACTATGGACACAACTTGTCTTAAAATGCATAAAAGTGTAACTCTAGGTCTATAGTGGAGCGATTTATAGTTAATGAATGAAAATTAATTTAAGAGTTTAATTAATTGACTTTGTATCATTGGAGCTTATAATTTGTAGGTCCATAAAGTCCCATTGCTAGCTCGTAGTAATACTAAAAGATCAATCTAGTTGAAATAAATTTTGAAATATTTAAATTAATATTTAATTTGAAGTGTTCAAATTAATATTTAATTTGAAGTGTTCAAATTAATATTTAATATATTAGATATATTAAATATAAAAGAGGAAAATATATTTACTGTATTTGATACATTAAATATTAAAATAATTAATATATATTAGATACATTAAATAAAAAATATTATTTGAATAAAATTCAAATAAATAAATATCATAGGAGATTTGAATGAAATTTAAATAAGTATAAGATATATTTTAATATATTAGATATTAAAATATAATATTTTAATTATGGCAAAGATTTGCCCTTGGTCTCTATAAATAAAACCATTGGGTTAAGCCATTAGACATAACACACATCTCCTCAATTCTTAGATAATTCTCTCTAGACTTATTCCTCTTCAATCCCTTTTGGATTTTCTTTCAAAAGGCTCCCACAAGCCTTGGTCCTGTCGAGTAATAACCAGAAAGACTTTGTAGAGGAGATAAAAACCCTCTAGAAATATTTCCATATTATCTCAAAGGTATGTTTTGCTTAGCCTAAATTTATTTTTCATTTAATTCTAAAAATAAAATCAAAGTCGATTCCAACACTTCTGCTGTGGGTTTAATTCGATTATTCCCTTCAAATCATCCCTAAGCTAGCACACGGAATGAAGGAAAGCAACCCTCATTCTAAACACTATGGGGGAAATCACCTCCTAAGCTAGCACACTGAATGAAGGAAAGAAACCCTCATTCTAAACACTGTAGGGGAATCACCCCTTAAGCTAGCACACTGAATGAAGGAAAGCAACCTTCATGCCCATCATATCTCACAACATCCTAGGAATACATGCTTGCATGGGAAAAACATGTAGGTGGCAGTAGCCTAACGGGCTTTTGTTCGTTTGCAACGCTCTTGGGACCTCCAGTGTAACTCACCATGCTAGAACCACCCATCATGTCAAAATCACACTCACAACCTGGCCCGAGGTTCCCAAGCACATCCAATGGGGGCATCGCCCTCCAGGGTATCACAAGCAAAAAGGGAATGCAACCTAATGCCCATCATATCTCACAACACCTATGCCTCATACATATTCAGGCAAAACACAAATCGTCGACATTCAAGCAAGCTTGTCTCTCATATAAACTAGCTCAACATGCCTCACACACATTCCTTGCATACAAGATCTTAACAAGCAAGTCCGAATGTGCACTTACCTCTTAGGCCAACATGAATGCAACCAACTTCTCACTTTTTAGGAAGTTGCTAGCAACTTATAGCCCTATGCAATTTCTTCCAGTGCTAACTCCCTAAACACGCTAGGAACCACACCCTACCAACCATTCAAGTATTTTCGCTCATGCTACACTCAGTAAAAAACCCAAGCAGTTTAAGTAGACACTACTTAGCCACTCAGTCCAATAGCTCGACATTCTGAATTTCACCAAATCATCCCAGATAGTCAAAACATGTATGCTAATTCAGGTTAAATCAACTACCCATACATTCATACTTAAAGAGAAATGCAAACATAGCCATACACGCGTTCCAAAACTCAATTCTACAACTAACCTCGAACAAGCCCTCCCAAATTGACTACCTACAAAAATATACCCATGGTCGCGACCCCTCTTAAAACCATAATAAGATTCTTGGATATTGCAAACTAACCACAACTATTCATCAAACCCCTTAAATGCCATGCTAACATGTAATAGAGTAAGCCTCCTACTTGAGAAATTTACTAAGCATAGCATTTAAGGTCAACCATGTTCAAGCACATACGAAAAAGAATCATACTCATAAGCACTCAATCAAACATGCTTACAAAAATCCATGAACTTCATGTCCAAAGCATTTAAGGGTTTATCCAATTACGCTACTTACCTCAAAAAATGACCATAAAGCAAGGCCAAAAGTTAAATTCCTCCTAAAATTCAAAAGAAAATCAAAGGAAAATACACTTTTTAGCCAAAACTTCCAAAGATTACTAGAAAATTGATCATAACAATTTTCCTTATCCAGGAAGGTTCAAAGAAAAATTCACCCAATTAAATTGCTCAATTATGGACGTCTCCAACCTTAATCGAATGAACTAGGAGCTTGTTCAAAAAGTACCTAAATTGGGGAATAAGTCCAAATTCATAAATTCATATGAAAGCTTATGGGTATCCAAACAACAACATAACTCGAAATTCCAACAACCAACCAAAATCCAACATTTAACCCGACGCTTAGTTCTTAGAAAAACTTAGAAAAATTACCCAAGTGATCCAAAAATTAAAGCCAACCCTGAACCTTGAATGGTCAACCCAAACTACACATTAAAGTCCCTAACATATTAGAAATAATTGCTATCATCCAACCAAGGGCTCGATTGGCTTTAGAACAATTAAATCCATAAATCCTTACCCAAACATAACCTATGCTTGCTGATTTTGATGTTGGAGTAGCCCCAATTCGAGAATTTGACCTCCAACTGCAACATGTGTTCTCCATTCGAACCCAAAACTTGCTAAATCTGATGTCCAAGGGTTGAAACATGCCCTTGTCCAATGCTGTAATGCGCCCACGCCCAATGCTCAACACCCACGTCGAACCCCCACCACCCACGCACACTGAACGAAACCGACCCACGGCTACAGAGACTCATGCGAACGGTAGCAGCGCGATACGATCAGGCTGTGCAGATTTGGAAATAAGTTGGTGGTGGCTTGGCGGCGAATGGAGGCACAGTGTGTGGCGACGACATTGCTTATGGCGAGCAAGGCAGTGCGCGTGCGGTGGCTACAGGTGGCTTACGGACAGGCGGCGTGAGACACAGATCTGGGCAGTGCACGATGACGGCGAGCTCCGACGATGGTCTGGCAATGGCGTTCTAACGACATGAGGAGGAAGAAGAAGAAGAAGAATAGGGAAAAAACGGGGAGAGAGAATGAGATTTTTTTCTTTTTTTTTTTTTTTCCTTTTTCTCTTTATTATTATTATTATTATTTTAAATCAAAACTAATAATGCCCTCCTACCTACTCCTTCATTCCATTTTTTTCTTTTACAACTCTCTAAATCTCAATTTAATCCAAGTCCAAAAATAATTACTCATAAATTCAAAACACAAATTATTCCACTCAAAATAATACTTGAAAAACAATTATTGGGTGATACAGTTAATGCCCAATACAACCATTTTTAGTTTAGGAACTTAAAAAAACCATTTTTTTATTTAGTTTAAAACTCACAAAATTTCAACAAAAAATCAAGACAGAGATAAAATTGTGTTATATTAATGCACAATATCAACTATTAAACAAATCTTCTAAAACTCACAAATTTCAATAATAATAAAATCTTCATGTATTTTTTCTTAAGTTCCATCAATTTTATCCCTAAAATATATTTTATTTTATAACATTAAAAGCACATTTTAACGATTTTTGAAATAAAAGTTTATTAGAATTGTAATGCCCAACATTTTCAAGTAAGACTAATTTTATTATTTTGGAGATTAATTTGGATTGATTGGAAAAATTGGAACTATTGCTTGAAATCTAATTTGGAGTAAATTAGAATTAAGTGAATTTAATTAAGGTAATTAAAAATTTGAATTTTGGATGAGAGATTTTTAATTTAAATCTCAAATTCATAATTTTGAGAATTTAATTTCTCTTAAGATTTTGGGTTTAAATTTGAATACGCTCCAATTTTATCTGCTTAGATTTTTTCCTAAAAGGAGGTTACCTAAGAATTTAGAGTCTAGTCCAAACTTTAAATTGGAAAGGGAAGGAAAAAAAGAAAGATTGTAATATCGAATTTAAGATTCAACTAGTTAAAATAAAAAATTTAGGGTAAAAATGGATACATTTTCGAACTCTCAAATTCAGGAGTATGACTTTTCAAAAAAAAAAAAAAAAAAGTATAAATTAATTTTTTGAAAAATAATTAAATTAAAACATATTATTTAAATAATATAAATTAGAAAAGACTAAAAAGAAAAAACTTGATCCAATCAAACACCGTACCACTTTGTGAAATAAAATAAAATGAAATAAAAGAAATTGGAAACCCTAAACCCTTCCATCTTCCTCTCACTCTCACGTGCTCGGTCCTCCACTTCTTCTTCTTCACGCCAGCTCCTCCGCCCTTTCAGTTTCAGCAGCTCAGTGTCGCCGCCGCCTCTCTCCGGTTCAGTGCTGCCGCCGCCATCTTTTTTCCGCTCGAGCCGTCGCAGCCTCCTTTAGGGTTTTGTATTGATTTTCTACTCTCTTGTTGGTACGGTATTCTCCCAATCTCCATCTATGTCTTTCTTCTCACTTGAAAAAAAATGACGGAGTTTAATAAAATAATGAAGGAGTTGTTTTGATTTTGATTTTGATGTTTTATAACAATAGCAGAATAGCAACGGAAAAAAAAAACAAATCATCCTTGCGGCAAATTGGGACTTTCCGAACTGCCGGTTGCTACCGTTTGCCTTTTAATTTATTGCATATGTCTTTCAATTGAGGCTTTGATCGCCTGTAATGATTTTGGAAAAGAAAAATTAGGAATGGGAAAAAACGATGTAATCGCTGGTTTTTAACATGTAATTTTTACGGAAAATTATGATTTATGAAGGAAGAAAAGCTATTGATGGAGAAATTAACTACAAATATTTTTATTTTCATGCTGTGTTAACGCGTATGGTATGTATAATTTTTGTGGAAATTGGTGCCATTTTATTTACTTTTTTGATTGTCCTGTTGAGATTTTGGGATTCATGTAAATGATTGTAAGTTGTTTACTTATTACCAGAGCATTGGAGATAGTGAGCAAGTCCTCTAAGGTTCAAAGCATTAAAATTGCATAGGAGAAAAGCGAGGAGAATTTAGACGGCTTTTGGTGGCACAACTTCTTTTATTCTTTTTCCTTCAATCAACGAGATGGGGAGGGCCAAGAAAGGACCCAAATTTGCAGCCATGAAGAAGATGGTCACCTCTAAAGCTATTAAGAAGTATGCCTTTCATTTTTTCTTTTCAATTGACAACTTTATCTTACTATTTTTTAAAATATTTTTTGTTTATGTTTATTTTGCTTTTGTTACTTATCTTAGCTATAAGGAAGAGGTCTTGAATCCAAAGAGAAAAGATCTTACCAAGGAAAATCTCCCAAGAAATGTGTAAGGATCTTTTTGAGCTGATTATCTTCTGTTTTTTTTTTTTTTTAATTTTATTTCCACAAGCTTTTCTAAGTTATTTTTGGAGAAGTTTTATTTATTTTCTCTTTGTTGTCTATGACGAATTCATGTTTATATCTCTGTTAATTCAGTCCAAATGTTCCTTCGGCACTTTTCTTCAAGTACAACACTGCCTTGGGGCCACCATATCGGGTTTTGGTAGATACAAACTTCATCAATTTCTCCATCCAAAACAAAGTGAGTGCTTCACAGTGTTATGAGAATATATAATACTATACCTGTCAGATCCCCGTGGAAATTAAAGTCTATTTGATTAGGAATATGTTTATGGATGATTTGAAAGTATATTTTGTTGATGGTTTCAACCAATAGGTAATCATCGATAGTAATTCTCTTTTCTTTAAAAATTATTGTAACTTTTCTCATCAATTTTTGTAATGATGAGAAAGCACATCATGTGAGTTTAGAAGGATAAAAATTCTTTTTACATGATGATTGAATTGGTTTTTTTTTTTTTTTTACTTTCTGGCGCAGTTGGACTTGGAGAAGGGAATGATGGACTGTCTATATGCAAAATGTAAGTTGCACATTTACAGGAAAATTTTATTTAAGAATTCAAAATATGAAAAGTGATATTCTACGTGGACAGACATGCTTATTTGTTATCATGTTGTAGGCACTCCTTGTATAACAGATTGTGTGATGGCTGAGCTTGAGCGATTAGGTCAGAAGTATCGTGTTGCTCTTAGGTAAATTCGAGTTTCCTTTGTGATGTTTCAGAAGATGGATTCTCTATGCTCTCATTTTCTGGTGCTATGCATATGTTGTATGTTTAGATGTTTTTGGAGTAGGGCTGGAGTTGGTTGATATTGTGTGCGCTTGTTTGTGTTTTTCTTTAACTGTCCATCTTTGATTTTGTTGTCAAGATTTACCAACAACTTATAATAATTCGGAATGCAAGCACTAATCAAATAGTTGATTGAAGGTTATAAAAATTTTAGTATTATAATGTAAAGAAAGTCTTCTATGATTGGGAACCAGGAAGAAGCAAAAAAAAAATTCGATTCCTCAACAGTTTCTCAAGAAATTTTCAACTCAATGTTAATTCAAATAGTCTTAGCTTTACCCTTGATTTGAGCTGGAAAAGCCTGCTGCTTTGGTGGAGAGAAAGACTAGGAAACCTTATTTGGACTGGAAAAGGCTTGAAGTTTGACTCTTCTCATTAATTGTACCATTGCCTCTTTGAGCTTTGAGGAAGGAGGTCTTCACTTGGGCAACCTTCTTCAGTTAAAGAATGTGGCATTGTCGTTTAAGTGCACTTGGAATTTTCTATTGGAGGAGGTCCTAGAGCTAGAGTACACAATTGTGGTTTGCAAGGATGGTTACAGATTTGGAGGCTGGCTTACAATCAAAGAGAAGGGCATATTAATGGTAGGATCCCATGGACTTTTATTTATAAATCTAGGAATAGAATGAAAATTTTCCTTATGTTTAAAGTGGGAGATAACAGGGACATCTTTTTGTGGGAGGATAGTTGGGCTACGGATCAACTGCTTATGAGCAAGTATCTTTCCCGGACTATTCTTGATGTCTCACTTCTTAAAAACAAAAATGAAGAAAGAAAATGTCTCAATCGGCCAGCATTGGAATGAATTTGATACGATGTAGAATATCTAGTTTAGGGATCACTTGAAGGATGTAGGGTTGGTGAATGGATTATGTTGTCACAGATTCTTTTCTTTGGAAGTTCTCTCGGTTGGTTTCCTTCTTTTTAAATCCCTATCTATAGCAATCTGGAATACAAAGTATATCAAGAAGGTTAAATTGTTCATTTGATCGCTGTCTGTGGGAGGTTAGAGAACACCATTGCAGAATCCAAAGAAGGATCTGAAATAGCATCTTTCTCCCAACTGGTTTCGAATCTGCAACAAGAGCAATGAAGAAAATGGGCATTTTTTGGTGTGATTATTCCTCTAGTTGCTGGTCATGGCTCTTCAAAGGGTTTCACTTGAGGTGGTGCTTTCTGAGTTCCTGTCTAACATGCTGAAGGGATGGAAAATATGCTTTGTATGGTCAGAGAAAGGATTATTTGGTCTAGTGGGGTGATCTCTATTTTTTTGAAGATTTGATTAGGAAAAGGCCAAAAAACTTCGGAGGGTGGAGAGCGAAAGCAACATTTTGGACGTGGCCCCTTCTTGTGTACGATTTCCGCTCTTTTGGTTCTTTTTCTTCTTGTTTGAAACAACTGGTGTAGTTTTTAGTGGGTGATTTCTCTTTCTCCTACTTTGTATCCTTCCTCTTTTGAATGAAAGTCGTATCTTATCTCAAGGAAAAAAAGAGAGAGAGGTTAAGGAGCTCTGTCCAAATTGATGAGGAAATAGCAGCAAATAGCAGCAGTAAATATAAAGGCATTACCCTACAAAAGAGACCCCCGATCCTTCTAGGGGTTTCTCTTGCCATTCCTTGTTTCATTCTTTGTCTCTCTCTGCCTTGTTAATTGCTCTTGAAGCTTCTATTTTTGCCTCTCTCTGGAAAGTTAATATTCCTAAGAAGGTGAAGTTTTTTGTGTGGCAAGTTTTACTTGGGAAGGGCAACACTTTGGATCACGTCCAAAGGCACTCTTCCTTAGTTTTGTATTTGCGATGGTGCATTCTGGAGGAGGAATGAGGAGGATCTGTCTCAAATTGGAAGTGCCAATTTGCTAACTTCTTGTGGGGTCGATGGACGAGTTCTTTTGGTGTTAGCGAGGTGCGTAATAAAGATGGGCGGTTGTTACTGGAGGTGCCTTGCATCCTCCCTTTAGGGATATTGGCAAAGTGTTGTGGCAGGCTAGTTTCTTTGCTGTTTTGTGGGGTATCTGGCTCGAGAAAAACAATAGAATTTTTAGTGAGGAAGAGAAGTCGGGTGAGGAGGTTTGGGAGATTGTCAAGTTTAATGCTTCCTTGTGGGCGTCGGTCGCTCGACCTTTTTTGTAATTATGGTCTTGGTCCTTTTTTGTAGTAAGCTTTTGGGCTTGTTTTTGGTATGCCCTTGTATTCTTTCATATGTTTAGTTCAATGAAAGTTTGGTTTCTTACCAAAAAAAGAAAAGAAACGAAAAGAAAAGGTGTTCTACGTCTTGGTGTGCCATCTCTCATTAAATGCACATCTTCAAGGTTGTAAATGCATATGAGGTGTCTCTTCTTGATATGCTGGTAGCTTATCTTTCCAAGTAACAACCCTTGTCACTGATAGGAATTAACTTTAGCTTTCAAAATACCCTTCTCAATATGGATACTTGCTAGGATTGCTATAACAACCCTAGCTCATAAACGTGACTCTCTAGGGCATTACTATACATGCGTGCTTTGGAGGTCACAAAACAAAAAAATAAAAAAAAGAGTTTTTATTTAAAATAAAGACTTTAGAATAAGTGGAATATCAAAGGCAAAAAGAAAACTTTGTTCGGGATCCCAACCAAAAAATTGGAAAAAAAAAAAAACACAGCTCTCAAAGTCAAGGCCTCAAGTTTCCAATGAACAATACTTAATTCAAAACAGCATAGTGAAAGTGATTCTCAGATAAAGTCTCATGAAATAAATAAAACAATTGTATAGAAGAAATGCAGAAACGTGACTATCTACTTCTCCCATGGCCCTGCAAGCGAACCCCGTCACTCGCCTTGGATGCCCTTGCTTTTACCTGAAAAGAAAACATTTTGAAAAAGGGTATGCAAACACATGCAACATTTTTTTTTTAAATTTAAAAGCAAACTTTCATCTAGTGGGACCTAAAACCTTTTCATATTTGGGAAACATTTTACTTTAACTCTTTTCTCTTCGGCTTAACGTGGACAATTAACCCACTCTAACATTTCCTTTTCGTTTAACCCTTTTAGGTTTATTTTCATTTAACCTTTTCAAGTTCATTTTCATTTACCCTTTTCAAGTTCCTTTTCATTTACTCTTTTCAAGTTCCTTTTCATTTAACCTCTTTAGGTTCCTTCATAAACATTTTATCATGTACACACATATATATGCATGAGGTCCCAAAACATTTTAAATTTCCATCCAATGATGCAACATAAAGTAATATTCTCACATGCAACTTAAAGCACATTCTCACATAATTCAATCATAAACCATATCTTATGCATCACAACCACAAGGAAAAAAAACATTCATGAAAACTTTGCATATAAAAACAAAAGATTTTTTTTTTTTTTTTTGTCAATTCAGTTTCTAACTTGCATTTAAGCAAGCGACATAAAGTCTCTTACCTTGTCTCCACTCAGAAATCAAATTTATTAACTTCTGTTAAGGAGTTCTTTGACCAACCTAAATAGATTCCAAAAGAAAGCTTGTTAAGGAGTTCTTCGACCAACCTAAATAGATTCCAAAAGAAAGCTTATTAATTGGCATTCAAAACTTTTGAACTAAATCTCCCATAAACAACTTAAATTTTATTTTTAACAATCCACCTTACCCAAAACGGTTTAAGAGAGGGTTATCCAAACGCTCCCTAAGTTAAAGACGCCTTCAAACCACAATTGATTCAACTTTGAAATCCAAAAAGACCCCAAATTAGAGATCAATCCAAAATCGACACTTAAACTTGGAAACTTATGGATCTTTACTAATCGCCGAAACTTACCACGAGAGTCAAATTGCCCGCTGGTCAATGGCTAAAATTGTGCAAGCCTCGTGTTTTCGATGCCGAAACGAAGTGGGTATCCTTGAAACAAAGTCAAGATCCATGGATTAGTCTTACCCATAACCAAGAACGTCAAAGAAATCGTGCATGAACCAACGCTTACCCACAGGTGAAGGTTCGTCAGACTGGGAGAGGGCTGGTCAGACTGGGTTCGCGGATGGCAGCGTGCGACTTGCAGGAGAAGACAACAAACACAGTGCGTGACGGACTATTGTGCGGCGAAACGGCTTGGGCTCGCGGCAGTTTGGGTGTGGGTTTGTGCGGCGGCCTAGTGTGCACGGCGGAGCGGTGGTCTGAGCATGGTGTGCACAGCGGAGCGGCTGAAGAAATTTGTTTTTTTTGCTTTTAGATGGGGCTGTCGAACACCAAGGGAAGAAGATGGAGAAGATGATGGCTTGGTTTGGAGGCTTGACTTATTCCTAGGGTTGCGGGCACTTTAAATAAATGAGAGGAGAAATAGGGTTTGGCTTTGCCTTGGGCTGAGCTTGGGCTTAAGTTTACTCAAATAACAAAAATGCACCCAAACAAAAATTAAACCTCTTTTTCCCTCTTTCTCCCTAATTTATCCTCCATGGACCAACACCACAATGCTCCTAAGTCCCAAAACACAAAATTAAGGAGGAAGAACATAATAATAATAAAATAATGAATACCTTAAAGAGCCAGGCGTTACAATGGGTGGCAATCCAAGCCCTCTTGACTTTTTTTTCCCAGTTATAAACTGAACAATTCCTTCCTATAAAGGAGGCAGGCTCAAAAACATTTTGTGGCAAGGTGTGGAAACAAATATTCATTTGGTGAACTGGAAAACTGTGAATATCTTCCATCATAATAAGGGAAGGAGGCTCAGGCAGCGGTTGCAAAAAAGGAACAGCGCTCTCATTTTTAACTGGCAATGGAGATTTCCCATGGAGGCTGAAGGTTTATGACATAAAATTATGTTATGGTAAAGAGCCTTTTAGATGGTGCACTGCTGGCAGTATTCCAACCTCCTTATCTCTACAGTTTCAAGGCGGGGTTTGGTGACTGTCCAATTTTGGGAAGACCCATGGATTAATGAGGCTCCCCCCCTCCTCCTCCTCCTATGCTTCCCACTTCCCAGGCTATGTACTTTGACTATCTTTTAAAAAGGGTTTCAATTAGACATTGCTGGAAAAAACAAGAAGTGACCTGGATTTCACTTTTAGATGAACCTTTGTGGAAAGTTCCTGGTCAAGATTGAAGAATTGGAAACTTGTTGCTTTTTTAGCAACTTCTGGTGCAAATCTTTCTTACCAATCCTGCTACCAGTTTGGCTTTGCTGCCTACGAATATTACTAACCCAATATGGAATGGTAAGCCTCCTAAGAATATCAATGTTTTCCTTTGGTCAGTGGCTAAGGATGCATTAATACTAAAGCAAGAATCTGAAAGAACTACAAATTTTCTTCTTTTCCTAGTTGGTATGTCCTCTGCAAATGGTAGTAATGACGATGAGTAGATGGAATACCTTTTTTCCTATTGCTCTTTTTCCTATTGGTGGTAGTGTGATATAATTAACAAACAGTCTTCGGATCTATTTTGCATTCCTAATAGCATGCATGTGCATTGTAAACAGCTTCTCCATGAACACCCTTTTAAAGGAAGGCCGAAAATCTTTGGATGAACATGGTCAAAGCTTTATTTTGGACATTATGGATGGAAAGAAATAAAATAACTTTTAAGATACTTTCATAGGGAGAGGGTTTTTTTGGAACAATACTACATTCTTGGCTTCTTTGGCATTCTCTTTCTTGTCATTTTTGTCAATACTTTTATTTTTTGTAGATTACTGCTTGTTTCCTTCTTTTGTATCTCTCTTGTTGGTATTGATTACTATTTTTGGGCTTGAGCAGAATAGCTAAGGACCCACGTTTTGAGAGACTACCCTGTACTCATAAAGGAACATATGCTGATGATTGCCTAGTTGAAAGGGTGACTCAGGTGAGAACTGGAAGCTTCTTGCATTTGATTGTGTTCATAAACTATGGGTTTTCCAATTTCATATTTTATTTCTTTTTGAGTTTCTAATATGTTTATCTAAACATTTGTTTTTAGATGGGTGACAGTCTCGATACACACACACACACACATAGGGGAAGTTGAGGGCAACTTGTAACCCAGGAAGTATTAAATCCGTAGTTTGGTTCGGTTAATCTTTTTGGGACATATAACTGGATCAGGGCTTACTTCTGACACTTTGCTGTATGTTTGGCCACATGCATTAGGACATTAAAATTACTATTTTTCCTTAGTAATTTTGGACACTATGTATGGCATGTGAAAAACTAACTTGGGCCATTTGCACACGTTATAGACACACTGAAGCATGTGAATGCAGCTGAAAAGGGGAAAGCTAGCATGTTTGTTCAACGTCAAACATATAATACATAGCAAAGCTGTTTAAATTAAAGTTCTTTTCTTTCAGCTGGTGTTTGTAAAGAAAATAGCTCATATTTAGTTAGAGATTTACTGTATGGTTTATTATATTTGTTAGCTAGTCATCAATTTTTTTAAAATAAAAGATAACCATAATTGTATTAAGTTATCAGCAAAAAAAAAAGTACAAAAAAGCAAGGGAAGAGTTATAGGTACCTTGCGTAAAAGCTCTCTCGTTGGATAAGATTAAAAGAAAAAGGATGGTTACCTGGAGAATTAGCGTTTTGAAGTTAAAGTGGAGATAGTGAACTAAATGCTGCTTTTTTACTGTTTTGGTATCTTTTAACCGAACCTTTCTTTTTGTGCAGCATAAGTGTTATATTGTTGCTACTTGTGATAGAGATTTGAAGCGTAGGATTCGCAAGGTATAATCAGACAATGATAGTTGGCAACACAGGATTTTGGATTTAGATTTAGTAACTTGCCTATTTTCTTGCAGATTCCTGGTGTACCAATCATGTACATAACTCGGCATCAGTATTCAATTGAGCGGTTGCCTGAAGCAACAATTGGAGGAGGTAGGCTAAACATGTCTAATCCATATAATAATGTGTTACCGTTTAGAACATACTGTCTTAATTGTTGTCCTTCTTGATTTATTTTTCTCAATTTGTTGGACTTTTGACTTCTGAAGGATTAGTTTAGTAACAGTTGTTTGGACTTGATGAACATCGAGAAACTTGAGAGGGGGGGTATGATCTGTAAGAAAGGGAAAAAAGGGACTTAGTTTCTTATTTGTGCAGAATTGCGTGTGGAATAATGGAAGGTTTATTCAAGGTTCTTGTTAGGTTATTCAACCCAACAATTGAATTCGAAGGTGTCCTTTGATTTATCTTATTTCTAACATGGGTGGTGAAAATGAATGAGTCTCTCTTTCTCTCTCTGAAAGACATGAGATATACTTATGGGAAACTTATGGACTTTCAACCTGTTGTAGACAGCAACTTTCTTTGGTTCATCTTCTATTTCAGACTTTTAGTGGGCTAGTGTGACCTAGTACCTCCAAGTTTAGTGAAGAAAGTTGGAATTTCATAGGTCTATTTAACTAATGCCATGGGAGAGTTTGTAGTTTCTCTTTGGGTTCCTATTGCCAAGACTCAACAGCTCTGTTTATTATTATTATTTATTTTCGGTAAGCTTCCAACCTATGTGGGTTTAGGATAGACATCTAGCTCTGTTTCCCTTGGTCATTCATTCTTGATCAAATAATTGGGTGAGATTAGCATCCTCCCATAACTGTTATTATTTTTGACATTTCGACTATTGAGGACATTCTCGTGATATAAGACTCACTTCCTTTAGGTGCTGTTACTACTTGTGGGTTGTGCTGGGCATTTTTTGGGATGAGTTTGGTTTGAACGTTTCTTTTGCTACTTGATTTTAGTATTTGTATGACTAGGTGTTTGGCCATTTATATGGCTAGGTTTTAGGTATTTTATTGGTTCAATTGAGTTGTAGGTGGTTTTGAAGAAAGTATTAATTTTACTCAGTTCAAGGTCCAATTTTAAATGTTTTGAGAAGTAGTAATATTTGACTTCTTTTTTTTTTTTAATTGTTGGTTGATGCAGCTCCAAGGATGTGATTGTGGCACTTTGCAATGATGGGCAAAAGAAAGAAATACTTTAAGAGGTTTTTCCCCCCACCTCCAACTAACTTTCTCTATGAGATTAAATTTAAAGAAAATATTAGATAGAAGGCCTTGGTATCATGTAAGTTACTTTTGGCTTTAGGAGCTCTTTTCGTTTACTCATTTTTATTTGAATTGTTTGGTTTTCTTTTTATCTCACGTTTATGTATTCCCCCCACCACCACCACAAAAAAAAAAAGTGGTTCTGCATGCTGTTCAAATGTTTTTGATTAATGGAATGTTTTTCAAATTTGTTCCTAGAAGTGTTTTTACCCAAAAGAACTACCGCTATAAGTGTTTCTAAAATTTAAACAAGTGTTTTGATATACTTATGAGTGCCTTTTGAATTATTAATACTTTTTAATGAATATTTCTCATAGGAGAATAATAATAATTAAAATTGATAAAAAGATTAATTGGAAGAAAGTTTAGAGAAACTAGTGAGTATGGGTAAAGAGGCTACTATAAACTAGAAAAAGTAGTGAGATAAAGTGTGTATAGAGGGATTGTTATGCAAATTTGATTTGTGAGAGTTTTATTCTCACATGAAAATTATAAAATTGATGCACCCTTTAGAGCTACAGTATCTTAGTTGAATTATAAGTGAGGATTAAAATATTTGTAAATATGTTGATATATCTATACATTGGACAGTTTGACATTGATATTAAGGATTAACTTTATAAATACCCATCAAACATAAAAAAAATATTCCAACATGAATATAAATACTGATCCAGATTTCAAAGTAAAAACAATTCACCTTTAAAAAATAATAATAATAAAAACAATTTAGTTATTAATTTAAATAATTTTTATAATTTTTTTATTTACAGAAATATTTGTTGATATCGATACATCGATCGTTATATTTGTGAAATTGAAATTTTGTATCGATATTGACATTGATATTTTAATCTTTATATAGCCAAGATCCTTGTTAATAGGAAAGCACCCTTCAGGATCTCAAAGGAAAAAAAAAACGCCCTCAAGAGCAACACTATTACTAAAATTTATTATATGTACATTCATACAATAATCATAAAGTAACTTAACCTAACACGATGTTTTTGTTTGAATGAATCTCGACCATGTTATATATATGGTTGATATTAGTTTCTCCACCAGAAGTTAGAAATATCATAAAGTCATAACTCAATGGGAGTATAATTAAAAGTCAAAGTTAATGAGTCTAGAAAATAATTTACGTGGTCCTTAAACAAACTTGGACCACGACTAACCATTTAGTTTAAGGAAGATAGTGTTATAGCGGCGTTCTTGGGTTGTCACTTGTGGCTCTCATTCTTCTAAATTTATTACTTCACCAACATGAATATGACTACAAAGTATAATCAATAAGTAGCTTCCTAGATGGTCAATTTGAACATAGTTTAGTGGATAAGACACTAATTACCATTTCAAAGGTTAATGGTTTGATTCCTACCTTGCAATTGTTGAACAAAAAAAAAAGTTTTCTTGATGAGGTTGAGTGTCATTTTCTCACTATCTTAAATGATGTGGTACCATAATCCCACGCTAACCAACTCACAAGTCTATTTATTATTTTTGTGGTTGTACTCAACATCCATCCATCTAAGCTCAATTCTAATGGCACTATTGATGAAATATACTTTCTAATAATAAATGATCGTCTACATTATTTACATCATGTGGATACAAGAATAGAGGTGTCATATATAATATATTCAAATAGATGTGTATGCTACCACAAGTATACGATGTCAAGTTTCAGCAAAAATGGTAAGAATAGAGTTGCCATCCTCTAAAACTACTTTACTAAAGTATAAAATTAAAAGATAATAACAATAACTTTCTTTTCCTTGGATTTTAAAAACATGGCTCCTTCTATGATGATTTAAAATTATAATTAATGGGGAAAAAATCAATTTATACTTCTAAACTTTGGAGGTTGTATCACTTAAAACCCTAAACTAATAATTGTATCAATAAAAACTCTAAACTTTCATAAGTGAATTAATTTAGACATTTTGTTAAAATTTCGTTTTAAAACTATTAATGCATAACTTTCACACATGAATAAAACTTCCTTAAATGCAGAGATTAATGTAAATTAGAGAGACATGTTGAAATCAAATAGACAATAGAAAATTTTCATTAATATGAGCGTGGTTTTCCATATTCTCGTCTTTTTCTATTTTTCTCTACTTTTTTTAGGAATAATTACACGACAATCTTTCTTGCTACTTTTTTGAGAGAATAATTTTATTTAGATGATTTTGAGTTGAATTTAAATGAAATCAAGTGAAAATAACTATATACATAAATCACTAATAGATGGTCTAAATTGATTAACTTATGAAATTTTAAGATTTAAATTGATACAATTATTAGTTTGGAGTTGTAATTGATACAACTCCAAATTTAGGGGTATAAATTAATTTTTATCCTGTTTAATTTTAGTTGATACATTAATCAATCAATCAAATTCACTATATTTAGATTACTAATGGACCAATATATACCATAAATTGAAGGTGTCCACCTTTTCAGGGAGAGAAGGAGAAAGACATTCCAAAGCATAAGGGTATCTGAAATGTGACCACCAATTTATGAGAATCTTTATCTCAAAAACCTCACTAATTTCAAAGGAAAAGTGGGGCCCACTGAACTTGTGCACATAAAACATTTGAGGCCCATTAGATTTGATGTGTGGTCTATTTTGTGTGTGTTGGTGACATTGAAATTTTTGAATGATGGAAATAGTGAATGCTTAATTGTGGCTGAAGGATGAAATTGCAAAATCACAGAGAAAAAATTTGTGGCTAAGGATGAAACTGCAAAATCAGCCACAAATTTTTTCTTCGTGATTTTGCAATTTCATCCTTCTTTTCTTTCTATTTGAAATCAAATCCCATGACCACATTTTATCTGGTGGTTTCCTTTTTCAAATGGTCATACTTCACCATCCATTCAACTTTTTCTATTTTTTTCCTTCTTTTTCTTTTTCTTTTTTTTTTTTTTTGTTTATTTGAAAACCCAAGAAAAAGTTTTACTTTTAGATGCCGTTTGAAATGGGAGACGGAGATGAGAATGAGGATAAGAATGCATTGTAAGGGTAAATTTGTCATTATGAATTGTTCGTTTGAAAAGCAATGTACAAATTTAGTCATTTTTTGCTACACCTTTGTTAGGCTAAATTACGGAAAATACTCCTAAACTTTGTACTTTGTTTCAAAAATACCCCTGAACTTTCAAAAGTTTCATTAATACCCTTAAACTTTCAAAAAAAGTTCAAAAATACTCTTACCGTTAGTTTTGGATGGAAACCATTAGTACTTTATTTTAAAAATACCCCAGAATTTTCAAAAGTTTCATTAATACTCTTAAACTTTAAAAAAAAAATTCAAAAATACCCTTAATGTTCGTATATGAACAGAAATCGTTAGTATCTCATTTTAAAATACCTCTGAACTTTCAGAAGTTGTATTAATACCCTTAACCTTAAAAAAAAAATTAAAAAATGCCATTACCATTAGTATATGGACAAAAACCGTTTATCTATACCCCATTACCTCCCTCTTCTATTTTTTTCTCTCTCATGATTTGCTTCAATCTATGGCTTAACACTTCTCTTTTTTTTTTTTCTTTTTTTTTTCAATACCCTCTTACTCTATTCTTCTATTTTTCAATCTCTAAAACTTTTCTCATTTCTCATATCTTCTTAAATATTAGAACTTTAAATAAACATGAGGAGCTCTCTCTCATTTCTATGCATGCCCAAACATAAATATAAGAAATTTCAACACTCAAAATAGTCAATGACTTTGAAGTTATCTTGATTTGGAAAAGAACCAATTTGAAAACAACTCATATAAATACCTTCATTTTTTTTTTCATATAGATACTCTCATTTTTCCTCTATTTATCCAATTTTCAATCATGGGGAACTTTCTTAACTGACCACAACAAATAGACTAATTTGAACTGCAAAAAATATTAATAAAATATTCATCCGCTACAAATTTGATAATGCATATGGTTTCTTTCTTTTTCCTCCCACTTGATGTTCTCAAAATTATGACCCAAATTCTCAACATGTCTCTCTTCTTGTGTATTAAACTCAAACGTACTAACTCAACATACAACCTTGTTAAAGCATTTAAGTCCTAAGGTCCTTTGGTGGTTCTATTATTCTACTTTCTTCTTGATATAGTCTATATTACCTTGATTGAAGGGATTAGTTTTAGAGATTGAAAAATGAAAGAAGAGAGTAAAGAGGATCTTGAAAAAGAAAAGGAAAAAAAAGAGGAAAAATAGAGAAGTGTTAGGCCATAGATTGAAGCAAATCAAGAGAGAGAAGAAATGGAAGATGAAGGTAATGGGATGTAGATAAATGTTTTACATCCATATACTAACGGTAAGGACATTTTTTAACTTTTTTTTTAAGGTTAAGGGTATCAATCCTCCTGAACTTTTGAAAGTTCAGGAATATTTTAAAACAATGTACTAACGATTTCTTTCCATATACTAACAGTAAGGGTTTTTTTGAACTTTTTTTTTTAAAGTTTAAGGGTATTAATGAAACTTTTGAAAGTTTAGAGGTATTTTTGAAACAAATTACTGACAATAATGGTATTTTTGAACTTTTTTTGAAAGTTTAAGGATAGTATTAATGAAACCTTTGAAAGTTCATGGGTATTTTTGAAACAAAGTACTAACGGTTTCTATCCAAAACTAACGGTAAGGGTATTTTTTAACTTTTTTTTAAAGTTTAAGAGTATTAATGAAATTTTTGAAAGTTAAAGGGTATTTTTTAAACAAAGTACAAAGTTTAGAGGTATTTTCTATAATTTAGCCCTATTATTGAGGGTTTTCTCTTTCCATTTTTCCATCAAAATAAATCTATAGTTTTTTTCTTTAAAAAAAATATTGAGATTGGATTTTTTTTAAGATTAGTTTTGTAATTATTTTTATTTTTTTAGAACTCTCTTGCAAATATGTTTTTAAATTGAGCTAGATATTTAAACTCTATTCCCTTATTTGGAACAATATTTATAAGATATTTCATATGTTTCTAAAATTATTGATTTAATTTAATTTTAATTGGTTATTATATTAAAATTAGATTTATAATCAATGAGGGTACCATAAAATTAATGGAAAAAATATATTTTAGTCCTTGAAGTTTGAGTTTGGTAGCATTTAGGTCCCTGAGTTTTCACACTAAACATTTTAATCTTGGAGGTTTGAGTTTAGTAGCATTTTGGTCATTCCGTCCAATTTTTCGTTATCATAGCTTACGGAAACTAACGTGGCATTTTTTTTATTCAAAAAAATAATTTTTTTTTAATTTTTAAAATAAAAATATATTAAACTAAAAATACATACTTTTTATTTATTTTATTTTTCTTTTTATCTCCTCCCTCTTCTCTCTTCTTCCTCCACCAGCACCCACTGGCACCGACCGCTGACCTCTGCTGCTGCTAACTGAATTTTTTTTTTGTTTTCTTTCCTTCTTCTTCCTCCTCCTCTTCATCTTCATCTTCCTTTTTTTTTTTTCATTTACAAAGGAGAGGATCGTTCCATAGGAACCATTTGGTATATAAATCCGAGAAGAAATCCTAGAGAAATTTATTTGAAGAGAATACATAGAGAAAAAAATTCAAATCATTCTTGCATTCACAACCATGAAAAATCAAGAACATTAACAGAAGAAAGAAAACCAACCTTGTGATAGACAAACTTAAGGATCTCAATCGGGAATGTCGTGGAACTTATTGTACAAAGGGCTGACAACAGACTTCACAGTGCCCTGGACGGTCTCAACGCTGAGCTTCAGTGGACCGGACCGGTCATTTTCATAGTCCTAAACGTTGAAGAAACACTCCGTCGCTCGAAATGTTGCCGTTTGAAAGAACTCCAAATACTCCAACCTCCCCTCTTCTGCCCTAATCGCCTACACAGCAAATTCGAGTAATGAGAGAATTGTACCATTTCCTGGTGCTGCGACAAAGGATCATAATCAGCCATAGCCAAAAACAAGGGGAATTCAAGGGATTTGAGAACAAAATGGAAGGCAAATGCAATCTGATGAGTGATTTTTTAATGAAATTGAAATGTTTGGCTGAATGAAGAAGAAGAAGAGAAAGACGAAAAAGAAGGAAAGAAAACGAAAAAAATTACAATTGGCAGTGGCAAGTAATGGACGGAGCAGGCGGTGGTTGGCACTGGCGAGTAGTGGTGGAGGAGGAAGAGGGAAGAGGGAAAAGATAAAAATAAAAATAAAAGAAATTATATATATATTATTTTTAAAGATTAAAAATTTTATTTTTTGAATAAAAAAAAGTCACATCAACTTCCGTCAACTACAGTAACAGAAAATTAGACGGAGGGACAAAAAATAAACTCAAACCTCAGGGGCTAAAATGTTGAGTTTGAAAACTCAAGGACCTATATGTTACCAAACTCAAACCTCATGGACTAAAAGTGGGGTATTTATACGGAAGACCCATTTTCATGCACTTTAATGCGAACTGACTTGTCGATTGAAAATAATGAAATATGACCCATTATGAAGTGGCAATGCTCGCAAAATTACCCACAAGGGCAATATGAGGTCGTCTCGCTTGTTCACGCTCTCACACATAGTAACACTCTTGCTGACAATTCTCGTTCTCGCTCTTGCTGGCCACATCAGCAAATTTTTTGGATCTTACAAGATTCTCGCTCTCGGAGAATCGCTCTCGCCCACGTTGACTCGTTCTTGCAGTACACGTCACTCGAACCGAACTTTACCAATGTTGTACTCGCTCTCGCGTGCTCGTTCTCTCATCCTTTCGCTCTCGCTTTTGCTCTTGCCTCTATATGGATTGTCGTTTTCTGATCCTCCGATTATGGTAAGTTTTTAGTGGTACGTACAAACACTGTGTGAGATGACATTGTGGTTTATTAGACGAAAACACTAACAAAGAAAAGATCTCAATCAACATTTCCCAATAAACCTTTTAAATAAATTAATTAAAGAAAATTACTATGGTTTATTTCTAACAAAAATCATTTCTTCTTTCGTTTTCTCATTTGTTTAAACTTACTTTCAAACTTTTTCTCCTTTGAACTATTCTTCACATATAACCAACGTCCAAGCATCAACCATTCCACATTCAAAAAATAGGTACGTTCAAATACGTGTTTTTATAGTTTTGGAAGATTTCTTTCTATGTTTCAAACATAGAACAAATGTCTTAGGGTTTAGGGTTTTGAAAGCTTCTTCCTACTTTCTTCCTACGTTTCCATGGTATAAAAGTGTTATGTTTTGAAAGTTTTTTTTAGTTTTAGAATGTTGGTTACTATGGAATTGGAGCGAGACAGATAAAACTAGAGCAAGAGCATCCTAGAGTGAGAGTAAGTAAACCCTAAACCCTAAAGGAGCGAGAGCGAGAGCGAGACTTTCCAGTGTTGTGTGTTTTTTTAATTATATTTCTTTACTGCTACTTATTATTTCTTTACTTTTTTTTAAGGATGGAAAAGAAATCTCTATTCATTCGATACGGTGGCAGTTGGGATGAGACAGAGAACTATTATATTGGAGGTTGGCTAACAGGGGTAGTCGTGCCGAACACTGTCAGATACGATGAGTTGAAAAGTCTAATATATGAAGTTACAAACATTAGTCCAGTGATGTTTGACATTATAATGAGGGTGAAGATGCAGTTGGAAGAGCAATCCCCTCCTATATACATAAGGAATGATCGTGATGTTGAATTTCTCCTCTTCCAAGAAAATGTTTCTAAGTTGCAAGTATTTATAACAACCATACAAAAGAATGGTCGGAACATGTGATCGGACGAGGATGTGCATCAAGCTTATGACATCAATTCTCATGTGATGGTTGAGAACGAGGGTATGGACATGGAAAATTTTTAATCATTGAACATGTATAGAAAGGAGGGGAAGATACCATTGTATAAGACAAGAGTCTCCCTAGAACCAACGACAATAACCCATGGGAGTCATATTATACTCATCATAGTTCTCAACATCATCACATGGACCAAAATAAAGCATGAGACTTACATAGAGAAATGCATGCCAGTCAAAACGAATGAGTCCAAAGTCACTAGGTGGATTTTTCAGTTGTTGAGAATGAGATAAGGCCCACTCCAACTCTAAGGGCACTTGATTGTGCCCATTCTCAAGTCAGACCATCTATTACTTCTTTGCCCGGTCTGTCATCGTCTGGCTCTGCTCCTGGTGTTGATGTTGAGGTTGGTGAGTTGTTTGTTTGTAAAAAGGACTTAAAGAACAGACTCTCGATGCTTTCCATAAGCAAGAGTTTTGAGTTCAGCGTAAAGAAATCCACAAAGGATTTATACACTATGTGATGCATCGAAAAGGCTTGTACATGGAGGCTTCGGGCGGTGAAGATGAAGGAAACCGAAATATTTAAGATAAACAAGTATGTGAGTGCACACGCATGCTCCATTGAACTGTTAAATCGCGACCATCGGCAAGCGAGTGCTGAAGTAATCGGGCACATAATTAAAAGTAAGTTTGAGGGAGTTGATCGTGTGTATAAGCCAAAGCACATCATTGAGGATATCAGGTAAGAGTATGAGGTGAATATAAGTTACAATAAAGCATGGCGTGCCAGGAAAATGACACATTCATTTGCTAAATGGACTTCAGAAGACTTGTACACCATGATTCATGCGTATGGAGAAGCCCTAAAAATTGCTAACCCATGCGCCATGTTTGAGGTAGAACTTGAAGACTCCCTCTATTTCAAATATACATTCATGGCATTGGGGCCTTGCATCAAAGGTTATGCACACATGCGAGATGTCATCATTATTGTTGGATCTCATTTAAAGGGGAAGTACAAAGGATGCACGTTGCTTGGTATATGGAGGCATGAAAATAACCAAATTTATCCATTGGCATATGCAATCGTGGACAATGAGAACGATCGGTCATGGACATGGTTCATGATGAAACTGAATATAGTCATTGGAGACTCCCCAAACTTGGTTATTGTTTCAGACTGCCACGCAAGTATTACGCATAGTGTTCAAGTTGTATTCCCCACAATTTTTTATAGTGTGCACCTACTATCTAGAGTCTAATGTATTGACTAATTACAAAGACAATGAGGTAGTAGAATTATTCAAAAATGTAGCCAAGGCGTTCTGCGAGTTAGAATTCAAGATGTATTGGGATCAACTTCTGCACTTGCGTGAAGGTGCTGTAGCCCGATATTTGGAGAGAATTGATATTGAACGGTGGGCATGCTGTTTTCACATAAATGAACGATATGACAATATGACTTCGAACAATGCAAAGTGCTTCAATTCGTTGACTGCAGAAGCACGACTGATGCCCATCGTTTCGTTGCTTGATTATATAAGAGAGCATCTACATGGGTGGTTTTATGAAAGGCAGAACTATTGGTTTTCACGCACGACATTGCTGTCGGACTATGTTGAGCAACGAATGGTCAGGGATTCCGAGAAAGGTAGACGATATCGAGTCAACCCAATTGATTGTTACACATGTCATGTAAAAGAAGATCAATTGGATGGTATTGCTTATCTTCAAACTCGACAATGCACGTGCAAATAGTTTGACTCATACGAAATACTATGTTCTCATGCTATTGTTACTGCTAAGGAACACAACATCACCTCGTCTAGTCTTTGTAATAAGTGTTATACCGTTGAAGCTCTTCAGGCAGTATATGCGGAGCTTATATACCCAGTTTGGCATGTATCTAATGGTCAAAACTGCCTGGATATGTGGAGATGAAAATACTTCCACCGAAGAGAGTTGCTCAAGTTAGACGCAGTAAGGTACAAAGAATCCCTTCTGCAGGCGAACACTGGCGAGCATGAAAATGTGGTAGGTGTGGGAATGTCAGACACAACCAGCAGTCATGCAATCAACCTTTATCAACCAGCATATTTAACTAATCGAATTAGTAGATATGTTTCTATTTGTATAATATGTTTGTGTTTGTGTATCGTATTTCTGTATGTAATTGAATCAGTTGGTTTTGATGTGTAATACCACAATGCATTCTGTTTTTATCTCTATGTGAATCTGCTTGTCGTTCTCGCTCTCGTTATCTTTGTTGTTCACGTTCTCATTCTCGTTGTTGGGGTATATGTCCTAAAGCCTCGTAATTAATGATTTATTTAATAATTAATAATAATTTTGATTATTTTATTTACAATATAATATTATCCATTATATGAAAAATCCAAGGTTATTAGTGCAATCTTCAACAGTATATAGTTGACAAACGAGAGGATAATGTTCAAGAAATAACCTAAAGGGTCATAGTAGTATATGGATAAGGTTGGGTGCCTTATCCTAGTAACACTATTGATACGACCCACTTTGTAATAGTTACAAATGATTTGATCCAAATCGTTCATGTGGAGATATGTGAGTGGGGGTATCTTATACAATGAGTTTGTATAAGACTAGACAACGAAATATTTAATCTCTCTTTATAAATCCGTTAATTGAGAAGATTAATATTTCATCAGGATGATCATATGCGATTCAATCTTAATCTTGAGTGAGTTATAAACTTCTGCTTGTGAGGTCTAGGGCTTTGATTTGCATGGGTGAGAGTGGATTTTGTAGCCGATTCAATATGCCTACCATTTTGGGGACTTGACCAAATAGGGAGTTGGAAACATAATCTCACAAGATGGAATTCACTCATTCCCATATAGGGTAAGTAGATGAGTAGTTCCCTTAAGTGTTGATTTCAGGACTTGAACAATGGGGCCCACCCTCTCACTGGCCGAAGGGACTTAGTTTATGGTTAGATCATAAACAAATTGTTCATTAAAGGATCGTGGTACTTAAGGTGCAAGATATAATTACAATGGTAAAATGGACTTTTGACTCAACTATAATTATGAACAACTCTGAAGGATCGACTTGCATATAGTGATTATATCTATAGACACAACTTGTCTTACAGTGCATAAGAGTGCAACTCTAGGTCTATAGTGGAGTGACCTATAGTTAATGAATGAAAATTAATTAATTAGTTAAAGAGTTTAATTAATTGATTTTGTATCATTGAAGCTTATAATCTGTAGGTCCATAAGGTCCCCTTGCTAGCTTACAGTAACACTAAAAGATCAATTTATTTGAAGTGTTCAAATTAATATTTAATATATTAGATATATTAAATATAAAAGATGATATATTTATATCCGTTAATTGATATATTTATTGTATTTGATACATTAAATATTAAAATAATTAATGTATATTAGATACATTAAAGAAAAGATATTTATAAAATTTGAATAAGATTCAAATAAATAAATATCGTAGGAGATTTGAATGAGATTCAAATAAGTATAAGATATATTTTAATATATTGATATTAAAATATAATATTTTAATTATGACAAAGATTTTCCCTTGGTCTCTTTAAATAAGACCCTTAGGTTGAGCCATTTGACACAATACATATCTCCTTAATAGAGAATTAGAGAATTCTCTTTAGACCTCTTCCTCTCCAATCCCTTGTGGATTTTCTTTCAAGAGGCTCCCACAAGATTTGGTCATGTGCGTCATAGCAGGAAGACTTTGTGGATGAGATAAAGACCTGTCAGAAATATCTTCATATTTACTCCAAGTAAGTTTGCTTAATCTTATTTTTTTAGTTTAATTTTAAATAAAATAAAAGACGATCCAATGCTTCTGCTGTAGGATGAAGTATTCATTCCATCATCTGCTCTTGTACAAATGCAGAAGTCTCTACGCCTATCACTAGGTACTCGAACCATTTAGCATAGAAGATCCCGCAGTCCAGCAAATCATGTTATATGTCAGAGTTCTTTGCACGATAGATGCGGATATTCGCATACTTGGCTTGACACGAGGGACATCACAGAAGTAGAGCAGCTAGGGTAGTGTGTGCGCGAGGAGCTTCAGGAACTTCTCGATGAGCCCAAGTTCGATGTATGAGGGGTATGAGTCGTACACGAACAACTATCCTCTAGTCCATGGCCAACAAGAACCAGTGTTCCTTCATGTTGATAGGGCAATATATGAAGTCAGCTTCTTGCCAAGCTGGCTTGTAGTCGTCGTACACTCCTTTCACAAACTCGATATAAGTATCCTCTGCCTCTTTGGTCGAGTGGAGAGCTTCCTTTTAATAAACATGAATAACGTATTTATAGTTTGAATGGAAGAAGCCATTAGTTACTACATGTGAAACTAGATAGTAATAAATATTAAACCAACGAAGAAAAGTACTGACATCGCAATTGACCCAATAGTTCGGTGTTAGTAAGTCTTTGAATAATTTTTCCCCATGCCTATCATCGTGGTATCGATGCCAGGTCGAATCTTCGCGTCCGTGTTCGAATCCCGGATGTACCCCATCATTGTGTCGAACACGTGAGAGTTAACACTGTGGGCCGAATTGTAAACAATCGACAGCTTATGCAGTGTCATAATCATACAAGGGAGTGGATATCGACTCTCCTTCCGCTATCTCGGCGGCTTCTCCTTCGACTTCTTTGCCAGACCTGAAGGAGTATACCATTATGATACCTTCCTATTCCGGATACATTTCTAGGGAGCACATCAATATCAGATGCGATCAAGATAGTGGGGCTCTCACTGGCAATAGGAACGGTGATGTCAAAGTCCTGAATGGTAAGGCAGGTGGAGTCGGTGTCAATAGGTACTAGGGCGATGGAGTTGTCAGAGTTTGTGGGGTGGAGGCAATGGTCTTATGGCTCTGTAAGGTGGCGTGGAGGCTGTCAAGCACCAAGTCAGTGGTGTCGGAAACACGTGAGGTGGAGATAAAGAGGTCGAAGTGGAAGTGGGAATGGGGAGGAAGATGGAGATAGGGATCGTGGACCCAATGGTTGCGGCAGAAATGGGGATGGTAGACCCAGTGGTAGTGGTAGGAATGGTGGAAATGGGGAGAGAAGACCCGATAGTGGTGGGGATGGGGGTGGTGGATCCAGCGGTGGTGGTGGGGATGGTAGGAATGGGGGTGGTGGACTTGGTGGTCCTGGTGGGAATGGTGGACTCCATCGATTGATTGACACGTAGGTCTGGAGACTCAACCCAGTCGTGGCCATCATCCTATATAAGACAAAACACACGTTAGTCGAGAGCATGAGAATAATCCAAATATTCTCTACATATTGTATCATATACCTTGCATATTCTGCGTAGTAACTCAGATATGGTGATCAAATGGGACTTCACCTCTCCCATCAACTTTAAGTCGCCCATCTGTGACTTCCACTCCCCCATAAACTCCTCAACTCTTTAGACACGAGCATTGATGCTACGAAGATAACCCAAGCTCAATGAACCCTTGTGTCTAGGGTGTCGATCATGGGTTGACGCTCACTCATGGGGAAAGGGTCGGTCCCTATCAATCTTGTCCCTGATCTAAGGATCGTTCTGACCCTCTTCGGTCTCATCCCTGATTTGAGGATCGATCTGACCCTTTATGGTCTGACCATCAAAATGCATCTCAAACTCTCGGTCGTCGTCATCATTGTCGTCGTAGACCTTATGACCGACCTGAGTATCGCAGTACTATTGCTCAGCCTTCGACATGACCAGTACTGACGTTACCACCGTCTGTCACAAACAAATAGATGTTAGGATAATAAAACCACATGAAACTACATTATGTAATACGCAAGTGAGTGCATTCTAACCTTCAGGGAGTTGAATACATCTCACTCCAACACCTTATATGGAACGGAGTGGGAGCAGGACCATCTCCTAATGCGAAGCACTGCATCATTATTTAGGTGAGTCACAATATGACCCGCTACTGATAACAGCGTCTCATATGCCCATACCTAGAAACTACATAACCTTAGTTAGTTTACAATATACTACATACAAATAACAAGCTAATTTTAATTTATTATAAAACGTGGAATACCTGAAAAGCAAGAGGGAATCCAGGAAAGTTATACAGTATAATTCTTATTTGTCCTAGCCTTCAACTTGTATGTTGCAACCTTGTCTCTCAAGGCTGCCTTAAGGCCACGAACTGTCCTATCCCAAATTCTGCTCCCTCAATCCAAACTGTTGAAGTACTCCAAGTCTTCAACTTTCCCATATAGAGACCTATCAATCACAGCCTTTGATTTATTCTTCTCCATCATGGTCATCTCAGTGTAGTAGATCAAGGACACTTTCACTGCATCTTCGTCTGTCTCAAACTGCAATCCCTTATATGCATCTTCATAAGCATTCAAACAGATTTCAGTGCCCATGCCATCAAAGTACTTGAGTCGCAGGACTTCAATTGAGACCTCTGCCTGATGTCCTCTCTTAGGTGATGGCCACAACCCAGTCATCATGAGGAATTCGGCCTTTGAGAACTGCACCACTATACCATTTAGGTCAAACTTCATCACATCCTCCCAATCGTCAACAACCTCCCTCAAGAGGATGTGATGCACTAACGGGCTATTGAAAACCAAGTCCACACATCAACAAATCGCCCAAAAATGGTCCTCCTGAACATTTCTATCTATCTAGTGGTCAACTTCTCCTCTACCACTTTATTTGCATTACTTATGTGGGCAAGGTTAGAAGTTTGGCAAGGGAACCAATCATCCTTGGTGATTCTTAGAACTACTACCATCTTAGTATTGCATAAATTGCACAAACAATAAGAATAAAATAAAACAAAAAGGAAAAAAAAACACAACATAGAGAATGATAGATTAGAAACTAAATTCTCGTTCTCGCTCTCGTTTACTTTTCGCTCTCGTCCTTTCTTTCGTTCGCAGAAACCCTAAGCTTTCGTTCTCAGAAACGCTAATGCATTCACGCTCTCGTTCCAGTAACCTCGCTCTATCTCTATAGCTCTCGTTCACCCAATCTATCCATTTCACTCAAAACCCTAACTCGCTCTAGCTCCATCGTCTCGTCCCTGTAAGTTTACTCTAGCTCTATCGCTTTCGTTCTTGTAAGCTCGCTCTAGCTCTGCAACTTCCTCAATCAAACCCACCCACTATCGCAAACATGCACAAAACCAAAACAACCATAAACCTCACCTTTATCATAAATAGTGTAAAGGAGAAAACCACGAACGACACATTAATGAAGGAAAGATCGGTTTAGGCTTACCGTTTCAAAGAAAGAACGGGTCGACAATGACGAAGAAACCGGTGTGTTCTAAGATGGAGGAAGCAGATGAAACACAAAATATCGAGGGAGAGAGAGTGAGTTTTTGAATGTCAAGTGAAAGAAGTGAGAGAAGACTGTTCGTTTGTTTTTTTTAAATGACTTGAAATGGAAGACTAAACAACTACTGAAGCGAGAGCGTGAGAGACCAAGCGTACGAACCAGTCACTATTTAAATGTGAGAGCGAGAGCAATACTACGAGAGCGAGAGCAAGAGCGACACTACGAGAGTGATACTACAATAGCGATATTTGTAAGACCGACCTATATCTAATATCACTCTCGCTTTCGCTCTCATGCTCGCTCGTGAATTTTCACGGTTAGCATGCATGCTCGTGGTTGGGGAGACGGAAGGGTGCCTTGCATGCATGTCAATCCATTTGTGGATTCATTAATGGCGACCTTTGACATATCAATCCATTTTGCCTATTAATAAATCATAAAATGGTTTACTCACTAAACACACTCCCTCGCCTAAAATGGAATACTCATTTGATGATAGTTTTTTGGAATACCTGTCAACCCCATTATTGAGGAGTCAGAGTCTGGAACCCTGCCCACGTCGGATACCACAACCATTTCCTCCAACGAAGCGAAGGATGAGTGTGAGTTGGAGAACTTCCTAGAAAATTGGCTGAAGGAAGAACAATCTTCCCAAACACCACCACCACCGCCGCCACCTACTTCCCCTCTGCCCGCACTCCAACCGGCCCCTTCAGCATGTTCTGTGAACATGCCTAGGGATAGCAGCGACCGGAGAAAGGAAAAAAACAAATCTCGTTGTGTCAGTGAAGGTCCAGCCGCATGTCTATTGGGAATAAGAGGGCAGAGGACAAAAAGTTGCCACTAGTGATAATATCATATGACTTCGAGTAGGTTCAGAAGTGGGGTGTTGGCCGACTTGTTTTTCTTTTTTCTTTTTTGTTGTTTTTTTTGGTATGACCTCCCTAAACTTGAATGCAATTTTACATGTTTCTTATTGTTATTCACTTCGTGCATGGATTCACAGTAAATTAACAATAGAAGAAAAACTTGGGAGCAATAATAAATGGAAAATATTGTTATAAGTGAGAGCAAGAACGACAACGAGAGCATGAGAGAAAGAGTGAGCGAGAGTAAGTACAACATTCTTAAAAGGCTCTCTCGAATGACCAAAAATATTGTTCAAAGCAAGAGCGATAACAAGAATGAGAGCATGAGAAAACGAGTGCGCGAGAGAGAGTACAACATTGGTAAAGTCCGATTCGAGTGACGTGTACTGTGAGAGCGAGAACGAGTCAATGTGTGCGAGAGTGAGTCTCCAGGAGCAAGAATCTTGTAAGATCCAAAATATTTGCTGACGTGGCCAACAAGAGCGAAAACGAGAATTGTCAGCGAAAGCGTTACTATATGCAAGAGCGTGAACAAGCGAGACGACTTCATACTACTCCTGTGAGTAATTTTGCGCACATTACCACATCAGAATTGGTCATATTTATTTATTGTCAGGTCAGATTGTATTAAAGCGCGGAAAATAGGGTCTTCCGTACAAAAACCCCAGTAAAAGTGTATTTTTCTCAAAATTAATTGATAGTAACATATTAAACTTACCTAATTAATTATTCCATGGTAAAAATTAATAATAATTGATTGATTGATTAAAATATATACTTAATTTATTTTTATTGATACAAAGTCAATTAATGTATCATCATATTAAATTTCTAATTAAGATGAGTTCAACAAACACGAACATGGTTGTTTCAGGAAAAAAAAAATTGTTTGTTCTCATTAAAATTCGAGAGTATTACCATGCAAAACTAAATATAGTAAATTTTTACTCTCAATAATATTATTCTTTAGGGTCCCGACATTTGTTATTTGTAGACATCTAATGAAACCTTAAATTAAATGGTTCTTACAGGATATTCGATTTACGAGTTAAATTAGTGTAATCTAGAGTTACAAAGTTAGGTCTATGTTTGATATGTGAATTTATTTATTTCATGCTTTATATGAATACTATATCATATAAGTTTATTAACTCATGCATAATATATTAACATTTACTTTAAAAACTTGTCCTTTATATTATATACTAACTGATCATACATACTCAAGTTTCTATGACTTGTTCTTTTGTACACTCTAAAAATAGATTATACAAACTCAGACTTTTCAACTCTTTTGTTTTTTTAACCCATGCTTATTAAAATCTTGAGCTAAAACAATCTCCTTATAGAGGAACTCATTCACGCTATGATCATTTTTTTTTATTTATATATTTTTCTTTTTTCATGTTGTGGACAACGTATTTTCTAGCCAACTGGAGCATACCTCAACTAGTTAAAGTATAAATCCTTGACTAAAAAGTTAAAGGTTCGAATTCTTATCCCATATTGTTGAACTAAAAAAAAAAAAAAAAAAAAAAGAGAGAGACAAAATATTATCTATTTGTTCCCTATATATGGCTTAATGATCAATTTTAATCTTAAACAACATTTTTTCATTCTAAAATCACATCAAACTAGTAATAATTTTTTCGTTTAGAAGTGCTCTTAAGCAACAAAGTCAGAAACTTTCTATACATATTTTTTTCTAGTGTAGATGCTCAAAATATTCATTTGGAAAATAGTCAATGACATGAAATTTTTATATGTTTGAGATTTATGGCAACAAAACACCAAATTAATTAATGTAAACAATATACCATGGAAAAGTGTTATGTCATGAGATCATATGTCAATTTCTTGGATCTAAGACATAAATAATCCCAAAATTATGTAATTCATTATATGGAAAGAGTGGGAAAGGGTTTTAAAGAAAAAGAGACAACGACTAATTGTGGTGACCATAATTTATTTGTAATAGCTGAGGAATAAAATATATATTGCTATTGCTATGATTGTATTTTGAAGAGTTTCACATTGATTCTAAAAATTAATCAATATTTTTAACATATAGAAGCTATATGGATGAAACATAAATGTCAACAGATTAAAATATATATATCATCCATATGTAAATAAAAATAAGATTTATAATTTATTTGAGAAGTGTAAAATATATTTATTTAATAGTTAGGGATAATTTTTTTATAAGCTTCTTGATTTTCATGATTTTTTTTGGTAATATGTATCAATAATTATGTTGATGTGACCTTTAATATAAAATTGAGATCTCAACTTTTTAATCTTGATAATAGGCAATGGACAACAAACTAATAAAAACTTATTTAGATCAACGCAGTCTTTGCTTTTGTTTTTAAAGAAGAGTATTAGTTTATTTCATTATGTTCTCCTTTTCTTTTGAGAATAAAGTATTATAATTGTGAGGAGTGAGGATTCAAATCTTTAACAAGAAAGATTACTTATGTATTAACCATTAAGCTATACTTAAATTGGATTATTTCATTATCTCCACTCATTTGTGATTAGATTAGTTCTATTAATGTTTTAGAAATGTTACATTTTGATTTTCATTTGATTAATTCTATTTTTTAATCTTGAATTCTAATTTATAACTCATAAACTATATCAAACACAATGGCTTAAAATAAAAATATAAAAAATTAGTTCACAAATTAGTTCTACAAATGTGGGGTGGAGATTTGAACCTCCTGGCCCAAAGGAAAAGACGTGATGTCTTAACCATTAAGCTAAGCTCATTTTGGCTTTTAGAATCCTGTATAAATTCTTATTTTCCTATTTAGATGATAATTTCCATGTTTTTTTTTTTTAAATCATGAAGCTTATTTAATTACTACATCAATAAATAACTTCTCAAATTAAATCTTTGTTACTCACTACCAATTATGACAAGCACATGCACAAATGGCAGATTTTAATCAAAACATAAGCAAAATAATGAAACATTTTTTCTTTTTGCTTGTGTAGTATAATATTTAATACATGTTAAAACTAAAGTTAAAGCAAAATAACTATACTTATAATAGTGTCCCAATGGACAACTACAATGTTTTGTTGGTTAAAAATCAAAATCATAACATTGTCAAAAATAGAAAAAATAACTAATTAAACAAACCTATAAATAAAATACCAAAAAATAAATGAATAATTCAAGTCACAATCATATGAGATGAATATAAAATTGCCAACTTAAGCATTATTCAACTTGTTAAGACATTATAACTTCGACTAAAAAGTTCAAAGTTCTTTTCGATCATGAACGGATCTTAATGGGGGCTAGGGGGCCATGGCCCCCTTCAATTTTTTTTTTATATATAACTTCTTTAAACTTCTTTTATATATATATATATATATTAACCTTTTATATTTGTAAATTTTTTTATGAAAATATAGTAGGTTTTTAAAATATATAAATTTGTCATTTTTTAAGGAATTTAAAAAAAAATTAAATAGATTAACTTCAATTTTTTAAGATAGTTTAAATTACAATTTTAGTCTCTAAACTTTTAGAGTTGTGTCTGATAGGTTCTAAATTTTTAATTGTGTCTAGTAGATCCCTGAACTTTAGAAATATCTAAGATGTCTCTAAATTTTTAGTAACAAGACATTAACCTTTTAATTTTGTGTCTATTAGACCACAACTTTTCAATTTTGTGTCTAATAAGATCCTAAATTTTAAAAAATTCTAATATGTTAAGGACATATTAAACACAAAATTGAAAGTTCATAAATCTAGCTACCTAACACTTTAAAGTTTAAAGACATATTAGATACCACTCTAGTTTGGAACTAAACTTGTAACTTAACCTTTAACACATTTATAAATATATGAGTTTTATTATAATTAATTACAAATATAACATATTTTACAAAAATAATTACGAATATAGCATCTTTTTTTTTTTAAATATAGAAATAAATTTCTTTAACTTAAACAACGACAACCAAATATAATTCTATGATAGAGCGACATGAATTAATTATTAATTTAGATATTGATTGAATATATAATTATAATAGTCATTGTGATAAACAATAATAATTGATTTACTTATTATAATTTTACTATATTTTTTTTTAAAAAAATAATTGTTATTTTCTTAATAGTTGGTCTAAATTTGTAATTACTTGTAATTTTTTAGAGTTTATGTGAGAAAGTAGTGTTTATTATTATTATTATTATTTTTATTATTTTTATTTTGAGTTCAATAACATTTAGTAGTGGAGTTTCAATTATCAATAATTTTGATTATATTTTTATAATAATTTTTTACCTTAAAATATACTATTTAAGTCTGGCCCCCTAAAATACATTCTCTGGATCCGTCCTTGTTTTCGATCCTCATTCTTGTATATTGTTGAATTAAAAAAAAAAAGTCAACATGAATATAATTTAACTAGTTAAGGTACATTCTCAATTAAAATATCTAGTTGCATCCTTTTGAACTAAAAAGAATAAAAGAAAAATGTATATATTTTTTAATTGTAAAAAATGGACAAAGAAAAAGAGAAAAAAAAAAGTAATTTTGAATAATGAAGATGGAGGAAGGTTGTCGTTTTCTATCTTAATGCGTTGGAAAGATCCAAACAGATGAGTCTGCTTACAAGGTAACGGTAATACGGCCGGGACCCACGTTTTAAATAATCTTTCAACAACCTCATCTTCCGCATCATATTATAAAATTGTTTTTTTAATTAAAAAAATATTAAAAATTAAAATATTGTTTCTCATCATATCATATCATATAAATTTATATTTTATTATAGATTATAAATTTGATTCTCAAAGTGAGCATAACACAATAGGAATTGACATGTAATCTTTTTTTGAAGTTGGAGGTTCAAATCCTCATCCATCGCATTTATTGGACTAAAAAAAATTGGTCCCTAAACTTCAGTCAATGAAGATCTAGTTTTTTGATTCAAAATATATAACAATTATGTTTGTAATGATTTAATTTCTAACATGAAATTCTTATTGAAGTATAATGGAATTTACTAGGCAAAGTGAGCATAATTCAACGATAATTAACATATATTCATTTCAAATCTTCATACTCTACATTTGTTGTACTAAAAAAAATTAGACTTACCATAAACTTTTCATTGAAAGGAAGTAGTCCTATGAGAAAGTTTTTGAAAACATTATTTTCTTTGCTATCTATTAGTATAAATTGTTTCATCTCTTTCATTCTTATAGTTTTGCTTCACTTTTGTCTAATTAGAGTAGTTTATTGTAACTCATTTGGATTGGGACTTTTTTTGAGTTTTTGTACGGATGACCGGTTTTCCAACGCTTTAATGATTGATGACCTGAATTCTGAAAATAATGAAATATGACCCATTTTGACGTGGCATAGCGCGCAAAATTACACATGAGGGTAGTATGAGACGATCTTGCTTGTTCACGCTCTCGTAGGCGGAAACGTTATCGCTCTTGCTCTCACTCAAATGAATGGTTGAAAATCTTGAGAAAAAAAAGGCAAGAAAAAATTACGTCAGAGAAGAGCTAGAGCGAGAACGAGAACAAGCTAGAGCAAGAGAGAAAACGAGCTAGAGCAAGAGAGAAAACGAGCTAGAGCGAGAGCGAGAACAAAAACAAGCTAGAGCAAGAGAGAAAACGAGCTAGAGCGAGAGCGAGAACAAGCTAAAGCAAGAGCGAGAACGAACTAGAGGGAGAGCGAGAGCGAGAACAAGCTAGAGCAAGAGAGAAAACGAGCTCGAGTGAGAGTGAGAACGAGGTAGATCAGTGAGAGTGAAAGTGAGAGTGAAAACTAGAGAGCTAGAGTTAGAATAAGAATGAGAGTACGATGCCCTCACGGTAATTTGGACGGGATGTAGAATACGAAAATGGTCATGTGTCATTAATTTCAAAATACGGGTCAAATGACATCGATGTGCGTGAAAATGAGTTTTCTATGCAAATTTTTGGACTTTTTTCCCTTGTTTTTATAATTTCATATATCTGTGAAATTATTTCTTACAAGAAAAAAGAACTTTGACGTGATAGCCACTTGAATACTACCAACCTCTCATTTTCTTTCCGTAACAAAATATTGAGTGTTGGTGATTATTCCAGTGGGTATCCCATTAAACCTACATTACATTACATGCACCTCAATAAAAAAATTAATCATAAGAATTTATATTGTCATAGATTTTATATTACACACACTAAATTATTATATAATAAAGTTTAATAATTAAGATTCTGTATGATAATTATTTAGGCCCCGTTTGATAACCATTTGATTTTTGATTTTTTGTTTTTGAAAATTAAGCTTGTTTTTTTCCAATTTCTCTACAATGGTTTTCATCTCCATTAAGGAAACATTTGAATTGTTAGCCAAATTCTAAAAACAAAAACAAATTTTTGGAAACTATTTTTTTTAGTTTTCAAAACATGGCTTGATTTTTGAAAACATAGGTAGAAAGTAGATGACAAAACAAGTAAAACCATAGGTAGAAGTAGTATTTATAGGTTTAATTTTCAAAAACCAAATGGTTATCAAATGGGGCCTTAGTTTTTGGTTTTTGATTTTTAAAATTGTGTTTATTTTCTCATCATTTCTCTACAATGAGTTTTATCTTTCCTAAGAAAATATTTGAATTCTTAGCAAAATCATAAAAACAAAAACAAGTTTTAGAAAACTATTTTTTTTAGTTTTCAAACTTGAATTGATTTTTGAAAACATATGTAAAAAGTAAATGACAATACAAGAAAATCCATGAGTGAAAATAACTTATAAGTTTAATTTTCAAAAACCAAAAATCAAAAAGATTATCAACAGGACCTAAATTATTAAGTTTTAAACTATAAAGAACTTCCTTGAACGCACATGGATCAATTTTTTTTTAGTTGTCATTATTATTATTATATATTAATATATATTAAAGATAGATAATAAATCAGTATATATGCCAAGAATTAATTTTAAAAAACAAAAATTATCTTTAAAGATCACGATCTTTTTTTTTTTTTTTTTTTTTTGAAGAGTTTAAAGATCGCGATCTTTTTCAATAATTTTATATACATACGCCTGTATGTATTTGTTTTATACATTTTTTTTTTTTGAAACATATTAGATCTCTCAAAATTTTAATTGAATAAAAATTGACAAACTCACATGGATGGAGAGAAGTGATGAAGATAGAGTTCGGACAATTAATAAGAGAAAACCGAACAATTATTACATAAAAAAGAAATAAGTTGTGCATAAAAAATAATTAAAAAAAAAAAAGAACGATATGAAAGTTATTAATATATGATAATGACAGAAATAGTTTTGAAAAAATTAACCAAAATATGATAAACCTTTCAAAATAATAAGAACTATATTAAAAAAAAAATTCAAATCATAATGAATAAAATGATCATTTAACAAAATAGGAAGTATAATAATTAAAATAATTTTTTCTTAAAAAAAACCAAATTTCAAAACAGAATATATAGGGTGAGAAAGTATGTGCAAACAAATATTATGGAGAAAATATTATTGTCCGTTTCTTCATTAATGATAATCGAATCAATACTTTTTTCTTTTTTTCATTGAGTTTCCATTAACAAGTTATTTTGGTCTCGAGTTTTCAAAACATAACTTTAGATCTTGAATTTTGAGAAATAAGTTTGAAAGGTCTATGTTAAGTTGTCATTTTAGTACCTACTCAACTTTATGTTATAGGATTTTATAATTTTAGATCCGTTAGTTGAGTAGCTTTCTAAATTTATTTTTTGAACCCTCAATAAGTTAAAAGTGCACATTTTGAGAGAGTCTAGATACCATGCGAATCTATTAATCACAACTTAGTGGCCAAAATTGTAAATTTTCCTATCTTTTATTATTTTGTTAAATTACGAGTTCGGTTGTGAACTTTTAAAGTCATGAATTTAAAATTGTTTTCTTTATAGTTTTATCAAACTTTTATGTTTTGTTTAGCATATGGATTTGGTAAGAAATGATTTCAAATGTTAGGATTTTAAAAGATGGAAATGATTTTTTTATTTTTTTTTTATTTTTTTTGCGTTTGGAACTAAATTGATTTGAAATTACCGAAATTAAAATTTCTTGTTTGACTGCTCACAAGAAATAAAAGGAAAGTATAAAATTTTACTGTCATGCCTTTATGATTTTTGTAAGAGATTATTTTAATTAATAACAAAATATTTTAATATCAAATACATATCATCATGAAAACATATCAATAATCAAAACAAATCAACTTATGAAATTAAAATTTACAAATGTTATCATTATTGTTAAAAATGAAAATAAAAAAAATTACAAATCTCTTAATTTAAATGAAAAAAAAAATTGAACCTAGCTGAATCTAAACAAAATCCATCAAAATAAATTTGATTTGTTTTGTCAACCATGGAGGAAAAAAAATCAAAAGAAATTTTTTTTTTTTTTTTTTTTTTTTATTTCTTCTTCAACCCAATGTATGAAAACATAAAACTAAAAAAAATATACAGGAAAAAAATCGATTGAATCAATATATATAAAAAGGGAAAAAAAAACATATTATTCTTATCAAATAAATAAATAAATGTTTAAGAACATGATGAACAAAGCAAAAAAAACGCACTTCTAGTTTGCTTGTCTATAAAAAAAACTTGTTAAAAATGTAGAAACTGCATTGAAAAGATTGAAATTATTGTTATCAATTTTTTAAAAATAGCAAAATACAATAGAAAAACAAAATAGAATCCTAACATTGAGTTTGCTTTAATGGCATTGAATTTGAATATAGAAGAAATATCGATAGTATGAAGTCGAATAGAGAAAAACTATCGTGAAGAACCTATCGTATGAGTTGGGGTAAAATTGGAAACATAGTTTTTGAAACTTATATTTGGAACGGAAATTTTTTTCAAAAAAACAAGATTTGAAATCATAAACGATTTCAAATCCCTCACTTTTTTTTGGCATCCAAACGTGTGAAATGATTTCAAATCATAACTTATTTGAAATCATCCCAAATCCAGGGGTTCCAAACAAGGGGTTAAGCTTGTCTATTTAGTTATAGTGTTTTTAATTTTCTGGAAAAAAAAATCACTTTTGACTCCTAAACTTGTCAACTTGTATCAATTTTAACCCTAAACTTTCAATTTCATCAAATTGCACCTCAAACTTTAAAAAGTATTGCAATTTTAACTCTCTAATAAGTTCTCGCTCCAAATATCGTTAAAAGAAGTTTTCTCTTACACGTTCAATGAATTATAAAACATATGTACGATATGAAATTGATAAAATTTTAGAGAAAAATGACATTAGAGCTAATTCTTTTTTGAAATTTATGAACTTTTCCAAAGTTATTTAATGGTTACTTTGTGGTTAAACTTTTTTTTCTGTAAAACTTTATTTTTATTAAAATTAATGAGTTTAAGAAAAATTTTACACTGTTTTTTGTTAAAATTAGTGTGCAAATTTCAACATTTATTTCAGTTTGGAGTCCAACTTGATGAAATTGAAAATTTAATGTCTAAATTAATACAAATTTAGGGTCAAATTTGATTTTTTTTAATAAGACATTGATTTTTTGTATACAATAGTTCATTGCTATTTATGTACACTATATTATTTAAGAATTATGTAGTGAATTCTTTTTGAGTAAGTTTGGGCATTTAGTGGCTAAGTATTAAAACGGATGGAATGAATGATAGAAATCTATTAGACACATAATAATTTAAAATTTTAATATAAGAATTTTAAAGTATCTAATTAGGCACAACTTTAAAAGTTTATAAATTTAATAGAAACTTTTTTAAGTATATGTTGAACTGAATATATACAACCTTAAAGTTCGATGACCAAATTTGTAATTTAGTTGTATTATTATTATTATAATTATTATTTGAAAAAAAATCATGCTTAAATTGTTATTTTGGTCTATACTTGTTTCAATTTGACCTCTATAATTTTTCAAATTTTAAATTTGATCTTATTAGTTTGAGTTTAGTTTCATTTCGGTTCCTATTATTTGGTTAAACATCACAGATAGTGTCTAGTCTATTTTTACCCACTTTAACACACCATTTTCTCCTATTTTGTATTCATCTCCTAAACCTTGGTAGAGTCAACTAACGTAGTGAAATAAAAAACATCAAAATAATAGCCACTTAAATTTTTTTTTGAAAAAATGTACTATATATTCAATATGGTAATGACTTGTAATGACGAGAGAATTTGCGAGGTTTGATAAAATTCTATATACATACAAAATTTGAAACTCAAATTACAAAGACCAAATTAAAATTAAACTAAAGTTATAGAAACCAACTTTAACTTTTTAAAATAAATTAGTAATAATTTAAATTAAAATTTTGGTTCCTAAATCTTCACAACAGTTATATATATTTAGCCCTTCAAACGCTTTGATTACATTTAGAAACTTTTAATTTTGTGTCTATTAAGCTTTTACCATTAACTCCATTAATTAAAGAGTCTTAGGCATGTTGTGGCAACTAAAAAAACCTAAGATTGCCAAAGAGAGCATAGCTCAACTGGCATATTGAATGTGTTAACGACCGTGAGGTCTGTGGTTCGAATCCCCCCAACCTCTATTGTACTTAAAAAAATAAATAAATAAATAAATAACCCTAAGGTGGGCCAGGTAGACTAATTTTGAACGGGTAGGCCAAATTAAGAGAAATAGACATAATTCAAAAAATCAGGTATCCAATTTTCTAGAGTTAAAATTACAAGTTTAGTTCTTAAACTTTAGAATTGTGTTAATTTAGTCGCTATACTTAAAAAAAAATTATAGTAAGTTTCTAAATTTTAATCTATTATTTCTATAGTCTTTCACTATATATATAAAAAAAAAAGTATTCTCATAGGCCCTCGAACTAATTTTGTATCCAATAGGCTCATACGTTAATTTCGTAAGGTTAACACTTACAACATTGGATGTCTAAACTTGCATGAAATTTGTTTTCCACATAATCTTTTAATTTTATAGCTTGCCTATCACATAAGTGTTAAACTAAAAAAAAGTTAACAAGGACTTATTAGACATAAATTGAAGGTCGTTGGAAATGAATTAAATTTTTTTTCTAAAGTACGATAAGATAGCCACAACCTCGAAAGTTCAGTAGTCTAGTAAAAGCTTTATAAAATGTCTAGTACAAGCTTATTAAATGCAATAACTAAATAGATGCAACTTTGAAGATTAGAGACCAAACTTATAATTTAATGAATTTCATAGTTTTAACTATTTATAATTTAGCCCAGTTGGATTATAGAAACTACTTCTTACTATGCATGCAATATTTAGGTTAAATTACGATTTTAGTTTTTAAACTTTCAAGTTTGTGTCTATTTAATCTATGAATTTTAAAAATTGTCTAATAGATCCTTGAATTTTCAATTGTATGTCCAATAAGTCTCTAAACTTTAAAAAGTGTCTAACAGATCCTTAAACTTTCAATTATGTGTTCAATAGGTCTCTGAATTTTCAATTTTGTGTCTAATAAGTCTTTGATCTATTCAATTTTTAAAAAAATTTCTAGAGGTCCTTTTAGACATAAAATTCAATTTTATATCTAATAAATCAATTAATTTTTAAAATTTTCAAATATGTCAATGACCTATTAGATGCAAAATTGAAAGTTTACCAACTTTTTAGACATTTTTAAAGTTCAAGAAACCTATTAGATATAAGATTGAAAGTTCAAATGCCTATTAGACACTTTTTTAAGTTTATGGACCTTTTAGACACAATTTAAAAGTTTTGGACTAAACTTGTAATTTAACTTAATATTTATCTCATTTTTTAATTTAGTTTTTTGTGGAGAGAACATTGTGTGACACATAGAAGAATCTTGAGATGCGCCAAGACATTATGGACCCATTTTATAATCTTGTGGCCAGACTTGTTTCTTATTTTACCTTATAACATAACTTAAAAATCTCCCTTCCAGAAGAAAAGAATTTACAATTTTTTTAATTAAATTAATTATTAAATCAACATATTAAAAAAAATTGCAAATATATTTTTACATGCTGATGGCTACCCCACTTTTCTAGAACTTATTTAATTGACCAAGATGTATAATTTAAAAAAAAACATTTTCCATTTGTTTTTTTTATTAATCTATAACCTCATTGAATAAAATTTCAATTTCTGAATTCTGAAGCATGCAAATAGCTCCTCCTTATCTTTGATTTTTTTTTCTTTTCTTTTCATTTCCGACCTTTTTACCTTCTTATTTAGACACAATTTTTAAACAATTTGAAATAGTTTTATATTCATATTTTCCAAAAAAAAAAAAAAAAAAAAAAAATCTCAACTCAAATTTTTAATAAATCATATCCATATTATTAGTCTTCATTTTTCTCAAATTTTTAATAATTCTTTTTTTTTATATATATAAAATGGTCCTTTTAGTTATAAACCTTTCAATTTAGTATTATAGTTTGGTTAAATCTCCAAAACATTCCCACTATTATCAAATGTTAACAATTTTCTCTAAACACGACATACCTTTAGTATCATCTTAATTTATCACGTATAAGGAAAACGGCATTTGCTGTCATAAATGATAACAAATTTCTCTAAACACGACATACCTTTAGTATCATCTCAATTTATCATGTATAAGGAAAACGGCATTTGCTAATGACAGGGACATTTCAAAAGAAAATTCTACCAAACTATAGAAAATCAAATTATACTTTTAAAATTATAAAAATCAAATTGAAATCAAACACAGTTACAAATAACTTAGAGTCCAGCCAACTTGAGCATAATTCAACTACTTTAGATATATACCTTTGACTAAAAAGTTAAAAGTTCGAGTCTTCCATTCCACGTGTTGTTAAAATAAAAAAAAAAAAAAAAAATACAGGGAGGGACTAAGACGATAAATTAACCAATAATAGAATCCCTTGAAAATAAAGCAATAAAAAAAGAAAAAAAAAGTAGAAATATTATCCCCGACTGTCTGAAGCGGAGTAAGGAATCAGAATGAGAGGGCATTATTGGAAATAAAATAAAAGTATAAGGACAAAATGGTAAAGTGGGCATTAGGAGGATCGTCATTTTCCTTATTTAGCAGGCTTGTATTTAAACTACTCGAAAAAGTCCCGTGTCATTTACAGGCGAGGGAATCGGAGAGAAAAAACAGGGAGCTCTGTGAAAGCTTTCACTCGAATGAAGTTCGCCAATGGCGCTAATTTCCACTAGAACCAAGATCTCCAGGATCCTCTCCTCTTTCCCTGCTGCTAAGACCTTGCTTTCTAGACCTCCATTTTCCTCCAATGGCGCCGAGGCGGCTGTTCGGCCAGGATTCGGCGCTTCATTTGCATCCTCTGCTGTGGCTTCCATCGACCCCGACGCCAGAGCTATGGGCTTCGAAATCTTGGGCGTCAAGGATTATGAGGACTATCGGAGGTCTCTCTATGGCGATATCACTCACAAGGCTTTGCTCGTTGATGCTGTCGGCACTCTTGTTGTTCCTTCTCAGCCCATGGCTCAGGTCTCTTTCTCTCTCTTCAATTTCGTTTTTGAATTCTCAATTGCATCAAATGAATCATCCAAGCTGGTTCTTGCATCTTTGATTTCTCAGTTGCTCCTGTTTAATTTGTTACAGATATACAGGGAAATAGGTGAGAAGTATGGGGTGAACTACTCCGAGGGGGAGATTCTGAATAGATACAGAAGGGCTTACGAGAAGCCTTGGGGTGGATCTCGCCTCAGGTCGACTTTTCTCATTCCATTAATTTCAGTTTACTATGACTAATTTTACATTGATTATCCTTAATGTTGTCGTCTGGATCTCTCCTAGAACTTGTGTTCTGTGAAAGAAAGGTCACATGTGCCCCCTTCCACTCCCCGAAAGGCCGTTTAATCGTTGACTAGATCAACTTTAACATATAATTAAGAAGAATTTATGTTGTCTTTTAGGTGAATAGCTCTGTCCATTAAAGTGCATGTGCCATTTGGGGTTGTAGTTTAGAAGAAAATTATTTGGCCTAATGGGGGCAGTTTCAAAGAAATTATGGTGTATTTAATGAATTTTTCTCAGTCAGTTAGGTCACTGACCATTATAATTCTAGCTTTTTATGCTTGTGGCCACCCAGTATCCTCGTCAGTTTTGTAAAGTGCTTTGGTCAGAATTAAATGGACTCAAACCTTTAAATATTTATCAGAATTGGTTGTCATGGCCTGTGCTTTCTTGGTTAGTCCGAAGATTAAATTGGTGGAAATGTCTTTAATAATTGTAATTCAGCCTTAGAAACACAACCTTTTTTCATCTGTTCTTTTATATTGGAGCAATTGCTTGCTCGTCAATGATCTAATGAGATCCTGGTTACTATGTGCAAAACATTAAGCATTTTGTCCGAGGGGAATGATTAAGAAACCTTTCCCAGGAAAAAAGGGCTCTTTTGTATCAGTTTGCAGATTCGAATGGTAGAATGTCAATTAAATACCATAAGGGTGTAAAAAATTTCGTTATGTGGCTATTCTCCCATCTTTGATACAAACTTGATTCCTTTTTGTTCATCAATTGATCTTTTGAGGACTCTCTTGTCTGACTAATCCAGAGACAGCGAGACGTTTTCTTAATTCTTCTCCAATTCCTTTTTAATTAATGGCGTGATGAAAGTATTTTCCCTTATGGAACTTTGCAGATATGTGAGTGATGGGAAACCCTTTTGGCAATATATCGTCAGTTCTTCCACAGGCTGTTCAGATTCTCAGTACTTTGAAGAACTCTACAACTACTATACGACTAACAAGGTTAGAGGTCTTGGCAGCCGCTTTTTCCTCGCCAGTTAGTAGTTTGTGATGTCTTTTATTATTCTATTGACATATAGTTATGATCTTTCTGCTGATAATTCTCTTGCAGGCTTGGCACCTTTGTGATCCTGATGCTGAGAGAGTCTTTAAAGCTCTCAGACAAGCAGGTGTAAAGATAGCTATTGTGTCAAACTTCGACACTCGATTACGATCTCTTTTACGGGCTTTGAATTGTGATCACTGGTTCGACGCTGTAGCAGTGTCAGCTGAAGTGAGTTATTCATCTCTTTTCATTGGTTCTGCTGGATTTCTTTTGTGTTTTTGCTACTTGCTTTTTCTTTTTTTTTTCTTTCATGTCTATTTCATGAGCTAAGTATAATAATAGCCTGTTTTAAAAGCCTCTGTTTTCACCATTGTTATAGCTACTGGGACATGATTTGGTTACAAACTGCTTTACTTTGACATGTACATATGAATTTACATCTGATGTTCTTCCCAACCTGATCCTGAGCCAGGTTGAAGCCGAGAAGCCTAATCCAATGATATTCCTAAAAGCCTGTGAATTGTTGGGAGTGAGTCCTGAGGATGCCTTACATGTCGGGGATGATCGTAGGAATGATATATGGGGTGCAAGAGATGCCGGTTGTGATGCATGGCTTTGGGGAAGTGATGTATACTCCTTCAGAGAGGTATGCTTGATCCAATCATTCACTGCAGAAGGAAAGAACCAACCATGTGATGTAGTTAACTTTCATTTTATCTGTTCAAATTGAGAACGTGCGCTCGAAACTATCAATCCAATTTGGTCGACCATGGCTAGTTAGATTGGCCTTGAATTCTTAAGGGCATCAACCATGAACCTTCCCCATGGCTTTAATTGATATCCCAATATCATTGTTGGTGCCCTCGTAGTTTTCTTCTTCAACAGTTCGGTTCTTCGATCTCGATGTTTGACATGCTGGGTTTTTTTTTTGGTGATGCAGGTTGCAGAGAGAATAGGAGTGAAAGTGTGAAAGGGATTTTGAGTTTCGGTAAAAAGCATTAAAGTTGTGGGATTTCCATGGAAGGCTCTCTGGTGTACAGTACAGGGTTTTAGCAGTGAGAGCAGCTGAGTGTATATATTGTGTGCTTTTGTTTGTAGTTTGTTTTATTGACTGTTTTTGCTACCGAGCACACTAAATAAAAACACAACTTTTTTACTACTTGCCTTGAAGGTAAAAGTGGTAAATGCAGATATATGATATTAGAAAATCAAATTTCAAGTGGAGTTGGCAAACAAAATTGTCTGCCTACTCTTAGCAGCTGTTTAGGTGTAAAATTCAAGTCCAATGGCAAAAGTTTTTAACTTCTTTTGGTTTAACCCCTTGGACTTGAGGAAAATGGGATTATTTTGAATGGGTAGCTTATTCATTCATTTCAATATAAATTAAGTCTTGCTCACAAAATTAAGTTGATCAAGTGAGTTAAAAGAATAAATCAACTCTAATGTCAAATACGATCAATTTCGTATTTTATATATATATATATATATATATATATATATATATATATATATTTAATGATTTATTCAACACACGAAATACTATTCAAACTCTTATGTGTTTCGTTGATAACAATTTGATTTTTAATTTTTGATTTTTAGGTTTTGAAAATTAAGTTTATGATACTACTTTTTTTTATGAGTTTTTTTGTTTTGTTATCTATTTTTATGTTGTTTTCAAAATCAAAGCGAAATTTTAAAAATTAAAAAAAATTAGTTTTTATTTATTATTTTTTTTAAAAAAATTTGGCTAAGAATTCAAATGTTGGTAAAAACTATAGTAAATAAATTATGAAGAAACAAACCAGCATAATTTTTTAAAATAGAAAACAAAAAATGAATCATTATCGAGGCCTAAAAGTATAAATTGCAACACTTATTCAAGTTTAAAGTAAAAATTAAAACACCTTTTCAAATTTAAGGTAAGAATTGCAACATGTTTCCAAGTTGAAGATGCAATTTGATGAAATTGAAAGTTCAGGCAAAAATTGATACACCTTGGCTAGGGGTAAAATTTATTTATTTTTTCTTTTCTTTTATAAAGTATTTATAAATATGTATTCAAAAGTAATTATAAATGTAGTATTTTCTTTAAAATAATTGTAAATATAGTTTTTTTTATAAAAAAAAAAATCATTCATTCATCATTGGTCCATTTTATAATCTCTTAATTTATATCATGATCATTGAGGATTAATCAAGATATTGATTGATTCTAATTATAATAATACATATTAACAGGATGATAATATGCAATTTTATCCTAATTTTAACTGAATTATAAGAGTGGTTTTTTTCCTTTTTTTCCTTAGTTCAACAACATGTGGAGGTGGGAATTCGAATTCTAACATTTTGGTCGAACATATATACTTTAACAAGTTGGCATGATTTTGTTCTCTTTTGATTTATATATGAGTGAGAATTATCTATTAACTTGCTCAATATGCCTATGACAATTAAATTAAGAGGTCAGCGGTAATTGACATGTACTCTCGACCAAGAGGTCAGAGATTCGAATCTCCCCACCCCCAAATGTTGTTGACTCAAAAAAAAAAATTAAGAGTAAGAAACATAATTTCATGCCAACTTAACCATTGCTTAGCAGTTAACATCTCTACATCTTCTAAGAGGTCATAAATTCTTCTCTATTCCCACGTGTATTATTATAAATTTAGTTTAGTTTTTAAACTCTTAATTTTGTGTTTAATAAGTTTGTGAATTTTGGGAACTAAACTTATAAGTTAATTAATCTAAAATGTATTATTGACCAATCATACTAATGAACCGATTTTGAAGAGTGATTATATTTGTGAACATATTTATCTCTAATCAATCAATGAAGTAAATTCATTTTCTAAAAACTAAGGTTACATTACATATTTGTCCATGGTTTAAGCAAAGTTTCAATTTTGCACTCATGTTTTTAGAAGTTTCAATTCAATCCCTATAGTCTTAAAAGTTTCAATCACCCCATGATTTGGTCTCAGTTTCAATTTGATCCTTATGGTTTTAGAAGTTTTAATTTAGTCCCTATAGTTTAGGTTTAATTTCAATTTGGTCCCTATAGTTTTAAAATGTTCGATTTAGTTCTTATGACTTATGTCTAGTTCGGATGGTTTGAATTTAATTTTAATTTAGCCCCTATAATTTCATGGTCAATAAGAGAAATATCCTATACTTAGACCACACATACACATACACATAATAAACATGGCCCAAATTAAACATATAATAGAGCTATGCAATACTATTTAAGGAGGTGAAATATTATGAAAGCAATGTATGTTTGGTTGTATGGGTTGTGCTCAAACTCATGAAGAAGCTGAAACAGAAAACTGTGAGATTGAGACTTTAGAATATGGAACAACACAAGAGCCTGTGGTTAATGAGTACCAAAAGGTTGGGGTGCGCGCCACAATTTCCCTCTTTTTAGATTAGATTGAGTTCACCATTTCTTAGATTGTGTGGGTGTGGCCTTCTCCTCGGCTTGATCTCAACTTGGAACTTGGTGAAGTGTTTTCCTCCTCTTACTCTTACTTGATCATTATTCCTTGAAGCTTTTTAGACTCAAGATCTTGTGATAGTCTCATGATCATATCAATTCCGTATGCTAAAGTTGTTGGTAGCATACGTTATGAGCATGATAAGTAGATTCATGGATATTGAGATATCTTATTGGAACCATATGATATTGCTTAAAATTTGAACAATCCTAGGAGCATGGCTATATTGTTAATGGTTTTGTGGCCTCACATTTTGTTACAAACCTTGATAAAAGCAGATCCTTGACAAGGTATGTTTTTACTCTCTTTGGCAATACAATTAATTGGAAGTCAAGCCTACAATCAGTGGTTGGTTTATCCCCAACAAAGTCAAAATATATGGCAATCAAAAAAGTAGTTAAAGATCTTTAGTTGAAAGGTTTAGTAAGTGAATTGTTTGGTAGGAAATGAAGTTTGATGATGGACCAATTCACCATCATCAAGCCAAGTATACTTTGACGAAAGTTTCAGTTCACCATGAAAGGTCGATTATACAATTTCACTTCATTAGAGAAGTAATTGAATCAAGCCAAGTATACTTTGACGAAAATATCCAATCAAAAGAAAATTCAACTAATGCATTAACCAAATTGTGCAACAAGTTCATGTATGTTCTGAACTTTATGCGAGTTGGTAGAGGTTGAGTGACAAAGAAAACAGTGTAGAGAGAGATTGACTTTTCATAGAGTTGCAAGTCAAGATGGTTATCTGTGACTTATATATCACTCTCATATGTTGACTTGTTAGTTAGTTAAATCGTTGGTGAGTGATTGAATATCTATGATTGGCAACTACATTAACTGAGTATTAGGGGGCCGTTTGGAATGACTTTTCAAGTGCTTAAATACCTTTTTCTTAAGCACTTAAAAAGTCATTCCAAACAGACCATTAATTATGTTGTCTATGATAGTAGAATAAATATAGGATAATGACTAATAATCAAACAAAATTCATTACATATAAATCACATTTTTGAATCACAAAACTTCTTCATATACTATTCCTTCTCATCCTTTCAATTGGATCCTCTATTCCGCATCCTGTGTGTCTCGACTCCTCATTCAAGTGAAACAATATTATAACTTAAACTACCTAACAAAATTTACAGTTTCTAAAATCTTCTCATGGGTCAGATGAACTCTATGCCCTGGCCTTGTCGACGTCTACGCTTGCTATTATCCTCGACCATTCCTCTTACGTTCGTTCTCAGTAGAGAAGGCAAAGCACAAAGCTAAATTCATGGCTTAGACTGCAAATGTTTGATATATTTTTCTTCATAAAATACAATAGTGTGAACGAACGTAAGCATTCACCGGCGGCCTCTTCTACCTCTGCTGTTTCCACCTCGGCTGTTTCCAGGTCTCATTCGACCCCGGTAACCTGATTTATTGGCCTTAGGACCCGAAAATTCGGCACTCCAATTCTTCTTACGTGGGACTTCATCATCATCATCTTCTTTATACCTGGCCGAGCTTCTTGGCTTAAACGAAATCTCTCTCGACCCTCCTGGTCCCAATTTAACTTCATTTAGAATTCCAGAATCTTGCTTATTGTCTCCCATAGCAGCAATTCTCTCCTCCATAGTGAGTCTTTCCTCCTTAGCAAGTGATACACGGTTCCAAAACGCCTCAGCATGCCTTTCATCCTTGACCTCATACAATCTACACATTGTCATAAATAAAATTATCAAAGGCTTTTCCCCTCCAAAGATACCGATGTTTAGCACAAAGAATTCATATGAATTGATGAAGAGAGAGACTAATTAGTACGTATTTCTTTCCCTTGATGGAAAATCTATATTAAACCATACAGCTTTCTTTTAATAGGTTTGAAGATCAGAAAACTCCTAGCTACCCTAAGAAAAAAAAAAACTATAGAAAATAATTATGAGTTGAAAAAACTCACTTTGGAACTCGTGCCTTCTTAGGTTTATCTCTGCCGGGTTCATCCTCAGACTCTGATGCTACTGAGGCATCAGAATTACTTAAGCTTTGATTACTATCCTCCAAGACAGGTTCAAAATGCTCTTCCACCAAAGATGGCTGCTTCGTAGAAGCCACTGGGTGCAGGGCAAGATACTCTTGAGAAAGCTCATTGATCTCGAAGTCCTGTAGCATAACATGATCCAACATTAGATGAACAAATGCTATAACATGATCCAACACAAACCAAGGAAGCTTCTTTTAAATGAGAGTAAAATTCAAGTGAACACCCCAGGCCAAAAGTTTCCTTTTCTTGACAGCTATTTTGTTAAGAAACATCTGCAAACATCCCCATTCCACGAATAGATATTTGCATATGTAATTTGATCTTTACTTAGACATCTTGTGGATGAAGACTCAAATTTTTTTCTTCCTCCATTTTTTGAGACGGATTGCAAATAACTAACAGAAATGTTGGGAAAAAGATGACAAGGAGCATCTGACAATCCAGTCATACCTCATTTTTAAACATATTTGCAAAACGTTCATCTTGAAAGATTTCGCTATTGAGCCCTTTCTTCTTCTTTGATGCCTTCTTGGTCTTATTGACATCTTCATCCTTCTTTTCCGTTTCAGCATCTTCCTCTTCAAGGATTTGATTTGCAAGGCGCCTGTTGACTTTGGGTAATTTCCTTTTCACCTGGAGCAAAAAAGTACATAAAAATACACCTTATAGTGTGACGAAATTTAAATATATATATATATATAAAGACAAGCCATAAAGATCCCATACAGACTGCGTCCAACCCCATCCACTTATGAATTCCAAGTACATGGAAACATCCCATAAAAAAAAAAAGGAAAGAAAACTCATTCACACATCAAGCAGATTTATAATTGGAATATAAATCTTTGGAAAGAGCACTCCAACAGACCGCATGGAAATTTATTATAAATTCTTTGGTAATTACTATAAGTTTATCATAAATTGGAAGTCCTATTTACAAACTTCCCTTGATCAGAACTTAGGTAACCAAATATTATAAATTTTTGGGACTAAAAGTGGTTTACCGTAATTCGGTTGGCACGCTCCTCATCTAGTTTCTCTTTTTTCCTTTGTTCTATGTAAGCATCGTATGCAAAAGGATCTGCCAGTGATTTTGCCTGCAAAGTCATGCATACATAAGAAAAAGTAATTAGCTCAGCACTTCGAATATTCTCAATCAACATAACACAAATATTTCTCATGTATATTTAATACTATCAGAAAACATTTCACTTGTATTTAATACTATAAGTCATACTATAACAAAACTATGAATTTACACCTAAGCAGACAAAACCATAAATTTAACAGGCTACGCTATGAACCATAAAATAACCTTTTTATACAAGCGATAATCGATAAAGAAACCATGAAGGTAAGCTCTTAGCAGATTGGTCCCGATCAGGTTTGTCAGATTTAGCCTCTCAAGTTCTTCTTTCGTTAAGAACTTGAAATCATCATATATTGTTGTTTGTGCACCCTCCTCCAACTCCTCCTACGTTAAGAGAGATAAATTATTAGCATTACAAATCCAAGATCCCACATACAAGAAGACAAAAGTGAACAATGTTCAAAAGCTCACAGTCAAATTCTCCAAATAAGAGCACCACTTTGGTGCAGGTCCCAGCGCAGGTAGAAAGTAAGAAGGTATTTGACTTGAATTCAAAGCTAGTAACATCAATCCACTGTCCTTGAATACACATGTATCATTTATTGGTCCAAGCGTGGGCTCAATGCTGGTCATTCCTTCTCCCTAAAACACATTATTTTTATAATCGAAAGAGATATCAGAAATTTTTTTGTCCACCAAAGAATGAACACAACTTTTGCTATTAATCAAAAGATAATGAGAAACGGACCGTGTAGTTTAAAATTAAAGAACAGTTAACAAATAGACTCTAATTAACAAATCAAAATAATTCTCAGAAATTCAGTATACATGTAATGTTTAATACTAAGCAATCTAGAACAACTCTACGTCCCAATTTCATTTATGCGTCCATTTAAGTTGTACTACTAGTACTAATAGAAGAAATAACATCTACCTAGGGTAAAAATGTACAAGAATATAGCCACTCTAAGAGCATTACTTATAATCAGAATTTCTATAAATGACATCATAAAGAGTCATCTTTATCTTCCAGCATTCTCAAAAATATGTAATTACTTTCATTTTAAAAACTTACTTACATTAAAGAGTCAACAAAGTAAAAAGGATGACCAATGTGACGCTTATCTTTAATCAAGGTTTCAAACACCAATGTTGATGGAAACATTGAGGTTAATGTGTTAAAATTTTGTTATCCATAATATAAGTAATATATATAGAATAATATTTCACAAAATTCTATATATGTCAAAAATTTTGCTAATGTTATCCGCTGTTTTGTTAGGTCTTTAGGTTGTTTTAAGTCTCAGGAGATGGGTTTTAGACATATAGTTTTATGTATGTAGCTGTTTTGAAGGTCTTCTCCCGCATGCGTCCTTCATACTTGTGTGTAATTTTTCACTTTATCAATGAAAATTCTGCTGACTTTAAAAAAATCATCTAAGTGATTCTAATATTAATATATGAACATGTAAATTTAATTAAATTTTACAATATCAATGAAAGTATCAATGTTGATGGAATCTTTACAAAAATATATAGAAATTATGAAAAATTAAGAATATATAAATAAAGTAAAATAAAACTATTTGAAAATATGAGGGAATAAACGATATGAGGGGAAGGGAGAGAGGAGAGGTGCATTTTTACTTGTCCCATAACGATGAGGTTGTGAGACAGGAGGTGATAACCCTATCCTATAAATACATCATTCCTTGCCTCAAACCTTCACAATTACAATGGGCCTCAATCTCTCACAATTACACTGGGCAACTTAATATAGGCATTCCTTTTTAGTTAAAATATTTTTAATGAAGCAAAAAAGTAAAGGAAATACTTTGATGTCAATGACATGTCGTCGACTTCAGTGAAAAGAGATTTACACCTAGTTCAATGCATGTTACTCGAAATTCAATTCTTTTGTCTTTAATAGACTAAAAACAGAGATAATGGAGAGATTTCTTACAGTATCTGGGTCCCAAATCCTAACAATGTGCTTGTCAGTGGTAATCATTTTTGGTTTTTCAGAATTAAGAGTGCTATGCCACTTAATGTTCAGAATTGGACTGTCGTACCTGCAAAATAATCATATTATTTTAATCAGTACATGATGGTTAAGTCCCTAAATCTAATGGAAGAAGGCAAACTCACATGTGATCTTTGATTCTTATAGGATCTGATGAACGCAAATCATAGATCAAAACCTGCATGTGATGCAATAAAATCAATCAGGTCAAAATATAAATAAAAAATGACATTTGAAGATACGGGAAATTATGGAACTGCACTACTTTTCAAAAACTATAGTGAAAAAACTTGGACATGATCAATCAAATGAGAGGAGCAATAATTTTTTGGTGATAGAGCCAAGGATTTTGCAGTTTTCAGGGGAAGTGTTTCTTTTTTCTGAATGCTAGGTGGTGTTTCTCTAAGTAGAGACATTTGTAATTATTCTCCTTTTTTTCTATTCAAATCCATTGGGGAGGTTTTTGTGATCCCTTTAACTATGGGAGGGTTGGATTCCTTATCCTTCCTTATTTAAATGAGATTCATTAGGGTAGAAGTTAGAAATATTATCAAGATATTAACGGTCTATTAGTCATCGGACAAGGAGTCTGTTGGTTATAATTTATAGGAAGGAATAGTTTTAGTTGGGTTTTTAGTTGGCTTAGGCATGAGAATACTGAAGATGAAGGTTCCACGTGAAGAGTTATTTATTTCTTTATCCTTTTATCTTTCAATACAATTTCAGTTCTCCGGTTCCTATCAAGATGAAAATACATCCATCAACAATGTACCCCAATTATACGGTTCGTTCCTTTAAATTGCCCAGAGGCCGTGTTCCAGAGCTGATGTGGGGTGGATTTTAGAGACCAAGCAAGGACTATATGGTTCAGTGCAATGGCTGCTTTGTTGTGGAGAATCTGGGTTTGAAAAAAATACTAGGACTTTCCAAGGAGAAGAGACTAGCCTTGAGTCTTGTTGGGGAATTGTAGACTTTTTGCTTCCAGTTGGTGTGCCATCTCAAGTGATTTTTAAATTACTCCTTTGTTCATATTCATGCCAATTGGGAAGTTTTTTTGTAATTCCCTTGGCTTGGTGGGGACTTCTCGTCTCCTTTTTCTGATCCCTTTCTGATAATGAAATTCTTTTTTTAAAAAAAAAAAGAAAAGAAAAAAAACAATGTAACCCAATTTGATAAGATTTACCAATTAATACCAAAAGTGACATGTTACAAGCCCCAAAAGGATGGACAAAAACAAACAATAAGAAACAGGTAGCCAACAAAAACATGTTCACTTCTGCATCCATAATACATCAATAAGAAAGAAGATAAAAAGTGGGATCCAAGTCTGCCATCACCATTCTTAATTTAGATTTTCACCCATGAATATCCAGGAAAGTCATAAAGATTTCAATTCCAAAATCACCACAACTTAGGAGATGAAGCTTTACCTTTCCTGAGCTACTGCCAACGGCCATTTGGAATCCACCAATATCATCAAATGCTATTGCAGTGACCTCCTACATCACAAAAATCTAATATTCAGTAAATTATTGATTAAGCATTTCACTACCGCACGAGATCTCGTTGAAACCTCGAGAGTTGAAAATTTTGCCAAAAAGTGAAGAAGACCTAAAATTTCAAATTCCTAACCCTTGATTCAATCTATCCCAAAGCCACACAAGTAAATTGCAAATGATATAAGCATTCTTTATTAAGCAAAACAATTTTATTTATACAACGTAAAAGAACAATTTTCTTGATACAAAAAGAATTTTGATTTAAAAAGCAGCATTGTTGTAGAATACGCTGAGACATGGACAAACACGCAAATGATATAAGCATTCTTTATTAAGCAAAACAATTTTATTTATACAACGTAAAAGAACAATTTTCTTGATACAAAAAGAATTTTGATTTAAAAAGCAGCATTGTTGTAGAATACGCTGAGACATGGACAAACACATAGCCACGCGTTAAGGGTCCAAAATTCCTACAAGGTACTTAAATTGATTAAAAAATGCATCGGAAAAAAGATCACTCATTTGTATCAAGACCAATGCCAAAGAATCAACTCCTAGTCAATGACATTCTTATGAAAGACGTCTAGTTTAATATTCTTTAGGTTATCTTATCTTTCAAGGAAAAAAAATCTAAGGTCAGACTTGAAAGGAAAACTTCAATTTCCTTCTTTTGTAAGATAGTCCACAGATCCTATAAAGAACAAATGTTACCTAGGAGAAGGGTGATGATACCTCTCCACCTCTCCCAAAAAAGTAGTTTATAGGAATTACCTCTTGATAAAGTAGGTAGAATAGTTAGAAAACCTCCTGTCTAAAGCCTGGATTCCAATTTGAGGTTCTGTACTGTAGAGTGTCAAAATAATTAGAATTTCCTCTGCTTATATTCAAACAGTCTTCTATTTGACCCTTCGTCCTCCGGTTCACCACTCATTTTGATTTCGATTTTTTTTTGGGATAAGAAACGACAAAATATATAAATAAACATAAAGAAAAACAACCTAAGGGCCAAGGTTGAGAAAAACCCCCCACCACAGAGCCTATATCATGATAGCCTTCCAATCATTTAAAATCATTAGGAGGCTGTAATTACAAAATAGATTTGAGTGTGAAGAAATCCACCAAGAGGCCTTATATTGAACTAGGCTACAAAAACTATCAAACCAAAAAGCCTTATCTTTAAAGGTTCTATTGTTTCGTTCTTTCCAAATGTGCCATAACACAGCTCTCATGGCGCAACTGCTCACCACCTTGGCCTTATCCTTCAAATTCCAACCTCCCAGCCTTTCCAACAACCAATCGTCGATATGCTTGGGCAAGCAAAAAGAGATGCCCACCAAACTAGCAATAAAACTCCACGATCTATACGCCCAATCACAGTGAAGAAATAAATGATCCATGGACTCACAGTTATTTAGGCACAAGCGACACCTAGAAGGGGAGAGCGACCATCCCTTAAACTTCCTTTGCAGCCTATCATCCGTATTCAAACTTCTAAAGGCTAAGGACCACAAAAAAACCTTCACACTTTTGGGGCATTTGCTCTTCCAAATCACTTTAATCATCGGGACAGTTAACTTTAGGATAATATAAGACAACTTTTGGAAAGCGATTTACTAGAGTACAAACCCGAACCCTTGAGAATCCAGCAAATTCAGTCATTTCCCTCCCCCAAATGCACTAAACTCAGCAACTCCACCCAACTGCCCAACTCTCTATCAAAGAGGGCACTCCTCAAACCAACATCCCAAGTTTGACTATCAGTGATCCAACAATCGTAGATGGTAGCTTCTTTTTTTAGAGACATAGCGTACAAGTCAGGGAATCTTTCTTTTAAGGGATTTTGATTTCAACTAGCTCATATTCTGTATTAAAAATCGTTCTCTTTGTTGGCGGAGAGAATTTGAGATAGCATTAAAATCCTATGGGCCCACTTCTGACGGTGGGCCCACTTTTGACAACGGTCTTGGCAAAAAAATGTTATGCACATTAACCACTGGGCAATGGACTCCATCGTCAATCCTCCATTTATCCAAAGAGCTAAACCCAGGATCCAACGGTCCACAATGGAATGCGTGCACTGCTGCTGCCGCCGTAAAGCTGCCATGGATTCCAACAAACCTCTCAATGAGCAAGTTTCCTTCCTAATATGTCACAATTTGCAGTTTGAATCTGTTTTCGCCATCCACAAGAGTCATCTCGATGGGCAAGAAACCACAGTAATTTCCCCGAACCTTTATGCCCACCTCCACACAATCGATAAGCAAAGAGTTGCTTTCTTCCCCCGTCTATATTGATTAACTTCTCAACCTAATAGTAAAGTTGCAAAAGTTTGGAATTCATCTCATGATGCTTGGGATTTGAGTCTACGACGCAATCTTAATGATTTGGAAACGATTGGGTGGGCTAGTCTTTCTTATCTTCTCTCTCTAATTAGACTAAGAAACGTAAATGATTCTTGGTCCTGGCCTCTTGATCCATCCAATAGTTTTACAGTTAAATCTCTAATGGGAGATCTTATGGGTGCCGTTGATCCTACTTCGAAGAATCTTTATTCGGTGGTTGGGAAAGATAAATAACCAAAAAGATTAAAATCTTTCTTTGGAAACTTAGTCTTGGAGTTATTAATACAGCCGATTGACTTCAAAGGAGAATGCCACACTTTCATATCTCTCCTTGGTGCATTATGTGTTTTCTAATTAAGAAAATCTTGGACACCTTTTAGCACATTGCCCCTTTGCTTCTAGACATTGGATGACGGTTTTAGAAGCTTTTAGATGGTCTTTGCCTTTGCCTAACAACATTTATGATCCCCTTGCTTGGGACATCCCTTTCAGGGTGAGAAGAAGATTTTGTGGCTTGCCATCAATAAGATTTTCCTCCGGTTTCTTTGGGGCAAAAGAAATGAGAGAATTTTTAGAGACTCTTTCTCTTCTTTTGATTATTTTATGGATTTACTCATTTTTCATGCTATGTATTAGTGTAAATGTAAACACTCTTTTATTGATTACAGTCTTTCTTCCTTGATCTCTAATTGGAGAGCTTTCATGTAAACCACCTTTAGGTGTTAGGAGTTTTTATTCATTTATTTCATTCATCAATGAAATTTGTTTCTCTTCTAAAAAAAAAGAAAAAAGAAAACGCTACCCATCACGTCTAAATGTATGAAATTATTCACAATGGAACAAACACTCGCTGTTGTTAGCATACTTTGCATATAAGACTATTCCCATAACAAAAGGAGACTTACCTGGTCCTTATCTCCTGCAGGTGTAATAGCATCAATTCTTCCAATTGAAGATAATTTTGTTCTGGTGTCAAAACATTCTACAGCTCCATCCACACCCCCACAAGCAACTATCCCATGAAGCTTGCTGCAATGGTTGAACACATTGTTAACTTGGATAAAACATAAGAAACTACTTGATTCACTACTCAATAAAGAAAATCAAATCAATTAACATGAGAAGAGTATGATAACATGAATGAGATTAACTGACCTTCGAGAAACTACATTTATTGCTGGGGATTCGGTGTTAAGAGATGGAAGAAACCTCCCCTACAACAAACCAAATGGATATTTTTTGACTTAAATAACCTATCATAAATTTAACTTTGAAACTCAATAATATTCTTGGAAAACCACAAATCATAATAAATATATTCAGAAAGTCATTGCACATAACACATTAACTTTATAATCTATCTTTATACTCAACGTGCAAGCACAAAAAGACTATTGAAGTTTCAGCACACATGAAGTTGAGCTGGACCTTTACTTCTAGTTTACCCTTATTGTAAATAGTTATAGTTGGCTTTTTATCCATACATATTATCATCCTCAGTTATCCTTTTTTCTGTTTTTTCCCATTTTTCTTTCTTTCACTTACACTTTCTGTGCTTAGTATCATTGGTATTTCTTTATTTTAAGGCTGTATTCTTCTTTTGAAAAGATAGATGAAAAAGAAAGCATTCTATAATTTTCTACTTAAAGCATGATTAGAGCTTCATGGAACATAAAACCCACCAACAAAATCGGGACTTATGAAGGACCAATAACACGATAAGTTAAGAGCTAATTTAAAGTTAGATGAAAATAACAGCAAACACATTGCCATAAATTTAAAGTTATATGAAAATAGAAAACCAATAACAAAATGCTTGCGTGTGAGCCTATGTAGTGATTGTTTGTTTCGTTTTATTTTTTTCAGATTTGAATTTGCATTTATTTTTATGGGTAACTATAGCATTTCATAGGGGAAAAAGATCGAGCAGTTTTTAATAAAATACCTTCCTATATTCATATATATATATATATTTTATTTCTTTGTAAGAAACCAAACTTTCATTGAACAGATGAAAGAATACAAGGTACAAAAAAAAAACAAGCCCAAAAGAAGAACGGGAGCTCAAATCTAACTACAAAAAGGGCTTCAATCCAAAAGGATAAGACCAAGATCATAATTACAAAAAGGTCGAGTGACCAACACCCACAAGGAAGCATTAAATCTAACAAGCTCCCAAACCTCCTCACTCGATTTCTCTCTCTAAATATACTGTTGTTTTCCTCGAGCCAGATACCCCACAAAACAGGAAAGAAACTAGTCTGCTAAAACACTTTCCCTCTCCCCTAAAGGAAGGATGCAAGAGCACCCCCAGCACGACCGTCCATCTCTATTACGCATCCCACTATCATCAAAAGAGCTCGTCCACCGACCCCAAAAGAAGTTAGCAAACTAGCACTCCCACAGTAAATGAGTCAAATCCTCCTCATGCCTTCTACAAAGAATGCACCATTGCAAATACAAAATTAAGGAAGAGTGTCTTTGGACATGATCCAAAGTGTTAACCTTCCCAAGTAAAACTTGCTATGCAAAAACTTCATCTTCTTATGAATATTAACCTTCCAGAGAGAGGCAAAAACAGAAGCCTTAGGAGCAGTTAACGAGGCAGGAGAGAGAGACAAAGAATGAAAGTAGGAATGGTAAGAGAAACTCCTAGAAGGATTGGGGTCCATACCCTAGCATCTCTCCTCCCCAAAGTAATAACCTAATCTCGAAGAATATAAAGCAGCCCACCACATCAATCGCCTCCTTATCAATTAGAGAACGGCGAAACCCTAAGGAGATTGAAGGAGATCAGGATAAGACAACACTGAGGTCACTGAATGTAGCTTCAACCAAAAGGAAATATAGACCAGGAAAAAGAATGCACAAAGGTTTATTGCCAACCCAAAGATCCTCCCAAAAATAAACTTCGGATCCTTCCCCAACATAGCACCTAATAAACTGAGAAAAAGAGGAAGATCTCGACCACTTGCTTTGGGGGTGCGATTTTGCTCACGCCATTTAGGGCTCCTTTTTTGATGTGTTTGACTTTCAGTTTGCAAGGCACAGAGGTTGCAAGGAGATGATCGAGGGGTTCCTTCTCCATCCACCTTTTCATGAGAATGGGAGGTTTTTTGTGGCAGGCAGGGATTTGTGCGATTGTTTGGGGTTTGTGGGGGGAGAGAAATAATAGAATCTTTAGAGGGGTTGAGAGAGACCATAGTGAGGTCTGGTCCATCACTAGATTCTATGTTTCTCTCTGGGCGTCGGTTTCTAAGATCTTTTGTAATTACCTACTTGGTCTTATTTTGCTTGATTGGAACCCCTTTTTGTAGTTGGGTTCCCTCTCTAGGCTTGGTTTTTTTGGATGCCCTTGTATTCTTTCATTTTTTTCTCAATGAAAGCTCAGTTTCTCATATATATATATAAAACTGAGAAAATGAAGGAAAACCAGAAGAGATAGCTTTACAAAGATTTTTGTTGAGGCCTCTCGACTCCCAATTTGAAACCCACTCAAAAGGGTAAGGGCCATTCCTACTCACAATCACTCTATACCATAGAGTGTCAGTTTCTGAAAAGAAACGCCACCACTATTTAGCCAAAAGAGCCTCGTTGCACAATCTCAAGATCCCAATACCCAAACCTCCTAGCTCGACATGCTTCAAGAATCAACACCAACTCCCACTTAACCAAATGGAAACCTCTCCCCCGCCCCCCCCCCCCCCCCCCCAAAAAAAAAAAAAAAAACTATATTCATATATTTATAGAACTTTTTTCTAAAAAGAATACCATTTGACAATAGACTATCTAAGTTAAATTAAGCCATGCATTCACTCTTTCTCCTAAGCTGCCAACGAATCTCTAAAAAAAGTGTCACATAACTCGTAAGTTGCACATCATTATTCCTCTTTGCAAGATACTTATGTAGGAAACATTTCATGGAATTCTCGTCTGCATCCTAGTGAAATGAATCTAGAAAATCTAACGAAGTCCAATCTGCATTGACTTCAAAAAAAATACATTTTTTATTAAAAAAAGACAAGAAAAAAACTAAAACCTGTTGCAAACTGATTCTGTACACATCTGGAGAGGATGCAGCACAAAGCATGTCAGCAGACCAGTAATCATATTCAATATTCCTTCCCATCCTGTTGATGGCATGGATAAAAAGATATTAGAGTTTACATCATAAACCAAAAGAAAAGTGAAACCATAAAACTACAGCAAGATCAATATGTAGCCATATCAACTACCATTCTTTAAATAAAAAACTATGTTATTGATAAAATAATAGGGCTGACAAAATCAAGGCGTAATAAAAGATTCCTCCAATTGGTAGAAATCATAGAAAGGTCAAAATTACAAATATACCCATCCCAGGAAGACCATGAGGAAGCTACAAAAACTAGCCTTCCACGAGCTATAATCACTCGTACACCTACAGAACCCTAAAGTCCACCCTCCTGAAAGAGAGACCAAGATTTAACTCTTCACAACTAAACGGGGCATGTAGAATTCCACCCTCGCTTAGCAAGAAGAGACACATTCCTCTAGTGAAGACTACCAATCCCAAGCCATCCCTCTCCAAGGAGAAAATTTAAAATCTTCCAAATCACTAGGTAAGCCTCGCCGCTCTCCGGAGAAGGTCTCTCACACACAATTTTTTTTAAGATCCACTTGTTAGAGATTCTAAATATTGAGAGACGATCGTGAGGAGGTTAGAAAGGAAAATTTAGATAAGAGCCCGAATTCAAAAGTTTAAGGAGTCTTGAGTTAGTTTCAAGCATTCTGCCATTTGCTTCATTAAATGACTTTGCAATAGTTTTAAATGCCTCTTCAATACTCCAAGACTTAGTGAAAAGATGCTCCTTTTGAGGCAGCTTGCTGGTCTCTAAACTCCCTGGCATTTTTGGCATAGCTGGTATCTTTTCTAAGAGCAATGAAACAACTTCAATCCAACTAATCTTAGGCTCTCCCTACAGCAAGCATCCAAGACCATTTGTTCTAATCCGGTGATGCTCTTCCGTGGAGAATGGGGTTCTACAGGAATTAGAGGATATTCCAAGGGATTGAGACTTTCTTGATGGATTTTGGACCTAGTTAGACTTCTACTTTAGAATGGAATAGGTCACTGATCATGCCATGCTTCTTGTTTATAAAAGGAACAATTCCAACCTCAAGGTGGAGTTCCAATCACAATAAATTCTTTGGTAATCACAGTGTTGTTTTAATTAATCTTAACTTGGAGGTTTACATGTGCTAGCTTTTTGGTAAGGGTTTAGTCTTCTGTATCCTTTTGTGCTCTTTGTTAATAATATTGCCTCTTATTTGACAAAATGAACCCGTAATATGATAAAAGATAATTTACAACAAAATTTGGGGGGGGGGGGGGGGGGGGGGGGGGCGGCGGTGGGAAGTAACCTTGGTATCCGCAAACTATGATGTTTTCCATATTTAGCATGAAGAACAATAGAACGATCAGCACACATAAATGCTAGCTTTGAGTAGTCATCATCCAGTATCTATATTAGGAAAAAAAAACACATTAAACTCAGTTAATATTTCAAAATTCAGAAAAAAAAACTATCCGCAATAGCAAGGCCTCATCAAATATTTAACCTGTCTTCCATCCCCACCTTCCGATCCATTCCGGGGGGGGGGGGGGGGGGGAACATGCGTGCAAAAGATAAGAAGGATAATTGGGTGATATTTAACTAATTTAAAGCACAAAGAAAATAAAATACTGAGTTATATTTCCTCAAACAGAAATAAGCACGGAAGAACAATTATGCAAATTTTTTAAAATTATTTTATTGTTGCCCTCTTGTTTTCTTGTTACATTAAAGTCCATGGAAATTTTCGTGTATATATATAAATGTCAGTGGAAATTAATTTTCTTTTATAAAAAAAATATCAACCACTATGCATCCAGTCATCTCAAACTGTTTGAAATTGGAGATTACTTCAATGGCCAACTGAGATTTCAGTCTAAAAGAACCACTAGTTTTGTCTACAAGGAATCAAAGTCTATCTCAAGAGTAATGCAACTCCATATAAAGTTACACTACAAGAGTATTAGTTACAAGCATTTTGAAAAATGCAAATGCAAATTTCTTGCTCTCCTTCCATACAGAATAAATTCCATTCAATTCATCTATGGACTATGCACATGCTCTTAACGTGCATAAATAATACTTTTTTTCAATAAGAAACCACACGCATCAATAATATTTTACAACTAAGATTTGACAAGAAGATGACTAGACGATTAGATGTTAGCCTGGTCCAAGTACATGCTAAAGCGTAAAAACACGTCTGTTTTCATTGATTCATTGTCCTATACTCAAAAAAATGATATTTGAACATATAAGAGTCATATTGCATAAAGGTCATATCATTTAAAATGATAATAAGCCCCCTACTTATTAGAAAGAACAGATATTCTTCTGTTTTTAGTTTAACCAATTCCATGCTATCTTAAAGAATACTTTATATAGAACACCTTCCCAACCCAACTCAAAGCTCCCCAACATAAAATTTACCTGGAAGTCGATTATCTCTGAATCAAAGTGTCTTTTGAACTTCAATGACAGTTCCCTCAGCTCATATACTTTAACTTGCGGTGGATAGATACCTATTTACAACTATACATAAGTAATAATAGATACTAGCAAAAATCAGAGTTCTTATGAATCCTCTTACTGATTACTGATACTAATTTTAGCTTGCTTAAAATCACCTGATGCTATAAGGAACTCTCCACAAGGAGTTGCTTTTATTTTGCTTGTTGCAATGTCAAACCTCAAATCCTGGATCAAGTCGACCCTTGATGTGTAATCTGACACATCAACAAATGAAATTATAAACAACAACGGATGATAGAGAACACAAAAATAATCCATTGTCTTCACAGGAGGGTAATGTTGCAGAATAATGCTGGGGGAAGGAAGGTTTCATAAAGAAGTTTTTGGTAAAGCCTAAGTGCAGAAAATCATGTTACATGAGCAACAAGTAGAGTATTTGCTCAAAGCAAAAAACCACAGAACCAGCATACAAGTACCAAAATGGACAAGAAAGCAATAATCAAGATCACAAAAATTCCTGCTTGTTCAATTCCCAAGACAGAAATCATCCGTTGATCACAGAGCAGCCAATCCACCATGCCAAAAAACAGGATGGAAGAACACAGTTGTTAAAGCATAATGCCAAGATGAACCATACACTTGTATAGCTAATCCCCAATAATGCTTTGAGGGGGCTACCATTATAGAGAAAACTACATTCTCGGTTTTCCAAGTAATCTACAGAAAAACACAGAAACTACATACTTGGACAAATTGTATATGCATATATTGATATATAAAAGTCTGTTTGATAACAGGAGACCAATGTAAATGACAAGGGTGAAAAGAGCAACGATTAAGATTCAAAAAACATTTTTAACACAATGTAACGGAAGGAAAGTTCTCATTATTGAACTCAAATTACAGAAAGAAAAATCCCATAACTAAACTCCAATAAACACTTCAAGATGGGAGGAACTGGAAGAAAAGATAGAAACCCTAAGAGCATTGATTGGCGAATTAGATAATGGTCAAACCAAATATAAGAACAAGGGAGTGTGACACTGTGCATTATAGAATCGTCACTATTCCCCTCTAATTGGCTCAATAAGCATTAATTATCAAGCATATTTTCACTTAACATTAGTTTTTTTTACCAGAAACAAAACTTCATTGAAGTAGAAGTCGATAATATGAGCTTCCCATAAAGCAAATTGTCGAATAGAGGCTAATAAAGCAAGTTTCGAGTTAGAAGTTAAATAAAGCAAGTTTTCTACTAAGAAAAGAGAATAAAAAATTGGAGAGAACTGGGAAAGAGAAAGCTAGTCACCCACCCTTGTCTTTGCGCAGAGCGCGCAGCTTTTTAGGATTGAGCCAAGTAGCAAGAGACCGTTGTTGGGATGCTACGGTGTAGAGTTTGACCCCATTAATGGAGGTAGACTTGAGGTTGCCTCCTTCGTACGCCATTGGAGCTCTGTTAGAGAGAAGCAGAAAAAGGACTGGGAGTTGAGCTTGAAGATTGATTTAGGGGATTTGCTGTGCCGTAAGCCACGGAGGCGGCGGCGGCGGCGGAGAACAGTCCCTGGCCTGAACTAGGAAAAGAATCAATGAAAAACCTTTAAAAAAAAGAAATTGAAATAAAATAGTTATCAAATAACTCCTACAAACTTGTGTTTAATTTTGTGTTTTTAATGTTTATATGTGATCTTCGTATTTATGTTTCACTTCTCTTATTTTGCCAATGTCATTCATTTCCTAATTCGTATGCCCCTTTTCTTCAAAGATTTTTAGTTCGTGCGAAACCAAGCTGAGGAATTCAAACACAATTGGATGAACAGCCAACACACAAACCACGTCCTAATTTTAATTTGCCGCAACGCTGTTTTGGTTAAAAAAAATAAGAAAAAAAATCCTCCATTCTTCCTAATATTAGACAAGGTCTAATTTGTGTGTTTTTCAAGTGAGAAGAAAGACATAGATGGAGACTGGGAGAATACCTCTAACAACAAGGGAGTAGAAAATCAGAGCAAAACCCCTGCGACGGAGGACGCTGCGACGGACGGCGGCGGCGCTGCTGAAACGGAGGAGGAGACGGCGTGAAGAAGCAGAAGAAGAAGAAGAAGAAGTGACGTGGAGCAGTTAGGTCTTCCTCTTTCTTTTATTCATTTTCTTTTTATTTTCCAAAGTGGGCTCAGTTTTTTTTTTTTTTTAACAAAAAAAAGTGGGCTGGGCTTTTTTTAAAAAAAAGAAAAAAGAAAAAAAAGTGGGCTGATTTAATGGGGGTACGGTTCATTGATTTGATTTGATTTTTCTTTTTTCTTTAATCTTTTCTAATTTATATGAACTTTCAATTATATGTTTTCATTTAATTATCTTTGAAATTTTAATTTTCTTATAAGAGAAAACTTTCTCTTTCCATGTTGTCACTCTTTCTTTTTAATTTATTTGTAATTTTTTCTTTTTCATTTATTATTTTCATTTTCTTAGATTAAATAATCAAAGTTGAATGTAAATTTTATATTTTCATTTTGTACTATAATTTTAGCTCAATATACCAATTGACCACTAACGCATTAAGTTGTTTTCAATTTAGTTTTTAATATTTTAAATTTTGTATTCTTACCTATAACATATTTTCTTGTTTTAGTTCTTTTTTTCTTTAAAAAAATTATAATTTTTTCTTATTAAAAATAAATAAAGATTTTGTATAAAGTTTACCCCTTCCTTGTAAATTGTGTACTCTTTTGTCTTAATTTTTGAAATTACATTAAGGCATCGTTTATCAAATCGTAATGAAAATGGACTGCAATTGTAATGAAAATCAATCATAATGCAATCAATCACATGGAAATAAGATTGATTACATTATCGATTGATTGTGTTTATTTTACTTACCTTTGGAATTGAGATGAAATAGATATGATTATTATAATGTCATTTTATATTTCTAATTAATTAAAATGTAGTAACTATGCTACCACAATTAAAATGCTCTTCTTCATTTTTATTTACCTATCCAAATTTTTATACTTGAAAAAAATTTAATACCTAAATTTAAATTAAAAAGTGTAGGATTTTAAAAAATAAAATAGTAATTATTCTAAATTTCACGCGTTAATCGGCGAAAGAGAATTAGGATCGATTGGTTACAAAAGGATTGGGGAAATGGGAGTAGAAAGGCTGAGTAAATATTTAGCAAGTGAAACTCGCAAATATTCCTCGATGCTCTTTCCTTTACAACTCGGAAGTCTTTTATAGACTCCGGATTTGCAACGGCAATTAAACTAAGCTAACTAAGAGATAAGTTTGAACCGACAGGACATGCCCTACGTGAACCAAACTTTCTCAATGGAGACAAACTACTTTCTAAAAAGCAATAAAACAAACAACTTTAATAAAGTAGAGGAATCTACTTTATCAAAAGTAATAAAACAAAAACAGTAAACGGCGGAAAGTAAAAAGCAAATAGCAAATGACGGAAAGTAAAATAAAATGATTACAAAAAGACAAAATAAAATGATAAACTTTGAAAAAGTAAAATAAAGACGAATCTTCATCATTCTGATCCAGTCGTGCTTGTCCTTTCATCTTTAATAAAGTAGCTTTATTAAAGTGATGCGTCAGTCTTTCATTATTGCTTCTGTCCGATACTTCAAGATTGTTGAAGAGGCAAGGATACACCGGAGAGCTTACCAACGGTTTCACAGCGCCCACCTGGCGACTTACTACCGGGAACACAACTCCTAAAGATCCGCAGCAGGTCCTCATCTTCAACCTTTGATATCTTCAAGCAATAGTCTTTTACTGAAACAAATAGCAACTCTGAAGAGGCTGATCACGCTAGCTTGTTTCCAAGTAGCAACTCTGGAGAGACTTATTACACCATCTACCCTGTTGATGCGCTGGCACAAGACTGGAAGTGGATGATGATTTTACTATGTTCAATACAGAATCCAGACCTATACAAGGGATTCTGTACATCTGATACTATACATAATATTAATTTACAACAAAGATAATCAGGAATTAATTTCCCGATTATGAAAACTAAAAAGAATATACAAAAAGATACAAGAAATTGTACAAAAATGAATCTAAAATCAAGATCTAGAATCTTGACTAGAAAAGACTAAAAGGAATGTACAGGAAAGATGAAAAACATATAGAAAAATATATACATATATGACAATAGTTTATCCTCGTTTCGGAGGGTTTTTTTTTTTTTTTTTTTTTTCGAAAACTGGAATCACGGGGGTTGTGAATCCAGGAAGGGATCGTTTAGATCATAAGGAGACATCTCTTCGTCATCATCAGCTTCACTGTGATGGGAAGGAGTTCTGCTTTTGGCTTCTTCCAGAATTCTCTGGTATTCTTCTTCTGAGGTCGCTTGGGCAAGCCTCGAAATTAAATGAGACCGAGTATTCAGAAACTCTGAAGTACTCTTTGATTGATCGAGTAGTTCTTGATTGTTTGAGAACCACTCCTTCAATCCTTCTTGAGACAGATGGGAAGTATCATATTTATCCCACCATTTAATCTTCACCGTCTTGGCGAGTTCTTTGACATTATCTTTTACTCTAGACTGGAAGTTCCAGCTGAGTATCCAGGAAACTTTAAAATATAAGCAGAATCGAAATAAACTTGGAAATTCGTTCTTGCCTATATTTTGTTGGAAAGAATGGTAAGCTTCTTGAACTTCTACAGGAAATATATCGACTGTGAGTCCAAAAATCTTCCACCAGTTGATGAACCAGTATGGATATTCCATACGGTGAGCTCTCTGGCAAAATTGAATAAACCAGGAATGATCGAACTTGATATACCACAGGACGTAGTACCAAGCTTGTACATAGTCTCTGTATGTATAAGTTTGAGGTTTAAAGTGTTGAGACAGAGTTCTGGGTGTGAAAATACTCTGATTCCAATGAGTTGGAGTCAGGACTTTGAAGATTTTGAATTTTGAGAAAGCGACCTTTTCTGGGTTGTCGCGATCTGGGATATGAGTTATCTCAATAGACTTTGTGTCTACTAAAATAAACTCATAGAATTTTCTGGTTTTGAAAATCTCCTCCGGCATGAAGTAGAAACCGGTAGGGTAATAGTTCTTGATGATGTCCGTAATGGATGCACCATCGGCTTCAGGCTCTATTACTGTTTCTTCAACAGCAATAGGTTTTTGGAAGTAGGCTTTTACCTATGGCTTAGGCGAAAACCTACTGTTTGGATCTACTTCCTGAGAAAAGGTAGTAGGTCGGGAAGATGACATAGGTCTTGGAGACGACGAACTGGATCCCTGTACAGAGGGAGCCGGAACATATGTTCTTCTAGAACTTTGAGAGAGTGTCGGAGAGACTGGTCGTCTACTCGGACGAGTTAGGTTGGCCGATGGCCTTGGTGGTGGAGTAGAAGACTCCAAGGAATCGCGAATCACAATTCCTGTAGAACGTTGTCTAGGTCTGACCACCAGTGTGAAATCAGAATCTAGAGCATATCGTTCTGCAGTCATCGGACTGGCAGTTTGAGACGAGGTAGAGGCTTTTTCTTTGCCTTTTGAGACAGGGGTAGTAGGGCTCTTGCCCTTTCTACTGGACATTTTCTTTCCTATCACTTTTGAGGGAGGAAGAAGATGGCAGAGAGGGAGAGTTTTTAGAGAGGGTCTTGTTTAGAAACTCTCTTGATAGGTAATCTGCTAAGGGGTTTTGTACTCCTTTTATAGGCAAAATCTCGAAGTCGAAACATGATAATATTGCTTGCCATCTGGCAAAAATCTGTTTTGAGACTAAATTCTCAACATCCTTTTCTAAAACAAATTTAGATGCTTGAGAATCCGTTTTAATGATAAATCTTTTGTTTATCAAATCTCCTTGAAATTTTTGAACACATAAAACTATGGCCAAAATTTCTTTTTTGATCATTGAGTAATTTTTCTGGGTATCGTTCCATACTCCAGAATAAAATCTCACTATTTGTTCTTGTTTATCCAAACACTGTTTGAGGATTCCTCCATATCCGATGTCGGATGCGTCAGATTCCACTATTAACGATGCTTCTGGATTAACAAGACTTAAACAGGGTATTGCTTTGACTAAATCTTTTATTCTCCTTACAACTTGCGTAGGCTTAGCTGTCCAGGGTTTTGGATTTTTTCTAAGTCTTTGAAACAGTGGTTTGCAAATGGGCCTCAAGTTTTCAATAAAATCTGAGACATAATTGAGACAGCCCAAAAACCTTTGTAATTGGGTTTTGTTTAAAATCTCGTCCGGAAAGTTATCCGCAAAGTCTATGGACCTTTGAATTGGGGTTATTTGGCCCAAATATATTTCAAATCCAAGAAAACGAATTTTGGATTGAAATAGTTTTATTTTTGAGACTGATATTACTAAACCACTTTGTTTAATAATATCTAAAAACTTTCTCAAATGAGAAAAATGTTGATCTATACCTGATGAGAAAATTAGAACATCATCGATATAGATAATTGAAAACTGAGATATAGGATCAAGAATATCATTCATGATTTTTTGGAATTCTGATGGAGCGTTCTTCAGGCCGAATGGCATGACGTTCCATTCATATTGTCCAAAAGGAACATTGAATGCAGTCTTGTAACGATCTTTTTCTGAAATTTGAATTTGCCAGAATCCTGACTTCATATCAAATTTCGAAAATACGTTTGATCCTGATATCCTTTTTAATAAATCATTTTTGTTGGGAATTGGATATCTAATCCATTCCAAAACTTTGTTTAAAGGTTTGTAGTTGATTACCAACCTGGGTACACCACGCTCCTTTTCTGCCTGATTGTTGACATAGAATGCTGCGCATGACCAAGGGCTCTTTGATGGTCTGATCAGCTTCTTTTTTATGAGTTCGTTAATTTCTGTCCGGCAATGTTGTAACAATTCAGAGTTCATCTGGATTGGTCTTGCCTTCGTCGGGATTTGAGACTCTGTAAATTCTTTGACATATGGTAAATTTACCATATGCTGCTTCCTATCCCAAAATGCATTGGGATAATCTGAGCAGACTTCTTTTTCAAATCTTTGCTTTAAGATTTGAATTTTTTCTTGTATTTCCTTTTGCTGAATATTTTCTTCAATTCTTTTGTAACTGATTTCTTCCTTTAGAAAGGCTATTTGCTTTTCTTTGAGACCGATGCTGTTTAGCTGACTCTCTTTACTCATAGAATAAACTTTATGAGTAAGTATTGGCTTGATCCATTCGAACAGAATTTCCTGTCCCATGGATTGAGTATGTATACCCTTTTCTGATACGCTTAAAGGGTATAGTTGGGTGAGAAATGGAGTTCTTAAAATCATATCTTGACTTAGGTTTTTCACCATAAGACATGAAGTTACGAAACATATCCCTTCTTTACAGATATGTATTTCTGGTAACTTGTGTTGTATCTTCAATGGTCCTCCGTCAGCTCCTTTTAGGACTTCTTTCGTCTTCTTGAAGTATTTTGACGGGATAAGTCCTTCTCGGATGCAGTTCTGATCTGCTCCTGAATCTATCAAGGCAATAAGAGTTATCTTAAAATTTGCAACTTTTAAGGTTACCTCTGTATACCACTTTTGGTATGAGACTTTAGTTATGGTGTTTAAGAACACCCCTTCATTTATTTTCAGCTCCTTTGATGGTTCTTCGATCTTCTGCTTTCCTTTATGTAAGGAAGCTATCTCTGTTGAAAGCTTAAGGTAATCATCCTTGCAGCTTTGCTTTAATCCTGAGACTTCTCTTTTGAGGGTGTTGATTTCAAATTGTAGGTCTTGAACAGTGACCTTCTTTTCTTTCTTCATTCTTCCCAAGACATCATCTAGAGTGATGGGAATAACATCTAAGTCGATGTTTTTCTTTTCATCTTCTTTCTTTGATGAATTCTTCTTTAAAGATTCCTTTAGTTGCTTAAGGACAGCAACCTTCATGGATTCTTCTGGGATTTTCTCCACAAGATCGAGGAGAAATTCTTGATCACTTGTTATAACATTTATACTGTTATAACAGTCGCATGCTCGTCCTCCTCTGCAATCCTTTTTGTGAATTTCCTCGAATTCTCCTTCATCAGAATAGTAGGATGAATCTTCGGAATCTTCCCTTATTTCCTGTACTTCTCTGTCGGACTCTGATTGTGAGTAATCACTGGAGCTTGATCCAAAGGCGAGTAACAGCTCCTTTTTAAGATCCTCATCAATCTGGAGTTCATTGATTTTTCCTCTCAAGGGACATCTATTCGAATAGTGTCCATACTTCTTGCATTTATAGCACTGGATCTGTTTTCCAGATTTCTTGTGCTTTCTCTCTTCCTGGTAAGGAGTTCTTTTGTAGGATGGTCTACGCTTATAGCTTCTCTCTTCTCGATATACGTTTGGTTTCGTATATCCTCTTCTGGTTTATGGATGCTTTTTAATTCGTCTCACCTTTCTCTTTTCGATTTGAGAAGGAGCATTTCTTTGTGGTATGACGTTGTACATATCACAAAATTGTCCTAACTCCCTTTTTCTGTTGGCAGCTGTGTTGGCCTTTGCTTGGGCTTTTGCTTCTAAGCACTGCTTCATGCCAAAGTTGACAACATATTGGATAATTTCTCCATATGAGACGAACTGCCAATTTATGTTTTCTGCAGTCTTCAATTCTTGAATGTACTGTAGTAATTGCGTTTGAAATATTGGAGGAAGGCCAGTGATGAACCTTTGCTTCCAAATTTCGCTTTCGCAATCATCTCTTTTGTAGACCTCTGCCAGAAAAGTATCCTTATACCATCTGAAGTCTTGGAGCTTTGGGCACCTAAGATTATTCAGTGATATACTGGCCATGTAACGGTAATTTGTGGTGCTTCCCATGAACGCTTCTGCTATTGCATGGGTAAGAGTAATTACCGCATCTTCTACTTCTTCTTCGATTATCGTATCTCTTGGGACGATCGAAGTTGAAGCTTCATTGGATCTAGTGGAACTTTCTACTGTTCCTGTTGGTCTCCTTATCTTATGTCTGAGTATTTGTTTTCGTTCCGCTTCGGTGTATCTATGATCCCACCATCCTTTTAGGATGCCAGAGAATCCTGCCGAAAGGAACTTAGCTGATGCATGGTCAGAGTGTCCCTTTGTGATGTAGGCGGTGTTGGCCATTAACATCTCTTGGATTACTCCCATGATCAGGTACTCAGAGAGGCCATCAAGATTCCATTCATAGATTGAATCTCCATCATATGACCTGTACGTCATGTAACTTCTTTCTTCGTACATTAAATCCGGCTTAGAAGGTCTCGGATACCAATTTCTCTGCTCACTTTGTCGAGCCTCTTTATAATTGTTTCGAGTATAGCTTCTTTGATTCTGGATTTTTAGTACTTCTTTTGGTTTCTCTTCTTCAAGAGCCATCTGACCCAGATTTTCTATTACCTGATCAATTTCTGATTCAGCTAATACATTGATCTGGTCTGTTGTCTCTTTTTCCGTCAGCTTCTTCAGACGGTTATCCACTTCTAGGATGAATTTGTCTAGACTTCTGTCTAAGTTAGACTTCATCCTTGGTATTGAACTCCCTACATCTGTTCTGAAGTATGGAGTTGTTGGTTCAGTACTTCCAAATTCTCCTTTTGGAATTCTTTTCTTTGTGGTCGTTGCTTCTTCTATAATTTTCTCTTCTACCCTGTTTAATTGTTCAGACATGGTAGAGAGGATTTTGTTGGTATAATTTCCTTGAAGTTGAAGTCCCCGAATTCCCTTTGAAGGATTCTGCTCTTCAACCTTCTGGTCGATTAGCTTGAAAGGTACAGCCATAACGGCTTGATTGGAGCTTTCAAACTGTATAGCTTCTAACGGAGGATGTGTAGAGTTTACCACTTCTCCTCTTGTGGTTCTCCAGGATACCTCCTTTAATACATTGATTGACTTTGCTAGCCAATCTTCTTTGTTCATATACCATTCAAAGAAAGGTATATTTTCTTCTAAGGTTGTCATAACCTTTTTCCATTCAGCTTTAAGTTGCTCCCTTTCTTCTGCTTCAAATCGCTCGAAGAGTATCCTTCTGGGTTCTGCCCATGCTGGATCTAGGAAGTCTTTCTTCAGAGCCTCCATATCGATCTGGAACTCACTCTGAATCATATTAAGCTGATTTGCTTCCATATCTGTCTGAGTTGGCGAAGTATTCCTTTGGTCGTGAACTTCAGGAATATTTTGGTCTAGATTGACCTTCTCTATTCTGAGAGAGGTCGATCTTGGCAACCCTGCAGACGTAGAAGGTGTTGTCCTGCTTGTGGAGGTGCTATGTCTGGAAGGAGCGAAGTGAGTTACCTCCGAATGTGGAGGATCCTCATCTTCGAATTCGATATGAACACTTCCGTCTGGTTTTTCCTCTATGAGGGTCAAAGTCCTTGGCTTGGGTTTTGGTGGAGTGAAGGCTTTTTCCAAATCACATTCGAACCTTCTTGTTATGTCTTCCCAGGATAACATCTTGGGAATCTCTATCAAATTATTTTCGAAGTCCGCTTCGAATAAGACTGTTTGTCCTTCTGGCGGTGCTTCAACAATACATCTTGGCTCCAGAGTTGTCTTCATGATTTTATAATTTATTCGCCATATTAATGCGAATGATTCTGTCATCTTCTCAACATTCAAATTCTTAAACTTGATATCCAATACTAAAGTGTTTAGTATATTTGGATCAGTTAAAGAAATTGGAAAGTTGGGATAGACATTGAAGTAGACTGGTCCTCTTGCTAAGTTTGCTTCAATAAGCCCGAGCATAGAGTTCTTGTAATCAAGATGTCTTTTGTCTCTGAGAGCGACAAGGATTGGAATATCTAGGCCTGGTCGGTATAATGGTCTTATACCTACTTGGACAAGGCCGATGTGAAGGAATTGATAACCCTTCAACTTGTGCTGCCATAACATCTCGGAAGAGAATAGGCGTATCTTTTCTGGATTGTTGACGATTGGAATTGTTCGTTCAACAATCTTAATTCATTTCATTTGATTGAAGATCCCTGTGTCGTAGATTAACGAAGGATCAACTTTTGGGACATTCCATTGAACAATTGATCTTTCAATGGATTGAATGGATGACAGTGTATTCTTAATATTAAGATCTACACTATCTCCTTCTTTAAATCTGTGTTTATTTGCTTCTTGCATCATTTGCTGTTCAGCTTTTCCTACTCTGGTGGCTATTGCCTTCTTCTTCATTTCTTTGGCATGTCGCCTTCTTGCTTCAGCATTTGTCTTCCATTTGTTGAATAAAGTCTTCACACGATCGGTCATCCGATTGCGATATTTTCTTTTCTTTAAAAATCTGAGAGAATAGAGTGAATTCTCTTTAATAACTTTTTCTTGCTTCCTCACCTGGAATCCGTCTTCTCGCTATTAGGGGGAACGGGCGGCTTACCAACGGTCTTACGCCTTCTTCCGGGAACACCTTCAGCCCTTGCCAGACACCTAATAACCGCGAGACCAAACTGACGATAAAAGGGATTGGAAGAAAAAGTATAGTAAAAAGAATTAACAAAATTCTTTCCGATTACAAAGAGAGATTGATATCACGATCATATACCCCCCGGAAAAGAATTTGAAATCAACAAGAGAATATTGCTGAAAGTAAAAAGAATTAACTGATTTTTTTTTTGAAAATTAATTTGTAGAATTAATTTTTCTCTTTTTTTTAAGAAAATATTTAATATGAAAACCTTATAATTTGTAGAATTAGTTTTGTTAAGTTGATTGTGTCAAAGTTTGTTCCTACTCTTTAGAAATCGATTATTTTGTTATTCATACTTTGAAATCTAGAGCAAGTTTAGGATCATGTAGTTAGTGGGTTGTTATTTTTCAAACTTTAAATATTGTAATGTTTTGATTTTTCAATACAAAGGTGTTTTTGTTCTTTGCCTCAACAATTCTGGATTATTATTTTTATTGTTAAGAAACAACAACTGGTATCAAAGCCTTATTCTTAAGGGATCTGTGAGTGAGTGTGTGAGGTTGATGTGTCATGGACGTCGAAGCAAGTTCCAATTTCTCTTCAATTTCTCCACCGGTGTTTGATGGAGACAACTACCAGGTTTGGGCAGTTCGTATGGAGGCGCATATGGAAGCTTTGGATATTTTGAAGCTGTGGAAGAGGATTATGAAATTCCTGCTCTCCCAAACAATCCTACCATGGCGCAAATCAAATTGCAGAAGGAGAAGAAAACAAAGAAATCCAAGGCAAATGCTTGTTTGTTTGTTGCAGTCTGATCTACTATCTTCACTCGAATTATGACTTTAAAGTCAACATATGAGATATGGAATTATCTCAAGTCAGAGTATGAGGAAGATGAAAGAATCAAAGGAATGCGTTTGCTAAACTTGATTCGAGAATTCAAGTTGCAGAAGATGAAGGAAACATAATCAATTAAACAGTATTCTAATAGGTTATTGGGCATTGCAAACTGAATTAAATTACTTGGTTCTATGTTCAAGGATTCAAGAATTGTTGAAAAAAATTCTTGTAACAGTGCCTGAAAAATTTGAGGCATCTATTTCAGCCTTGGAAAATACCAAGGATTTGATTCAAATCACTCTTGTTGAGATTCTCAATGCTTTGCAAGCACATGAGCAAAGAAGATCCATGAGGCAAGAAGGTACTGTTGAAGGAGGCTTGCCAGCCAAGCATCATGAGATTGCAAAGAACAACAAGAAGAAAAAGTTTTTCAAGAAGAATCAAAATCCTACTGGAGAATATTCAGCCAACAACAAAGTAGGAGTCAAGAAGGGATCTTACCTTCCATGTCAACATTGTAATAGAAAGGGTCATCCTCCTTTCAAATGCTGGAGAAGACTAGGCGCCAAATGAAAAAATGTAACCAAATGGGGCATGAAGCTGTAATTTGTAGGAGCAAGAATCAACAGCAAGGTGAAAAGGCTAAGATTGCTGATCAGGAGGAGGAGGATCAACTGTTTGTGGCTACATGCTTCGTGAACAGTCAATCAAATGAAAGCTGGTTGATTGACAGTGGCTGCACCAACCATATGACTCATGACAATGAGTTGTTTAGAGATTTGAAGCCAACTAACATCACCAAAGTCAGAATTGGCAATGGGGATTACATCTCTATCAAAGAAAATGGGACTATTGCGATTGCAAGCTGTATAGGTACAAAACATATTCAGGATGTTCTTTTTGTTCCTAACATTGACCAAAATCTGTTGAGTGTAGGTCAACTTATTGAAAAAGGCTTTAAAGTTACTTTTGAAGATGAATATTGTCTTGATTAAGGATGCAACTAATCAAGATATCTTCAGAGTAAAAATGAAAGGAAAGAGTTTGTCACTCAATCCTTTAGAGGAGGAGCAATCTGCTTTTCTTCTCAAAGAGGATGTCACACAGATTTGGCACAAGAGAGTCGGACATTATCATCATCAAGGGCTGCTGCAACTAAGAGAAAATGACTTGGCACTTGATGTTCCCAAGCTTAGTGATGCAATCTCAAGTTGCAAAGCGTGTCAGTTTGGAAAGAAAAATAGGAAGCCATTCCCGACGTCAACCTGGAGAGCCACTCACAAATTGCAGCTCATCCACACGGATGTTACATGCTCTCAAAGAACCCCTTCTAAGTAGTCTTTATTATATTTCCTTTATTGATGACTTCACCAGAATGTGTTGGATTTTTTTTTCTTGAAGTTTAAATCAGAAGTAGCTCAAGTTTTTTCGAAGTTCAAAGTAAGAGTTGAGAATGAAAGTGGCTGCAAAATTCAGATTGTAAGGTATGACAATGGGAAAGAGTACACTTCGGCAAAATTTGACAATTTTGTGAAAATTCATGCATAGTGCATCAGCTTACAGGCCCTTACACACCTCAACAAAATGGAGTTAGTGAGAGGAGAAATAGATACATCATGGAGATGTCAAGATGCATGCTGCATGAGAAGAATTTGCCAAAGAAGTTTTGGGCAGTGCCGCAAATACGGCTGTGTTTCTTCAAAACAGGCATGGAACGACACCATTTGAGCATGGTATGATTACAAACCATCTCTGAAATTCCTTAAAGTATTTGGTTGTTTGTGTTTCACTCATGTTCCATAGAGCAAGCGTGACAAGCTTGATAGGAGAGCTTCACTAAGTATCTTTATAGGCTATAGTACTGTCAGCAAGGCCTATAAAATTTTCCCTCCACAAACTGAAAATATTGTTGTTAGTAGGGATGTTCACTTTGTGGAGGATGAAGAGTGGAACTGGGATAATGAAAAGAGAATGGTCAGATCATGGAAGAGCTGAAAACTCAAGTTTTCTAGTTCAAGCATCGAAGAAGAAGATGACTGGCAGAATGAAACAGTGGATGATGCTCATGTGAGAGGAATAAGATTGCTCTAAGATGTTTATTAAAGGTGCAATGTTGCTATGTTTATACCCGTCGACTATATAGAAGCAAAAAATTATCTAAGGTGGATAGCTGCAATGGAGGAGGAGCTGTCAATGATTGAGAAGAACAAGACTTGGATCCTTGTGGACAAACCTCAAGGCAAGAAGGTAATTAAAGTTAAGTGGGTGTTTAGAACCAAGCTTAACGATGATGGCTCGATCAACAAGCACAAAGTCAGGCTTGTGGTTAAAGGGTATGCCCAAATATTTGGTGTTGATTACTCTAACACTTTTGCTCCTGTTGCTAGAAAACACAATTAGGTTACTATTTATAATAGCTGCACAAAAGGGCTGAAAAGTGTTCCAGTTAGATGTCAAATCAGCTTTTTTAAATGGTGTCTTATAGGAACAAATTTATGTTGAGCAGCCCCAAGGTTTTGTAAATGAAGGTGAAGGAGATAAAGTCTATCTTCTCAAGAAGGCCCTTTATGGTCTAAAACAAGCTCCAAGAGCTTGGTATAGCAAAATTGATGAACATTTGTTGAATTTGGGATTTGTGCAAAGTCTATCAGAAACAACCTTATATGTCAAGCACAATGGTACTGACATTCTTATTGTTTCACTATATGTGTGATGACTTACTGGTTACAGGAAATAATGCAGATCATATTCAAAATTTCAAACAGGAGATGATGAAGGTGTTTGAAATGATAGATCTCGGGTTCATGTCCTACTTCCTTGGCTTGGAGATCAAGCAAAGACAAGGTGAAGTTTTCATCTGCCAGAAAAAGTATGCAAAGAAAATACTGAAGAAGTTTCAGATGGATGAGTACAAGGCAGTAAGCACCCCCAATGAATCAAAAAGAGAAGTTGTGCAAAGAAGAATGGTACTGACAAAGTTGATGAATGATATTTCAGAAGCTTGATTGGTTGCTTGATGTATCTTACAACAACAAGGCCTGATATTTTAAATGTTGTAAGTATTTTGTCTCGATTCATGCATTGTGCAAGTGAATTACATCTCAAGGCTACCAAAAGAGTTGATTCGATATGTCAAAGGCACAAGTGATTTTTGTGTTAAGTTCACAAGGAACAAGGAGTTCAAGCTGGTTGGTTTTTCTGACAGTGATTGGAGAGGTTCCATTGATGATATGATGAGCAATAGGGTATTCCTCAAGAAAAATAAGGTGCTGAATAAAGCTTCTTCCTTAAAAAAAAGGGCAAAGTCAAAAAAGTGTTAGCTGGAAAAAAAAAAGTAAAAAAAAGAGATAAAAATTTGTGTAAAAAAAAAGGGGTAAAAAAAGTTAAGACAAAAAAAAAAGAAGAAAAAAAAAAAAAAAAAAAGCTTGTTGAGTCAAATAAACAAAAAAAAAAAGAAAAAAAAAAGTCAGCATGTATACATATATAAAAAGAATAATAAAATAAGAGACAAATCTCTTCTCCCTCATCTCTCCCGGAAGCATTTTATCTTCTCCTTCACTGTCTGTGTCCAGCCGTTACCATGCTTCAGCCTTCGATGCTGCCACTTCGATCAGGGTCGACGCCCGTCTCCAGTCGACATCATTCTCTAGCGCGATTTCGACATTCGAATACCAAAAAAAATTGACTTCAAAAATAGGAAGAAGAAGAAAAGGAAGAAAGGGTTGTCGTGAAAGAAAAAAAAAAGAAAAGGGCTTACTTGCAGCCTCTTGGAGGAAGGAGAAGAAGAAGAAGAGTAGGAAGAAGGAGAAAAGAAAAAAAATGGCTGTCGTGAAATCAAGTTCATTAAAAAAAAAAAAAAAGAGTTGTCGCAGACACCAAGAAGAAGAAGAAAAAGAAGAAGAGAAAAAGAAGGGGAAGGGTTGCTACAAGTAATGTAAAAAAAAAAAATTTAAAAGAGGAAAACTTTCAGCTGCGTGAAGAAAAAAAAGGAAAAAAAAAGGGAAGAGAAAATTTCTGTTTTTACCAGAAAATGGTTAGAGCGTAAGGTTTCTTGGAGTTCAATTTTTTTTTTTTTTGGAATTCTCATTTACCCAATTTATAAAGGGGGAATTTAGATCCAAACATTGTGTAATCCAATTTATAAAGGGGGAATTTGGATTTTTGATCAAATCATAGCTTCAATTTGAAATCCTTATCAAATTAGGATTTTTAATTCAAATTATCTAAACGTCATCATTCAAATTCGTAATCACATTGGATATACCAATTTTATTTTGAACCAGGCTCTGATACCAATTGCTCTGATTCAAAATAAAATTCAGCAATTTTCTTTGCTGATTTCAAATTTTTCTCGGGGGGTATATGATAGTGATATCATTCTTTCTTCATAATCGGAAAGAATTTAGTTAATTCTTTTTACTATACTTTTCTTCCAATCCTTTTTATCGCCAGTTGGGTCTCGTGGCTATCAGGTGATTGGCAAGGGCAGAAGGTGTTCCCGACAGAGGTGCGTAAATCCGTTGGTAAGCTGCCCGTTCCCCCTGATAACGAGAAGACCGGTTCTTAGTGAAGAAGAAGAAAAAGTTATTAAAGAGAATTCACTTTATTCTCTCATATTTTGAAGAAAGAAAATATCTCAATCGGATGACCGATCGACTGAAGAATTTGCTCAACAGATGGAAATCAAATGTTGAAGCTAAAAGGCGACATGCCGAAGAGATCAGGCAAAAGGCCAAAGCCATAGAAGCCGAGAAGGCAGAAAAACAGATGATGCTATAAGCAAATAAGCATCAATTCAAGGAAGGAGATAGTGCGAGTCTTAATGTTAAGAACACACTATCATCCATCAAGGTCATTGAAAGATCACTTCTTCAATGGACCATTCCAAAAATAGATCCCTTTCTAATCTATGATACAGGGATCTTCAACCAGATGAAAGGGATCCAGATTGTCGAAAGAACAATCCCGATCATCAACAACCCAGAATCGATACGACTCTTCTCTTCAGAGATGCTATGGAAGCACAAAGTGAAGGGCTATCAGTTTCTCCATATCAGCCTAGTACAAGTAGTTATAAGACCCTTATACCGAAAAGGCCTAGATATTCCAATCCTTGTCGCCCTCAGAGACAAGAGACATTTAGACTACAAGAACTCTATGCTCGAGCTTATTGAAGCAAACGTGGCAAGAGGACCAGTCTATTTCAACGTTTATCCAAATTTTCCGATTTCTTTGACTGATCCAAATATACTAAACACTTTAGTATTGGATATCAAGTTCAAGAATCTAAACGTTGATTTGCTGATAGAAGGATTCGCTGTATTATGGTGAATCAATTACAAAATAATGAAGACAACCTTGGAGCCCCGATGTATTGTCGAAGAACCACCGGACGGACAGACAATTCTGTTCGAAGCAAACATCGAAGACTCCTTGATAGAAGTCCCCAAGATGCTAACTTGGGAAGAAATAACGAGGAAGTCCGAATGGGATTTAGAGAAGGCATTCACGCCTTCGAAACCCAAACCCAGGACTTTAACTCTTATTGAAGAAAGGATAGATGGCAGTGTCCATATTGAATTTGAAGATGAAGGTCCTTCACAGCCAAGGATAACTCACTTCGCTCCTTCCAGACATAGCGCCTCGACAAGCAGAGCAGCGCCATCTTCATCTGTAGGAGTACAAAGATCAAACTCTCTCAAGATAGAGAAGGTTGATCTATATCCAGAAATTCCTGAGATTCATTATCAAAGGAATGCCTCACCGACTCAAACCGACATGGAAGCTAATCAGCTTAACATGATCCAGAGTGACTTCCAAATAGACATAGAAGCACTAAGAAAAGATTTCATAGATCCGATTTGGGCAGAGCCTAGACGAGTATTCTTTGAGCTCTACGACGCAGAAGAAAGAGAGCAGCTCAAAGAAGAATGGAAAGAGATTATGAGAACTCTCAAAGAAAATATACCGTTTTTTGAATGGTACAAAGACCGAGAAGAATACAAAGAAAAATCGATCAATATGTTAAAGGTAGTAACGTGGCAAAACCACGAGGGGAATTGAAGTAAGTTCTACTCACCCTCCTTTAGAAGCAATTCAGTTTGAAAGCTTCAACCAAACTGTTTTAGCTTCACCCTTTAAACAAATTGATCAGAAAGAAGAAGAAAAGAATCCCTCAAAAGGGATAAGAGGTATACAACTTCAAAATAACTATACCAATAAACTCCTCTCTACTCTATTTGAGCAAATGAACATGGTAGAAGAGAAGATATTCGAAGAAGCTCCAAAGAAGGCTGTTCCCAAAGAAGGATTTGGTAGCGCTGATTCCTCAGCCCCGTACTTCAGAACAGATGTTGGAAGCTCTTACCTCGAATGAGAACCAGCCTAGACCGGTTCATTCAAGAAGTAGACAAGCGTCTAGAGAAGCTCACAATTAAGGAGCCATCGTCTCAAATTAATGTTCTTAATGATTCTGAAATAGATCAAATGATAGAAAATATGAGTCAAATAGCCTTCGTCGCAGAACACACTGACGAAGGAGCTACTGACATGCTGAAAATTCAAAATCAGAGAAGCTAGAAAAGAGACTATCTGGCAAAGCCAGCAGAGAAATTGGTATCCTAGACCTACAAGACCGGATATACAATACGAAGAAAAGGCATACGACGGAGATTCAATCTATGAATGGAACATAGATGGCCTCTCAGAATATCTGATCATGGGCGTGACCAGGAAATGTTGACGGCAAACACAGCCTACATCACAAAAGGACATACATACCATGAATCAGCAAAATTTTTATCTGCAGGATTCTCTAGCATCCTTAAAGGATGGTGGGATCACAAATACACAGAGAATGAGCGGAAACAAATCCTTCGACATAGTCAAGGAAGCCAACCGATACCGTAGGAGTCCATGAAGGCCCTGCTGAATCCTCCACAGGAGCATCGTCTTCCACAACTACGACTGCGACAACTCGTCAGATCATAGAGGAAGATGTTGAAGATGTTGTTGTAACTCTGACCCATGCAATTGCAAAGACGTTCTTGGGTAAGATCAGCAACTTTAGAATTTTGTCTAGTATCTTTCTAAATAATCTTAGATGCCCAAAGCTCCAAGATTTTAGATGGTACAAAGATACATTCCTTGGAGAAGTCTACAAGTTAGATTACTGCGAAAGCGACGATTGGAAGCAAAGATTTGTTACCAGACTTCCTAGTTTATTCCAGTCTCAATTACTCGTTCATATGCAACAGCTTAATGGGGGAACTATACCTTAGAAAGAGCTTTCATACGGAGACATTATCCAAAATGTTATCAACTTTGGAACAATCCAATGCCTCCAGCCAAAAGCATATGAAAAGGCCAACACAAGCGCCAACAGAAGAAAAGAGCTGGGACATTTCTGCGACATGTATAATATACAGCCGCAAAGACAACCCCCATCTCAATTGGAAAAGAGAAAAGTCAGAAAAATCAGAAAGTTCTCCAGGCCGCAAAAAGGATATACGTGACCAAACGTATATCGGGAGTCTAAGGGATACAAACGAAAGATAACTCGGGATTATCCAAGAGAAACCCAGCATAAGCAAGAAAGAAGGCACAAGAAATTTGGAAAACAAATTCAGTGCTACAAATGCAAGAAGTATGGACATTATTCAAACAAATGTCCCCTGAGAGGAAAAATCAATGAGCTCCAGATCGACGAAGACCTCAAGAAGGAATTGCTAATAGCCTTCGGATCGGACTCAAGTGACTTCTCAGAAATTGAGGAAGATTCCAATGATGACCTCCTAGAAATTAGAGAGTCATCAGATTCCTATTCCTCAAGTGAAGGAGAATTCAAAATCCAACACAAAAGAGACTGTGAAGGAGGTAAACTTTGTGGTTGTTTTAACTGTATAAATGTTATAACCAACGACCAAGAATTTCTCCTAGATCTTGTCGAAAAGATTCCTGAAAAAACCATGAAGGTTGCAATCCTCAAGCAATTAAAAGAATCTCTAAAGAAAAAACCCTAAAAAAATGAAGAGGAGTCAAAGAAGAAGGATATCGACCTAAACGTAAAGCCCATCACAATGGAAGACGTCTTTGGAAGATTTGAAGAAATAAAGAAGGTCACCATTCAAGACCTACAATTTGAAATCAACAACCTCAAGGAGGAAGTTTCAAAATTAAAGCAAAGTCACAAAGCGAACTATATGAAAATTACTTCAAAAATTACTTCCTTGAAAAAAGGAAAGCAGAAAGTTGAGGAAACCCCAGCAGAACTCAAGATTGAAGAAGGAGTATTCGTAAATGCAATTACCAGAGTACCATACCAAAAATGGTATACCGAGGTAACTCTACAAGTTAAAATTTTTACGATAACTCTTATTACTTTGATTGACTCAGGAGCAAATCAGAACTGCATCCGTGAAGGTCTCATTCCCTCGAAATACTTCGAGAAGACAAAAGAAGTTCTTAGAGGAGCCAGTGGAGCACCTTTAAAGATCTTGCATAAGTTACCTAAGATACATATCTGCAAAGAAGGGATATGTTTCGTAACTTCATGCCTCCTTGTCCAAAACCTGAGCCAAGCCATGGTTTTAGGGATGCCATTCCTGACTCAATTATACCCCTTAAGAGTATCAGAAGAGGGTATCCATACCCAATTACTGGGACGAAAAATTCTGTTCGAATGGATCAAACCAGTTCTTACTCATAAAGTCCAACTTATGAGTAAAGACAATCAGTTGAATGCGATTGACCTTAAAGAAAAGCAAATTGCTTTCTTAAAGGAAGAAATCAGCTATAAGAGGATAGAAGAAAATCTCCAGCAAGAAGATATATAGAAGAAGATTCAAGTCTTAAACACAAAGATTTGAAGAAGAAGTCTGTTCAAATCATCCCAACGCATTTTGGGATAGAAAGCAACATGTGGTGGAATTGCCATATGTCAAAGGTTTCACAGAAACCTAAATTCCAACAAAGGCAAGGCCAATACAAATGAATTCAGAACTGTTAGAGCATTGCCGAAAGGAGATCAATGACCTCCTTCAGAAGAAGCTGATCAGACCATCCAAGAGCCCTTGGTCGTGCGCAGCATTCTATGTCAACAACCAGGCATAAAAGGAGCGTGGTGTGCCCCGTCTGGTAATAAATTACAAACCCTTAAACAAAGTTTTGGAATGGATTAGATATCCAATTCCTAACAAAACAGATTTGTTGAAAAGAATTTCAGGATCAAATGTATTTTCGAAATTTGATATAAAGTCAGGATTCTGGCAAATTCAAATTGCAGAAAAAGATCGATATAAGACTGCATTCAATGTTCCTTTTGGACAATATGAATGGAACGTCATGCCATTCAACTTAAAGAACGCTCCATTTGAGTTTCAAAAGATCATGAATGATATTCTTGATCCGATCTCCCAGTTTTTAATTATCTATATCGATGATGTTTTAATCTTTTCATCGGTATAGATCAACATTTTTCTCATTTGAGGAAATTCATAGATATTATTAAATATAATGGTTTAGTAATATATGTTTCAAAAATCAAATTATTTCAAACAAAGATATGTTTCCTTGGATTTGAAATTTATATGGACCAAATAAAACCCATACAAAGGTCCATTGAATTTGCAGACAATTTTCCAGACTAGATTTTAAACAAAACCCAATTACAAAGGTTTTTGGGCTGTCTCAATTATGTCTCAGACTTTATTAAGGATCTGAGGCCCATTTGCAAGCCACTATTTCAAAGGCTTAGAAAGAATCCAAAATCCTGGACAGCTGAGCATACACAAGCTGTAAAAAGGATTAAAACTTTAGTCAAATCAATTCTCTGTTTGAGTCTTGTCAATCCAGAGGCATCTTTGATAGTGGAGTCTAACGCATCCGATATCGAATATGGAGGAATCCTCAAGCAGTCCTTGGATGATCAAGAACAAATAGTGAGATTTTATTCTGAAGTATGGAATGATACCCAAAAAAATTATTCGACGATTAAAAAAGAAATTTTGGCCATAGTTTTATGTGTCCAAAAATTTCAAGGAGATTTAATAAACAAAAGATTTAAAATTAAAACGGATTCTCAAGCATCCAAATTTGTTTTAGAAAAAGATGTCGAGAATTTAGTTTCAAAACAAATATTTGCAAGATGGCAAGCGATTTTATACTGTTTTGATTTCGAGATTTTGCCTATAAAAGGCATTCAAAACCCACTTGCAGATTATCTCTCAAGGGAGTTCCTAACTCCAAAACTCTCTCTCCCCTCTTCTTTCTCCCTCTCCAAAAGTGATCGGAAAGAAGATGAGCAGTCGAAAGGGCAAAAGCCCGGCTACCCCCGTCTCAAAAGGCAAAGAAAAGGCCTCAACTTCTCAAAATCCTGCTCCGATGACATTATATCAATATGCTTTAGACTCTGATTTCACACCAGTGGTCAGATCTAGAGACAGAAGATCTACTGGAATTGTGATCAGAGATTCAATGGAACCATCAACTCCACCTCCAAGGCCATCGGCCAACCTTAACCGTCCGAGAAGACGATCTGTCTCTCCGACATCTCAAAGTTCTAGAAGAACTGTTACTCCATCCGTTGCTCCCTCTCAACAGGGATCAACTTCGTCTCAAAGACCGACAACCTTTTCCACTGCGGTTGTCCCTCAAACTAGGTTTATCCCCAAGCCGGAGATAAAAACCTATTTTCAAAAACAAGTTCAAGTCTCAGAACCCCTGGTAGAACCAGAGTTTGATGGTAACTCCATAGTGGAAGTTATCAAAAATATGTTTCCCCAAGACTTCATGTTCATGTCGGAAGAAATGGGAAAAACCAAAAAATTCTATGAATTCATTCTCGTAGATACAAGATCGTTCGAGATAACTCATATCCCAGACCGTGAAGATCCGACCAGGATCGCCTTCTCTAAATTCAAGATTTTCAAAGTCCTTACTCCATCTCACTTGAATCAGAGTATATTCACGCCAAGAGCATTCTCGAAGCCATTCAAGCCACAGTCATACATATACCGTGACTACATCAGAGCATGGTATAACGTTATGTGGTACATCAGATATGACCACTCTTGGTTCATTCAATTTTGCCAAAGAGCACACCGTATGGAATTCCCATACTGGTTCATCAATTGGTGGAATGCCTTCGGTTTGACGGAGGATATTTTTCCAACTCCGATTCAAGAGTCATACCATTTCTTTGTCCAAAACGTTCAGAGAAATGAATTCCCCACTCTGTTTCGATTTTGTCTCAATTTCAAAATTTCCTGGATTCTATGCTGGAACTTCCAGCTGGAAGAAAGAGAAGGACTCAAAAGACTGTACAAAGTCATCAAAATCAAATGGTGGGAAAAATATGACATCACCCACGTCCGACTCAATGAGGTTAAAGAATGGTTTGCCGAAAACGGTGAACATCTTAACCAAGTTCAACTGAGTTCAGAATTCCTGAACACCCGATCTCAGATTATATCGAGATTGGCTCAAACAACCTCTAACAATGAATTCCAGAGAGTTCTCAATTCTGCTAGAAGCAGAGCTTCATCTTCCTCCCATGGCGGCATACCATCTGATGAGGAAGAGACTCATTACGATCTAGACAATCCTTTTCTAGATTCACAACCCCCATGAGTCTAGTATATATATATATATATATATATATATATATATATAAGAGGTATATTTCTTTTCATGTATATTCTTCATCCCTCTTGTACATTTTTAATTACTTTTCTATATGTTTTTCATCTTTTCCTGTACATTCGACACCTCACTTGTAAATTTTGTTTCTTCTTTAGTGAATGTTTCAATAGTTAGCTTTGAAGCATTTACTTTTCCCTGTACATTCTTCTTAGATCTTGTAAATTTAATTTTCTTTTTAGGTTAACGTTGAGGTCTGTATATTCTTGTAGTTTTATATTTTTCAAGATTTTGTTCATTAGGAAGAAAATCTTTTCTCTGTATAGATTTTTGAGTCTGTAAATTAATAGTATGTATAGTGTCAAGTGTATAGGATCCCTTGTATAATTCTGGATTCTGTATTGTACATGGTAAAATCATTATCCACTTCCAGTCCAGTGACAACGCTTCAACAGAGCAGATGGCGTAATAAGTCTCTTCTGAGTTGTTACTTGGAAACAAGTTAGCGTAATTAGCCTCTTTAGAGTTGCTTTTTGCTTCAGTGAAAGACTATTGCTTGAAGATATCAAAGACTGAAGATGAGGACCTGCTGCGGATCTTTAGGAGTTGTGTTCCCGGTAGTAAGTCGCGAGGTTTGCGCAGTGAATCCGTTGGTAAGCTCTCCGGTGTATCCTTGCCTCTTTAGCAACCTTGAAGTATATGATAAAAGCAATAATGAAAGACTAACGCATCACTTTAATAAAGCTACTTTATTAAAGATGAAAGGACAAGCACAACTGGATGATAATGATGAAGATTCGTTTTTATCTTTTCTTTTTCAAAGTTTACTTTTCTTTTTGTCATTTTATAACCATTTTTACTTTTATTCTTTTTTAAAGTTACTCATTTTTAAAGTTGTTTGTTTTATATGCTTTTGTAAAGTAGATTTTACTTTTTAGAAAGTTGTTTGTCACATTGAGAAAGATGGAACCAATCAGGGACATGTCCTGTCGGTTTGAATCTTATCTCTTAGTTAGCTTGATTCAATTTTCATTTCAAATCCGGGGTTTATAAAAGAATTCCGAGTTGTAGAAGATAGGCATCGAGAAATATTCACAAGCTTCTCTTGTGCGATATTTACTCAGCCTTCCTACTCCCAAAACCCTTTGTAATCAATTCGATCATAATTCTCTTTTGCCATTTAAAGCAATCAAACAATTGGTATCAGCGCCTGGTTAATTTTCCATGAGCATTGGTTGTCAAAATTTGGGCATAATCCAAATTTCACCCCAACTCAAAATTTTAACTAAAATTCAAATTCAAATTCAAATTCACATTCCATCCATATTCAAGAACCTATCCAAAGTTAAAAATCATGATAGAATTTCAATTTTGCTTCAAATTAAAATTTGGGCATATTCCAAATTTTGTCCCAAATAAATTATGAATTTAAGTCATTGATCTCAAATCAAGAAAGTTTGGGTACAATCGTAGGTCAGTCCCAAATCAAATTTATGTGAAATTCAAAATAAAAAAAGGTTATGCTTCAAATTCATGTCAAAATTGGATAGAGTTTGGGCACTACTCGAATTTCAATTTGGAATCAAATCCAATTGAAATTTAAATCAAAGTTGGTCGCCAAGCAAGAAAAAAATCAAAATTTTGTCCAAAATTCAAAATTTGATTGATTGGCGTAAAAAATGTGTAAAAAAAATCAAAAATTTGAGCCAAATTCATATTTTGATTAAATTGACTTGTTAAAGGGAGCCAAGATTAGGAACAAAAAAACTTACATTTTGGCTTAAAACTATCTTTTTCGAGATTCACCTACACATACTTATGTATAAATCTCGAAAAGGAGGCATTTGTTGACTAAGAAATTTCTGTCAATCTCCAATTGCCACGACATTATTCTAAATTAATGATGAAGCTACAAATAATTAAATTTGGGACCAATTATAAATTGATATGTGCCCCAAATTTAATTTGAAGACAAAAATTGACAAATCCTAAATTAAAATGCCACATGTCTTCATTTGACCAAATAATTAAAATTAATTTGGTCAAATATGATTATATGAAATTTGGGTCAAGGTAAACAAAACTCAAATTCAAATGGTTAGACCCAAAACTAACAAAGCCCAAGTCCAATGGTTGGGCCTAAAAGCCATTATGGCGCAAGTCCACATGCCCATGGAAAGCTCTATAAATAGAGGAGCTGTAACAATCGAAGAAAAAAAAAAGAATTTTTATTTTATTTATTTTATTGGTTTTTTTTAAAACCCTTTTTGAATTAGGGTTTTATCTTTTTTTTTTTTTTTTTAAATTAGGAGATAAATCTCTATTTTCTTTCTTTTTTTTTTTATTTTTAAAAAAGAGTTTTTTTTTTTTAAAAAAAGAGAAGATATCTTTTAAGGGTTTTGATTAGAGTTCTTTTAAAATGGGTCTCTTAAGCCCTAACTTTTTTGACAAAACCTTTTGACGACAAAAAAAGAGAGAACAAAGAAGACGTTTTGTAGTTTCCTCTCTAAAGAAAAAGCTGTAAGTTTTCTTCCCTTCCATTTTCAAGTTTGTTTTCTTCCTTGATTGAATCTTTCTTGGAAAATTTTGGGTTTTGTTTTCATTCTTGATTGTTTAAAATGAAAAGATTTTTAAAATCTTTTGCCCTAAAAAGTTTTTTAGGTTTTTTTTTTGTTTTAATTTTTTATCAAAGTTTTTCATCTTATGGCTTTTGGATTAAATCGAAGGTTTTGATAAAGAAATTTTTTTCAGAATTTTGCAGCTTTTATTTTTCCCTACATTTGGGACTGTTTTGAGTATTTTTTGGGTTCTTTTAGCACAAGAAAGTTTACCAAATGTTTTGAAATGTAATTTATACTTTTAATTTCTACATGAAAAGAGTATGTTTTAAAGGTTTTTACATCAGTTTTATCCAGATTTTTCAGATCTGATTTTGGTGTTAAAAAGTTGCAAGTCTTGATTCTTTTAATGTTAAAATCTTGAAGAATTTTGTTTTATGAAACATAAAATTTTCTTGGTTATTTCTCTATAATTTATGATAGTTTTGAAGGTTTTAAAAGTTGTAGGATTAAAAATTTGTTTGGTATTTTATTTCGTATTGAAAAGTATTGATTTTACCGATTTTAATACGTTTTTAATTGGGTTTTAAAGTGTTTTTAACTCAGTTTTTTTTCAGTGCTGTTTTTTTGGTCCAAGAACCCTATTTTCCCTAACTTTTTATGCAGAAAATTGTTTTGAATGGGAAAAATTGGGTAGATAAGATTGTCTATATTTTAGATAAGCTTTTGGACCGTTAAGATAGAATTTTGGTTTATGATCAATGAAGTATTGGATATGTTTGGACATCTAGGAAAAGTTGATGATTGTTCAAGAAAGTGGATTAGATTTGGAATTGAGATTGAGATTAAGAATTGTAGGATTATCGATCGAGGTAAGTAGTTTCTACATCCCTTCCAAAATAGAAATTTTAGTACAATTATGTTTTGAATATTGTTTATTTGACAAATGTTTAAAAGTATGTTTGGTATGATTTGAAATTGATCAAAAATTATTTTATATGCTTTAAAGTGTTTTGCTATTTAAAAGTATGTTTGCCATTTTGGGTAATTTGAAATAAATGTGCTTTGATTGATTTTAAAATAAAGGTATGTTTTGGTTTTGAATTTGAACGGTTGATTGGATTAATCTTTATTGAAATTGTTATTTGAAACTACATGTTTTGTTTCAAATGTTTACAAAAGAATTTTTATCGATTTGATAAGGGCTATCCAGATATGCCAAATTTCTGTATTGAGAATACTTTGCTTATTTGTGGTAGTAGCCTAAATTGGAATTGATGGAATTATTCTGGCTTATTTGTGAGAAGACATATTTGTGAAGCCCTGCAACTTCAGGTACAGTTAATTTCCATCCTATGTTTGTATTTGTGGTGAACGTTTAAATTCTTTGTTTAAAGTCGACTCGAGGAGTATCGAATTTTAGTGGGTAAATTTAAGTAATTAAGTTTTTATAACTTTAGATAAAGAATTTCGAATTAGATCAAATCTCTTTTTTTTTTTGGAAACTCGCTTTTACCCAAAGATTTGATCCTAAATCTTTTATTTTATTTGTTTTAAATATTGGGCTTTTTGTTTAAGAAGGAAAGAAAGAAAGATTTCTTTTAGTTATTTCATTCAAAGATAGCCCTCATTCCTCAAATTTCTTCTTATTCTTCTCCTCATTCACGCCGACAGCCCCTCCTTCCCCATCTCCTTCGATTTTTCTTCTTCTTCTCCTTCTCCGGCCATAGCTCCGGCGCTCTTCAGCCAGCGTATCCCTCCGGCAAACCCACGCACGCGCGACGCCTCAGCAAGCAAACAACGAGATTTCTATTGCAGCAACAGCACGAAATCCAGACGTTTTCTCCCTTTTTGTTGAGGTTTGTCACATACCCTTGCCAAATAAACCTTAGTTTTGGATTACCCATACCCTAAATACCTTTGATTTGTAATTTTATCTTGTTTGGACTCAAAACAACCCAGATTTGAAGCGGTTTTCTGCAAAAACGGGATTTACAGCAGACCAACGTGAGTTCCTTCTTGTTTGACGAGGCTTGTCACTTACCCATGCCTAATCGACTTTAGTTTTGGATTACCCATGTCTTAAACATCTCTTATTTGCGATTTTAGCTTGTTTGGACTTCGAATAGTCCACAGTCGAAGCCACTTACTGTCAAAAAATGGGATTTTACAGCAGAGTTTCAGTCAGTTTGGCACTGTTGGGTTGATTTGAACACTCTCGAACACCAACCAACAGTAATTCGAGCTCGTTTGGATTAGTTCAGTAAGTTCCAATAAGTTTTAGCAAGCTTTTAAATCCTTCGAACTCATATTAGATGCTATAGATTAAGTTCTAACTCTTGTAACCTGCGTTCGTAGATTGGACTTAATTTAGAGCACTCGAGTAAGCTCAAAGTTCTCTTTAGGTAAGAAAATCCTTCCAAACGCTCCTTTAGTTTCAATCTAGGCCTTGGAGATGTTTTCTAACTTCTAAATCTTTAACTTATCGTATAGGAATACCTTGGAATATTCTAGGAACGGGGTAAGTAGAATTCTACCAGTTGGGTTTGATTGTTGTTTGCTAGCATGTTGTGTGTTCTTAATTGCTTACTTATGAATATCTTATTGCATTGAATTGGTTGGTGACTTTGAATATGTTTATTATGCTACGATGAGTTGGTAACCGCATGTCGTTAGGTTTCCCTTGTGATAAATACCTTACCATGTTGAGTTTGATTAATCTAGCGATAATGAGTCATTGGCATCGGTTGCAAAAGCATGTTATAGTTGTTGTGTAGGTTGGCATAATCATGAACTAAAAGCATGATGCGTAGGATTCATGCATTATAGTAAGAATGAGTGAGGTTAGGGAACCTTATACGAGATAAAAGAAAATGGAGTGAATACAAGTGTGCCTTGAGTAAAAGTGGTCAAGGGTCAATACGTTGTTAGACATCGAGGCCTTGGGTAAAAATGGTCAAGGGTCGATGTGACTAAGTCATCGTTTTCCTTGGGTAAAAATGGTCAAGGGAGCGATGCACAGTTCGAGGCCTTGGGTGAAAATGGTCAAGGGTCGAACGCTGAGCACCGTAGAGAGTCGTTGAGGCCCTGGGTAAAAATGGTCAGGGGTCGGCGGGTCTCGAAAGGATTAGTCTCAGGTAGCTTTTGAGGGCTAGACAGGAGTAGTGTTAGTGACTCGGCGAAGTTTGAATGAGTATGATGAGCTTGGGTAGTGATTCCGTATGCATGAGATAAACAAGGTTCATTTGTGAGTATAGCTCAGTGGTTTAAACATGTTGCATATGATGATTGTGTGAGTTGCATATCTAGCTTATTATAGTAAGCATGCTGAATGTGGCTCTTCAAGTGTGAGCTACTTACCAGTACGTGTTATGTATTGATTCACTACCAGGTTTTGCAGGTGATGACGTATGCTACGACCTTGGTGATGCTGAGGAGGAGGCATGAGAGAAGAAAGGCCATAGTTAGATGTTTACTCATAACGTAGTCGTCTCGTTGTTTTTAATGTAACCGAATTATGGTTATAGTTGTCTTAGGCTTATGGTTTTCGTACTGTTGTTCTTTTTTTTTTGGTAGGTCTTATGTTTGAGTTGGAACTTATGATAAGATTGTTAGGATGCCTATTAGGTTGTTTAAATTTTGTTTTGATTTGATATGAGTTGTCGGGAGATTCCGAACTTTTGGTATTTATCTGATTGGAGTTTGGAATGGTTATCTGGTTAAGGAAGTGCAAATTCTTGTTTAACAGGAGCTAGGAAAATTTTGGGTAACTCATAGTTACGCCGTTATGCTGCCGAAATTTTTGAGGCATACCAGTTGTAAGTTAGTAGCGTTCCCTAGAATAGGCTAAATTTTGGGGCCGTTACAATATTTGTGGGAAGGCACAGTTTGTGGTTTGGCATTCATTTAGAATGAAGATTCATGTGTGTGTTATTCACTCACGTGGCCTCACACTTAAGAATTATATTGATTGTTATGGTTGATTTTATCGACATCTCTGACTGATTGAAGCTTATTTGTGGGAAGGCACAGTTTGTGGTTTGGCAGTCCTTTGGAATGAAAATTCATGTGTGTGTTTCACTCACATGGCCTCACACTTAAGTAATTGATTTGAATGTTCTGGTCGATTTTTATCGACAACTATGATTGAATGTTCTGATTGATTGATTGGTGTTACCGACGGGTAACCATCATATATGTTATGAGGGCTACCCAAATAATGCATATTCCCACTCTGATATTTGAAAGTAATGATTAATTGAAAGTACTGTTTGAATTGAAAGTTTCGATATTTGAAAGTTTGGTTAAATGAAAGTTTTGTTCCATTGAAGGTTTTTTTTTGTTTTTCGAAAGTTTTGATTGAACGTTTTAATAGTTGTATTAAAAGTTTTGCAAGGATATTTGTATTTTGTTTATGATTGTTTTAAAAGAAAATAACCGAATGAATATTTGATTTTTGATTCAACTATTGAAATGATTTGTTAAACTAAATTTCTATGTTTTGTTTTGAAGAAAATGAATTTCTGAACTTGATGTTGAAATTGCTTATTGAGTATTTTTGTACTCATTTTTGTTTTCCTAAAATGTTTTCAGACGAAGGATCAAGTAATAGTCTCGAAAGAAGTGAAGTTTAGCACTCTGGCACAAGACTTAGAAAGTTGTTATGGATTCAATAATTTCTTTTAGAAATCCTTTGTAAGAAATTACTTTAGCTGAATTTGTTTAAGTCTATTTTAGTTTTGATTGTTATGCTTCCGCATTATTGTTAGAATGACCATATTGAAAAATCCGGGCTAATACAGTTGGTATCAGAGCAATGGTTTGAGGTTCTGTAGACTTCAATGCTGTAAGGTTAACCAATTGTTATAGGACTTCATGCCAGAACATTAGGTTTGGATAATTCATAAGAATACTGATTTCTTATTAAAAATAACTTCTTCTATGGTTATCCTCTTAATCATAGTAAAGTTATGGTGTCTTTCCTAGTACATGTTTGTTGTGAAATCCTTTTTGAGGCTTTGACATGAAGGTCCTTCTTGAAAGAGATTTGGTCTTTTTGTCTTGAGAGATATTTGGTAGTATGGTGTTGACATAAGAAGTCAATAGAATTACTAGTAGGAATTCTCTTGTAGCATAAAGTGAACTTCTATGTCTATGTTCTTTAAGGAATTAGAACTCAATAGAGTTTTTCTAAAGGTAGCGTGTTGAAGTTTTGGTTAGAAGCTAGAAACTTCCACCACTCATGCTGAAGAACAAGATAGGACCTCTGTACATGAAGAATAGATTGAAGAAATTGAACTTTTTGGAACTAAGTTTATCCATTGCATTTAACACTATTCGATCCAATTCTATCAAAGACACAAAATCATAGGAATAAAGGCAGTATAGAACTTAAAACTCTCGTGCATAAGGCGAGCGGATCTGCATCACAAAAACTTCTGCTCCTTCCAAACCAATTCTCAAAGACTTCCTCTCATTCTTCACCACTTTCACTGCCTTGCTTTTATCAAAAAAAGAAATGCATAAATGAAATGACGATGCAAAAGTTGAGAAGGAAAGTACCTGAAATCAAATGGAGACGACATTGGTTGGAAAAGTGAAGAATAAATCGATAAGCAAGGAGTGAGAGTGAGAGGTGAAGTCGACGATTCAACGAGCAAAGAGTGAAAGAGTGAGAGGTTACTTGTGATAGGAATGAACTCTTCATCCCACAGTGGAAACATTGGATCGTCTTTGATTTTATTTAAAATTAAACTAAAAATAATATTAATTAAGAAAACTTACTTTTGAGATAAATATGGACAATATTCTGGCGGGTTTTTATCTCCTCCACAAAGTCTTCCTGGCTATGACTCTAACACAAGATCAATGCTTGTGGAAGCCTCTTGAAAGAAAATCCTCAAGGGATTGGATAGGAAAAAGTCTAGAGAGAATTCTTTAATTCTCTATTGAGGAGATGTGTATTCTATGAAGAATGTCTAATTACTCACTCCTAGGGTCCTATTTATAGTGGTCTAGGGAAGATAATTAAATAATATATTTTAATATCTAATGTATTAAAATATATTTATCTAACTAATTTGAATCTTATTCAAACCTTTTAAAATTCTCCTACGACATCTATTTCCTAATTTGAATCCAATTCAAATTTAATAAATATCTTTTCTTTAATGTATCTAATATACATTAATTATTTTAATATTTAATGTATCAAATACAATAAATATATTTTCCTCTTTTATATTTAATATATCTAATATATTAAATATTAATTTGAACACTTCAAATTAAATATTAATTTGAACATTTCAAAATTTTCTTTCAACTAAATTGATCTTTTAGTGTTACTATGAGCTAGCAAGGGGACCTTATGGACCTACAGATTATAAGCTCCAATGATACAAAATTAATTAATTAAACTCTTTAATTAAACAATTTTCATTCATTAATTCTAGAGTCACTCCACTATAGACCTAAAGTTGCACTCTTATGCACTGTAGGACAAGTTGTGTCCATTGATATAATCACTACATGCAAGTCAATCCTTCACTAGTTGTTTGTAATTAAAGATGGTTCAAAGTCCGTTTTACCCCTGTAATTACATATTGCATCTTAAGTACCACTGGTCCTCTAATGAACAATTTGTTTATGATCCAACCATAAACTAAGTCTCTCTCGGGCCATTGAGAGGGTGGGACCCCATTGTTCAAGTCCCGAAACCAGCACTTAAGAGAACTACTCATCTACTTATCCTATATGGGAAGGAGTGAATTTCATCTTGTGAGATTATGTTCCCAGCTCCCTATTTGGTCAAGTCCCCAAAATGGTAGACATATTGAATCGGCTATAAAAGCCACTATCACCCATGCAAATCAAAGGACAAGCCCTCACAGGAAGGAGTTCATAACTCACTCAGGATTAAGATTGAGTCGCATATGATCATCCTAATGAAATATTAATCTTCTCAATTAATAGATTTATAAAGAGATATTATATATTTCATGGTCCAAACTTATACAAACTCATTGTATAGGATACCTCCACTCACATGTCTCCACATGAACAATTTGGATCAAATCATCTGTAACTATTACAAAGTGGGCCGTATCAATAGTGTTGCCAGGATAAGGCACCCAACCTTATCCATATACTATGACCCTTTAGGTTATTTCTTGAACATAATCCTCCTGTATGTCAACCACATACTGTTCAAGATTACACTAATAACCTTGGATTTTTCATATAATGGATAATATTATATTGTAAATAAAAATTATTATTAATTATTAAATAAATTATTAATTATGAGGCTTAGGGCATAAATCCCAGCAACTTGAAGTCGAAGACGAGTATAAAAGAGAAGATGAAGTGAAGTCGAGCTGAAGAGAATCGATGATGAAGTCGAGCAGAGGAGAATCACAATCAAACTATCGAAGATGAAGAGGTTGAGTGACACACGATGGTTTTAATTTAGGGCTAGGGCTTCGTTTAATATATATATATATATATTTATTAAAAAAACATAATTTCGATTCTGTTCGGTTCAGATTGAACCGAGCCAAAAATTTGCCAACTCGAGAACCTAACCGAAAATTCGCTTCTCTAAAACATCAACCCAACCCAAACCAAAAAAAAAAAATTTAACCCAACCCAATCCTTACGGTTTGGGTTGGGTAGTCTGGGTTGTTCGGGTTACCGAGTTATTTGTACACCCCTATTTATGTGATTTTAATTAAAATAAAAAGTGATTGTACTAAAATTTCATATTAGTTAAAAGCAAATATATTACGATTGATGTTGCAATTCGAAAGTTTAACTTATGAATGTAGTCTTTATAATTTTTCAAAATTTCATTTTAGTTCGTATATATGTGTTGAATAATAAATTTTGGCCAATCACAAATTGTCATGTCATTAATTTAAATTAATGATAAAATAAATTTGGAACCACTTACAAATTTACACGTGTCCTAAAATAAAATTAAAAGACATGAAAAATTGGCGAATCAAATGATGCCACATGTCTAGTATTGATCCCTTTGATGACTTAAGTCAGTCCAATCAAATTATGACACATGGCAGTTGGACCACGGTAGTGTAGTCCGAGATCATTAAAAAAAGAATTGGGCCAAATTTAAATAATTCAAGTTTATTGAAAATGATTGAATTAATCTTAAGCCCAAGTCCAAAAGTTGGGCCTAAAGTCAACCAAGCACAAGCCCATACAAGGTCTACAAAACTCTATAAATAGAGGAGGTCACCTTTCATTTGAGGTCATTCAAAGGAGTCAAAATCCAGAGCATTCAGCCAGAGAATTCAGAGTCTTCAAGAGTCAGAATTCAGAAGCTTCAAGTTCAGTCAGAGAATCTAGAGAATTCAGAAGATCCAAGATTCAGAATTTAGAAGATTCAACGACTGGAAGGCTTCAACATATTGATTGTCTCTTCACCAACTACAAATCGAAGATTCAATCTCCCTCCATCTGAGAACAAGCTTGCCAGCCCTCAGATCAAAATCTACATTCCGAGAGAAAGCATCAAAGGATTATATATTAGAGACTGTAACACTACTCCAAATTCAATAAAAATTAAGTTCATTTCCACGACATCAAATTTCTTCGAAAATCTCGTGTGAACAATATGATTTAGTCATGTCTTACAAATGGACTCTATTTCCACTATGTTGATGGGTGCTCGAATTACTGTTTGGTGTGAGATTGCATAAGCTATTTTCAATAAAATAGTAAATGATTCTCAAGGTTACCACTTTACCAAATTTATGAAGGAAAAGAAGAGATAACTTCCAATGACTGAAATGTTTAGAGTAGTTGAATATGATGTGGGGATTTTTTGGTACAAAAATGGACATTCATCGCTATATTAAATATATGATGCACATTTATAAAAAAAAGACAATGAGCTAATGTTTTTTGTTTAATTGTTTGTGTTAGTTAATTGTATTATGATTTAGAGCTGAGTAAAAATAAAGAAAATGAATAGCTTTTCAAGTAAATAAAATATATGAATTTCATATCTTAGTCTTGAGATTGTGGAGGGACTCAATAGACTTATTTCATAAAATTGAAGGCATTGATTATCCGATTTTGAAACCTACACAATTTCCAAACATGGGGACCAAAAAAGTAATTTACCTTTAAAAAAAGTGAATGAAAAATAAAAGAAAATTAAGATAAGACGGGATTCAAAGTTTGTTATATATATATATATATATATATACAGATAAAAAAAATTCCTTGTTTGGAAAGTTGCAATAAATGATTGAGTGTATTCTAGTATCATGACCCCACCACTACTAAGCATAGCGGACTTTTTAGAAAAATAAGGGTATTTTCAAAAGTTATTAAAAAAACAAGTAAAAAACAAAACAATTTCCATGTTTTCCCACTCCCGCCCTTCTTCTTTCTTCAAAATTCAAACGGAACCATTTTTCTTTCTTTAAAATAAATATTTAACAAACCATCAAATCTATCAATCATTTATTTAATTTTTTTTCTTTAAAATAAATGTTTAACAAACCATCAAATCTACCAATCATTTTTTTATTAATTTTTTTTAGGGTTAATTCATCCGCACCCAATCATTCTTTTAATTATTGTTTTTTAAAACACATTCACCAATCATTTTTTTTTTAATTATGAACTCCAAAAAAATATATTTTTAATAATTTTTTAAATACATTTACCAATCATTTTTTTATTAAGTCTTTTTTTGAAATATTTCTTGCTCATTTTTTTTAATAACTATTTTTTTTTTCAAATACATTAACCAAACATTTCATTTTTATAGGCTTCTTCTTTTTCCATTTCTTTGATTATTTTTCCATTTTTATTTTAAAAAATATTTCTAAACACTTCACTTTTATAGGATATAAATGAGATATGCTTATAAACTACAATCGTGAAGTGAATGTTTTTTTGTTATTTAAATCTTTAATCCAGATGAATAAAAGATGTAACAACCGAAAAAAAATATTATATTATTTTATTTGTTTTATTAATTTTCTAAAACCTTTTTAAATTAGAATTTTATCTTCATTTTAAATTAGGAGATAAATCTTTATTATCTTTTTTTTTTAAAGAGAAGATAATCTTTTAAGGGTTTTATTTAGAGTTCTTTTTAAAAGATCTTTTAAGCCTCTAACTTTTTAACTAAACATTTTGACAGCAAAAAGAGAGAAAAAAAGAAGATGCTATGCAGTTTTCTCTCTAAAGAAAAACCAGTAAGTCTTCTTCCATTTTATTCTTGAGTTTTGTTTTCTTTATTTCCTGATTATTGAACTTTTGTTGAACAAGTTTTAGGTTTTGATTATTGTTTGGTTTTCATTCTTGATTGTTTAGAATGAAAAGATTCTTGAAATCTTTTGCTTTAAAAAAGTTTTAGGTTTTTATTTTGTGTAAAATTTTTATCAAAGTTTTTCCAATTAAGTCTTTCGTTTAAGTTGAAGGGCTTGACAATGAAAAAATTTTCAGAATTTTTCAGCTTTAAATTTCTTTAAATTTGAGACTGTTTTTAGTGTTTTTGGATTCTTTTTGCACAAGAAAGTTTACCAAATGTTTGCTTCTTTGAAGTGTGATTTATACCTTTGATTTTTACATGAAAAGAGTACATTTTAAAGGTTTTTACAACAGTTTTAGGCACTTTTTCATATCTGGTTTATTTGTAAAACGGTGGAAATCTTGATTCTTTTAGATCAAAAACTCTTGGAAAGTTTTGTTTTATGAGTAGAATTTTTTTGGGTTATTTGTTCATAATTTATGATAATTTTGAAGGTTTTAAAAGTTGTAGAATTAAAAAATTGTTTGGTATGTTATTACGTATTGAAAAACATTGATTTTACCGATTTTTGTACGTGTTTAATTGGGTTTTAAAGTGTTTTTAAACCCTAAAGTATTGATTGATTGAAAGTTATGTTTGATTGAAAGTACTGATCGATTGAAAGTTTTGTTTTGTTAAATTGATTTTTCATGTTTTGTTTTGACCAAATGAATTTATGAACTTGATGTGGAGATTGCTTATTGAGTATTTTTGTACTCATATTTATTTATTTTTAAATGTTTTCAGATGAAGGAGCAAGTGATAGTTCAGACGGTGATTGAGGTCTAGCGTTTTGAGAACTGTTGAGGATTTTTTTTTGTCTTTAGGATTTTAGCATTTAAGTTTTTGTTGGACTTGTCGTATGTTCAAAGTTCTTTTAGTTGGTTCTTTAATTGATGGTTTAGTTCGTAATGGACTTGGCTTTAGATTTTAAGCCTTATTTTTTTTTTTCAGTTAAGTAAAAGTATTTTACATTTGATTTTTTTTAGTATCTGTTTAATCGCTTCCACATTATTGTTAGAATGGCCGTATTAGAAAATACGGGCTCTTATAAAAGATCTCAGTTTTTTTTAATATTTAAACCAATTGATCTCTTCTGTTGAACCATATTGGTAAAATCATCCTCATATTTTTTCCACGTATATTTTGTTACAATAGCAAATTATCTTCCTTACCTTTTCCAATAATAGAAAAAAAAACATCATCCTCACTGCATTTGTATATATGACAAAAGAAAATGAAAAAAAAAATAGATATATGACTTAAATCATGCATATTGAAAAAACTAAACATTGCTAAAAACACTCATACAAATAAATTTGTTCATACGAACTCATTTTTTTCCTATCAAAATTAACAACTATAATTAAATATAATAAAAAGAATAAAAGTTAGCCCAAAATAAAATAAGCATAAAGTACAAGAAATATCCTCTTGAAGAAAACAAGTGGAGTGACTTGAAACTTGCTTTAAAACTCGAAGAAGTGCACTTTGCTTTAACAAACTTATTTACAAATTTCAAGTATTTTTAACAAATTGCACTCATTCTAATTTGCCCTAAATAATAAATTGATTTGTTAGGTACTTTATATTAAAACTATATGTTTAAAAAACCCTCTCTCACACACATTAAATATACTATAAATATTCACTTGAAATTGGATCAACATATAATTCACTTTTATTTATAAAAGGAGCATGTGTCACCACTTTTTTATACATTTAATTAAATTCTCATCCCTCTTTGTATAAGTATAAATGTGCCCAATTTTTCTATGTATTATGAATTTGACATTTGATTCCTCTTATAATCCAAAAAGTAAAGGCATTTTAATTCTATTTTTGTCACGTTTTATGTTTAATTTATATTTAATTAGTTAATTATAAAGTATTAATTGAAATAGTTGATTGCAGTTGAGTTTTTCAATTCCCCAAAGGATTGTGACTTGAGAGGAACTTAGGAGAGTAAGAGTTCTTTATACTTAATATTATTTATGACCAACTATTGGAGCTAGATAAGTTTGTTGAGACTAAATGATTTTGAGTTGTTGATTGAAAATCAAGACAATGTATTCCAAAAAAAATTGATTAATTTAGATGATCTTTACAAGCTAGAAATTAACATCCTCTAAAAAAGTTGTAGAGCAATATAGATGAGTGACTCAATCTTCTTTTCCATCTAGATGACCACCTCCATTCAAATCTAGGACTTGATATATGAATGTTAAATTCTCCAAACACCTTCTATTAAGTGGAGTCATGTGGGGTAAGTTGCGCTGAAAGAATAAACAAGTGAAATCAAATTTAATCAAGTCAATTTTATAATTATATATATCATTTAGGCGACCTTAAAAAATATTCTTACCAAATAATGATATGATGCTCTTGGTTGTGTGATGTATTTTCTTGTAATTGCAGCATACCATTGGTCATAATTATGCCCAACATCGGCTCCCCCATTGATTAATTGTTCACGAATAAGAAAATTTTCTCTACCTTCCCAGATTTCTATACTAGGAGCCAAATATGCTACCCAATCTCATTATTGTCTGTCTCGTAAGTTGTATGAGTGCAATTGCATGTTCGTATTACAAGGTATAGGAACATCCTGCACCCAGCCAAATTGTCGTATCACACATTCTGGAATTGCTGCTCAACTGCATAAAAACAATTGAGTGGAACTCTAGCTGCCCATACGTGACTACCAACAAGGCAATATTTTGGCAATATTTGGAGCAGATGATTATAAGACTCCCAAATAATTTGCATAATTTTCTAAACATAAGTTCACTAACATGAACTAAAATAAAACAATACATAAATGGACTTAATGATACCTGATCAGGCCTAATTATATTTAACATATATCTGTATTGAACCAATACATAGATAGGTGATCTGGTAACTGAAAATTCGTCATTCCATCTACAAATATAATAAATTGAATATTAGTGTAACATAGGTGAAATGTATGACTATAGTTAAACTCATTAAAGTTTCTTACCATATTGCCAGTGGTCTATCTTCCAACTGATTTTCGTATTGATGTAGTCGCCAAAGTGCCAGAATAGGGAATCGATCCCATGTTCAGACTTGTAAAAGTATAAGGGGCCTGCCTAAATCGTTCGCATCTATGATTACAGCTTTGCATAACTGTCAATAGAGTCATTCAAGACATCCTGCTCCCTAGCTATACATCCTCGCATCATGCAAATCTACTAGTAAGGAGAGATACATCAAGTGGACTCGATTGCTTGACTTATCTGAGAAGAGCCATCTCCTATGAGTGTAAAAATATATGCACGGGCATATCGTTAGAGGCCGTCTTCATCGACATCCTCTAGTAGATGTGCAAAATTATTAAATTGGGCAGCTAACCAAGAGAAGCTAAGACGACCTCCTTTTAGTACATCAACATTTGTCGTAACTCCCAATAGGTCATGACAAACATTAGACCAGTTATGGTCGAGCAAACCAATCAATGCTCGCCCATTAACAAGTAATCCGAATTGGACGGCTACATCCTGTAATGTGATCGTGCACTCCCCGTGCTGTAGGTGGAACTTGTGTGTCTCATGTCGCCAACGCTCCACGAATGTAGTCAGTAAATGCTAATCATATTGGATAAATTTGATGCAGAATACATCATAAAATCAAGATGCTTGTAAAATATGGCTCGATGCGGGGGTCTTGTGTTGCAACCCACCTTCTAAATACAACTTCTAGACACCTACAGTTCAATGCACCGAAAATTATGTCTTCCCATGCTAATTCAGATTGATGACTTGCCTGGAGGTGTAGAATGGATGATTCATATGGTCCTGTAATAATGTCGTTTTCCATCTAGTAACATTTAAATAGACAAAAAATAAATATTAATAATTCAGAGAGTTTAAAGATGATAACAAGTTTGTATTGAATATATATGAGAGTCATATGTTTGACATTATTAATGAAAAAACTGTGTTACACACTATTATTTTACATTACAGAAGATTGCAATTGAAGAAGTTACCTTGTGAAGCATCTCCCTCTGTCAATGGCAACTTCTGCTCGAAGTTGTCTCTTGGCGAAGTAGGTCACAGTTTGGTAGAATGTGGATTGAATCAATGCAGCAAAGGGTAACCTCATAGCTCCTTTCAACACACCGTTTATGCATTCAGCCACATTCGTGGTTAACCACCCATAATGATGACCACCATCATGAGATTGCATCCATTGCATAGGATCCAAGGAATTAAAAAATCTCATACACCTTGTTGGCTACCTCGAGCTCAAGCATACATAGTTCATACTTTTGAACCCGAAACTTCGAACTTTCACGAACACTAGATTCTTCAAGAATTTATCCTTGAATTTTATGTTAAATTTACTTGCGACATGTCGCAAGCAGAATCGATGATGCACATCTGTTCAACCGTTATTCGGGCCTCGAATTGCAAATGATACCCTTGTGCCTATATGAAATTAGACACATCCCCTCCCTCTTATCCACTACCTCTATCCATAGGTTATGCAAAAACCAACCCTATGTATAAGTGCTTTCCTCTAGTACAATTGCATAAGCAACATGGTATATGCGACGATTCGCGTCTACCGAGGTAAACAACTTTTCCTTATACTTTTCATATAAATGGGTACCATCTATTTGAATCAGAGGTCTGCAATGCTTGCATCCCTCAATATTAGGTCCGAATGCCCAAAAAATACTGTGGAATATGACTTCCTTGTTGTACCCCTCCACCTCTTGCAGCCTCCACAAAATTTTGTAACCAGGGTTAGTCATTTCAAGTATGTTGGTCCACTTAGGTAGCAAACTGTATGACTCCTCCCAATCTCCAAAGTTATTAATCATAGCTTTTCTTTTCCCATTCCATACTTTGGAATAATTAACATAGTATCCATATTTTTTTCAAGATGACTACATGTAATGTGTGTACAGTTACAGACGATTCAGTTTTGACGATGATGTGCACTTCATACGCTATAAGATTCTAGTCGAGCTTGCATAAACGCAGGAGTGAGAACCATTACATTGTGTAATTTCAAATCGACCATGTCGTTTAAGGCAACATGCACGAAGTCGCCACGTACAACCATCATCATATCTTTTACACTTCACAGTCCACACTTTCTTGTTTGGCTCGATTACGTCAAAAAATTGATGTCGAAGGATGGAATAGCTCTTTATAGCAATCTTTAAATCAATCTTCATGCTAGCCATAAAGTTTAGCTACTTTTCCCTTCACTATCATCGTCATTGTCTGTTTCAACATCTTCATCATTCATGACAATAGGTGGCTCAAAGTTATCTTCCTCTGAATCTTCCAATTCTTCATTGTTCAAATTTTAGACTTCCGGACTATTTTCTATTTGTCTTATTTTGGTTGTGCTTACAATGTTTGGTTGGGAAGTATATATCTCTACTGTACTTGGAAGGGATGGAGCAAGGTTCATCATGAACCTACAATCAACCTCAGTTCGAAGTGAGATGGGAGCATAGAAAGTAGGCCATGATATCCTAATGCTGTCGTATCTAAAAATGACCTTATCCCTTCTTTTCTATCTATCAAAAAACCATTACATAACTCATCCATAAATGCATCAAATTCAATGTCACGACTAGCACTCATTTGTATACATGGTCCCACATCATATTGTATATTGTTTGGCCCATGAACAATATTTCCATTCATATAACACGTAAACCCAACAACGTCCATTGTAGTTATGTGATTAACTCTAATATTCAGAAAAAATTGTATCAGTAAATTATTTGATATCAGTAAATGATCTAAGGGTTTAAGAGTTTAGGGTTTAGCGTTATTATTTTTAGGGTTTATGGGTTAATATATTTTTTAGGTTTTAGTGTTTTAAGATTTGAGGTTTATGGGTTGATAGGGTTTAAAGTTTTAGAGGTTTAGGGTTTAAGGTTTAAGGTTATTATTTTTAGGGTTTAGGGTTTTAGGATTATTATTTTTAGAGTTTTAGAGTTAATATTTTTGGGGCTTTGAGGTTTAGAGTTATTATTTAGGGTTTAGGGTTTAGGGATATTATTTTTAGGGTTTTAGGGGTTTAGGGTTTTGGGGTTTAGGATTATTGTTTAGGGTTAATTTTGAGTTTATGAGTTGATAGGGTTTATGCTTTTAGGGTTGATTTGAGGTTTATTCGGTAGGGATTATAGTTATAGGGTTTTGGGGTTTAGGGTTTAGGGTTAGGGTTTAGCGTTATTATTTTTAGGGTTTAGGGTTTAGGGTTATTATTTAGTGTTATTATTTTTAGGGTTTAGGGTTTAGGGTTAATATATATATATATATATATTTTGTTTTAGGGTTTAAGATTTGGGGTTTATGTACGGTTTAGGGTAGGGTTATTATTTTTAGGGTTTAGGGTTGTTATTTTTATGGTTTTAGGTTTAATGGGTTTGGGCTTAGGGTTTAGTGTTTTGGACTTATGGTTTTGGGCTTATGGTAAAAGGTTTAGGGTTTTAGGATATTAGGATTCTGAGGTTAATATTTTTAGGGTTCAACTTTTTATTCTTTTTTTGTTTTAGTTTGATAGTTTATTGGTTTTTCATATGTTTAGGGATGAATACAAATAAAAAGATGCACTAAAAAGAGGCATCATTGCAAAATTTATCACAAAATAATAAAATAAAGGCAACGAACACTATTTAATGTCGCAAACTAATAAAGGCATATAACTATGTTTATAATATACTAAATCCTAAATAATAATAATCACAACAACAAAAATAATAATATTAATACATTATTTATATTGTATAAAAATAATAAAAATTTTACATATAAATATATTTTCAACAAACTTTTTACCATATGTTTGTTTTTCTCATACATTTTCTAACCCTCTTTTTAATATACATTCCTACATCTTTACAATAAATTTTTTAAAATTTTAAAATATTAGAAACAAGAACAAAAAATAGAAAATGAGAAGAAGAAAAATCAATAATTACCAAACTTCCTTTTATAGTTTTATGTTTGTTTGTTAAAAAGCAAGAACTCAAAAAAGAAAGAAATAACAAGAAATAAGATATGTTATCAAAATTAATGTTGAAACTAATTTATCACAAAATTAAAAAAAAATAAAGGCAATGAGTACTATTTAATGTCGCAAACTAATAAATGCATATAACTATAATTTTTTTCAAAGATTCTATAGTCTTTTGCATGTCTTTTTTTTACTTCATTTTGTTAATAGATTTCATAATTAATTGACCACATTTTTTTATATACATTTTTTTTTTGTAATTTTTCAAACATTTTACAAAGATCATGATTAATTTTTTCAAACATTTTACATTATTCTTATTTCTTTTTTACTATACATATTCCAGCATACTTAAAAGCACCTTTAATTTTATATGGCTACTTTCATTGTTTTATTATTATTATTATTATGATTATTATGATTATTATGATTATTTTTACTTAACATACTTAAAAGTACCATTTTTCGTTAATTACTTAAAAGTACTCTTTTGCATTAACATACTGTTTTTCCTTAATTATCTATACTTGACATACTAGTAATATTATGAAAATATACAATATTAATAAATTTAAAAACGACCCTCATTTTGTCTTAAAATTAGGTTTTTCACTTGCCCATTTTATCCCAATAATTTCTTAGTTAACAATTTTATAAGATTTAACGTATTGATTTTTTAAAATCAAATAACTCAGTACATTAAGGATAATTTATTCTATTTATAAATTTACTGAAAGGTTGAAAACCTAAATTTATTCATACATGTTGACAAAGTCCAAAAATATTATCGACATAATTGAAAAAATACATTTTACATACTTTGTTTCTCTAACTTTCTTGTGATAATTTTTTCTTTCTGTCAAAATTAATAACCATAATTAGTTATGGGAAAAATGAGTAGAAAAACATATATTTATATAATAAAAAAATTAGCCCAACACAAAATAATAGTAACAAGTGAAAATTATAATGTTTTGGAGAAAAATCACATAGTAGTGAATAATAAACAAAATGAGAAGAAATTTTTTTTCTTCAACTTCAACTTTTTTTCTGTAAAAAATAAAAACAATCATTAGTAAAAAAAATTATAACAAAAAATAAATCCTAATTTAGTATAAAACAAATATTAAAAAAAAAATAATAACATAACCTCTTTAAATTAGTAGAGGGTAAAAAATTTGTTGGTAACTTTTCTTTTTTGAAGGTTAAAGAAAATAGAAGAGGGAAGGAAAAGAAAATTGAGGATTGAAGTTAACGGGAGGGGAAGGAAGGTCAGCTGTGGAGGAAAAAATTGGAGGAGAAGTTTTATCTGTCTTTTTTTTTTTTACTAGTTTTTTGTAATAAATTTTGAAAACAACCCTATTTTTCCAAAAAGTCCAAGGATAGCAAGCTTGGTTTCTCTCTCACACTAGTTCTTCTTCTTCGAATGCAAGATTGAGGGAATATCCCATTTTCCGACGAACAAAATTTGCAATCTCCAGGGTGAGTGTTGCTTAATTCAGAAGGCAAAATTTGGATATAAATCGATCATCTCCCAAATTCTATATTGCACTGCCCTTTTCTTCCTCATCAAAGTCTTAAATGACCATCATCTTCTATATATGAAAGTAAGGTTGTTAACTCGTGAAACGAAATGAGTATTGAAATTAAAATTCAGTATATCGTGTATGATTGTGTATCGTAATTAGTTTTAATTTAATAAAAATATTTAAATATAAATATACATAGCCAAGTCTAAGATAAAGAAATAAATAGTCAAATATTTAATAACTTCAAAATAAGTTTGAAAACATTAACTCACCTCAAAATGGTTAAGAAAAAAAAACCTCAACTAACTCCAAAATTAGTATAGAAAAACAATAAAAGATATTGATTTAATTGATAAATTAGTTACTAATTTTAATTTATTAAAATTCTCAGATTTCACTGTTCACCTGAAATTTCCCGATTTCTTTAACTTATCCAAATATACTAAACACCTTAGTATTGGATATCAAGTTCAAGAATCTAAACGTTGATCTACAGACGGAAGGATTCGCTATACTATGGCGAATCAATTACAAAATAATGAAGACAACCTTGGAGCCCCTATGTATTGTCGAAGAGCCACCAGACGGACAGACAATTCTGTTTGAAGCAAACATCGAAGACTCCCTGATAGAAGTCCCAAGGATGCTAACTTGGGAAGAAATAACGAGGAAGTCCGAATGGGATTTACAGAAGGCATTCACTCCTCCGAAACCCAATCCCAGGACTTTAACTCTTATTGAAGAAAGAATGGTCGGCAATGTCCATATTGAATTTGAAGATGGAGGTCCTTCTCAGCCAAGGATAACTCACTTTGCTCCCTCCAGACATAGCGCCTCGACAAGTAGAGCAGCGCCATCCTCGTCTGCAGGGGTACAAAGATCAAACTCTCTCAAGATAAAGAAGGTTGATCTATATCCAGAAATTCCTAAGGTTCATTATCAAAGGAATACTTCGCCGACTCAAATTGACATGGAAGCTAACCAGCTTAACATGATCCAGAGTGACTTCCAAATAGATCTAGAAGCACTAAGAAAGGACTTTATAGATCCAGTCTGGGCAGAACCTAGACGAGCATTCTTTGAGTACTATGATGCTGAAGAAAGAGAGCAACTCAAAGAAGAATGGTGTAACGCCCGGCTTAATTACAGGCAGTAATTTTGAATTATGGAAATCAAGTTGGATAAAATTTTTTAAGTATATTGATTTTAGAGTGAATTTGAAATTTTGGAAGGTTAGGAGGGCAAAAATGGAAAGAAATAATGGTCAAAAGGGTATAATTGGAACTTAATAAGTTGTTGAGGGTATTTTGGTAATTTTTGGAAAAAGGAAAGGGCATTTTGGTCATTTATGGAGAAGATATTTTGATTTATTATTATTATTATTATTATTATTATTATTATTAAAAAAAAAAAAGAAGAAGATTCTTCTCTCTCTCTCTCTCGCGCGCGCATCTCCTTCCCGAAAAATCTCTCTCTCTCTTGCTTTCTCCTTCCCGCCGCTCTCTCCGATCACTCTCTCTCTCTCTCTCCCTTCCGCCGAGCGAACCGCACGCAGCTTGCCGCCGCCGGTGAAGCAAGACGCTGCCGGTGCAGCACGTTCGCCCATCCGACCGCCATCGCAGCTGGTACCGCCGAGCTCTGTTCTGTTCAGATCCGTGCCGTTCGCCGGAGCTCGTCTCTCACCGCCGCGTAGCCGACCTCCAACTGGGCAAGACGTAGTCGCCGGAATCCGCGAGTAACGCTACGCCAGAAGCTCCGATCCGTTCGCAGCTCAGTCCCATCGCCGGCCTCCCTTCCGTCGCACCGGCCTCGCTGAAAATACCACTTTCCGCCGGTCTTCTTCCTCGCAAGCTGAACGCCATAAGCTCGCCGGAATTACAGCCTGAACGCCTCGAAACTTGCCGGAAAGTCCAGATCCGTGAGTTTCTCGCGAAAACGAGCCTCCACGCGCCCTCACGCGCCGATCGGAAGCTCTCACGCGCCGCCGTCCGCCGCCGCACGCGCCGCCGTGCTCCGGTCACGCGCCGCCGCTCGCCGGAGTTGGGTAAAAATTGCCAATTTGTCCGTTTCGTCGAGTTATTAATGATAGACTGTGTTTTAGCGTAATTCGGATGGTTTAAGACACGTTTAGGACACTTTTTAGGTGAATTGTCGAGGACCGAGGATTGTACTTGGAGTGGGAACTCAAGAAGCTTAATTACTAAGTGAAGAAAGGGTATTGTAGTAAGTAAAAAGGTTAAGGTAAGGGATCTCACATATTAAAGAAGTTTTCGAAACCTATAATGAGCTCTATGTTTACTTTGAAAGTATATGTTTTTCATGTTAAGTATTTAAGAAAGAAAGTGTATTATATGTATGTCTTTGAAATGCGGTTGCTATGACTGATGCATTCATAACTATGTTCTAAAATGAATGGGACCTCATGCATGTGTTGTGTTCATAAAAAGGATTTATATAGGCTGTGACGATAATTCTCCCAAAAGTTTTATGTGGGTTTTGAGGGAACCCGAGTCTTCGGACTCTATATGCTCCCGGGGTTCGAGAGTGCCCCCAGACTGTAGCCTTCGGGCTGAGTCTTCGGACTCCATGATATATGTTAGCTTTCGAGCTTAACTCTCAGAGGTAGGGAGGACTCTATTAGACAGAAAACCTATGTCTTCGGACTATTCAGAGGCCCTCGGGAGAATTTAATCGTTCACAAGAGCTGCGAGGAAAAGTACATGGATTATGAAAAGAATTTTAGGTCCCCTACTACAGCGATGGTTTTATGATTTAAAATGACATGTTGCATGTGATTGAAGTTTTTGTTTTAAAACTATGATGGACTTACTGAGTATTATTCGTTAATACTCACCCTTTTCCTTTTTAAAATGTTTTCAGGTAAGGCTAAGATCGGCCCTAGCGCGTGACAGGAGATCATCTACTTGAGTCATGGGGAGCCGACTGATCGCTATTCCGTTTCCTCTATGTTTCTAGATGTATATAGAACTCATGTTAAGTTTTTTTTTAATGTTAGGAGAATGTTTTAAAATCTTTTAACCTTTCTTTGTAAATCGTGCACGTATATTTGGTTTCTTCTGTTTGGACCCTAGCATCATATTGAGAAGTTTGTTGGATGCTAGGAGGTTGTTTGAAATCTTAGAAGTGTGTTTTTCTATGTCTTATCAGGGTCAAAATTTTGGTTTTCGTGTAGTTACGCCGTTATGTTGCCGAAATTTTTGGTAATATAGCGACGTGACTTAGTAATGACTCTTAGGTAGCGTGTTGAGCCCCTAGGGTCGTTACAGTTGGTATCAGAGCACTAGGTTATAGGTTCTGTAGACTAGCTTACTTCGTAAGCATCAGGTATCCCATGACTAAGTAGTGATTTCCAGTCATCGCGCAGGTACGCCTCCGAAATAAACTTTTAAATTCGTTTGTTGAAAAGCATGTTATGTTTATGAAATGATTCATATGTGAAATGTATTTTAAGTTAAGGAAAGTTTAAGAAAAGTTGAAAAGTGTGATCCCTTTTGATGTGGAGGTTAACTTGTTTATGTTTGTTTGTTAAGTATGCCGCCTAGAAGGAGAGGCAGAGGACGGGGTAGAGGACGTGGTGCTGGTAGAACACATGACTTACCTCCTGAGATGCCAGTGGAACAGGAGGTGAATTCAGGGGCAAATTCCCCTGTTGCTCAGGCTCAACCTGATCCAGTTATGGAGCCTGCAAATCCTACGGTTGCGTCGTTGATGTTAGAGGCGATGCAGAACTTAGTACAAGCGACCGTGACGACCCAGTTAGCACAGATGGGTCAAGTTTCTACGCCAGCTTCATTACAAGCCCGTCACTTGAAAGATTTTAGAAAGTACGATCCGAGGGCGTTTGACGGATCCTCTGGGGATCCTACAGTGGCGGAGTTATGGTTGTTCTCTATGGAGAACATTTTTCAGTTGATGAGCTGCCCGGATGAATATAAAGTTTCTTGCGCCACATTTATGCTGAGGGATGATGCATACCTATGGTGGGAATCTGCTCAGAGGACCATCGGTACAGGAGGAGGAATAGTGACGTGGCCGATGTTCAGAGAGGCTTTCTGGAATAAATATTATCCTGCGACTGCACGATACAAGAAACAAGAAGAGTTTCTACAACTTAAACAGAATCGACGTCCAGTGGATGTCTACGAGAGGGAATTCACAAGGTTATCTCGTTTTGCTACCGAGCTGGTAGATACTGAGGCCAAGAAAACGGAGCATTTTGTAATGGGTTTGGATCCTCAGGTTAAAGGTGTGGTACAGGCTGTAGCACTTCACGACTATGCTGCTGCGGTAAGGACAGCAGAGTTTATTGTTGCAGGCCAACAGAGTGAGATTCCTATGGTCCAAAACCCGAGTCAGTCATCTTCTGATCACAAGAGAAGATGGAGTCAGACGAACTCGAATCCCCAGCGTTCTCAACAGTCTTCACAGTCGTCTATGAGGTCACAGGCCGCTTTTAGTCAGAGGCAGCAAGTGAATAGGCCAGGACCTAACACCGGGGAGAAACCTCGTTGTAATGAATGTGGAAAGTTTCATTGGGGTCAGTGCCTGATGCGGTCTGGGTTGTGTTTTCGATGTAAAAAGGAGGGACACAGAGCTGAAAATTGTCCTACCCTCCCAGACAAGAGAGGCCAGTCTTCAGGTTCAGGTGGAGTAGGACTTAATAGGCCCGCACCATAGCAAGGGAGAGTTATTGCTAGTACCAACAGGGAGGCTGGTAACTCAGATGCTGTAGTTACAGGTACGCTTCCCGTTTTGGGATATCTTGCATTCGTATTATTTGATTCAGGTTCTACATATTCCTTTATTTCTGCGTCTTTTGTGAGACAAGATGAGTTAGAACTTGAGTTTATTAGCTACTGAGGGGATTAAGAATAATAAGATGATAGTTTCCGACCATGAGATGGATGTGAATTTAATAGTCCTCGAGATGGAAGGGTTCGATGTTATTCTAGGCATGGATTGGCTGGCTTTGAACCATGCTAATATTGATTGTTTCCGTAAAGAAGTGGTGATCACGCCACCAAAATAGGTCAGTTATAAGTTTAAGGGGACTAGAACTGAATTAATCCAAGAGTGGATTAGTGGGGAATGAGGAACCCCAAATGAGGGAAATATGAAGGAATGGAAAATAAGAACAAGAGAGAATATGATTGATGATTCGCAGGTCATTTGAGACTTTGGAAAGGATTAGCCCCGTACTCGTGGTTTAACTTGTTCACCTTTCTCTCTATAGTTATGATGTGTTTTATGTTCCTCTCGTTGAGGAAAGGTTTTGTTCGATGATGGAAAAGAGACTTAATGGATTTAGTAAAGGAAGAAAAAGATGATATAGAAAAGATATGTTTGTCTCAAGAAATAAAAAGGAAACGGTTATGTTGAGGTGCCTAATACTCAAGTATGGAGTGCTTTGAGGATAGAAATCCTTAAATGTGGTGAAAGAAATTTGGTTAGTATTTGAAACTCAGAACTTCGTAAGCTTTGGCTGAAGGTAAGAACTTGAGACTTTGGTTATGGAGCCTAGCTTAACATGTGAGATCTTACTCCTAAGGTAAGAGTTTAAACTTGTGAAACCCAAGTCTTCAAAGAAAAACTTCTTTAAGATTTCGTTTTAGGTTTGCAAAGGAAATGAAAAGAGCAACTTTCTAGTTGAAAATGGTTATTGGCCTCTGTTGCTAAATAGTTGGAAAGGGAACCAAAAAGAGTGGTTCGAATATATGTGACTCCAGTGGATGAATTTGGCAAGACAATAGTGGAAGTCTGGATCAGATAGAATTGAATTTGGAGGCCGAGGCCGTGTGAGGTGAAACCCAGAAAGCGATTCAAATGATGGTGACAATGCGGATAAACTTGCAAGCTAGAGTTCAGGTTTGGATGAGAAAAGAGTTTGGAGTAGTGGTGGTTGTACAAGGTCCTAGAACCGAGAAAGTGAATGGAATAGCCAACGACGGAGTTGGAAATCGAGCAATGATGATGGTGATAAGTTGAGTGTTCAGGAATCAGGTTGGAAGGTGACATCAAGAGAAATGAGCACAATAATTGGAAAGTACTAAGTCGTCCTTGAGGCGTGAATCGAACTATGGGTGGAATAGAGGAACTGAGAATCAAACAGCAAATAAGGATGAAAATGCAGGTGCTAGTAATGTTGTAAGTTGGGGTAAAAGTAGCCCTGCAAATAGAGAAAAGTTGTCATTTGATTGGGAGCAATGATCGATGGTAATGTCTCAGATCGAATACGAGATCTAGTTTCAGAAGGTGGTTTTCCTAAGACTCGTGGTATTAAGGGATCGGTTTCAGTGGTTCCAGCAAGGACAAAAAAAAAAAAAAAAAAATTTAGCAACCAAATGACTTTGTGTAGTTGCAGTTAGAAAGGTGCATGGTTTGCTTGGGATTATAGATTACTCTCTATGTCAGAACTTCTCCAGTATAGTAACGCCTCAAACTTAATTGACTCAATGGTGTAGTTGTTCGTTTGGAGTGAGACTTATGAAGTGAGCTTTAAGAGCTCAAACAGGGATGGATATTCAGTATTAGTGCTAGTGTGGAGCTGGAAAGTGGTTATTCATGGTATTGTTCTCGAGAAAGGGTTGGGTGAGAGTCGATATAGCTGGGTAAGGTGATTGTCTGCATCAGGATTGAATGAAAGGTTTACGAATGCAACTACTCGACCTATGTTTTGGTAGGGATAGATAAGGACTTTGCTTTGAAAGATTGCAAGGCACTATGGGTGTCAGAAGAAAGTTTGAAACCCTTCATAATCCTAATGAGTTTAAAATATAGTTTATCCAGGGGTTGAGCATGTGACAGCTTAGATCGTTTGAGTTATTAAGAGTTTATGATGACAAGTTATGTGCCATAAGATGGAAAGGGGAATGGAGTTCGAAGATGGTGGTTTTGTATCCCTGATGGTGGCACAATAAAAGGAGCTTTAAGGTTAGAACAAAAAGAAAGATGGCTAATGTTTGGTTGGGTCGTTTGGGAGGCGAACATGTATTCAAAGTTTTGTAAGACTAGTCACTTTCGAGGACGAAAGTTTTCTTAAGGTGGGTAGAATGTAACGCCCGGCTTAATTACAGGCAGTAATTTTGAATTATGGAAATCAAGTTGGATAAAATTTTTTAAGTATATTGATTTTAGAGTGAATTTGAAATTTTGGAAGGTTAGGAGGGCAAAAATGGAAAGAAATAATGGTCAAAAGGGTATAATTGGAACTTAATAAGTTGTTGAGGGTATTTTGGTAATTTTTGGAAAAAGGAAAGGGCATTTTGGTCATTTATGGAGAAGATATTTTGATTTATTATTATTATTATTATTATTATTATTATTATTAAAAAAAAAAAAGAAGAAGATTCTTCTCTCTCTCTCTCTCGCGCGCGCATCTCCTTCCCGAAAAATCTCTCTCTCTCTTGCTTTCTCCTTCCCGCCGCTCTCTCCGATCACTCTCTCTCTCTCTCTCCCTTCCGCCGAGCGAACCGCACGCAGCTTGCCGCCGCCGGTGAAGCAAGACGCTGCCGGTGCAGCACGTTCGCCCATCCGACCGCCATCGCAGCTGGTACCGCCGAGCTCTGTTCTGTTCAGATCCGTGCCGTTCGCCGGAGCTCGTCTCTCACCGCCGCGTAGCCGACCTCCAACTGGGCAAGACGTAGTCGCCGGAATCCGCGAGTAACGCTACGCCAGAAGCTCCGATCCGTTCGCAGCTCAGTCCCATCGCCGGCCTCCCTTCCGTCGCACCGGCCTCGCTGAAAATACCACTTTCCGCCGGTCTTCTTCCTCGCAAGCTGAACGCCATAAGCTCGCCGGAATTACAGCCTGAACGCCTCGAAACTTGCCGGAAAGTCCAGATCCGTGAGTTTCTCGCGAAAACGAGCCTCCACGCGCCCTCACGCGCCGATCGGAAGCTCTCACGCGCCGCCGTCCGCCGCCGCACGCGCCGCCGTGCTCCGGTCACGCGCCGCCGCTCGCCGGAGTTGGGTAAAAATTGCCAATTTGTCCGTTTCGTCGAGTTATTAATGATAGACTGTGTTTTAGCGTAATTCGGATGGTTTAAGACACGTTTAGGACACTTTTTAGGTGAATTGTCGAGGACCGAGGATTGTACTTGGAGTGGGAACTCAAGAAGCTTAATTACTAAGTGAAGAAAGGGTATTGTAGTAAGTAAAAAGGTTAAGGTAAGGGATCTCACATATTAAAGAAGTTTTCGAAACCTATAATGAGCTCTATGTTTACTTTGAAAGTATATGTTTTTCATGTTAAGTATTTAAGAAAGAAAGTGTATTATATGTATGTCTTTGAAATGCGGTTGCTATGACTGATGCATTCATAACTATGTTCTAAAATGAATGGGACCTCATGCATGTGTTGTGTTCATAAAAAGGATTTATATAGGCTGTGACGATAATTCTCCCAAAAGTTTTATGTGGGTTTTGAGGGAACCCGAGTCTTCGGACTCTATATGCTCCCGGGGTTCGAGAGTGCCCCCAGACTGTAGCCTTCGGGCTGAGTCTTCGGACTCCATGATATATGTTAGCTTTCGAGCTTAACTCTCAGAGGTAGGGAGGACTCTATTAGACAGAAAACCTATGTCTTCGGACTATTCAGAGGCCCTCGGGAGAATTTAATCGTTCACAAGAGCTGCGAGGAAAAGTACATGGATTATGAAAAGAATTTTAGGTCCCCTACTACAGCGATGGTTTTATGATTTAAAATGACATGTTGCATGTGATTGAAGTTTTTGTTTTAAAACTATGATGGACTTACTGAGTATTATTCGTTAATACTCACCCTTTTCCTTTTTAAAATGTTTTCAGGTAAGGCTAAGATCGGCCCTAGCGCGTGACAGGAGATCATCTACTTGAGTCATGGGGAGCCGACTGATCGCTATTCCGTTTCCTCTATGTTTCTAGATGTATATAGAACTCATGTTAAGTTTTTTTTTAATGTTAGGAGAATGTTTTAAAATCTTTTAACCTTTCTTTGTAAATCGTGCACGTATATTTGGTTTCTTCTGTTTGGACCCTAGCATCATATTGAGAAGTTTGTTGGATGCTAGGAGGTTGTTTGAAATCTTAGAAGTGTGTTTTTCTATGTCTTATCAGGGTCAAAATTTTGGTTTTCGTGTAGTTACGCCGTTATGTTGCCGAAATTTTTGGTAATATAGCGACGTGACTTAGTAATGACTCTTAGGTAGCGTGTTGAGCCCCTAGGGTCGTTACAAATGGAAGGAAGTCATGAGAACTCTCGAGGAGAATATACCGTTCTTTGAATGGTATAAAGACCGAGAAGAATATAAAGAGAAATCAATCAATACGTTGAAGACAGTAACGTGGAAAACCACGAGGGGGATTGATGTAAACTCAACTCACCCTCCTTTGGAAGCAATTCAGTTTGAGAGTTTCAACCAAACTGTTCTAACTTCACCCTTCAAACAAATTGATCAGAAAGAAGAAGAAAAGAATCCCTCAAAAGGGATACGAGGTATACAACTTCAAAATAACTATACAAATAAATTACTCTCTACTTTATCTGAACAAATGAATAGAGTAAAAGAGAAGATATTTGAAGAAGCTCCAAAGAAAACTGTTCCTAAAGAAGGATTTGGTAGTGCTGATTCTTCAGCCCCATACTTCAGAACAGATGTTGGAAGCTCTGTACCTCGAATGAGAACCAGCCTAGACCGATTCATTCAAGAAGTAGACAAGCGTTTGGAAAATCTCACAATAAAGGAGCCATCGTCTCAAATCAATGTTCTTAATGATTCTGAAGTAGATAAGATGATAGAACATATGAGTCAACTAGCCCTCGGCGTAGAACACTCTGAAAAAGGAGCTACTGACATGTTAAAGATTCAAAATCAAAAAAGCTGGAATAGAAGTTATCCCCAGCAAGGTCAGCAAAGAAACTGGTATCCTAGACCTACCAGGCTGGATATACAGTACGAAGAAAGAAGTATCATGACGTACAAAGCATACGATGGAGATTCAATCTATGAATGGAACATAGATGGTCTCTCAGAATATCTGATTATTGGCGTGATCCAGGAGATGTTGATGGCAAATACAAACTACATCACGAAAGGACATACGGGCCATGAATCAGCAAAATTCCTATCATCGGGAATCTCTGGTATCCTAAAAGGATGGTGGGATCACAAATACACCGAAAAGGAGGGAAACAAATCCTTAGACATACGTCAAGGAAACCAACCGGAATAGTAGGAGTCCATGAAGGCCCTGCTGAATCCTCCACAGGAGCATCATCTTCCACAACTACAACTACGACTACGACAACTCGTTAGATCATAGAGAAAGAGGTTGAAGATGCGGTTGTAACTCCGACCCATGCAATAGCGAAGACATTCTTGGGAAAGATTAACAACTTCAGAATCCTAACAGGAATATTTCTGAACAACTTGAAATGCCCAAAGCTCCAGGATTTCAGATGGTACAAAGACACTTTCCTTGCAGAGGTCTACAAGCTAGAAGACTACGAGAGTGAGGCTTGGAAGCAAAGATTTATAACTGGACTTCCAAAGCTATTCCAGTCTCAATTAATCATTCATATACAGCAGCTCTGGGGAGGAACCCTACCTTGGAAATGTCTCTCATATGGAGATCTGATCCAAAATGTTATCAATTTTGGAACAATCCAATGCCTCCAGCAAAAAGCAAATGAGAAGGCCAACACAAGCGCCAACAGAAGGAAAGAGTTAGGACACTTTTGCGATATGTATGGGTTATACCCACAAAAGGAAGCCACATCTCAAAAAGAGAAAAGAAGAACAAGAAAGATCAAAAAGTTCTCTAAACCTCAAAGAGGATATCGACCAAATGTATATCAGGAATCTAGAGGATACAAACGAAAGATAAGCCGGGATTATCCCAGGGAAACCCAGCACAAGCAGGAGAGAAGGCACAAGAAATTTGGTAAACAAATTCAGTGCTACAAGTGCAAGAAGTATGGACATTAGTCGAATAAATGTCCCCTGAGAGGAAAATCAATGAGCTCTAGATCGACGAAGACCTCATGAAGGAATTACTAATAGCCTTCGGATCGGACTCAAGTGACTTCTTAGAAATAGAAGAAGAGTCAAATGATGACATCCTAGAGATAAGAGAGTCATCAGATTCAGATTCATCAAGCGATGGAGAGTTCAACGTTAATGACATTTCAGGAGGAAAACTTTGCGGTTGTCCTGGCTATATAAATGTTATAACCAGTGACCAAGAATTTCTCCTAGATTTGGTCGAAAAGATTCCTGACGAATCCATGAAGGTATCAATCCTCAAGCAATTAAAGGAATCTCTAAAAAAGAAACCCTCAAAGAGTGATGAGGAAAAGAAAGATATTGACCTGGACGTAAAACCCATCACAATGGAAGACGTCTTCGGAAGATTTGAAGAAATAAAAAAGGTCACTATTCAAGACCTACAATTTGAAATCAACAACCTTAAGGAGGAAGTCTCAAAGTTGAAGCAAAGCTACAAAGCAGACTATATAAAACTTACTTCAGAAATTGCTTCCTTGAGAAAAGGAAAGCAGAAAGCTGAGGAAGCCCCAACAGAACTCAAGATAGAAGGAGTATTCGTAAATGCAATCACCAGAGTCCCATACCAAAAATGGTATACCGAGGTAACTTTGAAAGTTAAAGATTTTACGATAACTCTTATTACTTTGATTGACTCAGAAGCATATCAGAACTGTATCTGTGAAGGTCTAATTCCTTCAAAATACTTTGAGAAGACCAAAGAAGTTCTTAGAGGAGCCAGTGGAGCACCTTTAAAGATCTTGCATAAGTTACGAGAAATACATATCTGCAAAGAAGGGATATGTTTCGTAACTTCATGCCTCCTAGTCTAAAACCTAAGCCAAGCCATGGTTTTAGGAACGCCATTCCTTACTCAACTGTACCCCTTGAGGGTTTCAGAAGAAGGAATCCACACTCAATTACTGGGACAAGAGATCCTGTTCGAATGGATAAAGCCAGTTCTTACTCATAAAGTCCAACTTATGAGTAAAGACAACCAGCTGAATGCAATTGACCTTAAAGAAAGCAAATTGCTTTCTTAAAGGAAGAAATCAGCTACAAGAGAATAGAAGAGAATCTTCAGCAATAAGATATACAGAAGAAGATTCAAATCTTAAAACAAAGATTTGATGAAGAAGTCTGTTCAAATCATCCCAACGCATTTTGGGATAGAAAACAGCATATGGTAGAATTACCATATATCAAGGATTTCATAGAATCCCAAATTCCAACAAAAGCAAGGCCAATACAGATGAATTCAGAACTGTTAGAGCATTGCCGCAAGGAGATCAATGACCTCCTTCAAAAGAAACTGATCAGACCATCCAAGAGCCCTTGGTCATGCGCAGCCTTCTATGTCAACAACTAGGTAGAAAAGGAGCGTGGTGTGCCCTGTTTGGTAATCAACTACAAACCCTTGAACAAAGTTTTGGAATGGATTAGATATCCAATTCCCAACAAAACTGATTTGTTAAAAAGGATTTCAGGATCAAAGGTATTTTCGAAATTTGATATGAAGTCAGGTTTCTGGCAGATTCAAATTTCAGAAAAAGATCGATATAAGACTGCATTCAATGTTCCTTTTGGACAATATGAATGGAACGTCATGCCATTCGGCTTAAAGAAAGCTCCATCTGAGTTTCAAAAGATCATGAATGATATTCTTGATCCGATCTCCCAGTTTTCAATTATCTATATCGATGATGTTCTAATCTTTTCATCAGGTATAGATCAACATTTTTCTCATTTGAGAAAGTTTATCGATATTATTAAACACAATGGTTTGGTAATATCTATTTCAAAAATAAAACTGTTTCAAACAAAGATCCGTTTTCTTGGATTTGAAATTTATATGGGCCAAATAAAACCCATACAAAGGTCCATTGAATTTGCGGACAATTTTCCTGACCGGATTTTAAATAAAACCCAATTACAAAGGTTTTTGGGCTGTCTCAATTATGTCTCAGACTTTATTAAAGATTTGAGGCCCATTTGCAAGCCACTATTTCAAAGGCTTAGAAAAAATCCAAAACCTGGACAGTTGAGCATACGTAAGCTGTAAAGAGGATTAAAACTTTAGTCAAATCAATTCCCAGTTTGAGTCTTGTCAATCCAAAGGCAACTTTAATAGTGGAATCTGATGCATACGATATTGGATATGGAGGAATCCTCAAACAGTCCTTGGATAAACAAGAACAAATAGTGAGATTTTATTCTGCAGTATGGAATGATACCCAAAAATATTATTCGACGATCAAAAAAGAAATTTTGGCCATAGTTTTGTGTGTTCAAAAATTTCAAGGAGATTTAATAAATAAAAGATTTACAATTAAAACGGATTCTCGAGCATCCAAATTTGTTTTAGAAAAAGATGTCGAGAATTTAGTCTCAAAGCAAATATTTGCGAGATGGCAGGCGATCTTATCGTGTTTTGATTTTGAAATTTTTCCTATCAAAGGCATTCAAAACCCGCTTGCTGATTATCTCTCAAGGGAGTTCCTAACTCCAAAACTCTCTTTCCCCTCTTCTTCCTCTCTTCCTAAAGGTGATCGGATAGAAGATGAGTAGTCGGAAGGGAAAAAGCCCGGCGACCCCTGTCTCAAAAGGCAAAGAAAAAGCCTCAACTTCTCAAAATCCTGCTCCGATGACAGCAGATCAATATGCTTTAGACTCTGATTTTACACCGGTGGTCAGATCTAGAGAAAGAAGATCTACTGGTATCGTGATCAGAGATTCAATGGAGTCATCAACTCCACCTCCAAAGCCATCGCCAACCTTACCCGTCCGAGAAGACAAGCCGTCTCTCCGACATCTCAAAGTTCTAGAAGAATAGTTACTCCCTCAGTTGCTCCCTCTCAACAGGGATCAACTTCGTCTCAAAGACCGACAACCTTTTCCATGGCGGTTGTCCCTCAAACTAGGTTTATCCCCAAACCGGAGATAAAAACTTATTTTCAAAAACATATTCAAATCTCAAAACCCCTGGTAGAACCAGAGTTCGATGGTAACTCCATAGTGGAAGTTATCAAGAACATGTTTCCCGAAGACTTCTTGTTCATGCCAGAAGAAATTGGGAAAACCAGAAAATTCTATGAATTTATCCTCGTAGATACAAGATCGGTCGAGATAACTCACATCCCAGACCGTGATGATCCTAGAAGGATAGCTTTCTCAAAATTCAAAATCTTCAAAGTCCTGACTCCATCTCATTGGAATCAGAGTATCTTCACGCCAAAGGCGTTCTCAAAGCCATTCAAGCCACAATCATACGTATACCGTGACTACATCAGAGCATGGTATAACGTTATGTGGTACATCAGATATGATCACTCATGGTTCATTCAATTTTGCCAAAGAGCACACCGGATGGAATTCCGATACTAGTTCATTAATTGGTGGAATACCTTCGGTCTGACGGAGGATATTTTCCTAACTCCAATTCAAGAGTCATACCATTTCTTTGTCCAGAACCTTCAAAGGAATGAGTTTCCCACTCTGTTTCGATTCTGTCTCAATTTCAAAATTTCCTGGATTCTCTGTTGGAACTTCCAACTAGAAGAACGAGAAGGACTCAAAAGAATTTATAAAGTCATAAAAATCAAATGGTGGGAAAAGTTTGACATCACCCACATCAGTCTCAAAGAGGTTAAAGAATGGTTCGCCGAAAATGGTGAACATCTTAACCAAGATCAACAACATTCAGAATTTCTGAATACCAGGTCTCAGATTATATCGAGACTAGCTCAAACAACCTTTGACGATGAATTCCAGAGAGTTCTCAATTCTGCTAGAAGCAGAGCTTCATCTTCCTCCCATGGTAGCTTACCGTCTGACAAGGAAGAGACTCAATATGATCTAGATGATCCATTTTTAGATTCACAGCCTCCGTGAGTCTATTATAAAAAAAATAATAATAATATATTTTCATTCTCCCTGTACATTCGGCACGTAACTTGTAAATTTTATTTCTTCTTTAGTGAATGTTTCAATGGTTAGCCTTGAAGCATTTACTTCTTCCTGTACATTCTACATCTCTCTTGTACATTTTAAATTTCTTTTCTATATGTTTTTCATCTTTTTTCTGTATATTCTTTTAGAATGAGTATCATCTTCACTCGGAAGAAGATATTCTCCCTATACAGTTTAAATTTTAATTTTGTATAGTTTTATTCATACTTTTACATGGTTTACAACCTTATGGGAATAAGCTGTGTAAAAGATTGAATAAATATATCGAGTATGTATATTAATAGTATGTATAGTATTAATTGTACAGAATCCCTTGTATAGTTCTGGATTCTGTATCGTACATAGTAAAATCATCATCCACTTCCAATCTTGTGCCAGCGCATCAACAGAGCAAATGGCATAATAAGTCTCTTCAGAGTTGCTACTTGGAAACAAGTTAGCGTGATCAGCCTCTTAGAGTTACTTTTTGCTTCAGTGAAGGATTATTGCTTGAAGATATCAAAAGTTGAAGACGAGGACCTGCTGCAAATCTTTAGGAGTTGTGTTCCCGGTAGTAAGTCACAGGGTTTGCGCAGTGAAACCGTTGGTAAGCTCTCCGGTGTATCCTTGCCTCTTCAGCAACCTTGAAGTATTAGATAGATGTAGAATTTTCATCCACATAGCCTAACCCTCTTCAGTCATTAAAATGTTTACCCATATTAATAATCTTATCTAATTTTTGTGCACCAATAGTCAATTTCTTAATAGACTCTTTTGCAATTTCAAGCTCTTTATTACCAAGCTTTTCTTTTTCTTTAAGCACATGCAAAAGATCATTCTTCTCACAACTATCACATTCAAGAAATTTAATCTTATTAATAAAAGAACATTTCTCTTTTTCTAAGGATATATTGCTATTTTCCAAACTATAAATTTTATCTTTCAAGCTAGCAATTTCATCTTTTAATTTCAAAGAACAAGATTCAATTTCCTCATTTTTATTTCTCAAATCACTCAATTCAATTTTTAATTCACATGATAAAGATTTGAGCTCATCATTCTCTTTTTCAATTAAAGTAATTTTATCATTTAATACATTTTTCTCAACACAACAATCATCAATTTTATTATACAATACATTATTATCTCCTCTTTTCAAACAAGCATTTTCATCTATCAAAGATTTATTCTCAATACATAAGATCTTATACTTCTTTGACAGTTTGACATATTTAGAACCAAGTTTTTCTAAATCATGTTGCATGCTTTCAAATGCATCAAATAATTCATCATAAGAAGGGGATTGATGATTTACCTCATCTTCATCACTTTCATCAATGGAATTGTTATCCAAATGACCCATCAAGCATAGAGAGGCTCCATCACATTTTTCCTTTCCCACTTCATGAAATTTTTCTTGATTTTGAGAGTTATGATTCTCTTTTACACCAAATAAATCATTAGTAGTACAAGAAGATTTTTCAACATTATACACATTATTAAGAAAATTTAAAATATCAGATGCATATGTAAAGTGTAAAATCTCATCACATATTTTTCTATCTAATGCACAATATATGATATTTATAGCTTGGGCATTACAATAGAGCAATTTAAGCAATCTATCATCCAATTTCAATTTTGATAAATCATGCTCACAAACATACAAAATATTGAAATCAATAGCTGTTGGAATAGAAATTTTGGCCAATCAGAAATTGCCATGTCATTAATTAAAATTAGTGACAAAATTATTTATTTAATTAGGGATTATTTAAATTTGCAAGTATCCCTAAGTTAAATTAAGTCAAATCCAAATATGCAATTGGGTTATATGAAATTTGGGCTAATTTTAGACAATGTCCAAATGAGACGCCTTAAGCAACAAAGTTCCAGCCCACAAGGCTAGGCCCAAGTCAATCAGGCTCAGTCTAAGGACCAAGTCCAAAGTCCACTAGGCCCAGTCCAACAATCAAGCCCAAGCCCATCTGGAGGCTCTAGGGAATTCTATAAATAGAGAGCCCTTCCTCCATTTTGGAAGTTCAGAAATTTGAGATCTCAGAGAGAATTCATAAACAAAGGCCAGAAAACTCCTTGAGCTCTTGAAGATCAAACACTTCTTGAACAAAGAACACTTCCTCAAAGATCAAGAACACTTCTTCGAGACTCCAAGAATCCATCGAAGCTTCAATCTCGAGAATAAGCTCCCCATTCCTCGAGTGAAACATACAAGCAAGAGAGAGAATCAGAGGATCAAGTACTAGAGATTGTATTCCACTACATTCAAAGTTATACAAATATAAAAGTTTCATTTGCACGTGTTCTTATTTCTTTACTGAAATTTACGTGTGAACAAATTGGCACGCCCAGTGGGACACCTCTACCTCTCATCTCTTTCTCTTTCAAGTAAAACAATGGCACTGAAGAAAGTTACATTGAAGGTTACTGCTCCAAGCAACACATACACGAGACCAGTTACCCGTAGTCGATCTCAAGGGGTTGAAATAAACGAAGACAGAACCCCTGACGCAATTGCAAGCAAAATTGTCAAACTGATCAAGGAATCTTCTAAGGATAAGGTTGTTGTCAAGGACAACCCGCTGTTTGATCAATTCACTCATGCTGTCAGTCGATCGAAGACGACGTCAAATCTAGATGTAATGTTTGTAATGATTGCCGATGTAGACTTCGATGAGAGGATGGCAGAGATGGAGAGGAAGATCAACCTCCTGATGAAGGCAGTCAAAGAAAGGGACCAAGAGATTGCCTATCTGAAGAATCAAATGCAAAATCGAGAAGTTGCTGAGTAAAGTCAGACCCCTACTGCGAAAAAGAATGACAAGGGGAAGACTATTGTCCAGGAAGAGCAATCACAAAACTCAGCTCAGTTGCTTCTTTGTCTGTCCAGCAACTGCAGGATATGATTATGAGCTCGATTAGAGCTCAATATGGCGGACCACCAAAAATTCTCTCATGTACTCTAAATCGTACACCAAGAGAATTGATAACTTAAGGATGCCTATGGGATACCAACCTCCAAAATTCCAACAGTTTAATGGAAAAGGTAACCCTAAGCAGCATGTTGCTCACTTTGTTGAGACATGCAAGAATGCCGGAACTCGCGGTGACCTTCTGGTCAAGCAGTTCGTCCATACCTTGAAAGGAAATGCCTTTGACTGGTATACTGATCTAGAGCCCGAGACGATCGATAGTTGGGAACAGTTTGAAAGGGAGTTCCTGAATCGCTTCTACAGCACGAGGCGAACCGTCAGCATGATGGAGCTCACAAATGCAAAATAGTAAAAAGGTAAGCCTGACGTCGATTACATTAATCGTTGTAGAGCTCTAAGTCTCGACTGCAAAGACTGACTTACCAAGCTGTCTGTTGTTGAAATGTGCATCCAAGGCATGCACTGGGATTGCTCTACATCTTGCAGGGTATAAAACCCCGCAGCTTTGAAGAGTTAGCGACACGAGCTCATGACGTGGAGCTCAGCATTGCTGCCAGAGGAAGTAGAGATACTTTAGTCTCGGATGTAAAAAAAGAGAAAAAGGAAGTGAAGAGCACCGAGAAGGTTTCGAAGGGTGCTACTGCAAAAGAATCTATGGTGGTTAATACGACCCCTTTAAAATTAACTTCAAAAGGAAAAGAAATCAAGATGGAAAAACGACCAGATGGAGGCGAAAGGCGTCGCCTAACTTTGAAAGAGAGGCAAGAAAAAGTTTATCCATTTTCAGACTCTGATGTCCCAGACATGATGGAACAGTTGTTGGAAAAACAACTTATTCAGCTGCCCGAATGCAAACGGCCAGAGCAGTTAGGAAAGGTGAAGGATCCTAACTACTGCAAATACCACCGAGTCATTAGCCACCTTGTGGAAAAATGTTTCGTGCTCAAAGGGGGGATTATGAGATTAGCCCGTGAGAAGAAAATTGAGCTAGATCTTAATGAAGTGGCTCAAGTGAATCATGCGGCTATAATGACTCAGCCCAGAGTTCAGTCACCTACAAGACTGTCTTGTAAGCAAAAAGGAAGCCTAATTCAGTTCGGATCCTTTGAACCTATTGTTGTTTGGTCGAAGGAGGAGTCCCCAAGGAAGAAGTATCAAGAGAGAGGCTTCCAAAAGAAGGACGTCCAAGGAAATGATGAACAAACTAAAGATGAAAACCAAGGTTGGACTGTGGTGGCTCGTTGCAAGAAGCGACAACAAAGTTATGCTCAAAAGGAATCTCGACTATTTCGAGAGCATAAGAGAAAGAGGAAGGAGCAAAAGAAGAAAGGAAAAAGGAATGCAAGGAAACTAGTCTGCGTTGTGAAGGAAGACGAAGACCTTTTTCGTCCTCGACAACCGGTGACTCTAAAGGAATTCTTCCCAAAGGACTTTCTAAGTGTTGGCCAGGAAGAAGCACTTGAGGTGGTGGCATGTTATGTCGTCAGCACGAGCTAGGATCCCTCAAGCTCATATGGGGTGGCAACTGAGCTAGAAAACTTATCCTCTTTTAGTATAGAAGACCTGTTGTCACTCCCTCAAGCAGCTAAAAGCGCTCTTATTGAGGCGCTGATAGACTCAGACAACGCAAGTGTTCCAACCTCTATGGTGCGTACATGCACGTCGTGTTGTATGTCAATCAGTTTTACGGATGAGGACCTGCTTTTGGGGTCGAAGCCTCATAATAGACCACTGTTTGTCTCAGGGTACATTCGACAAAAACTTGATCGGTGCTTTTCGCTACAACACGCAAGTGCACGTGATCGAAGTAATAAAGAAACTGGAAGTATTCCATAGTATCGTACCCAAGGGAACGGGGTTTAATAAAATGAATTTTAGTTGGCACAAAATCTTGACAAATTGCAAGTTAAGGTAACCGAGAGTGAAAATGATTTGAGAGGTGTTTTGACTAAAAGAAAATTATTTGAAAATTCAATGGAAATGAAAAAGGGATTCAAGTTGCTAATGCCCCTTCGGAAAGAAAATGCAACAAGAAAGCAATTGCAATCGTAGCTAACTCAAGAACTAAGTAAACCGAATTCAACTCCTATTCGACCTTCTATGAAGTATCTTTAGGAGACTAAGTGATTAAACCTATATTTCTATGGCTAATCTAACTTAGATATTTTTTACGCACAATTCTAGTGGTTTTGGAGTCTCGCCCTATGTCTAGGGTCAATGTTTCAGACTTATGTCTAAGCCTTTTCCTCCATTGCTTTTGCGACATCCGTTTCCCTTAACCCTTTCGGTATTAAGTTATAGCTTGGCAAGCAACACTAGATGGCCAACTAGGTTTACCCAACAATTAACTCACCAAAAGCAAACTAGAGTTCAAGAATTAGCTAGATTGTTTTTACTTTCGAGCTTTACATCTTTCCTCTAGGGCATTCACAAACTTTAATCCCAAAGGAAATTTAGCTCTTCATGATGGAATAAATTGAAAATAGTAAATGTAAATTAGAAAAATTCATTGGTACAATCAAGGTAAACAATGCAATCAAATTGCAAATACAAAGAAAATAAGTAGCTTAAAGAAATAAGTTCAAAATTTCAAGATATAAAATTACTTAAAGAAACTTGTATATATGCATGCAGAATTCAAATTACAGTAGCTTTCCAAAATTTAGATAGCAGGAATTACAATTGCTAAAATTGAAAATGACAAGCTGTAATCAAAATTCAAATAACAGAACTTAAAATTGCTGAAATTGAAACAACCCAGTAGCTAATTTGAATTCAAATAACAAAAACAAAATTGCAAAGCTAGCAAAAATCCAACAAGAACTCAACTATCCTAAAAACCCATTCCTTTCGCATCAATCGAACAAAGAGTTTGCTCATAACCACATCCAAATCTTATGGAGATAGGATTGAGAAAGAGTTTAGAGATGGAGATGTAGAGAAATTACAATAACAACAGCAACTAAAAGCATAAAAAAAATTTTGCTGCAGTAGGTGAAGAAACCCATAAAACATAAACGAAAATCTTCTAAAATCTAGCTCAATCGAATAAGGATTGCTCTTTACCAACATCCACTTCGTTGAGATAGGATTGAGGAAGAGATTCGGACTAAGATGAAGAAGAAATTAATACAAATAGCAACAAAAAAAAACTAAAATTGAAAAGTGCAGAAAGTAAGGAAACCCAAAAAACGTGAACGAAAATCTTCTCCAATCGAGCTCTCTTTGTTCGGCTTCTTTGTTCAATATTGATAGGGATCTCATACTAGGGTTTCCCTTTTGGTTGATGGACAATCATGGCTAATCATCTTGCTAAATTCGTGGGTCAATTTTCCTTCAAAATCCCGAAATTCTCGTTTTTTACTTAAATTCCAGATTTTCCAGATTGCAATTGCCTAGCAATTGCACTGCAGTTGCATTCCACGAAAATCCTGCATCAAAACATTAAGTAAGTGTGAATTTTTTTCTTCTTTTGTTTTATTTTCTCAACTTACTTAATTTAAAGGTCTTCCACAATCATGTGATTAAATTCAAGCATTTTTTTTTATTTTTCATCAAATAATATGAATAAAAATCGTAAATATAACTAAGTTTAAAAGCCAAATAATCCTCATGAATGAGAATTATCAGAGAGCAAAGAGTTGGTCGAAACCTTATAGACAACGGATCAACTGTCAACATAATGCCTAAGTCGACTATGAAACAGTTAGGCATCTTGATGGAAGAACTATCAAACAGTAAACTAGTGATCCAAGGCTTTAACCAAGGTGGGCAACAAGCAATTGGCATGGTACGCTTAGAGCTCATCATTGGAGACTTAAAGGCTGACACTCTGTTCCACGTCATAGACTCCAAGACTACTTACAAGTTACTATTGGGTCGTCCTTGGATTCATGTAAACGGGGTTGTGACTTCTACGCTGCATCAGTGTTTCAAGTTTTACCAGGATGACATCAAGAAGGTGGAGGCAGACACTAATCCATTTTCGAAAGCCGAGTCCCATTTTTGTTGATGCAAAGTTCTATATGAAGGGTGATGGCGTAGGAGAAACTGTCCCAGCAAAAATTCCTTTGATCAAAAGTGGTAGTGAATTCAAGTCAAAACCACAAATTGACGCGAGAAAAGAAAATGTCGAAGAGATAGACGAGCCCTCCCCAAAAAGAGGGAAAGCCTCTACGAGCTCTACAAAGTCCAAGGTTTTGAAAGATGAGAAAACTTCAAGTGTTCCTATCTTATGCTATGTCCCCATGTCGCGACATAAGAAGGGCGAATCACCTTTTGCTGAATGTTCAAGGAATTTGAGAGTTGAGTATATTGAAGTTTTGAAAGAAAGTTTCATCACACCTCTCACGAAAATAACAAAGCAGGAGGTCAAGAAACATGTGGATGACCAAGCGAAGACGGTTCTCCCTAAAAGATGAACAAATGAAGGATTCGACCCGAAGGCGTATAAACTCTTAGCAAAAGAAGTTATAACTTTATGACTCACACAGAGTTTAAAAGTATACAAATCTTCGATGAAAGACCTGAGCTTTCTTCAACACAGAAGAAACTTCTGAAAGAGGGCTATGCTTTGCTGGCGTCAAAGAAAGGACTTGGATATAAGTCCCCTGAGCCAGTTCGCATAACGAGAAAAGGGAAGGCGAAGATGGCCGACCCAAACCATATAACAGAAGAGGAGGTCGACGATTCAAATGAAAAGGAAGACGTTAATTGAAGGACTTCTATTTTTAGGCGTGTCAGGCAATCAGGAGTGCGACCTTCAACTCTTCAGTGATTAGGTGTGACTCTAATAGAAGGAAAAAGGTCACCTCCTAGCTTTGGTTCCACTCGGCCTTCGGCCCTCCAGAGGGTAAGTATGCTTGCTAAGAAAGAAGAAAATGTTTCTTCAGCTCCAACTTCTAATTCCACTCGACCTTCTGTCCTTTAAAGATTAAGTATGCACACAGGAGAAGGAGAGAGTTCCTCATCGACTCTAACTTTGGCACGACCATCAGCTTTTCAAGATTAGGTGTGCCCACAACGGAGAGGAAGGATGTACTTTCAACCTCAATTGTGACACGACCATCATCTTTTCAAAGGCTAAGTGTGACCACATCAAGAAGTAGAGACCCTCCGTCGTCAGTCTTTGACCGGCTTCAACATGATTGCCCGGTGGAAACCTCAAAAGATTAATCCTTTGTTGAAACGAAGAATGATGGAGAAATTTGCAGTGCCTTTCCCTCTCGAATGAAAAGAAAAACTTTCGTTGCAGTCAACGCAGAAGGTTCGTTGACTGTAAAGCGACGTGATGTCATCATCACCAACCCCTCAAGAAAGGATTTGGAATGAGAGGAAGGTGAGACCTCCTGTCACCATATCACTGTTGAAGAGGAAACAGAGTCTGAAATGTCTGAAGAAGATGCAGACGAAGCACCATTTCTGCTTGAAGATGGCAACCAATCTATAGTGGACGAGCTTAAAGAGGTAAACCTAGGTACGCCAGAGGAGCTGCGTCCAACTTTTATAAGTCCATCACTTACTTGTGAGGAAGAAGACAAATATATGAGCTTGCTCACTTCGTATAAAGATGTCTTTGCTTGGTCGTATAAAAAGATGCCTGGACTTGATCCAAAAGTAGTTGTCCATCATCTTGCCATCAAATAGGGGTATAGACTGATCAAGCAAGCTCAACGACGCTTTCGACCAGAGTTGATTCCCCAAATTGAAGCAGAGGTCAATAAGCTGATTGAAGCAGAGTTTATCTGCGAGGTAAAATATCCGATGTGAATAGCCAACATCGTTCCTGTTAGAAAAAAAAATGGACAACTTCGCGTATGTGTTGACTTTCGCGATTTGAATAACGCATGTCCAAAAGATGACTTATCACTGAGATTATGGTTGATGCCACTATCGGACATGAAGCCCTATCATTTATGGATGGATAATCAGGATATAACCAAATTCGAATGGCTTTTGCAGATGAAGAAATAACAGCCTTTCAAACTCCAAAAGGGATATATTGTTTCAAGGTAATGCCCTTTGGACTAAAGAACGCTGGTGCCACCTATCAGCTTGCCATGCAAAAGATTTTCTATGATATGTTGCATAAACATGTCAAGTGCTATGTCGATGATCTTGTGGTCAAGTCCAAGAAAAGACAAGATCATTTGCAAGATCTAAAAGTGGTCTTTGATCGACTAAGAAAATATCACTTGAAGACGAACCCTCTCAAGTGTGCATTTGGCGTCACCTCGAGAAAGTTCCTCGAATTTATGGTGAGACATCGAGGGATCGAAATAGACCAATCAAAGATTGACGCCATTCAAAAAATGTCAAGGCCAAGAAACCTCCATGAGTTGAGAAGCCTTTAGAGTCGTTTGGCCTATATTCGGAGATTCATCTCCAAATTAGGCAGTTGATGTCAGCCTTTTCAAAGGTTAATGAAGAAAGGAGAAGACTTCGAATGGGATGAAGCTTGTCAAAACGCTTTTGAAAGCATTAAAAAGTACTTGCTTAATCCCCCTGTTTTAGGTGCCCTTATAGCAGGAAAGTCGTTGATACTGTACATTGCTGCGCAGGAAAGGTTGCTTGGAGCATTGTTAGCACAGGAAGGAGAAAAAGGGAAGGAACGAGCCCTTTATTACTTAAGCAGGACTCTGAATGGAGCTGAAGTAAATTACTCTCCATTTGAAAAGATGTGTCTTGCTCTTTTCTTCGCTATTGACAAACTAAGGCACTACATGCAAGCCTTTACAGTACACCAAGTGGCGAAAGCTGACCTTATAAAGTACATATTGTTAAGACCAATTATTTCTGGACGTTTAGCCAAATGGGCAATCTTATTCCAGCAATATGACATTGTCTATGCACCTCAAAAGGCGGTAAAAGGACAAGCATTGGCAGATTTCTTGGCAAATCACCCAATTCCACCAGACTGGAAATTATGCGAGGACTTGCCTGACGAAGAAGTCTTCTATGTGCAAATCACAGAGTCTTAGACCATGTATTTTGATGGTGCGGCACGAAGAAATGGAGCAGGGGCAGGCATTGTCTTTATCTCGTCTGAAAAACAAATGCTCCCTTATAGCTTCACACTCCGTGAGTTATGCTCAAACAACGTTGCTGAATACCAAGCGCTAATAATTGGCCTCCAAATGGCTATAGAGATCGGCATAGCATACATTGAAATTTATGGGATTCAAAGTTGATTATTAGTCAACTCTTGCTTGAGTATGATGTGAAACATGAGGACTTGAAGCCTTATTTCAGCTATGCAAGGTAGCTGATGAGAAAGTTTGACAGCATTATGCTGGAGCATGTTCCAAGGTCAGAAAATAAGAGGGCAGATGCGCTAGCAAATTTGGCTATCACCCTAACAATCTCAGATGATGTGACTATAAACATCTCACTTTGTCAGAAGTGGATCGTGCCGCCGGCCGATGGCGAACACCAAGAAGTAACTATGATCTCTGTCTACGCCATTGAAGAGAAAGATTGGCGACAGTCTATTATAGAATACCTTCAGCATGGAAAGCTTCCCACAGATCCCCGGCGTAAGGCTGATGTACGAAGAAGAGCCTCCTGATTCATTTATTACAAGGAGATCCTTTATCGTCGTTCTTATGAAAGACTGTTCCTTCGATGCCTTAGAAAAAAAGAGTTGATCAAAGCACTAGAGGAGGCACATTCAGGCGTTTGCGGTGCTCACCAGTTAGGTCCAAAACTTCATTTCCAGTTAAAAAGGATGGGCTACTACTGGCCCACGATGATCTATGATTCAATGTAGTATGCAAAGAAGTGTGAAGCTTGTCGGTTTCACGCAAACTTCATACATCAACCGCCATAACCTTTCCATCCAACCGTTGCTTCATGGCCTTTCGAAGCTTGGGGGCTCCATTTGGTTGGTCCAATAACACCTAAGTCATCAGGAGGCCATTCCTATATTCTTGCAGTGACGAATTATTTTTCAAAATGGGCCGAAGCAATCGCATTAAGAGAAGCCAAGAAAGAAAATGTGGTGGACTTCATCTGAACTCATATTATCTACTGATACGGCATTCCACACCGTATCATGATGGATAATGGAAGGCAGTTTCCAACAGCTTAATTGACAAGTTGTGTGAGAAGTTCAAGTTCAAGTAGTACAAGTCATCCATGTACAATGCCGTAGCAAATGGGCTGGCAGAGGCATTCAACAAGACATTGTGCAACTTGTTGAAGAAAGTAGTCTCTAAGACAAAAAGAGACTGGCAAGAAAGGATTAGTGAAGCATTATGGGCCTACCGAACTATGCATCGCACTCCTACAGGGGTCATACCTTATTCCCTCGTTTATGGAGTGGAGGTTTTGCTCGCATTAGAAAGAGAAATTCCATCACTCAGGATGGCTGTACAAGAAGGGTTGACTACAGAAGACAATCCAAGATTACGTCTCCAAGAGTTAGAAGCGCTAGATGAGAAAAGACTAGATGCTCAACAGGCAGTGGAATGTTTCCAGGCATGAATGACCAAAGCCTTCGATAAAAATCTCAGGCCCCGGTCATTTCAAGTTGGTGATCTAGTACTTGCTATCCGAAGACCCATCATCACAACGCAACATACAGGAAACAAGTTCATGCCTAAATGGGATGGACCCTACATTGTCAAAGAAGTCTACCAATGGAGCAAACAAAATCGTGGATAAAGACGACTTGAGGATCAGTCCTATCAACGGAAAGTTTCTTAAAAAGTTTTATGCATAAGATGTAAACACTCCTAATCGTAAGAGTATAAACTGCACGTTGCTCCTGGCCCGCATGAGGTTAAAAGTGAACGACCCTAATAAAAAATGTATTTATTTGAACTACGTTATGACTTGATCCCTTCCACTCAAAGGGTACGTAGGCAGCTTAAAGAAAAAGAAAATCTTTAAGTTCAGTCTCCTAAAAAAAAAAGCATTTTCACCCCCATGAAGCAAAACGATGCAAGTTGGATGCATACGATAGAGCTTTGTTCTCTTCAAGTTAGTTCATCGCATTTCATTTGCTTAAGTTCGACTGTTTCCGCTCGTCAAATTCAAAATTCGTTCAGAAGAATTTGGCGCCATCTCATCTTCAAGATTAGAGGTTTTGTACCTCTTAATTGCAAAGATGAATTCTAATCTTGGACTACAAGGAAAAAAAATGACCATCACTGGTCACTATAAGGAAAAGTGAAATTTGGGCATAACCCAAATTTTATCCCAAATCAAAATTTGATTGAAGTCCAAATTCAAGTTCTATTCCAATTTCAAAAGATAATTGGGTAGACTTTTATCTCAAGAAGTAAAATTTGGGTATAATCCAAATTTTATACAAATCAAAATTTGATTGAAATCCAAATTTAAGTTCTATTCCAATTCCAAAATATAATTGGGTAGACTTTTATCTCAAAGAGTGAAATTTGAACACTCCAAATTCAAGCTTCGAATTCAAATTCATTGGTAGATTCTAAATTATGCCCTAAATAAAAAAAATGGGTATAATTTGAATACTACTTGAAATTCAAATTAGATAAAATTCAAATTTTGAATTAAGGAGAACATAAATTCTATCGAAATTCAAATCAAGGTTTAATGCCAAGTAAGAAAATCAAAATTATGACCCAAATTTATATTTTGATGAATTGGCACATCAAATGGAGTCCAATTTAGGAGCAAATACCTTAAATTTTGATTCCAAATTATCTTTTTTGAGATTCACTTATATACACTAGTGCATAAATCTTGAAAAGGGGGCATTTGTTGGAATAGAAATTTTGGCCAATTAGAAATTGTCATGTCATTAATTAAAATTAGTGACAAAATTATTTATTTAATTAGAGATTATTTAAATTTGCAAGTATCCCTAAATTAAATTAAGTCAAATCCAAATATGCAATTGAGTTATATAAAATTTGGGCTAATTTTAGACAATGCCCAAATGAGACGGCTTAAGCAACAAAGTCTCAACCCACAAGGCTAGGCCCAAGTCAATCAGGCTCAGTCTAAGGACCAGGTCCAAATTCCACCAAGTCCAGTCCAACAGTTAAGCCCAAACCCATCTGGAGGCCTTGGGGAACTTTATAAATAGAGAGCCCCCTCCTCCATTTTGGAGGTTCAAAAACTTGACCCTCCAGAGAACTTAGAGAGAATTGTGAGCAAAGAAGGCCAAAGTCCTTAAGTGCTTAATGCTCCCTGAAGTCCTTAGGTGCTGAACGCTCATCTTCTTTGAAGACCAAAGACTCTTCAAGATCAGTCCTTAGGTGCTGAACGCTCCAAAACAAGTTCTTAGGTGCTGAATCTTCTTTGAAGACCAAAGACTCTTCAAGATCAGTCCTTAGGTGTCGAACACTCTGAGAAGACTAAAGACTCTTTCAGACCTCCAGTCTCGAGAACAAGCGCTCCAGCCCTCGAGAGTTACACATACAAGAGAGAGAATCAGAGGATTATACTTAGAGGTTGTATACCCCACAATATTAATACAATACAAATTTTATTTACACGTGTCTTATATCTCAGTTGAAATTACGTGTGAACAATAGCAAGCAAAAAAAATTTCATTCTCTTTCTCCAAACATAGTAGTTTCTACCATCAAAGAATGGAGGTTTATTAATACAATGACCTTCAAGAAAATCTAAAGATGTCATAGCTTTTTGAGATCCAGAGAAACCCTTACAATGGATTAGAAGTTGAAGAACAAGATGGAGAAACTCTCTCAAAGAGTAGGTATACAAATCAAAACGCACAACTATGTAAGAAAGGATTTCTTACAAATTAAAGCCTTCAAATGGCTATGAAAATGAAAGAAATTGAAGCTCAAAAATGTTAGAAATGCTCTCCAAGAGAAGTAGAAATTTTCAGAAAATTTCCATTTTTTCCAAATTTTTTCGAGCCTTAAATAGAGGGAGGAAGAAGAAAATAGCCGTTGGCTGCCACGTGTCAACTTCTGATTAGTTGAAAAAAAAATCAAAATTAATAATATTATAATAATAAAATAATATTATATTAATAAAATAATATTATAATATTATAATAATATAATAATATAATAATAATATTTTGAATTGTTTTTGAATTTTTTTAAAACTAGCGGTAATATATATAATAATATAATAATATATATTTTTCTTTTTTTTTTAAATCAAATATGCCATGTGTCTTGTTTCTATTGGTCCACGTGTTACCACGTCAGTAATTATGACCGTTGAAGTGACACGTCATCATTACGTCGATGCCACGTCATTGCCACATCATCGATGTTGACCGTTGACCTACCATATCATCTGCCACATCATCCATATATGCCACTTGTCACGCCACGTAAGATTTTTCCTTCAATTTTGTTTTTCCCATAACTTCTTCGTTTGAGCTCCGATTTGAACAATTCAAAATGCGTTGAAATCGTTATTCTGAGATCTATGCTATGGACACTTCAAAAATGCTAAAGTTGTTAATAAATAAAATCAGGTTTGTTATCATCAAAACATTAATTAATTAATTAAAATTAATTAATTTGAGATGAATGGCCAAAAGGCCAACAAACTTGAGTATCCTCTTTTTAGTTTAATTTATTTTTTTTCCCTCCCCAATTTTTTCTCTCACAATTTTAGCGTAATTTATTTGAATTGCAAGTGGTATTAAAAACCAAAAAGAGATGAAGATGCTCCAAGACAGGTAACAATTCCTCAAAGAGTTGTTTTCACACCCACGTATTTTGAATTCAATTCCTCACATAATTGTTTTCATACACACATATATATTTTGAGTTCACGCACACATATATATTTTTTCAATTCCTCACATAGTTGTTTTCATTCTATAACACTATTATTCATTGATTTTGTCTTATTCCAGCCCTAATAACACAATATAACACTACTATCTTTTAACTTTAGATATATTTTAATATGAAAGTTACATTTTATATTAAGTATTAAATAAAAATAAATTACCAAGAAATAAATAATCAATGTTATAAGTGAAAATAATTTTTTAAAAATTATTTTAGATAAATAAAAATAAATTTAAAATTTATTAATTTTATATGAACAAATACAAAATTGATGCAATCATATTTATATTTGACATAAATCTTCCAAAAAGTATATCCATTTAGTTAACTAAGTTTTCAGAAATGATGTGTTAAAAATAATAAAAACTACCATAAAGTTTTATTAAATATTATAATAAATAATTAAATTGTTGGAAATTTGAATTGAATGCATAAAAATTTAAATCCACATATCTATAATCTATAATATATTAAAAAGCAACAATCCATGAAAAACTTTTAAATTACAAAAAAAATACAACCTTTTAAACCCTTTCATTCATTGCGACCTTTAAATTCCATTAAACTAATATATTATTTACATTGGTTTAAATCACAAGATTTTATGCAGTAAAGACCACTTTTTTTTTTCAAACAAAATGTAAATGATTTTATGCAGTAACCATTGGTTTTGTGGCCTTTAAATTCCATTAAACCAATATATTATTTACATTGGTTTAAATCACACAATTTTATGCAGTGAAGACCACTATTTTTTTATAATTCATTAAAGACCACTATTGATAAATTCTTTGTTTTACATGTAACTTGTAATGACCCGACTCTTCCTATTAGATTTTCTAGGGACGTTACTACTTGCATGCACATGAAAATCTTGAAACTTTAGTATTGGACAAAAAGAATTAAATTTCTTCATAAACAACCAAAGAACCTTTAATTCGGGATCCGTTTTTAAAAACATTTCAAAAGATACTTGGAATTAAAATGTTAAAATAACTGATGTTTACTTAACAAAATAATTTGAGTTAAAACATAAACTAGATGCGGAAACTATACTCTTCATGACACCCATGACCCTTTCAGCAAACTACCTTGTCACTCGCCTAAGATATGTCCTTGCCTTTACCTGAAAAGAAAAACATTTTGAAAAAGGATGAGTATTTAAAATACTCAGTAAGTGACCTTACTACCGGGTCAGGATATGCATACACATACATAATGAGTTTTCGAAAACATTTTCTTTCTTTCCTTTGGTGGGACCTAAATTCCTTTCATAGTGGAAACGTTTCTCTTTCAACTTTTTCTCTTCGGCTTAATGTGGACAATTAACCCAACCTAATTTTTCCTTTTCATTTAACCTTTTCAGGTTCCTTTTCATTCAACATTTTCAGGTTCCTTTTCATATAGCCTCGTAAGGCTCCTTTTCATATAGATGTATATCAATAAATTTAGGAGGGTAATTGCCACAGCCTTCGAAATCAATTTTATCATGAAAACATAATGTATGCATGAGGTCCCAAAGCATTTTAAACTTTTCATTCCATGATGCAACACAAGCAACATTCTCACATCATTTATCATAAATCAAAATCATAAATCATGCATAACATTCATGAGAAGATTTGGCAAAACAAGTGAAAATCCATAATAAAATATTTATAAAAACTTTTTATTTCAAATAATTTTTTTTTTTTCAATTCAGTTCTTGACTTGCATTCAAGCATACCGGCATGAAGTCCCTTATCTTGGCTAAGCTCAAGAGTCCAATTCACCCAATTGCTCACCAAAAATCCCTTCGCCTTAAACCTCAGTCAACCAATTTGGAGCCTAAATCAAACCATCCATAAGGTTAGAAACAATTCCTAAAATCCATAATTAAATCCCAAAGTTCCTTCCACCAACTAAAGTTTCCAAATTTAGAATAAATTCCTTAACATTTAACTTAATCTCAAATTGGTGGTTAAACTAAATTCAAAACACAAGGTTCTTGATTTAATTGAACTCTCAAATTTAATCTACCAAAAATCCAAGACTCCAAGGATTTGCTTGATTTTAGGATGGAGAATTTACCTCCGTTCTTTCTCCAAACCGACCCAAGCTTTACTAAATAAATGGTGGTTTGATTCGATATTGTCACACCAACCTCCACCTACAATGGTTATTCCAAAATAGAGCCCAAAAATTAATGGGTAAATCTCCAAACTTCCATATAAATGCCCAAAACTACATCTATTATTTGAAAACTGTAAGATTATAGCGAAAATAAGTTTACCCACGTGCAAAAGGAGTCGAAACGGCACTGTGCAGTACCAAAAATCCGCCAGAAAAATCAAACTGCAGCAGATCGGCGGCGGTTCGTGGAGTTCGACGTCGTGAACAGTACCCGCGGTATGAACAGTACCGCGATGAACAGTACGTGACGTGAACCCCGCGATGAACAGTACACTCGTGAACAGTCGATGAACAGTATCGCCGTGAACAGTAATCGCATGTGAGGGACAAATCCGGCGATGTATGTTTGTTGAAGAAGAAGAAGCTTTCGAATGGATGGGTCTCTTGGTAGTGCAAGGGAGAGAGAGAGAGAGGGGGATTAATGGTGGAGGTTGTTTTTCATGGAGGAAGAGGAGAATGTTGAAGAAGATGACGGCTTGGCTTGACCTAGGGCTGCGTGCTCTATAAAAATAATAGAGAGTGATATTTGGGCTTGACTTCTCCTTGGGCTTGGGCTTGGCTCAAAGTCACCTAATTAACAAAAGTTGCCCCCAAACCAATTAATTCCCTTTTTCCCTTTTTTCTTCCCTATTCACCCTCCAATTTCTCAAATTTCAATTATGCAAATTTCTAAAATTAACTTTCAACACAACTTTAAACATGAAATTGGCCTTACAATTAATTCAAATCTCAAAATTAAAACTTTAATTAATACTTGAAAATGTCGGTCGTTACATAACTGCCCACTACTGTTAAACTTTTGCTTTGCACTTAATTGTGTTGGAGAAATTCAAATTAAAACATATTTCAAATTTAATAATTTACTAATCATTGACTGTTTAAATTCACGAAGTTACAAAAGAAATAGAGTATAAATAGGGCAATCTAATTGTAAAATCCATATCTCAAATTTGTGCTAAAATATCTGTGTTGCTACTTTTGTCAAATTCTAATATCCATATTTGAGCTTTGGTGATTTTATCAGATTCTTATTTTAGGTATGTTTTGATCATTTCCTTTAAAAGTGTTTTTTTTAATTAATTTATTATGCAATACTTAGATGACAGAGATGGATATGCTTATTGGTGAACTCAAGCCTTTTCAAAGAGGATGGACTACTAAAGTGACTGTCATTAGAAAATTTTCCATTCAAAAATTCAAGAACAAAAAAGGGGATCAACTTAAAGTTTTAAAATTAATAGTTATTGATAAAGAGGTAAAATTACTATCATTTTTTTTTCTAAATTTATTTTGTTGTCCTATTAATGTAAGTATAATGTTTCATATTTATCAATGCAGGAAGAAAGTATTCAAATCACTTTGTTCAATGACGTAATTGAAAATTTTGGAGAAATTTTTCAAAAGGGAAAAACGTATGTGATCCATGATGGTAACATCAAACCAATTGATGTGAGATACATGAGCATTCATCCAAAATTTGAGATATCATTATCCAAAAACAGTGAAGTCAAAGAGTTTGAGGGAGAAATATTCTATCTCAAGAAGGAAAACTTTTGCAGTTTTGAATCGTTGGTGAACAATAGTCAAACAAATACTTCCTTCATAGGTACATTTAATTTTGGTTATAGCTTTTATAAACTATTTTTTATTTTACTAAATTTAAATAATCTATTATTTAAAAATTTGTTTCCAGATGTGATAGGTGGTGTCATACAGATAAAACCCATAATTTTAAAAAAACTTCATGATGGCAATTATTCCAAAAAAAGGAAGTTCTACTCATGGACAATAAATATGTTTCTTTATTTTAGGACTCTAAATATTTGATTTTATATTATTAGCCTAATATTGTTGTCATATACAGATTTAATACAATAAAATTGGCATTGTGGGACGATTTGGCAAAAAATGAAGGGCAATATCTAGAAGAAAATGACCAAGCAAAAAATGTCATTGTAATCACCAATGTGAAGCCTACTGAATTTGAAGGTATTTCTTGTGTTTTAAAAACAATAGGTTGTTGTATTAATAAATATATTAACTTAAAATTAAATTAAATTACAAGTGAGATAACCATATCATCCACAGTCATTAGCGTGATTGCCATAAATCCTCCGTTGGAGAGAGCAGCGTCATTGAAGTTCAGGCAAGTTTTACAAAAAAATATTTCATTTTTAAAATCAAATTTACTATTTTTTCCCATACATAGAAGACAAATTATTTGTAGTTCAAATATGCTTTTATATTAGATTTATAATTTTGTGTAACAATGCTTTGTAGGATGGAATCTCTTATAAAAGATCAAAAGTTGAATGATCTTTTATATCCATCCAAACAAATGATAGAAGCAAAAGAGGTTAACATGGATGCAATTATCAAAGGAAAAGTAAGTGATCTATACTGTTCTTTTATTGGAAGAATAGTAAAGATACACAACAAAGATAATCAATGGTTTGAAAAATGCAACTTATGCAATGAAAGATTATATCCAATAGACTACAAGCCAACAACGTATTGTCAAAAATGTGAGAATGAAAATTCAACATTTACAAGAAAATACGTGTTGAGAATGCTTGTATCAGATGGTGAGGAGGAAAGCTACATAACTCTTTTTTATGCTGCGGATTACATAGTTGGATGCAATGCAACTGAATATTTCAATGATCTTAAGGTACATTATTGAAGTAGAAATTTTAATTTTTTTAAAAAACAAAAACTAATTTGAATCTTTATTTTGCAAGATAACAAAAAAGAAAAAAGTAAACATTTTCAAAATTTGGTTGTGGCAGAAGATAAAAAGTACTACTTCTTAGCCAAAATGGACAAAGAAAGAGAGAGTGATCGTGCACGTAAACAAATCGTTGTTCACGAAATTTGCAGTGTTGTTTCAATGGCTAGCAAAAAACACATAGAAGGTGAAGGGAAGAAAGCGATTGAAATGCAAGAAAAGAATAAACGTGCAAAAGTAACATAAATGAATTAAACACTTTTGTCTCGAGAAGTTACTTTACACATTGTTTTCAATTATTGCCATTGTTCTAAGGTGTAGTCTATTTGAAATTAATGTCATTTTTCTAAAATGTAGTTTGGTTTAATTCAGATCATGGTTGCAGAAATGAAAATGCAGTGAAGTTTAAATCAATGCATATTAGTTTTAGATGTTTCTTAAACCTCTCTAATAATATTATTTTCCATTTATAAGAAAATGATGTACATACAATTTGGAAACTTAAATAATTACAACTTCAAAGTTGAACCTAACCGTAAAGAAACTTGACAATTAAAACGAGAACAATATTAAACAATGCATTTCAAAAAAAAAAAATTAAAAGCATTTCACACTTCTACATTGAATTCAAAGAAAAACATTGAATGAAATAATGTACAAAATTTTAAGAAACCAATCAAAACTATTCATAACAAAACTTCTTACACTTCTACATTTAATTCAATGAAAAACATTGAACGAAATAACACACAAAAGTTTGAAAAATCAACCAAAGTCATTATACCATTTGCAACAAAAAAAAAAAACTTCTGACACTTCTACATTTAATTCAATGACAAAAGTGAACAGAATAATGTACAAAATTTTTAAAAATCAATCAAAGTCATTTGACAAGTGATAACAAAACTTTTTATTTCTTTAGTACTCATATATGCAAAACCTAACACAAAAAGAAGGAAAAAAAATTAAAATATAATATGTACACATAATCAATCCCAAATAATATGAAACAGTTCCATAGAATTATATATTTTTTTGAGACAGTTGCATAGAGTTATAATTCATGTTCCATAAAGATTGTATTTCAAATTGTAACTTCCATATTAATCTTAAAACATAAATCATTATAATACATTAAATTTGTAACTTACATATTTATTCTACTTACAATTATAAAATAATTAATAATTACCATCATTGTATTAATTAGAAAAAACTGTTTCAAGTCATTAAATTCAAATTATTAACACACCAAATAATTGTATTAATTAGGGCCAATACCTCCTATTGTACATATATATATTGAAGAAACAATATGGTCAAATTCTTTATATGCATGTTTTCAAAAGGGTCTCAAATTCAAGGTCCATATTCAAAAAATAGTATTTTTCAAGTCTTAAATTACAATGGATTGTTGGAATTTTTATCATGTACTTGCACAATTTTTTTTGTTATCTCTATCATAAAAAACCTCAATTTCTTTACATGGTATATACAATTTGGAGACTTAAATAATTACAACTTTAAAGTTGGACCTAAGAAGACATAGGAAAGAAACTTGACAATAAAAAAAGAACAATATTAAACAATGCATTTAAAAAAAAAACAAACAAACAATTAAAAGCATTTCACACTTCTACATGATCTACAAAATGTACAAAATTTTGAAAAATCAATCATTAGACCATTCATAACAAAACTTCTTACACTTTTACATTGAATTCAATGAAAAACATTGAACGAAATAATGTACAAAACTTCTTACACTTCTACTTTTGAAAAATAAATCAAAATCATTTGACCAGTGATAACAAAACTTCTTAAATTTTATTAAAATAAAAAAATGAAAAACTTTTTATTTCTATAGTACTCATTTATGGAAAACCTAACACAAAAAGAAGAAAAAAAAGAATTAAGAATATAATATGAACACATAATCAATCCACCGAATAATATGTAATATAGACAATTTTCAAAAAAGTTACGTTTAAAAATAGTAAATGAGAAAAAAATAATAAATGTTGTAAAAGAACAAATAAACATATATATTTTTTAATTAGGTATAAGTGGCAATTCATTTTACCATCATTGTATTATTAACCTTACTATAAATCATTATTTTTATAACTTCCATATCAACATAAAAGATAAATTATTTTTTTAGTTCCATAGAGTTTTTTTTTTTTTTTTTGAACACAGCTCCATAGAGTTATAATTCATGTTCATAAAGACGTTGTATTTCAAATTGTAACTTCAATATTAATCTTAAAACATAAATCATTATAATACATTAAATTTGTAACTTCCATATTTATTCTACTTACAATTATAAAATAATTAATAATTATCATCATTGTATTAATTAGAAAAAAACCGTTTCAAGTTATTAAATTCAAATTATTAACACACCAAATAATTGGGGCCAATATAAATAAGAGATATAAGGTTTATATACTACCTTTCTAAGTCTTTGATAATACATAAAAAAAAACATTCAACTTTGATTCTAAAATACCTCCTCCTACCACTCGAGGTATGCCAACCTTTATATATATATATATATATATATATATATATATATATATTATCTTGAAGAAACAATATGGTCAAATTCTTTAGATGCATGTTTTCAAAAGGTCTCAAATTCAAGGTCCATATTCCAAAAATAGTATTTTTCAAGTTTTAGATTACAATGGATTGCTAGAATTTTTATTATACACTTGCACTTTTTTTTTTGTTATCTCTATCATAAAAACCTTAATTTCTTTACATGTTATAAAATATAGAAAAAAATAATAGTTTCTTTTATACCTCAAGTTCATGTTTAGATGCCTAATAATTTAAAAATTATAAAAATAGTTATGAAAGCATGTATGTTGTTATAAATAAACAAAAAAAATATTTAAAAAATTACTTTAAATTAGATTAAACATGTTATATTTAAATTTATTCAAGTTTGGAGTAAAAAAATGACATTGTATTACAATTAATTGATGCAAACAAAAGAAAACTTTTGATGTAGCTACAACTAGAATAAGTTTTAAAATATTGTTGATTGTTTACAATTTTTTCGTAGTTTGTTGATTGTTTACATCTTTTTTTTTTTTTTTTGAGTTCGTTGATTGTTTACAATTTTTTTTTTGAGTTCGTTGATTGATTACAGTTAGAGGTGAATGATTATGGATTTTTTATGACACATTGAAAAAAGAAATTTGCATATTAATCCTCCATCACATTGGTAAGTACTCCAAAAAACTACACTTATTATTATTCGATTTTTTATTTTCTATTATTCATATTTAAACATAGTCTGTATGTAAATTAAAAATAAGCAACTGAGGATGATTGGAACATTCATCAAATACACACATTAAAAAAGAAATTTGTATTGATACTTCAAGGCATAGGTAAGTACTCCAACAAAACTAATAGTATTGTTATGGGTGAAATTGGACCAACAAGAATGGGCTGGCTAAAGGGCTGCAACGAAGGGCCAAACAAGAAAAGAGGCCCAATACGAAGTCGAAATGGACCGAAACCGACAATGGACTCACATAGAATGAGTGGGAGAAGAAACGGGCTTGGGCTTCGGTCCAAGCCCGTGGTCGGCCAGGCCGGCCGGCCGAGGCCGACCAGGCTGGCCGAGGCCGACCAGGCCGGCCAAGCCCATGGTCGGCCCGGCCGAGGCCGACCAGGCCGGCAAGGCCCAATTTTGGGCCTTGCCTCGGTCCCTCATGCCACGTGTGCCCTCGGTCCAGCCCAATTCGATATTTCCTTTCCCCATTCGAAGACGGAAACCCACAAAAAACCCTAGGAAGGAAGCTATTTAAGCTCTCCCTCAGGAGGAGAGCAAGGGAGGTTCATTCCAGCTTACAACACTCTCCTACAACTCTCAAAACTCTCTCTGACTTAAGCATCGGTGCCTGTGTGGTCTACACCACACCGGTGTCCAGGTTTTTCTTGTCTTGCAGGCCGCGTTCTTCCCCCAAGAATACAAATTCACCATCGTTGTCACGTGGAGGTCAGGTGAGATTTCTCCTGTCCAAAATTTGGCAACAACAGTTGGCGCCGTCTGTGGGGAACGACAACGCTTGCTGGAAAAATCTTGTGCCTAAGTCAACCCTACGAGAAGATGAGTAGAATGACAGAAAACAAACACTGGAATGAAGACAGAGACGATTCCGATCAGGATCGTCACCTGCGACGAATGCAAAAAAACCAGCCTCCTCGGCCTCAAAACGAGGCTGAGGCCGACCAGAAAAAGGCCTAGGCCGACCCTAAGTAGGCCGAGGCCAACCTGCTCGTTCAAGCTACATGGCAGCGCGGACCAAATGGATGGCATCAAGAAGCCAGCCTGTATTTTTTGGCCGAGGCCGACCAGAAAGAGGCCGAGGCCGACCAGATCGTTCAAGCTACTTCGATTGAAAAGCGACTAGATCAACACGACCAACAAGGAAGCAAGGTAAGCCGAACAAACGGAACGAAATCTGTCGTATGCTCGACATCAAAAGGCCAAGGTAAAAGGGTTCGAAACCGAGGCCGAGGTCGAGGTGAGAATAAAACCCTAACCTTGGAGCAATACGAAGATGAGACGGATTTAAGAAGCATAATCGAGGAAAAGAAGCGACAAAGAGCCTTGTCCGAGGCCGAGGCGAGCAATCTTCCAGCTACTGAAGCGACGGATCTGAGAAGTGTCATCGAATGGAAAAAACAACAGAGAGCCGAGGCCGAGGCCGAGGCAAACTTTAGAACTGGAGCCGAGGCCGAGGCTAATTCTGGAACCGAGGCCGAGGTTGAGGCCAATGTTGATACTGATGCCGAGGTCGAAGCCGAGGCAAGTTCCAGGGCCAAAGATGAAGCGAATAGTTTGCCATGGAGGGCAGAATTATTAAAGATTCAAAGCGAGCTGGACCATATCCAAGGGAATATGCACAAGGTAAAAAATATAGGGTTTGATATTGACACTTTGATAGAACAGGTAGATCCACCTTTCACTGATGAAATCATGAATGTGAAACTACCTCCCACATTCAAAGTTCCAAAGATCAAACCCTATAATGGAAACAAGGACCCTATTGTTCATCTAGATGTGTACAGATCATGGATGGAACTTCATGGAGTAGAAGATGCAATCAGATGCAGAGCCTTCTCATTCACTTTAGTGGGACCAGCAAGACATTGGTTTCGCAACATAAAAAGAGGATCTATTAGTTCGTTCAAGGAATTGGCTCGAGCATTCGTGACGCAATTCATGGGAGGAAGAGATCAGCGCAAGCCAGCAACTCACCTACTTTCCATCAAACAAGGATCCAAGGAAACCCTGCAGGAATATGTTGCTCGGTTCAATAGTGAAGCTTTATGTGTTGAGGATTACACTGACGGAGCAGCGTTGATGGCAATAATTAATGGACTCAGAGATCGAAGACTCATACGATCCTTGGGAAAGAGAAAACCAACATCGTATGTAGAGCTCATAACTCGAGCTCAAAAGTACGTACGTGCAGAAGAATTGCTTCGTATGAAGAAGAAAACTGATGAGCTGGAAAGAAGACCCGGTCAATTAAATGATAGGAAAAGGCCAAGTGAGATATTACACCAAAAGGCCAAGAGACAGAAGATCGATGACCAGAAATCACTTCGACTTGGCCACCCATCCAGAAAGTTCGAAAAGTACACTCCAACATCAATTCCCATTGAGCAGATTCTAATGGAGGTACGTCATTCAAACTTATTAAAGCAACCTGAAAGGATGAAAACTGGATCAAACAAGACAGATAGACAAAAATATTGTCTCTACCATGAAGATCATGGACATATGACCAGAGATTGCTTCCAGCTAAAGGATGACATCGAGGCTCTAATTCGAAATGACTTCTTGAAGGAATACATCGATGTACGTGCAGGAAAAAGATCAAGGCCGACCTCATAGGCGCCCGAGAACGACCTCATAGGTGGCCGAGGACGACCTCATAGGCGACCGAGGCCGACCCTAAATCCTCTTCATACATAGTTAGTTTAGCTTTTATTTTCTTTAATCAAACCATATTTGTTGAGTTTAGATTCATTAAATTCAATTGATAGGTTAGCAAGTCTCATGTAATAGGCTAGGTTTATTATTGCTCATTTTAAATTGATCAATACAAGTTATGTTTTGAAAAAGAATTTGTACTCAAGCAAAAGAGATCTTCCTACAAGTAATATCCTCCTTCAATGGGGGCTACTAAGGGGATATGCTTCCCTATTAAACAAAAAGCAAAGAAGCTACATAGGAGATATGCCTCTCTGATGAACAAAAGGTAGAAGCTACTAAAGAGATATGCCTCTCTAATTGAACAAAAGGCAGAAGCTACTAAAGAGATATGCCTCTCTAATTGAACAAAAAGCAGAAGCTACACCAAACGAGCTAGAAAAGTCAACAACTTCAGAGAAACTAAAGTGGAGGCCGACCACATAGGCCGAGGCCGAGGCCAACCTCCTAGGCCGAGGCCGACCTCATAATCTGATGCCGAGCAAGATGCCAAAATTACTTCAGTTACAAGAATCATCTAACTATGGGAAGATGAATGGATCTTTCTTAAAAGAAGCATACCGTGGAAGCGTATTTGAAAAACATAAGCAACGAAATCATGAGTTAACGAAAACACATGAGACAGAAGCTAAAATATAAGAATTGAGGTTTAACAAGCATGGCCGAGGCCAACCAGGGAGGCCGAGGACGACCACCATGGCTGAGGCCGACCACCTTGGCCAAGACCAACCTCTTCCCGGCACAATGATTACAATGAAGAATTTGAGGAAAGACAAGGACAAGCTGACTCCCAGAAAAAATGACGAGGATAATAGTAAGGCCGAGGTGTACACGGCTGAAAGTACCTACAACACGCAAGGAGCTGCAAACACGCTTTTAGACCAGACCGGACGAGGCCGACCATACCAGTCTTGCCCCAAATTCTCACTCCATGGCTTATGTCATCTTCTCCTCTTATGATATCAGCTTGAATTGAAGCTACAATTGGCATGAGAATTGTTTTTAAATAAGCAAGAAGCTACAAGAGATCATCTCCAGATATAGTAAATTGAAGCCAAAATCTAAGAGCCTACTCTAAGATACGGCCAATCATGTCATGCAATTAGAGCATGAAACACGCAAAACTCTTAAGCACTTAGGTGCAGAGGAAGCGGCCCAGAAGGTTGATTGAACCACAAAAAGGGTTTGGTTGACTGATCTTGGCAACCCAAAAACCTGAGAAAAATCTCACGATGGGTCCCTATTGAGCACGACAAAGCAGGCTTTATAAAGCCAAGCAGAGCGTGATGAATGCAAAACTCCGCTTAGGTGTGGAGGACGCAAGCCCAGAAGATTGATTGGGTCCCTAAAAGAGACTTGATTAGTTAATCTGGGCAGCCTAAAAATCCGAGATGAGTCTCGCGATAGGTTTTTTAAAATAACAAATGAGAAGAATTTGGTTACAGAAAACCAAGTGCAGAAATTACAGACAAGACAGGACTAAAAGACCCAATTCAGATCACAACGAACTGAAGCCAAATAGGAGAAACCGACACTCTAAAAGACTGAATATCCTCACAAGGATGGACAGCAATAATTAGGGAAAATTCGAGGCATGCCTCGAAATGTCAACAATGACTCCAAAAGTTAATAAGTTACTCCCAAGTCAGGCTCCATACAATTACTTCACACGCCCCTAATCTCGAATCCTAACTAGGGAGTGGGGGCTAATGTTATGGGTGAAATTGGACCAACAAGAATGGGCTGGCTAAAGGGCTGCAACGAAGGGCCAAACAAGAAAAGAGGCCCAATACGAAGTCGAAATGGACCGAAACCGACAATGGACTCACATAGAATGAGTGGGAGAAGAAACGGGCTTGGGCTTCGGTCCAAGCCCGTGGTCGGCAAGGCCGGCCGGCCAAGCCCATGGTCGGCCCGGCTGAGGCCGACCAGGCCGGCAAGGCCCAATTTTGGGCCTTGCCTTGGTCCCTCATGCCACGTGTGCCCTCGGTCCAGCCCAATTCGATATTTCCTTTCCCCATTCGAAGACGGAAACCCACAAAAAACCCTAGGAAGGAAGCTATTTAAGCTCTCCCTCAGGGGGAGAGCAAGGGAGGTTCATTCCAGCTTACAACACTCTCCTACAACTCTCAAAACTCTCTCTGACTTAAGCATCGGAGCCTGTGTGGTCTACACCACACCGTTGTCCAGGTTTTTCTTGTCTTGCAGGCCGCGTTCTTCCCCCAAGAATACAAATTCACCGTCGTTGTCACGTGGAGGTCAGGTGAGATTTCTCCTGTCCAAAATTTGGCAACAACAAGTATTATTCTATTTTTAAATGAATTGTTTTTAATTCCTATTTTTTCTGTTTATATATTTCATTTTTTTAATTCTAAAAATTGTCAATAGAATGATCACATTGTTAGAAATAATCTAACATGAAAGAAACATAAAAAACACCTTTTTTTAAACAACAAAAAAACGCCTAACACAAAAAAATAAATAAGAAACTATGAAATAAAATAGGGCATTTATATTTAAAATAGCTTATTTATATACCTAAATCAATATAATTACCATAACAAAAATATTCAATGATAGTACAATTATTAAGATTTTTATTTAAATTAAAAGAAATAAACTAAGAAAATGAAATTATCTTATAGATTTAGCTATTGAATATGGTCAATCTGGAAAAACCTTTTAAATGCGTAAAAAGATTAACAAAAAGAATACAAAGTTCAAAATTATTTAAAATTATTGGTCCTTGTTTTTATAGAAAATGAACCAAACGAATCCCATTTATAGTTTTTTCTCAAATAAAAATAATCACAAAAATACAACAAACATTATATGTACTCCATATACTCAAATAAACACTAAGTTTTAACTACGTACTATCATTAGCAAAATAAAATGTTCTTATTTAATTTAAAAAAACTTACCGAAATAATCTATACATATCTCCCTTCAAAATATGCCAATATTTGTAGCAATTACCCAAATCAAGTTCATCATTATTTTCCTTCAAATCAGGCATTGAAAATGTCATTAAACACATAGAATATAGATTAAAAGAAATAATTAGTAGAGCCAAATAATCAACTTGAACATATAAAGAGTTAAAGTTGTAAGAAGAAGAGAATAAATGGTGAAAGCCAACATTGAGAGGTAGACGAAAAGGAAAACGAGGGGACGAAATATGAAGAGACCAAAGGGAAGATGAGGGGAGTGAAAATATGAGAAGAGAATGACGGGGGGAATAATGGTTGAAATGAGGGTTTTCATTGCTAATTTCTAGATGGTTTACCCACCAAGTTGTTTTAAAAACTATGGGCTCCAGCTGTTTTCTAAAACACATTAATAGTCATCTTTATTTTATTATTAACACTCCATGCAAAGAGGCACCTTACCTTATTTGTGTGAAAGAAAAAATAAGAAATTTTAAAAATCAACCATTAAAATATTTACATATACCATAAAAAAATATTTACATAAAAAATTCAAACTAAATAAGGAAAATAATAAAATATAAAAAATAATGCATTTCCAATATTTTCATGGTTATTTATAGAAATAATTGCATTTTTAAGGCCACAAATATCGACAATCAACATAAGATCTAGGTTGAAATCTTTTTTCCAACAAAAAAAAAATTAAATATGTCATTTAAACTTTTAAACACCTTGAATATAAACAATAACTATTTTTTAAAAAAAAGTTTTTTTTAAGAAAAAAACTAAACACTTCATGTTAATCGAGTGTCAAATAACTATGTAATTTACAAAATTTTTAAAAAAAAAACGAGTAATATACAAGTTGAAATTTTTGTTTTAATTTTTCAACAAAAAAATTTGAAACGTGATTTCTTAATGGTTTAATATTTCAATTTAAATAATAGGAAATGTCATTTGAAAATTTTAGTCATATGTGTTTAGAATTTTGTTTAACCTAAAGCAAAGAAATAAAAAAAAAAATACAAAGATGGTGAAAGAATCTATTCCTAATATATTGATGGCTAATTATAGAAATAATCTCATTTAATTTGAACCCGTAAATATAGACATTGGCGTTTTTAAAAAAAAAATTGTAAGCTTTTAAAATAAAAAATTTAGTACGTTACCTTTTAAAACCAACCCTTCAAAATTGGAGTAAATTTATATCATGAAATAATTAGAATCTACCGATTCAAATTAGTGTTTAAAATTTTCAACAAAATAATTAGAAAATGTTATTTGAAATTTAAAATGTCCCAAATATAGACAATGTGTAACACCCGTCATTTTGTTTTATTTTACCTTGTACTAATTGGAATTATTAGTTGTATGGTTTTGTGGTTTGATGATTTTGAAGTTGGTGGTATGTTAATTGGATTTGGTTAAGGGCAAATTGGGGATAGGTAGTGATGGTTGAAGTTTGAAAAGAGGGTTTGGAAAAAAAAAAAAGGAATTATGATGATGGCATTTTTTTTTGGAAAATCAAACCCACCCTCCTTGATTCTCTCCCCCCTCAATCACAATTTTCCCCTCTTTTGGGCTAACTTCTTTTTATTTTATTATAATTTTAAATTCCCAAAAATTAAACCCCCCATCCCATCTCATTCATCTCTCTATCTCTCTCTCTGAAAACCCAAGCCAAGAACCCCCACCTCCAACTTCTTCTTCTTCCTCCTTGAACGTCAACTGCAGTCGCCTCCCACCCTCGCCGGAACGTCTCCCGCAGCCACTCGCCAGTAGCTGGAAGCCACTGAGTCGTCGCCCCTCGCAGTTGCCAGCAACGCTAGAAGCCGTGAGCCACTGCCGCCACCCGTACCAGCCGTTTGCGCCAGTCCCACCGCGCACACGCCCTTCCGACCAGGAAGCTCCGCTGCTCTCCTCTTCCACTCCGGTTGCATAAACAGCAAGGGGCTGTTTTCAGTCCGTGTTTGACCCTTTTACAACAGTGTTTTTGTGGGTTTTCATCACGGTATGTGTAACGATCGACATTTTCAGGTATTAATTAAAGTTTTAATTTTGAGATTTGAATTAATTGTAAGGCCAATTTCATGTTTAAAGTTGTGTTGAAAGTTAATTTTAGAGATTTGCCTAATTGAAATTTGAAAAATTGGAGGGTGAATTGGGAAGAAAGAAGGGAAAAAGGGAATTAATTGGTTTGGGGGCAATTTTGTTAATTAGGTGACTTTGAGCCAAGCCCAAGCCCAAGGAGAAGCCAAGCCCAAATATCCCTCTCTATTATTTTTATATTGCACACAGCCCTAGGTCAAGCCAAACCGTCATCTTCTCCAACCTTCTCCTCTTCCTCCATGAAAAACAGCCTCCACCATCAATCCCTTTCTCTCTCCCTTTCACTACCAAGAGACCCATCCATTCGAAAGCTTCTTCTTCTTCAACAAACATCCATCGTCGGATTTGTCCTCACGTAGCGGGGGGGGGGGGTACTGTTTCACGCGCGGCACTGTTCATGCTGTGATACTGTTCACGTGCGACACTGTTCATGCCGCGATACTATTCACGCGCGGTACTGTTCACATCGCGGACTATTCACACCGCCGGGGGGGGGGGGAACTGTTCACATCGCGGGGTATTGTTCACGCTGCGCACTGTTCACACTGCGGGGGGGACTGTTCACGTCGCGCGCACTGTTCACACCGCCGTCATTGTTTCGTGCCGCCGTCTCTCGATCATCATTTCGAATCCCGAACAGTGCCACGATTGCGTTATGATTTTGGTAAATTTCGACTCCGATTCAATTTTGGATTAAGCTCTTTAAGTTACTTGTGACTTGTTTATTGTTATGAATTTTAGGAGGAAAGCATGAAATTCATAATTGGAAGCATGCCATATTTGGAGAAATCTTACTATGGGTAAATTAGAATTAAATTTTGACTAAGGCTTAAAGATTTGGAGAATCATGTGTATTATCAAAAGGACTTACTTGAAATAATAAAGGAATGAAATTATGTTATCTTGGTATAGTTGGGGGTAAACTTAGCTACCTAGGTGGGTGAATATTCTTGTTGAAGAATTTAATGTAGTCAAATTCATGGTGGGTTCATGTGCGTATACAGTAATTTGAGTAGTTTGCCTAAGGTTCATGAGTTGAATAGGTCAAGTAATAAGTCCTTTTAAATCATTATAGGTTGAGGTGAAAGAACTCCATAAAAGGAGAAAGCGAACTAATGGAGCCAAGGTAAGGGACTTTATGCATGTATGCTTAAATGCAAGTCAGGAACTGAATTGAAAAATTACTTTTGAAATAAAAAAAGATTTTCATAAATGTTTTAGTTATGATTGTTGATGAATTTTGAAATGCTATGTATGAAAAATAATTCTCACATGTATGTTCTTTAGATACTTTTACAAATGTGATAAATGATTATGATTTATGATGATTATGAGAATGTTGATATATGATGCATCACTGTATGAAAATGAAAGAATGCTTTAGGACCTCATGCATACATGTGTATTTTCATGATGAAATGATTTCGAAGGCTGTGGAAATTACCCTCCTAAAATTATGGATGTACATCTATATGAAAAGGAGCCTTACGAGGCTATATGAATGAAAGCATAGTCAAGATGGGTTAAATTGTCCACATTAAAAGCCGAAGGAAAATTTTAAGGAAACATTTCCCCTTTGAAAAGGTTTTAGGTCCCACTAAAGAAAAAAATGTTTTCGAAAATTCATTATGTATGTGTATGCATATCCTGACCCCGGTAGTGAGGTCACTTACTGAGTATTTTATATACTCACCATTTTTCAAAAATGTTTTTCTTTTCAGGTAAAGGCAAAGACATATTTAGGCGATTGACAAGGCAGTTTGCTGAAAGGGTCATGGGTGACTTTGAGGATCATGACTTCCGCATTTAGATAGTGTGTTAGTGAAAACATATTTTGTTTAGTAAACAATGTGTTGTGAAACTATTTCAACTGATTGAACGTTATAATTCATGTTATGTTTTGAAATGATTTTTAAAGGGATCCCGAGCATAAAGATTTTTTATTGTTTAGCAAAAAGTTTAATTCTTTCTGTCTTTTACCAAAGATTTTTAAATTTCTTCAGCATGCATGTAGTAACGTCCCTAGAAAGTCTAATAGGAAAAGTCGGGTCGTTACAGTATGGCCTCGTTCTCTTTGGGTAAAATTTCACTGCTGTTTAAGATGAAATTATTGAGTTTATGGGATTGATTTATTGATTGGAGGCCAGTTTAAATTAACCCAAATTGGTTGGATTCAAGTATAGGAATTTCATCTCGATTGGAGGCCATTTGGGGCGTTCTTGAGCTACTGTACAGCACCAACGGGGTAAGATTAAATTAATTTTGGGTAAGTTATTAATGCAGTGAGGCCTGAAATAAATTGGATTTAATTTTGGAGGCATGATTGGGGTTTTTCTGTGAGTTTTGAGTGGCTGTTTTTTAAAGTTAAATTGACCTTAATTGTTGGAATTAAATTGAAGGTTAATAGGAGGCAAAGTTTGGAATTGGAGGAATTGTCACATATTTCAAGGAGCTGTGTTATTTACCAGAAATTGGGAAAAGTGAGATTTTCACCACCTTTTAAATAAAACCCCAAAAGTCAAGTATGGAGTCCTTGGTTAAGTTTAATTAAAATTTAATTTGTTTGATTTTTGGGCTGTTGCTTTATTGCCAGGTGCTTATATTTTTCAGCAAGTGATTTTTGGGCTTGAGCTGTTATAGTTTATTTCTATTTTAAGGTAAGTAGCTTTTGGATTAAGCCCCTTTGTAGTTATTATTTTAAGTATGGATCAAGTTGGAAACAAATGTAGAGTTATGTAAAATGCCTGGAATTTTTGTTATTGAGCATGTATTACTAGGGTGGTTAGTTCTGATTTGCATCTTGAGTTGATAGTTATCTGAGAATGTGGTAAGTGGATTTAGGGGCTTAAATTTGTGAGCTAAATGGATTAGCATGTGTATAACCTTGATTGGCATTATGATTGAAACTCCTATGTTGTGCTTGAATTCATGATTAGCCCTGATTGATGTGGATGGAAAGTTAAGCCTGAAACCCTAATTATCCTGACCTTCGGGTTGACGTGGCTGTGTTGTTGTAAAGTCTTGAGAACCTTGGTAGGGTTAGGGAATAACTTAGGACCGTTAGGCTAGTGACACCTACCACCCCGCCTGGAGCATGCTTGCCTTGATGATTATGTGATATGATAGATGGAGGGGTTGTGTACCCTGTTTTGTGACGGCATGAAGGGAGTGTCCTTCATTGCAGGTGCTAGTGTAACGCCCAGTTTATTCAGGAGCTCTAATTTTGAAATTTTGGGATTGTTTCTCAATTTATTTTTAGTAGGGTTAAAGTTAGAATTTTGAAAAGTTTGAAGGGGCAATTATGGAAAGAATTTTCAAGGGCAAAATGGTGTTTGAAAGAGCTTGGAAGGGCATTTTTGGAAGAAAAGGTAGGTGGAGGGGCATTTTAGTATTTTTGGTTTTCTTAAAAAAAAAAAAAAAAAAAGAAAAAGAAAAAGAAATTATTCTCTTCTCTCTCCCCGAACTATCTTCTTCTTCTTCATTCTCTTCCTCTCTCTCCGTCCAGTATCTCTCTCTTTCTCTCTCTCTCGAGCTCATCTCCTCACCGAGGACCACCCGGCTGTCTTCTCCTTCTCCTTCCGCCGCAGTCCCGCCCAACGGCCACCTTCTGCAACACCCTCGCCGGAAGTTTCACCATTCGCCGCCAGAAAGACCAAACGGTTCCTCCGTCTTCTTCCTCTGTCGGCAGCCACCACGAACCAGACCGCTCGAAACCTCGCCGCCGATCGAGAGCTTCAGCCGCAACATTCGATCAATACCGCCGGCGTCTTCCTCTTCGCCGCGCCGATCTTCTACACGCTGAGCACGGATCTATCGCCATGAATCCCAACTCCGCCCAAATTGAACTCCCGCCGGCAACGCTCAGACAATCCCCAGGCTGTTCGGCGAGCCAACCCACGCCAGTGAACGCCATAAGCTCGCCGGATTTACAGCCTGCACGCCTCGAAACTCACCGGAAAACACCAGATCCAACACGTCGTGATGCAGATCTGTCCAGATCCGCGAGCCTCGCACGAAAACGAGACCTCACACGCTCCCACGCGCCAATAGGTTGACTCACCCGCCGCCGCCGTGAAGCCCACGCGCCGCCGTTCGCCGGAGTTGGGTAAATTTTGCCATTTGGTCCGTTTCGTCGAGTTATTAATGTTAGAATGCGTTTTAGCGTAATTCGGTTGGTTTAAGACCTGTTTAGGACACTTTTTAGGTGATTTGTCGAGGACCTTGGATTGTACTTGGAGTGGGGACTCGAGAAGCTCATTACTAGTGGAGAAAGGGTATTTTAGTAAGTAAAGATTTAAGGTAAGGGATCTCACAACGAAAGAAGTTTTCGAAACCTAGAGCTAGCCCTATATTTACTTTGAAGTTTATGTTTCCGTGTTAAGTATTTAAGAAAGAAAGTGTTTTACATGTATATTCCTTTTACACTAGTTCCATGAGTTCTATTTGAGTTTTCATGTTAAAAAAAAAGAATGGAAATGATATGTACGTCTTTGAAATGCGATTGCCTTGACTTATGCATTCATGATTATGTTCTAAAACGAGCGGGACCTCATGCATGTGTTGTGTGCTCATGAAAAGATTTATGTAAGGCCGTGACGATAATTCTCCCAAAAGTTTTATGTGGGTTATGAGGGAACCCGAGTCTTCGGATTCTCTATGCTCCCTGGGTTCGAGAGTGCTCCACGATGGTAGCCGACGGGCTTGAGTCTTCGGACTCCACGATGGTAGCCTTCGGGCTGAGTCTTCGGACTCCACGATGTATGTTAGCTTTCGAGCTCAACTCTCAGAGTTAGGGGAGGACTCTATTCGATGGAAAATTATGTCTTCGGACTATTTACGAGGCCCTCGGGAGAATTTAATCGTTCACGAGAGCCGCAAGGGAAAGTACATGGTTTATAAAACGAATTTTAGGTCCCCTACTAAAGCGATGGTTTACGATGGTTTTATGATTCAAAAATGACATGTTGCATGCGAGTGAAACTCTTATTTTGAAACTATGAGTTACTTACTGAGTATTATTCGTTAATACTCACCCTTTTCCTTTTAAAATGTTTTCAGGTAAGGCTAAGATCGGCCCTAGCGCGTGACCGGAGATCAGCTACTCGAGTCATGGGAGCCGAGCGATCGCTATTCCGCTTCTTTTATGTTTCTGGATGTACATAGAACTCATGTCGAGTTTTTAAATGTTTAGGAGGATGTTTCAAAGTCTTTTAACCTTTCTTTGTAAATCGTGCACGTGTATTTGGCTTTCTGTGTTTGAATTCACTTGGTTTATGTTGTTTGAACCCTAGCATCATATTGAGAAGTTTGTTGGATGCTAGGAGGTTGTTTGAAAATCTTAGAAGTGTGTTTTTCTATGTCTTATCAAGTAAGGTCTAATTTTTGGTTTTCGCGTAGTTACGCCGTTATGCTGCCGAAATTTTCGGTAATATAGCGACGTGACTTAGTAATGACTCTTAGGTAGCGTGTTGAGCCTATAGGGTCGTTACAGCTAGCCAGTGTGGCTCGAGGGCCGTGGACTCTCTTGCTGTATGTTAGCTGTGGGGATGAAGCCCACTGTGTGATAGGTGCTGGCCAGTGTGGCTTGAGGGTCGTGGACTCTCCTGCTGTATGCTAGCGGTGGGGATGAAGCCCACGGATCGGAAGTATGGCTCTAGGGTTCTAGTAGCAAAGAAAAACCGTAGGTGGAGGTGATTAGGTGGTCACTTAGCTGGGAGAGTGTAGAACTGAAGTAAGATCAGGAGTTAAGTGTCTGTGAGATGGACAGTGAACCTTGGATTTAAGTGGGCTACTTACTGAGTATTTTTATACTCATTCGATGCTACTTTGTTTTCCTTTCAGGTGGCCAGTAGACTCTGGAGACGCGTGGTATGAGGCATTGGTTTGGCTAGGTTATGGAGAACCATCTCCCTGTTCCCTAGGATCGTAGAGCCGTTTTGGTTGCTTGGATTCTTCGTTTTGTTTAGTTTTAATTATTTATTTATTTATTCAATTATTTATCTTGTTGTCGCGTCTATTTTATTTATGTTGTGAAACTCTGGTTTTGAAATAAAAGTATTTGGAAATGTGGTTTTAAGTTTTTATTGATTGGAACGGGATCCCATGTTGAAATTTGTTTCTGGTCGTATTAGCATGAAGTTTTGTTTTGTTGTTGTTTGGTTTCAAACCTCCCTTTACATGACCATGCGAACTTCAAGTAGCGATCTAAGGTGGGTCATTACACAATGATACGTTTTTTATTTTTTTTTTAATTGTAGTTTCTTTAAAAACTGAACTCTTCATGTTAATGAAATATAAAATGACTATGTAATTGAAATAAATTTTTAAAAATTTAAGTAAAAAAAATCTCAAGGACTAAGCTCAAGTAAAGATAAGATTTCATGGTTGTATTTTTTTTTTCAAATTTACAACCAAATAATCAAGAAATGTCATTTAAATTTTTAACAACCTAAATATAACAACCATAAAAAAAAAAAGGGGATTGAAGTTTTTAAAAACCAAACACTTCATATTAATCTTTTATTTTTTTCAAATTTCAAACCAAAAAAATAAGAAATGTCATTTAATTTTTTTTATTTTGTAAACATAAATAATCACAATAAAAAACAATCTAATTTAATTCCAACCCTGTAAATATACACAATCTCATTTTTTTAAAGAAAGTCTAAGCTTTTAAAACTAAACCATTCAAATATTGGAGTCAATTTTTATTATGAAATAATTGTAATCGGTAGGTTGAAATTTGTGTAATGTACAACTACATCTAAGGGTATTTTTATTAATTAATAAATTCTTTGGCAATTTTGTAAATGGAAGCTAATAAGTTTTCAACTAAGCTATATTCATGTTGACAGTTTTGGTTCATGTAATTTTTCCTTTCTTTTACATTTTGTCCATTATTTATACTAAAAAAATATAAAATTTGTTCTCTGCCTATTAATCTTATTTGCTAATTAATAAATACTGCAAAAATAAATTTTGGGGTTACATTCTTGATATTATTATGTATTAGAAACTTTCTATAAAAATGCTCTTTAGATATTACTTTATTAATTTGTATATATTTTGATACCAGGAAAATATGGATAGTGATAAAAAAGGAAAACATATGCCTCACTTTCTCAAGAAGAAAGGAGAAGAACAATTGATCTATCTATACAATCAAAGAAAAAAAAAAAGGCTTGGAGAAGGAAGTAATCATCATACTCAAAGAAAGAATGATTTCAATATAGCCACACAAAAAAATAATAGATGAAGTCGAAGGTAAATTTATACAATGCTATCTTAAGACTAACATAGTGCAATTTTATTTAAATATATTAATAAATAATCATATTGTAATTTGAATAGGAGAAATTTTATATCAACCATTTCATTCTCCAATACACGAGCTTAAAAAGATACGACCATGTACATTTTGTACAGCAATAAAGTTTGACATGAAACTCCAACATTTTGTTGCGTCAATGGTCAGGTATAAGTTTCTATAACAAAAAACCTCTATTAACATATTGTATTGATTAGATAATTATTTTAAATTTTCTAAAGAGATTTTTGTTCTTTAGGTACATCTTGCTGAGACTACTATACCTAATGACCTCAAATCTTTATTTACCTCATAGTCTGAAGAAGGAAGTTTATTTAGGAAGAACATTCGTGCTTATAATAGTATCTTCTCTTTCACATCCTTTGGGGTAAATTTAGATAAAGATCTAGCTTCTTCACATAAAGGAGTATACACATTTAGAGTGTAAGGACAAATATATCATGACCTCCCAAGTTTATTACTTGAAGAGAAGCCAATATTCTTTCAGCTATATTTTTATGATACCATGAATGAAATTCAAAATCGAATTGAAAGACTAGGAGCTGTTGGATTGGATGAGAGAATTACCAAAAAAATTGTAGAAATTTTACAAGTCAATCCATATGCCCAATTTTTCCAAAGCCTACAAGATCTCCAATCAATTGAAGTTGCTCATATTCTCATATTGCTACAGATGTACAAGTAGACCACGTGTCTACAACTTACTTGCAATGGATCAAGTAACTGCTATTTGGATTGAAGGAAACAGTAACAACATTCCATTTAAAAGAGACATTGTAGTACATGCACATTCTGGAAAACGTCATGAATACAACATTATTATAGTTGTTATGACTCACTACAATATCGTTTACTTTTTCCATATGGAGAGGCTGGCTGGCATCAAGACATCAAAAGAAATGTTAAGGCAAATCATGACGATGGTATCTACAAGAATTCGACAAAAGGAACATCCAACATTGTACAGATTAATAGCATAGAAGACATTATCAACAGTGAAAATCAAGGTTAGTTTATTTTATCATTAGAATTTAAATAACAAATGTTCTTTAAAATTTATGAAGATTTAAATTATTCTTAATATAATATTTTTCTTTTAAATTTCATAGGAATCTCAAAAGGACGGTCATCTAAAGTTTCATGTAGGGAATATTATTGTTACAAGCTATAGATACGTCCATCAACTCCATCAATATTGCTTCGAGTTGGTCGTCTTTTCCAACAATATGTTGTTGATATGTATATAAAGCTCGAAACAACAAGACTTGATTTTTACAAGACACAACAATCACACATTTGATCTGAGCTATACCAAGGGATTGTTGACATTGTAAATGCAGGAGAAACAAGGGGAGATAAAGTTGGAAAACGCATTGTTCTTCCATCAACATTTATTGGAGGTCCAAGAGATATGCGACGTCGATATTTAGATGTCATGACCTTAGTACAACATTTTGGAAAGCCAGATCTTTTCATAACAATGACATGCAATTCTGACTAGAAAGAAATAAGAGACGAACTAATGGAAGGGCAAACTGCTCAAGATAGGCCAGATCTAACTTCAAGGGTCTTCAGAGGAAAGTTAATGGACTTAAAAGACCAAATTGTGAATAGAGCAATTTTTGGAAAAGTTGCAGCTTTCGTATATGTAATTGAGTTTCAAAAGCGAGGTCTTCCACATATGCATATGTTGGTCATATTGAGAAATGGTTACAAGATCAACAATGCTGACCAGTATGATGACTATGTTCAGGCATAAATTCCAAATAGCCAAACAAATCCTGATCTTCACAATGTTGTTTTAAAGCACATGCTTCATGGCCCATGTGGAGAAGATAATAAAACATGTCCTTGCATGATCAATGGAAAATGTAAATTCCATTATCCAAGACAATTTTGTGAAAAGACAATGCAAGGAAATGATGCATACCCAATATACAAGAGGAGACATGACGAAAAGCAGGTATTTATGATAATAACATTTATTTATTGTTTTATGTTTAATTATTGATCATATATTTTTTATTATTGTACTTGAGTTAAAAAAAAAATTAATATTCCAATCGTATTTTTAAAATAATATAAAATCTTGAAAATGTGAAGGTAACTCTAAGGAAGAAAACCTTTGATAATCGATGGGATGTCCCTAATAATCTGTACCTACTTTTGAGATACAACTGTCACATCAATGTAGAAATATGTTCAGGATTGAAAGTCGTTAAATATTTGTACAAGTATATTTACAAGGGACACGATAGAGTAGCAGTATATATATCGCATGATAGTGATAGTAAAAGTATTGATGAAATAAAAGGTTACCAAGATGCAAGATGGGTATCTACACAAGAAGCTTTATGGAGAATTTATGATTTTCGGTTGAATGAAATATCTCCTCCAATGATAAACTTACAACTTCACCTTCCAAATAAGTAATGTGTTTATTATTGGGAAAACCAGAATTTGAAGAAACTAATCCATTGGGATCATATCTCTAAAACTATGTTGACAGAATTCTTTTGTATGTGTAAAAAATATGAAACTACCCGTAATTTTTTATACAAAGAATTTCCTGAGCATTATGTATGGGATAAACAATTGTGAATATGGAAGGAAAGGAAAAAAAGAGTGGTTATATCAAGCATTGTAGGAGCAAATCCAAGAGAATGAGAAAGATACTACTTGTGCTTACTACTAAACCATGTTAGGGGACCAACATCATTTGAGTCTTTATTGATTGTCAATGGAAAAAGACTGTCGACATTTAAAGGGGCAACACAAGAAAGAGGACTTTTAGAGTCTGACCAGAGTGTGCTAGAATGTTTGGATGAAGCAGTATCATTTGAGATGCCATACTCTTTTAGAAGACTTTTTGCAACATTGTTAGTATATTGCGAACCTATGCAGTGAGAAAATTGTGGGAGGATTATTTTGAAGCATTATCAGAAGATTATAGAAAACATGAGCCAGAAAATTTGGATTATCAAATGCAATGTACTTTACGAGATGTAAAACTATTCTTGGAGTCAATGGGCAAAGAAATCGCCATGTATGATTTACCAGAAATTAAGGATAAGCCAGTTTGTGGAAATATGCGATATATGAAAGATATATTGGATGAGCAATCAATTGAAGTCCCAGAAGAAGATACTCAAGCTTCATCAAGGTTGAATGAAGAACAAAAAAAATGCATTCGATATAATAATTGATAGAATCGTCAATCATAAAAGCGGTGTATTTTTTGTTGATGGGCCAGGAGGAACAGGAAAAACTTTTTTATATCGTGCATTGCTAGCTACTGTAAGATCAAGAAGAATGATATCAATTGCAACAGCAACTCAGGCGTTGCTACTTCAATAATGCCAGGAGGTCGAACTGCTCATTCTCAATTTAATATACCACTACAAGCAAGTGAGTCATCTATTTGTAATATCTCAAAGCAGAGTAATAGAGCAGAGTTGATTAGACAAGCAAAACTCATTATATGGGATGAAGCACCAATGGCCAAAAAGTCAACTATAGAAGCAGTTGATAGAACATTTAGGGATATAATGGAAAATTCAGAACCATTTGGAGGAAAGGTTGTTGTCTTTAGAGGAGATTTTCGACAAGTGCTTTTTGTTGTCCCACGAGCAACAAGACAACAAACTGTTAATGAAAGTCTGGTGAAGTCATACCTTTGGAAGCAAATGAAAAAAATGCATTTGACAAAAAATATGAGAGCTCAAAATGACCATCAATTTGCACAATATCTATTAAAGATTGGCAATGGAACAGAACCAACAATAGATAAAGACTATATTTTTCTACCAGAGGAGGTTGTCCTGACGAATGAAGGTGACGACAATGCAGTATTAAAATTGTTAAATACTGTTTATCTTGATCTCACCAAACATGCAACTTCAGTAGAATATATAACAAATAGGGCCATTTTATCAACCACCAATGAGTATGTTGATGAGATAAACAATAAAATGGTACACCTGTTTCCTGGAAAAATAAAAGAATTCATGAGTTTTGATGAGGCAATTGATGACACACATAATTACTATCAAGAGGAATTTTTCAATTCATTATTGCCCAATGGTGTTCCTCCACACAAGTTGATACTAAAAAAAATGTCCCATTATACTTTTAAGAAACTTAGGCCATCCAATGATCTATGTAATGGGACTAGAATGGTTTGTCGAGAATTTCACAAAAACATCATTTATGCAGAAATCACAGCTGGCCAACATGCAGGAAAACATGTCTTTCTTTCACGTATACCGATGAGTCCAGCAAATGATGAAGGATATCCATTCAAATTCAAAAGAAAGCAATTTCCAATTCGACTCTGCTTTGCTATGACTATTAATATGGCTCAAGAACAAACAATCCCTAATGTGGGAATTTATCTTCCTCAACATGTTTTCTTGCATGGACAACTATATGTGGCACTTTCAAGAGGGATCTCTACAACAACAACAAAGGTCTTGGTAAAATCAAATGATCGTTTGACCAAAAACATTGTAAATAAGGAAGTCTTAACTTTGTAAGCTAATTTCATTAAGTTGCATTTCAAATAACTTTTTCCCTAATGTTTCATGATGTTATTTATTTATTGCATAATAGTTGTATGACATTTTAAAATTAATTATCGTACTACATTTTTTACCATATGATCCGTTTAAATTTTAACAATATTTTAGTCTCTACTATAAAATGTATGTCATACTTTCATAAAAATATTATTCTATGTTATCAATTTAAACAAATTACTATTTAAAAAAACTTCAATAAAAAATAAATGAGAGTCTAACAAAAAAAGATTAACACAATTTAATTCAAATAATTATTGTAGGAACAAACGAACATGTGTCCTAATAAAAATAAAATTTTATTTATTAACATAAAACAAGTTTCCGTCATCATTTTAAAAATTAATTATACTTCCTCAAATTTCAACAACATTCTAAAATAATTTTAATTAAAATAAAAATACACGTGCATTGCATGTGGTGTAATACTAGTAATTGTTAAAAAGTGAACGAAAGGTTAAATAGTGAAATATATAAAAAGTTTTACTTTCACTTATTTAAATTTAAAGACAATTCATGAAATTTTAAAAGTTTTGACAATTCCTTCATTCATACAACTTATAAAAATGTTAATTTTCTATTCATTTTATGGAAAACCTTAGTTTTTTTTTCTCACTTCAACTTTTTCTCTCATATTTCTTGTCCAATAAACTTTTTTTTTTTTGAAAACTTGTCGAATAATCTTTAGATTTAATATAATAGAACATATTAATTTTTAGATATATATTTTAATATGAATAAGAGAAATAAATAAATTAACCAGAAATGAACAATGAATGTTAAAAAGTGAAATTAATAAAAATTTATTTTAGATAAATAAAAATAAATTAATAATTTATTAATAAAAAAGTATATGATCAAATAAAAAATTGATACAATTATCTGTATATTGGGCAAATCTTCCAGCTAAGTTCTATAAGATTTTAAAGTATTAAATAGAAAAATCAAACATAAAGTTATAATAAAAAAATCGGAGTTAAAATCTAATATAATTTTATAACAATAGAATATTTAATTTGGTAAAATTAATTTTAATCAACAATTAATTTCATTGAGTATATTTTTCATTATTGTAAAAAAAAAACTATATTTTTCATTAAAATGTAATATATCAAATTAGTTAAATAAGTTTTTTTTTTTTTTATATAAAATGATATGTTAAAAATAATATAAAAACTACACCATAAAAGCTTTTTCTTTTTCTGAACAATCGTAATGCTAAACTTTGTTAAATATTATAATAAATAATTAAATGATTGGAGATTTAGATGGAATGAATCAAAATTTAAATCCACCTACAATGGTTAATAAATGAGCGAACACTACTACAAAACAGGAAAACAACGACACTTAGAAAAAAACGCGCCTGGGAAACGATGATGCACAAATTTAAAACGCGCAGAAAATTTAAAAAAAAAATTAAACACCTACAATGTCGGGCATTGCCCGACATTGTAAGTCCCCTATGATGGCGGGCAAAGCCCGACATCATAGTTCTTTTAAAAAAATATAAACAGTTTTGATTTTTGAAAAACACTACTGTATATGCCTAGCTCATCTCTCTCCCCGACCCTCACCTCTTCTCCACTGTCACTGTCACTCTCTAGCTCAGCGTCTGCCGTCTGTCCGCCGTTCATCTGCCTTTCGTCCGTCGTTCGTCCGCTCGTCGTCAATCATTCGTCCGCCATTGGTTGCTTCGTGGTTGCCGTGAGATTTTGTCCAGATCTAAATCGAGGTACTTCGCTGTTTTCTCCGCCTTCGTGGGTTTTGATCTCGCCGTCGATTCGCCGTGTAGATCTTCACCGGAGGTTCGAGTGGGTAACGTTTTTTACTGATAGTCTTCAGATCTAGAAACGTGGGTACCGTCTCTTTCCCTTTTTTTTATTGATTTTGTTGCTAAAAAATTCAAAGAAAATGAAGAAAATTTAGAAATTTGTTGTGGGTACCATCCTTAGGATGTTTATGTAATTTGATTTTGTGGGTATTGACTATTTTTGTGTAGATCTGAAAATTATGTGCACTAGATTGACTATTTTTGTGTAGATCTAAAAATTATGTGCACTTGATTTAATAAGTTTATGTTTGTGTTAGTTTAATTTTATGAGTTTAGTTTAATTTGTTGAGTTTAGTTTAATTTGTTGAGTTTAGTTGTGATGGAGGAGGGATTGAGAACTTTTGGTTATTAAGTTTGGTTAGATTCCTAAGTTTTGCTTAATTTTAATAGTTGGTTTATGTTAATTTTTATTTTAGTTTAAGGAGTATAGTTGTTGGGAGAGGGGGTTGAGAACTTCATAGGATGTGATGGGGGAGGAGTTGAGAGTTTTCTATGTTTTGCTTAATTTTAATTGTTGGTTTATGTTAATTTTTGTGTTAGTTTAATGAGTATAGTTATTGGGGGAGAGGGGGTTGAGAACTTGAAATATGATGTGATGGGGGAGGGGTGAGAACTTCTTATTTTTGCTTAATTTTAATTGTTTGGTGTGTGTTCATTTTTTACTAATTTAGATTTCATAAAATTATTTTTGTGTTAGTTTTATTTGACGAGTTTAGTTGTGATGGAGGAGGGGTTGAAAACTTTTGGTTATTAAGTTTAGTAAGTTTTGGTATATTCCTAAGTTTTACTTAATTTGAATAGTTGGTTTATGTTATTTTTTTATGAGTTTAGATTTGATAAGTTTAATTAATTTTTGTGTTAGTTTAATGAATATAGATTAAACTTTCAAGCCACCAGTTTTATAGCTATGGATAAGTCGTGAATGTTAAAGAATCAAATGTCACCAGAATATAGTTCAGGAGTTGAGATGTTCATCGAAAATGGTCTACAACATTCAAATAGGTCAATGTCATTTGTTGTCCATGTTTGAAATGTGTGAATGCAAAGTCTCAAAATGTGAATGTAGTAAGAGACCATTTATTCATTTATGGTATTGATCAAAGCTATAAAACATGGATTTGGCATGGAGAATCACTACTGATTAAGAGAAACAATGAAAACGTCTCTAGTAGTGAAAAGGAGGAAGTTGAAGATGAAGATGTTGATGACACAATAGGAATGTTTGAGGCTGCACATAGTTATTTTAATGACAAGTCCCCAATTTTTGAGGAAGTACTAGATGATGCCAAGAAACCATTATACTCAAATTGTAAGCATTTTACTAAAATATCTGCATTGGTAAAGTTATATAATTTGAAAGAAAAATTTGGATGGAGCGATAAAAGTTTCACTGAGTTGTTAGCATTAGTTCGTGACATCTTACCAAGTCCTAATGAAATTTCGAGTTCTACGTATCAAGCAAAAAAGATCTTATGTACTCTTGGAATGAAGTATGAAAAGATTCATGCATGTAGCAATGATTGTTGTTTGTTTAGAAAAGAGCTTTCAGATGCAGAAGTATGCCCCACTTGTGGAACATCAAGATGGAAGCTTCGTAAAAATTCAAAGGATGTGATGAAAAACATTCCAGCGAAAATCATGTGGTATTTCTCTCCTATCCCAAGATTTGAACGAATGTTTCATAGTAAAGAAATATCGAGTTTGTTGACTTGGCATGCCGAAAAACGAGTAATTGATGGGTACATACGACATCCTGCGGATACAATATCGTGGAAACAAATAGACAATTTGTGGCCAGAGTTTGGTTTAGAACCTAGGAATCTTCGTCTTGCTTTTTCAACTGATGGGGTCAATCCACACGGTGATCTTAGTAGTAGATATAGTTATTGGCCAGTTATGTTAGTGACATACAATCTACCCCCATGGTTGTGCATGAAGCGAAATTTTTTTATGTTAAATGCATTAATATTTGGGCCTAAACAACCAGGAAATGACATAGATGTTTATTTAGCTCCATTAGTTGATGATCTGAAACAACTTTGGAATGATGGAGTTGAATGTTATGATGTATATCAAGAACAATGTTTCACACTCAAGGCTATTTTATTGTGGACTATTAATGATTTTCCTGCGTATGGCAATTTATGTGGTTGTACAATAAAAGGATATCATGCATGTCCAATTTGTGGGGAGAAAACGTCATCCACTTATTTGCCAAAAGGAAAAAATATAGCGTATCTTGGACATCGAAAACATTTACCTTGTTATCATCCATATAGAAGACAAAAGAAAGTCTTTAATGGTGAACAAGAATTGGAATTCGCTCCTAAACCATTAAGTGGAGAGGAGATTCTTGCAAAAACAAGTAGACTTCAATATTCGCTTGGTAAGAAATCAAGAAAGGAAAAAAATAATGGAGATCTTTCAAATACTTATTGGAAGAAGAAGTCTATTTTCTTTGAGTTAGAATATTGGAAACATTTTCACGTGCGACATTGTTTAGATGTGATGCATATTGAAAAGAATGTGCGTGCAAATATTATTGGCACGTTACTTGATATTCCTGGCAAGACAAAAGATGGATTAAAAACTCGTTTAGATTTGGTTGAATTGAACATTAGATGAGAGTTGGCCCCTTAAGTGGGAGAGAAAAGAATCTTCTTACGTCCAGCATGTTATACATTATCGCGAATGGAGAAGTTGAATTTGTGTAAGACACTATCAGAAATCAAAGTATCGGAAGGTTATTCATCGAACATACAAAGTTTAGTATCACTCACAGATTTGAAACTTTACGGGCTTAAGTCGTCCCATATAACACTGGGTAAGTAATGACAATTTAAATTACTTTAACTTAATTATAGTTTTGTTTTATTCTTAAACAATGATATTAGGATATTCATTGCTAATAGTTATCATTGGATGTTGATCGTTATCCATCGGCGAGAGAACACTGTTTATGTATTGAACTCTTTTCGCAATAAAATCGAAGAAAGTTTTCAAGGAAACATAAATACGTAAGTGTTTTAAACTTTTATAGTTGTTGATTTCTACATTTATATTATTCTAATGTTTCAAGTTATTTAGATCATTGAGAATGTGTCAAGCTAAACATTCACTCCCACAATATCGCTCTAATATCATTTGGAAACTTGTAAAGGTAAATTTACATTGATTATATTATTTATTTGAACTCTTTGGAAAGAAATCTTATATGTATAACTCAAGTATGTTGTTTTTCAATTATTTTACATGTAGTGCCCCCGCCAATTGGGTTCTGTAGAGTGTGGATACTATGTGCAAAAGTATATACGAGAAATAGTGCACAACTCTAGTATCTCCATAAGTAACCTTGTACGTATTATTCATTTATCTTTTAAGTGATTATAACTATATGATTTATTCTTATGTTATATGTATATTTATTTTTCTTTGTAGTTTAATAGCAAAAGTGCATATAAACAAGAAGAAATTGACGAGATTCGAATAGAATGGACAGATTTTGTTGGAAGATTTGTGTAGAGCTATTTGTGGACGTTAAGTAGAGATTTGATGTAAGTAGTAGATTTACTTTCTGTCTTTGTTAGATGTAGAATGAAAATATTTGTTTATAAAAATACTAGAAGTGTGTACATTTGGATCTTGTTGAATGTAGTTTGTAGAGGGATGAGTGGCCCCATTGTTTGAAGTTTAGATGTATATATGCATTCTCTGAAACTAGAACTGGATCTTGTTGGCTGTAGTTTGTGGAGGAAATGTAGTTTGTGGAGGGACGGGTGGTCCCATTGTTTGCAGTTTAGATGTACATATGCATTTTTCTGAAACTAGTACTGGATCTTGTTAGTTTTTGGTAGTTTTAGTAGAGGTCATGCTGAAATTTTCAGTTTTTGGTTCTTGTTAAGTTTTAGGAAAGATCAATTATGGTTTGTTTGTTGTGTAAATTGCATGTATAAAGAAGTTGTTTAGATGTACATATTCATTCTTTCAAAATTGTTGTTGGATCTTGTTGAATGTAGTTTGTGGAGGGACGGGTGGTCCTATATATGTGTATAATATAGAAGTGAATTGCATTATTTCAGGTTAGTTTTTAGTAGTTTTAGTAGAGGTCATGCCGAAATTTTCAGTTTTTGGTTCTTGTTAAGTTTTAGGAAAGATCAACTATGGTTTGTTTGTTGTGTAAATTGCATGTATAAAGAAAGTTGTTTAGATGTACATATCCATTCTTTCGAAATTGTTTGTTGGATCTTGTTGAATGTAGTTTGTGGAGGGACGGGTGGTCCCATATATGTGTATAATATAGAAGTGAATTGCATTATTTCAGGTTAGTTTTTGGTAGTTTTAGTAGACGTCATGCCGAAATTTCCGCTAGGTTTGATTCAGTTTTGGTAAATGAATGCTAAAGAATCTTCTTAGTGAATAGGTATGTTAGTTTTATCTTAATGTATTAATGCATTATGATATAGAAGTGAATTACATGTGCACTACTTCAGGTTAGTTTTTGGTAATTTTAGTAGAGGTCATGTCGAAATTTTCAATTTTTGGTTTCATTTAATTTTAGTGAATGAATATTAAAGAACCTTCCTTAAGCATTTTAACTTATTTTAGGTTAGTTTTGTTAAATCTTAGCAAATTAGATCAATAACCTCTTTTATAATCGATTTAGTTTTTGTGTGCATATGTATAACATTATAAAATCTTTGTAGTGAATAAGTTGATTGTTGTGTCTGTAGTAAGTTTTATCTTTGTTAAGTCATAACATACAAATAAAATTGTATATTATGCAGAGGTTTGAAGAAATGATAAATATTGTTGGTTAGCCACCCGGGCAACCAACAATTTTTTTTATTAAATTATGCACAAAACGATGACGGACATTGTCTGTCATTAAATCTTTAAAAAATGGACATTTAATGACGGACATTTCACGACCCACATATAACATTTAATGACAGACATGGATTTTTAATGACCAACATTAAAACCCTTTCATGACGGTTATAGACCGTCATCTATAGACCTAACATGACGGGCATTACCCGTCATTATATATTAACTGCCATTCAAAACACTCATCACGGAGTCGACTTTCCATGACGGGCAATGCCCGTCATTATATAGTCCCCATCATCGTAACATACAGCAGCTTCTGCTTTTAATGACGGTCAGTTGGTTTTCATGTCATATTATGCCCGTCATTAAAGGTGTCTGTCATTATAGCCTACGATGACGCGCGTCTTTTAATGACGGGCAATGCCCGTCATTAAAAGACGGGCGTCATCGTAGGCTATAATGACACGCGTATTGATGACGGGCGCGTGTCCGTCATTGTTTGCCTATAATGACGAGCATTGCCCGTCATTAAACCTCGATTTTGTACTAGTGGAAAGGTAAAATGGGCAAATGTATGGAAAGTTTAATTTCCCTCATGAAAAATTTAAAAATAGTTCATGAAATTTCAAAAGTTTGACAACTCCATTCACTACCATTTATAATAAAGATTCATTTTCTATCGATTTTATGTAAAACCTTATCGTTTTTTTCTTTCTCTTTATACCTTTTTCTCTCCTACGTTTTTTTTTGTCTCATAATTTTTTTTTGAAAACTTTGTCCAACAATCTTTAAATTTAATACAATAAAACATGCATATTAATCACTTCGGTTATTAAAAAAATGCAAAGAGATGTGAGAAGCAGAATTCTACTTAAGAAATTGTGTGATGCAATGCAAATGATCTCACCATCTTTATTTGTCACCCCTATTTTTTAGTTCATTTGGAATTAATGGTTTTTTTTAAAAATAATAATAGTAAATTACGAATGTTTGTTTATATTTAAAGTTGGTTAAATTTAATCTCTGACACAATAATTTTATTGAAATCTAATTAACATGATGTTTAAGAATACTATTGCATGTATATATTAATAGAGTGGTAGTAAACAAGTTGAACATTTAAAAAAAAAAAGAATTTTTATGAAGAAGCCCAAAGAGGGAAAGAAGAAAATTGAGGTATAGTGATAGAAAAGAATAGGATCCATAATCATTTGATCGAATTTAAAGCTCACAAAAATGGCTCATAAAAAGCCAAATTATTCAAACATCCGCAAATATCCTTGTAGAAGTATTGGGAAGGAAGAAAGTTGTAAAGCATGTTGCGGCTTTAATTTAAATTACATAGTAATGGGAAGGAAAAAAACTGTAAAAAAAGAAAAAGAAGTCACATTCCCCCAAAATATCATGATTCATGAAAGCTGACTAAGATAGTGTGCCACATATAAATATTGGTGTCTCATTAACAAATAACTGAGTAAGAAACTAATTAAAATAACAACAACAGAAAGAAAATAATAATTAACAAGCAGAAATACTTTTAATTAAGGAGAAAAAGAGATAGATTAAAGAAACACAGACTCGTTTTAGTGAAAAATAAAATAAAATAAAATACCTAAAAAGGGAAAATCCTTTTCTAGGGATCAAATTTATATTGGTACCTTCTTGTCTGGGGAAATATTCTGGGATGAAAAAAACTTACCTGCTACCCAAGCAACAGGGATGTCTGGTAATAAAATAAAATAGCACAGATTTTTTTTTTCAAAAAACAAAATAATTTTTTTTCTTGTGGTATTCAAGTGGGCTGCACAAGACATACATGTTGCCTGGGCATCAGGTAAGTTTTTCTCGGGGTGAAAAAAACTTACCTGTTGCCCAGGCAGTAGGTATATCTAGTGCAACCCATTTTAATACCACAATTTCTTTTTTAAGAAAAAAGAAAACAATTTTTTTTCTTGTAGTGTTGAAGTGGGCTGCACAAGACATACATGCTGCCTGAATAGCAGGTAAGTTGTGCTCGAGATGAAAAAAAACTCACTTGCTGCCTAGTGCAGCCACTTTAATACCACAGTTTTGTTTTTAAAAAAATAATTTTTTTGTTCAAGTGGGTTGCATAAGACATACCTGCTGCATGGGTAGTAGGTAAGGTTTGCTCTTTTGGGACAGTGTTGAAGATAAAAAAATTTATTGTTGCATGGGTAATAAATGGTTAAGTGTATTCTCGTATCATGACCCCACCACTACTAAGAATAACAAGCTCGGTCTCTCTGTCACGCTAGTTCTTCTTCTTCGAATGCGAGGTTGAGGGAATATCCCATTTTTCGCCGGATGAAAACTGTTGTCTCCATGGTGAGTGTTGCTTAATCCACAAGGAAAAAATTGGATATAAATCAATCATCTCTCAAATTCTACATGGCACTGCACTGCCCTTTTCTTCCTCTTGCTCCCCAATGGATCCACTGTCGTCGTCTGCAAATCTTGTCACCATTCTCAGCATTGATGGTGGAGGTATCAGAGGTCTGATTCCAACTACAAAACTCACATTTATTGAATTTCAACTCATCGGTGGTAGTTTCGACAATCACATCAAAGTAATCATCTATTCTGACGTGATCACTGTCGAGTTTCTGGTATGAAAAAAGATTTTATAGTATGTTACAGTAAGGAGAGAGGTGGAGTAGTAAATTAATTAGGAATAGAAGTAGTTTAATTACCTAGAGTTGAGATTCAAGAAATGTGAGTATCGAGGCCAGAATTTGACCTCTGATACCTCCGCCATCAATGCTGAGAACGGTGATGAGATTTGCAGATGACGGCAGTGGATCCATTGGGGGAGAAAGAGGAAGAAAATGGTAGTGCAGTGCAATATAGAATTTGAGAGATGATCGATTTATATCCAAATTTTTCCTTGTGGATTAAGCAACACTCACTATGGAGACAACAGTTTTCATCCGGCGAAAAATGGGATATTCCCTCAACCTTGCATTCGGAGAAAAAGAACCAGCGTAAGAGAGAAATCGAGCTTGCTATTCTTAGTAGTGGTGGGGTCATGATACGAGAATACACTAAATCATTTATTACAACTTTCCAAACAAGGAAATTTTTTATCTTCAACACTGTCCCAAAAGAGCAAAACTTACCTACTGCCCATGAAGAAGGTATTTCTTGTGCAAACCACTTGAACACCTTAAGAAAAAAAAATTATTTTTAAAAAAAAAAACTGTGGTATTAAAGTGGGCTGCACCAGGCAGCAGGTGAGTTTTTTTCGTCTTGAGCAAAACTTACTTGCCGCCGAGGCAGGTATGTCTTGTACAGCTCACTTGAACATTACAAGAAAAAAAATTGTTTTAAAGTGAGGTACACCAGACATACCTGCTGCATGGGCAGCAGGTAAGTTTTCGTCTAGAGCAAAACTTACTGCCTGGGCGGCAGCAGGTATGTCTTGTGCAGCCCACTTAAACACCACAAGAAAAAAATTATTTAAAAAAAAAGCTCTGTGGTATTAAAGTGGACTGCACCAGATAGGCAGCAGGTAAGTTTTTTTTGTCCTAAGCCAAACTTATAGAGTAATTGTGATGAATGGAACGTTTATCAAAACTGTTTGCAAAAACGTCTATTAAATATAAAATTTACATATAAAGATTTTGGACCGATTTTGGAGCATTTTTCATATTTTTCTATTACAGTTTTACCCTTCATACAGTCGTGGATCCTAATTCAAACTATTTTTTATAAAATATTTTTATTTCCATATTTAAGTTATTTCATTTAATGTGTTTAAATCATAATTAATGTTTTAAAATTTACTTTTAATTCCACAATCATTAATATTCCTTAATTATCACTAACATTCATGTACAGATTTTGCTCCTAGCTTCTTCATTTCTATTTATCTCCATCCATCTCCGTCGCCCAACATTCATAGCCTTAGTCATTTATTTTATTCTTTTTGTTCGTCAAGTTGCCATCACTTTGTTTTCTTGCCAGAAAGCAATTATGAGTATGATTTTATTATGATATTATATATTCCTTCATATATGCATGTTTAGCTCTTCATACCAACGTCCATATATTCAGTTTATCACTGCTACACATTTTTCCTATATGTATATATATATATATATATATATATATATATATATATATTGTTACTACAACATATTTGGGGGAATGGAGATTTGAACCTCTAACCTCAAGAGAGGTAGTACATGTCAATTACTGTTGAGCTAAGCTCACTTTGGCATGTATATTCTCATACTATGATAATTTGTTCTTGTATTCAATTTGACGTTAATAGTTTATCCCACATATACCTCATATATATCCTATGTATATAACCATACTATGATATATAATTGTTTTTGTATACATTTCTTCATATATATCGAGTATCTTTTTATCTTACTTTATTTCACAAATATATCATCTACTATAATAATTGTTCATGTATCCATTTTGTCATATATACCTGATATTTTTAGCCTTTAACAAATATATACCTAATATATATCTTTTTTTTTTTAGTTAAAGTGGCTATGAAATTTAATCAAGTTTAATCCTAGTATGAACTATATATTCATCATATATAACAGGTCTTATGCATAATAATTGTTCCTACATCTATTTCGCCATACATACTCGATAAATTTAGCATTTAATAGATATATACTTGATATATACCCATTTTCTTTTTTTGTTAAAATGGCCATGGAATTGAATCGAGTTTAATCCTAGTATGAACTATATATTCATATCAAGTATTACATATATTCATTAAACCTATGAAATATGCCCAAAAAAAAGGAGAAAATATCCACATTTGTTGTACTAAAAAAAGCGAGAGAGAGAAAATATTTTAAAATAAAATGAAAATATACTCACTTGCTAATATCTATAAGAAATGCAACTCTATTTTTAAAAAAATGATAACAAATGTATGTGTGTGTGTGTATATATATATATATAATGTAGATTTTTTTTCCCTCTAAACATGTCATTGGTATTTTTTTTGGAGTCCAACTTGAGGAACCTAACAGTCGTTGACTCATGCACCTTTCTTCATTTCCAATCTCCTTATTCTTCACAATTGCTAATAAGATGAATGACAAAAATTGGTCAATACAGGGCATTTGTAGAAATATATACAATGTATTATATCATATGAAACACAATTTTTGCAAATATATACACTATCATTCCATTCGAATTTTATGGTGGACAGTGTATATATTTTTGTACTTAACTCTTTATAGAGTGTATAATATCAATATCATACATTGTATATATCGGCTAACTGCATTTTATAAAAAGCAAACCTAATCTTAAAACTATAGATTATGTACATAAGCATCCAAATTGGTAGAGATGTCCACGGGACAGGGCGGGGCTGGGGAAGGGATTCCTCGTCCCTGTCCCCACCTCCTATTTCATTCCCCATCCCCACGAAATTCCCCATTTAATTTCGCTAGGATCGGGGTGGGGATCAGGTTCCCCGCGAGGACTTTTTCCCCTTTTTTTTTCTTTAAATTTATTCTCAACCATAATGAAAATTATTTCTAAATGAATAATTTTTAGTATAATTCTATTTAAAGAAAATGTTATAAAATTTCCTAATAAAAACAATAATATACCATAAGTAAAAATACTATAATGTCGAAACAACTTAATTTCTAAAAATTCAAAATTCAATATTACAACATAGTCTTTAATTTTTTTAATAATAAAATAGTCTTAAACTAATTCCTACTATAGTTTTTTTTTTTTTAATTTTATTTATAGGTAATAATTAATATATATATATATTACTAATCAGGGCGGGGTCGGGGTCGGGGACGGGGATGGGGAATATATTTCCCGTCCCCGTTTAGCCAATGGGGAGAAAAATCTCCTCGCTCCCTCCCTCATTCCCCATGTAATCGGAGATTCCCAGCCCCGTTTGTGGCAGGTCCCCGCGGGTTAAATGAACATCTCTACAAATTGGGCATGAAAGGATATTATATCATATGAAACACAATTTTTGCAAATATATATATCGTCATTCCATTCGCATTTTATGGTGGACAGTGTATATATTTATGTACTTAACCCTTCATATAGTGTATAATATCAACATAATACAATGTATATATAGGTTAAATACATTTTTTAAGAAGCAAATGTAAACTTAAAACCATAGATTCTGTACATAATTATCTAAATTGGGCATGAAATGATACTTCCATTAAAAAAACCGATCTAAAACGAAAATACATTTAGATTAAACAAAACAGAATCATCTAAAACAAAGAAATGGTCGTTAAATCAAAATCATCTAAAACATAATCATCCAACGAAAATAGTAAAATAAAATGCATGATTCGGTTACATCCAAAACACAATTAAACCTTTAGAATCAATTTTATTTTTACATTCATACCTTCTGGAATAGTCGATTGACTACACTATTGCCTAAAAGAACAATATGCATTCCATTGAGCGGTGAAAATGAGGGAAAAAAACATTCATGGTTTGAAACTACTTACTTGAGGCTATAACCAGTGTAATATTTTGATAGCAGTAGTAAACTTTCGAATGCAATTGAGTGAGAAGCTTCCCCGTTGAGTAGTTAAAATGTCATCATTGATGGAGAAAATAAACCCTAGACTGTTGTTGAAGGAGATTCTATGATTTTCAGTTGAGAGAATATTGGGAGAGAATGAGATTTTTGGGCGATAATGGAATTTAATTTAGTGGTTATTTAGGGAGTGATTTGCCCATTTTTAGGAGAAGTTTTCAAATCATGAATGTAAACAATTTTTTCCTTTTTTGAATATTTTATTATCTTTTCTACTTTTCGTATAAGAGATGGGCAATATGGAAAATTGGCTCTAATATTGATTTTGATGTTTTAAAACTAGTAGACATAGATGCTAATTTTAAAACTTTTTGACACAATTGAAATATGGGTATCCTCCATGATCCATTTATGTAGTTTACCCAAACTTATATGCTGCCCAGATAGCAAGTATGTCTTGTACAGCTTATTTAACACCACAAGAATTTTTTTTTATATTTTTTTTAATAAAAAAATCTGTGGTATTAAAGTGAGCTGCACCAAACATACCTACAGCCTGGGCAGCATGTAAGTTTTTTTCGTCGCAGAATATTTCCCCAGACAAGAAGGTACCAATATAAATCTAATCCCTAGAAAAGGATTTTCCCTTTTTAGGTATTTTATTTTTCACTAAAACGAGTCTATGTTTCCTTAGTTTATCTTATTTTCTCCTTAATTAAAAGTATTTTTGCTTGTTAATTATTATTCCCTTTCCATTGTTGTTATTTTAATTAGTTTCTTATTAAGTTATTTGTTAATGAGACACTAATATTTATATGTGGCCCATTATCTTAGTCAGCTTTCATGAATCATGATATTTTGGGGGAATGGAACTTCTTGTTTTTTTACAGTTTTCTTCCTTCCCAATACTTCTACAAGGATATTTGCAGATGTTTGAATAATTTGACTTTTTTATGAGCCATTTTTTTTGTGAGCTTTAAATTTGATCAAATGATTAAGTTATATGGATCCTATTCTTTTCTATCACTGTACCTCAGTTTTCTTCTTTTCCACTGCTGGCTTCTTCATTAAAAATACGTTTTTTTTAAATGTTCAACTTGTTTACTACCACTCTATTAATATATACATGCAATAGTATTCTTAAACATCATGTTAATTAGATTTCAATAAAATTATTGTGTTAGAGATTAAATTTAACCAACTTTAAGCATAAACAAACATTCGTAATTTACTATTATTATTATTATTTGAAAAAAACTATTACTTCCAAATAAACTAAAATATAGGGGTGGCAAATACAGATGGATCATTTGCATTGCATCACACAATTTCTTAAGTAGAATTCAGCTTCTCACATCTCTTTGCATTTTTTTAATAACTGGAGTGATTAATATGCATGTTTTATTGTATTAAATCTAAAGATTGTTAGACAAAGTTTTCAAAAAAAAATTTATTAGAAAAAAAAACGTAGAAGAGAAAAAGGTAAAAAGAGAAAGAAAAAAGCAATAAGGTTTTACATAAAATCGATGGAAAATGAATCTTTATTATAAATGGTAGTGAATGGAGTTGTCAAACTTTTGAAATTTCATGTACTATTTTTAATTTTTTCACGAGGGAAAGTAAACTTTTCATACATTTCTCCATTTTACCTTTCGCTCATTTATTAACCATTGTAGGTGGATTTCAATTTTGATTCATTCCATCTAAATTTCCAATCATTTAATTATTTATTATAATATTTAACAAAGTTTAGCTTTACGATGGTTCAAAAAAGAAAAAGCTTTACGGTGTAGTTTTTATATTATTTTTAACATACCATTTTATAAAAATACTTATTTAACTAATTTGATATATTACATTTTAATGAAAAATATAATGTTTTTTACAAGAATGAAAAATATACTCAATGAAATTAATTGCTGATTAAAATTAATTTTTCCAAATTAAATATTCTATTGTTATAAAATTATATTAGATTTTAATTCCAATTTTTTTTTATTATAACTTTATGTTTGATTTTTCTATTTAATACTTTAAAATCTTATAGAACTTTGCTGGAAGATTTGCCCAATATACAATAATTGTATCAATTTTTTATTTGATCACATACTTTTTTATTAATAAATTTTTAATTTATTTTTATTTATCTAAAATAAATTTTTATTAATTTCACTTTTTAACATTGATTGTTCATTTCTAGATAATTTATATATTTCTCTTCGTCATATTAAAATATATATCTAAAGATTAATATGTTATATTATATTAAATCTAAAGATTAGTCGACAAGTTTTCAAAAAAAAAAAAAAAGATTATTAGACAAGAAATATGAGAGAAATGTTGAAATGAGAAAAAAAAAACTTAGGTTTTCCATAAAATGAATAGAAAATTAACATTTTTATAAGTTGTATGAATGAAGGAATTGTCAAAACTTTTGAAATTTCATGAACTATCTTTAAATTTAAATTTGAAATCTCTTTTCTCTTTCTTAGAGAATTGAAATTCAATATTTAGATCTCTTCCCCAACAAAAAATTTGAAATCAACAAAATAGAAATCAATGTTTTATTGAATCTTGGCTGAATACCAATTGCTCGATTGCCAACTGCAAAAGAGAATTAGGATAAAAAAGTTGAATACAAAGTTTTGGAAGGCTAAGTAAATATCGCACAAGAGAAACTTGTGAATATTTCTCGATGCCTTAATGAGTACAACTCGGAAGTTTTTTATAGACTCCAGATTTAAATTCCCAATTGAAACTAGAAAATTAAAAGATAAGATCAAAATCGACAGGACAAGACCCTGTTTGATTTGATCTAATTGAATCTCTACTTTCTAAAAGTAAAACGACAAACTACTTCAAAAGAGCAATTGGTATCAGAGCCAAGATTCAATAAAACATTGATTTCTATTTTGTTGATTTCAATTTTTTTGTTGGGGAAGAGATCTAAATATTGAATTTCAATTCTCTAAGAAAGAGAAAAGATATTTAATAATTTCTCCTCACTATACCTTTTCTACGAAACTCCTTTTATTGTCGGTGCGTCCGCTCGTCGACAGCAGGTGTTTGGCAAGGGCATAAGGTGTTCCCGACAAAGTGAGTAAGACCATTGGTAAGCTATCTATTCCCCCAGCAACGAGTACATGGATATCATGAGAAGAAGAGAAAAAGTTGGTGAAAAGAAATTCTAAAATTTCTTATCATTTTCTTGAAGAATTTTGATTTCATATTTTGATGTCCAACTTGATAAAAAGTTTGGTCTCAAAATTCAAATCAAATGGAGAATCAAAAGCCCAATAGGCAGAAAGAGCGATGATTCAAGCAACTGAAAAACATCAATTCAAAGAAGGTGAGGCAGTTGATGTTAGCCTTAAAAATGTCTCAACCTGCATAAAAAATATCGAACATGATCTAAATCAATGGAATATTCCCAAGGTAGATCCATCAATGATCTATTAGATGAATACTTTCAATTTTACTCAGAACCGAGGAATAAAATTGGAAGAACAAACTATTTCAATCATACGCAATCCAGAAACTCTGAGATTGTTTTCAAAAGATATGATATTCAAACACATACAAGATTGTTATCAATTCCTGCATATTGGTCTTGTCTAAGTGGGTATCAAACCCTTATACAGGGTAGGTCTCAATATTCCAATTCTTGTGTCTCTAAGAGATAAGAGACATTTGATTACAAAAACTCCATGTTATGACTTATTGAAGCCAACATGGAAAGAGGTCCGGTCTACTTCAACTGTTACCTAAATTATATAGTATCGTTAACAGATGCCAAAATTCTGAATACGTTAGTCCTTGATATTTATTTCAAAGGATTAAGCGTAGACAAGGAAGTTGAAGGATTCTCCGTGATCTTTAGACTCAATTATCGTCTCATGAAGACTACAATAGCCCCTCGATGCATAGTAGAATCTCCACCTGAAGGACAGACGATTCTATTCGAGGCGAACATCGATAGATCATTGATAGATGTCCCAAAGACTTTAACTTGGGAAGAGATTACTAGGAAGTCATCCTCGGATCTAGAAAGAGCATTCACCCCTGCTCGTCCCAAGCCAAAGACTTTGACTCTAATCGAAGAAAGACCAGACAGTAGCGTTTAGATTGAGTTTGAAGACGAATAACCAGCCAAGTCAAGGGTCACTCGCTTTGCTCCTTCAAGGCATTATGCTTCAAGTAGTAGAGCAACTACCTCTTCTGAAATTCCCAGATCAAACTCTCTCATAATTGAGAAAGTAGATTTGTATCCTGAGATTTCTGAAGTTCATTATGAAAAGCAAACATCTTCAACTCAAACGGACATGGAAGCTAATCAGCTCAATGTCATCTTAAGAGAATTCCAAGTTGACATAGAAGCCCTGAAGAAAGACTTTCTAAGTCCTATATGGTCAGATTCAAGAAAAGCCTTTTTCAGAGCCTACAACGGTGAAGAGAGAGAGAGCAATTCAAGAAAGATTGGTTCAAGACCATGGAAAGTCTAGAAGAGAACATTCCATTCTTCGAATGGTATGTAGATCAAAACAAATACAATTTAAACAAAATTCATTCAACTCATCCTCCTCTTGAAGCCATACAATTTGAAAGCTTTGGACAAACTGTTACGGTAGCACCATTTAAGTTGATCGATCAAGTCGAAGAAGAAAGAATTCCTTCAAGGGAATCAGAAGGATTCAGATTCAAAATAATTATACTAACAAGATTCTCTCAACTATGTCACAACAGATGGACAGGATTGAAGAGAAGACTTTTGAAGAAATTCCTAAAAGGATATCCTTCAAAAGTGATTTCACGAGTATTGAAACCTCAGCACCGCTTTTTAGAATGGATATTGGAGGACTAGTTCCTCGAATGAAGACCAAAGTTGAAAGATTCATTGAAGAATTCGATAAACGACTAGCAAAACTCTCAATTGGAGAATCATCTTCATCCCAAATAAATATTCTTGACAATGAAGAAATTACTCAAATGATCGAGCACATGAGTCAAATGGCGCTCGAAGCAGAAAATCCTAAAGACCATATCACTGCAAGGCAATATAGTCCTAGTGATATGATGAAGGTTCAAAATCAGAAGAATTATACGCCAAGGAATAATTCTCACCAAAGAAATTGGTATCCAAAGCCTACAAGGCCAGACCTTCAGTTTGAAGAAAGGAACTACATGACGTACAAGTCCTTCGATGGAGATTCCATATACGAATGGAATTTAGATGGACTATCAGAGTACTTGATCATGAGAGTCCTTCAAGAGATGCTGATGGCAAACACAACATATATATCAAAAGGAAATTTCGACCATTAGTCAGCCAGACTCATAGCATCTGGATTTTCTGGAATCCTAAAAGGATGGTGGGATCATTCTTATACTGATGAACAAAGAAAGAAGATCCTAAAACATAAAGCCGTCAAGAAAATAGGTTCAATAACTGGATCTTTTATGGAAGAAGCGGAGGAGTCATCAGCGGCTTCCACCTCCAGGACAATAATCGAAGAAGTAGAAGATACAGTGGTCACTCTCATGCACGCTATTGCCAAGAATTTTATCGGCAACAACGATAATTTTCGCCATTTGTCTAGTACCTTTTTACAAAATCTCAGGTGCCCAAAGCTCCAAGATTTTAGATGGTACAAAGACACGTTTTTGGCAGACGTCTACAAAAGACCAGATTGCAATGACAAAATCTAGAAGGAAAAGTTTATTACAAGTCTACCTAAGCTTTTCCAGGCTCAACTAATTCTTCATATGAAAGAATTAAACAAAGGAAGCATTCCATGGGAAAATCTCACCTATGGAGACTTGATTCAAAATATTATCAACTATGGTACTATTCAGTGCCTCCAGCAGAAGGAGAATGAGAAGGCCAACACTAGTGCCAACAGACGTAAAGAAATGGGACAATTTGTGACATGTACGATCTACGTCCATAATCCAAAGCTCCATCACAACTTCAAAAACAAAATATACTACGTATCAAATGATTTTCGAAGTCTCAAAATTGTATACAAAACCTAATGTATACATAGAGTCAAGAGGATTCAAAAGGAAGATATTTAGGGATTATCCTAGAGAAACTCAACACAGGTTCAAAAGAACAACGAGGAAAAAGGGAAGACAAATCCAGTGCTATAAGTGTAGGAAATTTGGACACTATTCAAATAGATGTCCTCTAAAAGAAAAAATCAATGAGTTGCAGATTGACGAAGAGCTAAAGCAAGAATTGCTAATGGCTTTCGGATCAGACTCAGATGATTTTTCAAAATTATATGAAGACTCGGACAATGAGATTCTAGAGATTCAAGAAGAATTAGATTCATATTCCTCCAGCGAAGGAGAATATAGAATTGAGCACAAGAAAGAGTGCAAAGGTGGAAGATTATGCAACTGTCTAGATTGCATAAATGTTCTCAACAGTCATCAAGAGTTTCTCTTTGATTTACTAGATAAAATTCTAGATGATACAGTCAAAGAGATAGTCCTTAAACAACTCAAAGAGTCACTGAAGAAAGAAGTCTCAAAAGAAGAAACTTCAAAGAAGAAGAAGCCAGTTGATATTACATATATCATCCCAATCACAATGGATGATATATTCAAGAAGTTCAAAGAAAACAAAGAGGTTATGGTTCAATATTTAAAATTTGAAATCAACAACCTCAAAGAAGAAGTTTCAAAGCTGAAAAAGAATTATCAATTTGATTTCTCAAAACTAACATCATAAATTGCAGTTTTGAAGAAAGGAAAACAAAAGATAGAGGAAGCTCTAGTAGAAACTATTGCATAAGAAGTATTCCTCAATACCATTACCAGAGTACAATACCAAAAAGGAATACAAAGGTAACTCTGAAAATACAGGACTTCAAATTAGAACTCATTACTTTGATTGATTCAGGAGCAAACCAGAACTGTATCCATGAAGGTATTATACCATCAAAGTACTTTGAGAAGACAACAAAAATCCTAAGAGGAGCAAATGGAAGTCCACTTCAAATCAAGCATAAGTTATCAGAAGCACATATCTATAAAGAAGGTATTTGCTTCGTAACTTCATTCCTATTGGTGAAGAACCTAAGCCAGGCAATGGTATTAGGCACACCATTCATCACTCAAATATATCCCCTAGAAGTATTTGATGAAGGGATATTGACTCAATTACTTGGAAGAAAGATTATGTTCGAATTCAGCAATCCAATTCAAGCTCATAATGTACAATTTATGAGTAAAGAAAATCAATGGAATTTGATCAACCTTAAAGAAAATCAAATAGCCTTTCTTAAGGAAGAAATCAACTACAAAAGAGTTGAAGAAAATCTTCTCCAAAATAACGTTCAAGAAAAGATTCAGGGTATGTAGACAAAAATAGAGCAAGAAATATGCTCGAGCCATCCCAATGCTTTTTGGGATAGGAAAAGACATGTGGTAGATTTACCATATGTTAAGGACTTCAAAGAAGATCATATTCCAACAAAGGCAAGACCAATTCAGATGAATTTTGAATTCTTAAAACATTGTCGATAAGAGATTGATGATCTCTTAAAAAGAAAGCTGATCAGACCCTCCAAGAGTCCTTGGTCGTGTGCAGCTTTCTATGCCAACAATCAAGCGAAAAAGGATAGTGGTGTGCCCTGACTGATAATTAACTATAAACCAGTGTTGGAATGGATTAGATATCCAATCCCTAACAATAATGATTTACTCAAAAGAATCTCATATTCAAGTGCATTTTCGAAATTTGATATGAAATCAGGATTCTGGCAATTCCAGATTTCTAAAAAGGGTACGTACAAAACTGCATTTAATGTCCCTTTTAGACAATATGAATGAAATGTTATGCCCTTTGGGTTAATGATAACGCTCATTTATGAGTGTTATTTAACTCTAAAAACTAAGCTATTTGCTTAGAAAGTGAGTGTTTAATGTTATAATTCATGTCATTTAGAGCAAATTTAAGTAAAAACTAGTTTTGCATGTGTCTGTGATAAAAATAAGTTTTTAGGTGTATTTAGAGTCATTTTGTTAAGAAAGTATTAATTTTTGTTGATTTTATGTAGAGGCTGAAAAAGAATCCAAATGCGCCCACATTCTGGCCGCAACTGAGGCAAAAGAAAGATGATTCAAGAGATATGCGACCATGTTGCGTCAGCAATTGAGAGTAGAAGCCAAATTCCAACTGTTGTAGGAAAAACTTAAAATACGCCCAACTATGCGGCCGCATTTAGGCCATTTTAACAACAACACAATTGCGCTCAACTATGCGGCCGCATCTGGACCTTTTCGATAGATTCTCCCAGATTCGGGAGATTTGTAGATAAAATCAAATATTCTCAATCAAATCTCCGAGGATCAAAGGATATGATTTGTCAAGCTTCTCCACACTGATCTCAGCAACAAACCCTAGACCTTGAGGTCTATAAAAGGCGGTTCAAGCTTTAGTTTCAAGGGAGCTCGGATTTCTATCTTCTTCTCCAAATTTTGTAGTTTTCTTTTCTTTTCAGCTGCCATACCGAGTCTCCCCTAAGTTCTATTCATACTTCATTCAGACACGAACTTTGAAAGAAGGGAGTGTAAGCACTTGTTCTGCTTGAAAGAGGTTGAACAAAGTCAGAAAGAAGGAACAAACTTTGGGTTCTTTATCGCTTTCCTTTAAGTTTTGTACGTTCTGTTTTTCTTTCAAGTTCCGTTACTGTTTTTATTCTTTAATCAAGTTGTAAGTTTATGTTTCTTTATTACATTTCAAGTCTTTAAGTTGTAATTCAAGTTTTGTTTAATTCTGCACGTTTAATTCAATGAAGTTCATCTTTTCTTATTTAAGTTTTCTTTTTATTTTCTGCACTTTAGTTTTCTTTTCAATGAATAGCTAAATCGTTGGAGGGGATTCAATGAAGTGGATACCCTAAAAAGGAGATAAGCCTCGTTGTTGGAATAAAAATTTTGGCCAATCAAAAATTGTCATGACAATAATTAAAATTAGTGACAAAATTATATATTTAATTAGAGATTAATTAAATTGGTTAGGATCCCTAAATTAAATTAAGATAAATCCAAATAAATCCAAATATGCAATTGGGTTATATGAAATTTGGGCAGATTTTAGACAAAGCCCAAATAGGAGGCCCTAATCCAGCAAAGTCTAGGCCCAAGGTCAGTAAGGCTCAGTCTAGAGGAGTTAGACCCAAAGTCCACCAAGCCCAGTCCAATATTCAGGCCCAAGCCCACTTGGGGTAGAGAGCTCCCTCCTCCATTTTGGGGGTTCACAAGTAGAAACTCTCCAGAGAACTTAAAGAGAATTCATAAACAAAGATCAGAATACTCCCTAAACTCTTGAAGATCAAACACTCTCTAAACCAGAGCCTTGAAGATTAGAAGACTTTGAAGATCAAGAACAAGCTGCAAAGCCCTAGAAATAAATCCACATTCGAGAGCAAGCTGCAAAAGCCCTTAAGACAAATTCACATTTGAGAACAAGTTGCAAAAGCCCTCGAGAAAAATCCACATTCGAGAATAAGTTGCAAAGCCCTCAAGACAAATGTATATTTGAGAGGAAGAATCAGAGGAACTAATTACAGATTGGACTCCACTATATTCAAATTAATATAAATACAAGTTTATTTACACGTGTCTCATTTTTCTTTCTTTGTTGAAATCACGTGTGAACAAATTGAATTTGTTTACACAAGATTTCAACAAGGAAAGAGAAATGAGACACGTGTAAATGAATTTGATTTGTATTAATTTGAATATAATGGAGTACAATCTCTAATGTTTATCCTCTGATTCTTTCTCTGTCTCAAGTGTAATTCATCTGAGAGCTTTCCAGCTTGTTCTCGGACGTAGATTTGATTCGAGGGCTTCGTAGCTTATGTCTCGAAGGTGAGTTTGTCTCGAGGGCTTTGCAACTTGTTCTCGAGTGTGAATTTGTTTCAGGGCTTTGCAGCTTGTTCTCGAATGTGGATTTGTTTCGAGGGCTTTGCAACTTGTTCTCGAATGTGGATTTGTTTCGAGGGCTTTGCAACTTGTTCTCGAATGTAGATTTGTTTCGAGGGTTTTGCAGCTTGTTCTCAAATGTGGATTTATTTCGAGGGATTTGCAGCTTGTTCTCGAATGTGAATTTGTTTCGAGAGCTTTGCAGCTTGTTCTTGAATGCGGATTTGTTTCGAGGGCTTTGCAGCTTGTTCTCAATCTTCAAAGTCTTATAGTCTTTAAGGCTCTGGTTCAAAAGTGGAAATTCTCCAGAGAACTTAGAGAGAATTCAAAAACAAAGATCATAAGACTCCCTAAACTCTTGAAGATCAAACACTCTCTAAACCAGAGCCTTGAAGACTATAAGGCTTTGAAGATCGAGAACAAGCTTCAAATCCCTCGAAACAAATCCACATTCGAGAACAAGCTACGAAGCGCTCAAAACAAATCCACATTCGAGAACAAGCTGCAAAGCCCTCGAAACAAATCCACATTAGAAAACAAGCTGCGAAGCCCTCGAAACAAATCCACATTCGAGAATAAGCTGCAAAGCCCTCGAAACAAATCCATATTCGAGAACAAGCTGCGAAGCCCTCAAGAAAAATTCACATTCGAGAACAAGCTGCAAAGCCCTGAAACAAATTCACACTCGAGAACAAGTTGCAAAGCCTTGAGACAAACTCACCTTCGAGACACAAGCTGCGAAGCCCTCGAATCAAATCTACGTCCGAGAACAAGCTGAAAAGCCCTCAGATGAATTACACTTGAGAGAGAGAAAGAATCATAGGATAAACATTAGATATTGTACTCCATTATATTCAAATTAATACAAATCAAATTCATTTACACGTGTCTCATTTCTCTTTCCTTATTGAAGTCTCGTGTAAACAAATTGCACACCCTGTGGGACCATCTCTACCTCTCATCTCTTTCTTTCATCTCAACATACAAGTGAAGTAATGTCATCCAAAAAGACTTCTTCGATGACCACTGTCATGAGCAACTTGTACACTGGTTCTGTTACCCAAAGTTGCTCTAATAAACTGAGGCTGCAAGAAGATGAAGCCTCTATTATTGCGAGCGAAGTAATGACATTGCCGAGGGCATCGACTAATGACAAATTTCTCATTAAGTGTAATCCTTTATTCGATCTCGATTTTAACGTAGTGTCCGTCATGATTACTGAAACAAATACTATGGAAGAAAGAATGACAAAGATGCAGGAAAAAATCAACACCTTGATGAAGGCGATTGAAGAAAGAGATTCTCAAATTGCATACTTAAATAGCAAGATTGAGAATCAAAGTATCACTGAGTCAAGTCAAGTTCCTACTGTTAAGGATCGAAATAAAGAGAAAGTCGTTGTGCAAGAAAATCAACCACAACACTCCACTTCAATCGCTTCACTATCTATCCAACAACTTTAGGACATGATAACAAACTCCATTAGAGCTCAATATGGTGGGGCTTCTCAATGTTCTCTTTTGTATTCTAAACCATATACTAAGAGAATTGATAATTTGATAATGCCAATTGGATATCAACCACCAAAGTTCCAGCAATTTGATGGAAAAGGCAACCCAAAGCAACATGTTGCTCATTTCATCGAGACATGCGAAAATGCTAGTACGCGAGGAGATCTTCTTGTTAAACAATTCGTTCGAACATTACAGGGAAATGCTTTCGACTGGTACACCGATCTGGAGTCCGATTCAATAGACAGTTGGGAACAGTTTGAAAAAGAGTTTCTCAACCGCTTCTACGGCACAAGACGCATCGTCAGCATGTTCAAGCTTACCAACACTAGACAACGAAAAAGGTGAACCCATTGTCGATTACATAAATCGTTGGACAGCCATGAGTCTCGATTGCAAAGATCGTCTCACTAAACTGTCTGCTATCGAAATGTGCATTCAAGGCATGTATTGGAGAATTCTGTACATCCTCCAAGGTATAAAGCCTCGCACCTTTGAAGAACTAGCAACTCGAGCCCACGACATGGAGCTAAGTATTGCTAGTCGAGGAGACAAAGACCTTCTACTCTCTAACATGAAGAAAGAAGGAGAGAACATTGAAGCAACTTCTGAAGAATCTTTCGTTGTAAATACAACTCCTCTCAAGTTGTCTTCGATAGACAAAAGGACTGAAAAGCGACCAAAAAATGAAAGGCGCCGCCTAACTTTGAAGGAAAGACAAAAAAAAATCTATCATTTTCCTGATTCTGACATTCCTGACATATTAGAACAACTACTGAAAACACGACTAATCAAACTTCCAAAATGTAAACGGCCGGAAGAGATGGAAAAAGTCAATGATCCCAAGTATTGCAAGTATCATCGAGTTATCAGTCATCCAGTGGAGAAGTGTTTCATCCTAAAAGAGCTAATTCTAAGATTATCTAAAAAGGGAAAAATTGAGCTAGACCTCGATGGAATAACTCAATCAAATCATGTTGCAGTAGCAACAGACACATGCGGTCAAATACACTCCAGTCTGGTTCACGATCAAGGAGTGTGTCTAGTCCAATTTGGAATCTTGGAACCTGTATCTATTTGGTTTCAACATGAGGTACCAAAAAACAAACTTTGGTAAAACCTACAAAACTTCAAGATTTCCTTCCAATGGAAAAAGGGGAAGAAGATTTGGCAAGTTCATATTGCACCAATGTGGAAGAACTTGATGATTCAAAAGAAGTCGAGCAAAGGACTTCTATCTTCGATCGCATCAAGCCTTCAACTACTCGACCTTCAGTCATCAAAAGAATTAGTATGGCCGAGACAAAAGAAGAAAACCAAGGTCTAACTCTAGACCCACACGACCTTCAGTCTTCCAAAGGCTAAACGTCTCCACATCGAGGAAAAATAAACTTTCAACATATGTCTTTGATCGCCTCAAAGTAACAAGCGATCAACATGAAAGGAAGATAAAATCCTTGAAGGCAGAATTATTCGATGAAGCGAACCATAACAAGATTCAAAATACCGTCCCTTCACGTATGAAAATGAAGTTCTCTGTTCTCATAAATACAGAAGGTTCCTTAAAGGTGAAGAAAAATCTCGTCATTATAACAAATCCTACAAATGAAGGATCTGATCAAGACCATGGTGACGATAGGGGCTTTTAAAATGTAAAAGCTCCTGGTCGCAAGAGCCTAAACTGCATGATGCTCCTGGCCCGCACGAGCTTAAAAGGTGATCGGCCCCTAAAAAAAACTTTGAACTACATTTTGACTTGATCCCTTCCACTCAAATGGTACGTAGGCAACTTAAAATAAAAGAAAACTTTAAGCTCAATCTCCAAAAAATTCCCATCCCCATGAAAACAAGAGGTTACAAGTTGCATGCATACGAGAGACCTTTGTCCATCTTAAGTTCGGTTCGTCACTCACTCCCCTAAAGTTTGAGCTTCGTTCCCCTCAAGTTTGGTTCCTTGCTCACCCCCCTAAAGATCAAGCTTTGTTCCCTTCAAGTTTGGTTTGTTGCTCACTCACTCTAAAGTTTGGGTTTCACTCCCCTCCAAGTCTGGGGTTCTCGTTTCGCACTTTCAATTGTTCGAGTTCGAGTTTTGCTAACGTCAAGCTTAAGTTCAAACATCGCTCACTTAAAGTTCAAGTTTGCACTTCGCTCTCTTCAAGTTTAAGTTCGAACGTTGATCGCCCACAAGTTTGGTGATTCGCCTTCAAGTTCGGCGTTCTGCCTCAAAATACAGCACTACGCCTACTAGTACGAGTATTCACCTCTAAGTTCAGCATTCTGTCTCCAAGTCAGGAGGTTCTGTTTGTCAACGTTTGCCCTTCCACCAAGACAGGAGGCTTCGTCAGTCAACATTTGCTCCTCTGCCAAGTCAGGAGGTTTTGTCCGTCGACGCTCGCTCCTCTGCCAAGACAAGAGGCTTTGTCCGTCGACATTTGCTCCTCCACTAAGTCAGGAGGATTCGTCCGTTGGCATTCGTTCTTCCTCCAAGTCAGGAGGCTTCGTTCATCAACGCTCACTCCTCTCCCAAGTCAGGAGGTTTTGTCCATCGACGTTCACTCCTCTGTCAAGTCAGAAGGATACGTCTATCGACGCTCGCTCTTCCCCCAAATCAGGAGGTTTTGTCTATCGACGTTCACTTCTCTGACAAGTCAGAAGGATTCGTCTATCGACGCTCACTCCTTCCCCAAATCAGGAGGTTTTGTCCATCGGTGTTGTCTCCTCCACCAAGTCAGGAGACTCCGTCCGTAGATGCTCGTTCCTCTGACAAGTAAGAAGGTTTCATCCATCGACGCTTGCCCCTCCGTCAAGTCAGGAAGCTCCGTCCATTGACACTCGCTCTTCCACCAAGACCAGAGGTTTTGTCCATCGACACTTACTCCTCTCCCAAGTCAAGAAGTCTTCATTGGTCGTCGCTTCTTCTTCAAAGTTCGAAGGCTTCGTCATGGCTTTTTCTCCAAATTTGAAGGCTTCATTGTCGCTTCTTCTCCAAAGTTCGAAGGCTTTGTCGTGGCTTCTTCTCCAAGTTTGAAGGCTTCGTCTTTGCTCCTTCTCCCAAGTTTGAAAGCTTCATCTTCGCTCCTTCTCCAAAGTTCGAAGGCTTTGTTGTCACTTCTTCTCCAAGTTTGAAGGCTTCGTCGTCGCTTCTTCTCCAAGTTCGAAGGCTTCATCGTTGCTTCTTCTCCAAATTTCGAAGGCTTCGTCGTTGCTTCTTCTCAAAAGTTCAAACACTTCATCATCGGTTCTTCTTCAAGTTCGAAGGTTGTGCCGTCTCCTTGCAATCTCCAAGTTTGAAGGTGACGTCACTTCGTCTCCAAGCTCGAAGGCTACACCACAGCCTCGCCTTCAAGTTCAAAGGCTTCATCTTCACTTCTTCTCTAAGTTTAAAGGCTTCATCATTGCTTCTTCTCAAAGTTCAAACGCTTCGTCGTTGCTTCTTCTTCAAGTTCGAAAGTTGCGTCGTCTCCAAGTTCGAAGGTTGCGCTATCGCCCCGTCTCCAAGTTCGAAGGCTTTGCTGTCGCTCTGCCATCTTCAAGTTCGAGGTTTTTTTTCTCTTCATCTTCAAGTTAGAAGGGTTCACCATCGCTTCATCGTCAAGACTGGAGGCTTTGTACCTCTCCATCATAAAGGAAGGTGAGATCCTATCTTGGACTACAAGTAAGAAAGGACCATCCCTGGTCACGATGAACTCCTAGGATGAATTGTAGGGAGAAAAAGGTAAGGAGTTGGTCACCCTTATGCTTGCTTTACAAACCTCATCAAAGGCATCCCGATAAAAAAAAAAAAAGAAATTCACAAAATGGATTAAATCTTTACCTGGATGGTGGATAAGGGTTATTTGGAGAAATAGTGAGATAAAGTTTCCTGAAAAAAAATTAATTAAGGAAAAAGTTAACAAAAAAATTTGCAAAAAAAAAAGTTGTAAAAAAAAGTGCAAAAAGAAAATGGCAAAGTTAACAAAAGGAGGGTCATCCTTAACTCCACCGAATCAGGAATTGAGTAAGGATTTGGTCACCTCCAAAGTTGAAACGAATCCAAGGGCGAAGCTAACAAAAGGAGGACCATCCTTAACTCCACCTGAGTTAGGAATTGAGTAAGGATTTGGTCACCTCCAAAGTTGGAATGAATCCAAGGGTGAAGCATGGCCACGATGAAACAAAGTGGAAGGCAGACCATCCTTAGCATAAGCTAGGAGTTTGGTCACCTTCAAAGTTGAAGCAGCGAGGACATTGAAGCAGCCGTGAAGGTGAACCATCCTTAGCCTCAGCCAGGAGTTTGGTCACTCCAATGTTGAAGTAGAAGCAACCATGAAGGTGAGCCATCCTTAGCCTAAGCTAGGAGTTTGGTCACCTTCGAAGTTGAAGAAGATGACGAAGCTGTCGAAGGTGCCATCTTTATTGTTGCCTGAATCAGGGGTTAGTCACCTTCGAAGTTGAAGAAGACGTCTAAGGTGTCATCCTTAATTTCGCCTGAATCAGGGATTGGTCACCTTCGAAGTTGAAGAAGACATCGAAGATGCCGAAGGTGCCAACCTTAATTCCGCATGAATCAGGGGTTGGTCACCTTCGAAGTTGAAGAAGATGTTGAAGCTGCCGAAGCTGCCATCCTTAATTCTGCCTGAATCAGGGGTTGGTCACCTTCGAAGTTGAAGAAGATGTCGAAGCTGCATCCTTAATTTCGCCTGAATCAGGGGTTGGTCACCTTCGAAGTTGGAGAAGACATTGAAGCTGCCAAAGGTGGCATCCTTAATTTCGCCTGAATCAGGGGTGGTCACCTTCGAAGTTGAAGAAGACATCGAAGCTGTCGAATGTGCCATCCTTAATTCCGCCTGAATCAGGGGTTGGTCACCTTCGAAGTTGAAGAAGACATCGAAGATGCTGAAGGTGCCATCCTTAATTCCGCCTGAATCAGGGGTTGGTCACCTTCGAAGTTAAAGAAGACAACGAAGCTGCTGAAGGTGTCATCCTTAATTCCGCTTGAATCAGGGGTTGGTCACCTTCAAAGTTGAAGAAGACATCTCAAAGTTGAAGAAGACATCTTAGCTGCAAGCAAGAATAAAAAAACAATGGGGCATATATATTAAATTTTCTACCTGTTTACCTTTTTGTGGATTACGATATTCTCTTCTATAGTAAAAGTATTTGCAAATTTTGCAAATGTAAAAAAAAAAGTGAAAAAAATGAAAAAAACGAAAAAAAAAATCTAAAGAAAAAAAATTGGGACTTGTCTATTCCTCATTCCTCAATGTGAAACTCAACTCTCTCTTTATTGATGTGAATTGATGGAAGACTCATCTACTCTATTTATAGTGAAGGAAAAGATAAAATCACATCTAATTTGAATTCAAAGATAATGCCAAGAAGATCAAACCAAAACCAATTTGAATCCAAAGATCGATTCAAACTTTAGGATATTAAAGTTTGAATTTTGGGATGAGTTGACTACAAAATCAAATCCAAGTTCTATTCCAAAATTCAAATCAAAATCGGGCAGGATATCATCTCAAATTAAATTTTGTCATATCTAATCTCAAATTAAAAATTGACTGCAAGCCAAATTAAAATTCTATTCCAAATCCAAAGTTCAAATTTGGTAGACTTTATCTCAAAAAAGCAAAATTTGGACATAATCCAAATTTTATCCCAAATCAAAATTAGATAAAATTAATTCTATCGAAGGCAAAATCATGGTAGAATTTCAATTTTATCTCACAAAGAAAAATTTGGGCGTAATCCAAATTTTATCCCAAATCAAAATTTGATTAAAGTTCAAATTCAAGTTCTATTCCAATTCCAACATATAATTGGGTAGACTTCTATCTCAAAAAGTGAAATTTGGGCATAATCCAAATTTTATCCAAAATCAAAATTTGATTAAAGTCCAGATTCAAGTTCTATTCCAATTCCAAAATATAATTGGGTCTATCTCAAAAAAGTAAAATTTGGGCATAATCCAAATTTTATCCCAAATCAAAATTAGATAAAATTAATTCTATCGAAGTCAAAATCATGGTAGAATTTCAATTTTATCTCACAAAGCAAAATTGGGCATAATCCAAAATTTACCCCAAATCAAAATTTGATTAAAGTCCAAATTCAAGTTCTATTCCAATTCCAACATATAATTGGGTAGACTTTTATCTCAAAAAGTGAAATTTGGGCATAATCCAAACTTTATCCCAAATCAAAATTTGATTAAAGTCCAGATTCAAGTTCTATTCCAATTCCAAAATATAATTGGGTAACTTTTATCTCAAAAAAGCAAAATTTGGGCATAATCTAAATTTTATCCCAAATCAAAATTAGATAAAATTAATTCTATCGAAGTCAAAATTATGGTAGAATTTCAATTTTATCTCACAAAGCAAAATTTGGGCATAATCCAAAATTTATCCCAAATCAAAATTTGATTAAAGTTCAAATTCAAGTTCTATTCCGATTCCAACATATAATTGGGTAGACTTTTATCTCAAAAAGTGAAATTTGGGCCTAATCCAAATTTTATCCCAAATCAAAATTTGATTAAAGTATAGATTCAAGTTCTATTCCAATTCCAAAATATAATTGGATAAACTTTTATCTCAAAAAGTGAAATTTGGGCATAATCTAAATTTTATCCCAAATCAAAATTTGATTGAAGTCCAAATTCAAGTTCTATTCCAATTCCAAAATATAATTGGGTAGACTTTTATCTCAAAAAGTAAAATTTGGGGATAATCCAAATTTTATCCAAAATCAAAATTTGATTGAAATCCAAATTCAAGTTCTATTCCAATTCCAAAATATAATTGGCTAGACTTTTATCTCAAAAAGTGAAATTTGGACACTCCAAATTCAAGTTTCGAATTCAAATTCATTGGTAGATTCTAAATTATGCCCTAAATAAAAAAAAGGGTATAATTTGAATACTACTTGAAATTCAAATTTTGAATTAAGGAGAACATAAATTCTACCGAAATTCAAATCAAAGTTCGATGCCAAGTAGGAAAATCAAAATTATAACCAAAATTCATATTTTGATGAATTGGCATATCAAATGGAGTCCAATTTAGGAGCAAATACCTTAAATTTTGATTCTAAATTATTTTTTTCGAGATTCACTCACACATACTAGTGCATAAATCTCGAAAAGGGGGCATCTATTGGAATAGAAATTTTGGCCAATCAAAAATTGTCATGACATTAATTAAAATTAGTGACAAAATTATATATTTAATTAGGGACTAATTAAATTGGTTAGGATCCCTAAATTAAATTAAGACAAATCCAAATATGCAATTGGGTTATATGAAATTTAGGCCAATTTTAGACAAAGCCCAAATAGGAGGCCCTAATCCAGCAAAGTTTAGGCCCAAGGTCAGTAAAGCTCAGTCTAGAGGAGTTTAGACCCAAAGTCCATCATGCTCAGTCCAATAGTCAGGCCCAAGCCCACTTGGGGGCCTTGGGGAACTTTATAAATAGAGAGCTCTCTCCTCCATTTTGGGGGTTTAGAAGTAGAAACTCTCCAGGGAACTTAGGAAGAATTCAAAAACAAAGTGAATACTTCCTAAACTCTTTAAGATCAAACACTCTCTGAACCAAAGCCTTGAAGACTAGAAGACTTTGAAGATCGAGAACAAGCTGCAAAGCCCTCGAAATAAATCCACATTCGAGAACAAGCTGCAAAAGCCCTCAAGACAAATTCACATTCGAGAACAAGCTGCAAAAGCCCTCGAGACAAATCCACATTCGAAAACAAGCTGCAAAAGCCCTCGAGACAAATTCACATTCAAGAACAAGCTGCAAAGCCCTCAAAACAAATCCACATTCTAGAACAAGCTGCGAAGCCCTCGAGACAAATCCACATCGAGAATAAGCTACAAAGCCCTCAAGAAAAATGTATATTTGAGAGGAAGAATCAGAGGAACAAATTAGAGATTGTACTCTACTACATTCAAATTAAAACAAATACAAGTTTATTTACACATGTCTCATTTTTCTTTCTTTGTTGAAATCACGTGTGAACACCCGCCATGTCAAGTAACTTTGCTTAACATTTATCATCGTTTGCTTTTATTGAGTTTAAGTTTCATTGTTAGCTTAAACTGATCACTTGAGTTAACATAGTTTGTGTGAGTTCAATACTGAAAGGGTTGGATCGAGTACACGTTTTCATAAAAGCAATCTAGGAGAAAAGTCTAGACATAGAACTTCGCTTTTTGTACCTAGACATAGGACAAAAACCTTTAGAATCATTGAGTTGCGTTCCTTATTTATCTAAGTTAAAATTAGTCATAGACATATGTGTTTAATTATTTAGTCTCCTAAAAGCACTTAGAAAAGGGCTGAATAGGTCTTGAACTCGATTCATGGTGTTAAGTGTCGGTTAGGGTAGGTTGCAGGTGCATTTTAGTAGCATTTTGTCTGAATCGCACAGAACTCGAAAGAAGTAGTATGTGAGCGCAAGAGGCAAAATCTCTGAAATAGCCGGACCTAGTTAAGCAAGTATGCGGGCGCATGGTGGGCGCATTTCCTCAAGCTTGAAACGGATTTGAACTCCTTGCTTCTCATTACTGTTTTCTTATATTTCATTTACTTTTTTTATTTTTATTGCACGAAAATCCCAAAATATTTTATTTACTTGGTTACCTTCAATTGCAACTTGAAAGCACTTGTGTTGTTAACTGAAAAGCTCTTTGTTAACTATTCCCTTGGGTTCGATACTTGGAATACTTCCATATATTACTTGTTGGATAGCATGCACTTGCGCTTTGTTTTCCCCCCTCCATCATTTAAAAAACACTCCATCAGAATTCCAAAAGATCATGAATGACATCCTTGAACCTATTCAACATTTTTCAATTATCTATATCGATGATGTTTTAATCTTTTCATCTAGTATAGATCAACACTTTTCTCATTTAGAAAAATTCGTTGATATTATTAAACGAAACGGTTTAGTAATATCTATTTCGAAAATAAAATTATTTCAAACTCAAATTCGATTTCTTGATTTTGAAATCTATATGGGCCAGATTAAACTTATTCAAAGGTCTATTGAGTTTGCAAATAATTTTTCGGATCAAATTTTAGAAAAAAAACCCAATTACAAAGGTTTTTGGGCTGTCTCAACTATGTTTCAGATTTTATTAAAGATCTAAGGCCCATTTGTAAACCACTGTTTCAAAGACTTAAAAATAAGCAAAACCCTGGACCGCTGAGCATACGCAAGCTGTAAAGAGGATAAAAGCTGTAGTCAAATCAATTCCCTGTTTAAGTCTTATTAATCCAGAGGCTACTCTAATTGTGGAATCCGATGCATCCAATATCGAATATGGAGGAATCCTTAAACAGTATATAGATAAGCAAGAATCAATTATCAGATTTCATTATGGAGTATGGAATGATACCCAGAAAAATTATTCAACTGTCAAAAAAGATATTTTGGCCATAGTTTTATGTGTTCAAAAATGTCAAGGAGATTTAATTAATAAAAGGTTCATTATTAAAACGGATTCTATGGCATCAAAATTTGTTTTAGAAAAAGATGTCAAGAATCTAGTCTCAAAGAAAATATTTGCAAGATGGCAAGCGATTTTAACATGTTTTGATTTCAAGATTTTGCCTATAAAAGGCATGCAAAACCCGCTTGTTGATTATCACTCAAGGGAGTTCCTAACTCCAAAACTGTCTCTCCTATCTCCATCTTCTTCCTCTTCTCTTAAAAGATAATAGGAAAGAAAATGTCTAGTAGAAAGGGCAAAGGCCTTGCTACTCCTTCCTCAAAGGGGAAAACCCCAACATCCTCGTCTTAATCTGCTGCTCCAATGAATGCAGATCAATATGCTATGGATCTTGGTTTCACATCGGTGGCAGGATCTAGAAGGCATAGAAGATCTCCAAGTATCGAGATCGGAGATTAATGGAGTCATAAACTCCACCAAGGCCTTCGACCAACCTCATGCGTCAAAGGAGACCTCATGTCTCCCTAGTGACTCAAAATCCTTCCCAGGAAGGATCATCCTCAAGCCCGGCTACTTTCACACAGGCGTTAGTACCGTATACTAGGTTCATCCCTAAACCTAAGGTGAGAGCCAATGTAGAAAAATCGATTAATGTTTCCGAACCAGTTGTTGAACCTGAGTTCGAAGGGGCTTCAATTGTAGAAGTCATCAAAAATACATTTCCAAAAGGTTTTCTGTTCATGCCAGAAGACCTTAATAAAGACATAAAGTTCTACGAATTTATCCTCGTAGACACAATATCGATCGAGATAACCCATACCAGATCGAAATGATCCATCAAAAATAGCTTATTCAAAGCTAAAGATCTTCAAAGTTCTGACTCCTACTCATTAGAATCATAGCATATTCAAGGAAAAGTGTTTCTCGAAAACTTTCCGGCCACAAGCGTATTTATACCGAGACTATATCAAAGCTTGGTATAACGTTATGTGGTTCATAAAATATGACCACTCGTGGTTCATTCAATTTTGTTTCAATGCACATTGGATGGTTTTTCCATACTGGTTTATTCAATGGTGGAATACCTTTGGCATAATCGAAGAGATTTTCTCCGTTCCAATTCAAGAATCATATTTTTATTTTTCTCAAAATATTCAAAGAAATGCATTTCCCATTACGATGCGTTTCTGTCTCCATTTCCAAATACCTTGGATAGTCTACTGGCACTACAAAAAAGTTGGCCTATTTCGACCACTCTTTATCGAAGGTTATAAAAAACCTTTGAAAAATATATGCATTTATCGAAGGTATTTAAAAAACCTTTGAAAAGTATCTACTTTTTATCGAAGGTTATTAAAAACCTTTGAAAAAGATTTGTATTTATCGGAGGATTTTTAAATTTCTTTGAAAAATATATTATCATTTATCGAAGGTAGTTAAAAAACCTTTGAAAAATATCTACTTTTTATTGAAGGTTTTTAAAAACCTTTGAAAAAGATATTATATTTTTCAAAGGCACTCAAAACCTTTGAAAATTATTTTATCCTTTATTGAAGGTATTTTAAAAACCTTTGAAAAACATTCACTTTTTATCGAAGGTTTTAAAAAACCTTTGAAAATTATATCCTCCTTTATCGAAGGTATTTTAAAAACCTTTGAAAAATATCAACTTTTTATCGAAGGTTCTTAAAAACCTTTGAAATTTATCTTATCTTTTATCGAAGGTATTTAAAAAACCTTTGAAAAATATCCAATTTTTATCGAAGGGTCTTAAAAACCTTTGAAAAATATATTATATTTAACAAAGGAAATTAAAAACCTTTGAAAATTATATTATCATTTATCGAAAGTTATTAAAAACCTTTGAAAAATATCCACTTTTTATAGAAGGTTCTTAAAAACCTTTGAAAAAAATATTATATTTATCAAAAGACATTAAAAAACCTTCGAAAATTATCTTATCTTTTATCGAAGGTTATTAAAAACCTTTGAAAAAAATATTATATTTATCAAAGGACATTAAAAAACCTTTGAAAATTATCTTATCCTTTATCGAAGGTTATTAAAAACCTTTGAAAAATATACACTTTTTATAGAAGGTTCTTAAAAACCTTTGAAAAAAATATTATATTTATCAAAGGACATTAAAAAACCTTTGAAAATTATCTTATCCTTTATCGAAGGTTCTTAGAAACCTTTAAAATATATCTACTTTTATCGAAGATTATTAACAACCTTTGAAAAAACATATATTCATTAAAAAAAAAAAGTTAGAAGGCTTTAAAAACCTTTAAAAAATATATTTTTTAAACGAGAGTTATTGAAAACTGTCGACTTTTATCGAAGGTTATAAAAACCTTTGAAAAAAGTTTGTTTAAAAATAATATTGTATTTTAAAATTATCAAATAAAGTTTTTAGTTTTAAAAAATAAAATAATTTATGTTTGAAAATACCGTCGCCCAGCCCTACGTTTCGATTCTTTTCCTCTTCCTCTCTCCGTAGATTCTTGCTCTCGTCGGACTTTCTGGATTTGAAGCCACCGTCGATTTGTGGAGTTCGGCAACTTCCAAACCAACAACGCCTCCATTTTCATCCATTCCCTCATCTTCTTTGCCCTAATTGAGATCTCAACATTCAAAAGACAGTGCCCTGAATTGAGGATCTCTCTTCTCTATTAATCGCCAATCCAAAGATTTTCTAAAAATTGAGAATGTTGATGCTGCGATTCATAAGTGCAAAACTGTAATCACTCCACCGACACCAAAGCATGGCGTCCATGAAATTTAAAAATCCTAGTAAGTGTATCGCTTACTACGTTTTTCTTTTCTTTTCTGAAGAATCGTGATTCCAATTGAATTGAATTGAATGTTGTCGCTGACTCGCTGTTGTAGTGATTTCTTGATCGAGGATGATTTCTCTCTGGTATGAAATTTGATTGAATCTTCGATTTGATGGTATTCGGTATTTTCTCGAATTATTTTTAATCTTCAGAATCATTGTTGTGTGTGGGGATTTATTTTGCGCAGAATCTTGATTCTAATTGAATTGATTGTCATTGTTGCAATGATTTCTTGAATTGAGGATGATTTCTCTCTGGTCTGTAATTTTGATTAAATATTGAATTTTATGATAGTAGGTATTTCTCGTTTTTTTTAATCTCAATAATAGTTGTTGCTTGCGCGGTAATTTCTTTTTCGAAGAATCTTGATTCTAATTGAAATGAATGTTGTCATTCTGGTGATTTCTGGATTAAGGACGATTTCTGTAATTTTGATTGAATCTTGGATTTTATAATATTAGGCATTTTCTTGGATTTTTGATCTCAAGATCGAATTTCATATATGAGATGAAAAGAAAGAACATAGCATTGAATTAATTTTCAGGTGTCGTAAAACTGAAGTAGAGAGATATTTTTTCCTTCATCACATATGAATCATTTTCTCGCTGGTCCATAATTTTGCATTATTTAATACATTTCTATCATTGATTCAATTTTTAAATTGTTAATATTGATTTCAGATACTGGATATGTGCAATACTATGTGCATTGGTATTGTCACATCCCCTGAATATTGATAACACCCCAATTGAGTTCGGAGTTTTTGTTGCAACTCTTTCACCTGATTTCAAAAACTTTGCCTCTGACTTAGTTGTCTTCCCCAATGAGCTAGGTAACTCGACTTCTTCCTTCTGCAGTTATGTAAAAGAAAAGTCTTAAGTTTCTGAAATTACTTTTCTTCTTCTGTAACAGCGTGTGTCTGTAACAAAGATGGAGGCCAAGTTTAGTGCTCTAACTAGGGAAGTTATTTTCACCATAGAGGTAATGACTAATGGTGGCTTTCATAACCATATATGTAGCTTATCTGTTTGATTCTGCCAAATTTGTGTTGGATGCTTCTTTGCATAGACTGGAGAATGGGATTGGTCTTCTTGGTCTGGAATTTCACTTAAAATTTGCAATAGTGCTTTAGAAAAAGCAGACAGAACCACATGTCTTTTCTTCTAATGATTTTGTACTGATGTTTTTCTTTGATTGAAGTTCTACTTCTGCCCAGGTCGTTTCAATTTACAGATTCTATATTGATATAGCTTCTGGTGCTCAAGAAGAATATTTACCATCATGTTTAGCTTTTCATTCTTAATCTGATGATAAATCTATTTTTTGTTCCTATCTTTTAATTCTTTTTTGTATAGAGCATGTAAGCATTTCCTACACATTTTAAGTTCCCTCTTGCACATAACTCTTTAGTTTTTGTTTTAACCATTGTTCCCGTAATAGATGATTGGACCAAAGTAATGTGACTAGACACTGTAGAGAATTTGAGTGTAAAGTTTTCCTTGTGATCAAGTATCTGATTGCCTAATTACTTGTAGTTACTCCATTCAATCATATAATATATGCCTGATCATGCAGTTATGATGTATGATATGCTAGCTTACGTCTTTTTTCTTTCCTTTTATGACATTTGATAAGTCGTCCTTGGGTTTGCTATTGGATCCTGCATTCTATTGCTCTATTGGGAGACTCTGTAGATGCTAAGCTGAAGGCTAGGGCCATCGACTTTTTTAATTATTGTCAAGTATGGTCATTTTACCTCTTCTTGTTTTGCACCATTGATGAACAAATCTTTCTTACATCTTACATTTGGAATCATTGTCAAGTGTGATCTTGAGCGTCGTCTTAATGAGTCTCTTGGTACTGTTGAAATTAAGAAATTATTCAAATTTGTTTTACATATAGCATTGAATTAAGTTCTCTTGGTACAAATAGTTGTGACTGTCCAAAATATTGTACTGTTGTGGATCTCAATGTTTAACTTTTTTGGAATTATGATAGAAAGTTCTTATAGTTTCAATATTGTGGTTGTATAATGCATGGTGGAGTATAAGATTGTTGGCTGATTTACTTGTTGTATCATTTGATTGAGTTTCAATTTCATATAAGCTCATCATTTACATTGAGAAATTTATTATATATTTGAATCTATGAAGTGTGGGGTTGGAAAGCTTAAGCACAGGTTTATGAACTTTGCAACTAGGTAATTAGTGTTTGAGCTATAGATTTATGGCTTGAAAAGGTTATTAGTTTAATATAATTTAAATTTACTATTGTATTCAAGTGCTAAAGGTTTTGGTAAGAGGTTTTTCGAAGGATTTACAACTGTCAGTAAAGAAGTATTTCTGAAGGCTTTAAAATCTTTGAAAATAATATTATAAGCCTTTAAAAATAATAAAAACCTTCGAAAAAGATAATTGCCAATAAATAATTATCGATAAATAATTTGACAATTTTTGAAGACATGTGGCCTTTGAAAAATAATAATTTTCGAAGGTTAACGTGACCTTTGAAAAATAATAATTTTCGAAGGTTAATGTGACCTTTGAAAAATATTAATTTTCGAAGGTTAACAAATCTTTGAAAAAAACTTTTTCGACAGGATCTATTTCGACACTTTTCAAAGGTTGAATTAACCTTTGAAAAAAGATTTATCGAAGGTCTATTATGTGTTTTTTCGAAGGTTGTGACCTTCGAAAACAGTCAACTTTCTTGTAGTGTGGAACTTCCAATTAGAGCAACAACCATATTTCAAAAGGTTGTACAAGGTAATCAAAGTTAAATGGTGGGATAAATATGAATTTACCCACACTCGTCTCAAAGAAGTAAAAGAATGGTTTGCAGAAAACATAAATCTGCAAGACGTCTAAAAAAGAAAGAGTTCAGAATTTCTGAATTCAAAATCAAGATTGATGGTTGCTTTAGTGCAAACAACGCCTGAAGCAGACTTTCAGAGGTTAATACAAAACGCTGCATTTGTAGCGTCATCATCAAATTCTTATCTTAGTCTATCATCAGACGAAGATGATGAAGTTAGGTCTCATTACGATCTAAACGATCCTTTCCTAGATTCACAGCCTCCGTGAGTCTAGATTAAAAAAAAAAAAAAAAGAAAAGTATTTTTACTTTCCTATACATTCAGCACCCCTCTTGTAAATTTAACTTTCTTTTTACATTGAGGTCTGAACGTCAAACTTGTATATTATTTTCTGTATATTCTTCTATTTTGTAAAGAGTTTGTAAATTTATTTCCCTATAAATTCTTAAATCTTTTGTATAGATGTACAGAATTCTTGTAAAGTTTTGGATTCTGTACTGTACATGGTAAACCCATCATCTACATCCAACGAACCTTGTAGCAGTGCAGTATTAGAACAAGATATCGTAATTAGCCTCTTCGGAATTGCTACTTGGATCAGTGAAAGACTATTGTTCTTGAAGATATCAAAGGTTGAAGAAAAGGATTGTTGTTAGTTTTTTAGGATTGTGTTCCCAGTAGTAAGTCGCGGTGTTGCGCAGTGAATCCGTTGGTAAGCTTTCCGGTGCACCTCGCCTCTTCAACAACCTTGAAGTATCTGCAGAAACAATAATGAAAGACTGTCAATTCACTTTAATAAAGTTACTTTATTAAAGTAAGAACAAGCACAACTGGATCGACGATGATGAAGATTCGTCCTTATCTTTTCTTTTTCTTTTCTTTTGTCTTTTTATAATTATTTGTACAACTTTATCACTTTAATTTATTGTCTTTTAAAGTAGTTTGTCGTTTTACTTTTAGAAAGTAGAGATTCAATCAAATCAAATCAAGAAGGGTCTTGTCCTGTCGATTTTGATCTTATATTTTAATTTTCTAGTTTCAATTGGGAATTCAAATTCGGAGTCTATAAATATTCACAAGCTTCTCTTGTGCAATATTCACTCAGCCTTCGAAGTTGTACTCATTAAGGCATTAAGAAATATTCACAAGCTTCTCTTGTGCAATATTTACTCAGCCTTCCAAAACTTTGTATTCAACTTTTTGATCCTAATTCTCTTTTGCAATTGGCAATCGAGCAATTGGTATCAGAGCCAAGATTCAATAAAACATTGATTTCTATTTTGTTGATTCCAAATTTTTTGTTGGGGAAGAGATCTAAATATTGAATTTCAATTCTATAAGAAAGAGAAAAGATATTTCAAATTTAAATTTAAAGATAGTTCATGAAATTTCAAAAGTTTTGACAATTCCTTCATTCATACAACTTATAAAAATGTTAATTTTCTATTCATTTTATGGAAAACCTTAGTTTTTTTTTTTCTCATTTCAACTTTTTCTCTCATATTTCTTGTCTAATAATCTTTTTTTTTTTTGAAAACTTGTCGAATAATCTTTAGATTTAATATAATAGAACATATTAATCTTTAGATATATATTTTAATATGAATAAGAGAAATAAATAAATTAACCAGAAATGAACAATCAATGTTAAAAAGTGAAATTAATAAAAATTTATTTTAGATAAATAAAAATAAATTAATAATTTATTAAGAGAAATAAATAAATTAACCAGAAATGAACAATCAATGTTAAAAAGTGAAATTAATAAAAATTTATTTTAGATAAATAAAAATAAATTAATAATTTATTAATAAAAAAGTATATGATCAAATAAAAAATTGATACAATTATCTGTATATTGGACAAATCTTCCAGCAAAGTTCTATAAGATTTTAAAGTATTAAATGGAAAAATCAAACATAAAGTTATAATAAAAAAAATCGGAGTTAAAATCTAATATAAGTTTATAACAATAGAATATTTAATTTGGTAAAATTAATTTTAATGAACAATTAATTTCATTGAGTATATTTTTCATTCTTGTAAAAAAAACCATATTTTTCATTAAAATGTAATATATCAAATTAGTTAAATATATATATATATATATATATATATATATATATATATATATATATATATATATATATATATATATATATATAAAAGGATATGTTAAAAATAATATAAAAACTACACCGTAAAGCTTTTTCTTTTTCTGAACAATCATAAAGCTAAACTTTAAACTTTGTTAAATATTATAATAAATAATTAAATGATTGGAAATTTAGATGGAATGAATCAAAATTTAAATCCACCTACAATGGTTAATAAATGAGCGAAAGGTAAAATGAAAGTTTAATTTCCCTCATGAAAAATTTAAAAATAGTTCATGAAATTTCAAAAGTTTGACAACTCCATTCACTACCATTTATAATAAAGATTCATTTTCTATCGATTTTATATAAAACCTTATTGTTTTTTTCGTTCTCTTTATACCTTTTTCTCCCCTACGTTTTTTTTTGTCTAATAATCTTTTTTTTTGAAAACTTTGTCTAACAATCCTTAGATTTAATACAATAAAACATGCATATTAATCACTTCGGTTATTAAAAAAATGCAAAGAGATGTGAGAAGCAGAATTCTACTTAAGAAATTGTGTGATGCAATGCAAATGAACTCACCATCTTTATTTGCCACCCCAATTTTTTAGTTTATTTGGAATTAATAGTTTTTTTTCAAAAAATAATAATAATGGTAAATTACAAATGTTTGTTTATGCTTAAAGTTGGTTAAATTTAATCTCTGATACAATAATTTTATTGAAATCTAATTAACATGATGTTTAAGAATACTATTGCATGTATATATTAATAGAGTAGTAAACAAGTTGAACATTTTAAAAAAAAATTATGAAGAAGCCAGCAGAGGGAAAGAAGAAAACTGAGGTACAGTGATAGAAAAGAATAGGATCCATATAACTGAATCATTTGATCGAATTTAAAGCTCACAAAAAAAAAGGCTCATAAAAAAGCCAAATTATTCAGACATCTGCAAATATCCTTGTAGAAGTATTGGGAAGGAAGAAAATTGTAAAACATGTTGCAGCTTTTATTTAAATTACATAGTATTGGGAAGGAAGAAAACGGTAAAAAAAAAAAAAAAAAAAAAAAAAAAAAGTCACATTCCCCCAAAATATCATGATTCATGAAAGCTGACTAAGATAATGTGCCACATATAAATACTGGTGTCTCATTAACAAATAATTGAGTAAGAAACTAATTAAAATAAAAACAATGGAAAGGGAATAATAATTAACAAGCAGAAATACTTTTAATTAAGGAGAAAATGAGATAAACTAAAGAACACAAACTCATTTTAGTGAAAAATAAAATACCTAAAAAGGCAAAATCCTTTTCTAGGGATTAGATTTATATTGGTACCTTCTTGTCTGGGTAAATATTATGGGACGAAAAAAACTTACCTGCTGTCCAGGCAGCAGGTATGTTTGGTGCAGCCCATTTTAATACCACATATTTAAAATAAAAAAAAATTCTTGTGGTGTTTAATTGGGATGCATAAGACATACATGCTGCCTATCTGGTGTAACCCACTTTAATACCACAATTTTTTTTATAAAAACAAAATATTTTTTTTTCTTATGGTGTTTCAGTGGGCTGCACAAGACATACCTGCTGCCTGGACAGCAGGTAAGTTTTGCTCTGGACGAAAAAAACTTACGCCCAGGCAGCAGGTATGTCTAGTGCAACCCACTTTAATACCTTTTCTTAAGAAAAAATAAAACAATCTTTTTCTTGTGGTGTTCAAGTGGGTTGTACAAGACATACCTACTACCTGGGCACCAGGTAAGTTTTGCTCGAGATGAAAAAAACTCACATGCTGCCTTGTGCAGCCTACTTTAATACCATTTTTTTTTTTTAAAAACAATTTTTTTCTTATGGTGTTCAAGTGGGTTGCACAAGACATACATGTTACATGGACAGTAGGTAAGTTTTGCTCTTTTGGGATAGTGTTGAAGATAAAAATTTTCCTTGTTTGGAAAGTTGTAATAAATGATTGAGTGTATTCTCGTATCATGACCCCACCATTACTAAGAATAGCAAGCTCAGTCTCTCTCTCACGCTGGTTCTTCTTCTCCGAATGCAAGGTTTAGGGAATATCCCATTTTCTGCCTGATGAAAACTGTTGTCTCCATGATGAGTGTTGCTTAATCCACAAGGCAAAATTTGGATATAAATCGATCATCTCTCAAATTCTACATTGCACTGCACTGCCCTTTTTTTCCTCTTTCTTCCCCAATGGATCCACTGTCGTCGTCTGTAAATCTCGTCACCGTTCTCAGCATTGATGGTGGAGGTATCAGAGGTTTGATTCCAGCCACGATACTCACATTTCTTGAATCTCAACTCTAGGTAATTAAACTACTTTTATTCCTAATTAATTTACTACTCCACCTTTCTTTACTGTAACTTACTATAAAATCTTTTTTCATACCAGAAACTCGACAGTGATCACGTCATAATAACTTATTCCTTTGATGTGATTGCCAAAACTAGCACCGATGAGTTGAAATTCAATAAATGTGAGTATTGTGGCAAGAATTAGAACTCTGATACCTCCACCATCAATGTTGAGAACGGTGACGAGATTTGCAGACGATGACAGTGGATCCATTGGGGGAGAAAGAGGAAGAAAAGGGCAGTGTAGTGCAATGTAGAATTTGAGAGATGATTGATTTATAACCAAATTTTGCCTTGTGGATTTAGCAACACCCACCATGGAGACGACAGTTTTCATCCGGCGGAAAATGGGATATTCCCTCAACCTTGCATTCGGGGAAGAAGAACCAGCGTGAGAGAGACCGAGCTTGCTATTCTTAGTAGTGGTGGGGTCATGATACGAGAATACACTCAATCATTTATTACAACTTTCCAAACAAGAAAAAATTTTATCTTCAACACTGTCCCAAAAGAGCAAAACTTACATACTGCTCATACAGCAGGTATGTCTTGTGCAACCCACTTAAACAAAAAAAAAATTGTTTTTTTTTAAAAAAAAACTGTGGTATTAAAGTGGGCTACACTAGGCAGCATGTGGGTTTTTTTCATCTCAAGCAAAACTTACCTGCAGTCCGGCAGCAGATATGTCTTGTGCACCCCACTTGAACACCACAAGAAAAAAATTTGTTTTGTTTTTTCTTTAAAAAAAATCTATGGTATTAAAATGGGCTTCACCAAACATACCTGATATACCTGATGTCTAGGTAGCATGTATGTCTTGTGCAACCCACTTGAACACCACAAGAAAAAAAAATTATCTTGTTTTTTTTTTTTTTATTTTAAATGTGTGGTATTAAAGTGGGTTGCACCAAATAGGCAGCAGATAAGTTTTCTTCGTCCTGAGTAAAACTTATTTGTTGCCTTGGCAACATGTATGTCTTGTGTAGCCCACTTGAACACCACAAGAAAAAAATGTGTTTTTTTTTAAATATGTGGTATTAAAGTGGGCTGCACCAGACATCCCTGCTGCCGAGTCTGTGTTTCTTTAATTTATCTCATTTTCTCCTTAATTAAAAGTATTTCTGCTTGTTAATTATTATTCCCTTTCCGTTGTTGTTATTTTAATTAGTTTCTTACTCAGTTATTTGTTAATGAGACATCAGTATTTATATGTGGCACACTATCTTAGTCAGCTTTCATGAATCATGATATATTGGGAGAATGAATTTTTTTTTTTTTTTTTTACAGTTTTCTTCCTTCCTAATACTATGTAATTTAAATTAAAGTTGCAATATGCTTTACAATTTTCTTCCTTCCCAATACTTCTACAAGAATATTTGCTGATGGTTGAATAACTTTGCTTTCTATGAGCCTTTTTTTTTTGTGAGCTTTAAATTTGATCAAATGATTCAGTTATATGGATCCTATTCTTTTTTATCACTGTACCTCAGTTTTCTTCTTTCCCTCTATTTTTTTTTTAAATGTTCAACTTGTTTACTACTACTCTATTAATATATACATGCAATAGTATTCTTAAACATCATGTTAATTAGATTTCAATAAAATTATTGTATCAGAGATTAAATTTAACCAACTTTAAACATAAACAAACATTCGTAATTTACTATTATTATTTTTTTTTTTAAAAAAACCATTCATTCCAAATAAACTAAAAAATAGGGGTGGCAAATAAAGATGGTGAGATCATTTGCATTGCATCACACAATTTCTTAAGTAGAATTCAGCTTCTCACATCTCTTTGCATTTTTTTAATAACCGAAGTGCTTTATGCATGTTTTATTGTATTAAATTTAAAGATTGTTAGACAAAGTTTAAAAAAAAAAATATTAGACAAAAAAAAAACGTAGGAGAGAAAAAGGTAAAAAGAGAGAAAAAAACAATAAGGTTTTACATAAAATCGATAGAAAATGAATCTTTATTGTAAATGGTAGTGAATGGAGTTGTCAAACATTTGAAATTTCATGAACTATTTTTAAATTTTTCATGAGGGAAAGTAACTTTTCATAAATTTTTCATGAGGGAAAGTAACGTTTCATACATTTCCCCATTTTACCTTTCGCTCATTTATGTGCATTGTAGGTCGATTTCAATTTTGATTCATTCCATATAAATTTTCAATCATTTAATTATTTATTATAATATATAACAAAGCTTAACTTTACGATTGTTCAAAAAAAGAAAAACCTTTACGGTGTAGTTTTTATATTATTTTTAACATATCATTTTATAAAAAAAAAACCTTATTTAACTAATTTGATATATTACATTTTAATGAAAAATATAGTTTTTTTTTACAAGAATGAAAAATATACTCAATGAAATTAATCATTGGTTAAAATTAATTTTATCGAATTAAATGTTCTATTGTTATAAAATTATATTAGATTTTAACTCCGATTTTTTTTATTATAACTTTATGTTTGATTTTTTTATTTAATTCCTTAAAATCTTATAGAATTTTGCTGGAAGATTTGTTCAATATACAGATAATTGTATCAATTTTTTATTTGATCATATACTTTTTTATTAATAAATTTTTAATTTATTTTTATTTATCTAAAATAATTTTTTATTGATTTCACTTTTTAACATTGATTGTTCATTTCTGGTTTATTTATTTATTTCTCTTATTCATTTTAAATATATATCTAAAGATTAATATGTTCTATTATATTAAATCTAAAGATTATTCGACAAGTTTTAAAAAAAAAGATTATTAGAAAAGAAATATGAGAGAAAAAAGTTGAAATGAGAAATAAAAAAAAAACTAAGGTTTTCCATAAAATGAATAGAAAATTAACATTTTGTTGTAAAATTGAGAGGCGAAACCGGGCACCAAAACTTTACCAAAACATATAATAATAATAATAATAATAATAATACTTTACCAAAACATATAATAATAATAATAATAATAATAATAATAATAATAATAATACAAGTGTTAGAATATAAAGGGAGTATATATATATATATATTATAAACAAAAGAAAGTGAAGATTTATGGCAAATTAAAAACAAATGAAATTAGAGAAAATGGGAGAGAAAAAAGAAGATTGGAGAGATTTCTTTCCCAAAATGTCTCCATTTATTTATCCATCAAGAACCACTATATATAGGCAATTAGGAGAGCATGATGTGGTCCATTTGGACACCAATCTATGGTCTTTGTTGGACACATGGAAGACACTTTGGCTATGGATAAAATGCCACTTGGTATGGATATCAAATGGGCATGTGGAATGGGCATTTATATTTACAATACTCCCCCTTAAATGCCCATTTATAAAATATGCCTCGTTAAAAACCTTACTAGGAAAAAAAAACCCTAGTGAAGGAAAAGAGTACATATTTTATATAGTTTACTATAATACATTCACTCCCCCTCATGGAGACATCACTTAAAGTCTTTGAGTCGCCGCATTCCAATGCTATATACTAATTTATCGAAGGTTGCAGTTGGTAATGCCTTCGTAAATAAGTCAGCCAGGTTATCTTTCGAACAAATTTGTTGTACAGTGATATCGCCATTTTCTTCAAGATCATGAGTATAGAAGAGCTTTGGTGAGATATGCTTTGTTCTATCTCCTTTGATATATCCTCCCTTGATTTGAGCTATACATATTGTGTTGTCTTCGTATAACATCGTTGGAAGAGGTTTACTTGAAGACAAGCCACATGTCTGATGAATGTGTTGTGTCATTGATCTTAGCCATACACATTCTCGACTTGCTTCATGAATAGCGAGGATTTCAGCATGATTTGAAGAAGTGGTCGTTATAGTCTGTTTCACTGATCGCCACGATATAGCAGTTCCTCCACATGTGAATAGATAACCTGTCTGAGATCTAGCTTTGTGTGGATCAAATAGATAACCAGAATCTGCATAACCAACTAGATCATACTTTGATTTGTTAGAATAAAATAAACTCATATCAATTGTCCCTCGAAGATATCAGAGTACATGCTTAACTCCGTTCCAATGTCTTTTTGTAGGACATGAACTATATCTAGCTAATAAATTTACTGAAAATGCAATGTCTGGTCTTGTGTTATTAGCCAAATACATAAGTGCACCAATTGCACTAGGATATGGTACTTCAGGACCAAGTAGTTCTTCACTGTCATCTCGAGGTCGAAATATATCTTTCTTTACATCCAGTGAACGAACTTCCATTGGAATGTTCAATGGATGTGCTTTATCCATATAGAATCTTTTTAAGATTTTCTCTGTATAAGTTGATTGATGAACAAATATCCCATCTGCTAAATGTTCAATTTGCAAACCAAGGCAAAATTTTGTTTTTCCAAGATCTTTCATCTCGAATTCTTTTTTAAGATATTCTATTGCCTTGGATAACTCTTCAGGAGTTCCAATTATATTTAAGTCATCAACATATACAGTTATAATAGCAAATCTTGACTGAGATTTCTTTATAAAAACACACTGACATAGTGGATTATTTTGGTATCCTTCTTTCAACAGATATTCACTCAGGCGATTATACCACATTCGTCCTGATTGTTTTAATCCATATAATGATCTCTGTAACTTTATTGAATACAATTCCCGAGAACTTGATTCATATGTTTCTGGTATTTTAAATCCTTCCGGGATTTTCATATAAATGTCATTATCCAGAGATCCATATAAATACGCCGTGACTACATCCATTAGATGCATATCAAGCTTTTCATATACAGTCAGACCAATCAAATATCTTAGCTTTATTGCATCCACCACAGGAGAATATGTCTCCTCATAATCAATACCAGGCCTTTGTGAGAATCCTTGTGCAACAAGTCTCGCTTTATATCTTGTGACTTCATTCTTTTCATTTCTTTTCCTTACAAATACCCATTTATATCCTACAGGTTTGACGTTTTTCGGTGTTGGGACTACTGGTCCAAAAACCTCACGTTTTGAAAGTGAGTTTAACTCTGCTTGGATTGCTTCTTTCCACTTCGGCCAATCCTTTCTACGTTGACATTCTACGATAGATTTTGGGTCAAAATCGTCACTTTCATGAATAATATCGTGAGCAACATTATAAGAAAAAATGTTGTCAATAATGATATCATTTCGGTTCCATCTCTTTCCTATTGTAACATAGTTTATAGAAATTTCATTATTATCCTCAAGCGTTTGATTTTCACCAATACTCTTTTGAGTAGTTGTATTCTGGATTTCTTCTGGAACATCCATACCTTTTATTGAATCATTTTGATTCTCAACTACTTTTCTTTTTCGAGGATTTTTATCTTTAGAACCTATTGGTCTACCACGCTTCTGGCGTGCTCCAAACTCATTATTGACAACTTGTTCCTTTGGGATATCAACTTTTGATGGAGCATTTGCAGCTGGTATATATGATTTAGTCACACTTTTAGTATCTGTGAATGCATCTGGTAGTTGATTTGCTATATTTTGCAAATGAATTATCTTTTGAACTTCAAGTTCACATTGATTTCTACGAGAATCTAAATGAGATAATAACGATGCATTCCATGTAATTTCTTTTTCCAACTTCTTAATTCCTCCCCCTAATGTTGGAAAATTTGTCTCATTAAAATGACAATCAGCAAATCGTGCAGTAAATACATCACCCGTCAGGGGTTCAAGATATTTAATAATTGATGGGGAATCAAAACCAACATATATTCCTAACCTCCTTTGAGGACCCATCTTAGTACGTTGTGGTGGAGCAATCGGTACATATACTGCACATCCAAAAATTCTTAGATGGGAAATATTTGGCTGCTGGCCATAAGCTAATTGCATTGGGGAGTATTTATTATAAGCTACTGGCCTAATACGTGCCAGTGATGCAGCATGCAAAATAGCATGACCCCATACCGATGTAGGAAGTTTAGCTCTCATAAGCAATGGTCTTGCAATTAGTTGCAGACGTTTTATAAATGATTCTGCTAGACCATTTTGTGTATGAACGTGAGCTACAGGATGTTCAACACTTATCCCAATTGACATACAATAATTATTAAAAGTTTGGGATGTAAATTCACCAGCATTATCAAGTCGAATGGTCTTAATTGTATTATCAGGAAATTGTGCTTTTAACTTAATTATTTGAGCAAGTAATCTTGCAAATGCAAGATTTCGACTTGATAATAAGCATACATGTGACCATCTGCTAGATGCGTCAATTAATACCATAAAATATCTAAATGGGCCACTTGGTGGGTTAATAGGTCCACAAATATCACCTTGAATTCGCTCTAAAAATGCAGGTGATTCAATCCCCACTTTAGCTGGTGATGGTCTAATAATTAATTTCCCTTGAGAACAAGCATCACATGACAACTCATTGGATTGAAGAATCTTCTGGCTCTTTAAAGGATGTCCATGTGAATTCTCAATAATTTTTCTCATCATTATTGACCATGGATGACCCAATCGATCATGCCAAACACTGAATATTTCTGGATTCATGAACTTCGGGTTCATTATTGCATAACTTTCGATTACTCGTATATGAGTATAGTATAATCCAGAAGAAAAAGCAGGCAGTGTTTCTAATATACGTTTTTCATGTGAAACAATAGATGTTATATAGAGACACTCTATATTATTTTTACAATCAGTTTCAACATGATAATTATTTTCACGTATATCTTTAAAACTTAATAAGTTTCTTTTCGATTTGCTAGAGAACAGAGCATTATTAATTGTAAATCTTGTTCCTCTAGGCAAAATAAAGTTTGCTTTTCCAAAACCTTCAATCAGATTTGCAGAACCTGATATAGTATTGACTTTTGCTTCCAGCATTGTCAATCTAGAAAAATATTTTCTATTTATGAGTATCGTGTGCGTAGTTGCGCCGTCTGCCAGACATAAATCCTCATTGCTCATTTTCGAGTTACTCAACATATTGAAATTGTTCATATTTCTTCATTGAAAAGAAAAGAAAAACGATTACAAAGAGTCTTAAATATATATACAAACAAAACAACAACAAAAACATACTAAACAGTACTTAATTATATATTTTCATACAAATCATCATCTACTTGTTTGATTGCATCAATTCTCTCTCCAGGAGATTCAAAATAATCAGCTACATCAAGATGCATCATATTGGAGGGGTCAAACACATCATCTTCTTGAATGGCAAGATTTACCTCCACATTCTTTCCTTTTCCTTTTTCCTTCAGGGAAGCTTGATAGAGATCAACAAGGTGTTTTGACGTACGACAGGTACGTGACCAGTGCCCAGTCATTCCGCACCGGAAACATTTATGTTCATCACCTTTCGAACTTCTATCTTGTGGAGCATTTCCTTTATGATCATCACTTCGTGTGGGTTTCTTAAAATTATAATGCCCACCACGAAAATAGGTATTTCTTCCTCTACCGCGGTCCCGACCTCGACCACGACCACGACCTCGACCACGGTTATTAAAATTCACAGCATTCACTTCAGGGAATGGTGTTGCTCCAGTTGGTCGGGATTCGTGATTTTTCATCAATAACTCGTTATTTTGTTCAGCAACGAGAAGACATGAGATAAGTTCAGAATATTTTGCAAAACCCTTCTCTCAATATTGCTGCTGCAGGAGCATATTCGAGACATGAAAAGTGGAAAATGTCTTCTCTAACATATCAACATCAGTAATCTTTTCTCCGCATAATTTTAATTTTGAACTAATTCTGAAGAGTGCGGAATTATATTCACTTACTGATTTAAAGTCCTGCAACCTCAGGTGCATCCAATCATAACGAGCTTTAGGAAGAATAACTGTTTTTTGATGATCGTACCTTTCTTTCAAACCTTGCCATAGAACGTAGGGATTTTTTATTGTAAGATACTCCATTTTCAATCCCTCGTGAAGATGATGGCGAAGGAAGATCAGGGCTTTTGCTTTTTCTTGATTTGATGCATCATTTCCTTCTTTAATTGTTTCTCCAAGATTCATAGAATCTAAATGGATCTCAGCGTCAAGGACCCATGACAAGTAGTTATTTCCATTAATATCCAAGGCCGCAAATTCTAGCTTTGTAAGGTTTTCCATAATAACACTATCAAAAATAATAATATATTCATATTAGAAATTTAACATAAACCAAATGCTTAAAAATGGCTTACCTATAAGACTTACCTTTAGCGGGAAAAATGACAGAGTCTCGTGCTGATAACGTGTTGTAAAATTGAGAGGCGAAACCGGGCACCAAAACTTTACCAAAACATATAATAATAATAATAATAATAATAATACTTTACCAAAACATATAATAATAATAATAATAATAATAATAATAATAATACAAGTGTTAGAATATAAAGGGAGTATATATATATATATATTATAAACAAAAGAAAGTGGAGATTTATGGCAAATTAAAAACAAATGAAATTAGAGAAAATGGGAGAGAAAAAAGAAGATTGGAGAGATTTCTTTACCAAAATGTCTCAATCTATTTATCCATCAAGAACCACTATATATAGGCAATTAGGAGAGCATGATGTGGTCCATTTGGACACCAATCTATGGTCTTTGTTGGACACATGGAAGACACTTTGGCTATGAATAAAATGCCACTTGGTATGGATATCAAATGGGCATGTGGAATGGGCATTTATATTTACAATACATTTTTATAAATTGTATGAATCTGAATTGTCAAAACTTTTGAAATTTCTTAAACTATCTTAAATTTTAAATAAGTGAAAGTAACACTTTTCATATATTTCATTATTTTAGCTTTTGTTCACTATTGTGGATTTAAATTTTTATGCATTCAATTCAAATTTCCAACAATTTAATTATTTATTATAATATTTAATAAAACTTTACGGTAGTTTTTATTATTTTTAACACATCATTTCTGAAAACTTATTTAACTAAATGGATATACTTTTTGGAAGATTTATGTCAAATATAAATATGATTGCATCAATTTTTTATTTGTTCATATAAAATTAATAAATTTTAAATTTATTTTTATTTATCTAAAATAATTTTTAAAAAATTAATTTCACTTATAACACTGATTATTTATTTCTGGTTAATTTATTTTTATTTAATACTTAATATAAAATGTAACTTTCATATTAAAATATATCTAAAGTTAAAAGATAGTAGTGTTATATTGTGTTATTAGGGCTGGAATAAGACAAAATCAATGAATAATAGTGTTATAGAATGAAAACAACTATGTGAGGAATTGAAAAAATATATATGTGTGCGTGAACTCAAAATATATATGTGAGTATGAAAACAACTATGTGAGGAATTGAATTCAAAATATGTGGGTGTGAAAACAACTCTTTGAGGAATTGTTACCTGTCTTGGAGCATCTTCATCTCTTTTTGGTTTTTAATACCACTTGCAATTCAAATAAATTACGACGAAAATTGTGAGAGGATGAAAAAAATAAATTAAACTAAAAAGAGGATACTCAAGTTTATTTGTAGGAAAAATTAAAGTAGGGAAAAAGTTTTTTATATATTTGTAGTGTAGTTAGAAGTTGAAGAATATTGCAAAAACTCTCTTGAAACTCCAAAACTTTTGAAATCCCAATTTTAATTATAATTACATTTAAAGTTATAAAGTTTATGATTAATTTATAGAAATTCTATCAACAAAGTTTTTTATATTCAAATATTCTATATTCTAACTTTTCACATTCTTATACCTTCATTTTAAAAATGTATTATTTTATTCCTTTCTATTTTCATTAATTTTATATATAAAATAGATTGGATGGTATATAATTTACTTAATTATATTTTACCTTTCATTTAAATATTAAATAATGCTTAAAATTTCCATACTATAATTTTATCTTTAACAAAATTAAATGTCAAGATAAATTTATCAGACAACAAATTTTATTTTTAAAGAATGGTGAATTGAAGTGGAAGAGGAAAAAAAAAATCAAATTTTTCAAAAAAAATGTTGTAAAAAAAATGAACCCTCCACACATATTGTCAAAAATAAATGTTTTAAAATTTTATTTTTAAAGAATGGTGATAATTTTATTTTCCGATTCCATCAAATTGCACTTCAAATTTACATAAATGTTGCAATTGTAACCTTAAACTTAAAAAATATTGCAATTTAAACCCTAAGATAAGTTTTGATTTGAAATATAGCTAAAAAAAAGGTATTCTCATGTGCATTTAATCAATTATAAAACATATACATGGTACAAAGTTGATAAAAATTTAGAGAAAGGGACATTAGAGCTATTTTTTTTTACGAATTGTAAATTTTGACAAGGTTATTAAATAGTTAATTTGTGCATTGATAAAATTTAATTTTGTGCAAAATTTGATTAAACTGAAATTAGGTTTTTACATTACTTTTTGTTAAAATTAGTAGGTAAAATAGCATAAATTAAATAGAGGTAAAAAAATTGCAACACGTTTCTAAATTTAGGATCCAATTTGATTTAGTTAAAAGATTATGGTAAAAATTGAAACAACTTAAACAAGTTGAGAGGTAAAAATTGATTTTTTTCTAGAAAGAAAAATAAGGAAAACGAAAAGGATGACAGCCAGGTGAATAGTGAAATCTGAGAATTTTAATAAATTCTATTTTTTCTTTTTTTTTTTTTGGAAAATTCAAAAATTAATATATTATATCCATAACAATTTATTTCTAGATGTACATAAAATTAACATAAATTAATCTAAGGTTGTTTGAAATTGTTTCCTAAAAAAAAATTGCAACAACGTGTTTAAATAATTCTTTTTAAAATAATCTTTAGTGTATTTTTACAAATGACGTTTTTATTTTATTTTTGTGACTATCAATTCAGAATTATGCACTTAGAATATAACAAATCTACAAGTATTTAAGGTTAATTATAGAGAGGCAAGGGAATGAAGTTAAAGAAATAACCTGAAGTTGAGAGTCCAATAACATTGGAGTTGGTTGGTTGGTTGTTCGTTCATCAAAAGCTCCACTCTACCGTTAACACATCATCAAGCCCCGTCACCTTTTATCACCTTTCTTTTAACAAAATACTCTTCAAGGGTATTTTTGAAACATTGAAAGGTGAAATGTATAATTGAAAATTTTAAAAGGATAAGGGTATTTTAGAAATTAATGACAAAGTTTAAGGATATTTTGCATAACTAAACCTAAAATTTTGGATGAATGGGTTTTGTATAAACTTGATGTTAAAAGAGAAGAATGATTGATTTCTTTGGCATGAATGTTGAGACCATGTTGAACCACTCTTTATATAGGCTAAAGAGTGAATCTAGGAGATTTCGTGAATGAGATTACATTCAAATTTTGAAACAACAAAATTTAAGATTTGCAAAAGCATGATCCATCATTTTATTTTATTTTATTTTTCAGAACCCTTGAATTTTAAATCTTGATTTGGTTTCAATAAAAAATTAAATATTTTTTATATTTTAATATTAAACCCAATATTTCAATTCTTTTGTTTTATTTTAACTTCTGACACCATTTTATTTTAATCCTCTAATGAAACCAATTATTTAATTTGCTCATATATGGATAAATGTATTTGCTAACTTTCATGTAATTAATTAACATTTCTTATTATAACATATCACATCTGTTTGTTAACCATATGAACATTTATTTTAACTAACATGTGAACATGAAATAATACTTTCAATATGATTATGTATTTATTTTGTAAATAACTAATAAAGGAGCTTGTCGAAGGCTCTATAAGATAAATTTATAAACAATACCTCTAAATTTTGCAATAATAGTGGCAAGGGTCATCCACATGGATTGGAGTTCTTAGATTTAATTAAGTACCATAATTAATTATGCCCAATTTTATTTAGAGAAACAAACTCTTGGAACCAAGGGGAAATAAAATCTAAACTAATATGTACATAATGTGAAGTCCAATTTTGAGAAACATGCATGGTTGATTACCTTAAGCTCAACTTGAATTGATTAGTGACTTGATTTTATACTAACAATCTTAAGCCAAGAATTTCTAGATAATCAATTGACTCTCTCAAGCCCAATTGAACTCATGCATAGCAACAAATCAACCTCTCGGTCTATTTCTATCACTAAACATGACATTAAGTTATTCTGATCTTAAGGATTCTAAAATTAATCTACTCACTCTTCTGCAATAGGTTAAACCTAGTCACGATTCTAATGTTCTATAACCAAACTTACTCTCTCAAGCTAAATTCAGTTAAACATGCAAAACCATGGCCAAAGGTTAAGACAATATAAAGAGATGCATAAAAGCGTCAATATATAAACCAAACTAAAATCAACCAAGTCTTACACAAACACAACCATACAAGTGTCTAAAAAAACAGATTTACAACCTTCATACAGTCCACAAAAACTCCTAAATTCAAAAGAAAAGAAAAAGGAAATAGAGAATAAACTTAGGTCGCGTGCTAACACTCGTCCTCGACGTGATGGCCACGATCTTGAGCTTTGAGTCTCCTCCTTGGCTCTCCATGCAATGCCCGACTTATTCAGGGGCGTTATTTTTAAAATTTTAGAAATTAAGTTGAATTTAATTGTCAAATAAGTATTTTTTTTATTTGGGTTATTTAGAAAATTTGAGAGTTTAAAAGGGCATTTTGTGAAATTGGAAAAAAAAAAGTTGTTTAAGAGAGAGAGAGAGAGAGAATTATCTTCTTCTCCTTCCTTATCTTCTTCTTCCTTATCCTCTCCCTCTCCTTCTCGATAGCTCTCTCTTCCTCCTGTAAATCTCTCTCTCTCTCTCTCTCTCTCTCTCTCTCTCTCTCTCTCTCTCTCTCTCTCCATTCGTAGCTTCCTCTTCTTCTTCTCCCTCCATGCCGACAGTACCAAGCTCAGACCGCTCGCTGCAGCCGCTCGACTTTAGCTCCTTCGATCCACCGCCGTCTACCGAGTCCTACTCAGCTCGTCGCTACCACACGCCCAATTGCAGACCGTCGGCCTTCCCCCTCGTGCAGCACGTCGCTGGTCTTTGTCTCTCTCTCCCTCTCGGTTCTGTATAGACAGCAAGGAGGAGGTTGTTTCGGAGTTAAATTTTAGGTGAGCTTGGCGTTGTATAGCTTTGTTTGCTTCTGATTTGAAGTGGGTAAGTATGCAAATGTTGATTCAAAGTGATTTTTGGGTTGGTAATGATGTTTTTGGTAGTTCTAGCAATTTTGGAGATTAACCCATAGTATTTTGGACTTGAATTTAGATTACCTATAGCATTTGGGTCTTGGATTCGCAAAATCAAACCATTCAGAGTTAATTTCAGCAGCGATTTGAGTTTGAAATCTAAGGCGAGACCATGGGTAACACTCCAATTGATGAGGGTACGTATCCAACATGAGTTTGAGGTGGATTTTGGTCATTAAAGTTGGATTAGTTATTAATTTGGTGATTTACAGTTGATCTACTGATTGTCGACTCAATTTCAAGATTACCCATTATGATTGAAGGTCGTTTTGGGCGAAATTGGATCCTTCGGGCTGTTGTCCAACAACTTCCAGCACTGTTTGGGTAAGAAATTGTGGGGAAAGTCCTTTCTAAACCAAACGAACTCATGTTTGGATGCTAGAGATTAAATGCTAATTTTTGGAAGCTGATTGTGTCTAGTTTTGGTTCTTTGAAATTGCTTCAGGTGGTGCAAAGGAGTTTCTAGGCAAAGGAGTTTTAAATTCTCTTATACTTACTATTGAGGAAAGTAGCTAGTGGATAATTATTTAATGCTTTGGATAAGGGGTTCTTGGATTTTGTACACATGTATGATTGAGTGGATTGAGTATGTTCTTTCAATTATGCGCTCCGACTTGCTTAGTAAATTCCTCATGTATGAGGTTCACATTTTGTTACTTTGTCATGATGTTTAAAGGATTTTTCACGACCATTTTGATGCTAGCAATATGCATGATCTTTGGTATGGTGTATGCATTTTCTTTGGAGTTTTGTGAATGAGTAAGCATGCTTAAAATTGTGTATGTGGAGCACGTGGCTGTTGGTTGAATGGTTCTAGAATCCTTTTTTAGCTTAAGTTGCCTAGGCATTTATTATATTAGTATGAAGGGGGTTTAAATTTTGGAGCGCTTAGCACGATCGAGTGCTAGCATGGGTAGGTGCCATGGTTAAGTGATGTCCTTGTTATAGAATATTGTTGAGATGTATTGGCTTGAGACATTGGGGTGGTTAACCGAGCACGAAATGTCTGAAACTTTTGGATGGGTGGCTGAGGTTTAGATCTCTTGGGTTGTTGGATGAATTGACAAGGTGTAGGATGCTCGACTTGTTGGATTTGGCTTGTTGGCTACTTATAATACCTTATAAGTATACAGGGTTCAGGTTTTGTGTGTTCAACGTGGTGCAGATGACTGGGCATGTTTAACATATTTTAGACGAGTCTGAATGTTAGTGAAAAGATAGTGGTCGTCATGATTTCTTAGCATGATTAGGGGGCTGAACTTTGAGTTAAATGGTTTGAGGGCTATATGCCACTAGCACACGTATGGGCTACGGTTAAGTGAAGTTCTTGTTTAGGAATGTTGTTGAACTAGGGCATGAGTCCATACTCGAGATTTGTGTTTGTGAAAAGTTTAGGTGAGCCTTGGGTCATGATTTCCTGAACACTTTTGTAGCATATTTGCTTGAATAAGCAAGAGGTGTAGCCAGTGAGTTGTGGTTTCAATTTTGTGCTTGAACCATGTCATCCTACGCTAGTTGTTGTGCTTGTGTTTTCAATTATGCTTGAGAGCTATGAGTTGGACTTGTGTGAAAGGTTGGTGACCTGTTGAGTGCCTAGGTGTGGTGTTATACCTTTTTGGCGTTTTGAATGTGTTGTGAGTGAGAAGAAGATTGTTGATGGGCACCACTTTTTCTTTCCCATATAAGGCATAGGTGTTGTGAGATATGAAGGGCAGGAGGGTTGCTTTCCCTCTTTGCTCTTGCTAGCTTAAGGGGCAATTCCTCCACTTTATTTAGAATGAAGGTTGATTCCCTTCATTTAGAATGTTAGCCTAGAGAGCGGTTTCCCAATTGGATGTACTTGGGAACCCAGGTTATGGGTGTGGTTCTAATATGATGAGTGGGTTTGGCATTGTGAGTTACCTTGGAGGTTTCAAGAGTGTTACAAATGAACAGAAGCCCGTTAGGCTAGTGCCACTTACCCTATTCGTTCTCCTCATGCGAGCATGTATTCCTAGGATGTTGTGAAATAGATGGGCTTGAGGGTTGCTTTCCCTTTTTGCTTGTGCTATCTCAATGGGCAATTCCCCCACGATATTTGGAATGAAGGTAGCTTTCCTTCATTCGATATGCTAGTCTAGGGGTGGTACTCCACCGTTTCGAGCATGAGGGTTGCTTTCCTTCATTGCGTTGCGCTAGCTAGAGGAGGTGATTCCCCCAAGATTGTAGGCGTGAGGGTTGCTTTCCTTCACTTTATTAGACTATTCTAAGTTACATGACTCATAGATATGGCACAAGGCTATACCAGAGAGGGGTGGGCCTTAGGGTAAGGTGAGTGGGCACTTAGCTAATGGACGTGAATGTTCGAGTTGAGCAAGAGCCTGTGAGTTAGGGCAGAGCTCTTCTGTGTATGATTGTGAACTTTAGACCCTTAAGTGGGCTGCTTACTGAGTATGTTTATACTCACTCTTGCTACTTTGTTTTTGTCTTTGCAGATGGTGTACAACTACGAGGCGGGTGATGGAGGCGATGACTTGACTAGGCTATGGAGACACCACCGGAGTCCTTCCATGTGTCTAGTATTTAAATGTTTATTTTAGTTCTTGTTGCGTAGTTGTCTGTAAATCTTAAATTTTCTTTAGTTTCTGTGTGTTTGATTAGAATCTCTTCTATTCTTTTATCTGGTCATTTGAGCTCAACATTTTTTATCGTAGTTTGGTGGATGCTGAATGGTTTCTTTAAGATAAAGAAGTGTTTTTATTCCTATCAGGTCTTTGTAAATTTTGGTTTTCTCATAGTTACGCCGTCATGCTGCCTAAATTCCAAGCATGAGCGGGGTAACTCAGTTGTGTTTCTGCATTTTGTCTATTGTGTTACGTAAGGTCGTTACAGTTGGTATCAGAGCCCTAGGTTCTAGGTTCTGTAGACTCGCTTACATCGTAAGCATCAGTTTCTCCATAGCTGCGTGAAAGATGGTCGCCTCGTCACCGCCAGATTTGTCTTCTACTAAATGTGAAAAGTAGCGTAGAGTTAATGTTTGCATTGTGGTTCATTGTTTCTGGATTTAAGTAGGGTAATGATCTTAAATGTCTTTGAACATTCGGGATCATTCCTTCAGAGTTTAAGGTTCATGAACCAAGAAGGTTATTTTCGTCGTTCCTCACTTGTCAGGCTAAAAGAATGATGAAGCTCGAGAGTAATCAGACTGAGAGTAAATTGGTAGGGAATGAGGAACCCCAAATGAGAAAACTATGAAGAGATAGGGATCATAGGCATGTTTTTATCTCGTAAAGGATACATTTCTTGGAAATGGAAGGAGACTTAATGGTCTTAATAAAGGGAAAAATAAGGAAAAGAAAGGTGTTATAGACAAGATCTGTTTGTCTTGAGATATAAATGGGAAGTGATATGTTGAGATTCCAAGTACTCAAGTATGGCATGACTTGCGCTTAGAAGTCCTTATATGTGGTGAAATGAGTTTGGTAAATAGTTGAAACTCAGAACTTTTGTAAGTTTTGGCTACAGACAAGTGCATGAGACTTTGGTTATGTACTTAGTGCTGTATGTGGGATCTTTCTCCAAAGGTGAGCGTTTAACCTTGCGAAATTCAAACCTTGGGAGAGGACTTCAGCTTACAAAGGAGTTGAATGGAGTAACCTTTTAATTGAAAATAACTATTGGCCTTAAAAGAGCTAGAAGTGGAAACAAAAAGGTGGTTCAAATATTAGTGACTTCGGTGGACGAAGTTGAGGTGGTGACAGTTGGAAGTCTGGATCAGATAGAAACATATTTGGAGGCTGAGGCCATGGGAGGAGGAACCTAGATGGGGATTCAAATGATGGTGACAATGGGGATAAACCTGCAAGCTAGAGTGCGGGTTTAGGTAACAATGGAGGTTGGAGTAGTAGTGGCAATGTAGGTCCTAAAATCGAGGACGTGTTAAGAACCAACAGCAAAGTTGGAAGTCGAGTAATGATGGTGATAACAAGTTATGCACCCAAAGAGGAATGAGCACTATAATTGGAAAGTATCAGGGCGTGGATCAAAATCCTGGTTAGAATGGAGGAACTAAGAATCAAATAGCAAAGAAGGATGTGATTGCAAGTGCTAGCAATGTTGCAGGTTGGGGGTTTAGCCAACTCTGCAGATAAAGGGAAGTTGTCATCTGGTTGGAGTTAGTGATCGATGGTAATATCTCAATTCAAGTGCGAGCTCTAGTTTCGATAGATGACCTTCCTAGAACTCAAGCAGGGGTGGATTTCAGTGCTAGTGTGGAGTTGGAAAGTTGTTGTCTATGGTGATCACTAGTAATTCTTACCAATTGAAGGTATACGAATGTACCCGAGCTATGGTTTGGTGTGGGTAGCTACGGTCTTGCTTTGAGGATTTCAAAGCACTATTGGTTTGAGGAGAAAGTTTGAAACCTTTGTAGCCCTTATGAGCCTAAAGTACTTTTCATTCAGGAGTTTGAGCATGCGGCAGCTTGGATGGTTTGAGTTCGAGTTATGTTGTCACAAGATGGAAGGGGTGTGGAGTTCGTAGTTGGTGGTTTTGTATCCCTGATGGTAGCATGATGAAAGGAACTTTGAGGTTCAAAAAAAAGGAAGGGTAACTGATATTTGGTTGGGTCGTTTGAGATGCAAACAAGTATCCAAAGTTTTTCTAACACAAGCCACTTTCGAGGACGAAAGTTTTTTAAGGTGGGTAGAATGAAACGTCCGGTTTATTCATGGGCATTATTTTAAAAATTTTAGAAATTAAGTTGAATTTAATTTTCAATAAGTATTTTTGATTTGGGTTATTTGGAAAATTTGAGAGTTTAAAAGGGCAATTTTGGAAATTAGAAAAAAAAGTTGTTTAAAAAAAAGAAGAGAGAACTATCTTCTTCTTCTTCTTCTTCTTCTTCCTTATCCTCATCCTCTCCCTCTCGATAGCTCTCTCTTCCTTTTGTAAATCTCTCTCTCTCTCTCTCTCTCTCTCTCTCTCTCTCTCCACCCGTAGCTTGCCTCGTCCTACTCAGCCCGTCACCGCTGCACGCCCAATTGCAGACCGTCAACCTTCCCCCCTCGCACAGCATGTCGCTGGTCGTTGTCTCTCTCTCCCTCTTGGTTCTGTATAGACAGCAAGGAGGAGGTTGTTTCAGAGTTAAATTTTCGGCAAGCTTGACGTTGTACATCTTTGTTTGGTTCTGATTCGAAGTGGGTAAGTATGCAAATGTTGATTCATTTCCAGATTTGAGTAGCACAAGGATTTGATCCAACAACCTGAGATAAGGGAAGCATTTCCAAATGAAAAATTATAGGTAATTTCACAGGTGCTAGATGATGAAACACCTTGGTACGTCAATTTTGCTAATTATTTGGTTGCTAATATTTACCTTATGATTTGTCAAAACAACGATTAAAAAGATTTCTTCATGAAGTAAAATTTTATTTTTGGAATGATCCATACTTGTTTAGACATTGTGCTGATAATATTTTTCGTAGGTGCGTTTTTGGAAAGGAGATTCAATCGATTCTTGAACACTGTCGTGCTTCTCCTTACGATGGACATTTTGGAGGAAAGAGAACAACAACTAAGGTTTTTATTGGCCAACAATTTTTAAACATGCATATTTCTTCAGTAAAACTTGTGATAAATATCAAAGAAAGGGAACTATAAGGAAAAGGGATGAAATGCCTTTAAATTATATTCTAGAGGTTGAATTATTTAATGTATCGAGAATAGATTTTATGGGCCCCTTCCCTCCCCCATTTAGAAACATTTATATCTTGATGGTTGTCAATTATGTATCAAAGTGGGTTGAGACTATTGCTTATCCTTTGAATGATTCAAGAACTGTTTTAAAATTTTTACACAAGCACATCTTTACACGGGTTGGCACACCTAGGGTATTGATTAGTGATGAAGGATCACACTTTGTTAATAGGATGCTGACGAGACCTAAAACATCCCTATTATTTCATGCCTAGATCATGCTTGTTCCTTTAATTTTGTGAGTTATTATGTATTTTTGTAGGAAATTAGGTGCAAGGCACATTTTTTTATAGTACACAGAATTGGAGTGAAAACGAGCCAAACGGAGGTCAATCGGACACTTGAGCAAAAAGATATGAAGGACTGGCCAATTTTCCCCTAAGGAGCATTGAGATGTCGTGGAGGAGGCCAGCTCGACACTGGAAGATAGAATGCTTGGTTGCAGGACAGCGTCGAGACATCACCCAACAACGTCTCAACGCTATTGCAAACTCCCCATGTCACCTTGCTCAACGCTGCTAGCGTCTCGACGCTGTTAGACTTGTATAAACACTCCATTTTTTATTTTAGGTCGAGTTCTATTCGTTTCCAGCCCCTTTTCACGACTTATCCACCTCTCAAACTCTATTTTAGATAGTCTTGATCAATTTTGGTTATTTTGGGCTTGTATTATAGCCTCGAGCTTGAAGCAAACGATGTTTGGCTAGTTGTAAACACTCCATTTTTACAACTTCTCCACCTCTCAAACTCTATTTTAGATAGTCTTTATCAATTTTGGTTATTTTGGGCTTGTATTATGGCCTCAAGCTTGAAGCAAACGATGTTCGACTAGTTGTAATCACTGTTTCAAGGTAATGTAGGGTTGGATATTGCAACATTATGAGATTTTGTTCTTAATTTCTATTAATTTCAAATTGTTCTTTGGCTGGTTAGATCTTGTTTTAATCTTAGTAGCATGATTGTATGGTTAATCTGACAAATTAATTGTACAAAAGTGTTCAAAGTTATGCTAGATGTACTTGTAGGGGTTATTGATCTCTAGCTTAATTAGAGTAGCAATTAGCTGATAATCGCATTAGTAAATAGGAGTATTGAACACTCGTTACTTCGCATGTGGTAGGCTATAAAACTAATTGGCACGTAATCGTTTAATTCGAAGGACATGTCGAGTTAGATAATTACATTTCGACCTGTCCCAAGAGCTTAATGCTTCTAATTAAGTAGCTGATAAAGGAGCTTGTCGAAGGCTCTATCAGATAAATTTATAAACCAGACCTCTAAAAATTTGCAATATTAGTGCCCAGGGTCGATCACATGGATTGGAGTTCTTAGATTAATTAAGTACCACAGTTAATTATTCCTAATTTTATTTAGAGAAACAAACTTGGGGATCAAGAGAAATAAAATTTAAACTAATGTGTACATGCTTTGGAGTCTAATTTTGAGAAACATGAATGGTTGATTACCTTAGTCTGGTTTATAACTGTATTTGATTAAGCCTTCGCGAGCACTTTCAAAGACATCTCTCTCCTATACCCCACATTCTCTCTCCAAAGCCTCACATTCTCTCTCCCTCTCTTATACTCATGTGAACCGCATCTTTCCCATCTCAAACTCCCCATTTTCTTCCATCATCACACACAATCATCCTTTAAGCCACTTTCACCCTCCTCTTCCTCCAACAACGAGCATCAACTCTGATCAAGAAGATCCCAACAACTTGCCTCTGGTCACTATTATTTCATCATCTAATCTGAGTTCTTTTTAATGGATTTCAAGTTTATCCGATCTTTTCAATTTTGTTCTTTCAACTAAAAAAAACATTTATAAAGATTCATGTTCAATTCTTTTTCATAAATTATTTTTAAAATGACTTTTTGAAATAAGAAATCTCATTTTGTTTCTATTTTGACAATGAATTTTTGAAATAAGAAATAAATTGTCCCCTTTCAAATAAATTTTTTAAATAAGAAATTTATTTTTCTTAAATAATGTTTTTAAAAAATGATTTTTAAAATTGGAGAAGAAGCAATGTTTTCTTTTTGCAATTTTCTAATTCCAGAAATACATGAAAATTCTCTTAAAATGAATTTTCTTTTCAAAATAAAATAATATTTTTTGGGGGAATTAGTAGTGTTCTCTTCTTATGATTTTAATCCTATAAATACATGAAATCTCCCTAAAACTTTCGATGACAGAATATTAGAACGTATAATCTTTTTAATTTTCTTGAGTGAGAAATTTGTTTTGGAATATCAAAATAAATTTCAAGATTTTTCTAATGGTCTTGAGCCACTCATAGTTATTAATTCATATTTTTACTATTAAAGCGTGAATTAGTAAATTTGAGGCATTTAAAATAAAACACAAAAAATATTTTTTCTTTGGATAAAAAATAAAAGGATTTGTACTTTAAAATTTGTAAGAATTTAGTCCTTATTGTGAAAAATTCCATCAAAATTAAGTGCCAATTGTAACAACTTAGTCTTTGTAGTTTATACTCTAATTAGTTTATCGATCTGCATACGTAAGAAATCTCATTCAATCTTAATAATATTTATTACAATAGGGACTAAATCACTACAAGTTTTAGAGTATAGAGACTAAATTGTAACATATTAAAGTTAAGGAACTAAATTATTACAAAATTAAAAATACAGGGGCTGAATTGTTAGCAATGCTAGTGATAGTGCACGAAAGTGTGCTATTACCTGAACGTAGACTAATGCTAGTTTTTGGTTTTAAAATATGATATTGATGCTTTTTGTGTGCAATTTGTAGGTTTTAAGCTAACAAAGCAAAACTGAGAAAAATGCAAGTATTAGGATGAAAAATGAAGTAATTTGACTTCAATTGGAGCTATCAAGTGAAGAAGATAAGAGAATTGAAGCAAAAAATCTAAAGCCAGAGCGTCGAGACGCTATATGTGCAGGCTCTCAAAGCAGAATTTCCACACAAGTAGCGTCGAGACGCTACTTTATAGCATTGAGACGCTGAAAACACGCGCACCAGGTCCTTTTCGTCTGTAGTGTTGAGACGCTGCATGTAGCATCTCAACACTACCCCGATTTTCCTTCTTAAATGTGCAAATTAGGGTACAGCGTTGAGACGCTATCCCGATTATTATAAATTTGTCTCTTTGGCTGCGGATTGAGGAGGCGTTTTGGAGAAAATTCACCCTAGTTTCAAAACACAACCAATTTTTGGACCTAGAGAGTACTTTTGAGAGCAAGGAAGGGATTCTAAGCTCGAGATTGCGGGACATCACGATGGGAACGAGGATTGGCATGCGTCTAAGAGTTTCTCTCTCTTTCCATCTACTTTGTTGTTTTTGGACTATTTCTAGAATTTAGATTTTATTATAGTAAACTTTGCATAGTTGAACTCTTGGAACTTGTAATTGTTAAGACTTGGCTTGAATTTTGATTCATATTACCATGCAATGTTATTCATGTTTCTATATTTGAGCTTGTGGCCAAAGTTTAGTTGTCTTGAATTTGAGTTTTAGCTTGGGAAAGTGGAACTTGAATTTTAGTGTGGATGCATGACTAATAATTTATTATTGCATGGGAATGAATGATTTATTATTAGAAGTTCTAAAAGATTCACTTGTTGGCATGCATAATTGAAGCTTTAGATTGGAAGGTTAAGGATTCAATTTGGCATGATTTTAATTGGGCTTGGAAAAGTCATTTAACCAATCATAGTGATCTTCTGACTTATGATTGTTGCATGTATTTATGTTTCTTGATTTAGACCAAGTGATGCTTCATGGATAAAATATTACTCGCATGTAATTTCTCTAAAATTGTCTCCAACCTTGTAAATATATATTTTTTATGTTATAAATTAATTTTATCTCAAATTTCAATTCTCTAAATAAAATTGAGCATTAGTAACAATGGTATTTAGTTAAATTAAAGAATCCAGTCCCTGTGATCGACCCTAGCCACTATTACTATAAATTTTAGAAGTCTAGGTAAATAAAAATATATTTGATAGAGCCTTCAACAAGCTTTTTATCAACTAGCAGCTGGGTTTGGAACAGCTCGCTCACTGAGCTACTGAAAATTGTTTGCAGCCATATCATCCAACAAGGTTCAAGCATCATTCATGGATTTGGATAGCAATGTGCCTCCTCGGTTGCATCCACTATAGTTTTGGTATTACCATTTAGTCTATTATAGAACAATTGAATTTGCAACAGTCTGGAATTTTTCTATATCTTCAAATTAGCATTAATGACAACATGCATTATTCAAGTTATCATGGGTAAAATTATCCTTAAATTGATAGGAATGAATACAATCACACATTCGTTTGATCACCAATTATCTCCCTTTAAATTTATTAAATATATTAATTTTTAATCAAGTTTAAAAAAAAAGTCACAATCTCATCTCGATGCATAGCAACTAACATCCTTTTGTAATGGTCTCTTTTGAGAAAAGAGACCTTTCTGAGAGGAGTCACGACCAATCATCTTTGTGGTGTGATTGTTCTCCTAATTAAAAGAATTAGTCTACAAAAATTAAATTATTTTTCAAGATTCCATTGTGAATTAATAAATAGAGAAGGTAAAAGCACCTATAAACCTATTAAAAAGGAATGTTTTCTTTTGCCTAATACCTATTACCTATTAAAAAGGAATGTTTGGTAAACTATCCTATTATTATTTATACGGGTTAAAAAGGAATGTTTTCTTTTGCCTAAATTATAAAAAAACACCCTTGAACTTTGCCATTCGTTTTAAAAATAACTCTTATTCTTTAAAAAATGCAATATTACCCTTGACCTTTCATAAATATTTCAAAACTATCTTTGTAGTAGAAATATATTAGAATGCTAGACGAAAAGTTGATGTGGTGGTGACATGGAACGACGTGACAATGACTTGGTTGCTTGCTTGCATTAAGTCTAAAAGAACGATGTTTTGCTATGTCAACTTTTTTGTCCAACATTCTGATGAATTTCTACTCCATTGGTAGTCTGAAAGGTTTATGAACGGTCAAAGGTAATAATGCAATTTTTGAAAGAATAAGAGTACCTTTGAAACAAATGATAAAGTTCAAGGGTATTTATTTTATAATTTAGAATTTATTTTTTAAGATGTCTTATGTTTTATTAATTTACATTTTAATCATAAAATATGAATTAATAATTAAGAGTGTCATGGCACCACTAAAAATTTAGATATCCTAGAGAATTTTTTTTGTTCATATAGACTTGTAATTTTCACCATCAAAACCTTGTTGGATTTTATATAGTTTCAACTTTTCTTGTAAAGAAATGGTGGAATTTGATAAAAAAAAAAAAAAAAATTGTGTAGTGTACTTGCATGAGAGTTAAACTCCATGAAAGCATTTATATTACTCAACACATGATAGCACTCAAAATAGTGCTACCTTAGGACCCATTATTTAGCTAGTTTTCTGCTTAAAATGTATGCTTTGGTGCCTATTTGTGCTTATTTTGTAAAACCCAAGCTTAAAGAGCAAAACCATATTGTTATCGAGTATTTTGATTAACATGGAGCCTTTTTAAGCTATTTTGAAGGTCCAAGCAAAGAAGAGAAGATGTTTGAGAAAAGAGCCAAGAGAATAGTGTTAAGACACTCCCAAAATGAAGATTGAAGCGTGTCAACCTGAGGGATGGCGGCTAGGCACTACAAAAATGGCTGCTTCCATCTGAAGTCCGAGCGTGCGTTTCGAACAACGTCTCGACGCTGCCCCTAGCGTCTCGATACTGCGATGTCTGGGAGTATAAATTCTTCATTTCGAGACTGATTTTAAAAGGCCAATTCGAGAGTAAAAACCTAATCTCAATTCCATAGCATATTTGGTGGATTTTGGGAAAGAATTGGAGCTGAGTTGAAGATCGTGGAGCTTGGGTTCGTGGTATATCACCTCGAGAACGTGGGATCGACATCAACATAAGAATTTTCTTCCATTTTTCCTTTATTTTCAGTATTTAGATTCGGTTGTAATTAGGTATTTATGATTATATTTGGTGATTATGAGTACCTAAACCCCTAAATTCTATGGGTTTGATAGATTTCTTTGTACTATTGCTTAATTAATTTGTAATTTTTCCTTAATTGATGTGTTTGTTCATTTGTGCATTTAGTGTTTAATGCTTTTAATCTGTGATCTTGGATTAACTGAGGTATGTCTATGTTGAGCTCTAGAGAAGAAGCTTAGGTTAGTACTAATGCATGTCAATTGATTAATTACTTGAGTGACAACAAGATTAATAGTTAATTAGTTATAGACGATGTGAAGGCTAATTAATATATCACTGATTAATCGAGTCGTTTTCTAATGGAAACTCGACGGAGAGAAGTTAGATGAGAGCTTAAATGCATGACTATTGTTTATTTGCCTGAGTGATAACGGGACTAATAAATAGACATTAGAGGTCAATAATGAAGGTCCTAAATGCTATGCTATAGTCAATTAAGGCTATTGACACGTATATGTTGTATTAGTTGTGTACCTTATGATACTTTGGAATTGATTTGATTCTTGAATTTGGGAGTTGTAAGGGCAGAAAAGACCTTTTAGTTAAATTAGTTTGATTTTGGAAAAGGATTTGAATTAACAAAAAAAAAAAGGAAAAAAAAAAAGAGAGACTTTTTGGTCAAGTCCTCCCCCTTTCCCGTTTTCTCTCCCTTTTCTTTTTCTTTTTATTATTCTTTTTTATTCTCTCTCTCTTTCTCTCTTTGCGAATCCACCTCCCATCTTCCTTCTTTCTTCTTTTTCTTTCTTTCTTCTTCTTCTTCTCCTTCTCCTTACCTCTATTGACCGCTAGCCACCACCTCGTCGGATCGCCTCTGTCACGTCGCCATGATCCGCCACCGCCCTCCCTCTTTCCCCACGTCTCTCTCTCACTTCGCGTCTCTTCCTCTCCTTTTGGGTTTTCGGCCAGTGGGTTGGCATGCCTCTAATCGGCATCTTTTCGCACAGCCACCACGAATAGTGTCAGTGTTGCCGGCGGGGGGGTCAGTTCAGCGTACAGGGGGTCGTGGTTTGCGGATTGCAGCAGGTGAATTTTATAAGTAGTCATTAAGGAGTTATCCAAAATCCTAATTGGATAACTCCCTAATGCCTTGGATATGTAGTTCATGGATTTTGCAATGCATGTATGACTATGTGATTATAAGTATGTTTCGCATGTTGATTATTGGATGATATGCTTAGTAAATTTCTCAAGTAGGAGGCTTATTTTGTTATACTTTAGCATGGTGTTTAAGGGGAGGTTTAATGACTGATTGTGATTGGTTTGCAATATCCATGAAGATATGGTATTTAGAGGGGTCGCGACCATGTGTATGTTTCTGTAAGTAGTCATTTTGCAAGAACTTGTTAGAGCTTGGTTATGGAGTTAAGCCTTGGAATGCATGGATGACTATGATTGTGGTTTCTCTATAAGTATGAATGTATGAGTTGTTGATTTACACTGAATGCAGATAAAAGTCGGATTGTCTGAGATGTTTGGACAACTGCAGGATTTAGAATGCTTGAGCTATTGAACTGATTGGTTAAGTCATGTCTACTTTTTTTTTACAAGAAACAAAACACATTTTTCATTGATGGAATGAAAAGAGAGACTAATGCTCCAAAATACAAGCGCCACGAAGGAGAAAGATAAAAACAATACAGCCCACAATTTAAAAAGAACAAATAAAAGCATTCTAGTTTAAATTAAAATCAAACAAAGAATAACCCTCAAAGTGATTGGAAAAAGCGCACCAGGAAGAAGACTTGAGATGCAAAACATCAAAATGATCTCCCCAAGCCAGGAATTTGTCTTCAAAAGTCCTCTGATTACGCTCAAACCAAATATCCAAGAAGATGGCTTTAATTGCATTACTCCAAATAATGGAAGCTTTAGCATTTAAAGGAGGGTCAATAATAAGCTGCATGACATTGTCTTTAAGACAATTGGAGGACACCCAACTAACATTGAAAGTTTGAAATAACTTAAACCAACACTTCAATGCAAAATCACAACCAAAGAAAAGATGAAAACTAGATTCCGAATCCTGATGACAAAGCAAATGTAACAACCGAAGAAAAAAAAAAGAAGAATTTATTTTATTTATTTTATTGGTTTTCTAAAACCTTTTTGAATTGGGATTTTATCTTCTTTTTAAATTAGGAGATAAATCTTTATTTATTTTTTTTTTAAAAAAAAGAGAAGATAATCTTTTAAGGGTTTTGATTAGAGTTCTTTTAAAAAGAGTCTCTTAAGCCCTAACCTTTTTGACAAAACCTTTTGACGGCAAAAAAGAGAGAAAAAAAGAAGACGTTTTGTAGTTTCCTCTCTAAAGAAAAAGAAGTAAGTTTTCTTCCCTTCTATTTTCAAGTTTGTTTTCTTTCTTGATTGAATCTTTCTTGGAAAATTTTGGGTTTTGTTTTCATTCTTGATTGTTTAGAATGAAAAGATTCTTAAAATCTTTTGCCCTAAAAAGTTTTTAGGTTTTCGGTTTGCTTAATTCTTTATCAAAGTTTTTCATCTTATGGATTTTGGATTAAACTAAAGGTTTGATAAAGGAAAATTTTCCAGAATTTTCCAGCTTTTATTTTCTTCAAATTTGGGACTGTTTTTGTAATGTTTTTGGGTTCTTTTTGTACAAGAAAGTTTACCAAATGTTTGTTTTTGAAGTGTAATTTATACCTTTGATTTTTACATGAAAATATCATGTTTTAAAGGTTTTTAAAGCAGTTTTATCTAGATTTTTCATATCTGATTTTGACGTTAAAAAGTGGCAAATCTTGATTCTTTTAATGTTAAAATCTTGAAGAATTTTGTTTTATGAAACATAAAATTTTCTGGGTTATTTATCTATAATTTATGATAGTTTTGAAGGTTTTAAAAGTTGTAGGATTGAAAATTTATTTGGTATTTTATATCGTATTGAAAAGTATGGATCTTACCGATTTTAATACGTTTTTAATTGGGTTTTAATTTGCTTTTAACCCAGTTTTTCAATGCTATTTTTTTGGTCCAAGAATCCTATTTTTCTTAATTTTTTATGTAGAAAATTGTTTTGAAATGGGAAAAATTGGGTAGATAAGATTGTCTATATTTTAGATAAGCTTTTGGACCTTTAAGAAGAATTTTGGTTTTTGATCAGTGTAGTATTGGATATGTTTGGACTTCTAGGAAAAGTTGATGATTGTTCAAGAAAGTGGACAAGATTTAGAATTGAGATTGAGATTGAGAATTGTAGGATTATCGATCGAGGTAAGTAGTTTCCACATCCCTTCCAAAATAGAAATTTTAGTACAATTATGTTTTGAATATTGTTTATTTGACAAATGTTTGAAAGTACGTTTTGTATGATTTGAAATTGACCAAAATTGTTCTGTATTTTTTAAAGTGTTTTTCTATTTAAAAGTATGTTTGCCGTTTTGGATAATTTGAAATAAATGTGTTTTAATTGATTTTGAATTGAAAGTAAGTTTGTTTTGGTTTTGAATTTGAATGGTTGATTTGATGAATCTTTATTGAATTTGTTATTTGAAACTATATGTTTTGTTTCAAATGTTTTCGAAAGAATTTTTGATCGATTTGATAAGGACTATTCGGATATGCCAATTTTCTGTTTTGGGAATACTTTGCTTATTTGTGGTAGTAGCCTAAATTAGAATTGATGGAATTGTTCTGGCTTATTTGTGAGAAGACACATTTGTGGGAAGACACATTTGTGGTTTGGCATTCCTTTGGAATGAAGATTCATGTGTGTTATTCACTCACGTGGCCTCACACTTAAGTAATTGAATTGAATGTTCAGGTCGATTTTTATCGACAACTCTGATTGATTGATTGGTGTTACCGACGGGTAACCATCATATATGTTCTGAAGGCTACTCAAATAATGCATATTCCCACTTTGATATTTGAAAGTATTGATTGATTGAAAGTACTGTTTAAATTGAAAGTTTTGATATTTGAAAATTTTGGTTAAATGAAAGTTTTGTTCAATTGAAAGATTTTTGTTTTCTGAAAGTTTTGACTGAAAGTTTTTAATAGTTGTTTTAAAAGTTTTGCAAGGATATTAGTATTTTGTTTATGATTGTTTTAAAATAAAATGACCAAATGAATATTTGACTTTTGATTCAACTATTGAAATGATTTGTTAAATCGAATTTCTATGTTTTGTTTTAAAGAAAATGAATTTATGAACTTGATGTTGAAATTGCTTATTGAGTATTTTTGTACTCATTTTTGTTTTTCCAAATGTTTTCAGATGAAGGATCAAGTGATAGACTTGAAAGAAGTGAAGTTTAGTGTTCTGGCACAAGACTTTGAAAGTTGTTGTTAAGGATTCGTTAGTTTTTTTTAGAAATTCTTTGTAAGAAATTACTTCCGCTAAATTTGTTTAAGTCTATTTTAGTTTTAATTGTTACGCTTCTGCATTATTGTTAGAATGGCCGTATTGGAAAATCCGGGCTGTTACAGCAAACATGTTGAAGGCTGCAAAATCATTTGAGGCATCTTCCGTTGTAAAACATCCACAGTATTCAAGTGCCCATTCTAAAGAATCCACATAAATACACTTACCCTCTTAGGCAACTTAGAACTTTGTCTTTTATGAGATCATGAAATTCAGTTTGTTTCTTAGTGAAAAGTCTGCCGTTTGAAAGTATGTTCTGGAAAACTGAGAAAACCGAGATTGTGTATCACAAAAGAACGTGAGGAAACTTTCTTGTCACTTTGCATCTTTTTTTTTTCTTTTCAAGCATGTATCACAAAAGAAGTTCAACCAAATCCATGTTTCATTAAGCACAAAGACGTTGTGAGAACCACATCAATGGTGATCCATTTTGGAAGAATTTTCGAAATAATTTGGTTGAGTTGCGGGAATCCATAAATCACATGGTTGAATTAAAAGCCATGAAGGGTCAAGTTGCACAATCCAATCAAAATGGTGAAGATTGTCCAATGCTTCAAAATAATGTAAGGATCATTCAAGTAGCGTTGATCGAACTACTTGTGGAGTGATTCGAATCTTGAGTTTAGAAACGAGTTTTCTCTACTCTTGATATTGATCATCGAGGTAAATCCGTTTCTATCTTCTTCCTTGGGATGAAATCATCTTGATTTGGGGTTTTTGGGTATTAGATCTAAAGGTGTTGTTTATTAGCAAGGTTGTTAGATCTAAATTCCTGGGAGTTTCGTATCATTTGGTATCAGAGCTTTAGGCTCTAGATCGGATATATGTTTATGTTGTTTCTGTTCTTATCCTTCATTTTCATTTTGAAATTTTGTTGTTTTTGTTAATCTCGTCACATTCTGCCATTCATATAAAACTCAAAAAAAATATCATTTTCGTTTCTTATTTCATTTTAACGTCTTCTACAACTATTTAGATCTATGTCTGATCTACATTTCTTTCTTCTTTGAGGTCTTCAAAATCAGCTTGCTTTAGGGTGCTATATTCGTATTTTGAAAATCTGTCAAAAGAAAACTGCAAACCCGAGAGCAATTTCATCTTTAAAATTCTGCCCAAAAATTAAAATTTAAAAAAAAGTGTCATTTTCATTCTTCGTTTCGTGTTGACATCTTCTACAATCTTTTAGATCTTGATATGTTCTTTACCTTTGTCTTTTATGAGATCTTGAGCTTCGATCTATTTCCTATCAAAAATTCTGCCTTTTGAAAGTAGATTCTGGAAAACCGAGATTGTGTATCACAGTACGTGAGGAAAGGTCACTTTCTTATCACTTAGCATTCTTTTTCAAGCATGTATCATAGAAGGAGTTCAACCAAATCCATGTTTCATCAAGCACAAATACATTGTGAGGACCACATCAATGATGATTCATTTTGGAAGGCTTTCCGAGAAGATTTGGCTGAAATGCATCAATCCATGAAATATATGTCTGAATTATGTCAAGAAGTGAATTTGCGAGACCGAGAAATGGAGAGACAAATTGCACAATCAGTTCAAAAAGAGGAAGATATTCTCATGCTTTTAGATGACGTTTCAAATGATGATGTTGTTATTGATGACACAGCGTCCAGCAAAGAAAGTGTGCAAATATATGTTGATCTATGTCCATTAGAAACAAAAAGTGAGGGAATTGAAAAAGAGAAAGAGAGTGAGAAAGAAACATTTGATGTAACGCCCGGCTTATTAACAGGCATTAATTTTGAATTATGGAAATCAAGTTGGATAAAAATTTCTTAAGTATATTGATTTTAGAGTGAATTTGAAATTTTGGAAGGTTAGGAGGGCAAAAATGGAAGGAAATAATGGTCAAAAGGGCATAATTGGAAGTTGGATTTTTTTTTATTATATATATATATAAAAATTTCCCTCATCCTTATCCATTATATATATATATAATTATTATTTTATTATTTTATTATTTTTATTTTTTTCTTCTTCTTCTTCCTCACGATACTCTCCCTCTCCCGAAACTCTATCTCTTTCTCTCTCTTCCTTTCCGTCGACCTCTCTCTCCCTCTCCGATCACTCTCTCTCTCTCTCTCTCTCTCTCTCTCTCTCCGACCGAACACCCATCTTCACCGGTCTTCTTCTTCTTTCTCACCAAGCAGCGGCCGCTGAACACCCACCCTCTGCCGGTTTTCTTCTTCTTCTTCCTCGTCTTCTGCAAGTCTCGCCGGAAAACCCACGCAAGCCGCACGCTGGAGTTGAAGACTCGCCGGCCGCCGATTTTCGCATGAGCTTCAACTGATCATCGCCGGTATCTTCGTTTTCTTCCTCTGTCGACAGCCACGCCGCCGTCTGCTTCTTCTTCGACTTCTTTCACCGGATTTTCGAGCGCACCAGTTCTGCAAGCCGTCGCTCACAGTACGTAGTAGTTCGAAGCCCAGTTCGAACAGCGAGTCTTCGCCGGAACCAGATCTGTTCAAAACGAACAGCCACGCGCCCTCACGCGCCGATCGGGAGTCCCACGCGCCGCCGTCTGCCGCCCCACGCGCCGCCGTTCGCCGGAGTTGGGTAAAAAATTGCCATTTGGTCCGTTTCGTCGAGTTATTAATGTTAGAATGTGTTTTAGCGTAATTCGGATGGTTTAAGACACGTTAGGAAACTTTTTAGGTGATTTGTCGAGGACCTTGGATTGTACTTGGAGTGGGGACTCGAGAAGCTCATTACTAGTGAAGAAAGGGTATTTTAGTAAGTAAAGATTTAAGGTAAGGGATCTCACAACGAAAGAAGTTTTCGAAACCTAGAGCTAGCCCTATATTTACTTTGAAAGTTTATGTTTTTCGTGTTAAGTATTTAAGAAAGAAAGTGTTTTATATGTATATTCCTTTATACGCTAGTTCCATGAGTTCTATTTGAGTTTTCATGTTAAAAAGAATGGAAATGATATGTATGTCTTTGAAATGCGATTGCCTTGAATTATGCATTCATAAGTATGTTCTAAAACGAGTGGGACCTCATGCATGTGTTGTGTGCTCATGAAAAGATTTATGTAAGGCCGTGACGATAATTCTCTCAAAAGTTTTATGTGGGTTATGAGGGAACCCGAGTCTTCGGATTCTCTATGCTCCCGGGGTTCGAGAGTGCTCCACGATGGTAGCCGACGGGCTTGAGTCTTCGGACTCCACGATGGTAGCCTTCGGGCTTGAGTCTTCGGACTCCACGATGGTAGCCTTCGGGCTGAGTCTTCGGACTCCACGATGGTAGCCTTCGGGCTGAGTCTTCGGACTCCACGATGTATGTTAGCTTTCGAGCTCAACTCTCAGAGTTAGGGGAGGACTCTATTCGATGGAAAAATTATGTCTTCGGACTATTCACGAGGCCCTCGGGAGCATTTAATCGTTCACGAGAGCCGCGAGAAAAAGTACATGGTTTATAAAACGAATTTTAGGTCCCCTACTAAAGCGATGGTTTACGATGGTTTTATGATTTAAAATGACATGTTGCATGCGAGTGAAACTCTTATTTTGAAACTATGAGTTACTTACTGAGTATTATTCGTTAATACTCACCCTTTTCCTTTTAAAAAATGTTTTCAGGAAAGGCTAAGATCGGCCCTAGCGCGTGACCGGAGATCAGCTACTCGAGTCATGGGAGCCGAGCGATCGCTATTCCACTTCTTTTATGTTTCTGGGTGTACATAGAACTCATGTCGAGTTTTTAAATGTTTAGGAGGATGTTTCAAAGTCTTTTAACCTTTCTTTGTAAATCGTGCACGTGTATTTGGCTTTCTGCTGTTTGAACCATAGCATCATATTGAGAAGTTTGTTGGATGCTAGGAGGTTGTTTGAAAATCTTAGAAGTGTGTTTTTCTATGTCTTATCAGGTAAGGGTCAAATTTTTGGTTTTCGCGTAGTTACGTCGTTATGCTGCCGAAATTTTCGGTAATATAGCGACGTGACTTAGTAATGACTCTTAGGTAGCGTGTTGAGCCTATAGGGTCGTTACATTTGAGACTTGTGTAGGGATTAAAGAGAAAGAAGATTCGGTTAATAGAGTATGTGAGGAGAACATTGTTTTGTATTCAAAACGATGCATACAAGAACTTGTAACCGAAAAGACTTGCTTTCTAACGGGTGCACTTAAACCAAGTGTACCTACTTTTTTCATTGAATTCTTGCAGGAAATTAAAATGCTTATTGAAAAGCAAGATTCAAAGCATCCTCGTGGGAAGTACAATGCCAAAGTGTTACATAAGAAGCAACACTCCTATTTCACTTATACATGCATTCATGGGCAAGGATCAAAAGTGAAGAACTTGAAAAAAGCAAGAAGACGAGATGCAAATGATTTCAAGTTTGCATTACAAGGGGATCTTTTGGATTCGAGGACGAATCCTTTTGAAGAAGGGGAGGATGATATGAATTCCCTTGACAATCACTATTATCAAAGAAGGAGATCATGGAGAACAAACCATTATTATGAAGACTAATTATTTATGGTTTTAGTATTCAAATTTAGTTTCCATTTTGTATTCATTAAAAGTGCACCAAATTGTAGAATCCATTTAATTAGTTAATTGGAGAGTTCCATTAATGTGGGTAGTTGGGAAGCTCATTAATTAGGTGGTTGGGAAGTTCAATTAATGAGAGTAGTTGGGAAGCCCATTTAATGAGGTAGTTGGGTTCCTTGCCTATAAAAGGAAGTTGTATTGGTTGTAACTAGATAGAACAACTTTGATGATGTTTCAATGAAATTGAGTCTTTTGAGCTTAAAGGCCATGAGCAACTTTCTTTGCATATCTTGTGTTTAGATTTGCATGTAAGGATCATTAAAGTAGCGTTAATCGAACTACTTGTGGAGTGATTCGAATCTTGAGTTTAGAAACGAATTTTCTCTACTATTGATATTGATCATCGAGGTAAATCCGTTTATATCTTCTTCCTTGGGATGAAATCATCATGATTTGGGGTTTTTGGGTATTAGATCTAAAGGTGTTGTTTATTAGCAAGGTTGTTAGATCTAAATTCCTGGGAGTTTCGTATCATCTTGGCTCTCAAAGAATCCCACCCTCCATCTGAAAGCCCATGAATACTAACAATCACACTCCTCCAAAGATAAAACAACTCTACAAAAAATCTCCAACCCCAATTGGCCAACAATGCCTGATTTCTCAATTTCAACGCTCCAATACCTAAGCCTCCAGACAATTGAGACTTAGAAACCAACTTCCAACTCACTAAATGTGTGACTTTTCCACCCCCATTGCATTCCCAAAAGAATGATCTGATTAATTTTTCCAAAATTAAGGAAACTTATGTAGGCATTTCAAAAATTGACATAAAGTATAAGGGCAAACTAGATAAAACTAAGCTACATGATAAAGAGCTTGTCGAAGGCTCTATCAAATATATTTATAAACCTAAACCTCTAAAATTTGTAATAATAGTGGCCAGGGTCGATCACAGGGATTGGATTTCTTAGTTCATTTAAGTACCGTAATTACTCTCACTTAACTTTATTTAGAGAAAGAAATCAAATGCAAACAAGCTAAACTAAAGAGCTAACCTAGAAAGCAAAAGATAAATGGAGACACAATAGGAGAGAGATATCTTAGGGAATCGATTTCACCAATTAGACTTATAGCGAAAACTACCAAGTTTGTCATGCAAATATTCCATAAGCCAAGAAGTGAGGGTGTTAACTGACTCTTTCAAGCACAATTAACTCTCATGCAATGTTATAAATTTAATATCTCTATCTAGATTTTAATAACATGCAAGGCTTTAAGCAACTTCTTTTAAGGGCTTCTAAGAGAATTCTCCACTTTCATGCAAGAATTTACAAATAGTCATGAAATTAAGTTCTAGCCTAAACCATACTTTTTCAAGCACAAATTCAAACCAATAAAGCAAATAATCTTTGATCAAGAAATTATAAGCATTAAATACATAAAAGCATGAATGAAACAAAAAGCATTCAATCAAGATATTTAATCAATTAAAAATCTCAAGTCTAATGGCTACATTAAAATCCCAAGTATTAGGAACAAAGATACTTAAATTCATTCAATTACACCTCTAAGTTCCTAATTTACAGCCACAAAACAGAAACTAAAACTAAAGAAAAAGGAAGAAATTAGCAAACAATGGTCGATCCCACGTTCCCGTCGTGATCTCCATGTCCCTCGAGCTTTGGATCTTCAAAAAATGCTCCACAAACGCTCCCAATTGCTCCATAAACCTTCAATTTTAGCTTGGAATCAAGATTAGGGCTTCCACTCTCGGATTGGCCTCCCAAAACGGTGCAAAAAATGTTGTTTTTATAGAAAATTTCGAGGCAGCGTCGAGACGCTGCTTACAGCGTCTCAACGCTGCCAGAAAAATTGTTTCCGCGCGTTTCTGTAAGAAAATTAGCGTTTTTTTCATTTTCGTAGCGTCGAGACGCTATGGACAGCGTCTCGACGCTACCCTGCAGACAGTCCTGGCCATTTTTGCTATATCTCTTCTCTCGGGTGTCCGAATGACCTCCGGTTTGATGCTTTGGAACCGTGATTCAATGTAGAATCTCCCGGAACGTGCCTTATGCTCAAATAACATCTTTAATCTTCTTGAATTTTCAATTGAGCTTCAAAAGGCTCCAATATCCACCAAAATATTCTCAAATACTTGGTTTTGCTCCTCAAGCTCAGTTTCTACAAAATTAAGAGAAATAGGCATAAAAGCTCATAAAATAATCACAAAACTAGCATAAATAATGGGAAATAAGATAGCATAAATACATGCTATCACTACACAAAGTCAACCGACCTCCCCTTGATAGATTAAATATCCTCCAACAATCCAACCTTTTGCCCACAATTATCAATCACAGGCTGCCAAAAAGAGATAGTTTTTGGGTGATCACCCAAAGGAAGACCAAGATAAGTGAAAGGTAAACTTACACTTTTACAACCAATTTTCTCTACAACTGCTTTAATTTTGGAATCTAGGATATTAATGCCACAAATGGAAGATTTCAACCAATTTATTTTCAGCCCTAAACAAGTTTCAAATAATGTCAGCGTCTGAATCAAAATATCCAACATATTGTCATCATTTTTGCATAACAGTAACGTAGCATCAGCAAATTACAATATAGAAACATGAATATTGTTTTTTCCCACCCGAAAACCTTCATAGAGTCCTTGTCGAAACATATTATCCACCAAAGCATTCAACACTTCAAAAACCAAGAGGAAAAGGAAAGGTGATAAGGGATCACCTTGTCGCATGCCTCTCGAAGCTACAATTCTCCCTCTTGGCCGGTCAAATTTAGAACTTTGGGTTAACCACACACCCCATTATCCATTGGATCCATTTATCGTCAAACTTTTTCAGTTTCATAAATTTCTCCAAAAAGCCCCACTCAACACTGTCAAAGGCCTTTTCAATATCCAGCTTAATCACCCAACCACCATTTTTCCTAACTCTGTACTCCTCCACCACCTCATTAGCAATTAGAATAGGGTCCAAAATCTGTCAACCATGTATAAAATCACTCTTAACCTCAGAAATAATAGGGGGCATCACCTTTCTTAGCCGATCCGCCAACACCTTGGAAAAAATTTTAACTTGGAGGATATCAGACTTATAGACCTAAAATCTTTCACTGAATTAACAAAATCCTTATTTTGAATGAGACATATAAAATTATCCTTCTGAGCAGAATTAATGTGACTGTTTGAGTGAAATTCATTAAAGAAACAAACCAAATCAGCCTTCAAAACAACCCAAAACTTGAGGTAGAACTCAACGGTGAACCCATCCAAACTCGGAGCCTTATTCTTACTAAGGCTCTTTAAGGCCAACAAAATATCATTTGAAAAAAAAAATTGAGTCATAAAGAATATATTATCAGAGTTGGAGACCACCCCCAATTAATATTAAATGGGACAAACCTCAAACCTGGAGGCCTAACATAAAGATTGCTGAAGAAACAAAGGATTTCATTTTCAATTTCTCTAAAAAATACCAATATGTCACCATCCATGGACGTAAGCTCAAAAATCAAAAGCTTCCATTTTTTTGCTGCCAAGAATCTATCCCTGTATTTTCATCTCCTTCTTTTAGCCAATGAAGCTTACTCTTTTGAATCAAATTACATTCGTCAAGAAGATAGGTATCCAACAATTCTCCTTTTGCCAAAGATCGGATTGATACTTCTTAAGCAGTCAAAGGAGAAATCTCGGCTTTGGAGTCTAACATATTGATTTCATCCAACAAATCCTTTTCCTTCTTCTTTTTCTTCAATTCAAATTCAGCAAACCATGGTTTAATAACCAATTTCAAAATTTTCAGCTTTTAAGAAATAGCAAAACCAGCCCACCCATAAGCTTTGTCCTTCTTAAGAGAATTTTCAATTAACAAAACACACTCCTTGATGGACAACCATGAGTTAAAAAAACAGAAAAAGGGAAGGACCCCATTGAAAATTTCAAGCCTCAAACAACAATGGAAAATGATCAAAGAATATCCGAACATGCCTTGAAACCCTCAAGTTTTCAAACAATTCATACCATTCTTTTTTTATAAAGAACCTGTCTATTAAAGATCTTGAGCCTTCTTTTTTAAGCCTTGACCAATTATAACTCCCATTATTCAAAGGAATTTCCCACATATCGATTTCTGTAATAATTTTATTGAATTTTCTCATACCCTTGGTCTGTCTTCTCCAAGAGAAACTGTAAGCCCCCAATTATCAGGACATATACCAGGAGGGGTAATAAGGGAAATTCACCCAGTGGTTCTTAATTAGTCGTTGGTTAGCCATTTGTCGTTTGTACGTGGTGTTAGCATCTTTCTATTCTCTTGTGCTATTCTTTTAGTTTTGGTCTGTACTTTTGGGTTAGTAATTGATTACTTGTAAGGGGAGAGTGCCCCGTTTGTCAGCTGGATGCTTTTGTAACTTGGCTTTCTATAGCCCTTTTGAATAGAAAACCACTTGATTATGGGGAGATACCTCATACATTGGTATCATAGTGGGTTTCGCACTAGGGAGGACGCGAGCAATGGCGCAATGACAGCTCGAAGAACGTTGTGATAGCAGCGAAAAAGAAATAGGGGGAATAAAGGAAAGTATTCGCAAATTGACGGAACAGCTCGCAGAAACCCAAAAAGCCATCTCGTTTTTGGTAACATAAGTGTCCAGTGGACGAAGGAATGAGTCCATGCAACCTATGGAAAGGTACATCATCCCAAAGGAAGAAGGGGGGCGAAAAGGAGAAGGTCGAAGAAACCACCTACCAAGAATTAGCCGAAGTAACACCAACTGATCGAAGTAAGTTCAAAAAGGTCGAGATGTCAGACCTTTGACTCTTTTGTCATGTATCTGGACCTCCACACAGTTTTGCATCTTCAGCTAGATGCATTTATTGCCAACGTAATCTTTGACTTTTCTGTCACTGTATTAGTGGCTCGAAAGAATTGTTCTAGGTCAAAGGTGAAGTTTTCTAGAGCCTTTGCATCTCAACCCCCACATAAGGGTTTAGGCTCGGGGACTTTTACTTTATTCAACTAGATCGCACCCTCAACTGGGGCTTGGTTTCTTATAACTCTTCATGGAAGAGTTATTTATCCTAAATTCTAGTACTAAACCCTGCTAAGTTTTGATCTTTTGGTAGCTTCTTGGTTCATTAAGCTTCTAAATTCATGCCTTGTTGGTGATTTGGCTAAATCTTTAGGAAGCCTTGATTAATGATTGTATTCTTACTTTTTAAGAGTTAATTGGCTGCTCATTTTGCCTTGAGTAAGAACCGATTGAAGGAAGAAAGAGTGAATTTCGGTAATAGCCTTCTGAGCTGTAATGCTGTAGCAATCTATCTCAGTACAGCTCCTAATCTCACAGGTGTAAGGAATATTCTCATTAATTGAGTTGTCCAAAAAGAGCCAGCTGGACTACGTGGACCAATAGAATGCTGCCAAGCTTCATTCCATGCTCAATCAGCTCTGTTTTTTATGGATAAAGAGGATGTATATAAGTTGGACATTGGTTTTTCGAAAAGATAGGCTGGAAAAGGAAGTTTTACAAAAAGTGGAAGAAATGAGCTAAAAGGAAGGCTATCTACCTGGGGAAATGAGCTGAGGAAGGAGGAAGGAGTCCTTTAGAAGCTCTTCACCTGAGAATTTCTTTTCTCTTCTTATTGTTATTCTTCCTTTTTGTTGTTTTTCCATTTTTCTTGACTGCTGTAATGAATTTTCAAGTAGATATTAGTAGTTTTGTTGTTGTAATTATGAGCTAAATGGTTTAAGGCAAGGATTAGGGAACTCTTATATTGTAAAGAGGAGTCTTGCACAGTTGTTTCTGCTATTGAATACTGATTTGGAGTGTTTTTATTCCTTAAGATGGATTACGTTTGGTCAACCTTTTTCATCTACTGTTTTCTTGACTTTTGGGAAAAAGAATAGGAAACCGATTGCTTCAAATCTCATTAAGATTGATTACAAGTTAAGCTTGCAGTGAAATAGGTAGGTTAGAGATAATCACCCACTTAGTGCACACAAGTAATGAGCTTATTTTGAGTAGTTTAAACGGGAATTTAGATACAATTTAAGGAAATCTGGGAAGATTTCGTGTTGGAATGTTGTGTGGTGTGATTTAGCACGAGTTTTGCTACAACATTGAGTCCTCAAAATAATATAAGAAACCCCTAATCCAAGCCTACTTTTAACTCTAAGTGATTTCACCTGTTGTTACTTGTTTTAGTTCTTTTGCTTGTTATTGTAAGCTTGTTGTTGGTTGAGTTGGCCTAGTTTTATTTCTTTAAAAGCTCATTGAATGTGTTTTTGTTTGATTACACCTTATATTCACTAAAATTGAGCTCAAGCTTAGTAAAATTCGTGGACTAATCCCTGAAGAGAACGATATAAATATACTTATCACTTGATGCATTAGATTGTGTATACTTGCACATTTGGAGTGCTTAATTGCAAAATTAATACCACTCTAGCTAAGGCAACACTTGGTAACAGCTCAACCTCGTGGTCTATCCCCCTGCGTGAGGGCAAAGTTTTGGTAGACTATATGGCATAACATCGCAATACTTGTTTACCACTAGTTGGATCTCTCTAGGAAATAGTTCTATTGACTTTTCGTCTTCAATTACTAGAATGGCCATGAATGGGGGTTCATCGTTGGTCAGGCCCCTCTTCAACTAGAGCGCTGATATCATTTTCACCCCATTTAGTTGTTTGAGACTTGTCTGAACGACGGTGGGGCTGGACCCCGTGATCACTAAACATTTTGCAAGGGATATTGGGATGACCTTGTGTTCGAGAAGAAATTCCATCCCCAACACAACATTAAAGTCATCCATCTTGACAATCACCAATTCAACTTGACCACTCCAATCTCCCATCCTTATTGCGACTCTCTTAGCAACTCCCATAATCGGTAAGGTTGTCGAATTGACAACTTTCATTTTTCCAACGTCTTTGACCCAGCTTAGGTTCAAACGTCGTGCTTCGATCTCTGTCATAAAGTTGTGTGTAGCTGACAGAGCTCATCACACTCGCCAAATAAATTTATAAACCAACCACAATCTGCAATAAAAAGTGATCAGGTCAAACACAGAGAGGTGAAATTATGGTTATTTAATTTTCTATCCATGGACTACCAAAACAACAAACCAATGGGGGTTTTCATGCAAAGAATTTAAAATAACAGGAAATTAAAACGTGCAATGAAATTAAAACAAGCTAAATTTAAATGCATGCAAGGAAATTTAAAGCGGGGGAAATAAATTGAGAATTCACGAAATTAATTAAAGTGCTAATTCAAAGTAAATTGGGATTCGTTTTGCAACTCTGATCATAGAATTATTCTAAACATGCGATATTACATAAATTTTAAGATCGACCGGCCTCCTCGAGACACTATAGGAGCCACCCCAAAGAACTGAGGTTCTAAGACTCGGGATCGGTCAGAATGCGATACGCTAAGACGACAAGCCCTTCGTATTAATGAAAGGGAATAATCTAATTAAACCCAAGCGGAAGCGTAGGAATCGATTTGAGTTTATTTAAAATTAAATAATAATATTATGGTTAAACATAACATACCTTGAAAATATAGAGATTCTTCTAGCGGATCTTTAGATCTTCCACAAAGTCTTCCTGGCTATGACTCGAACACAGGACCAAGGCTTGTGGGAGCCTCTTGAAAGAAAATCCACAAGGGATTGAAGAGGAAGAGGTCTAGAGAGAATTCTCTAATTCTCTCTATTGAGGAGATGTGTGTTGTTAAGAATGCGCAATGGCTCACCCCTATGATTCTATTTATAGTGGTATAGGAAAAATAATTAAATAATATATTTTAATATCTAATATATTAAAATATATTTATCTAACCAATTTGAATCTTATTCAAACCATTTAAAATTCTCCTACGACATCTATTTCCTAATTTGAATCAAATTCAAATTTAATAAATATCTTTTATTTAATGTACCTAATATACATTAATTATTTTAATATTTAATGTATCAAATACAATAAATATATTTTCTTATTTTATATTTAATATATCTGATATATTAAATATTAATTTGAACATTTCAAATTTTTCTTTCAACTAAATTGATATTTTAGTGTTATATGACCTAGTAAGGGGACCTTATGGACCTACAGATTATAAGCTCCAATGATACAAAATTAACTAATTAAACTCTTTAATTAATTAATTTTCATTCATTAACTCTAGGGTCACTCCACTATAGACCTAAGTTGCACTCTTATGCACTGTAGGACAAGTTGTGTCCATAGATATAATCATTACATACAAGTTGATCCTTCACGAGTTGTTCGTAATTACAGTTAGGTCAAACGTCCGTTTTACCCCTATAATTACATCTTGCACCTTAAGTACCACTAATCCTCTAATGAACAATCTGTTTATAATCTAATTATAAACTAAGTCCCTCTTGGGCCAGTGAGAGGGTGGAGCCCCATTGTTCAAGTCCCGAAATCAACACTTAAGGAACTACTCATCTACTTGCCCAATATGGGAAGGAGTGAATTCCATCTTGTGAGATTATGTTCTCAACTCCCTATTTGGTCAAGTCTCCAAAATGGTAGGCATATTGAATCGGCTACAAAAGCCACTCTCACCCATGCAAATCAAAGGACAAGCCCTCATAGGCAGGAGTTCATAACTCACTCAGGATTAAGATCGAGTCGCATATGATCATCCTGATGAAATATTAATCTTCTCAATTAACGGATTTATAAAGAGAGATTAAATATTTCGTGGTCCAGTCTTATACAAACTCATTGTATAAGATATCCCCACTCACATGTCTTCACATGAATGATTTGGATCAAATCATTTGTAACTATTACAAAGTGGGTCGTATCAATAGTGTTACTAGGATAAGGCACCCAACCTTATCCATATACTATGACTCTTTAGGTTATTTCTTGAACACGATCCTCCTGTATGTTAACCACATACTGTTCAAGATTACACTAATAACCTTGGATTTTTCATATAATGGATAATATTATATTGCAAATAAAATAATCAAAATTATTATTAATTATTAAATAATTAATTAAGTACGAGACTTTAGGGCATAAATCCCAACAATTAAACTATTACATGTGAATTGACTATAGGGCCTACCATATACACGCAATTAAGCAATTCTACTTAACTGACCTACGTGGCCATCAGCCATTTTACTACTCTAATTAAGCTAGAGACCGAGAACACCTACGAATACTTCCAGCATAGCAAAGCAAACTCTAAATCGATTAAATTGCCAGGTCAATAAAAGAATAGCAAGCTAGGAATAAACACAAGAGTCAATAAGCCATAATACTCACTATAATAAACTGAAATTAATACTTAAATTCTCACAATGTTGTAAAACTAGTCCCTAATTACGAATGAGCCAAGAATCCTAGCCAAACATCACTTCCATCAACCCGGCCAAAATACAATCCCAAAATGAAATAACAAGCTAAGAAATGTCTAAAACAAAGGTGAGGGATGAGACAAATCGAGAATTGGGGGCTGGGATTCGGAGCTTTCTAACCTAAAAACGAAAAAAAAATGCTTATATAGAAATCGAAGTAGCGTCGAGACATTACAAGCAACGTCTCAATGCTACTCTAAATTAGACTAGCGTCGAGGGGGGCTCGCCGCAGCATCGCAAGATGCTTACTATTACAACATCGAGACGCTGTCCACAACGTCGGCATTTGCGCGCGTAGGACTTGCGACAGCGTCTCACGCTGTTGGGCAATGTCTAGACGTTATCCTGCATCCAAGGTTTCTGTCTTTCAGCATTGAGTGAGGCCTCTGTCTAGCATCTTGATGCTGCTTTAGGCGTAGCATGGTCAACCCTTCATATCTTTTTGCTCGGGTGTCTGATTGACCTCCGATTTGGCTCGTTTTCACCCTAATTTTGCATACTTTCCAGAAATAAGCCTTGCTCCCAAATTCCTACAGAATATTCAATTAATTCCATGAAAATAAGAGGAAAAAGCATAATTTAAGCATGAATGGGCATGTACAATTTAGGTATCATAAAAATACCCCCAATCTAAACCTGTTAGTCCTCGAGCAAGGCAGAGATACAAAACAAAGATAGGACTTAATGAATGCATAACACGACTCGATCCTCAATGCTTGAGAAAGCTAAAGGAATTGCAAAAAGTAAAAGCACCAAACATGCATTGTCCACCCATGAGCAAACTTAAAAACATTCTAAGTTTTCTTGAGTATGTGTATGCAGCTTAGCCTAACGAGCATGCTTCCTACAAGCGTGGAGCACACTTATAAGAACCCCAAATTCGCCTTCCCTCTACACTAGCCTAAGGACTAGCAATCAAGCATAGAACAATCATACATGTAATGGCTTGCTTAGGTGCCTACAAAAACTTCAGGAATCTCCAAAACTTCCTTTTCTTTCTATCTATACTTTCAGAGAGTCTGTCAGTCGACTATACATTTGTTTCAACGTACCATCACTTCACAGTGAAAGCAGCTGACTACGAGTATAGGCCATCGTCAAAACTACTTTCACAACTCACTTCCTAGACAAGCTTTTCATCCAAAAGAAATCACGGATGTCATGACTGCCCCTGATTACTCAACTTATTAAGGAAGGAGGAGTACCTCTCTCATTTTTTTTGTTCTTTTTATTTTCAAGCTCAAATTTTGTTCCTTTTTTTCTTTTCACTGGGCTCATGTTTTTTCTTTCTTCCTAGGCAACTCATTACAAGCAGTCATACAAAAACCACTTGCAAATGAGCCAAGGCCTATCGAGGTGACACCGGATACCTAGCTCCTATAAAGCTACTCTAGGCCTTCGAAAACATACAAGAGAGGCTAACACGTGCTCAAACTTTTCAAGAAAAGCAAGAAAAAAAAATTAGAATATGCTCAAATTAGAACAACTTGCTCAACTTTTCCTACAACAAACAATCATTTAGCTAAATAAGCAAATCATAGGATGTCATGATCATGCCACATGCAACCACATCATCCATCAATCAAGGCTCAAAATTTTCAAAAGATTTTCAACAAAGCTCAGAAAACAAACATCTCATTCAACCAAATCTATAAATGCATGCTAGCACGATCAATTAAAAGTCCAAGCTCAGGTGGTCAAGGACTACACAACAACGCAAAACTATCAAACCTAAAGATAGATCCGAGCTCAGATGCTCAAGGACTCAATCAACCAATGCTAAACACTTCAACTGAAGAGAATAATCTAATTAAACCCAAAGCGGAAGCGTTGGAATTGACTTTGAATTATTTAGAATTAAACAAAAATAGTAAGGTTAAGCAAAACTTACAATGGAGTAAAATATGGAGAATATTATGGCAGGTATTTTTCTCCTTGTGCTCCAACTCTAACAAGGTTGAACTCTAAGACTTCCACAAAGTCTTCCTTGCTATGGCTCGAACAAAGGACCAAATAGGTTTGTGGGAACCTTCTTGAAAATAGAGAAATGGAGTGAGAGGAGAATTTCAAGAGTTCTTTTCTCTTGTGAAGAATACACACAATGACTCACCCCTAGCGTCCTATTTATAGTGGTCTAGAGCATATAATTAAATAATATATTTAAATATATTTATCTAACTTGTTTGAATCTTATTCAAACCTTTCCAAATTCTCCTATGATATCTATTTCCTTATTTAAATCTAAATAAATTTAATATATATCTTTTCTTTAATGTATCTTAATACATTAATAATTTCTTTGATATTTCATGTATCATATACAATAAATACGTTTTCCCTTATTTAATATATCAAATATATTAAATTTTAATTTGAACATTTCAAAATTTCCTCTCAACGAAATTGATCCCTATTTGTTCATATGAGCGAGTAAGGGAACCTGATGGACCTATAGATTATAAGCTCCAATAATACAAAATCAATTAATTAAACTCTTTAATTAATTAATTTTCATTCATTAACTATAGATCACTCCACTATAGACCTGGAGTTTCACTTTTATGCACTGTAGGACAAGTTGTGTCCATAGATATAATCATTACATGCAAGTCGATCCTTCACAAGTTGTTCGTAATTACTGCTGGGTCAAAAGTTCATTTTACCCTGTAATTACATCTTATACCTTAAGTATCACTGATCTTTTAATGAACAATTTGTTTATGATCTAACCATAAACTAAGTCCCTCTCGAGCCAGTGAAAGGGTGGGGCCCTATTGTTCAAGTCTCGAAATCAACACTTAAGGGAACTACTCATCTACTTACCCTATAAGGGAATGAGTGAATTTCATCTTGTGAGATTATGTTCCTAACTTCCTATTTGGTCAAGTCCCCAAAATGGTAAGCATATTGAATCGGCTACAAAATCTACTCTCACCCATGCAAATCAAAGGACAAGCCCTCACGGGCAGGAGTTCATAACTCACTCAAGATTAAGATCGAGTCACATATGATCATTCTGATGAAATGTTAATCTTCTCAATTAACGAATTTATAAAGAGAAATTAAATAGTTCATGGTCCAGTCTTACACAAACTCATTGTATAAGATACCCACACTCACATGTCTCCACATGAACAATTTGGATCAAATCATTTGTAACTATTACAAAGTGGGTCGTATCAAAGAATTTTCAGACAGATTTCTCAAAGCTCACTTCAGAAATAGCTATTCTGAAGAAAGGAAAACAAAAGATTAAGGGAACCCCAGTAGAAGTTATAGCTGAAGAAGAAGTATTCCTCAACACAATTTCCAGAGTACATTATCAAAAGTGGTATACTGAGGTAACTCTGAAGATTCAAGATTTTAAAATTAATCTCATTACTTTGATAGATTCAGGAACATATCAAAACTGCATTCATGAGGGTATTATTCCATCAAAGTATTTTGAGAAAACAACAGAAGTCCTAAGAGGAGCAAATGGTGTCCCATTGAGGATTAGCCACAAATTATTTGAAGCGTAGATCTGCAAAGAAGCTATCTGCTTCGTGACATCATTTTTATTGGTGAAAAACCTTAGCCAAGCCATGGTTTTAGGAACACCATTTATTACTCAATTATATCCCCTAGAAGTCTCGGATGAGGGATTATCGACCCAGTTATTGGGAAAAAAATTGTCTTTGAATTCAAAAAGCGAATCCAAGCTCATAATGTACAGCTTATGAGTAAAGGAAGATAGCTAAATGTGATAGATCTCAAGGAAAAGTAGATTGCATTCCTTAAAGAAAAGATTAATTATAAAATAGTAGAAGAAAATCTTCAACAGAAGAAAGTTCAAGAGAATATTCAAATTTTGAAGAAAAAATTTGAAGACGAAGTCTGTTCAAATCATCCCAATGCTTTTTGGGATAAAAAACAGACAGCATGTGGTAGAATTGCCATATGTCAAGGATTTCAAAGAAGATCAAATTCCAACAAAGGCAAGGCCAATTCAAATGAACTCTGAATTATTAAAACTTTGTCGAAAGGAGATTGAGGATCTAACAAAAAAGAAGCTGATCAGACCATCCAAAAGTCTGTGGTCACGTGCACCATTCTATGTCAACAACCAAGAGGAAAATGAGCGTGGTGTGCCCCGACTGGTAATAAACTATAAACCCTTAAACAAGGTTTTGGAATGGATTAGATATCCAATTCCCAACAAAACTGATTTACTCAAAAGAATTTCAAGTTCAAATATATTTTCGAAATTTGATATGAAGTCAGGATTTTGGCAAATTCAAATTTAAAAAAAAAGATAGATACAAGACTACATTCAATGTTCTTTTTGGACAATATGAATGAAACGTCATGCCCTTTGGGTTAAAGAACGCTCCATCAGAATTCCAAAAGATCATGAATGATATTCTTGATCCTATCCAACATTTCTCAATCATCTATATCAATGATGTTTTGATTTTCTCGTCACGTATAGATCAACATTTTTCTCATTCAAAAAATTTTATTTATATTATTAAATGAAACGGTTTAGTAATATCTGTCTCAAAAAGAAAATTGTTTCGAACAAAAATCTGATTTCTTGGATTTGAAATCTATATGGGCCAAATCAAACCTATTCAAAGGTCCATAGAATTTGCTGACAATTTTTCGGATCAAATTTTAAATAAAACCCAATTACATATGTTTTTGGGCTGTCTCAATTATGTTTCAGATTTTATAAAAGATTTGAGGCCCATCTGCAAACCCCTGTTTCAAAGACTTAAAAAGAATCCAATATTGGGATTTATGCCCTAAAGCCTCGTAATTAATAATTTATTTAATAATTATTAATAATTTTGATTATTTTATTTGCAATATAATATGAGCATTATATGAAAAATCCAAGGTTATTAGTGTAATCTTGAACAGTATGTGGTTGACATACGGGAGGATCATGTTCAAGAAATAACCTAAAGGGTCATAGTATATGGATAAGGTTGGGTGCCTTATCTAGGTAACATTATTGATACAACCCACTTTGTAATAGTTATAAATGATTTGATCCAAATTGTTCATGTGGAGACATGTGAGTGGGGGTATCTTATACAATGAGTTTGTGTAAGACTGGACCACGGAATATTTAATCTCTCTTTATAAATCCGTTAATTGAGAAGATTAATATTTCATCAAGATGATCATATGCGACTTGATCTTAATCTTGAGTGAGTTATGAACTCTTGCCTGTGAGGACTTGTCCTTTGATTTGCATGGGTGAGAGTGGCTTTTGTAGCCGATTCAATAAGCCTACCATTTTGGGGACTTGACCAAATAGGGAGCTGGGAACATAATCTCACAAGATGGAATTCACTCCTTCCCATATAAGGTAAGTTGATAAGTAGTTCCCTTAAGTGCTGATTTCGGGACTTAAACAATGGGGCCCCACCCTCTCACTGGCCGGAGAGGGACTTAGTTTATAATTAGATTATAAACAAATTGTTCATTAGAGGATCAGTGGTACTTAAGATGCAAGATGTAATTACAAGGTAAAACGAACTTTTGACCCAGCTGTAATTACAAACAACTTGTGAAGGATCGACTTGCATGTAGTGATTATATCTATGGACACAACTTGTCCTACAGTGCATAAGAGTGCAACTCTAGGTCTATAGTGGAGTGACCTATAGTTAATGAATGAAAATTAATTAATTAAAGAGTTTAATTAATTGATTTTGTATCATTGGAGCTTATAATCTGTAGGTCCATAAGGTCCCCTTGCTAGCTCATAGCAACATTAAAATATCAATTTAGTTGAAAGAAAATTTTGAAATGTTCAAATTAATATTTAATATATTAAATATAAAAGAGGAAAATATATTTATTGTATTTGATACATTAAATATTAAAATAATTAATGTATATTAGATACATTAAGTAAAAGATATTTCTTAAATTTGAATTGAATTCAAATTAGGAAATAGATGTCTTAGGAGAATTTTAAACGGTTTGAATAAGATTCAAATTGGTTAGATAAATATATTTTATTATATTTGATATTAAAATATATTATTTAATTATTTTTCCTAGACCACTATAAATAGAACCCTAGGGGTGAGACATTTTTGCATTCTTCATATAACATACATCTCCTCAATAGAGAGAATTAGAGAATTCTCTCTAGACCTCTTCCTCTCCAATCCTTTGTGGATTTTCTTTCAAGAGGCTTTCACAAGCCTTGGTCATGTGTTCGAGTCATAGCCAAGAAGATTTTATGGAGGAGATAAAGATTCGCCAGAAATATCTCCATATTTAATCTAAGTAAGTTTGCTTAAACCTTATTTTTTTAGTTTAATTTTAAATAAAATCAAAGATGATTCAATGCTTCCGCTGCGAAATGAAACGTTCATTCCTATCATCCAAAACCTTGGATAGCTGAGCATACACAAGCTGTAAAGAGGATAAAAACTTTAGTCAAATCAATTCTCTGTTTGAGTCTTGTCAATCCAGAGGCAACTTAATTGTGGAGTTTGACGCATCTGATATTGGATATGGAGGAATCCCCAAACAATCCATGGATAAATGATAGCATGCATAAATGTGCTATTTTTAGGCTTAGTTTGATGCTAGTTTTGCTATGATTTCGTGTGCTTTCATATATTTTTATGTTTATTTCTTAGAAATCGAGCAATTGGAGCAAAATCAAAGAATCGTGAGACAATTGGACAAATTTGAGCAACTTAAGGCTATAATTGAAGATTCAAGCATTGAAGAAGAGGAACAAGGCTTTTGGACCCGAGGGCATAGCGTTGCAACGCTCCTTATAGCGTTGCAATGCCATTTGAGAAGCTTTTTCTGCCTTGAAGAACCACAAGCATAGTGTTGCAATGCTACTCAAACAGATTTTTTCCTTCTTTATAAAATTCGAAAGGACAGCATTGCAACGCTGTCCCGATTCTATAAAAAGGAAAGTTGTATTTCAAGCAAAGGGAGCCGTTTTGAGAGACCAAAAACCCTAAACTCAATTCAAGCACTTTCTAAGGGTGTAGAGGAGACCTTTGGAGAGCCAAGGAGGAGACTCGAAGCTTGAGATCGTGGACATCACATCAGAGACGAGTGTTGGCACGCAACCTAAGTTTCTTCTCTATTTCTTTTACTTTTCTATTGAATTTAGGAGTTTTTGTGGGTTGTACTTATATTGTAAATCTGTGTTTAGACCCATGTTTGGTTGTAGTTGTTGAACATTTAGTTGATTTTAGTTTAATTTATATATTGACGTCTTTTATGCATCTTGCTATATTGTCTTAACCTTTGGCATGGTTTTGCTGTTTAACTAAATTTAGCTTGAGAGAGTAATTTAGTTATAAAACATTAGATGCATGACTAGATTTAATTTATTGCACGAGAGTGAGTAGATTAATTCTAGAAGCTTTAAGAGAATAAAATAATGCCATGTTTAGTAATGAAAATAGACCGAGAGGTTGATTTGTTGCTAGGCATGAGTTCAATTGAGCTCGAGAGAAGATATTGATAACTTAGTAATTATTGGTTTAAGATTGTTAGTAGAAAATCAAATTATTAATCAATTCAAGTTGGGCTTAAGGTAATCAACCATGCATGTTTCTCAAAATTGGACTCCAAAGCATGTACATAGTAGTTTAGATTTTATTTTTTATTTGATTCCCAAGTTGTGTTTCTCTAAATAAAATTAGGCACAATTAACTATGGTACTTAATTACTCTAAGAACTCCAATCCCTCTGGATGACCCCAGCCACTATTATTGCAAAATATTTAGAGGTCTGGTTTTATAAATTTAATCTTGATAGGGCCTTCGACAAGCCCTCTATCAATAAACAAGAACAAATAGTGAGATTTTATTCTGGAGTATGGAACAATACCGAGAAAAATTATTCAACGGTAAAAAAAGAAATTTTGGTCATAGTTTTATGTGTTCAAGAATTTCAAGGAGATTTAATTAATAAGAAATTTATAATCAAAACGGATTATTGAGCATCAAAATTTGTTTTAGAAAAAGATGTCGAGAATTTAATCTCAAAACACATATTTGCAAGATCGCAAGTGATTTTATCATGTTTCGATTTTGAAATTTTGCCTATAAAAGGCGTGCAAAACATGCTTGTTGATTACCTCTCAAGGGAGTTCCTAACTCCAAAACTCTCTCCTTTCTCTCTCACCTTCTTCCCTTTCCAAAAATGATTGGAAGAAAGATGTCCAGTAGGAAGGGCAAAGACCCAACTACTCCTGTCTCAAAAGAGAAGGACAGAGCATCCTTGTCTCAAATGGCTGCTTCGATGACAGCAGATCAATATGCTCTAGATACTGATTACACGTCGATGGTCAGATCTAAAACAAATTGATCCACTGGAATCGTAATCCGAGATTCAATGGAGTCATCAACTCCACCACCCAGGCCTTCAGCCAACCTTACCCGTCAGAGAAGACGAACTGTCTCTCTGACTTCTCAAAGTTCTAGAAGAACTCAAAATCCCTCTGAACAGGGGCCATCGTCTACTATACCAACTACCTTCGCTACTGCGTGGGTACCTCAATCCAGGTTCATCCCTAAGCCAGAGATTATAACCTATTTCCAAAAATCGATTTAAATTTCCGAACCCTTGGTAGAACCAAAGTTCGATGGTAACTCCATAGTAGAAGTTATCAAAAACATGTTTCCATCAGGCTTCATGTTCATGCTGGAAGACCTTTCAAAAACCAGAAAGTTCTACGAATTTATCCTCATAGACACCAGATCGGTTGAGATAACTCATATCCCAAACCGTGATGATCCGACTAGGATCGCTTTTTCAAAAATAAAAATATTCAAAGTCCTGACTCCATCTCATTGGAATTAGAGTATTTTTACTGAAAGAACTTTCTCAAAAACATTCAAGCCATAGACATATCTGTACCGTGACTACATCAGAGCATGGTATAATGTGCTGTGGTATGTCAAATTCGAACACTCCTGGTTTATTCAATTTTGCCAGAGAGCTCACCGTATGGATTACCCATATTGGTTCATTCAATGGTGGAATATCTTCGACATCTCTGAAAAGATATTCCCGACTCCGATTCAAGAATCATACCATTTATTTTCTCAAAACATACAAAGAAATGAGTTTCAATCGCTATTGCGATTTTATCTATATTTCAAATTCCCATGGATTCTCTGCTGGAACTTCCAACTATAAGAAAAAGATGGTCTCAAAAGACTTTACAAGGCATAAAAATCAAATGGTTGGATAAATATGATATTACCCACACACGTCTCAAAGAGGTTAAAGAATGGTTCGTAGAACACGGGGACCAATTCAACCCAACACAAAAGAATTCAAAATTTTTGAATTCTAGATCAAGATTAATTTCAAGACTTGCATAGACAACCTCTGATGAAGAATTCCAGAGAGTTCTCAATACTGCTAGAAGTAGAGCATCATCTTCTTCTCATGACAGCCTACTGTCTGGTGAAGAAGAGTCTCAATATGATCTAGATGATCCTTTCCTAGATTCATAGCCACCGTGAGTCTAGAATCTAAAAAAGAAAAGTATTTTTACTTATCCTGTACATTCGGCACCCCTCTTGTACATTTAATTTGCTTATCCTGTACATTCTTCTTAGTTTTTGTAGTCAAGAAATTAGTTCTTGGTTACAATTTTTGTCATCTGTAAATAATATATTTATTTTTTGAAATTCATCTTCACGTTTTTTAAGTTCATCTTCGCGAAGAAGATCTTCTCTCTGTATAGTTTGAGTCTGTAAATTAATAGTATGTGTATAGATTTAAGTGTACATAATTCATGTATAGTTCTGAATTTTGTATTGTACATGGTAAATTCATCATCCACTTCTAGTCTTGTAGTAGCGCTTCAACATAACAATATAACGTAATCAGTCTCTTCGGAGTTGCTACTTGGATGAGTGAAAGAGTATTGCTTGAAGATATTAAAGGTTGAAGAACAAAACTGTTGCTGGTCTTTAGGATTATGTTCTCGGTGGTAAGTTGCGATGAGGCGCAATGAATCCGTTGGTAAGCTTTCCGGTGTACCTTGCCTCTTCAACAACCTTGAAGTATCTACAGAGCAATAATGAAATATTGTCAATTCACTTTAATAAAGCTACTTTATTAAAGTAAAGAACAAGCACAGCTGGACTGATGATGATGAAGATTCGTCCTTATCTTTTCTTTTGTCTTTTTGTAATTATTTTGTACAACTTTATTTGCTTTCTTGTATAGCTTTACTTTATTGCTTTTTAAAGTAGTTTGTTTTATTACTTTTTAGAAAGTTGTTTGTCTCATTGTGAAAGATCGTGCCAAGTAGAATCATGTCCTATCAGTTTGAATCTTATCTTTTAATTTTTTAGATTCAATTGTGCATTCAAATTCGGGGTCTATAACTTGATAGACTACTGACAAATTTCATTCATAGACTACTGACAGTATATCATCGACAGACTACTGACAAATTTCATATTGTAAACGCATGTTTTAAAAATAAAGTATATCAATGTTGTATTAGTGATATACTCTATATTATGTAAATATCATATGTGAATCATTGATATACTCTTGATAAATTTCATATGAGTATATAAGTAATATAATGGTGATATACTTTGTATTAGGTATATCATTATTATATCAACGATATATCACTCATAGACTACTGGCAAACATCATATTGAAAAACGCGCGAAAAATAAAGTATATCAGTAGTGTATCAGTGATATACTCTATATCATGTATATATCATATGTGATATACTTATATACTCTTGATAAACTTCATATAAGTATATCAGTAGTTTATCAATGATATATTTTATATTAGGTATATCAGCAGTATATCACTGATAGACTACTGATATTCTTCATATTGAAAAAGCACGTGGGAAATATAGGGGGTATTCTTGACTTTTTGCGTGGTCCGTTTGGGCTGGCCATTTTTTTTTTGCTATTTTTGCAAATTGAATAAACGGTAGACACGACTGCAATTTAAGTAAAATTTGTTGCTATTCATGCAAGTGGCCCATTAAAAAAACATATTACTAAAAATTAGGGGCAGTTGCAACAATAGCAAAAAAATTTGACCCAATTGCAAAGCGTGTCTCCTATTTATCCCTTTTGCAAATGTAGCAAAACAGTCAGCCCAGCCAAAACATAATTTGTGAAAAGTCCAAAATAGCCCTTCATTTAAGAGTTGACTACGCAAATGACCATTTTTTATTTCATATTTTGAAAAATGGGCAAGCTATCCAAGGTTTTAAAAAATGGTCAAATCATTATTCATAATTTTAAATATTAATTATTAAATGACCAGACTACCCCTAACAACTTCCATATCTAAGATTTCCTAATTATTATGTAATTATAATAAATTTAAAATCAAAATCTTAAGAAAGAAAAACAAATAAAATAGATTATCTAAATAACAAAAGATGTTATGATACATTATCTAAAATTTAAACAAAAATTAAAAAAAAAAAAATAAATTTTAAAAAAATAGATCTAATGTGAAAAAAAATACACAACAAATAACAATTGATTACATAACAAAAAATAAACAAAAACTAGTTAAAAGAATAGATTAAACAACCAATAAAATCACATGCAAACTGAATTATGTTTAAACCCAAAATTAAATTAAATCATCATTTACTGTTGCCCGTACAATACTAATTAAAATTGAAAACAAAATTTTGGGAGAGATTTACCTTTCACAACTAATTGAATGAGTGATTCTCTAGAGTTTTTTCTTTTTTCGTTTCTTCACACAATTTCAATCGAGCTTCAAAGCTTTCCAGATCGTTGAACTCATCTCCTTCTTTGGCAAAGCTTGAAATCTCGTTCAGCAAGGTGATTCCTAGGCTTGTTCGACAAAAAAAAGTAAGAAATACTCACTCTTTCTTCCTTTAAAACTTAAATATTGGCTCCATTGGCAAATCATGAAACTCAAGTATAAGAAAAGGAAGAAACTAATTAAAGCTTGGCTCCAATGGTAGAATATTCTTATCGAGCAATAAGGAAGGAAGAAGTGACAACAAAGACCCTTGAAACCGAAGATTAAGATATTTACAAAAAATAATTTGATTTTTTTTTTCGATCTTTAAGGAAGATACAAGGTAGAAATATATTAAAATATAAATAGATTTCATTCCATTATTCTATATTTTAAATTAGCTAGTTTGTTATATTTAACGTACTGAGATTTAAAAGATTTTGAACAACATGTGAAAGTATGGTAAGAGGAACGCGATCAAGTGATCACATTTAATTTTTTAAAATATAAAGTATACCAAATATAATATACTATTAATATTAATATACAAAATATAAAGTATATAAGATATACTACTATATACCTATTGATACACCAATAAGGGTAAAATTAGAATAATAAAAAATAGAAATTAAATTTAAGAAATTTTACTATATTTGCAAATCTCAAAAAATCATTGCTAGATTTGTATATATCTTAATATTTTTTTGGTACCCATTACAATACCCTAAAAATTAATACATTATACAAATTAGAAAAGGCCAAAGAAAAACATAGCCCAGTTTTTCCCTTAAAAAAAAATAGCACATTTCAAAAAATAAAATAAAAATAACTAAAAGGAGGAGGAAACCCTCCCTTAAACCCTTTTTTCCGCCCACTCTCAGTTGCTCCACGCCTCCACCTTCTTTGTCTTCGCGTCGTCTCCTCCTCCGGCGACCACGCAACAACAACACTCACCAGCGAAGGCACGCAACCCATGCGTTTAGCAACCGAATCGAAACCCACACGCATCTCTGGCGGTTTTCCCTTCGCGCGCAGCATCTCCCTTCACGGTGTCGACGTTTCTGTAATAGCAGGCATAGTGTCGCCGCCTCTCTCCGGTTGAGTGCCGCCGCCGACGCCGTTGTCTTTCTTCCGCTCGTGCCGCCGCAGCCTCCCTCATAGCGGGTTTGCACTGATTTTCTACTCTCTTGTTGTTACTGGTATTGTCCCAATCTCCATCAACGTCTTTCTTCTCACTTGAAAAACACAAATTAGGACTCGTATATTGAAAGAATGGAAGAGCTGTTTAAAATTTTTTTTTTAATAACAATAGCCGAATAGCAACGAAAGAAAAAAAGAGCCTGGCGGCAAACTGGGACTTTTCGAACTGCCTTTTGATTGGTTGCATATTTCTGTCAATTGAGGTTTTGATCATCTGTATATCTCTTTGGTCTCTGCTGAAAATTGCCTTGTTTATGCGATCATGAATTTTCCAACGTCTCCCTCTTCGTTATTTATTAGAGAATCAGTCGAAGTAATCAATTTGTAGATTATAGTTAGGAAGAAGGCGACTGAATCTTTTTTGAAATTTAAAATTCTCTCCCTCAGATTAACCAGTACAATCACCAATGATACCTTGAATTTATTGGAAATAAGAGTCGTTCCAACTATTTCCGAAGTGTTGTGGAGATGGCACCGCCTTCAAAAAAACCAGTGGATGGCCCAAAGTTCAATAAGCATTCCAAGAAGTCATTCAAGTCGAAGAAGAAAACAAGCGAAATAGCTAAAACCAAAGCTATGTCGTTGCAGATTGAAGATGATGTTCCTGACTTTCCCAGAGGTGTGCTTTCTGGCCTTTTGTTTGATTTGTAGAAGTTTCCTTGTGTGAATATGGATGTTTATTACTATGCTTTTTGTGGGGTTCTATTGGAAGCATGATCAGTTGGGAAGTTAATTTTAGTTAATGCTTCAATATTCTCTCCAGATGAAAGGGGATTTATGTTCCAGATAAGAATAGCTTGGAAGATTTGGTTTGGTTATGTTCAACAATGATTCTAATTTGAAGGAAATTCAATGAATATAAAATATATGACTTCTTCATAATCATGTTTGGGCCCTTAACAGTTTTTATGTTTAGCTACTTTCTAATGTTTCTTACTGAGTTATTTCAATTTACAGGCGGAGGTGGTTCTTTAAGCCAACAAAAACGTGAAAAAGTACGTGCCCAAGGAGATAAGGAGTTTCAGAATGATGATCTGAAGATGAAAACAAAAAGAGGAAAGATGAGAAGAAAGCATTCGTCAAATGAGGATGATTTGGACTCTCTGTTGAACAGTGGTGTAGTGGGAAACCTTCCTAAATATGCAAATAAGATAACTTTGAAGGTATGGCCTGCAACAGTTTAGTTTGCTATATCAATGGAGGGGGAAAGTCTTTCTACATCATAGATTATCCTAATTATAATATGTGACTTGTGAGGTGGCTACTTTTGTTCTATTATTGCTATTATTTTTCTTTTTCTGGATAAAGAACCACTAACTGATTATTTTTAATAACTCTTGCTCACTTGCATTTTGCAGTTGATACTATTTCCTTTTGTTCGAAGAGGAGAATGTTTTGTTAACCTCAATAGTATTTTGCACATCTTTCATTCTATTGCTAGTCTTAGAATTAGTGATTTCGAGGCGACCCCGGGCGTTCGCCTTAGGTGAGTGGCGAGGCGTTTATATATGCGCCTCATACGTTGCCCAGGCAGGCAATTTCAATCAGGCGACCGCTGGACTTCGCCTGGCCTCGCCTTCGCCTAACAATAGAATGAATGAAAGATGTGCAAAATACTATTGAGGTGTCCTTATTGCTATTGATCTCGATAAGCTTCATAGGTGGCACCTGTGGTGGTGTAGAGGTGTCCTTATTTTTTGAGTCAACAATAAGTGGGTTGGGGGATTCGAACCTCTAACCTCTTGGTTGAGGTCACATGCTTTATGCTAATTGCCAGTTGAGCTATGCTCATGTTGGTGTGTAGAGGTGTCCTTATGACTTAAGGATTCTAGATGAAAATTTCTTTTAGGAACTTGTGTCGGAAAAACTTTCGAGGTGCCTTTCATCATGGAAGGATGTGTTCTTCTGTAAGGGGGAGATGTTGAAAAGAGTATAGATAAGGCTCCAGTCCCTCTACCTCTTCAGCCGCCTCTGTGTTCTTCTGTTAGGTCAATTTTTGTTTGGCTTCTTTTTTAGACCTTTTTGTGTTCCTTCATTTTTTCCGTGGAAGCCCAGTTTTTAATGAAGACATTTATTTGGAATGCTGTTGTTTTTTGTTTCTTCTTGGAGCTTTATTCACGGTTCTTTTTATTTCTCTTTCTTCCATATTGTGCTGTTTGGATAAATTTTTTGGAGTATCTTTGGTTTTTGTGGGGATGTTTCCCATATTATTGCATTTTCCCCCAGTGAAATGCTTAGGTTTCCATTGAAAAAAAGAAGTTAATCAAACTCATTTCTTATGATATTCTTCTGTTGTTGTAACTTATGTTAAATTTCTTTTGAATATGGCGTCTACTACCTTTTTCCCTTCTCTATTGGCGCATGTTAAATGTTCATTCTTTATTATTTATTTTCAGAATATAAGTCCAAGAATGAAGTTTTGGGGAGTTGTTGCTGAAGTAAATAAGAAGGATCTTGTTATTGGTCTACCAGGGGGCTTACGCGGATTAGTATCTGCTGCTGATGCTTTTGATCCAATTTTGGAAAAAGAAATCCAGGTAGGATTTACACAGTTTCCCGAGGAGTCACATTGCATCAAACTGTTACTGTATTTTATGGTGTTGGACTGAATCCTCAGCCACTCAAATTTCTTTCTTACTAGGATCCAGAGCATGATTTACTTCCTGGCATGTTCCATGTCGGGCAACTGGTTCCATGTGTTGTGCTGCAAGTGGATGATGACAAGAAAGAATCAGGGAAGAGAAAGATCTGGCTTTCATTACGTTTATCTATATTGTACAAAGACTTCTCATTGGACCTCCTTCAAGAAGGAATGGTAAATGAATTTAAATTCATTAATTTTGATCATTTTTCTTGCTTTGTCTCTATCAATGTCTTTAGCAGTATTCATATTATCGGTTTCTTATCTAAAAATAAAAAAAAAACTTTGAGCAGTAGTAGTTCATGCAATGTGTTATGTATTTTTAACTCCTTTAGAAAATCATCGACGTTATGTTAGAGACTTCAAAAATAAATTATTGTCTAAACTTTGTCATGTTCATTGTGTAGTAAGATCTCATCCTCCTCGTTTTCCTGTCTAATCTTGGTTTTCTTCTTTTTTTTTCTTTCCTTTATCAGAAAGCTGTAATGTACTAATCTTGGTTTCTGTTCTATAATATCCATTAATATATATATATATATATATATATTTGATGAAAAACCAAACTTTCATTGAGAAAAAATGAAAGAATACAAGGGTCTACAAAAGAAAGAACAGCCCACAAAAAGGGGGAGCCGCCCACAAAAAGGGGCTCCAATGAAGTAAAATAAGACCTAGCGAATAATTACAAAAAAGCTTCGACACCGAAGCCCAGAGGGAAACATAGAATCTAACAAGGGAAACATATATAATATCCATTAATATATCGAATCATGCAATTGCCAAGTTTTTCCTTGCATTTTAACTACTTAATGAGTATGGTTATGACATTGGTACGTATAAATTCTCTTTCAGGTTTTGACATCATATGTGAAAAGCATTGAAGATCATGGCTACATTCTTCATTTTGGTTTGACTTCCTTCACCGGGTTTTTGCCAAAGACCAAACAATCTGGTAAGAAGTCCTCGTGTTGTTAAGATGATGACACAATAGTGATTTATTCATTATGATAGTAATAAATCACAATTTTCATCCTCTTTCATTTTATCTCCAAAAATAGGATTTTTTGAGATAAAATGAAAGAGGATGCAAATTTCCTATTAAATTAGGTAGAGGATGAAAGATAATCGAATTTGGACCATTTGCGGGCTTTGTCCTTTTATTGTGTTAAACTAGCTACGAAACATAGATGACATGTGAAAAAAACGTTGTCTTCCTTTTTTCAATAATTTTGGACACGTTGGGTATATCCAGGATACATCCATATATGGAAGTACACGAGGACATGCTCATATGAGAAAATTATAAAAAAACCATTTAGTTGCCAACCCATTTCATTGTACCCTACTCATTTAACTCTTATGCCTAGCCCATTACTTATGTTATATTATGTGCAACTGTAACAACCCATCTTAAAGAAATCAGGAGGTCATCGTTGCTACAAATCACATTTAGATATTGGGTTTTGTACTGTTGTCAATTGAGTTGACTTTTTATTTTGCATGAATCACATCTCATTTTTTAATGTTAAATTTACATGTTTTTATCTATTTTGAAGTCTTAAATATATATATTAACATATATTCTTTAAAGAAAAAGTATTCCCAGCGCGTCCATGACCTAGGGGGTGTTCATTTGTGGTTTGGTTCGTTCAGTTTGATGGGTTTGCAAGCTCAAACCTTTGTAGTTGGGTTGATATTGGGTTGGGTCAAAGGTGGGGTTGGCATGATGGAAGTGGGAGAAGAGATAAGGGAGGTAATCATGGACTGAGCACAACAGGGAGAGGTAGAGGAAGAGAAAGCAGAAGGCATTATTGTCATGCTGGTGTACTACGCACAAGAGGGCGAGAATGCTCAAAGGTAATGTTGTTGTTGATTGCGTATGAGAGGGAGAGGTAGAGAAATAAAAACTTGGGCTACGAATGAGGTGCTGGCAATTGGGAAATGGGAGTGAAGGAGCTCGGAGGAGATGGGAGTGATGTTGGCGGATGCTGACAATGAGAATGAGGGAGGAAAGTTGAGGATTTTATGGTTAGTAGTTTTTTTTGAAGTGGGGCTTGGGCCATTGTATTCATTGGGCTTACGAAGATTTGGGCTTAGGTGTGAGGGGCTGAGATGGTTGAGTTATATGAGTTTTTTAATTGATAGGTTCGATTTTATACTCGAATTTATGAAAGCCAAACTAAGCCAACCAATTATGGTCAATCTTTTAATTATTATTTTTTAAATGGTCCAAACCAACACCAAAACTAAACGGACCTTGGTTTAGTTCATGTTTTTTGATACGGTCAGGTTTGATTTTTACTCCTACAGTATCCTTTTTAAGAAATGATATATTGTTGTGTTGTATTTATTATTATTATTTTTGATCAACATACATAATATTGACAAAAAGCAGGAAGAGCAACCTAAGGGCCGGGGGATGAGGCCTCCTCCGCCCAAGGAAACTACTTACAAAATGCTGTACAATCAAGAATAATCAAAGAAAGAGGATAGTTACAAAAGAGTTTGCTAAAGCTAATGATCCACCAAGAAGCATTAAGCTGTACAAGAGACCAGAAATTTGATAAAGAAGTAGAGTTATCTTAAAAAATTCTCTTATTTATTTCCAGCCATATGCCCCACAAAAGGGCGCGAGAAGCAATCTTCCATAATTCTTTGGCCTTTCTCGCAAACTCTACCTGCCAAGAGCTTCAAACAACCACCCATCCACCTGCCTAGGGAGACAAATTTGGATACCAAAAATATTAAGAACCTCGCAACACTGTCTTGCAAATGAACCATGTAGAAAGATGTGGTAAATGGATTCTTCATTAGCCAAACAGCGGGAGCACACCGAGGGGCCTGAAGCAGTAGAGGCAAACTTTCTTTGGAGCTTTTCATGAGTGTTAAGACTTCTATTAGCCAAACAGAGGGAGCACACCGAGGGGCCTAAAGCAGTAAAGGCAAACTTTCTTTGGAGCTTTTCACGAGTGTTAAGACTTCTAGTTGCCAAAGACCAAGGAAATTTTTTTACCTTTTTAGGAATCTTGAAGTTCCAAATCAACTTAGACAAAGGGGCTTTTAGACAAGGTCTAGTGACCACCAGGTTCCTGAAAGCAGATTTCAAGGAGAAAAAACCCAAGGAATCTAAAGCCCAGCAAACTAGGGGTGAGCAAACCAAACTGAAAAACTGAGCCGACCGATCGAAACCGACCGAGCAGACATCGGTCGGTCGGTTTTAAGGATTAATCGATCGGTGGTCGGTTTTTCATATAGAAAAACCGACAGTCGGTCGGTAGAAAAGTTCAGAAAAAAAATTGTTTTATATTAAAACCACCCTCTTCTCATAGGTAATTATAACCTATATAATAAGTAATGACTACCTATTTTTAAAAACACTTTTTAATTATTTTTTTATGTTATTTTATATCATTTTCCCCTTTTTTTCGTACAAACACTTCCCTCCCTCTTTCTCCATTTTCTCTTTTCCTACACTCTCTCTTTCTCTCCTCTCATCTCTTCTCCCTTTCTCAGAGGATTTTTTTCCGTTGCTTGTCGAAGCCAGCACCACCACCAACAGACCACCATCTTCTCCTTACTCCATCTCCCTTCTCTTTTTTTCATATTTGTCCTTCTTTCTTTCTCCTCTTCTCTCTATTTTTTTATCCACACTTTCTTCGCTGCCTTCAAGAGCCCCTGTCGCCATGGATCATCCTTTTCTCAGCAGCTCCAAACGACCCAAAACTGACTTGTTCGATCGATCGGTTCCATGACCACTTTGAAAATCGACGACTACCGACCGATCAAAACCGACTTGTCGGTGATCGGCACCGGTTTGAGCCCAAAACCGACACCGCCCGACCGATGCTCACCCCTAAAGCAAACTGCATCTTCTCCTTGACCCAATCGAAAGCCATCAAGCATTTCAACTAGTAGAAGCCAAGCCTACAACTCTCTATCAAAAAGACCTCGTCTGAAGCCTAAATCCCAAGTTCCTTGATCATTATTCCAACATTCTTCTACGTAGCCTTCTGTATTATAAATTTCTGGAAAAGCAGATTGAAGCGTCACCACCCTTAACGATTGATCATGCCAAAAATTGATTCTCTGCCCATTTCCAGCTTTGAATCTCATAAAAGAGTAAAAAAAAGGAGCCATATTCGCAATGTCAAACCAAGGCTGCTTATTAGGACTACCCTTAAGCTGAGAGGCTTTCCAACCCCCCAGATTATCTTCTTCATAAATACTAGCAATAACTTCTCTCCACATAGCGTTTTTTTCCGTAGCAAAACGCCAGCACCACTTTGTGAGGAGAGCCAAATTTCTTTGTTTAAGAGACCTGATCCCCAAACCACCAATGATGATTTATTTTATTTCATATCAAAACTAAATTTCTTTGTTTAAGAGACCCGATCCCCAAATTTCCTTGTGTCGTATTTATTTTATTTTTAGTTATTGTACTTTTTTCATCTTGTGCCAATTGGATTTCCTTTTTGTAAGCATCCCTTGGCCTAGGTAATGTCTTATCTAGCTTATCGAATTCTCCATTTAGTTTTGTTATGAAAAGAAACAGTAGAAAAGGTTACTAGACCTAAGAAAATGGTCAATTTTAAGTTGTGGTTTAGTGGGAGGGCTCTTGAACTCATTGCCAATGATTTTGCATGACGTGGCAACAAGTGACAAAAGCGTTGGCTAGTGGGATAAAATAACGCACGACAGGCAATAAAAATCCAATTTAAAATATTTTTGCTTGCCTGCCTCCTCAAAATTTTGGCCCATCTGTCTTTAGTTTTCTAGTTAGCTTACACTCGTGTCTTTTTGTGCCAAATCATCATTTGTTGGTTCAATCTGAGTGCCGTGTCAAAGTCAACATATAAGTAGCGATGTTAACCGTATGAACTTATCAGAATCAAAATTAAGAGTTCAAGAACGTAATTGGAATTAGTAGTTAGAATTTCGTCCTTATAGTCTGATAAAACCTCATAAATAGTCTCTATGATTTGATAAAACCAGTGACTATTTATGAGGGGTTTATCAAACCATAGGGACGAATTCTAACTTTTAAAACCATAGGGACTAAATTCTAACTTTCTCCAAACCATAGGGACCAAATTTGTAATTTAACTAAAATGAAAGTTTCACAATAAATTATCATGTTGGTTTATTAACTTTATTTATCATATTTTATATTTCAATTTTCTATATTACATTAGTATATGTATTTTAAATTATAATCAGCACAATGCTTTTTACAAATTGTGATTGTATTTGCTTCTTATCCTTCTCTTTGGTTTTTGCAGATCAACCTGGGAATGAAGTGCATGTTGGGCAACTCCTTCAGTGTGTTGTTAGAAGCATTGATAAAGCTCGTAAAGTAGTTTATTTGAGTTCTGATCAAGATATTGTGTCCAGCAGTGTGGTAATATCCATGTGATATACCTTCTTCATTTGCTATGCTACTTTTTTTTTTGGTTTTCTTTCTCTCTGCGATTTTCCCTTCCATCAATGGTTATCAATATCATGACTCATCATTATTATTGTTTTAATTCATAAATGTTACAGGCGAAGGATCTAAAAGGTATTTCAATTGACCTTCTCATCCCTGGCATGATGATTAGCGCACGTGTACAATCAACCCTTGAAAATGGGATATTGCTATCCTTTCTGACTTATTTTAATGGAACTGTGAGTTATTATCTATCTACAACATATCAACCATTATTCTTTTGGCCAACTTGAGTATAGCTTAGTGGTTAGGCACCTATGCCTTCCCTAAGGTTGAATGTTCAATATCCCACCCCCATATTGAACTTAAAAAAGACTATTCTTCTTCTTCTGCTTCATTTTTTATGTTCCCGATTATTTATTGCTTTGTTTGACATGCTTCTGTTATCAATTGCTTTTTTTCAGGTCGATATGTTTCATTTGCAAAGTAGTTTTCATTCTTCAAATTGGAAATCTTATTACAGCCAGAACATGAAGGTATAAAGTGAAATTATTCGCTAATTTATTTAATTTGTTATTACATTCTATTTCACAAATCTTTACCATGATGCCAAACTCGTGTCACATCTTGGATTTTCTCTAATTTGTTGCTATAGGTTCAGTACTTCAATTAGAAGGGGCCATAGGGTATCTACTATTTTCCCAAAAATCAATTTTTTAAGTACGTTACTCACTCACCTATGTTTCAATGGGTTCAAACTCCTTAATACAAGCTAATTGGGATGTAAAATATTGCATGGCTTTTCCAACCAAACATTTGTCTGCCAAGTGCCATCTCAGTTTTTTAAGCAATGGGATAGTGGTCTTCTGTGCTTTATAGGTGACTTGTGAATGGTTGTGCAGAGTATTACTTTCCTGGCTTCTCTTACAGAACATTGAATTAAGCACGGTGCATTTTGGTCTTTTACTTAGCAATAGCTTACTGTTGGTTAGGTGGTGAAAACAGTTAGTATGTTGATTGAAGCTAATGGTCAGAATGCAGTCAAATTGTATGAGTCAGCTTTCTAAAAACAATTCAGTCAACAATCCAAAAGTTTCTGTTGCAGTGTCTTGTTATCAGGTTAATTGGCCTGGTGTTAACTATAAGCATTAGTCTCTGTTTCTTATATAAATTGATAACTAAAATTGGTAATCCGGAGGATTTTGGATGAAAAGAGATAATAAAAGTTTCTCCAAGAACGACCATTCTTCTCCTTACACGCCACAAGCTTTGTGAATATCAAATAGTTTGTTTCTTATTAAAAAAAAATCAAATACTTTGTAGGATTTTTTTCCTTCTGGTTCAATATGTTTTCCCCTCTCTTCAATGTATACTTTGGTACTTTTTTTGGTGATTATATTGTTGCCTCTGCCACTTAGTTAATTGTTTTTTTTTTTTTTTTTGTGTCCGCTGGTGAAGCACATTTCTAATTGATGATATGAGGGCCAATTATTTTTGTTTCCTAAACCCAATCAAATTAGTTCTTCCTTCCATTAAATTAATGAAATTGCATTTCCTTTTAAAAAAATTTCTTCCTTTGAGTTTTATTTATTGGATTTTGTTGTATATTAATATATATTTTTTCCTTATATAGGTTAATGCCCGGATATTATTTATTGATCCTTCGACAAGAGCTGTGGGGTTGACCCTGATTCCTCATCTCGTTCATAACAAGGCTGCACCTCCAGTAAGTTGCTTGTTTTAAAAATGTCTGAAGAATCAACAAGTGAATTAGTTAGAGCTAGAAGTTGACTGATATTAAATTATTGGTTAGGTTCAATGCGTCCTCTCATTGGGTGTTTATTCTTAAGGAGCTTGTTTTTAAAAATGTCTGAAGAATCCACAAGTGAATTAATTAGAGGCTTAGAGCTAGAAGTTGACTGATATTAAATTATTGGTTAGGTTCAATGCCTCCTCTCATTGAGAAATTTTTTTAATCGGAAGAGGTAAGTGAGGGGAAAGGTGCACATCTAGTGAGTTGGAAGGTGGTGGGTGGTAGTGAGTTAGGGGGTTAGAATTAGGGAATTTAAGGGCTCGTAACAAAGCCCTTTTGGCTAAGTGGCTTTGGCAGTTCTCTCTTGAGTCTACTGCCCTTTGGTACATGATTATAGCCAGCAAATACGGTCCTCATCCTTTTGAGTGGATGGCGGGTAAGGTCAAAGGCACTTATATAAATTTGGGGAAAGAGATATCCAATGAGCTCCCTTCTTTTTCTCACTTGATCCACTGTTCTGTGGGTGATGGAAATGAAACGTACTTTGGGAGGACAAGTGGGTGGAGGATAGACCCCCCACTTTTATATCATTTGACCTCTATGAGAAATCGCTCTGTAGCTGATGTCTTTGTTCTTTATGGGAGCTCTCATTCTTTATTGCTTGGTTTCCACCGCTCGTTGTCTGGTAGGGAAACGATGAATGTCATGGCTCTCTTATCATTGATAGGGGAGTTTGAGATTAAATCGGGAAGAAAGTATATTCGCCTTTGGAGCCCTAACCTTACTGTGGGCTTTTCTTGTAGTTCGTTCTTTCGCTGCTTGTTAAACCCTTCTCCCTCTAGTGAGTATGTCTTCTCATATATGTGGAAGGTGAAAATTCCAAATAAGGTTAAATTCTTTGCTTGGCAGACTATCTGCGGAAGAGTGAACACGTTGGATCGGCTTTTGAGGAAGTTGCCCTATTTGATAGGGTCATTTTGTTGCATTCTTTGTCAGAGGGCGAAGGAAGACTTGGATCATATCCTTTGGAGTTGTGATTTCGCATAGTTTGTTTGGAGTTACTACGTTGACGCGTTTGGCTTTCAGGTTGCCCGACATAGAGATGATCGAGGAGTTCCTTTTCCATCTGCCCTTTCGTGAGAAGGGGAAGTTTTTGTGGCAAGCTGGGGTTTGTGCGATGTTGTGGGGAGAAAGGAATGATAGAGCCTTTACAAGAGTGGAGGGGGCCCTTGTGATATATGGACCCTCATTAGGTTCTATGTTTGTCTTTGGGTGTCGGTGACAAAGTATTTTTGTAATTATCATTAGGTTTCACTTTACTTGATTGAAGTCCCTTTCGAGTGGGACTCCCTTTTGTGGGCTTTTTTTTTTATGCCCTTGTATTTTTTCATTTCTTTTCTTAATGAAACTTTGGATAATTCATCAAATTTTTTTCTTGTCTCTCTCTCTCTGACTAGAGGATTTTTCATCTTCTATTCTTGTAAAGAATTTCATATTCAATGTATTCTTTGTCAATTTGCTCCCCCATTTCTTGATGTTACACTCTCTTTAGAAACTTTTTTAATTATTCTTCTTTTGATATTCAAGTTTAGTGGAAAGTTTCTTGTAACTTCGCTTTGCTAATTGTGACATATTCTGGTCCTCCGTTGTAACCTTCTTTTCATTCAATCTTCCACCCAACAAATTCTTTTTGTTTTCAAAAGAAAAATCCTACACTTTCAACAGACTAGTGTCTAAGTGTTCTAATCAATTTTAGTAGTTGTCAACATAAATGTCTATTGTACTAAAATTTTTTCTATTGTATACATTTTATTGATCAACTTAGATTGGAGACCTTTTGTTTGATTCCTCCTTTTTGGCTTTGGGGGACCCCTCATTTCTAAGACCTTTAGGTTGTTCACCTTCTTTTGTTCATATATTTATTCCTTTGTTTCAGGTCCAAAAAAAAAAAAAGAATCCTATTGTATATCAGAAACTATGAAAATAGTGTCTTTGATTTAGTTAGACCATAGTTTTGTTAAAAATAATTAACATGATTCAAACAAATAGCATCAATCCGTCTCGTAAGTTTCTTTACTCTCCTTGTGCACTTTTCCATGCATGTGTAACGTCAGGTGGTTCATATCTTTAACCATGCAAAATGTTTCTATATTTCTCTATATATTTCCTTATCCTTCCAGATGCATTGTGTTTTTGGCCAAATACATTTACTGTTTGTTACTTACTACTGAAATTTGTGAATTTATTTTCTCTCATTTTCAATGTAGCATGTGAGAATTGGCGATATATATGATTCTGCAAAAGTTGTTAGGGTCGATAGAGGATCGGGCCTGCTTCTTGAAGTAACCTCTTCTCCAGAGTCAACACCAACATTCGTTAGTGTAAGTTTCTTTAGTTGCTTTTGGTGTGTATTACTATGAATGACTTCTAGTTAATCGGTTTATATTTACTGTAGGTATCTGATATGGCTGAAGAGGTCGTGAAAAAGATTGGAAAGAAGTTTAAAGAGGGTAGTCAAGTTCGTGTTCGTATTCTTGGCTTTAGACATTTGGAAGGACTTGCCATTGGGACTTTGAAGGTGTCGTCCCTGATTAACTTTATGAAAAATGAAGCATCATTAATGTGATAGTCATAAAGCACTAGGTTGTCAGCTTGAATTGTTTGATAAGATGCAACTTTATATTGGAAAAAGGTGCAAAAGAATGAGAAGATGATGAAACATGGTCAAGAGAATAAAATCAGTTAAGTTGTAGTTATAATGGGGGGGGGGGGGGGGGACAATTTACACCATGTGAGAGTTAAAAAGGTAGTGTGTTGCCCCTAAGGGGCGACCCCGTTGGTTAGGGCTTGGGGTCTTTTGGTCATACCGGCTTAGAGGTCTCATGTTCGAACCCTCAGGTGAGCTTAATAAATAAAAACCCTTGATGTCTCCCGGGTCCGGGCCTTTGGGTGGGCACGGGTACCCTCGGGTATAGGGGAGCAAAGCTCCAACTCCCGGTTATCAAAAAAAAAAAATGGTAGTGTGTTAAAACTATCAAAACATTCCTCTTTGTCCTTGAAGATCTGAACATTTCTTTCAGTCCATGTTATCCAGAAGAAAGCCCTAGAGAAGTTGAGCCAAAGAGTCGTTTTCTCATTCTTGATGGGGTGTCCCCTGAGAAAAAGGTAAAGAAGAGAAAAAATGTCTATAAGAAACCAACCTGAAAATGAAACAGCGAAACAAAAGTAGCCTCATAAAAAATGATGTTCAAATGAAGAGGGGTTCAATGAACTTACAAAAGCGAATCTTTATGTTTGGTAATAGAAACATTAAAGATGGCCTAATTTCACACTTTTAACCAAAAACCCCTCCTCCCTTGAAGACACTTTCTATTCCATAACAAAATCAAATGCAATAAAACTCTTCCTTTTTGTAGAAAGCTGTACACAACAAAACTTCCTACGTCTAATGATGACAACTCTGAAGAAGAGCACATAGGAAACAAGAAAGCCTTCAAATAATGTTTAGTTGTATATTCTATTCTGATATTGGATAATGGACAAAGCCATAAAAGATGGTCAACATCTTGGAAGCTTGTTTACACGAAAAACACCATTGAGGACCCATGGTGACATTGGTATTGATCCTACCAAGAGCCATAAGTCAAGCAAAAGATATCATTTCTTAAAAAATTTCAACTTCTAAAGTGTAGAAAATAGCAGGGGAGGAGTCCTGATTATGGGAGGACACCACCGAAAGGTAAAACAAGATTTGTAGGAGAAGGTTCCGGAGTCTAATGTCCAACTCTGAAACACAACATATTAGTCAATTCAAACTAAGTCAGTTCAAATATAAGTAAACTACTTGACCATATTCCAAATTAAAATAATATTTGTTTTGTTTTAAAAAAATTTCATTGCAGAACTTATTCGAGATATGGTTCTTAAACAAATCTTCGAGCAGTCCCAAGTTTCTTGTTTAACGAATTTTTAAGATTTCTTATAGGCTTCTGAATTAAAACCATTTAATCCATGAGCTTTATTAAAACCTAAACACGTGATTGCTTTCCATATTTTATTTCTCTCGGAAAAATTTCACACGCATCTTCTATCAGTCTCACTAATAGAATTTGTTTAAGAATATAGATACTCATAATCTAATACAGAGCTTAAGACAACCTCTTTTTCAGTTTCATCTCCCTTAACAAAATTTCAGTCATTATCATTAAGATTTTCTATCTTTCCTTCTTGTATTGTATTGTTGTCTTTTCACTCCCATGTGGAGTTTGTGTTTTTTGAGCCTTAGTCTCTTTGCATTACATCAAGGAAAAGTTTCGTTTCTGGTTAAAAAAACAAGATTCTTTTCTGCTTCTCCCAAATGATTAGAACTCTAGCCTCTTCAACAGTATGATCAAAGGATATTATAGTTGATATAATTTTATTCAAGGTTTTGCTTTATACTTTTGCATTATAAGAAGAATTATGGCATTTTTTTTCCCTCTATTCTTTTATTTTTTTTTCTTTGTTTAGTTCACAGGTGGCTACATTTATACTTGATGCTCCCATTTGATATGAGCTTATTTAATAATAGAACATGTTATGATTTTTGACAGGCCAGTGCCTTTGAAGGTCCAGTGTTTTCCTACTCAGATGTGAAGCCTGGGATGTTGATACGTGCTAAAGTTATAGTTGTTGATAACTTTGGGGCTATCGTGCAATTTCCTGGTGGTCTTAAGGCTCTGTGTCCTCTCAGCCATATGTCTGAATTTGAAATTGCTAAACCTCGAAAAAAATTCAAGGTCATTATTTTGAACTGTTCCATTCAATAAATAGTATAATCTAGCTCTTTGTTCCAATGCAATAAAATCTATTTTTTGTTACATTTGAAATGTTTCTTGGTTTTGAAACTTCAAAATCTGTTGCCATCTCAATATGTAGGTTGGAGCTGAATTAATTTTCCGTGTGCTTGGTTGCAAGTCAAAGAGAATAACTGTTACACACAAGAAGGCACTCGTATGTTCCTTTTAGTCCTATATTTCTTTTATCCTACCTGTTTTTATATGGGTCCTTGAATCATATAAAATGTAATTGCTCTTTTTGTTATTTATTATTTTGGCAGGGGTTTCAGATACATCATTTCAGTTACTTTGTTCTTTTTTAAATAATTTTTTCCCATGCTCATATATAGATATTATTACAATGAAGAATGAGATGATTTCATATTTTAACCAATAAATTTGTGTTTCCAACAAAGTAGTAAATTGTTATGCTATTTATGTAGGCTGAGTGTTTGTACCTTTTCCTGTGATCCCCCTGGCCAATGTACCATTTTGTTAGCTGCAATGATGTTTTTTGCATCTTAAATATGGTTTCTCTATATAAAATTTCCCCAAGTATTTATTATCTTTCAGTCTCAGTAGCATAGATACATGGCAAAACCACGGTTAATGAAGTTTACCAGGCATCTTGAGGGGAAAATTATATGGATTCTAAATCCATGTTCTTGTAATGTGGCTTAGTGTTATTGTTATCCTATGGATTGACCTTTTTTCTATCCAAGAAGTTAGAAGGTGTCTACAAAATTATAAGAAAATTGAAAAAAAGGGAGTGCTTAAATTTGTATTGCAATCACTTAGTTGGTGCCATGCACACGTTAGACTGTGAACAATCATCCCTTGTGAAATATGATTAAGTCTGATCTAGGCTATTATTGTACTTTACATGCTGTATAGTTAGTTACATTGATTATTCTTGTTATCAATCAATTAATTTATAGCTTATTAATTAGCTTCTATTGATTTACTCGATTGTAAAGTAGTTTACTGTATTAGTTAGAAACAACTATTTATTTTTCAGTCAATAAATATGTTCTATGACTTTTTATTCTCTTTGTAAAATACTCGATTGTAAAATACTCTTTGATCTTGTTATTTATTATGCTATTTCTTGGTGTAAATTGTCTAATCTCTTTACTTCCTATAGCTACACTTCCCTTTTAACCAATTGGGAGAGCCTTTTGTAATCACCATGGATGTTCTATCATTTTTATAAATTTCATACATCAATGAAATTGTTTCTTATCAAAAACAAAAAAAAATAAATTGAATAAGGATTGTTTTAGTATTCTTGTGGAGCTCCAACCTGTAGGCGTCATCATTGTACATGTTTAAGGGTCTTCTCTCCTCTCACTCTTTTTTTCACGTTTCTGATCATCATGAATTGCAAACCGTACTGTTATTCTCAGTTTACTTTTTCCACCAATAGAAATGTGAAAAAGAACACTTGGTAAACTTTCTTAATTTTGACAGTTTTAGTTTTAGCAATTCAAGAGAAATCATGAGGTTTGATTTTGTGCACGTGCACTAAAATCCTGCAATTATCCTTCATACTTTTTGATTAAATAATCTTAGACCATGTATTCTATTTGTTATGGTACTTTGCAATCTGCACTATCACATTAAGCTTTAATTATTATGTTCAACTCAATTTAGTTCCAACTACTTTGAAGTTAGGTTCTTACCTTCAGGATTGTCATAACTTGCATGTCCATATCTATTTAGTTATTCTGATATATGCATGCCATTTTACAGGTAAAATCAAAATTGGAGGTTCTTAGTTCATATTCTGATGCTACTGCAGGATTAGTGACTCATGGCTGGATAACGAAGATTGAAAAACATGGTTGCTTTGTCAGGTTTTACAATGGTGTTCAAGGTTTTGCTCCTAGGCAAGTTGGCTGCTGCATCCATATAGCTTTTAAACTTGTTATCGTTCTGTGTTTGACCTAGCTATAATTTGCTTGTTCTGGAGATTTGCTTATTGCAATAACAAATACCGTCATTCCATTTTTGGCTGTGTATAAGCCATTACACATCTTACAAATAATATTTTGACTTCAGATGTGGCTATTTTGAACTTTACCTTGTTTTTTTTAACAAGAGATGAAACTTTTCATTGAAATAATGAAAAGAGACTAATGCTCAAAGATACAAACTCCAACTAGGGAGTGAACAAAAGAAATAACAAAACATAAGCAAACCAATCTACAAAACAAAACAAGTTGAAAGCCAAACTACAAATCAAAGATCAAAACCAGAACTATGAAGGATATAAAATTGCACTCCAGTTGAGATAAATATCTTGAATAGAGAAACCAGCAAGAGGCTTTGATAGAGAACTCCAAGAAGAGGCCTTAAGACGGGAAGCTTCAAATCTTTCAGACCACTGAAGTTGCTTGTTGTGAAAAGCTCTTTGATTTCTTTCCATCCATTACTTAGAAATAATAGCCTTCACCGTGTTTATCCAAATAAATGAGTTGATTATCTCTCGGAAGTGGAATGATTTCATTCAATTGGATATCACAAGCACTGAATCTTCATCAGAATCTATTAAACCAGGGGATGATAATTCTGGCCTTTCGGGTTGATTTGAAGAAGGAATAATGACACCTTTAACCAAAGTATTTCTAGAATCACAAGGAACGATTAATGTCTGACTACAAGGAATGGAAGAAAATGCCTTTGGATCTTCACTAACAACCAAACGAAGTCCAGGAGAAAAGGATCCCAAGAGTCGTGAACATCCTTCTTCAACAGCATCTACCCCCAATTTGAATGCAGCAAATGAATCGACTCTTCTTCAAATCTTGGAAATGCTCTTCCAAGGACTATGGAAACTAGATTCATCACTCGTGTGCCTGTTATTGCTAGAACTCCCATGGATATTGTTCACCACTTTTCTCCAAAAAGAATGTGTTTCAACCATATACATCCAGCCCCATTTTGCTAACAAAGCTTCATTTTGATACTTCAAGTCTCCTAAACCGAGACCCCCATCAAATCTCCTAAACCGAGACCCCCATCCACTTGAGCCTTTAAGGTTAAGTTCCATCTTACTTTCAACCCACATGATGAGCATTCCCCCCTGATTTTCCAAAAGATTCCACCTGAACCCAATTGATTTCATTAGAGCTCCACATTGATTTAATAAATCTTTGATTAAAAGGATCCATCCTTTTTGTTTCTTGAAAGAGAACAACTTCTGGATTAATTTGCTGAAAAAAATTCTTCAATCTCGTTCTTTTAGAAGAATTGCCCAACCCTCTAGTATTCTAAGATAAAATCTTCATTGATAATACAAATTAACTACCAGCTTCAATCAAGGAATTTAATCCTATTTAAGAGAGACAGGGGAAGGAATTTCACGGAAAAGAATGCCACTGGCCTTGATTAGAGAAGAAAACTTGCAAGGAATTTCAGTCCTTCTTGTGGCACCTTCATCAATTTCCGAGGCTTGAAATAAAGCACCCAAAGAAAGATCTTGAGGTTCAACTACATCGGATTTCTTGGAGGACACTGCTGCGTCTGAAACTCAAGTTCTTCACTGAACTTTACCTCGTTCATCTTCTCTGTTCCTAATTTTCATTTGCCAACTTCCAAGATAGAAATTAAGTTACTCCCTTACTCTTATTGTTGTTTTCTCCGTTTGTTTTCTGTTTGTTCTTTTGATTGTAGCAGCTTCAATTAGAATGCACCTGCTTGAATTTATAATGAGGAATGAAAATTGCTAATGCTTTTAGTTTTCTCTACATTCTCGTGAAGCAAATTCATGTATACAGTTATTTTTCCGCTTCTTTATGCATCGGTTGCTCGTTATTGTATATCTAAACTTTTTCATTCTTATTCAGATTTGAACTCGGAATAGAACCTGGTTCTGATCCAAGTTCAACATATCATATCGGGCAAGTCATCAAATGTAGAATAACAAGCTCTACTCCTTCCTCCAAGCGTATTAGCCTTAGTTTTGCAATGAAGCCTGCAAGGTTTGATTCTATTTACCTCTTATTAAGATAGGTGTGGTCATTTCATTTCTGTGTATGGAACTATTGGATATAGAGCATAATAAATATGCCTTTGAAATTTTAGAAGCCAAGTAGGTAAATGAACAAATAAGTGCAAGAAGTGATCATGTACTGTTTACATCCTAATTGGAATGCTGGTTTCTATAAAGTTTCTGGTTTCTTACCAAAAAATAAAAGTAGGTAAGTGTAATATCCATCAAGGTGAAAAGAAAAAACCAGACTTCTTGTGAATGGGGAACTACTATGAAATGGGAAAAAAACAAAATAGATTGACACCAGTTGTTAGCCAACCTGGAAAAGCAAAAATTACTATTGCTTATGATTTTCTTCAATAGAAAAAATAAATGCAGAATTTGTTATTACATGCAATAGAAGTTCTGACCCTTGTCATTGTCATTGGAGAACTCAATTACAGGGTTTCTGAAGATGCAAAGGTTGAATTGGGTTGTATTGTTTCGGGTGTGGTTGATGAAATAACTCAGACCCATGTAACATTATATATTAATAGAACCAGTTACTCAAGGGGAAGGATATCCACTGAACATTTGTCAGATCATCAGGGTATATATTTACCTTTAATATGCATGAATGTTGTATTTACTTTTACCTTAACATGCATGAATGTGTATTTTTCCTTTTTTTGTGGATTTTATGTTTTGTTTAATTTCCTAATCAGTGACGCTTACTTACAGCGCATGCTGCTTTGATGAAGTCTGCGTTGAAGCCTGGATATCAATTTGATCAACTCCTTGTACTAGGTAATTTTATTATTTCACATGCTTTTGCAATTTCAAGTTTTAAGTTTCTTATTTTGAAAAGTTCAATATCTTCACATATGAATATTACTGGGGAAATATTTAGACATATTGTTAGGATATTTGTCATTAATGAGCCATGAGTTGGTTAGTTATGGGAACTTATTGGCAATTGGATAGTTATAGGTAAGGCTTTAAATGCTGATGTTGACAAAAATGTTGAGGCCACAATTTTATGGAAATATCGATAAAATGTTGATGTTGATAGATATTTGTGGAAGAATTATAAAAAGAAAAATTCATAAAAAATATTTAAATTAACAAATAAGCATTTCAATTTTCACCCTTTTTAAATGGTTAAAGTTTCTTATTATTAATTATATATCCACATTATAGATATTTTGTTATGCTTGGTTGATTTTTCTTTGATATAATGGAAATGTCGATTCATCCCTTATGTCGAAGTTGAACCCACAGACATGTGGAAATGTCAATGGAAGTGTCGTCTTTGGAGGTTATGGGTAGTTGAGTAGTTATGGGAAGTTCTGCTTTGTGTTTTATAATAAATAACTGTGTAAGGAAAGACAGAAATTGGTATGGATTTATTTTGGAGCTAGAATGGAGAGTTTCTAACTTCTCAAATGTTGGACAGTGGGACAATGTTAGATCTCTGGGATGTTTGACTAGGTTGTAATATTCTCTTATATGCTATAAAATTAGGAAGTTGTAATGGGTGGCAAACCTGGTTTCCATATTTGTAAATTTGTTACAAGAAAAAATAATTTTGTAATATTCTCTTATATGCTATAAAATTAGGAAGTTGTAATGGGTGGCAAACCTGGTTTCCATATTTGTAAATTTGTTACAAGAAAAAATAATTTACAAATATGACAATTTTTTTCATCATATATCAATGCACACCATTTATGTATTTAGATATCGAACCTACTTCAAAGTATTAAATATTTAAAATGTGGCAAAATACAAACTCATATTTTAAAGACAAGAACTGACATGTCCCCAGTGGTCGTGTCCTACTTTTTTAGGAATTGATGTATCTGTGTCATGTGTTCATGTTTGTGCTTCTTAGCATATTATTTTCATCATGTGCATAAATGCATGCATTGCAACGATCAATAATTTATGTTCTTAATCACTTCCTAAAATATTCTCAGTAAAGTGAATGGAGAATCTGAAATGCTTCATTAGGTTGGTTCATTAGGTTGGTTCTGATTCGTTTTATTTTATGAGAAGGTGGATGGTACTTGCTCCTGGATTTTATCAATATTTCTGAACTTTTTGAAATTTCATTCGGACTATACCATTTTCTTTTGTTTTCTTTCTGCTCAATACAATTGCACTTTTTTTTTTTTTAATGGTAGCTTTTTTATCTTTTAATTCAATCATGATTTGGAAGTTATGCTTTGCTCTTCTCCCACTATTTTCAGATATTGAGGGCGGAAGTTTACTTCTCTCTGCAAAACAATCTCTAATCAATTTGGCTCATCAGCTTCCATCTGATCCGAGTCAAGTAAATCAATATTCTGTTATCCATGTAAGTGGCTAATACATGCAAGCATGTCAAACATCAACGTAGTGTCAATGTGATTGCTCTTGCTCTGAACTTCAACTGATTCCATCAATCTGTTTTCTCCGCCAGGGATTCATTTGTAACATAATAGAAACAGGTTGTTTTGTTCGCTTTCTAGGACGTTTAACTGGCTTTTCTCCACGAAATAAGGTAATAATTTGGATATTGACTTAGAAGATTCTTTTCCAGTATTATTCGAATTGTATTAATCCCAAATTTTAATCTATACATTCTTATGTTTCAGGCTACGGAAGATCAAAAATTGGATCTACATGAAGCATTTTACATTGGGCAATCTGTTCGGAGTAATGTAGTTGATGTCGGTGTCCTAGTTTTAGGCAGAGTACTCACACTTGTGGAATAGAAAGATATTTAGCTATAACCTGATATGTATTTGCTTTTGATATTTCAGGTTAGTGGTGAAACAGGTAGAATTACACTTTCTTTGAAGCAGTCAACTTGCTTTTCAAACGATGCTTCCTTTATACAGGAATACTTTTTGACAGAAGAGAAGGTACGTGTGAGGGGTAGGGGGGGGGGTGGGGGGGACAATGGTGTTTTATGTTGTTGACAAATTACTATTATCTATTGTGATAGGAGTAAAATGTTAATAATGATGGAAAAGTTGAACCCTCAAACTTAAGGGTTAATAATAGAAATATCCATGAAATATGGATGCCGAGAAATATTCCTAGAAAAGTCATGAAAATTTAAATCGATTAGTAATAGGTTAACACCTTTTAGGAAGGTATCGTACTTGTTGTGCACGTATGTTTTGCCAACATTTCTAATATTTCTTGATATTCTTGACTGGTATTCTTAAAAATGATATTTTTCCTTCAGATTGATGTAGAATGATTCAATTTATAGAAATGATGATGAAGATTACTCTATGACTATGATATTCTTGTTTTGTAGTTGGTGTAAAGAACTTGTAGATTATTTTTTAGCTTAATTTTTCACTGGTTTTTCTTTTGGTTTAGTTGTCCTTTCAGATCTTCATCCATGCAATTTGTTGTTACGTTTCTGCTTTTTTTTTTTTAACTTGTCTTAAATAGTGAACAAGTTACTTGGTTTGGTGTTGTTTCTTTGAGGGCTGTTTGATTTTCGTTTAGCCTGGCTGAGGGGTTGTAGCTCCATGATCGTGGAGTTCCTTTTTCTTCTATATCTGCGCTTATGCAAGAAAGGGGATTTTTTTGTGGTGGGCTGGGTTGTGTGCGGTTTTGTGGGGCCTTTGGGTGTGAGGAATAGTAAAATTTTTAGAGGGCCTTGTTAGGTTCCATGTTTCTCTTTGGACTTTGGTGGTTAAGTCTTTTTGTAACCTTTTGGGTCTTATTTTACTTGACCGGATGCCATTATGATAGCTTGGCTCCTTTTGTTTGAGGTTTATTTTTGTATGTTCTTGTATTCTTTTATTTATTTTCAATGAAAGCTCGGTTATTTGACACCAAAAAAAAAAGTGAACAAGTTACATGAAGTTGATCTTTCAAGGCCTTTCAAACCACTTATACTCTATTTGTACTATCCATATCAACTAATTTGCCAATACTTTTGAAAGCTTTGAATTCACCTGGTTTTATGCAGATTGCAAAGCTTCAATCATTGGATGAATCAAACTGGGCAGAAGAATTTGGAATTGGTAGTGTGGTTGAGGGAAAAGTTCAAGAGGTCAAGGATATTGGAGTTATTGTCAGCTTTGAGAAGTATCATGATGTTTTTGGTTTTATTGCACTCCATGGATGTATGTTCTATTTCATTATTTTTATTATCTAGCTGATTTTGATAGACAACTGCTAGTAATTATTGTGTATAATCTGTGCAGTGAGTGGGTCCATAGTGGAAGCTGGTTCCACTATTCAGGCTGCGGTTCTTGATGTCTCCAAAACTGAACGGCTTATTGATTTATCCTTAAAACCTGAATTAGTTGACAAATGCAAGGGAAAAAGTTCTAGCAGGCCAACTACTAGGACGGTGAGGCCTAATATTCTCAGTTCTATTATATATATATATATTTTCTCTTTCTATATTGCTTCTGACAAGAGAGCTGAAGCCGGACATGGCTTGTTTTGATTTTGATCTTTATTTATTTGCTGTTGTTGAGCCGTTCAAGTTTTAATATTCTTTCTGTTATTCACACACACATTCTTTGGTAACAGAAACGAAAGGCAGAAGCATTGAAGGACTTAGAGATTAATCAGACTGTGCACACTGTAGTGGAAGCTGTGAAGGAGAACTATGTGGCAAGTTTTTGATGTTATTGTTTAATCTTATTTTCCTCTTTCTTATTTTATATTTATGGAGGAAATGATATTTGCATGTTGTTTTACTCGTCTTCTGATCTCCATTTACCTCATTGTAGGTTCTTGCACTGCCAGAGTGTGGCTACACTATCGGTTATGCGTCAACATATGACTACAATACCCAAAGGCTTCATCAGAAGCAATTTACAATCGGACAAAGGTGAAAATAGCATTTTCTTACTTCAGCGTTTGGAGTGTTAGGAGTCATGTTTTCCTTTTCCTGGCACTTGGGTTTTACCATGGTCTAGTTATTGGGGTGTTATACTGGGCTAGTTACATTATTTGCATAACAAAGTCCATACTAGGTAACCTGGTGCTTGACTTCTTTACTTGTTCTTTTGGATTTCCTTTTTTGGCTGTCTTGAGCCTTGCACTTATATCTGTAAAATTTTACAAGTGGTTTACGCATGAAATCAATGCAGCGTTGTTGCCTCTGTTGTGGCTCTTCCATGTCCTTCAACAATTGGAAGGTTGCTACTGCTTCTAAAGTCAATTAGTGAGCCCATTGTTACACCTGGTTCAAAACGGTCAAAAAAGAACTCTTCATGTGAGGTGGGATCTTTGGTTCATGCTGAGGTAGGTGTTTTTCCTCCAATATTTATGTTTGGTTGAACCTTTGGGACCTCATTCTTAGTTTTCCAACAAGTAAAGCATGCGGCCAGATCACGGATTTTGTTCCAGATTTGTTTCAACGATGGAAATTGTATATAACAGAATTCTTATTTGATGCAATGGTTTCCAGATCACTGATGTCCAGCCCCTTGAAATGAGATTGAAATTTGGAGTCGGATTACGTGGACGAGTTCATGTAACTGAGGTAAGTTCGCAAATTTATTTTCCAGCCATATAAAGATATTTCTGACTCTGTATGCACAATCTCATGTCATTTGGTTATCAACAATCTTGACCTGTGTTGTGCACAGGTTAGTAATGAGCATGATGAAACTTCAGAAGCTCCATTTAGTAACTTCAGGGTTGGGCAAGCCATAGTTGCAAGGATTGTTGCAGAGGCTAATCATTCAGCTAACAAAAAGAAGGGCTACCTATGGGAGTTGTCTATAAAACCTGAAGTTCTTAAAGGTAAATCAAATAAATCTCTAATATTTTGTTAGACCTCCTATTTTGAAACATTATCAAAGGAGGGGTAGGAAGGACAAATCGCCTCTGACAAATTAGTTAGGATGGTTGTGCGCAGTGAAATGGATGGGAGGGGACCACGGCCAGGGGAGTATATGTGTTACGTTTTTCTTGTTTCTTTGCATGCTTTCTTTTAGAGAAGAAGTTCTAGCTTGGGGAGGAAGGGATAGTCCAGTCTCTTGTGTGGGCTGGGAGTTTTTTTTGTATTGCCTGAGGGCTTATTTTACTTCTGAATATCAATAGAATTGTAAGGGAAACCTTACAAATTGGTATCAGAGCAGTTCATCCTGGGTAGGTTGGGAAAAATGGCGCAGAAAAGACTCGACGAAAGGATCGATGGAGTAGATGAAGAACTGGGAGGGATTAAATCAGAAATCGCAAGCATCCAAGAAAGGGTATTGAGAATACCGAGAATCGAAGATACTCTGTTATCGTTGTCAAATTCGGTAGAAAGGTTGACAGTCCAGGGGGATGAGTTTAAGCGATCGTTCACGAGCCAGAGTAGTGAGATTAAGCGAGCCCTGGCAGCGTTATCTGCGGAGGTAGTGGGCACACGACTGCAGTCGACGGCGACCCAAGGGGAAGAGAGCTCGCGACAAAAGCAGGAGTGTATCGGTTTCGAGGTAATGTCTACTCCTAGTGCGGTTGTGGCTGATAAACCAGTGCCGGAGAAGATGGAAGAAACGACCAGTGACAGGAACAAGTTCAAGAAGGTGGAGATGCCCATTTTTGGGGGCGAAGACCCCGATTCCTGGTTATTTAGAGCAGACCGATACTTCCAGATCCATAAGCTCACAGATGCGGAAAAGCTTACCGTAGCGGTATTTAGCTTTGAGGGAGTAGCGTTGAATTGGTATCGAGGCAAGGAAGAACGAGAACCATTCAAAGATTGGGAAGACCTGAAGGGAAGGTTGTTGGAACGGTTTCGTCGATCGAAGAAAGGAAACGTCCTAGGTCAATTTTTGGCCGTGAAACAAGAGTCAACGGTGACGGAGTACTGTGAACTTTTCGAGTTATTGATGGCCCCTTTACCCCATCTGTCGAATGAAGTATTAGAGAATACCTTTTTGAATGGGCTCAGTCCGGTAGTTAAAGCTGAGGTGATGTGTTGGCAACCGGTCGGGCTTGCAAATATGATGAAGATTGCTTTGCTGGTTGAGGATCGGGAAGAGGCCCGTGGAGGAATGAGTAAGCCCATGTACTCGAGTGGGAAAAGCCCAAGTCCGAATCTAAAATCGGGCAATAGTGGGGGACGAGAAGCCACGAAGCCGCTAGATAACATACCCACGCGGACGATAACGTTGACGAGTCAACATGCAACGGCACCACGACGAGAGGGACCGATGAGAAGATTATCTGATGCTGAGTTTCAGGCTCGAAAGGAAAAGGGGTTATGTTTTCGGTGTGAAGAGCGGTATACGGTGGGTCATCGATGTAAAGCCAAAGAGCTACGGGCACTGGTCGTACAACCTAATGGGGAGGAATTTGAAATTGTAGAAGAAGGAAATCTAGCACCAGAAGAAGTCGAGATAGCCAACGAAGAGGAGGATGACGCTGCCGAGTTGTCGTTGAACTCGGTTGTAGGGTTTACGGCTCCGGGAACCATTAAGATGCGAGGTAGGATTGGTGAGCAGGAAGTGGTGGTTTTGATTGATTGTGGTGCTACCCACAATTTCATTGCCCAACAGTTGGTGGAGAAGTTGAAGCTTCCGTTGACTGACACGGCGAACTACGGGGTGATAATGGGCACATGCATAGCACTAAAAGGGAAAGGGGTGTGTAAAGGTGTTGCGATCAATCTGGGTGAGTTATCAGTTATCGAAAACTTTCTACCTCTCGACCTACAGGGGATTGACGTCATTTTAGGGATGCAATGGCTCCACACTCTTGGGGAAGCACGGGTGGACTGGACATCTTTGACAATCAAAATTGAAAGAGGAGATGAGCGTGTAATTACCCTAAGAGGAGATCCAAGTCTAACCAAGACAAAGGTATCGCTAAAACGAATGATGAAATCTTGGGAGGAGACTGACCAGGGTTTTCTGGTAGAATTTAAAGCTTTACAAGCTTCGGCAACGTTGAATTTAGCTGAAAGTTCGGTCGTTACGGGAGAACTACCTTCGCCGATTGTTCAGTTACTCTCAGAATATAGCGATATTTTCGAAATGCCGGATGGAGTACCTCCAAAGAGGGATATCGATCATAGAATCCATTTGCAAGAAGGCACGCAACCAATCAATGTTCGTCCTTATCGGTACCCACATGTACAAAAAGCTGAGATTGAAAAACTAGTAGAGGAAATGCTCAGGGTGGGGGTGATAAGACCAAGTGTGAGCCCTTTCTCGAGTCCAGTGCTGTTAGTGAAAAAGAAGACGGGAGGATGGGGGTTTTGTGTCGACTATCGCGCTTTAAATAATGTAACAGTTCCAAACAAATTCCCAATTCCAGTCGTTGAAGAACTACTAGATGAACTAAATGGCTCCAACATATATTCCAAAATTGACTTGAAATCTGGATATCACCAGATCAGGGTCCACGACCAAGATGTGGAGAAGACAGCTTTCAGAACACATGAGGGCCACTACGAATTCCTTGTTATGCCGTTCGGCCACACAAATGCTCCATCCTCGTTCCAAGCCCTGATGAACAGGATCTTTCGACCATTCCTACGTAAGTTCATCTTAGTTTTCTTTGATGATATATTGATCTACAACGCTAACTATGATGATCATTTACGCCATTTGGAGATGGTCTTTGACATCCTGAGGCAAAATCAGCTATATGCCAACCGAGCGAAGTGCCAATTTGCTCAAGAGAGAATCGAGTACTTGGGGCATTGGATTTCAGCAGTCGGAGTCGAAGCTGATTCAGAGAAAGTCAGAGCCATGATAGAATGGCCGATACCTCACAATATCAAGGAACTTCGAGGTTTTTTGGGCCTCACAGGATACTATAGGCGGTTTGTAAGGAATTATGGTGAAATCGCAACACCTCTCTCCCAATTACTTAAAAAAGGAGCGTTTCAATGGACTGATGAAGCAACGGCAGCCTTTGAAAAGTTGAAGGAGGCTATGGTAACATTACCTGTGCTTGCCTTGCCAGATTTTAACCAACCTTTTGTAGTGGAGACCGATGCTTCAGGCACGGGTTTGGGTGCTGTTTTATCCCAAAAGAAGCGTCCTATCGCTTTTTTCAGTCACACTTTATCCAACCGGGATCAAGCTAAATCAATCTATGAAAGGGAATTGATGGCTATTGTGTTGGCAGTCCAACGTTGGCGGCCTTATCTACTGGGGCAAAAGTTTATTGTGCAGACCGATCAGTGTGCTCTTCGATTTCTATTAGGGCAGCGGGTAGTGCAACCTCAGTATCAACGATGGGTTTCCAAATTATTGGGCTACGATTTTGAAGTAAGATACAGACCGGGATAGGAGAATAAGGGGGCAGATGCTTTGTCTCGATTACCACAAGTGGCCTCACTCGCACTACTGTCTGTCCCATGTATTTTGGATGTGGAAGTTGTCAAAACAGAGGTAGAAGATGATCCCAAACTCAGTAGAATTATTCAACAATTAAGGGAAGACGAAGATAGTGTGCCTCGATTCTCTTTGTCTCAAGGGCGATTGCTGTACAAGGGAAGGTTAGTGCTTTCAAAAACCTCCTCATTGATTCCTACGATTCTTCATACTTTTCATGACTCTGTTTTGGGGGGACACTCGGGTTTTTTGCGCACTTATAAACGGTTGACTGGCGAATTGTATTGGGAAGGAATGAAGGCAACTACTAAGAAATATGTAGAAGAGTGTTTGATTTGCTAGAAAAACAAGTCCTTGGCAGTGTCACCGGCTGGACTTCTAGTGCCTTTAGACATTCCGATGAGAGTGTGGGAAGATATCTCAATGGATTTCATTGAGGGACTGTCGAAATCAGCAGGATTTAATGTGATATTGGTGGTGGTTGATCGTTTGAGCAAGGCTGCGCACTTCATTGCTTTGAAACATCCTTACACAGCAAAGGCAGTAGCGGATATTTTCATTAAAGATGTGGTGCGATTACATGGCTATCCCCGTTCAATTGTCTCGCATCGCGATAAAGTTTTCATTAGCCATTTTTGGACAGAATTATTCCGCATTCAAGGTACGAAACTTTGTCGTAGTACGTCTTATCATCCCCAATCTGACGGACAAACCGAAATTGTGAACAAATGTTTGGAAACCTATCTAAGGTGTTTTTGTGGAGATCGTCCAAGACAGTGGTCGACATGGTTGAGTTGGGCTGAATTTTGGTACAATACCACATTTCATATTTCGATTGGGATAACTCCTTTCCAGGCAGTGTATGGACGCCCTCCACCTCCCTTATTTTCGTATGGAGAGTTAAAGACTTCAAATGCCACACTTGACCAACAATTGCAGGATAGAGACGCGGCATTGGAAGTATTGAAGGCACACCTAATAGCTGCGCAAAATCGAATGAAAAAATTTGCTGATCGCAAACGGACTGACCTGAATTTTGAGGAAGGAGAGTGGGTATTTCTGAAATTAAGACCATACAGACAAGCGTCTTTAGCCAAGAGGCGGAACGAGAAACTATCACCAAAATTTTTTGGCCCATATTGCATAGAGAAGAAGATTGGACCAGCAGCTTATAAATTACAATTGCCAAAAGACACCTCGATTCATCCCGTTTTCCATGTTTCGCAATTACGAAAAGCTTTGGGAGCCCATCATGAAACACAAATAAGCCCTCCGTTGCTCAATGAAGATTTTGAGTGGGTGGTTGAGCCCCAAGAGGTGTTTGCTACCCGAATGAATGAGCAGACCAAGGAAGAAGAAGCATTGATTGGTTGGAAAGGATTACCCGAGTATGAAGCAACATGGGAACCCGTGAGTGACATGAAGAAGCAGTTTCCAGCTTTCAACCTTGAGGACAAGGTTCTCATGCCGCTCGAGAGTGATGTTAGACCTCCTAGTTTGAAACATTATCAAAGGAGGGGTAGGAAGGACAAATCGACTCTGGCAAATTAGTTAGGATGGTTGTGCGCAGTGAAATGGGAGGGGACCACGGCCAGGGGAGTATATGTGTTACGTTTTTCTTGTTTCTTTGCATGCTTTCTTTTAGAGAAGAAGTTCTAGCTTGGGGAGGAAGGGATAGTCCAGTCTCTTGTGTGGGCTGGGAGTTTTTTTTGTATTGCCTGAGGGCTTATTTTACTTCTGAATATCAATAGAATTGTAAGGGAAACCTTACATATTTCTTTGATAAAATATTTTTGGGAAAGATTTTTTTTAAACTCTACTTCAAGTGCAGGGAGTCAAGTTCAACCATAAACTTTCAATTCCATCAAATAGAACCCTAAATTTGAATAGTTTGTGCATTTCTTGGTTGGATGATGCTATTTTTTGGTTACTAGATCTTCTGGTTGTGTTAGATATTTCTTTAGCAAGATTTGGACATTTTATTGCTGTGTTTGAGTGCTTTATTTATTTTATTTTATTATTGGTAAGAAACAGATATTTCATTGATGAAAGGGGGAACACCCAATAACTGGATTACAAAAAGGCCTTCTAGTTTGTCAAGAGGTTGTTTAAATTATGATTTGTGAACCAGGAATAAATACATTTACACCACCCAAGAACTGGATTAAAAAAGGCCTTCTGGTTTGTCAAGAGGTTGTTTACACTATGATTTGTGAACCAGGAATAAATAAATTTACATCACCCAAGAATTGGATAAAAGGCCTTCTGGTTTGTCACCCACTGGTTGTTTAAGCTATGAATCTACTGAAGGGGAGAGATTTGATTTTGTGTCTAAGATCGAGTACTTTTGTGGTTGAGTTTTAGTGTTTTGTGGCTTGATTTTGAGTGTTTTTTTTTGTTGAATATTGGTTGGTTTATGGACAACTTCCTAAATTAGTTTTGAGAAAATATTAATTTCACCCCTCGTAGTTTATGGTTCAATTTAATGAGGGTTGAAGGTCCATATTTGCTCAGTATATTTAGGGTCCATTTTAATGAGATTGGAAGAATCTAATGATATATATTGACCCCAACAATTTGAATTGTACGTGTCATATAACCTCAGAAGCAGCTAAAGATATATTCTAAAAAAATTGGTACTGCTCTCCAGTCATATACCCTATACTGTGGCAAAGAAACCAATTGTCACAGGGCCTTCCCTTTGTTAATTGAAGGAACTCTTTCCAACATCAAATTTACAGAAGTCCTCTCATAGGTCAACTTTATTATTAAATCCCTCACCCTTGACATTACATCAAAAGGTTCTAATAATTGTTCCTGTCTATGCAAAAGTTTTTTCTTTTTTAACAAGATTCTCATTGAAATAATGAAAAGAAACATAAATGTTAAAAGGAAACAATCTCTCAAAGGGAGTGAAAGAAAAGTACAAAAGTACACTTATACAAGAATCCCCGTGAAAAAATAAACGCATCCCAATTCATATAAATATCATTAGGGGAATAATGAGCAAACAAGGTAGAAAGAGAACAACAATGAGAGGGTTTGAAAATAGGGATGACGAATCTTTCCAACCAAACTTTAGACTTGTCTTCAAAGATCCTTTGCTTCCTCTCAAACCAAAGCTCTGAACTTAAAGCCTTGACAGCATTAACCCAAAGAAGATGACCATCGATTTGATGTAATAGTTGTAGGGTGTTTTGACTTGCATCTTTATTGAACACCCATCGAATCTTAAAATCTTGAAAAGAGAAGGCCAGCAGCAAAAGGGAAAGAGAGAAAAAAAGGTTGAAATTGGTTTCACCATTGCCCACACATAATGAAGGTTGAAGAAAAAGAAAGAAAGCTTGTTTGAGGACTTCAGGAGTATTTAATCCTGAATGAAGCAAAATCCAGATGAGAACGTTAACTTTCTTTGAACTTTTTGACTTCCAGATAGCCGAAAACATTGCTCTATTGAGAGGAGAGGAGGAAGACATATATACGTGTAGATAAAGAACTGACTGAAATTTACCCGGGTCTAAAATCCAGACTTCAGCGTCCTCCTTTGCTGATAAAAAAACCAATGCCAAGCTAGTCAATAATAAACCAAAGTCTTCAAGTTCATTTTCCTTCAAATTTCTTCTAGTAATAATTTTCCAGTTTTGAATTATTATCCATAAACTAGGTATAGCATCATTTGTAACCTTGGTTGGTGGTTAAAAGACAAGGCTAAGGTGCTATGGATCAATGCTTCGAAGGCTATATTGTGGCTGATTTGGAAGGAAAGAAACTCTAGAGAACATTTTCAAATGGATATATTCACTGTTTCTCATGTACCTCTTCTTTATATTCACCGTCTCATGTACCACTTCTTTATTGAAGTCTAGTCCCCTTAGACAACATTTTCATTAAAATCCTTGAGCCATTTTTCAAATGGGAGAATTAAGCATGAGCCCTTGATCCATTTGATCAGACTAAATTGATCTGTGCATTCAGCTACTTCACAACTACCAATGCGAATTACTTGGATGCATGATACTGTATTGAATGTTGACATGGTGACACCTTGGCGTCAAGTCATTTGTTTGTTCAATTTGATATCGGTTTTCCCTTAAAGCCATTCTGAACCAATTGGCAAGTGCCTATCTTGTGACCTAAACATTACACATGGGCAACTATCTTCATTCCCTCTTTGCTCACTCTGTTCTGCTACTTCAACAAAGTAATAATTTTGATCTTATGAACTTTGCTTGTGGAACCAATTGGAGGTGTTTTTTGTAGCGTCCCTTAGCGCATGACCAATTTCCCCCTATATTTGTAATGTTTCATCTCATCAAATAAATGGTTGATGTTTCTCATAAAAACAATTTGGTTCCTTAACGTGGGACCAATTTCCCCCTATATTTGTAATATTTCATCTTATCAATGAAATGGTTGATGTTTCTCATAAATACATAGTGTGTTTGGGATGATTTTTTATAATAGTATCTTTAATTGAAGTGTTGAAGTGTTGATATAATTATATTATAGGCTTATAGGCTTTTGTTTGGAAGGGGGTTTCCTCTTCCCCTACCTTTAGGCGGTATTTTTTGGGCCTTTATGCATAATAGACATCTTTGTTTCTTAAAAAAAAAAGTGTTGATATAATTAAATTTACCATAACCCGTCAACTTAAGCTTTTGGGTTGATTGGTGATTTAATATGGTATTAGAGCAAGAGGTTCTGTGTTCGAACCCTTGTAATGTCATTTCTTCCCCAATTAATATTGATTTCCACTTGTTGGGCCTTTCACAAATGTTCAAGCTCACAATTGAGGGGGAATGTTAAAGTGTTGATATAATTAAATTTACCATAACCCATCAACTTAAGCTTTTGGGTTGATTGGTGATTTAACATGAAGTTTATTAGTACTTTGGGAAAGAACATTAATTGATTATCTTTAGTTGAAGTTTATAAGTACTATAGGAGCATTAATTTTCTTCTTAAATATGGTTTTTTTTTCTCAGGTTCCCAAATAATTTGGTTTATTTGTTTGTTGTCTCAGAAATTTATTTCCAGTCTTGGTTCTTTTCCTATTTTCAGCTTTTAATGTTTTATGCAAATGTGCATTTATTACCAGCATATACCTTATCATACTTGAGTAAAATTGACAACGAAGTTTCTAATTTGTGTGATATAAAACCAGATTTCGGCGGTGTGGGAGGTGAGATTACAAATGAAGATTTGGGTTTTTCAGTTGGACAACGAATCACTGCTTATGTAAGCAATGTAAATGGTGAGTGGGCCTGGTTAGCTGTTACCCGTCAAGTGACTGCCCAGTTATTTATTCTTGATAGTTCTTGTGAGCCTAGTGAGCTTCAAGAGTTCTCCAAGCGCTTCTATGTTGGAAGGGCTATTTCTGGATACATATCTAACATTAATGGTGAGAAAAAAATTCTACGGTTGGTTTTGCGTCATTTATCTACTACCTCAACGGGAAAAAGTGATCAAGAAAATTTGAAGATTAGTAATTTGCAGACTGACCTTAGTAAGAAAGCCACATGTCATTTCAATGAAGGGGACATTGTTGGGGGAAGAATATCAAAAATATTTCCAGGTGTTGGTGGACTGCTTGTGCAAATTGGTCCTCATATGTTTGGCAGGGTCCATTATGCAGAACTTACAGACAGTTTGGTGCCTGATCCGTTGTCTGGATATAATGAAGGACAATTTGTCAAGTGCAAGGTTATAGAAATTAGCCACTCAGTTAAAGGTACAACGCACATTGATTTGTCACTGCGGTCTTCAGCTGGCATCCTCTGTCAGAACAATGTAGAACACAGTAACCATGAGTAAGACCTTTTGGTTTAGTTATTTGGATTACCTCTTTTGTGTTGACAACAGAATTATACAATTCTTATCTTGCAATTGGATACGGCATAAATACATATCTCCATTAGATTTTTGATAAAGCATCTCTGGTGATTTGTATCTACTTATTTAATTTGATTCAATGCTTACTGAATATGAATACCCTTTCATTTTTTTTATGAGAACTTCATTCCTGTATCTTTTTGTTTAACTTTTTTTAAGCATTTTCCTAGGGTCAATTGCATAACATTTATGGAAAAACTAACTTCATCAATGCTTTTCACTTTTGGCTTCGTTCCGGTTGGGTCATGATGAAATACAAGAAATGAGTGTAATTCGGAAACATGAACAAAAAAATGCACAATGATTTCTTGAATTAATACCAATACATGTATTATTTATACTTTCCTGGTTGTTGGTCATATTATTTAGTATCACTGAGCATTGATCGTGGGATTTTTTTTTGAATATTTTATCGTCTGAAATACTGAGGTAGTTTGTACGCAAAAATCGGAAGCTTGCAAAATGATTTGTTGAATTTACTCTGATATACGTGTTATTTCTACTTGTTTGTCATCTTGTTTATTACATGCATTTGTATTTAGTTCCATTCATCAGATGGCATGAAACATGACATTCTTTTGGATTTCTTTTCCTATTGAGGTAGTTTGATAACCAAAATGCCTTGGTTCCACCATTCATTTGTCCACACATGAACTATTTGGTTGGAATTCCAATTCAAACTAAAGCTTTCCTGGCTATGTAACGTTGTAGTTATTCTAAGAATATGGTCAGAATTTTTTCTTTTTATGAGAACAATATATCATACTCTAATTATTTTATATTCATGTATGTGGCAAGCATATTTTTTTTTGGTATTATCATTATACATCTACCTAGTTGCTTTAAAACCATACAAGATAAAGTTGTTTTTTGTTTTATACTGTTAAACTGTTATTATTACTCGATAATAGACATTCTTTCTCCCTGAGTTATACTCATATTACTTAATCTTTTTCCAGACACATTGCTTCCCAACGAGTGGAGAAGATAGAAGATATTCATCCTCATATGGAGGTTCAGGTATAATTTTTTGTAAATATTCTCAACATGAAGTTGTGTTTCTTTTTATATTTTTTGCATGTAATTCTGTTCACTGGTGATTCGGTACATTAAGTCTGGGGAATATATTTGCCCTGTATTTTATGGAAGGGTTTAAATATTTTTCCTACGCATGCTGTAGCTTTTTTCTTTCTTCTCCAGGTGTTGTGTTAGACTCTTCCTTTGGAAATGAGTAATGCTCTATTATGATATAGATTTAAATTTGGAAATAAGTAACATTTTGAAGAAAACATAGCAAGTGATAAAATTCTAGTGTTTAACCATAGTTATATCTATGAGTACCTGAAGAGAGTAGTTATAATAATTGATAAAAGTTGGGAGTGGTTATTATAATTGATACATCCATGTAAATTCATTTTCTTAGGTCACTACTGAAAAAGACGCTTATTTCTAGTTGAAGAACACAATCTAATCGAAAGAGAAAAAGGATGTAGATGGTATTCAATTTTGATATTAGAGTGAAGCTGTGGAATTTAGGGGTGAGATGCGTATGAGAACTGTATTTTGTAATTTTTATAGGAGGATTAGTAAAATTTCTTACCTCTTTTGTCTTTTCTTTTTGCGATGGGTAGGTCATGGTTACGAATTCCAATGAGTGTTTAGAGTTTGTGCTGGGCCTTCTTGTGTTTCTGAGTTTGGAGGTGGCACTTGATTAAGTTTAGAGTAGGTTCATTTTTAGGAATATTCTTCTTTCTCTTACAAGGTTGTGGGCCATAGCCATTCTTAATAATCGATTACAGATTACTTACAGTCCATTTGGATCGTGAATATTAAATATTTGAGAGTTAGAAACCTAGAATTTAAATGTCTGTGTTTGGATATGCATGATAATTAATATCTGGAAGCTAAATGCTGGTGTTTGTTTTATAGGTTTGGGTAATAGAAAAAACAATTAAAATTATTAGATTTAATTAAAACATATTTTAATTAATTAAAATATTTATATTAGATAATTTTTTAATTAATAAATAATAATTTACAATAATTAAAATTAATTTACACATCAATTAATGAGTACTTTGTTCTCTCCTCTTGCCTCTTCATTTCCCAAGAGAAAAAGTCCCAAGTAAAAAAGTCTCATCTCCAAGAAGGATAATAAAATTCAATAGTTCATGGGATATTTTTACCCTTGGATAATAATTACTTGAGTTTTAAAAAGTAAACATTCAAATTTATTTTGTAATTACAATCTTTTGATGATTATAAATGATTGGAAGGTTCTCTTTGTATAGGCTTTGGGGGGGTGCCCTCTACCCCCGGCCCTTACGTTGTTTCCTGTTCTTTTGGTGGAATATATTCCTTCTTGTTTCTTTTCAAAAAAGAAAAAAACAGTAAACATCCATGAAACAAACATGGATTTTTTATATCCTTGCCAAAACCCATCTCAAAACCAATGAAACAAACAGGGTCTTATAAAAAAACCGATTACAAAATTTGAACCAACCAAGCTAGTGGATAACTGCTACAACGTTCACTATGAAAATCTATTAGAAAAATATGTTTGTCACTTCTTTATATTTAACATTACTATTAGTTGGAGTGCTGGACTGGAAGTTTGGCCATCTTGCCTACATGCAGCTTGTCTTATCTGTCAGATTTGTTTCTTCTCACTTTAGCTCTCATCACTGTATTTTCTATATTTTCCTCCTTCAACTGTTATAGAGAAAAGCTCCGACTCCCAGTTATCCAAAAAAATTGTTATAGAGAAAATGATTTCTTAAAAAATATGTAGTCTCCTGAATAATGTTTCCTTTTATTGCTACACATCACAAGGAAGGCAAGTTATAATTGAAGTTTTGAGTTGCAGTGATTTTATTTATACTTTTTGGAATCTTGCCTAAGCTCCCACTGCTCTGTGCATGGATTTGATAGGGTTATGTGAAAAATGTATCTCCGAAAGGATGCTTCATTTTGCTCTCTCGAGGCTTGGAGGCAAGAATTCTCCTATCTAATTTATCAGATGGATATATTGATGATCCTGAAAAAGAGTTCCCCGTTGGGAAACTTGTTCGTGGAAGGTAAAACTAGTTTAAGCTATTGTTGCATGTTCTTCTTATGGTTCAAGTCTTTGAGAGAAAAGTAAGAAACCATAATGCAGGATATTATCATTGGAGCCTTTATCAAAGCGAGTTGAAGTCACGCTGAAGTCTGCGACTGAAAATGGTGCATTGAGAGCAAATAATGATGATTTAAGAAGTTTTTCTGCTGGAGATATTATATCTGGAAGGATTAAGCGGGTGGAGCCATTTGGTCTGTTTATCAACATTGATAATACGGACGTGGTGAGGTTCTACTTTACCTGCTACTCATTTAAGTTGACTAAACATTGGATAGATGCTGAGGTGGTTTTTTGTTGTTTGAAATATGTTTATGTCAGTATGAAACTGTTTTTTTTTTGCAATTGGCAAAGCATCTCCTTTAAACTTTTCTTTTTCCAAGACGGTAATTTTCTATTTACACAAATAGTTTGGTTATTGTGTATCAATTTCAATGACTTCAACAGCTAAGTTATGAAAAGTTTTACTTTGCAGTTATAACATTATTAGTTAGGTACTGATGAATGTTTATTGAGGTTGGGCTTCTTGTGCTATTATAGAATGTAAAAGTTGTCAATGTTAGACATCAAATGAGGATCTTTGTGGTGAGGCGGTGTACTCCAGCTGTATTGGATTGTATTTTGAACTCTGAACAAATTTGCATGTAAAATAATGAATTATTAAATGGGTATATTCTTCTCAATACAAATGGGTATACTATAACCTAATTATTTTCCTTTTATAGGTTGGGCTGTGTCATGTGTCAGAAGTTTCAGACGCTCCTATTGAGAGCCTAGAATTTAGATACCATGCTGGGGACACGGTGAAAGCAAAAGTATTAAAGGTACGTATTGACATTGACTATAAAGAAACTACCTTCATCTTCTTTTATGAATTATACATGTAAAAGTATGTTTCCTATCTTATTATAACACCACATTTCGCAAAACAAGAGTTGTGTAATGGATTTTTGTTCATTGTGCCTGTCTTTAGTATGAATGCGTTTATTCTTGGACGCAACACACTTTGTCTATACTGTTTAACTTGTGATTTAATGCGTTAAGGTCTTTTCTCGTTATTGATTCTCATTGAGGTTACATAATTAGTCTTATTTTTTTTGGGTAAAGTTTTTTCCGATTTCCAAAAAGTGAATCTTCTATTCTTCATTGCTCTTTACATGACTTATTGTGGTTTATGATTCTTAATATTTATTATTTTCCTCAAACTCTTCTATTAAGGTGGATGAAAAAAGACATCGAATTGCTCTGGGAATGAAGAGGTCATACATTGGAGAAAGCAGTGAACTTTGTACAAATCTGGAAGAAGAGCAGGAAGACGTCACTGATGATGACGATTTCATTGGTGATACTAGGTCATCAATGCTTCCAGTTAGCTGTTCAACTAAGTTCCAGAATATGGATGATGAATTTGACAATATTGAACCTGAACAGCCACTTAGGCTAGCAGAGTCGAGGGCTTTTGTTCCTCCACTTGAGGTCCCTCTTGATGATATAGACGAAACTGACATGCATAATTTGCAGTCTGAAAATAAAGAGCTGATGAATGGCACAGACTCTAGGGAAAAGAATGATAGACGAGAGAAGAAAAAGGCTAAAGAAGAAAGGTACCACATCTTTTCATAGTTGTAAAACATTTTTTCTTCACTTGGGCTGGTTTCTTATATTTCAACCTTTTATAGGGAAAAGGAAGTGAGGGCTGCTGAGGAAAGATTATTGCAGAATAATATACCAACTACTGCTGATGAATTCGAAAAATTGGTTAGAAGCTCTCCTAATAGCAGTTTTGTTTGGATAAAGTATATGGCGTTTATGCTCTCTCTGGCTGATGTAGAGAAAGCCCGTGCAATAGCCGAGAGGTACTACTGAACTCATTATATTTCGAGTGTTTTATGTGTGGATGATAATGGAATGTGGTTGTTATTGTCATCAATTTGATATTATTAATGATTGTTCTTCTGTTTTTTGAAGGGCTTTGACGACAATCAATATTCGAGAAGAGAATGAGAAGCTCAATGTGTGGTTGGCTTACTTTAATCTTGAAAGTGAATATGGAAATCCTCCAGGGGTAATAGAAACAAATAGAAACTTTTTGATTGGACTGATATCCAAGTTTTTCGTGTCATTGTTGTTGGTCGGAACTAAAGCTTCGGTATTTTATTTTATTTTTTCTACAGGATGCTGTTACTAAAATTTTTCAACGAGCGTTGCAGTGTAATGATCCTAAGAAGGTTCATTTAGCATTGCTGGGAATGTATGAGAGGACAGAGCAACATAAGTTGGCTGATGAGCTCCTGGACAAAATGATCAAGAGGTTCAAGTATTCCTGCAAGGTACTTGACTATTTTTTACCATGAATATCTTCATACAGTTAATCAAAGCGCAGGATTAAATATATGTCAGGGTTACCCGACATTGTAAAAATTTCTGATCCACAAGAAGAATATAGGGGTCTTAGTGTTTTTTCCATGAATTTTCAGGTTTGGTTAAGGCGGATACAAAGTTTGTTGAAGAATGGACAAGATGAAGTTCAAGCAATTGTAAACCGTGCCCTACTAAGCCTTCCACGACGTAAGCACATTAAATTTATCTCACAAACAGCTATCCTTGAATTCAAATGCGGGGTGGCAGATCGAGGTCGGTCAATGTTTGAAGGAATTCTTCGAGAGTATCCAAAGAGAACGGACTTGTGGAGCATCTATCTTGATCAAGTAAATTTATTGACTGAATAGAATAAGGATGTTTTATACTCAAAATGAAAGGCCGATTTCTTATATCATTATCTACCAATTTTCTCAGGAAATTCGGCTCGGTGATGCGGACATGATTCGTGCCCTGTTCGAGAGGGCAATTAGTTTATCTCTTGCTCCCAAGAAGATGAAGGTGCGTCTATGCCTTCTTCCCCCTTTCTGGGAGTGTGTTGCATTTTAACTTTCTATCCTATCTATTTTAGTCGTCGAACATTTGAAAAATAATCATTTTGGATTGTGAACTTTTAATAGGTATATTTTAGCTCCCAACTTTTTTAAAATAACAATTTTGACCAAATTATCCACCTCAACCAACCTATGTGACTCTAATACATTCTAAAAGCATGTTTGTATGTGTTTGAAGTCATGTCATTCAATTTTAAAGATAAGTAAATAAAATAGTTATTTTTTAAAGTTTAGGACTATAATAAATATTTTGAAAGATCAAAAACCAAAATGGCTTTTTAAAAATGTTCGAGAGACTTTCTGTCCCTTTTGTAATTTCATACATCAATGAAATTGTTTATTACCAAAAAAAAAAACGTTCAAGAGACCAAAGTTGGATTTAATCCATATTTCGTCTTGCCTGACCCTTTCAATCTTCTGGGTTTGCAGTTCTTATTTAAAAAATATTTGGAATACGAAAAGTCTATTGGTGATGAAGAACGGATCGAATCGGTGAAGCAAAAGGCATTGGAGTACGTTGAGAGTACACTAGCCTAATGAATTTCAGCTATCTGAAGTGGATATTGATCAAGTAATATCAGTTCTCTTCAAGCATTGATGAATTTCACCAGCTGCACTTCATTTGCCATGGAAGGTAAACTGCAAAAGCAGACAATCTCAGAACTGGAGGAGCTAACTAGCGTCGTTTAACTAAGAACTTGAGAAACGCCCCCCACATTTTTGTTAGCTGTGAAGTGGAGGGGTTTGTATGAGTAAATTTAGAGAAGTGCTTGGTGATAGTAATCAGAGAGTAAAATTGTATTTTCCCCCATTCCAATTTTGTATCATATCCAGTTTCTTTCAGTTACAGCAAAAACCATATATTTTATTTTTTCTTAGTGGTGTGATATAAGCCTGAAAACCACATCACAATTTGGGGTCACAAAACAATCAACTATCCTATTATGCTTATTTAAACTTTTTTCTGATTGCTTTAATCATAATTTTCTATGGATTGGAATCAGTCTTCTTTCTGAAATTGTTTCTGTTATCAATGTCTCTTGTGAATATAGTGAGATACTTGTGAGGTTGGCTGCATTTGCGACAATTGACACTAGTGGTGGTTTGAATAACTGATTTTTCATGATGCCCTAGTATTGGCATTTGGGGTGCAGATGAGTCCATCTTTTTTAGGTCAACAATATGCGCGGGGGGTTGAATATTAGTGATTTAACCAATTGAGCCATCCTAATTAGCCATTTATGTTAAATAGGACATGTCAATTTAATATTAGTTAAAAATTATTGATTAACTTAAATAATAGTTGTTGAGGATAATCGACCTTGACATATCTTCACAATGGTATGATATTGTCTATTTGAGCATAAGTCTTCATGGTTTTGTTTTTGGTCTTACTTTAATAAATTGTGTTTACACTAGTCATTTGGCCCTAAATCTAAGCATGAATGTAATGTATTTTGATTAATAGTTGTGTTTAATTAGTCTTAAGCATGCAAAAATAAGGAAGTGTTTGGGCTAACTAAACAAGTTTGAGGGCAAAAGAGTCATTTTCAGTGAGAATTAATTATTTTTGATTATTTTATAGGAATCTGTTAAAAAGTCTCAAATGCAGCAAAGGCCCCATGGCAAAAATGCTAATGTGGCCACATAGTGCCATAGACTAGAACACGGATTTCGCAAATTAAAATGATTTCACAACCTCTGCCCTACTCTAACTTTGAGAGTCCATGGTCAAGTTTGCAACATCAATTTTGGCAACAATCAACCTAATTGAAGTCTGTAAAAGGCGTTGTACTTCTCTAGATTAAGGGAGATCACCACTTGCAAGAATTCACAGCACGTTCAAGAGAGAGTTATCTCCAAGAGTGAAAGCTCCATTGATGATAACCCCCTTAGTCCAGTCCTTACTCGAGAGGTAGGATTATAGAGGCTCAATTTTCCTTGACATAGGGTGAATTGAGCTAGTGAGAGATCTCTCGAGTCTTGTTTTTCTTTAAGGAGATTGTCACTAGGCTAATTTTGTTACTATTTTTAATTATGTTTTTCTATTCGATATTCTTTTGTACTCATGAATTTCATCTCAGTGAAGCATTTTGTTTTTATCCATTTTATTATGAGCTAAATTCCTAGATTCGATTTGGTGGATGCCCTTAAAAAATGAGTTAGCTTGATAGTTGCATTTGCTTGCTCATTTATCTTGTGTGGTTCTCCTTTATTGATTTTAGAGTTAAAATGTTAAGTTAAATTGACAACTTAAGTTAGCATACAATGTTGCATCCTTAAAGGGTTGGGCAATAAACAATTTTCGTAAAAGATATATAGGAGAAAGGCCTAGACATAGGACTTCGCTACTTGATCATGGCAATGCTTATAGGATCAAGAGGATTGTATGCTTAATTATCTAAGATAAACTAATCATAGAAATATAGGAGCAATTACTTATACTTCAATTCCTAAGCATTGGAGGCGCATATTGTTAGCTTCTCTACTTTGGGTAGAAATTGAGTGGAATCCCATGTCTTTATTGTTATTTGTTAATTCATTATCATTACACATCATTCAAACTATTTTTGGTTACCTTCAGTTGCATTGGAGAAACACTTGTTAATTAGCTTTGAATTTCACAAACATTGTGCATTTGCACTTGACCAAGCTTTTTCAAAAAGATTTTTGAACCAAACAACTCACACATTTCGATCATCACACCCAAAAGGCTTCATACCAATGGAGTTGTTGTCCTTACATTTTGGAGCTAGAAAGCTCGTTATTAACTAATTTTCATTGCATAAAAACATTCCTCCATTAGTTGTTGTTAATATGAATAACAGAAGTTATGTTTAGCCATTTATGTACATTCAATGTAATCTACGTGGAATACATAGAGTTGAACATAGTCAAGTTAGAAATTGAAAGATTTCGTTTAAATTGCCTTTAAGTTAAAAAAATTTTGAAAATTTTCAGTCGAAAAGATGAGTTCTTCTCTCCATTGGAACAATAGGGCTGTTATGCTCATTACTAACTTGTTGAAAAGATGAAATATAACAAAGGTTTGTCTTTTTGATCAGTGGTTGAATCGATCACCAAAAGAAGAATCTGGTAAAAAATTGGGATACATTTTGGGAAAATCAAACTTCCATTCAAAGAGAAGCCAATGGTCTAGCCACGTCAGAAGAGGTCTCAGTCTTCATTAGAATCCTCTGAAGCTTCAACTAGCTAATTCGCTTCACAAAGTGGGCTAGAAGTATTACCCACAATGACTGCGATCGATTCATCTCGATGTCTCTTCCGTCATACAAACAGGAAAAGAACAACTATCAGAAACTAGGACAGCCTTGGCCCAACAAAATGAGATTCTAGTGCAAAGGAACGCCGCCGAGATTACAACCCCCTAAAACCCAATTAAATGCAGTCTATCAACCCTCTTACTTATATATACCAACAATCTTCCCCTTGAACAAAGGGTGAATTGAGCTAGTGAGAGATCTCTCGAGCGTTGTTTTTCTTTAAGGAGATTGTCACTAGACTAATTTTGTTACTAATTTTATTTCAACTTTTCTATTATTAATTCTCTTGTACTCATGAATTTCATCTCAATGAAGCATTTTGTTTTTATCCATTTCATTATGAGCTAAATTCCTTGTGGGATTCAATTTGGTGGATGCCCTTAAAGAATGAGTTAGCTTGATAATTGCATTTGCTAGTTTGCTCATTTATCTTGTGTGATTCCCCTTTATTGATTTTAGAGTTAAAGTGTTAAAGTTAAACTAACAACTTAAGTTAGCATATAATATTGAGTCCAATATTGAAAAAGTTGGGCAATAAACAGTTTTCGTAGAAAGGATATAGGAGAAGAGCCTAGACATAGGACTTCGGATTGAACCCAGACATAAGGCAACGCTGTTACGGTGAATTCTATGACATAGTTTCCTGTTATATTTTAATTTGTGCAGTTTCTGAATATCCTCTGAGTGCTAGTTGCTGTATTGCGGATATTTGCAAAGAGATGGACTTACAACTCTGCATCCAGTTAAGTTTGAAAATCAGTGCCTCAACTATGCCTTGTTTCATATTCTTAGTTATTATTTGAGAAAATATGCTGCAGAGTTTTTAGGTGTTTATTGGTGGAACCATAATAGAAGATTCCCTTTTTTTTTGTCCTGCTTCAAAGAGATAAGCCTTACCATAGCTATTAGAGATTTCATTTAGTGTACAAATCTGGCAGAAACTTGGTGAAATGCGATTGGACGGCTTTACCGGTTCAACATGGAGGCTTGGGGGTGGGTATCTTTGGAGGTTTGTTTACTCAAGAAGGTAACCCTCTCTAGAAGAAAGTGATTAAGAGAATTTACGAAGTTAATTCTCGAGGTTGGATGACCAAAGATTTCAAGAAGAACCTAAAAACATGGTCTTTTTAAAAAAAAAAAAAAAAAAAAAGTTTGCCAGTTTTAGAGTTGGTGTGGGGTTTTGGAAATACAAGTGGATTGGTCAATCCCCTCTTTGTTTGAGCTTTCCTAATCTCTACCTCATCTCAAATAAAAAAGATGCCTCAGTTGCAGTGTGTTGGGATAGTGTCAATCAAACATGTCTAGTTCACATTCAAAGGCTAATATCCCATTTACTAAGTTGATCTCTTTTAGAAGCATCAATACCGATGAACTTCTCCAAAGGAAGTTTAATTGTTCGGCTTTGTCTCCTTCGACTTGGCGTCTATGTTAAAGGTAGGTGTTGCTCTTTTGCTTCTAAAGCTTGGAATTTCATCTTTGATAAGTTTATAGCTTGCCTCCCCTGGAGGATTGAGGATTGACTTTTGGAAACCTTTAAAGGGCGTTTGGTGTGTAGAGTTGAGTTGAGTTGAGTTGAGTAGAGTTGAGTTTGTCAGTGAGTTCAGAAGTCTGTGTTTGAGGTGCAAAGTTGAGTTGAGTTGAGTCAGGAAGTCTGTGTTTGGAGTGCAGAGTTGGGTTAAGTTGAGTTGAATAGGAGTATATGGTGCAATTTTTTGTAATCCAAGGTAGACTGATTTTTAGTTGACTGTTTTTGTTTCCTTTAGTTTTTTTACCCAAACATTCATCTAGAAACATATTTTTCCAACTTTCCAACACTCAATTAAGATGCCAACTTCAAAATGACAATATATCTCAACATTAGTAGAATTTATGAGTTGAATATTCACAAAAGTAATGTTTGAGTGCATTGATATTGACCATGTTTTAAAAGAACTTCATTTTATTTTTATTTTTATTACAAATTGACTTCTTCCAATCAATATGCAATGTAGTCTTGTTTTACTTATGCTACACATTCAACTTCTTTCAATTAATAGAAATCAAATGTCCCATTACACATTAAACTTCTTTTAATTTAGAGATAGAATGGTGCGTTCTTTATAGCCACGAATCAGAATTGACTAATGAAGATAAGTCAACATTAATGTCATGTATGCGTGGAATATTTACAAAAATCTTGTTAGGCCATCAATTGCCTATTTACATGATGAACAAAAAGAATGACTCACAAAAATTCTATTGGTTCACAAAAATATAAAGTAAACAGTCGTCAATGGGCCGTGTTCATTAGTCCAATAAAAAGTGGTTGGAGTAGAGAGTCAGGGGGTCCTACCCAGGAGACGCAAGCAGTACCTCTTCCTTGATGGGGTGGGACCGTAAGAAGCAGTCTGTTTTCTGGAGATCGGCTACAAGGAGGTCTATAAGGATGATACGATCATCCTCTATCAACCATTCTATTGCATACAACTGGTCAACCACTTCCTTTCGCCGTACGGATTCCAATTCATATTTTTCCTTCTGCCAAGATAGAAGTGACTGCATGTGAGATGTGTGCATATCCATGGCATTCTGCATAACGTCCAGCACCTCCGATTGGAAGAATGATCTCTTCCTCTTGCTTCCACTCCCTCTAGTAGACATGCCACATAGAGTACGCTTACTAGTAGAGGTTTCTGACAACTCTTCTTCCCCTATATCACAGGTGCTTGAGTTTTTTATAGGTCGTTGTTTTGGGTGTAAAGAGTCTTGTGATCCTAGTCGAATATCCTTCTCCATCTGTTCAACAACATTGGATGCCATCTCCATGGGTGTCTTTGCGGCAAACCCCATGGCTCGGTCCTTGCCAAACACGATGGCCAATCATCATAGTGCGGGAATCACTTGTTTCGCAACCCCTTGGCAGCATGATGACCTTGCATGTGAACGGATAATATATTAATATGCTTAAAATAAGGATGAGAATATGTTGTAATGGTACGATCTTACCCTAACCCATGCATCGAAAATCTCCTTCTCCACATCAACACATTTCAACTCTTCGTTCCATCCAAATCCGCTGCAGGCACTACTCAGCATCTCCGCAATTGCCCCATATTACTTTTTCAAAGATTTGATCTTGCACTCTATCGTATTTTGGCTTATGTTAGAATTTGGTACTTTCTCTGCAAGCATCCGGTGGAGAAGTTGTAGATACCCTGGTCTGAAGGTCCCGTTATCAGATCGTCAACCACTCTCTACCAAAGTTACCAGTGACTCCACCAACTTTGCATCTGTCACCTTTGTCCGGGTGTGTTTTGGAGCTTTTGATGTACCTGCCATGATGTTGCATGCATACGTATATCCAAGTAATGTTACATTGAATACAATAACAAAATTAGGTTCGAGAATACATATGGCACGAAAGAAAATAATTATATTACCACAAAATTATGATATACAAACAGGGAAAATTGAATTACAGATATCCATGACTGACATACCATCATAAAACACCTCAAAAACATAAAGTACATCTACGTTTCTATTCGATTGAAGACAATAGAATTACAAAAGTAGAAACATCATCACGATTGTTCCCAAGCACCAAAAATTTGTTGGGATTTATGCCCTAAAGCCTCGTAATTAATAATATATTTAATAATTAATAATAATTTTGATTATTTTATTTTCAATATAATATTATCCATTATATGAAAAATCCAAGGTTATTATTGTAATCTTGAACAATATGTGGTTGACATACGAGAGGATCATGTTCAAGAAATAACCTAAAGAGTCATAGTATATGGATAAGGTTGGGTGCCTTATCCTGGTAACACTATTGATATGGCCCACTTTGTAATGGTTACAAATGATTTGATCCAAATCATTCACGTGGAGACATGTGAGTGGGGGTATCTTATACAATGAGTTTGTATAAGACTGGATCACGAAATATTTAATCACTCTTTATAAATCCGTTAATTGAGAAGATTAATATTTCATCAGAATGATCATATGCGACTCGATCTTAATCCTGAGTGAGTTATGAACTCCTACCTGTGATGACTTGTCCTTTGATTTGCATGGGTGAGAGTGGATTTTATAGCCGATTCAATATGTCTACCATTTTGGGAACTTGACCAAATAGGGAGTTGGGAACATAATCTCATAAGATGGAATTCACTTCTTCCCATATAGGGTAAGTAGATGAGTAGTTCCCTTAAGTGCTGATTTCGAGACTTGAATAATGAGGCCCCACCCTCTCATTGGCCCGAGAGGGACTTAGTTTATAATTAGATTATAAATAGATTGTTCATTAGAGGATCTGTGGTACTTAAGGTGCAAGATGTAATTATAAGGGTAAAACGGACTTTTGACCTAGCTGTAATTACGAACAACTCGTGAAGGATCGACTTGCATGTGATGATTATATCTATGAACACAACTTGTCCTACAGTACATAAGAGTGCAACTCTAGGTCTATAGTGGAGTAACCTATAGTTAATGAATGAAAATTAATTAATTAAAGAGTTTAATTAATTAATTTTGTATCATTGGAGCTTATAATTTGTAGGTCTTTGGCTTGTAACTTTTTGAAGGTCTTCAGCTTTTAGCTTATAGAAGGCATTCAGTCTATCAGAAAAATATTATTTAGTTTTAGTCTTTAAGAAGATTTAAGTTCATTTCAATCTTCAGGAAGCTTTTAATCTTTGAAGTCTTCAAGAAGATTTAATTTCAGTCTTTAGTCTTCAGGACGTTTTAATTTCAGTCTTCAACATCCCTCAGGATGCTTTAATTTCAATCTTTAATCTTGAAGAAGAGTCAATTTTATTCTTCAGTCTTTAGGAAGATTTAAACTCTATCTTTCGATCTTTAAACTTGAATCTTCAAGAAGATTTAAACTTTGTTTTCATGTCCTCAAACTTCAATCTTCAGGAAGATTTAAACTCTGTCTTTAGGTCGAATCTTCAAACTTCCATCTTTAGGAAGATTTAGACTCTATCTTTAGATCTTCAGTCTTCAACCTTCAAGAAGAGTTAATTCCGTTCTTCATTCTTCAGGAAGATTTAAACTCCGTCTTCAGATCTTCAAACTTCAATCTTTAGGAAGATTTAAACTCTGTCTTTAGTCTTCTCTAAATGTCTGACCTCTGCAATCTTCTTCTTCTTTGAATGTCTGACCTTTTTCTTTGAATGTCTGACCTTCTCCCTTGAAATGAGAGGTGAGTCCTCTATTTATAGGGTTCTCCATGGGCTTTATGTGGGCTTGGACTTGATTGTACTTGGGACCATTCCATAGACTTGAGCTTTGTTGGTTTTGGGCTATAGGCCAAATTGTCATTTAATTAGCTTTAGGGCTAATTGAAATTTGGACCCCATTTGTAATATGACCCTAATTTGACCGTCTAGGCTTATTTGATCAAATGGTCGTGATGAAGGCATGTGGCATTGTTTAGAATTTGCCAATTTTTTGTCTTCAATTTTAATTTAGGACACATGTTAATTTACAATTGGTCCCAAATTTAATAATATGTAATTTTGTCATTAATTTATAAATAATGATGTGGTGATTTATGATTGGCAGAAATTTCTCATTCAACAAGCATTTTTTTTTATTAAGGCACTATGGAGTAATGATCGCCTTTAATCCATGTACATCAAGCGGCATTTAATTTATTCAGTATAGATCTACCTTTGATTTATATGTTCACATAATTAACTTTCATATTGAATATCATCTAAGAGGCCAGATTTTATTGTATTTCATTAAACAATTACATATCTAAGCACCATTTGATAATTTTGAAGCATAAATGCATTCAGTAGTTGGCATATGAATTTCACTCAAATGACCTCCGTGAACTCATGATCCTAAAATACATATTGAGATTAATTCAAAACTTCGTGTTTTGTAATGTAACAAACAAGTTTTTCAATATTATATAATTCATAATATATTATGTTATACATATTTTAATTTTAACAAAAATGAAATGAGTTTATAACATATAATAGCATATTTATCCAAGTATTTACATTTTTAATGTATCTTAAAATTTCAAGATATACTGAAAACATAAAAATGTTGATTTCAAAATTTCCATTATTTGAATCATAAAATCCAAAAACAGTTTAAAAAACCAAATCTACCAAGCAAATATTCGTTAAATCCATTTAATTCACTGAATCTAAAAATATAAAACAAATCGAAATTATTTACCAAACAGGCTGTTACTTTCTAAAGTTTTTAAAACCAACGAGAATCTTAAAATATAGAAAGAATCTAAGAAATACTTAATTGAATATAAGAAGGTTTTGTATTGGAGTTTGATGGAAAAACTTTTTAAAAAGAGTCTTGCCATAACTTCTCGCAAGAGCTTTAGGTGTGGACATCTCTCTTTAGAAAATCAAAGAAAGGAAACATATCAAGTTTGTTTACATCTTAACATAAACAATCTTAGGAGCAAATTATTAGAAATGATTCAAGTTGCATGCTTGGTTCCTTGTGAAGTATAGCCCAAAACATGAGAATGTCAAAAGTACCCGATCAACCATAACGATGAGTGCACAACATTAGCATATCAAAAAGTTTCTTCAATCTTGTAAAAAATATTATGTATATATATATATCAAAAGTAAAAGAATTGGACAATAAAAGTTATTTTTTTTTCTCGAGTAGTACAAAAGGAGTATATACAATAATCTTGAAAATAAATCCCATCACAGCCTACAATAACAAAACCTAATGACATTGAGTTGATGTTAACTGTTAATGAAGTTACAACTTAAGCTTTGTCCAAAAAAAGAAAAAGAAAAAGAAAACTGATGTACAAAGAAATATTTATAAACAAGATGCATTGATAGAAGCTATGAATGAAGGGTTAGCATAATCTAAAATTATGGATACTCATGAATAAGTATTTGCCTTCATAGTCCTTGTACAGAAGCAAGCTGTCTCTTAAGATTAAGGACCTCAATTACTTTAGAAGACAACATTTCCTTCAACTTCCCAGAAGCCTCCTCAAACTTTCTATTCATGAGATCAGACTCATCCAGTGCTTCCTGATATCTAATGCGGAATGCGTCCAGCTTTGCTTGAGTTCCTCGCAGCCTCATTCGAAGCTTCGCCTTTTCTTTGCCGTTCTGAACCTCATCCTGTTTACAAGCATGTGTCAGATTTCCCTTGAACATGATTACGATAATAATAACTGTAGATAAAATATGCTTTCTTATTTTCTTCGATGCAGCAATGTCCTCTCAGCTCACCAAACTAGAGTAGAAGCAAATTTGGAAATCAATCAACATGTATTAGATTTCGGGACATTAGTGGCAAGATACAAAGATCCTACCATTATTCTAATCTGTAACTAATGCCTATTCATTTCCAATGGCAAAATAGATTGGATTCAGAATATCCCCATTAGCAAATCACCTTTTGAGGATGAAATGTGGTTACAATACTTTGCTTCGACGAGATAAATAGAAATTCTTGGATATCAAAATGGATAAACAAAATACTATATACACTGATACATTGCATATTAGGTTTCGACCAAGGTGCAAAGACACTAATAAACTAAAGTAAATACAGTTTATAGCTCTTTTTGATATCCAGAAACTCTATCACCTTTGAATGTCTTCATTAGTCTTAAATTGGAAACTCCAAAAAAATCCTCATGACAACTTGGTACTTGAGAGTTGAGAATTATTTAACATCTTGGGTAGCCTCAACATATTTGAATTTACGAGCTCTTGGTGGAAGAGAACCCCTTCAAGTGTTCGAGGAGCATCAACAAGTTCTTTTAAAAAGAGACTTTGCTGATAATATTTCAGCCCAGCACCATCCACCTTCCCTTCTATTACTTGTAACACCCTCAATCAACTATACAAGACTGCGAAATTCCTTACCCCCTAAGATTTCTTACAATAACTTTCCATGATCTAGAATCTTCCTCCCAAGCTTCAAAACCGACAATGTCTTTCTTCCTAGGTGTCTTTAAGCCTCATAATGTACTGCCAAAGGCTTCTTGGATAACATGGTTTCTTCAATAACGTGAAGTGTGAACCGACCAAATTTCCTCTTGTTCTTCCCATATATGCTAAACACCATTAATTATAATAATTCATTTGATTTACAAGAAAACCTCCATCAAATTTGCTCATGACCCTCTACAAAATAGGATTTCAAAACTCTATTTTGGGATTTCTCCAATTGAAGGGAAAAGTTTCGAACCTATAACCCACTTTTTGTGCTAGTTCCATCCATCTTGAAGTACTTAGATTAACACAATCACTAAAGACTTGGCCAATTCACCTATAGATCTAGCATATAGTTTTACTGAGCTTTCCTACCTAATGACATCAATAACACCACACCACACGTTCAGAACAAATAAATAATAATCTCTGAATTGTAGCAGCTTCTTAATATCTATTTAAAAACATTCAATAAAGGGGTATGATTTGCCTTCCATTAAAAGTGAAAACAACATAGCTTTAGTAAGGAGCACTATTTAATCAAGAACTTACATCATGCATCTTAACTTCCAAGCTGGAAATTCTCATCGTCAAATTTTCCACTTGAAGTTTTGCTTCTTTTAACTGCATTAAATTCATCAATATAGCATGTTAATTGTCCAGAAAACTTGGTTCAACATGAGACTGAAATGGAAAAAGACAAGTTATGTCATCACCATCTCACTGCTATTAATTTTTAGCAATTCTACTTCGATTGAATGACTTTTCTGTTCTTGAATCTGAATCATCAAATTATCTCTTTCCTTCATCATAAGAAGCAGCTGGTTTCTGATATTCTGAAAAATAAAGATGTGAGATTAGTTGTAAATATTATCTTACCATAATCTAGGAGTGTGCAGAAACCAAACAGAACTGATCCGATTTTATTGAAATTTTCAGTTTCCTAGATTTATCCTTATAAAAAAACCTAGATTTATCCTTATAAAAAACTGAGCGTTCCGGTTTGGTTTAGGGTTTGGCTCTTAAAAAACTGAAAAACCAAACCAAACAAAAATCATAAATACTTAAAATAAAACCTCAGCCCACTAACTTTGCTTACCATTTGCCAAAGTAAGCATAACTCAGTAATAATTGGCATGTACTCCTTCCTTTGAGGTCGGAGGTTCAAATCTCCATACCCCATATTTGTTGTACTAAAAAAAAAACTTAGCCTACCATTAATAATCCAACCCAATAACTTAGCCTCCCAAAAGCTCAGCCCAATTACTTTAGGTTTTTCATTTTCAAACCCTAATACATCTCTTTCTCCCAATCTTTGTTGTCTCCCTCTTCCCCTTCCCCTCCCCTCCCTTTCTCTCAATCTCTACCCCTCATTCTTAGCTTATCACAGCCGCCCATTGCCGCCATCACGTCACAGATGCCACTGTGTTCTCACCGCCACCCCTCGCCCCTTCAAGTGGTGGCTCACCGAATTTATGCAGAAGCTGATCTCCTCAATGTTGCTGTTCTTTCTCTTCCCGCTCACCTAAACCCTGCTGAAATTGTGGTGGCTTGATGAAATGGTAGCTTAATTCTCTCATCTCTCACTCTCCATCATCCACCGTCCACCCCACCCTCATTGGTGCTCACTTTCTCTGCCCCTCACTTTCGCTCTGCCCATTATTTTGCAAACTTATGCATAAAGCAAAAACTTTCCCAAACCCCAAATACGTAGCTCCAGAAAAAAGAGATAGAAAACTTGAAAGAAGAGTGGGGCATCCACACATTCTCAAATCAGAAGGGTCCAAGGAATAAGCCCAGAGTTATGGTACATGCACTAGTGATCTGAAGTAATTCTAGGATCCAACAATTGTCTCTCTATAAAATTATCCATCCAACCCCGAGAGAGCAAGAATCTATCACTTCTACTGCTCCATCATTCTTCAAAAATGAAATTCAAATTACGCTTAACAATTTGGTGAAAAGAGTTTGATGTGCTTCAAATTCTACAAGACCAGTGTCTAAAGAAAATGTTCATTTGAATTCTTTGTAATTCGTATCACCCAGCTAGGCTCACAACAATAAAAGTGCTGAAGTAATAGGACTTACTTGCTGAGCCGCTTCATTTTCAATATCGGCTATATTTTTCTCATTTTTTAGGCTCTCTATGACAACTAACTTCTCCTTGCTGCAACAAAATATACAAAATTTAAAAATACAAATAAATGTAATATAAAAGCAAGGACACATATACGACATCACATAGACACATACAATGACACATTATTGACTAAAAAATTTGGACAAGAACAGAACACAAGGGCACATTTAATAAACAAAATTAAAGTAAAATTATACTAAATCCGCTCCACAGCTTAAGCTTAATGAAATTCTCATACAACCGAACTACACCAAATTGGATTTGTAATAACAATAGAAAAGTATCAGTTAGATAGCATTACATAATATAAATACAAAAAAAAAAAAACCTAAGCGCCTCTATTACTACATATTATTTTTGAACAAGACTAGCTTTTCATGGTTAAAATAACTACATTTATTATTGAACGAAGTAACAGATTAAACCACCTTTAACTTTGGAGCTTCAATTAATTTATTTAAAAAAGAGATGCATGATCAATCAGATCCTCTGAAAATAAAAATGAGAGGAAAGTCTGGAAAAAACCTGCATTCTTTTTCCCTTCTCTCATTCTCCTCCGAACTTCTTAATCTTTGTTTAAGTATCTTACATTCTTCACGACAAGACTCCAAATCATGCATCACCTATATTGTAAAATAAAATCTTTAACCATTACAACCGTCGTAACAAGAAAGCACTGCACATTTAATACATCAAAATGCATAAAGGTTGTAAGAACATCAGACAAGTAAAAAAGAGAGATGTGCAATGCTGTGAATGTATGCTGTAAAACAAAATGGACCAACCATCTTGTCTTCGCATTAAATCCTTGTTTTACTGGTAAAAAGTTATTGTTGAAACAATTTGATGTCCATTTAGGCCTTTGTCTAAACCTTTTTTAGATAGTTCAATTTCTTAAAAGGTATAATAACTTGATCAAGATCTCCCATGATCCCATCCAGTCTTGCATAACACAATGACAACTCGATTAATTATCCACCAGCACTTAGAAAAATATAATTATTAACTCCAACTAAAACAAATGAAACATACGCTAGAAGATTCAATCAATGCTGCCAAAACAGAGTGGATAAAAAAATAAACAAGGAAACTGGTTTTTTAATGAAATTGTGCGCTCACCAAGAGCCAAAACTTCAAACTGAAAGAAAACAGAGAAACCATAATAACGAGGAGGCTGCTACCAAAGATTTCTCGACAAGTTGACTCATAAAGTTCATACCTTAGACATTTCATTTGATGCGGATGCCACCTTCAAATCATGTAATTTTACTTTCTCTTCAATTGCTTCAATATAAGCTTTCTCCTTCGATAACCATACTGCTCTTTCCTCCTCCATTTCTAGAAGGGCTTCAGTGAGTTGCTACAAGACCAGTGGAAATGCACCAACAAGTCCAACCATGAAACACAGAACCATATGTTTTCTGAATAATTCAACAAATATTATTTCATCATAGAAAAAAAGGTGAAGGTAAAATCACAAATTACCATGGCCAATTCTTCTTTTTGTTCTTCCAGAAGTCCTATGGAGCTTTCCAAGTTTTTCTGCTTAAATGTAGCTTCTTCTAAGCTTTGTTTCTGGAGAGATAAAATATTATGTTTTAGAAAGAAAAGAGAAGTTCCCACTGAACCAATGTCCTATTATTGAAATGAAAGCATAAGCTTACAAGTTCGGAGACATCCTGTACAGCAGTCAGTTGTATGCTAGCTATTCTCAGTTTTTCAGATAAAGTTTCTAATTCTGAAAGTAAGCATTCATTTTTAAATATTGCCTCTTCTTTCTCATTGTATGTGGCCTTTAACTGCTCTTCCAGAGAAGCAAGCTTTGCCTCTAACTCAAAGGCGAAAACTTCCAACTTCTTGTGATCTTCCTGTTAAACATCAAAAAGAAATCAGCAAATCATCATCAAACACGTGTCCAAAACAAGTTTTAAATGAACCAAGGATGATAATTTGTTTCTTAGATGAAAAAAATTGTTAAAAAAAAAAACATTCAGATAATAATGACACTAACGGATGTGGGAGCGTGGTCGATGATGACTAATGTACCTCAAGGAAATATGAAAAACTGTCTAATAAGAAGAGTGTGTACATTAGGGCAATTATGTATTACCTTAATTCCCAAACAAGAAAAAGCTAATTTAGCTCTCAGCACAGAAAGACGTGGGGAAAAAATATGCAATTAATCACTCTAAAAGATTCAAGTATGAAAATATCAACCAGTAAATCTCAAGTTAACAATAATTAACTATCAATGCACTAACGCGTGGGATGGCAGAGGAATAGATTATCTTCATAAAAAAAGACAGGAATAGATTGCAAGTCTTCAACACTAATTTCAAAAGCATATAGACTATAGTCCATTAATTATTAAATCATTTATAGACAGATAACTTGAAAAGGGAAAACTCTTGACAAAAACTAAGTTTAAAAAAGGATCACCAATTTTCAATAATAGAAGAGATCGGATAATTTAAAAAAGGTGATTTTGACAAGATACAGTGTTGAAGTTTTTAGATGTCTGACTCTCCTAAGGTGGACCCAACCCACCTTTTAGGAAATTTTAACTGGGTTACATAATTTTCAAAAATATTTGCAAATACGTATTTCTATTAAAGTAATTGCAAATATAACATATTTAGAAAAATTGAAAACGTGACATTTTAAAAAAAAACTTACTAATCATTGATTAATTTTAATAATAGTAATCAATATGTTTCTTAACACCACTAGCGTTACCTCCAATATTTGTTCATATGGAAGTATAAAAGACTTTGCTCTGTCTAGATCAAGCCCCTTTGAACTCTTTTCAATAATTGAATCACGCCGTCTACCGGCAATGGAGTCACGTTTATTGATATCACGCTTAAGAAGAGAATTTTGTCCAACTAGCCGTTTTATCTCTCGTTCTGCTGCAGCTTTCTCGCCCTGGAAGTGTAAAAATGTTCTTAAATTGATGGCCCTAATTTAAAGTTATTCAGAGAAAAATAGAAAAAGGTTATCAAACCTCAAGTTTTGTTTTCTCTTGCAAAGCATTCTTGAGCTTAACTTCAGACTCTTTCAACTTCCCTTTTGTTTTTTCAAGATCTTTTCTCAGGCTCTCCTTCTCCCTTGCAAGGGAACTAGATGACAGACATGTTATTTCCTTTTGAAGAGTTTGGATTTGAGCAAGATATTCAGCTTGTTCCATATTCTGATGATCAGAAAGAGCCTGCAGGAACGCCAAATATGCAAGCACACATCAGTTAGAACGATTGGAAAGCATACATCTACTAAAAATATATAAAATAATATTTACCATCGATAGCTTCTCACAATTTTGAGCTTGCTGTTTCAGTACCTCTATCTGATTCTGGAGATCATCCGAGTAGCTTTGAAGAAGAAGCTGTGCAGCCATATAAAAATAATTAAAACTGGCTTCAAGATGTAGAAGGATTATAACTACATACATCAAATGTACACACCTTCTCATTCTCAATTTTGGAAACTTTCTGCAGCATTTGGGAGTTCAACTCTTCATGATCATTAATAATTAGTTTTTGTTGCACAGAACATTGATGGATCATAGTCTTCAAATCCTGCATTTTGTCAAAACTAATGAGACCTAGAGGAAAGTCCTTGAGTTGGACAAGAGTAAGAGAACGCTAGTCTCCAAGAGATGCTCCAAGAATACTTACAAGCAACATGTCAGATAGAGCAGAAAAACACTGAGACGTATCATTGATGAGTGAAGAAACACTCAAAGAAATTTGTTTAGAGTTTTCAATTTCTGTAATAACTTCTTGGAGTTCCATTGAAAGTTTTGACAATAAGTCGAAATTTTCTTCCTGAAAGAAGCATATTGGCAGGAAGATGGTTACAAATTTACTTGATCTAATAACTAATTAACTCCTAACATAGAAAAAAAAACGTACATACAGGAATATAGAGAAAGAGCAAAACCAAATAATACAAAATCATAATTGTAGATGAAAGTTCTATGTATGCATTCTCACAGATTCAGGGGAATTAAGCTTCTCACGAGCTACTCTGGCTTCTTCACGTGCATATTGCAACTCTTCAGATAGCTACAAAAGTTGAAAAACTTCTTGAACTCAACTTCGTAATATTACTTAGTAACAAAGCCATACAAGATAAACCCAACTCAAAAACCAAGAATAACTACTATCTATATGAACAAGGGACTATTGGGAGAAACTTTTACTACCCATTGTAAAAAAATGTATTTGGTATTCAATGGGAATGCATCAAATTTTTATGAAAATAAATAATATTTTTGTTTGTTTTGTGAAATTAATTCTAGAAACATTATATAATTATGAAATATTATCTAAATGAACTAATCAAAAGTTAATTATAAATAATTAAAATAAATCAATTAATTTTAGAGCAAAAATCAATATATACCCCTAAATTTTGGAGGTTGTATCAATTTAAACCCTGAACTTTCATGAGTGTATCAATTTACACCCTCCATTAGATTTTGTTTGAAAAATGTTAGTTAACACGTGTGCAAACTTATAATTGTATCAATTAAACTCCTAAACTTTCATAAATGAATCAACTTAGACCCTCAATTTGAAAATCATTCATGCATCAATTCTTAACGTGTGTAGATTTCTTAAAAAATTTAGATTCTCCATTGGAAAATAGTCTATGCATTTGAAACGGAGGGTTTAGATTGTTTCATTTCTGAAAATTCAGAAGTTTAATTCATACAATTATAAGTTTGTACACGTATGAACTAACATTTTTTAAACGGAATCTAACGGGGGTGTAAATTGATACATTTATGAATGTTCCGGGTTTAAATTGATACAATTATTAGTTTAGGGTTTTAATTGATATAAATCCCAAAGTTTAGTAGTATAAATTAATTTTTTCCCTTAATTTTAAATAATTTAGGACTAATTTTAATTTGACAATTAAATATAATTATTAAAAAAATGAAGATTTCTATTAAATTATTTAATTGAATAATTTTGACAAGTTTTATTATTAGTTAATTAACTAATAAATTTAACAAATAGTTTTAACGAACAATTAATTTCATGGACTTAATATATTTGTGAACCACTTAATATTTATTACAATAGAATAATTAATTATATTAATATTATAAACATTATAATAAATTAAAATTAATTATTTAATATATTATTATTTTAAATTAATTTTAATATAGTTTATCAATTATTAATTGAATGTAAAAATATTTTAAAATTTTAATTAATTAGATAACATAAACAATTATAATAGATATATAAAAATGAAGAAAAAAAAGAAATTCGTGGGCATGAGAGAAAACTCATACATTTGTCAGGGCATGAACTTCCCGAATGGAAATCCATAGTGACAAACCTTGTAAGAAACAAGGTGATTATAACCCATTCTCATTCTACCATAAACCAAACGACACCTTATAGACTTTCCATGAATTTCCCATTTCTCCCTCAACGATGGAACTTTACTTATTTCTTTTTTTAAGGATCGACGAATCAAATGATATTTTTTTTCTAATTTTTGCCTCTTCTTCTCCTTCTGAATTAAACTTTTCCTTGCCATAATGATTCAATTCTTAATAGTATCAATAATACAAATCAAATCCTAGATGTAGAAATATAAAAAGGAAGATCCCCTTCTCCATCGTAAGAAATGATATTTTTGCGGATGCAACACATAAAAGATTAACCAAATTCGCCTGATGTAGAGGCAATCGAGAAAGCCGCATAAGTAAATATATAACCTACAGAAAAGTGGGTTCCTCAAGTCCTTCAACTACCCACACTTCCTATACAGGATTTCTCTCCAACCTCCCTCCCCAAATCTCCATCCCATCTCTTCTCCTCTCTCTCTTCCTTTTTCCTTCTCAAAACATCTGTTCTCTCTCCTTTTCCCACTTTATTCCCTTTATTTTGTATTATTTCCAAAACTATCTCTCTGTTTTTGTTTATTTCTCCGTTTTCTAAATGTCTTCATCTCTCTATCACTCTTTATTTCAAAAATTTTATTTTCTTATATTAATATCTTTCGATTAAATTATATAATTTTTTGAAATATTTATATTTATACAATAATATTAGAATATAAATTCTATGCTAATATTAATAATTTATTATATTTTATAACCTTTTATAACATTAATTCTCTTTATCTCTCAGGATATCATCATTCTTTATTTTCTAATTTCTTATTGATTTCTCTCTTTCTATTAAATAATATCAAATTGTTCAAGTAATTATCTTTTTGTTATAATGATTCAATAATATATTTGCTTGTACTGACATATTTGTTTGTCAATAAGTCAATATAATTCTAGTTCATTTTTCACTGTTCATTATTATATATATTAATGCACATGTTTGACTTTGAATTTTTGATTTGTATGCGCTTAAAATAATAGTTCACAATATTGTCGTTTTATTAAGAAATTAAAAGAATTTCTAAAAGTTTTTGTGATATTGATAATTTTTTCCAAAATATCAGTCGATATATCATAAATGAGTTATCGATATCAACTTTGATATTGATTGATAATTTTTTCATCCTTGCATAGCACCCACAAAATATCTGTCCCAAATTAAGATAGTAGAACAAAGTAGGATGGGGCAGTTGAACCGTACTTACCTCTTCAAACTTTTCCCTAGCACATATATTTTGCTCTGTGGCAAGCTCCACAACATTATCAAGATTTTGCTGACTTGAAGATTTCTCCATTTCCAAAATCATTATCTGTGAAATAAATAATAAACTATAAAGGGCAGAAATGAAAAAACAAAAAGCAATCCCAACATAAGAAATGGCATGTACTGACAAAAAAAAGCATAAATGAATTGAAAGACTGAATAATGTAGATTTAGATATATCATATACTAGCAAGTGAATTGTCACATAAAATAATAAAGAGAGGATCAAAACACCCGTTCTTGAAGCCGCTTGATAACAAGGATAGCCTCTGATTCCCGTAAACTTATATGTTTGTCCCCATTAAAGTCACCTCTATTGACATGATAGTGATCATCAACCTCAGCAAGTTTCATTGTTAAGCAATCAATTTTTATGTCACTCATAGTTTTCTACAAAAAAGAATAATAATAATAAATAAATAAATAATGAGGATTAAAAAGAAAGAAAGATCAACAAAAAAAATAAACGAGAAAAAGAACGTGTTAATATTGTGGTAGAGAGACAAAATAATACATACCTCACTTTCAAACCTTAACAGCAAATCTTCATATGCTGCTTGGACATCTATTACAGCAGTGTCCTGCCAAATTTACTACATTGTTAATGCCAAAATTTCAATTTAAAAACTATAGAGTAAAAGACAAGTGGCATACTCCCAGTAAGCTTTTCTTCTTCGATGCCACCTTTCTCCTACTAGTAACATGCAATAACGCACAGGGATCTGGAAGAGCACACCCTTCTAATACATTTTTTTGATCGTTCTCACCCATTTTGCAAGTGTCCTCCTTAGAAACTTCAGTGTCATCCACCAGTTCTTCGAAAGGAAGAAGTGGTCCCATTTCACGATCAGATCTTACAGGTTTCATAGCCGAAGACATAGATTGGTTGGTTGAATAGACCTAAATTTGCAAAAATATTTCATATATGAGCATGAATACAAAAACTGTGGCATGAAAATGATAGAGATAACCGCTTTAATTTTACTCAAAATAAAGGCAAGACGAATATAAGATGCAATTTGGGGTGTTTTCATGAGACTCGCCAGCTCTCCAATCAATGACTACAGCTTAAAATCTATTTTTCCCTATGTTTCCACATTTATTCTTCTCTCCCTTATTGGTTTTCCTTCTAACCAACGTCCATCTTGTGTACTATACTCTAACCCTCCTAGCTTACATTATTAGATTATCTCTTGCAATCATTAGCTAAGCAACCAAAAACAATTAATATCTCAAACTCTACTAAACTACTTGGAAAGCATATAATAAGACGTTTTTGTTAGTGTTCAAATAGGGAGTCACGACACATGATTTAGCACGTGCTAAAATAATAAGACAACAATTTTACCTCTCTAAGGGGCTTCCGTGAAAGATTTCCTGGACACCATGTATCCCTTCTCTTATCCTACAGTAGGAAAGAGTACAACTTTTAAAAAATAGACACTGAATAGATGCAATGAGAAAGCTAGTCAGAAACAAAGGATAGTAGGCAGAGAACTAGCTATAATGGCAGAAAGAAAAGAATACAGCAGTTGAACAAAAATGAGATGGAACATGTACAGACTAGCAAAAAGAAGTCAGAAAAACATATTAATGCAACCTATTTTTTCTTTTTGATGAGAAATGAGATGTATATTAATAAAAAAAAAAAAAGGAGGGGAATGCACAACAAAAGGAGATGAGATATCCCCAAAGGACAAGGAGACTACAAAAAGTCTCCCAATTGGCAAAAATCTGTGAAAAACTGTAACTAATGCAATATATTTTTATTTGCGAACCTTTTTAATTTCAACATGGTTCTCATCTCTTTTCGAATAAAGCACCATCGAACTCAAATTTTCTATTTTCTTAGCTTGCTCCTGCACTCTCTTCTCCCATTCTGACTGCACTTTCTTTTCCTCCTCCAACTCCAAAGCCATTCGCTCCCTCTCCAGTTCAATCTGACAAGCATATAGAAACTTCCAGGATAAGTGCACCCTTAATAAAATAATAATAATAATAAAGAAAGAAAGAAAGAAAAAAACTCATCATATTAATGTTTGTTACTGACCTTTAATAATGTATTTCTCAAGTTGAGGATCTCCTCCTCTAAATGCTCTGAATGGGAACCCTGAAACATAGAAACAGATCAACAGGGAGAATTTCAAATTAACTATATGAACCATCATAACCATTAATAATCTAAATGAGTTTCTGTAGAAAATCAAGCGGTAAATTAAGGCTTAATTGTTGGGATTGTTTCCTTGTATATAGCTGTATTTTTCTTTTCCATATAGGTCTAGATTGATTGCATATTTTCAGCTTATTAGATTGAGAGTCTCTTGTATAAATATATCTCTTCCATACTCAATGAAATACAGAAAAATATTATCCTTATACATAGCTTCATGGTATCAGAGCCTTGAAACTATTCAAACCCTAGCCGCCGTTGTCGGAACCCTAGCCACCATCGCACTCAGGCACCGCCGGCCAACAACCAGATCCGGCCAACAACAATCAGATCTGTTTCGCGCATCCGTTTCGCACATCCTAACCATCGCACATCCGTTCGCGCAGATCCGCCCGCCCGCCGCACAGCCAGCACAGATCCGCGCAGATCTACCCTCACAGTCCACACAGATCCGTCGCGTAGATCCGTTTCGCGCAGACTCGTTTCGCGCAGATCCACCGCCCGCCGCACAGATCCGCGCAGATCAGCCCGCACAGCCCGCACATCCGTTTCGTTTCGCGCAGCTCGTTTCGTTCTGCCGTAAACTCAGATCTGCGAACACGGGCGTCTCTCCTCCAGTTTCTGTGCGAAACACCCACCAGCGGCGGACTCCCCGGAGCTAAACACCTCCAGGTCTGCTCCTCTCTGCGTTGCTCAGCAGACCCTCTTCGACCTCCGCCCGTCATCGTCGCAGCCACGCGCCGCCGCCGCCGCCAACGTCATTCCAGATTTGTCCCTGTTTCAGATCTGAAACAATATATATATATATTTTTTTTTTTGTTTCATAACTCAATTTGTTTTTGGGTTTTGCTCTCAATCTCAAAATGTCAGGATCAGATCAGATTCTCAAATTACCATTTCATCCTCCAATGAGAACAACCTCACTCATATCACATGTCACAAACTCAAAGGCCACAACTACCTTCAGTGGTCTCAATCTATGATGATGTTCATATATGGTCGTGGACGGGAAGACTATATCACCGGCAAAGCCACTTCACCTCCACCAGAGGATCCAAAATTTCGCATATGGAGGGCTGAAAATAATCAAGTCATGAGTTGGTTGATCAATTCTATGACCACCGAAATTGGAGAGAATTTCCTCCTATACTCGACTGCCAAAGAAATTTGGGAGGCTGTTCGTGATACATTCTCCAGTCAAGAAAACACTGCTGAACTCTTTCAAATCGAGACTTCTATCCAAGATCTCAAACAAGGTGAATTATCAGTTACAACTTATTTCACCACTTTATCTCGCTATTGGCAACAACTGGACTTGTTTGAAACTCATGATTGGAAATGTTCTGAAGATGGCTCTCTATTTCGCAAATTTGTGGAAAAGAAGAGGATTTTCAAATTCCTTATGGGCCTAAATAAATCTCTTGATGAAGTTCGTGGTCGTATTCTTGGTACTAAACCTTTACCTAGTATTCGTGAAGTTTTCTTTGAGGTTCGCAGTGAAGAAAGTCGAAAACAAATCATGATGGGGCCAATCGAACATTCTATCATTCAAAATGGACCTGCACTCATTGCTCACCAGGATCATCCTAATGATCCAATAGCTCTTGCAGCTCGTGGAAATTCTCAGGTGCATGGTGATAGTAGGTCACGCAAAGGGAGACCATGGTGTGATCATTGTCACAAACATGGACATGTTAAAGACACTTGTTGGAAAAAACATGGAAAGCCAGCAAATTGGAAGCCAAATACTACAAGATCTGATCGAGAAACTAAGGGTAATGCTGCTATTTCAGAAACTCCTAATCACTCACCAATCACCAAAGACATTGTGGACATGCTACAACAATTATTGAACAAAACAAATCCAACAGCTGTAAGTGGTTGTGGGAGTATGCAACAAGGTAACCAAAACTCCCTTGCTCTTCATACTCAAACTCTTCCATCTGAATGGATAGTAGACTCTGGAGCCTCCGATCATATGACAGGTGATAGATCCTTATTCTCATCATTTTCTTCTTATAAGGGTGATCTTTTTGTTCGAATTGCCGATGGCACTCCTACTAAAGTACTTGGAATTGGAAATATTCAAATATCAAGCTCCTTGATTCTTGAGGCTGTATTGTTTGTGCCAAAACTAGAATATAATCTATTATCTGTGAGTAAGCTGAATAAGGACTTGAATTGTGAAACTAAATTTCTTGCGAACTCTTGTATTTTTCAGGACTTGGGATCGGGGAAGACGATTGGCAATGCTGAATTATGTGCAGGGTTGTATCTTCTCAAAGTAGAAAATCCCCCAACAACAAAAGAATGCAATAAACTTGTCGTTTAGTCTAGTTGTGAGTCAGCTTATGTTTCAAAATCTTTAGATTACAAAGATAATCTTGTCATGATGTGGCATTATTGTCTTGGTCATCCAAATTTTTCCTATCTTGAGCGTTTGTTTCCTTCTTTATTTATCAATAAAACAAATAAGCTTTTCCGGTGTGAGATTTGCCAACTCTCCAAACACACTCGCACTCATTTTTCACCTCATTCTTATATTCCTTCTCAACCTTTCGCTCTTATCCATGGAGACATTTGGGGACCTTCAAGAATAAAAAATGTCAATGGGGCACGTTGGTTTCTTTTGTTTGTTGATGATCACACCTGTTTGAGTTGGACATTTCTTATGAAAGATAAGTCTGAAACTAGTCAACTATTCACAATCTTTCATAAAATGATCCAGAATCAATTCCAAGTCAACATCAAAATTCTTAAAACTGACAATGCCCGGGATTTCTTCAACTCTACTCTTGAACCTTATCTTCAATCTCATGGCATTGTTCATCAAAGTTCTTGCGTCGACACACCCCAACAAAATGGTGTAGTTGAACGCAAAAACCGTCATCTTCTTGATGTAGCTCGTTCACTCATGCTTACTTCAAATGTTCCAAAAACTTTTTGGGGTGAAGCCGTTCTAGCAGCTACTTATCTTATCAATCGTATGCCATCTCGCACTCTCAATTTCAAAACACCTTTACAAAGTTTACTTACCCTATATCCTACATCCCATCTCGTGTCTCAGCTACCACTAAAAATATTTGGATGCACTGCATTTGTTCATATCTACCCTCAGCACCGTAGTAAACTCGATGCCCGATCCATGAAATGTATCTTTCTAGGTTACTCACCAAATAAGAAGGGATATAAATGCTATTATCCTCCAACTCATCAATTCTTTCATACCATGGATGTAACCTTCTTTGAAAATCAATCATATTTCTCCAATTCTGCGCTTCAGGGGGAGCATTATGACATTGAATCACAGAATTGGGATTGCATACCTTATTTTCCTCCTAGCTCATCTAAAAATCCTTTTGAATCCTCCTCTGAGTCAATCCCTCAGACTGAATTACAAGTTTATTCACGAAGAACAAGGCAACCTGTGCAACCTTCACATGTTCAGCAGAACCAAGATCTAAACCAAAATCCTAATGTCCCTGAAATAGTACACGAGACTACAGAAGATGATACAGACAGACCTATTGCTGTAAGAAAAGGTGTTCGCTCATGTACTCAACATCCCATACGGTACCATTTATCTTACACTAATCTATCACCAATGTTTAAAGCGTTTGTGACTTCACTAGATCAGATACAAACCCCAAACACAGTACAGGAAGCCTTACAGAGACCTGAATGGAAAGCAGCCACCCTAGAGGAGTTGCGAGCACTTGCAAAAAATGGGACATGGATCCTAACAGATTTGCCTCCAGGCAAGCGCACAGTTGGATGTAGATGGATTTTCTCTACCAAACACAAACCAGATGGCAGTATAGAACGATTCAAAGCTCGTCTTGTGGCCAAGGGATTCACTCAAGCTTATGGGATTGACTATCAGGAAACATTTGCTCCAGTCGCCAAGTTAAACACTATTCGGGTACTTCTCTCTATTGCAACTAATCTAGACTGGCCATTGTTTCAACTTGATGTAAAAAATGCATTTCTGAATGGTGACCTAGTTGAGGAAGTGTATATGGATATACCTCCTGGATTTGAAGACCGCTATACTAGAGGAAAGGTATGTAAACTCAAGAAATCTCTTTATGGGCTAAAACAATCGCCTCGGGCGTGGTTTGAAAAATTTACAAATGTGTTGAAGCAAGATGTCTATACTCAATGTCAATCCGATCACACCTTGTTCATCAAGCATTTCTCACCAAGTAATATTACTGTGTTAATAGTATATGTCGATGATATTATTCTCACAGGGAATGTTTCTAAAGAAATGGCTCGACTTAAGCAACTTCTCTCAAGGGAATTTGAAATAAAAGACTTAGGGCACCTGCGATATTTCCTAGGAATGGAAGTAGCAAGATCCAGCAAAGGAATTTCTGTCACTCAACGAAAATACACTTTAGATCTCTTAAGAGAAACTGGGATGAGTGGTTGCAAACCAGCAGATACACCTATGGATGCAAATACAAAACTTGGAGCTAAGCCTGGAGGTGAAGTAGTCGATCGAGGCAGGTATCAACGACTAGTTGGAAAGTTAATATACTTAACTCATACTCGACCAGATATTAGCTTTGCTGTCAGTGTGGTAAGCCAATTTCTGAACAAACCTTCTAAAGAACATACGGAAGCTGTGTATAGAATATTGAGATATCTAAAAAATGATCCTGGAAAGGGACTTATGTTCAAGAAGAACACAAATCGATCTTTGGAAGTTTACACTTATGCAGATTGGGCTGGCTCTCCTATTGATCGTAAGTCAACTTCAGGGTATTGTTCCTATGTATGGGGAAACTTAGTTACTTGGCGCAGCAAGAAACAACAAGTTGTAGCTCGAAGTAGTGCTGAAGCCGAGTTTCGATCACTAGCTCATGGGATTTGTGAAGGAATTTGGTTAAAACGCCTTCTCACTGAACTCAAGGTCAAGACAGAAGGTGCCATAGAAGTACTGTGTGATAATCAATCAGCCATAGCTATTGCAAAGAATCCAATACATCATGATAGGATGAAGCATGTCGAGATAGATCGTCACTTTATTAGTGAGAAAATTGAGACAAACATAATTGCATTAAGATATGTGCCGTCCCAACAACAAGTTGCAGATATATTAACCAAAGCTCTACATCGAACCAACCTTGGTGGTTTAGTCTCCAAACTTGGTATGACAAGCATATATCATCCAGCTTGAGGGGGAGTGTAGAAAATCAAGCTGTAAATTAAGGCTTAATTGTTGGGATTGTTTCCTTGTATATAGCTGTATTTTTCTTTTCCATATAGGTCTAGATTGATTGCATATTTTCAGCTTATTAGATTGAGAGTCTCTTGTATAAATATATCTCTTCCATACTCAATGAAATACAGAAAAATATTATCCTTATACATAGCTTCAATTTCCATTATGATCACTTCTTCTACCAAAAGATATAGTCTGACCTTTTTCAAAAAAAGATAAAAAGAAATAAAATGAAAAATGAAAAAAAGAAGATATGGTCTGACCTGCAATTTGGCTCGAAGCTCCTCAATCTCTCTCTTTTGACGCTTCAACAGAGCAGCATCTGTTAATATCTACAACAAAGAATTTAAGTATTGAACTAGATGAACCAAGTGGATAATCACAATGATTTTAACAATGGGGGCCAAGAAATATTAACTTCCTCAGAGGAAAGAAAAATATTTGAGCTCAAATGAGAGGGTGAAGAAACAAAACCAAAGTATAGATCAAAACCTCATTCACGTGAGCGCAGTTAGTGACACGTAATGCTCTACTAGCAAACTGGAGGGTGCTTTTTGTCTCATCTGCATGAATCTGTCACCAAATCAAGGAGCTTAAAAATCAGGATAAAGTACTAGATATACAAACTTCCTTCTAACATACAATGAAGCAATCGGGTGCTCAAAAGAGTGGTGAAATCTAGGAAGCCTATAACCAAATCGAGGCATTTTAAAAAGAGATATTAATAGATACACCTTTTGCATTTGTAAACACAAAATCAAGGAATCACACTTTAAGCCTTGTAGGGCTATTAAGCCAAAAACACGATATGCACCCAAAATGGTAACGTGATTTTTTTATTAAATTTCCTTTATATATTATAAAAACAAAAACAGAAATAGACTTTTCATGATTTGAAGAAAGGTACCAAATTTCATAAGATTCTAGCATCTAACCCAAAAATAAATGCAAAGAAGTAATTCTCTAAAACTTTCCCAATTACAATCACTCTACCCAACTAAACTAATAAAGCTGCCACAAAAACCTTTTACAACACTCTTCTAACAAGACATAACAATAAAATACAAAGGAGAGAATTCTAGCCAGCGTAAACTTCAGAAGTAGAAAAATTATTCAAATGTTAGGAAAGAACACACGAAGAAGCCAAGAGTTCGATGAAGTCAAGTGTTTCGTCCCACTAGGAACTTTTGCCTTAAAAAATTCTGAAATTCCTTTCAGACCGTAAGCCCCAAATCAAAGCTTTGACCAAATCAATTCACAATATTTTTATTTGCCTTATAAGCCCACAAATTTCCAGAAGAGAGAACTAATTATTTTATGCTCTAGAATTGAAAACCCATGGAAATCCAAAATCTGGAAATGACACTGACTATAGTTTCCTGCTGTGATTACAATATTACATTGAAAGAGGAGATGATTGATATCTTCTTTTGACTTTCGAACATAGAATACACACATTTAAACTCAAGCACCAAAAAGGACACTTCTTTTGAATCTTCCCCCGCCGTATTTATACTACTATAAAGCACCAACCATATTTACACATTTACATTTTAAGATTCTTCACTCTCCACACAGCTCTCACCATATCTTTAGATTAATAAGGAAAATCGCTAAGGTTTTCATTGAAACTTTTCATTGAAAAAATGAAAAGAGACTAGTGCTCAAAAGATACAAACTCCACAAGGGAGTGAAAGCAGAAAAATAAAAGAACGAAAAAACGAAAAACAAAAATAACGAAGGATATATAAAAGCATTCCAATTAAGATATATATCCTGTAAAGAGAACCCATTGAAAGGCTTGGAAAGAGAACACCATGTCAAAGCCTTAAGATGAGCTGATTTGAAACGATCAAGCCATTGGCCAAAGTTAAGCACCAACCATAGTAATACATTTACCTTTCTAGGACTTTTCACTTTTGACATGGTTTCCACCAGATCTTTAGATAAATAAAGAATTAAATCTCCCAGATTTTTTTTTTATAAGAAATGGAAAGCCATATATTCCAAACAAGTACAACCTCGGGACTGGGGAAGAGAGAACCCCTCCCAAAAACTACACCAAAAGGGTCTGTCAGTCACTTGCGATCATCAACCAACTATAATTACAAAAATCTCCCAATTTTTTTACTATTAGAGTTCTTATATTAGTATAATTGTATTTTTGTAAATATATTAATTGGGTTGTCCTTTATTGTCTTTTTACTTTCTCCTACTTAGGTTAACCTTGTACACTTGTATATATATCTCTTTAGTGAATGGAATAGTGTATTCCGATTCTCTCAAACCTTTAGCATTAACATGGTATCAGAGCTCTAGGAAAATTAGGGATTTTTTTTGTGTCCTTAGGGATTTGTGCCATTAGGGTTTGAGGTTTGGAACACATTCTTGGAGGGTTTAGTATTTGCTGTGAGTTTTGTGCATCATCACTGCCATCAGACCTTCCGCCACCGTCATCGTTGCACCGAGGTCTGTCACCGGCTTCTTTTTTCGTCACCGCCCAACTCATTAGACAGCCCAGCCGCCAATCATCAGGTACGAGAAGTTTGGTCGAAAAATAACCTGTGCGTGGACCACACGCACCGACGTAATTTCCAGCAATATGTTTCACGCACCGACGTGTGCATCGCTGGCTGTTGCTCCGTCGTCCGTGGGTCAGTTCGTTGTGGTCTCCTCTTTCGTTTGTTGTGTTGGTTTGGGTCATGGAGTGTTCAATTTATAGTGTTTGGAACCATACCTTGTTTGAAAATTTTAGAGTTTGCTGTGATTCAAATTTCAACCCTAGTTTGTCTGTGTTTTTGTTTTTGAAGTTATGGCTGAAAAGAAAGCTATAGGAGTTGGGGAGGAAGGAGTTGCAAGGAGTAGAAGTTAGTAAGTCTGGGGAGTTAAGAAGTATGTGTTTGGAGTACAGAGTTGTTTAGTCTGGAGTTAGGAAGTCTGTGTTTAGGACAAGGAGTCGCAGGGAGTAGGAGTTTTGAAGTCTGTGTGTGGAGTGCAGATTTGTTAAACCTGAAGTTCTGAAGTCTGAGTTGATTTTACCTTTTTTGTACAATTTTTTCTACAATTTCTCAAAATTTCATTATTAAGAATTTGTTCTCATGAATTCTAAGATTGAAATTTTTTGTTTGTATTAATTTATGTATATTTAATAAATTTCTTTAAAGAAAAAATAATAATTTTGAACAAAATACCCTACATTCTTTTTTCAATATCTCTCACATTAATTATTCATTTGTCTTGGATAGTTTTCAAATAAAAGAAAGTCTTACAATACTTTTTTAAATATTACATGTGATCCGGAAAGATTTCAATCCATTAATTTAAAGGGATTCAAATAAACTTCAAGATTTTTACGTTTTTATTCTCTCAATTCTAGAAATAATATTTTCCATCAATCCTAAAATTGAGATTTTAAATTATATTATTTTATGAATATTTTACAATTTTGTAAACTTGTTTTCATCAATTTTAAAATTTTAATTTAAGACTTGTTTTTCATGCTTAATAAAATAATTTTTTTTTTGCATAATTTAAGATTTTATTTTTCTAACTAATCAATGTAATCAATTATCTAAAGTTTGATTAATTTGAAAATAATATATTCTATTTTAAAATAACTAAGTTAAAAATAAAATATCAAATATTTATGCTATTTTAAAATAATTAAGTTTAAAATGAATATATATCTTTTAACACCATTCAAAATGAATATCAGACATACTTTTGTTCAAAATACTATATATTTATGTTATTTATTGTAATAATTTTATTTTAAGTTTGGAATGAGAAATCGTTTATCTTTTTACTTTGAATATGATTAGTTTGAAAATCAAAATTTTTTAATATGTTAATCTTTTTAAATACTAATTTCTTAAAATGTAACACGAGTTAGTTAAAATATATTTTTCTTATCTTCAAATCATAATATTATACATATTTTTGAGCTATTAATATAAAAATAAACTTAAAAAATATAAGATTGTAATTTGTTATAAGTAATTTTAGTTTAAACTTAAAAAGAAAATTGTAGATGACATGTGGAGGAAGTGAGATAGGGAGATTTTTATCAATTAAAAAAATTGCTATGTAGTACTCTAATTTATATTAAAATTTTAATTTAAATAATAGTATCATATCTACAATATTCTTATATAATTTATATTTTAAAAAATAAAATTACATAATAAAAAGAAAAATATTTTGTAAAAAAATTTATTAAAATTATAGGATAAAAATAAAAAAAAATTATTATTATTATTTATATTTAATTAGTAATTAATAATAATGATGAGAAAATTTATATAAAAAAATAAGAAAATTAAAAAATTAAAAAAATAATGTTAAAAAAAATAGAGAGAGAAAGGTGAGGGGAGAAAAGAGAGAGGTAGGAGTGAGGTGAGGTGAAGAAAAAAGGAGATAGAAAAGTTGTGGGGCCCACAATAGAGAGTTAAAGAAGGAGTTAATAAGTTTGTGAGGCCCACAATAGGGAGTTGGAGGTGGAGTTAATAAGTTTGTGGGGTCCACAATAGGAGTTAAAATATCATTGGGCCTAACAAGGTGTTGGGAGGAGTTATTAACTCCTCACAACTCCACTCCTCCCAACTCCTCAATCCAAACACCCCCAAGCGATGTCGAAGATGATTCCTATGGTGTCAAAGATTACGGAATATAAGCTTAATGGATCTAACTTTTATGCATGGCAAACAAACATTCGTCATTATCTTCAAAGTCTTGATATGGATGATCACATCACCGCAAAATCACCATCGACTGATGATACTAAGAAGAATTGGTTACGAGATGCTTCTAGGCTTATTCTATAGATAAAGAACTCCATTGAGAGCGAGATAGTTGGGCTGGTTAATCATTGTGAATCTATCAAAGAGCTCTTAGAATACTTGGAATTTCTTTACTCTGGGAAAGGGAACATTAGTAGAGTGTTCGATGTGTGTAAGACTCTCTTTCAACCTAATCAAGGCAAGAAATCTCTAACGAGTTATTTTATAGAGTGCAAAACAATGTATGCAGAATTTAATGCTTTGTTGCCCGTTAGTACTGATGTGAAAGTTCAGACTACCCAACGTGAACAATTATTCATTATGAGTTTTTTGGTTGGTCTTGCCTCTAAAATGCTTATACTCGAATACTTCGTACCAATATGGCCAAAGATCAAGTTTTGTCTAGCTTAGAAATCTCTTAGTTGGAAGATGCTTATACTCGAATACTTCGTACCGAGAAGTCGCAAGCGATCTTGCTATCTAAGTCTAATAGTGTCTTGGTTGGACAGACAGGTGAGTATAGAGGTAATAAAGGGATTGGACCCAACACATTCAGAGGAAATTCAAACACTCAGAGAACAAATTTAGGAGATATTATTTGCCACTATTGTCATAAGCCTGAACATATGAAACATGATCGCATAAAATTATTGAATAAGGGCCAAAAGTTTCCATCTGCACATGTTGCCTCTACTCCTGATAACCCTGACAAGTCTATTTCGATTTCAGCTGAGGAGTTTGCTAAATTTCAACAGTATCAAGAGTCATTAAAGGTGTCATCTTCTACTCTTATTACTGCCATTACCGACACAGGTAACACATCTACATGTCTTCTTTCCTCCTCTTCAAAATGGGTCAGACTCTAGCGCTTCTGATCCTATGACAGGTAATCCCAGTTTATTCTCTAACATTAGTCCGTCTAAATCTTCACGTAGTGTTACTATAGCCGATGGAACCACCTCTCCTGTTTTAGGATTGGGCATTGTCAATCTTACCAACTCAATTTCATTGTCTTCTGTTTTAAGTTTACCACAATTTTCCTTTAACTTGATTTCGATTTGTAAACTCACTCGCGATCTTAATTGTTGTGTTTTATTCTTTCCTGGTTATTGTTTATTTTAGGATCTTTTGACGAAGAGGACTATTGGTAAAGGATGTGAATCTGGAGATCTCTAAATTTTCGAACCACAAATATCCACAATCGTTACAAGCTCTAAAGTGTCCTCTCACTTTAAAGAACATTGTCGTTTGGGTCATCCATCTATTTCAATCTTGAAGAGTCTTCGTCCTCAGTTTAATCATTTGTCTTCTTTAGATTGTAAGTCATGTCAGTTTGCAAAATTTCATCGTTTGAGTCTGTATTCCAGAGTCAATAAAAAAGCTAGTGCTCCATTTGAATTAGTTCATTTTGATGTTTGGAGTCCGTGTCCTATTGAGTCCAAAAGAGGGTTTTGGTATTTTGTTACCTTGTCAACGATTTTTCTCATGTAACTTGGTTATATTTAATGAAAAATCGTTTTGAGTTGTTTTCTCATTTTCGTAACTTTCATGCTGAAATTCGAACTCAATTTAACGGTTTTCTTAAAGTTCTACGGAGTGATAATGCTAAAGAATACTTCTCCCATGCTCTTAGTTCTTATTTAAGTGAACATGGAATCCTCTATCAATCCTCATGTGTTGATACTCCATCTCAAAATGGGGTTGTAGAACGAAAGAATTGCCATCTCCTTGAAACAGCAAGAGCCTTAATGTTTCAGATGAATGTCCCAAAATATTTTTGGGCTGATGCTGTATCGACGGCTTGCTTCTTAATAAACCGCATGCCCTCTTCGATTCTTAAGGGTGAGATACCTTATCGTATTTTGTGCTCCAAACTCCCTTCATTTCCTCTTACACCCAAAATCTTTGGTTGTACTTGCTTTGTTCGGGATGTTCGCCCTCAACTCACCAAACTAGATACAAAGTCCTTAAAATGTATATTCCTTGGTTATTCTCGTGTCCAAAAAGGGTATCAGTGCTATTGTCCTAGTCTCAATCGTTACTTTGTCTCTCATGATGTCATATCTTTGAAAATTCTTCTTTCTTTTCTTCATCTTCGAGTAAGAGTAAGGGGAAGCATAAAGAGGATGAGGGTGATTTTCTTGTCTACACAATTCTCTCCTTTTGTGAGCCCCCTCTAGCAATTCATCTCCATATGTTCCTGTTTCTACTCACCCACCTATAACTCAGGTTTATTCTCGATGACCACCCTCTTTAGTTCCATGCCCTGTACCAGAGGCATCTTCATCATTGGATTCCAAAACAAGCGATGATCTTCCTATTACTCTTCGTAAAGGTAAGCACCAGTACACATATCCTATTTCCTCTTTTGTTTCATATAACCATTTGTCATCTTCTACCTGTTCCTTCATTGCATCCCTACAGTCTATATCTGTTCCTAAGACTGTTCATGAAGCTTTGTCTCATCCTGGTTGGCGTGCTGCAATGGTGGAGGAGATAGTCGCCTTAGATGGCAATTGTACTTGGGATTTAGTTTCTCTTCCTGCAAGAAAGAAGCCTATTGGTTGTGAGTGGGTCTTTGCAGTTAAAGTCAATCCAGATGAGTCTATAGCTCAATTGAAAGCTCGCCTTGTTGCTAAAGGCTACGCACAAACTTATGGAGTTGACTATTTTGACACTTTTTCTCTTGTTGCTAAAATGGCTTCTGTCAGGTTATTCATTTCGTTAGCATCCATTCACCATTGGCCATAGCATCATCTTGATATTAAAAACGCCTTTCTTCATGGTGATCTTGGGAGGAGGTGTATATGGAGCAACCTCCAGGGTTTGTTGCTCAAGGGGAGAATGGAAAGGTATGTCGCCTTTGTAAATCCTTGTATGGATTAAAGCAGGGTCCACGAGCATGGTTTAGAAAATTCACTCAAGTGATTGAAAGCTTTGTGTTGGTTATTTTTGGTTATTTTCCTTTTATGGTTAATCAGTATATTTGTATTTATTGTATTATATTGCTGGAAATTTATTTCCTTGTGTAAATGGGTGCTTCTCTTATTTAAAAAACCCTTTCTTCTCATAATAATATACCAACAAAGAATTATTATTATCTTCATGGTATCAGAGAAACCCTAAAAAATTCAGAAACCCTAAAAAATTCAGAAACCCTAATATCCTGACCTAGCAGCCGCCGCCGCCTACTACCGTCGGAGCTGCTGCCGTTGACGGACCTTCCTCAACCAGCGCCAACTACAGACAACGCCGGTCGTAATACCCATCACGTTTTTCGGCCCGATTTCACGACAGACAGCCCACGAAGACACGGCTTTTGCTCCAATTTTGTGTCGCCAACCCACGAAGGCACGAAATCCTGCCCATCGCTGAGTTTGTACCGCTTCTGTCTGCTCAGCTACCCTCAACGCCGACCGCCGCTACCATCGGCGCCGACAACTGTGCCTCCGACCACCGTGCCTTCGATTTTTTTTGCCCTGTTTTTTGGCTGTCTGTCATTTTTTTTTTTGGCTACTGGTTGTGTTCTGATTTTTTGTGTGGGTTTGACTTCTCTCTGTTTACAAAATAATGGCAGAAAATAAGTCTTCGATTACCAAAGTCTCAGATAACCGTATTCATCCCAACAGTCCTACTATCCAAATTACAACCATTCAACTTAACGGAGACAACTTTCTTCGTTGGTCCCAAAGTGTTCGAATGTATATCCATGGACAAGGAAAGATTGGGTATCTTACTGGACATACGATACCACCCGCCAAAGATGATCCTTCATTTGCTGTGTGGGATGCTGAAAACTCCATGGTTATGACTTGGTTAATTAATTCCATGATAGAAGACATTAGTTGTAACTATATGTGTTATTCGACTGCAAAGGAACTATGGGAGAGCGTAACTCAGATGTACTTAGATTTGGGAAATCAGTCACAAATATTTGAGCTGAATCTCAAATTAGGTGATATACGACTAATTTGGGAAATCAGAGATCTTCCTACCATCATTAGTCCTGAGGTTACTAGTTCTAGTTCTTCAATGCCAAGTATGGAAAATTCTTCGTCAGGGGGAGAAACACTACTAAGAGATCTAACTGATCGAAATCCTAAACTTCAGGTTTATACTAGAAGGGCAGTGAATCAAAAGAATCAGGACCAGACAGTAGACTTATCACAAAACCAATCTAATACTCCGATGAATGATCCTGAAGATCCAAGTAACAGATCCTCTATTCCTACTTCTTCATCTATTCATAATAGTTCATCTGATATACTTGATCTTGATATTCCAATAGCCCATAGGAAAGGTATCCGAAATTGCACCAAATATCCTATTGCAAATTATCTGTCTTACCATAAATTGTCCGATAGTCATAGAGTGTTTACCTCCAGGATAAATAATTTGTTTGTTCCAAGGAATATACAGGAAGCTCTAAATGATTCGAATTGGAAGTTAGCAGTTATGGAAGAGATGAACGCTCTTAAACAAAATCACACATGGGACATAGTGGAATTACCAAATGATAAGAAGACAGGAGGTTGCAAGTGGGTGTTTACTATAAAGTGCAAATCCGATGGTAGTGTTGAAAGATACAAAGCCAGACTTGTGGCTAAAGGCTTCACTCAGACCTATGGAATTGATTATCAAGAAACGTTTGCCCCCGTTGCTAAAATTAACACCATTAGAGTTCTATTATCTATTGCTGTTAATGCAGATTGGCCCCTTTATCAACTTGATGTGAAGAATGCATTTCTCAATGGGGAACTTGAAGAAGAGGTATTTATGGACTTACCACCTGGTTTTGAGGAAAATCTTGGGATTAACAGAGTTTGCAGGTTAAAGAAATCATTATATGGCCTTAAACAGTCTCCTAGAGCGTGGTTTGAACGTTTTGGAAAAGCAGTCACGAACTATGGATTTATCCAAAGTCAAGCAGATCATACTATGTTTTATAAACATACTGGAAATGACAAAATTGTTATCTTAATAGTGTATGTTGATGACATTATTCTTACAGGGAATGACGAAGCAGGCTTGACTATCTTGAAAGAAAGGTTAGCAAATGAATTCCAAATTAAAGACCTGGGTGTCTTGAAGTATTTTCTAGAAATGGAATTTGCTAGGTCAAAAGGTGGTATCCTTGTTAATCAAAGAAAATATATTATTGCCTTACTTGAAGAAACAGGATTACTTGGTTGTAGACCAGCAGAAACTCCAGTTGAACCCAATTTAAAATTACAAGCTGCAACAGAAAGTGAGGTAAAAGACAAAGAAAAATATCATAGACTTGTGGGAAGACTCATTTATTTGTCTCACACACGTCCTGACATTGCATTTGCAGTTAGTATGGTAAGTCAATTTATGCATGCACCAGGATCAACTCACTTTGAATCTGTTTATAGAATTCTAAGATACTTGAAAGGTACCCCTGGAAAAGGTATATTGTTTAAGAAGCATGGTCATCTGAATGTTGAAGTCTATACTGATGCTGATTAGGCAGGTAGCACCACAGATAGGAGATCTACTTCTGGCTACTGTTCCTTTGTTGGAGGAAATCTAGTTACCTGGCGGAGCAAAAAACAAAGTTTAGTGGCTAGAAGTAGTGCTGAAGCTGAGTTTAGGGCCTTAGCCCATGGTATTTGTGAGGGTATATGGATAAAGAGACAATTGGAAGAATTGAAATTTTCTCAGAAGATACCTATGCGAATTTATTGTGACAATAAAGCAGCAATTTCCATTGCCCATAATCCAGTCCTTCATGATAGGACAAAACATATCGAAGTTGATAAACACTTCATAAGAGAGAAGATTGATGCAGGAGTAATATGCATTCCCTATCTTCCTACGACAGAGCAAATTGCTGATGTGTTAACTAAAGGGCTCCCAAAGTTAAAACTTGACAAGATGACTAACAAGCTGGCGATGGAAGACATCTTCGAACCAGCTTGAGGGGGAGTGTTGGTTATTTTTGGTTATTTTCCTTTTATGGTTAATCAGTATATTTGTATTTATTGTATTATATTGCTGGAAATTTATTTCCTTACTTGTAAATGGGTGTTTCTCTTATTTAAGAAACCCTTTCTTCTCATAATAATATACCAACAGAGAATTATTATTATCTTCACTTTGGAATGAGAAAGAGCAAGTCAAATTATTCTGTCTTTTATAAGCGGTCTAAAATTAGTGTCATCATGTTGGTTGTGTATGTGATGATATTGTTATTACAGGCAATGACACATTGGGCATCCAATCACTCAAGACCTTTCTCCATAATCAATTCTACACAAGATTTAAGAATGTTGAAATACTTTCTAGGAATTGAGATAATGAGAAGCAAGGAATCCTGTCACAGAGAAAATATGTAATTGACTTGTTGACTGAAACAGGGCAGTTAGGAGCTAAGTCATGTAGTACCCCGATGATGCCTAATTTATAGCTCACAAAAGAGGGAGAATTACTGAAAGATACTGAACGATATAGGAGGTTAGTGGGAAAACTCAATTATCTTACAGTAACTCGACCAAACATAGCTTATTCAGTGAGTCTTGTGAGCCAGTATATGTCTTCTCCTACTATTGATCATTGGGCTGCAATGGAACAGATTTTTTGTTTTTTGAAGGCAGCTCCTGGGCGTGGTTTATTATATAAGAGTTAAGGGAATATTAACATTGAATGTTTCTCAGATGCTGATTGGGCATGGTCTAAAGAAGATAGAATATCAACTTCAAGATATTGCGTATTCGTGGGTGGTAATTTGGTTTCTTGGAAGAGTAAGAAACAAAATGTGGTGTCAAGTTCAAGTGCTGAGTCAGAATATAGAGCAATGGCACATCAACTTCTTATTGAATTGGGATTTGATATCACAACACCGACCAAATTATGGTGTGATAATCAAGCAGCTCTACATATAGCATCTAATCCAGTATTTCATGAACGAACTAAACACATTGAGGTTGATTGTCATCTTGTACGTGAGAAGATATGGCAAGGTTTGATATCGACAGGATATGTGAAGATTGGAGAACGATTAGGAGATATATTCACCAAGGCATTGAATGGAGCACGAATAGATTACCTCTCTAACAAGTTGGGCATGATGAATATATATGCTCCAACTTGAGGGGGAGTTTTAGAGTCATTATATTAGTATAATTGTATTTTTGTAAATATATTAATTGGGTTGTCCTTATTTGTCTTTTTACTTTATCCTACTTAGGTTAACCTTGTACACTTGTATATATATCTCTTTAGTGAATGGAATAGTATATTCCGATTCTCTCAAACCTCTAGCATTAAAACTGAAAATTCTCCTGACTTTTCTACAGCCCACATCCATCCATCTTCACTTGTAGTATTTAGCCTCAAATCTGCTAATAATTTCATTAGATCACAAATACATCCACCTCTGCATCATTCAAGTTTCTTCTCATGTAACCATCCAAGCATTCGCAGAAGAGTCCGAAGCTTCAAATACCTTTAACTCTTCATCAACAGAAAGCTAAAAAATACTCAGAAAAATCCTGCTTCAGTGTTAATTTTCCACCCATTAGTCCTTCCAGTAAAGTGCTCTTTTCCCATTACCAACCTTTACCGAAGACAAGTTTTCAAAGCTTGCTTTGTGTTTCAATATATTCCGCCAAGGACATTTTAAGTTCCCAATTTTGAGTTCCCATTTTTCTTCTCGTTTGGAAATCACCCATCTTTCTCCTTCCCATACACGCTGAGTTATGATCACCATGTGCCACAACTTTGTAGGTTCTTTTACAAGTTTCCACAACCATTTCATAAGTAAAGCCTCATTTTTTCTCAATGGTAATGTGATATTATACCCATGCTACTTCACAGAAGTTGATGTAACAAAGTATCACTATTCAAAAGTACAAAAAAGAAAATCTCCCTGGTGATAAAAGATGATACCTGTGCTAAAGTGATATTGCATATAATTGCTGTGTTTGCATTTCCACCGAGTGCAGGTTGCAAAATTCGTGTAAGTTTGCTGTCACGATAGGGGACGTGGCTCCTGCAACATATATCATATAAGCAACCATGCATCCAGGAAAGAACCCTGCTTTTAGGTAGCAAAGAAGTGAAAAAAGACCTACCCTTGACTTTCAGCACCTTCACTTAATTTTTTAATGACAGTTCCCAGTGTCATCAAGCTTTTATTAATGTGGGAACCCTCTTTAAGGCGAATACCCTCAGCACCAGTTTTTGCAGCACGCTCCGAACCAGCAAGGTCCACTAAATTCTGCAAGCATTTAGGACAATTAGGAAGAATGAGAAAAACCTATGAAAGGCAAATTCAGAAAATGGAATTTAAAGATGGTATACTGTATCCGAAATAGAAAAGTTGATTAACAACATGTCCAACTGTATCCGAAATGGAAAAGTTCATTAACAACATGTCCATGTCCCAACATTTGTCAAACACTTGACAGAAAATAATGAAATTTAAATGACATATATTGAACTTTGAAGCCTTTCAAATATTGAACAGATATGACTTTGAATTTCTTTCATTCCATAACAATGTACCATTGTAAGTCATCTAAAGATAAGATTCAATCAAATGATTTCCATATTTGTCGTCCCATGGCCAATATAAAGAGCAACACATTGCCAAATGCCAACAAAGTTGAACATCGAAAATTTTAAATTGAAATCCTTAAATAGTTTATGGACCAAACTTAACAAGGAAAGTGGTACAGGAAAAAGATCAAAAATCCATCCTATAATTTATTGACTAAGAAGATAAACCTATAAAAAAGTAGAATAATTCTTTTTAAAACAAAAATGAACTTTTCATTGATATGGTGAAAAAGTTACAAAATTCCAAAACTATGATGCTAACATTCCACCCAAAAATAAACAATAAATAATTCACTAAAGTGCCCCAAATTACAATACACTCAATCCAACAAAAACATGTAGAAGAAACTTCTCCAACGAGATATGTTACAGAACATGAATACGCACCAAATAGTTAAACAAAGAAGATCCTACCATTAACCAATTTCTGGGCTAAACACCACACCAAAAAATTACCACTAGTTTCCATCTAAGAAGCACGGACATGCACACGATAGGACATGGCGATAGGTCAATTTCTAAAAAACTTGGACACGGACACGTTGGGGACACGTTCTTTATTATTATTATTATTTTAACATATATGTAAATTTAACATAAAATACTAAACATACTCTACTAAAACGTATAAAATGTCAAGTTAATTAAGTTTAACTTACTCTAATTTAATTCAACTTATAGAAAGTTATGGGAAAAAAAACATACTTCTAAATGGTGAACAATCGGTGGCGAAGAGGACTAACAATGGCAAAGAGAATTGACGGCTAGTGGCAAATGGTTACTTGTTAGGGGTTTTAGATTTCATGACTTTATGTCTTTTTTTTTTCAAAATTTTCCCAAGTCATGTCCGAGTTGTGTCTAGCTGTGTCCAAGCCGTGTCCGAAATTTTAAAAAAAAAATAATAAATAAAAAAGGACACGTAAAATAGCATGTCAGACAAGTTCCGAAGCGTGTCCGGACGTATCCATGTCCGACACGTGTCTGCACAGACACTTGGCCTAAAATAAAGTGTCCGTGCTTAATATGTTTCCATCAACCGCACCTTCTTTTCCACATCTTCCTTTAACCCAAAATACTTCAACAAATCCAGCATCAAACACATTCTCCTTTACTTCAAAATTCATTCATGTTTTAATGTTCCAACTCAATGCTCTCGGATCCCACACTTCATTCACTGTTTTAAACACCAGATCAGGAAATTTTGGATAATTCATCACCAAGGACCCTCCTTCCAACCAATCATCCTCCTAAAACTTCATTTTCAACCCATTTCCTGCCCTTAACTCTAGAATACTTAATACAATTTCTTTCAATTTCAAAATATTTCCGCAAAAGGTTCCTTTTACCTCCTTTATTCTTTCCTGCCAAAAACCACTCCCCTTCTTTCCTCCCATAAAATGCTTTTTACCGCCTAAATCACTAAAGATCATCTTCCCAAAAAGGTCACCACCATTTTTCCATCAACACTTTGTTCCTTTGCCTCCTGCCAATACCCAAACCCGACTCAATGTAGGAAGGAAATTGATCTCCTTTTCATTCAAGTCACATGTCTCTCCTTTCACTTTCAACATCCTCTCACCTCTCCCCCGTCAACTGTCCTCCCCCCCAACCCACTAGCCATGTTTCTCCACAGTTTTGATCAGAATCTGTAACACAATGCTAAGGGACAAGATGGTATCTCCGAAGCACTCCTTCAAGATTGAAAGGAAATCGTTTTCCATCGAAAATAACCCCAAGGTACCAAGCCATTTTCGCCTCATAGAAGCCTCCAGTGAACGGAGTTTCACCCTTACCTTAGCCAAAGAAGTTTTTTCATGGCTCCATGCCTGTTTAACTAGACTTTGCGATCTCCCCTTGACATAAAAGTTTTTCAACGAAACAAGGATAGAGGAAATTGTCATATGGATGGAAAAGATATCTAAAAAAAGGGTCACTGTGCTGAAATAGCCAGGCTTGGAAAGAATGCTGGCTTAAATAAGGTTATTTTACCGGTGGGCAATGACAGAAAGGGCTGGCGAAGTCTCATTTCCAGCATTAACTCCTTCACCAACACCAACCCACAAGTAGAAAAGGGGACTTCATCCTACAAAGAGGCTTTAAAGAGGAATAAAAAAGAACCCACCAACCATACCAGCCAAGAGATTGGGATTACTGATAATGAATCCTCCTCCACACAGTTTGCAACCCTCTATCTGCCCTCTGCTGTCATTGTGCAAAGGGAGCTTTTGCATGACAATTGGCATGACATCATGCGAGCCCTTCAACAAAACCTCTCGACTTTCTCATCGGTCAGCCCCCTACAACTCGACAAGGCCCTTCTCTCCTGTGAAGACAATGAACAAGCTCGAGTCATTGCAAACATCAAAGGTTGGTATAAGGTTGGAAAGTACCAAGTTCGTTTCTACCCTTGGAGTGCTAAAAATATGCTTGGAGAACCAAAAATCCCGTCCTATGGGAGATGGATAAAGGTTAGAAACCTTCCTTTAGACAAGTGGTCTATCGAAAATTTCAAGAAGATTGGCGACAAGTGTGGTGGATACATAGAAATAGCCAACAAAACCTTGTCTAGAATGGATATGATGAAGGTTAGTATTAAGGTGAGAGAATCATATTGGGTTCATTCCAGCCAAAGTTCATCTGCCATCATCCTCACTTGCACCAACAGTGGTTAAGATCGACCCTTTCTTTATGGAAGATTATAGCATTGGTTATTCGACCGTAATCCATGGCAAAATCCCCATACACCATCAATGAGAGTTAATCCACACGCCACCCATGGAAAAGATGTCGATTGTATCGAGAATCCCCAAAAATCGTACCATCGAGCAGCCCTACTTGACCCTATCCAGGTACTTGCTACAGAGCCTTTACAGACATCTTTTCCCCTTTTGGCTTCCACAAAACCGGGCCCACTGATTTCACCATCCCACACGCAATCCCAATCCCCAAAATCCTCTCCCCCTATTAACCAAGGTGGGCCCCACTTGTCCTATCCCCAATCCTTGGTTATTAACACCAAATCTGCAAAAGATATTTCTCCTAAAAAGCCCCCTGCCCAGCGACAAAAGCTCATTGACCTTTTACCCCATTTTTTACCCACTATTCCACTCATTGTCAATCCCTAAATTTCACCCATTGTCAATGACCAACCACCCAATTTTCCTATACAACAAAGCCCATCCCCTTCTCAACCAAACCAACGTGGAGGCAAAAAACCCATTATCATAAATGATAAAGAAACCTTGCTCCTCACTAGTACCAAATTTTTCACTAATACCAAGTTTGCTCTCTCTGATTTGGAAAGGGCTCTTTCTTCTCCTTGTACAAAACCTATGGAAGGTTCACCTTCCCCGAGCCAATCCTTAGCTTCACCTTCCATTAATTCCCCTCCCACTTTATCGGTTCTTTTTGATTTACCTCAATGATCAATAGCTCCATGCCAATAGCCTTATCCCATTGATGATTGAAGAACCCACAATCGACATAAATGGTCCTTTGATATTGAATCAATCCATTGGTGTTAAGGAAAATTCTTTTATAGATATAAATGTTGAAGAGACCAATGATATGGACAAAGATGATGATTATCAAATTGAAGATTCTACTGTGTATTTACCTATCCTCTTTCCCTGGTTAGCTAAGCATGGTATGTGCGTAGTGCCCATGCCTAACAAACAAAAGACATCCAATGTTGTTAAGAAGAAAATTAGATGGGTGAGCAAAATACAGCATTTACATTCCTCTATCAATTACAACAAGAACTCTGTTAGCAAACAGACCGAGGGGTCGACTGTTTTCAAATGATTATTATCTCCTAGAATGTTCGGGGTCTCAGCTCTTGGAAAAAAAAGAGTCCTGATGGTTTTACTGCCGAATTCTTTAAAAATCATGGAACATCCTTAAGGAAGACATTAAGGAGGTGTTCAATGATTATTTCAAGAATGGAATCATTAATGCTAGCTTTAATGAAACATATATATGCCTCATCCCAAAAAAGAATGTAGCAAGAACAGTGGGTGACTTTAGGCCGATTTGTCTCACCACCTGCCTCTACAAAGTCATTGCTAGAGTGCTTTCAGAAAGATTGAAGAAAGTTCTTCCCTCCACGATCACGGAATACCAATCAGCCTTTGAAGGCCAATAGACAAATCTTGGATGCCTCTTTAATTGTAAATTAGCTCATTGATGAGTGAAATAGAAGAAAAAGAAAGGAGGTTGTTATAAAACTCGACATAGAAAACCCCCCAAGGGGAGGCCCTATTGGTAAGGGCTTAGGGTCTCTTGGTCATACCGGCTTAGAGGTCTCAGGTTCAAGCCCTTGGGTGAGCTTAATAAATAAAAACCCTTGATGTCTCCTGGGTTCGGGCCTTGGGGCGGGCGCAGGTGCCCCTGGGTATAGGGGAGCAAAGCTCCGACTCTCGGTTAAAAAAAAACAAACAAACTCGACATAGAGAAAGCCTTTGACATGGTTGACTGGGATTTTCTTGAGGAAATCCTCAGAGTTAGAGGATTTGATCAAACTTGGAGAAAATGGATCAGAGGCTGCATCTCCTTAGCAAATTATTCTATTATCATCATTGGTAAACCTCGAGGTAAAATACATGCTTCTAAAGGTCTTCTCCAAGGGGGACCCCCTTTCGCCTTTTTTATTCATCCTTGTTGGTTGATTGCCTTAGTAGGATACTCCTTATGGCTGAATGGACAAGCTCCATAGAAGGTTTCCATGTGGGCACGACTTCACGGTCTTTATCTATTACCCATTTATAATTTGCCAATGACACCATGTTGTTTTCCTCCCCAAATGAGACCCATATTGGTAACCTCTTTCAAACTATCCAAACTTTTGAAGATGTATCGGGTTTGAATATCTTTTTTTTTATAAGAAACAAAGAGATATATATACAAACACAAAAAACGTACAACCTAAGGCCAGGGTTGAGAAAAGCCCTCCCACCACAGAATCTAAATTATGATAGCCTTCCAATCATTTAAAATCATGAGGAGGCTGTAATTACAAAATAAATTTGAATGTAAAGATATCCACCAAGAGGCCGTATTTTGAACCACCCTACAAAAACTATCAAACCAAAAAGACTTATCTTCAAAAGTTCTATTGTTTCGTTCTTTCCAAATGTACCATAACACTGCTCTCATGGCGCAATTGCTCACCACCTTGGTCTTACCCTTCAAATTCCAGCCTCCCAATCCTTCCAACAGCCAATCGTCAATATGCTTGGGCAAGCAAAAAGAGATGCCCGCCAAACTAGCAATAAAACTTCACGATCTATACGCCCAATCACAATGAAGAAATAAATTATCCATGGACTCACAATTATTTAGGCACAAGCGGCACCTAGAAGGGGAGAGCGACCATCCCCTAAACTTCCTTTGCAACCTGTCATCCATATTCAAACTTCTAAAGGCTATGGACCATAGGAGAACCTTCACACATTTGGGGCATTTGCTCTTCCAAATCACTTTGATCATGGAGACATTTAACTTTGTGGTAATATAAGACAGCTTTTGGAAAGTTGACTTACTAGAGTACATACCCGAACCCTCGAGAGTCCAACAAATTCGATCCTTTCCCTCCCCCAAATGCACTGAACTTAGCAGCTCCACCAACGCCACCCAACTGCCCAACTCTCTATAAAAAAGGGCTCTCCTCAAACCAACATCCCAAGTTTGACTATCAGCGATCCAACAATCGCATATGGTAGCTTCTTTTTTGAGAGACATAGCATACAAGTCAGGGAATCTTTCTTTTAAGGGATTTTGATCAACCCAACAATCCTCCCAAAAGCGAATCTTCTTTCCACAAGACACATGGAATTTCGTGAACTTTTCAAAGAAGGGGTAATTCTTAGAGATGTCCACCCAAGGCCTGCTACCTTTCTTCTTTGTCAACGTCTTGGAGGACCAACCAAGGGGCGAAGTACCATAAATGCTAGCTATCGTCTTTTTCCAAAGTGCTTTATCTTCTTGAGTGAATCTCCAATCAAAAGGAAGGTGTTTCAATGCCTAAGAGCACCTACACCTAACCCGCCATAATGAATTGGAAGAGTTGTCCAGTCCCACTTTACTAAGTTCCTTCCAGGCTTGTACTCACCGCCTGTCCAGATGAAGTTCCTAATAATCTTTTCCATGGAATCAATCATTTACTTGGGGGCTCTTAGCAAAGAAAAGTGGTAAATGGGCAGACTATTAAGCACTGATTGGGCCATAGTCACCCTATCCCCCTTTGAGAGCGCCAAGCACCTCCACAGATCAAGCTTGGCCCTTAATTTGTCAATCAACGGCTCCCAAAACATCACACGATGGTGATTACCTCCTAATGGGAAGCCAAGTTAATTAAGAGGTAAAGACTCCCTCTTACACTTGAGATCTTCAGCCCAACCATTTAAGGTTTCCTCCTTAACATTGATTCCCACCAAACCTGTTTTTGCCACATTCAAAGACAACCTGGAGCCAACCCAAAAAATATTCAAGATATCCCACCAAATTCTCAGAAGAGGACCTTCATCTGGGCAGAAAATCACCGTGTCATCAACATACTAGAGGATGGCCACATCAACTAAATCTCTTCCCACCTTGAATCCCTTCATAATTCTCTTTTCAAGACAATAATGGATAGTTCGGCTGAGAGCATCACCAACAATTGTGAACAAAAAAAGGGACAGGGGGTCCCCCTGTCTAAGCCCTCTAGAAACTGTGAACTTGCCTCTTGATCTGCCATTGATCACGATGGAAAAATTGGTAGTGATTAAACACCCCCGAATCCAATTCCGCCATTTGTTACCAAAGCCTTTCAGCTCCAGAATGGCATCTAGGAAGTGCCAGCACACCTTATCATACTCCTTTTCCAGGTCAAGCTTTAGGATAAAGCCCTTTTTATTTGAGGCTTTCCAATGTATCGGGTTTGAATATCAACTGTCATGCTACTCAACTTGCATCAACCTTTGGTTGTAAGCTTGGTCAATGGCTGATTCTCTATTTGGGTCTCCCTCTTAATGGGAAACCTCGATCAACAAATTTTGGACACCAGTGACTGAAAAAGTGGAGAAGTGATTGCACAATTGGGAGTCATCAAATATAGCTTAAGGGGACACACACTTATTCAAGCTACTCTTGCTAATCTTTCTTTGGAGGGGAGGTCAAGGGAAAAAAGGCAATCACCTTCTAAAGTTGTCCCTTATCCAAGCCCCCATTGAGGAAAGAGGTTCGGGGATTTATGACATTCACAAGAAAAATGTTTCCCTTTTAGCCAAATGGATTTGGCGATTTTATCAAGAAAATGATGCTCTTTGGAGAAGACTTATTGCAACCAAATATGGTGTTTCTCAATTAAATCTCAAACCAAGTAGATGTAACCTTCACACATCCAAAGGTCCTTGGAAATCTATTGACAAGTTGCAACATTTGGTTTACAACAACATGGAAGCAAGCAAAGGTTGGGAAGGGAGATAAGACTCTATTCTGGGACAATGTATGGCTGGGAATTACAAATTTCCAATCTAAATATCCATCTCTTTATCATCTTTCTCTAAAAAAGGAGGCCTCATTGTCGATTTATGGAACCCAACATCAAGAGCTCGAAATTTTTCTTTGAGGTAAAATTTAAATGATGTGGAAACAGGGGAATGCTTTGTCACATCTTCTATCGACATTCACCTTCAATGAACAGGAGGACAAATGAATTTGGTCTTTAGAAAAGAATGGAGCTTTTTCTACTGGTTCTTTAACCAGAAAGTTGGCTTCCATTGCTAATTTGACAAATTCTGATTTCTATGGTCAGTTATGGAAGGGCCCTTGCCCAAAAAAGTTAAATTCTTCATTTGAGAGCTTAACCATGCTTGTTTCAATACAACCGATGTTCTGCAACACAAGTCTCCATGGATTGCTTTATCTTCTAGTTGCTGCCACGTGTTTTATGAATCTAGAATCCCAAATTCACCTTTTTAGCAACTATTCTTATGCTTCATCTTTTTGGGTCTTCCTACAACAAGCGTTTGGTTGGCACATTACTAGACTGGGTGACATTTTTACTCTCAAATTTTCTCTGATTGGGCATCCTTTCAAGAAGGAAAAGAAGATATTATGATGCAACTTTCTTTATGCTTTTTATTGGAATCTTTGCCCGGAAAGGAACGCTCGTATCTTCTCAGATAAGCATCAAAACATTCGTTCTTTCATTGAATCCACATCTTATCTTGCTTTGTACTGGAGTTACCATTTTCCTCCTTTTTGTAATTATAGCTTATCTACCCTCTTATGTCATTAGAGATGTTTTTTGTAATTATTTTTTATAGAACCTTCTTTTGTATCTATTTCATACATCAATGAAATGGTTTATGTTTCCTATCCAAAAAAAAAAAAAAAACTCGCTAAATAATTACCTCAAAATTTTGGCTTTAACAGATTATCTCCCAATTGCAAGCCTTAATATGACGTAGATAAACAAGCACCACAACCTACTTAATCTGCACATCTCTGAACTTCATTAAAGGAAATGTTGATGCCACAACTACAAGACCTTTGTTTTCACCCCATTTTAATCTTTGAAGTTTGAACTTCATTAGCAAAGTTCTTGTATTAAATATTAAAATGGTGCTACCATCCTCAATTTTGACTTGGTTATAAAGTTCCACCACTCTACTTTTACTGGTGACATTCTCCATTCACACCACATAATCATCACAACTTTAATTGTTCATAAATTCTATTATTCATTGGGTTAATCACAAGTTTTATAATACCCTCTCCTAACCAGCCTGCAATTACCAACTAAATAAATAATGAGGACACCACCTTTACATACTCCTCTATCCTAACTCTAGTTCCCTTATATCTCGCATCAAAAGAAATCCTAAAAGTCGTGCGCTCAATTGAAAAGGACAACACCCCATAGTTCCAGGGAAAGTGAGAGAGAAGCTTTTAGCAATCCAACAAGGGGAGATGATGGGTTCGTCATCTAATCACAAAAATAAAGTAATTGATAAATGAATACCGGAAACAAAAGCATGTATACATAATTGATAATTATAGGAACCACATACCAGAACTGAAACACGAACAGCATCACAAGAATTTCCAATGTCTCTATCTTCAACTTTATCCCGACTCTCAATTATCTATTTGATTATTATGTAAGATAAGAGTGGGAAAAAGAAAACAATAGCTATGACTGTGAAAATGAGAGAATATTGAGTTTACCATGCGGAAAATAGTGTGGGATCTACTACTGTATAAATTCATATTTGTCTCTCCAATATGACGATGTGCTGAATATTTGAACAAGATATTAAAATTAGCAAGCAATCACTAATAAAAATAAGAACAAAATTCGAGATATGATCAATTTCTAAGAGATCGAAATAGAAAAGAAATTGAAATCATTTCAAAAGGTAAATTATTCATAAAACCAGTAAATAAATAGTAATGGATAACATGCTCTCTGTTGAACTCTTTAGTCTCAAAATGAGATGTTCTAGAATATTAACCCAAGGGCTAAGAAAATATAAAAGGAATTTGGAAATGAAATAGAATTCCACTGAGTTCTTTAAGGAGGAAGCAATAAATTGTATCCTTTTGAAATTTAAATTACATTCTCCAAATTCCATAAGATCAAGAACTTGCTCAGAAGAAGCAACGATCTCTTCTCGCAAACCAGCAACATAGATTCCCCGCTGCAAATATGAAGGAGAAAAAACTAACATCAATACACAGAATTTTTTACATGGAACAAGTTGCACCAAGTTGAAAATTAAGCACCACCTCTAAACTTTCGTGAATCTGCAGTTTTCGGTGCTCAGGAACCAATAAATCATTTATTTCCTCGTTGTAGATTTCCATGTAGGACATTCGCAGAAGAAACTCTCTATCTGCATCCTTTGAACACAAAGAGTTCACTTAGACATATCTCAAATAGTTCAATACATCATATGAGCCAGAGTTGAGTCAAACTCAAGCTCGATGCTTCTTTTTACAAGAGTTAGCTTTAGGGATTTCCTCATCAATGGGACAGAAGTAGGTCGGTCACCATTTTACGTCATTTGGTCGACCTTCATTGTTTTTCTTTCTACCGGCTATAACAATATATAGTTTGAATTTGCATTTTAACGGTCCAAATATGGTAAACTATGTTCTATTTCTTCCACTTGAATATTAAATAAGCTCCACAAGTCTAGTGCTTCGTCGTGTATTTTTAAATGCAAGCACAAAAACAAAAGTAAGAACAAGAATAAGAGAATGCTCTTCATGTAGCCTAGTCGAGGCCGAGGATGGCAATGGAGTAATTAAAGAAATACCTGATGTATAACATCAAACAAATTGTTCACAGCAAGAGGAATGATCCCAGGTTCAGTGGGTGAGCCTCGCATTGTATGAGTTTTCCCACTGTTAGTTTGCCCATAAGCAAACACAGTGCCTAAATTACGAAAGATAGAAGAGTGACATTAGTAGTGAGCCAAATATTAGTAGAGCACATAAAACAATCCCAAGCATCAACCATTTGCACCGACAATACCATTGAATCCACGAACTGCAGAGGCCACAATTTCTTTGGTGCGAGCTTGATAAACTTCGAAAGTCTTACAATCTTCCCCAAAAATCCGGTCTGCAAACAAGAAAGAAAGCAAAATCAAAAGCCAGAGAAGTAAGATAAAGACCTAGGAGGACAAATTTGGCAAGAAATACAGAATAGTAGAGAAGAGAAATGGGTAGAAACATGCCGAATTCGAACTTGTTAGAGTGATTTGGAATGAAAATGGAATTGCCAGAGATTCTCCAGGGGCTGGTCTTGGCGTCCGCTGCTGAGAGTGGCCTCGCTCGGACGGTTACGTGAATCCTCTCCATTTCTGGTTCTCTCTCACTCTGGTTTTCAGAGAGAGTGAGAGAGAGAAAAGAGGGTTGAGTTTTTCGCTGGCTGTGGTTCCTTTTGTTCTTCTCGGTCTTTTGTTTTCCCGCCCTCCCCAAATGCCCAAATTGGGCGGTTGCCCACTTTCTACAAAATTAGAGCGTTTCCATAGCCCGTTTGGATGGAGGTTTTTTGGGGTGGGAATGGGATTGGGAATCCCAAACCCATGTTTGTTTTAAGTTTTTAAAATAGATGCCTGGAAATATGTTTTTCCCAGGCATCATTAACAAGACAATAATGAGTTTTGTAAGCCCATCCAAAACCATGGGTTTTAAAAAACCCTCCCTCCCTCTCTCTCTCTTTTTTTTAATATGTTCTAATATTCTATTTCCTTTTTTTTTTTTTTACTTTCTATTATCTAACATTATCTTTCTTCTTTTTTTTTTCTTCTCTTCCTTCTTTCTTTCTTGTGTCACTTTTCTTCTTTTTTTTTATTTTTCTACATCAGTTTTCTTTCTATATTTCTTTTCCAGTTTTTTTCTTTTTTTTAATATGTTCTAAGGTTTTTTTTTTTTTTTAGTTCAAAATCTTTCTATATTTCTTTTCCAGTTTTTTTCTTTTTTTTAATATGTTCTAAGGTTTTTTTTTTTTTTAGTTCAAAATGTCTTGGTCGATGATACATTTTTCTTTTCTTTTCTTTTCTTTTTTTTCTATGTTCCAAGCCAATTTTTGAAAACTAAATTAGTAATTTTTTTTTTAAATTTATCTAAAATTTCAAATGTATTTTTAAGAAAGAAAAGTTATAATTGATGACAAAATTACTTCCCATATTTCTAAAATTGTCACACACAAAAAATAATTCGTAAATATGGCTATTTTAAAAAAAAAAATTCCAACACCTATTTAGACTTTTTTACATAATTCTCTTTTTACTCTCATATATAACTGATGTATCGTTTTTATAGTTTACCATTCATAGACATATATTACTTTTATACCGCTTTTCTGTTTATCAGTGATGGCATTGATAGACATTTATCACTGATATATCATTTTTATGTCAGTCAATGATAGAATGATAGTTATTAATAGACTTATAGCTATATCATTGAATATATGTTTATCATTAATAGACGTGCGGGGTTGAGATTAGTTGATTGATCTTTTCAACTTTTGGAATGCTTTTAATTGGGTTGGGCTTAAAATTGTAGCATATTTGCAAATATTTGAATCTTGTGATAGATTTTGTTTTATTTTAGGCTACATTGCAACATATGTAATTGCCTCTTTTAGTTATCACTTATTTACCATTTTTAATCTATTGATATGGTATATTGATGAAAGACTTAATAGTGAATGAGCATGCAAAAATTCATTAATAGAAAAAAAAAAGTCAAATAAAATTGATATACCCTTTTTAATTCTATTGATGTGATATACGAATGACAAACCTAATAGAAAATAAGCATGTTAACAATTACATATAGAAAATGAAATTAAAATACCACTAATACATGATCTACCTTGTCAGACCCGATCAAATAATATTTATAATCCACACGAAGCTAATATCTGTGGTATTAGTGGCCGAGTCGAACACAAGGAGACAATTGACCTTTCTCTTTTAAATTGAACTATCGAAACTAAATCGCAACATGGGGGGGGGGGGGGGGGGGGGGAAGAGGAGGGTTGACATAAATATAAAAATTGCAAGAAATTAAATGCGTAAAAGTAAATGAATTTAAAAAGGAAATGAAACTATATTACCACAACATCGATTCGGAGGGGTTGTCGAATCTTCTTTGTACTTTTGATCACGGGTTTTCACAACAATGCAACAATTTCAGGATTTAACAACTAACCGACCCATCCGATAAAGCTCAATGAGCCTTTAGAAGGCTCCCTAGTTTGGCTACTTCGACCTAGGATCTAATTAGCCCCTAAATAACTCTCCAAGTTGGGCACGTAGTGTTTCATGCTCTTTAAGCTAAATGCATTACGACCGAGAGTTGAATAGACTTCATTAATTAACTTGGTTAGCCTAAATTAACTAATGAATTGCCTAGCTTCTAAAGCCTATAATGCGAACTACACGAAGAGATAGCTCCTTACTATGCAAACACGACACAACTTATGTGCTACTAAAATTATGCAAGGAAATTGAAACGACGAATCTCAATTACAAGCATAGCGATAAACGAATTAAGCATACAAGAGTCGTCAATTCTAATATGCATAAACGTTCTAAGATTCATACAAGAGGCTAAGGCATGCTAAATACTGAATTTGAACTTTAAATTAAATACATAACCTCACAAAATACAAAATTGACTCGACTTAGTCCCGAATCGGCATTACAGTCTAGCCAGAAACCTTGAAAATCGCTCCGAACTTCATGGTTTAATAGAATTTCATTCTAATTTAAGAAAACTTCTAAAATGTTGTAAGGCAGAAAGGTAAAGGCTAAAGACAGCTAGAGAAGAATGAGAGATTGTTGGAATAGAAATTTCGACCAACCCAAAATTGTCACGTCATTACCCAACATTGATGACGAAATTATATTTAATTAGGGATTAATTAAATTTGCAAAGAATCCTAAATTAAATTATGGCAAATCTGAGTACACAATTGGGTTATTTGAAATTTGGAAGACAAAAGCTAGAATTGAAGGCACTAATCAAAAAAGTTCAGGCCCAGTCCAAAAAGGCTAGCCTAAAGTCCAAGCTCAGTCCAAAAGGTCAGGCTCAAAGTCAACCAAACCCAGTCCAAAAGAGCTGGCCCAAAGTCAACCAGGCCTAGTCCAAATGGCTAGGCCCAAAGTCAACCAGGCCCAGTCCAAAAGGTGCCCATAGTCAACCAGGCCAAATCCAAAGAGTTGGCCCAAAATCAACTGGGCCCAGTCCAACAAGCCCAAGCCCACCTGGAGGCCTTAAGGAACTCTATAAATAGAGAGTTTCCTCCTTCATTTGAGGGGTTCAGAATTGAAGAAGCTCATAGAGGATTCAGAAAACCAAGCTCAGAAGACTCTAGAAGCTCCTGAAGATCAAACACCGTCTGAACGAAGAACACGTCACGGAGATCAAGAACACTCCAAGAATCCATTGAAGTTTCAACCTCGAGAACAAGTTATTCAGCCCTCGAGCAAAGCATACAAGTAGGAGAGAGAATCAGAGGATCAAATACTAGAGATTGTACTCACTAAACTAAAATTAATACAATACAAGTTATTTACACATGCTAAATTTCTTTGTCGAAATCTCGTGTGAACAGAGATGTTTGCCCTAAAATGTCAAAATCCTTATATAATTCTTGAAATAGCGTGAGACGTCATGGGTAGCGTCGAGACGCTGCACAACATCATCATGGGCTCACAGCAACGCCAAGGGGGTTTGCTTAACGCTGTCCTGAATTGCAGCTACTGCCTTGTAGCGTTTTTCAAGCGTCATGGTGGTGTCTAGATGCTCTCCTTGGGCATCTATGGTCATTTTGCTTCTCCACTTTGCTTAGGTGCTCGAATGACCTTTGGTTTGCTCCAAATTAACTTCGAACATATATGTAAACGCTCTCCAAAATGGACATTAAAGACATGAAAATCATACAAACTAGCATAAATTAGATAGAGAAAGATAGGACTTTTCTGGTCCTATCAAATTATCCCCAACCTAAATCTTGCTAGTCCTCGAGTAAGGAACACAATAGATAAGAGAATCATTAATTGCAAACACCTGACGCTAATCTCAATGCTTACTTAAAAACTCTTTCCTCACCTTTCCCTCATGTGTGTAAAGCCTCCCTAATGCAATCCTTATAAGCCCAGGATAAGTTTATAAAAACCTCTGCCCGTCTTCCCTCTATACTGGCACTAAGGACTAACTCTCAAGCTCTCATGCAATCTAGAGGGAAATAGGTTACTAGGTGCCTAAAAACTATTATAATGCATATTTAAACTTGCATCACTTTAAAAATCAAGGGCACTAGCTTTCACACACTTATTGTAGGGACCGATACTCAGAGCACTAGCTTAATGGATGGTCTTGATTGATCACAACAATGGTAGCGCTTTTTACCCATTGATTTCTTTTAACTCACTACAAGTTTATTTTTTACTTTTACTTGATTTTTCTTCAAAGATCACTTTTCTTTTCTTTCTTTCATAGGCAAATAAGCCTAGATTTTCCCTAAACAGCTCGTTACACCCTTTTAAGCAAGTCGACTATCCAACTAGCCTTTACACCTATCAAGGTGATAACGGGAGTATAGGCTCTATAACTCTACCCTAAGCCTTCAATACCACAAAAGGTAGGCTAAGCGTGCTCAAACGTGCAGGAAATACAAGAAAAATTTTGAAAAATTAGGCTAAAAAAGGGACTCACTTCAAAATAGCATTCACATACTCCAAACAAGAGCAATCAAAGCAATATATCAACCATGTCATCGATTGTCATCATCACATAGCAAGCAATCAAATCATCATAGATTCAAGCTCAAAATTTTAAAATAGACAGTTCGAACTTAGATGCTGAAGACTCAACAACACATGCATACCCACCCCCAACGTAAATAACACATTGTCCTCAATGTATGCTAAAAATCAATGAATAAGGACAAATGAGAGGGAAATAAGAATACTCCCCTGAATTTGTTCGTATCTAGGTGGTGGTGAGGCCTCTATCTAAGAAATAATTTCCTTCTAAGACAAGCTACGAAAAGGAAAGACTGAAAGTAATAGAAGGAAAGCAATTAAAACTTAATCGCTTGGTTGCCTCCAAGAAGCACAAATGTTTATAGTCGATTGTTCGACTCGCTGTATGGCACTTTTAACCTGGCTCCCAATAGATTGGGCATTCCATAGCACATACAGTGAGAATGGAAATAAGATTGCCCTCATTGTAAACCTTGAACCTATGCCCATTCACTTTAAATCTCTTACAAGTTTTTGGACTTTGAATCTTCACTGTGTCGTAAGGGAAAATGTGAGTTATAATGAAAGGATCGAGCCATCTTGAGAGAAACTTACTTACCATCAGCTTACGGCGAGAATTATATAAAAGGACCTTCTGCCCGACATTGAATTAGTTCCTGACAACCTGTCGTCATGAAACAACTTTGATTTCTCCTTGTAGATCATAAGCCTCTATCCTCATCTCTTCGAGCTCTTGTAAATGAAGAAGTCTCTGCTTACCAGCTTAGTCACAGTCATAGTTGTATCTCTTCACCGCCCAGTATGTCTTATGTTCGATATTGACTAGCAAATGGCATGCCTTGCCAAATAGTAACTTGTAGGGAGACATCCCCTATAGGTGTCTTGTATGTTGTGCGATAGGCCCACAAGGATGTCTTCTAATATGAGGCTCCAATCTTTCCTTCTTGGGTTCACTGTGTTTCTCAAGAATGGACTTCACCTCACGATTTGAAATCTCTACCTGCCTGTTTGTTTAAGGATTGTAAGGAGTTACAACCCTGTGGTTAACTCCATACTTCTTCATCAAGCTCTCAATCGTTTTATTACAAAAGTGGGTGCCCTGGTCACTGATGATGGCTCGTGGAACTCCAAACCTGCTGAAAATATTAGACTTCAAGAATTCTGCAATAGTCCTAGAGTCATCGATTATGGTGGCTTTAGCTTCCACCCATTTTGAAACGTAATCCACAACCAAAATTATGTACCTATAACCACATGATGAAGGCAAAGATCCCATAAAATCCATACCCTAGACATCAAAAATTTTGCAAATAATAATAGGTGTTTAGGGCATTTCATTTCTAACGTTATGTTGCCTACACTTTGACAATGCTCACGGGTTTTACAGAAAGCATAAGTTGATAGGAATGAACTCTTCATCCCACAGAGGAAGCATTGGATCGTCTTTGATTTTATTTAAAATTAAACTAAAAATAATATTAATTAAGAAAACTTACTTTTGAGATAAATATGGAGAATATTCTGGCGGGTCTTTATCTCCTCCACAAAGTCTTCCTGGCTATGACTCTAATACAAGATCAAGGCTTGTAGGAGCCTCTTGAAAGAAAATCCCCAAGGGATTGGAGAGGAAAAAGTCTAGAGAGAATTCTCTAATCCTCTATTGAGGAGTTGTGTGTTCTATGAAGAATGCCGAATGACTCACCCCTAGGGTCTTATTTATAGTGGTTTAGGGAAGATAATTAAATAATATATTTTAATATCTAATATATTAAAATATATTTATCTAACCAATTTGAATTTTATTCAAACCTTTCAAAAATTCTCCTAGGACATCTATTCCTAATTTGAATCCAATTTAAATTTAATAAATATATTTTCTTTAATATATCTAATATACATTAATTATTTTAATATTTAATGTATCAAATACAATAAATATATTTTCCTCTTTTATATTTAATATATCTAATATATTAAATATTAATTTGAACACTTCAAATTAAATATTAATTTGAACATTTCAAAATTTTCTTTCAACTAAATTGATATTTTAGTGTTACTATGAGCTAGCAAGAGGACCTTATGGATCTATAGATTATAAGCTCCAATGATACAAAATTAATTAATTAAACTCTTTAATTAATCAATTTTCATTCATTAACTCTAGAGTCACCCACTATAGACCTAAAGTTGCACTCTTATGCACTATATGACAAGTTGTGTCCATTGATATAATCACTACATGCAAGTTGATCCTTCACGAGTTGTTTGTAATTACAGTTGGGTCAAAAGTCCGTTTTACCCCTGTAATTACATCTTGCACCTTAAGTACCACTGATCCTTTAATGAACAATTTGTTTATGATCCAACCATAAACTAAGTCCCTCTCGGGCCAATGAGAGGGTGGGGCCCCATTATTTAAGTCCCGAAATCAGCACTTAAGGGAACTACTCATCTATTTACCCTATAAAGGAATGAGTGAATTCCATCTTGTGAGATTATGTTCCAGCTCCCCATTTGGTCAAGTCCCCAAAATAGTAGGCTTATTGAATCAGCAACAAAAGCCACTATCACCCATGCAAATCAAAGGACAAGCCCTTACATGCAGGAGTTCATAACTCACTCAGGATTAAGATCGAGTCACATATGATCATCCTGATGAAATATTAATCTTCTCAATTAATGGATTTATAAAGAGATATTAAATCTTTCGTGATTCAGTCTTATACAAACTCATTGTATAAGATACCCCCACTCACTGTCTCCACATGAACAATTTGGATCAAATCATTTGTAACTATTACAAAGTGAGCCGTATCAATAGTGTTACCAGGATAAGACACCCAACCTTATCCATATACTATGACTCTTTAGGTTATTTCTAAAACACGATCCTCTTGTATGTCAACCACATATTGTTCAAGATTACACTAATAACCTTGGATTTTTCATATAATGGATAATATTATATTGCAAATAAAATAATCAAAATTATTATTAATTATTAAATAATTAATTAATTATGAGGCTTTAGGGCATAAATCCCAACATAAGCATCCCTAAACAAAGTTTTCCAATAAAGTCCTGAGTCAAGTACTTTCCTAGCAGTATGCCTACGGCCAAAATGACCTCCACATGCATATTCATGACATAATCTTAGGATAGACTGCATCTCATTATTAGGCACACATCTCCTAATTACTTGATAAAAAACAAAATCTCCACAAGTAAGGATTTTCTTAAATGTAATACCTAAACTCCCTCCTGATTTTTCCTTTCCTAGATTTATTAAGACTGTCATGCATATCCCCTATAACTAAGTAATTAACGATATCAACATACCAAGGTATCATACCTTGAATCAGAAATAAGTGCTCATCAGGAAATGAATCATTCAAAGGTACCTCATCTTCTTCTCTTACTAGGCGACTTAAGTGGCCTGCAACTGAATGTTCTGATCCCTTATGGTCTTTTATCTTTAAATCAAACTCTTGAAGGAGTAGTATCCATCTTAACAGACAAGGCTTGGACTCCTTCTTCGTAGTAAATATTGCAAAACTGCATGATCATAATAAACAATCACTTCAGAGCCAAGAATATAAGATCTAAACTTATCTAAGGCAAAAACTACATGAAGAAGTTCTTTTTTCCGTCGTGGTATAGTTGCATTGGGCTGGATTGAGGGTTCTTGAGGCATAATAGATGACATGGCTTCTCTTGTCGATCTTCTAGCTGAGGACAACTCCCACAACAAAGTCACTGGCATCGCACATGATCTCAAAAGATAGATCCCATTAAGGAGGAAGAATGATAGGCGTACTCGTCAGTAAGCTTTTTAGGAGATCAAACGCCTTTCTGCATTCCTCACCAAACTCAAATAGGACATCCTTTTGCAATAGATTCATCATAAGTAATGTCACCTTGCTAAAGTCCTTAATAAACCTGCAATAAAACCCTGCATGTCCAAGAAAGGAACGAACCTCCCTAACATTAGTAAGGTAAGGAAGATTAGCCACAACATCTATCTTAGCTTTGTCCACTTCTATTCCTCTAACTAAGACAACATGAACTAATACAATGCCCCAGTTAGCCATGAAATGACATTTTTCAAAATTCAAAACTAAGTTACATTCTATGCACCTATTCATGACTTTAGCTAAATTAGACAGACACTCATCAAAGGAATCTTCATAGACTGTGAAATCGTCCATAAACACCTCGATGCATTTCTTTATGAAATCAAAAAATATACTCATCATGCATCACTGAAACATACCTAGGGCGTTGCACAGTTCGAAAGGCATCATTCAATAAAGCGAATGTATCGTATAGACCATTAAATCTAGTCTTCTCATGGTTGTCTCTTCCTAAGGTGGAGTCTCCATAGGTGGTGTTGTGGAAGGAATTTCCTTGCCACTTCTAAGGGCAATAACATTAATACTCTCGTTTGGGTCTGTTTCAGGCTGTTTGTTGAGCTTAGTGCCTCTATCATGGTAGCGAGCTGGGTGAACATATTTCCAAATTTCTGAATCTCAGCTTGCATTTCCTATTGAAATTGTTGCGCATCAGTAGCTAAACTTTTAACATAATCTTCCATAAACATACTTGAGCCTGAACTCGAGGCTTGCATTTGCACAGGTGCCTATTGTGGTCTGGTGCACCCTCCAATAGCATCAACATCCCACGTCGTGCCTTCACAAAGCTAGTTTACCATTTCCATCATGCACTTGTCTTACAACCAGCTCCTGCACAAAAGAAGTAAGATTAGATTCTTGAGACTTTAGTTATATTACCTTTTTCTCTTCTCTTGAAGTACAGTTGAATTGACGCGAATTCTCTGCCATGTTAGAAATAAGATCCCTCGCCTCAATTGCAATTTTGTTAATCAAGGAACCTCCACTGGCTGCATAAATTAAGCTTCTATCTGCTGGAAGAAGGCCTTCATAGAAACACTGGATGAGTAGGTGGTCAGAAATCTGATGGTGTAGGAAACTCACGCATAAGCGCTTGTAAAGCTCCCAGTAGTCGTGTAAGGTTTCCTCATCTTCCTGTGTAATCCCATAGATTTCCTTCCTTATGCTCCTAGCTTTGGAATCTAGAAAGTACTTCTCCAAAAACAGCCTCTTCATCGCGTTCCATGTGGCGATGGAACCTGATGGAAAGTAATGCAACCAATCCTTAATGTGGTCTTTTAAAGTGAAGGGGAATGCCCTTAAACTAATATACTCTTCTGTCACGCTATAAGGCTTCATTCCCGAACAAATAACATGGAAGTCCTTAAGGTGCTTATGAGGATCATCACCTGCATTACCACAAAAAACAGGCAATAAGTGAATCAAACCAGGTTTGAGTTCGAAGTCACCTTGGGTTTAAGGATAAATGATGCACAATGGTTGTTGATGCTAGTTTGGAGCTGCAAGTTGCTTTAAAGTGCGCTAGATCATGGTGTTCCTTCGTTAAGCTCTATTGAGGTTCTGAGAAATATCTATGTTAAGCCCCCTTCGCTCTCATTTGCCTTCTTGGTTGGGCGCGTGTTCTCTTTGCGAAAATTAAGGAAAATAATGAAGAAGAAAGAGTAAAATGTTGGAATTTATGCCCTAAAGCCTCGTAATTAATTAATTATTTAATAATTAATAATAATTTTGATTATTTTATTTGCAATATAATATTATCCATGATATGAAAAATCTAAGGTTATTAGTGTAATCTTGAACAGTATGTGGTTGACATACGAGAGGATCATGTTCAAGAAATAACCTAAAGGGTCATAGTATATGGATAAGGTTGGGTGCCTTATCCTGGTAACACTATTGATACGGTCCACTTTGCAATAGTTACAAATGATTTTATCCAAATCATTCATGTGGAGACATGTGAGTGGGGGTATCTTATACAATGAGTTTGTATAAGACTGAACCACGAAATATTTAATCTCTCTTTATAAATCCATTGATTAAGAAGATTAATATTTCATCAGGATGATCATATGTGACTCGATCTTAATCTTAAGTGAGTTATGAACTCCTGCCTGTGAGGGCTTGTCCTTTGATTTGCATGGGTAAGAGTGGCTATTGTAGCCGATTCAATATGCCTACCATTTTGGGGACTTGACCAAATAGGGAGCTGGGAACATAATCTCACAAGATGGAATTCACTCATTCCCATATAGGGTAAGTAGATGTGTAGTTCCCTTAAGTGCTGATTTTGGGACTTGAACAATGGGGCCCCACCCTCTCACTGACCCGAGAGGGACTTAGTTTATAATTAGATTATAAGTAGATTGTTAATTAGAGGATCAGTGGTACTTAAGGTGCAAGATGTAATTATAGGCGTAAAACGGACTTTGACCCAGCTGTAATTACGAACAACTAGTGAAGGATCGACTTGCATGTAATGATTTTATCAATGGACACAACTTGTCCTTGCAGTGCATAAGAGTGCAACTCTAGGTCTATAGTGGAGTGACCCTAGAGTTAATGAATGAAAATTGATTAATTAAAGAGTCTAATTAATTAATTTTATATCATTGGAGCTTATAATCTGTAGGTCCATAAGGTCCCCTTGCTAGCTCATAGTAACACTAAAAAATCAATTTAGTTGAAAGAAAATTTTGAAATGTTCAAATTAATATTAATTTGAAGTGTTCAAATTAATATTTAATATAAAAGATGAAAATATATTTATTGTATTTGATAGATTAAATATTAAAAGTTGAAATGTTCAAATTTAATATTTAATTTGAAGTGTTCAAATTAATATTTAATATATTAGATATATTAAATATAAAAGAGGAAAATATATTTATTGTATTTGATACATTAAATATTAAAATAATTAATGTATATTTGATATATTAAATAAAAGATATTTATAGAATTTGAATAAGATTCAAATAAATAAATATCGTAGGAGATTTGAATGAGATTCAAATAAATACAAGATATATTTTAATATATTTATATTAAAATATAATATTTTAATTATGACAAAGATTTTCTCTTGGTCACTATAAATAGGACCCTTGGGTTGAGTCATTCTACACAACACACATCTCCTCAATAGAGAAAATTAGAGAATTCTCTCTAGACCTCTTTCTCTTTAATCCCTTGTGGATTTTCTTTCAAGAGGCTCCCACAAGCCTTGGTCCTGTGTTTGAGTCATAGTCAGGAAGACTTTGTGGAAGAGATAAAGATCCGCCAGAAGAATCTCCATATTTATTTCAAGTAAATTTATTTAAGTTTATTTTTAGTTTAATTTTAAATAAAATCAAAGACGATCTAATGCTTCCGCTGCGGGATGAAGAGTTCATTCCTTTCATAAAAATACGAAGAAAAAAGAGAGGGGATTAGAGGTTCAAATTAAAAGAAAAAATAATCAAAATTGACTGGAGTAACGACGCTAATTTGATCTAGCTTGTCAGACCCGATCAAATAATATTTATAATCAACACCAAGCTAATATTTTTGGTATTAGTGGTCGGGTCGAACACATAGAGACAATTGATTACCTTTCTCTTTTAAATTGAACCATCGAAACTAAATCGTAACATGGGGGGGGGGGGGGTTTACATAAATGTAAAAACTGCAAGAAATTAAATGCATAAAAATAAAGGAATTTTAAAAGGGTATGAAATTATATTACCACGACACTGATTCAGAAGTTTTTCGGATTTTCTTTGTACTTTGATAAGAGTTTTCACAACAATGCAACAATTTCTGAATTTAACAACTAACCGACCCATCCGGTAAAATTGGATGAGCTCCTAGAAGGCTCCCTAGTTTGGCTACTTCGACCTAGCATCTAATTAGCCCCTAAATAACTTTTTAAGTTGGGCACGATAGCGTACCATGCTGTTAAAGCTAAATGCATTACGATCGGGAGTTGATTAAACTTCATTAATTAACTTGGTTAGCCTAAATTAACTAATGAATCGCCTAGCCTCTAAATCCTATAATGCGAACTACACGAGAAGATAGCTCCTTACTATGCAAACACGACACAACTTTTGTGCTACTAAAATTAAGCAAGAAAATTGAAACGATGAATCTCAATTACAAGCATAACGGCAAACGAGTTAAGCATACACAAGTCATCAATTCTAATATGCATAAACGTTCTAAGATTCATACAGAGGCTAAAGCATGCTAAATACTGAAATTGAGCTTTAAATTAAATAACCTCACAAAGTACAAAATTGACCAAACTTAGTCCAGAATCGACATTATAGTTTAGCTAAAAATCTCAAACAACGCTTCCGACTCCATGGTTTGATACAATTTCATTCTAATCTAAGAAAGCTTCTAAAATGCTGTAAGATAGAAAGGATAAAGGCTAAAGACAGCTGGAGAAGAATGAGAGATGTCTGCCCTAAAATGGAAAAATCCTTATATAGTTCTTAAAGTAGCATCGAGGCGCCGTGGTTAGCGTTGAGACGCTGCACAACATCATCATGGGCTCGCCACAGTCATAGGGGGTTTTCTCGATGCTACAACGTCGAGATGCTATGTCTTGAATTGTCGTTACTGCCTTGTAGCGTCTTGGCAGCGTTTAGACACTCCTCAGGGGCATCTATGGTCATTTTACTTTTCCACTTCACTCGGGGCTCGAATGACCTCCGATTGTCTCCAAATTAACTCCGAACACGTGTAAACGCTCCCCAAAGCTCCTAATGCTTGATTCCCTATAAAATAGACATTAAAGACATGAAAACCATACAAACTAGCACGAATTAAATAGAGAAGGATAAGACTCTTTTGGTCCTATCAACACACTATTTTTATTATATTTATAAGGTATATCAATAATAGACCTAATAGAAAATGAGTAAGCAAAATATTATCGATTGAAAACAAAAGAAATTAAAAAAAAAAGATAGATAATAAAGCTAATTATACTTATGTACTCTTTTTTATTTTATTGATATGGTATATCGATGATCGATAGCACACAAAAGTGTGCTATTTCTAGGCTTAAATTCTTGTTAGTTTGTGGCTTCAATGTGTGCTTCATATGCTTAATCTATGTATTTTGTAGGATTCGATCAGCAAGTAAAGCAAACTTGATTAATTGGAGATGGTATTAGAGAATTTAGACCATTATAGCATGTTTTGGAGCTAGTTTGTGGCTTCAATGTGTGCTTCATATGCTTAATCTGTGTATTTTGTAGGATTCGATCAGCAAGTAAAGCAAACTTGATTAATTGGAGATGATATTAGAGAATTTAGACCATTATAGCATGTTTTGGAGCTTTCGAATTATAGAGAAGACAAGCTGAAGTAAGAAGATCTGAGAGGATAGCATTGAGACGTTTTTCATAGCATCTCAACGCTATAGATGCTGCCAACCAAGCTCAAAATTTCGCATGAGTGGCGTTGAGACACCACTTTTGGGTGTCTCAATGCCCAAAACACGTGCACAAGATCATCTCCATTCGTAGCGTCGAGACGCTGCGTGTAACGTCAAGACGCTACCTCATGTTTCCTTCTTTATTGTTGCAAATTAGGGCACGTGACTGAAGGGAATAATCTAATTAAACCTAAGTGGAAGCGTAGGAATCAGTTTGAGTTTATTTAGAATTAAATAATAATATTATGGTTAAGCATAACATACCTTGAAAATATGGAGAATATTTTGACGGATCTTTATCTCTTCCACAAAGTCTTCCTGGCTATGACTTGAACACAGGACCAAGGCTTGTGGGAGCCTCTTGAAAGAAAATCCCCAAGGGATTGGAGAGGAATAGGTCTAGAGAGAATTCTCTAATTCTCTTTATTGAAGAGATGTGTGTTGTGAAGAATGCACAATGGCTCAACCCTAGGGTCCTATTTATAATGGTCTAGGGAAAATAGTTAAATAATATATTTTAATATCTAATATATTAAAATATATTTATCTAACCAATTTAAATCTTATTCAAACCGTTTAAAATTCTCCTACGACATTTATTTCCTAATTTGAATCCAATTCAAATTTAATAAATATCTTTTATTTAATGTATCTAATATACATTAATTATTTTAATATTTAATGTATCAAATATAATAAATATATTTTCCTCTTTTATATTTAATATATCTAATATATTAAATATTAATTTGAACACTTCAAATTAAATATTAAATTTGAACATTTCAAATTTTAATATTTAATGTATCAAATACAATAAATATTAATTTGAACACTTCAAATTAATATTAATTTGAACATTTCAAAATTTTCTTTCGACTAAATTGATCTTTTAGTGTTACTATGAGCTAGCAAGGGGACCTTATGAACCTATAGATTATAAGCTCCAATGATACAGAAATAATTAATTAAACTCTTTAATTAATTAATTTTCATTCATTAACTATAGGTCACTCCACTATAGACCTAGAGTTGCACTCTTATGCACTGCAAGGACAAGTTGTGTCCATTGATAAAATCATTACATGCAAGTCGATCCTTCACTAGTTGTTCGTAATTACAGCTGGGTCAAAGTCCGTTTTACGCCTATAATTACATCTTGCACCTTAAGTACCACTGATCCTCTAATGAACAATCTACTTATAATCTAATTATAAACTAAGTCCCTCTCGGGTTAGTGAGAGGGTGGGGCCCCATTGTTCAAGTCCCAAAATCAATACTTAAGGGAACTACTCATCTACTTACCCTATATGGGAAGGAGTGAATTCCATCTTGTGAGATTATGTTCCCAGCTCCCTATTTGGTCAAGTCCCCAAAATGGTAGGCATATTGAATCGGCTACAAAAGCCACTCTCACCCATGCAAATCAAAGGACAAGCCCTCATAGGTAGGAGTTCATAACTCATTCAGGATTAAGATCGAGTCGCATATGATCATCCTGATGAAATATTAATCTTCTCAATTAACGGATTTATAAAGAGAGATTAAATATTTCATGGTCCAATCTTATACAAACTCATTGTATAAGATACCCCCATTCACATGTCTCCACATGAATGATTTGGATCAAATCATTTGTAACTATTATAAAGTGGGTCGTATCAATAGTGTTACTAGGATAAGGCACCCAACCTTATCCATATACTATGACTCTTTAGATTATTTCTTGAACACGATCCTCATGTATGTCAACCACATACTGTTCAAGATTACACTAATAACCTGGATAATATTATATTGCAAATAAAATAATCAAAATTATTATTAATTATTAAATAAATTATTAATTACGAGGCTTTAGGGCATAAATCCCAACAGGGACAACGTCTTAACACTGCCACGATAATATAAATGCTGCGTTTTGAGTATGGACAAGGAGAGACCAATTGGAGAGGCAAAGGTTTATTTTCGATTCTCACTCAGTCTTTGGGACCTAAAGGACACTCTTAGGGCTGAGGAAGACATTAAAGGCTCGAGATTGTTGGACATCATGACGGAAACGTGTGTGGCACACATCAGAGAGTTTCTCTTTCTCTTTTCTTTGTAGTTTCGTTATTTTACCTTGTAGATGAGTTTAGGTTTTTATGGTGAATTTTGAGTGACTAGACTCTCGTTTCAAGACTTTTTGTATGTTGTGAATGTTTGATTATTCAAAGACTCAGTTTGTTTGGTGCTTTAATGTTATGCTTGTGGCCAAAGTATATATTTGTTTGATTTAAGTTCGAGTTTGGTAAAGTAGAATTTAATTCTAGATTCAAATTCATGACCTTAAGTAAATTCTTGTATGAAGATAAGGAATTTCATAGGAAGCCATTGAAAGAAGTTTTATAATGCCTTGTTCGATGGAAATCTAGATAGACATATTGGTTTTCTAATTGAATAAGAGAATAATTGAGCTTGAAAAAGTCATTTATTAAATCCTAACTTCTTGGCTTATCATTGATTGAAAGATAAAATTGAGTCTTTTGGGTGGTCAAATCATGCTTAATTAGGGAATCTTAAGTCTTGTAATTGTCTCCTACGATTGTCTCAATTAGTTAGTTTTATAAATATATTTTCTAGTTATTCCATTCTTTCTTGTAGATTTTCTAGATAAAATTAAGAGTGAGTGACTAAAGTAATTAGTTAAACTGGAAAATCAATCATGTGGACAACACTTGCACTCAATTCACTATACTAAAACTTGACATCGTACACTTACGGTTTTGCATGCACTTAAAATTATGCAACAATGATAGACCTAATAGTAAAGAACCATTAAACACAATTATTGATAGAAAATATCACTTATATATCTTTTTTTTTAATTCTATTGATATGATATATGATAGTGCTCATATTTTACATATTTCTAGCCATTTTTACTTAAGTTATTTACACAAATGCATGCTTTTATGTCTAATAAATGTAGCAAATTGATAAGAGAATAGCCAAAATTAGTTAAGAAATTGTTTTGAGATCAGAAATACGGAATAAGAGAAAAAAAGTTGATTTTTAATGCGTTTTGATGCTTTTATGCAGAAATCTTTAAATTGCTAGAATTGCGACTCTAATTGCAACTGCAATTTTGCCTGGAGACAGAATTTCAAGAAATAAGGGAAAAATCTGGAAGTTCGATTTTGTGCTGATATTTGAAGATATTTTCCACGAATCAAGCTCATAAAGATCCGATTCTTGCCTTAAACACCCATGGAGCAAATCCTAGCATTTGGAGGCTATAAATATAAAGATTCAAGCCATGGAAAAGGAGTCCAAGATCGTTTTACGATTTGAAGACCACTTTACTTTCTACAGTTTTTATTTTCAGTTTTCTCGACTTAAAGGAAGAGGAACGCTGCTCAAACTTCAATCCTTCTTTGTAGAAAGTCCAGGGTTGTGAAGATCTTACTCTACTTAACAAAGGTTGAGTTTAGATCGATTGAAGAGGTGGAAGTTATCTCCTTGAGTTCAATTTTCCTTTGTATTCACAAGTTTATTTTTCTATTTTAGTTCTTTAATTCCAGTACTTTGGCTTTTGTTATTTTACATTTAGTTTACTTCCAGTCGTTGTCTTTAATTTTTGTAGTTTTTTACTTTACAACAAATTTGGTTTTAATAAAGTTCATTATTCAAATTATCATGCCCTCAAGTCATTCTTTATCTTTAAGTTTATTACTTTATTTTCCAGTTTTTGTTTTTCTTTCTTTAGTCAGATGTATTTTCTTTCCTTTAATGTTTTGTTATTTATTTTCTCCATCATGAGCTAACTTCGTCCTTGGGATTCGGATATGTGGATGCCCTAAGGATTGGAAGCTTGGCCTTAGATGTAAAAGTAACTTTGCTCGATTCCATAGCATTGATTGCTTTTATTGGTTATCATTCTTATTGTGAATCTAGATTGATCACCTAGGTGAACATATAGAGATCGAGTTCAATACTGAAAGGGTTAAACGAGATTACGTGTTCATACAAAGCAATCGAGGAAAGGAGCTTAGACATAAGCACTTGTTTTTTACCCTAAGGGCGAAACTTCTAAGATCAAGGTTGTGTTCTCATTAAACTAAGTTCGTATTAGCCATAGACATATGGTTTAATCACTTAGGCTTCTAAAGGTTTTCTATTAAAATCAAATAGAAGTTGAACCTGATTTACATTGCTTGGTGCTTGAGTAAAGATTGCAATTGCATTTTAGGTCACAATTCTTTTCTAAAGGGCAAAAGCATGTTTGAATCTCATATTTTTATCATTTGATTTTTAGTACACTCACAACCTTCCCAATTTTTGTGGTATCTGTTCCCTGTGGGATCGATACTTTGGAATATTTCATTTACTACTTGTTTGACAGTGTGCACTTGCATTAGACTGAAGACTTTTTCTATTCAAAAGTTTTCTTCTAAAAGCCCACACATTTTCAGTTGACCAAGTTTTTGCAATGATAGACCTAATAGAAAATGAGCATTCAAATAATCTCTGATAGAAAATGAAAGTTAAATACCACAAACTTACTATTTTTAACTTGTTGATACTGTAAATCGATGATAGACCGAATAACAAATGATCATGCAAACAATCACCCATAAAACAATTTCAAGTATCACTAGTATACTATTTTTAAGGTTAAAATACCATTCTGGTCCTTGTATTTTGGGTCTCATTTCATTTTAATCATTGTACTGTCAATAAATCTTAAAATTTGTCCTTATTGCTAGTTTGAAGTTAATTTTTATCAAAATTGATTAAATAATAATAAACATTTTAATGCAAAAATAGACACAATGTGAATATGTTTCCAAAATGTATAGAGGGACGGTTAATAGAGATGATGTAACGACCCAACCTCTTGGACATAGACTGACTATGTGCGTTACTACATGCATGCTATTGTCTTTTAAAAATCCTTGGAAAAAGACATAATGAGAGATATTTTTCTATAAAATAATTTAAAGAAAATCTTTATTTGGGATCCCATTAAAAACTTTGTAAAACATAGAATAAAATAAAGTGTTTAATAAGCTAAAATAGTTTCATAACATAGTCCTAAAAATAAAATTATTACAAAAAAACATGAAACATCATAAATGTGGAAATCATGCTGACATTGACCCCATGACACAACCAGCAAGTCATCTTGTCACTCGCCCTAAACGTCTTTGTCAGTATCTAAAACAATTTTAAAAAGAGGTTGAGCATTAAAAATACCCACTAAATATCCCAGCTACCAGAGTCGGTCATGCAAACACATACATATCATGAATCATGATATTAAAAACATGTGGGACATGTCTTTTATCTGTCAAAAATCTTTTTCCTTTGGCTAGTGTAGACAATTAACTTACCCTATAGAAAAAATGGACCAACTCTTAGTGGTTCCTTATCAGACTCATGCTAAGAAATCGAACTCCATCAAAAAATAGTTGGCAATCAATCAGTGGTGTACGACTTCACCCAACATAGTACCTCAAGGAAAAAGTGTACATGAAGCACATAATACATCAACTCGTGGTGGAGCCTAAGTGGATTAACTATGAGACCAAACCTCAATAGAGTATTGACGATCCATCTGTGGTGCAAGACCTCCCCACAAAGCCCCTATTAAATGTACACTAGCATTGTAGGGAGAGTAATTGCCACAAAATTTTCATAAAATCATGTTCGTGATCATACACATGTTGGGATTTATGCCTTAAAGCCTAGTAATTAATTAATTATTTAATAATTAATAATAATTTTGATTATTTTATTTGCAATATAATATTATCCATTATATGAAATATCCAAGGTTATTAGTATAATCTTGAACAGTATGTGGTTGACATACAGGAGGATCGTGTTCAAGAAATAACCTAAAGAGTCATAGTATATGGATAAGGTTGGGTGCCTTATCCTGGTAACACTATTGATACGACCCACTTTGTAATAGTTACAGATGATTTGATCCAAATCGTTCATGTGGAGACATGTGAGTAGGGATACCTTATACAAAGAGTTTGTGTAACACTGGACCATGAAATATTTAATCTCTCTTTATAAATTCATTAATTGAGAAGATTAATATTTCATCAAGATGATCATATACGAATCGATCTTAATCCTGAGTGAGTTATGAGCCTGTGAGGGCTTGTCCTTTGATTTGCATGGGTGAGAGTGGCTTTTATAGATGATTCAATATGCCTACCATTTTGGGGACTTGACCAAATAGGGAGCTGGGAACATAATCTCACAATATGGAATTCACTCCTTCCCATATAGGGTAAGTAGATGAGTAGTTCCCTTAAGTGCTGATTTCGGGACTTGAACATGGGGCCCCACCCTCTCATTGGCTCGAGAGGGACTTAGTTTATAATTAGATTATAAACAAATTGTTCATTAGAGGATCAATGGTACTTAAGGTGCAAGATGTAATTACAGGGGTAAAACGGACTTTTGACCCAGCTATAATTATGAACAACTCGTGAAGGATCGACTTGCATGTAGTGATTATATCTATGGACACAACTTGTCCTACAGTACATAAGAGTGCAACTTTAGGTCTATAGTGGAGTGATCTATAGTTAATGAATGAAAATTAATTAATTAATTTTGTATCATTGGAGCTTATAATCTGTAGGTCCATAAGGTCTCTTTGCTAGCTCATAGTAACACTAAAATATCAATTTAGTTGAAAAAAAATTGAAATGTTCAAATTAATATTTAATTTGAAGTGTTCAAATTAATATTTAATATATTAGATATATTAAATATAAAAGAGAAAAATATACTTATTGTATTTGATATATTAAATATTAAAATAATTAATGTATATTAGATACATTAAAGAAAATATATTTATTAAATTTGAATTGGATTCAAATTAGGAAATAGATGTCGTAGGAGAATTTTAAAAGATTTGAATAAGATTCAAATTGGTTAGATAAATATATTTTAATATATTAGATATTAAAATATATTATTTAATTATCTTTCCTAGACCACAATAAATATGATCCTAGGAGTAAGCCATTGGGCATTATTCTTTATAGAACACACATCTCCTCAATAGAGAGAATTAGAGAATTCTCTCTAGACCTCTTCCTGTTTAATCCATTGTAGATTTTCTTTCAAGAGGCTCCCACAAGCCTTGGTCCTGTGTTCTAGTCATAGCTAGGAAGACTTTGTGGAAAAGAAAAAGATCTGCCAGAAGAATCTTCGTATTTTCAAGGTATGTTATGCTTAACCATAATATTATTATTTAATTCTAAATAAACTCAAACCGATTCCTACGCTGCTGCTTGGGTTTAATTAGATTATTCCCTTCAACACATACATGAGGTCCCATCAATAATATATTCCTTCATCATGATGATGCAACATGAAAATCATTCCTAACATTTAACATTAACATTTACTTTGTAGATGAAAATATTTAAAGGAAATGTGGCTTAAAATTTATATAAAAAAAAATAAAAATCTAAATTATTTTCTTAGTTTTTTAATCTATTTTTAAATCAATAAAAGCAATAACCTTTGTTTTAAAGAAGAATAAAAAAGTAGTATTTTGTTTTAATATATATATATATATATATATATGAACGAAAAAAATATTAGTGCTCGAAAATAATACACCCACAAGAGTTCAACCCAACTCTTACCGCAAGGGGGTTGAATCGCTTATGTCATCTTACCAGAAGCTACATTTGTTAAATTATGTGAAATTTTTACTAATAATATAAAACATTCTAAAATTGAGGGGAGGTTGAGCCCCAGCTTGCTGTAGATTCGTTTTTGGTTGAACTAGATTATGGACTATAGAGATGATAATGTTGTTGTCATAATAAACCCTTATAAGTGTTTTCTAAAGAAAAAAAAACTTTCAATTCTTCAAGTAGATCCATATACCTTCACAAATATCGTAGGCTAAGGCCCTCAAATGAGGCATATAACTTGAGAGTTTGTCAAATATTTCTCTAAGATTTGGGTTTAATAATTTAATTATATCTATACCCGTAAAACACACAATGTCTAGAAGTACTTTCCTGTAACGCCCCAAATTGTTAGCCTAACTGAGGGAACATTACTGAACTTACGATCAAAATGCTTCAAAAATTTCAGCATCATAATGACGTAACTATGACATTATCCAAATTTTTCTTAGGTCTGCTAAACAAGAAAACAACATTTCCATAAATTAGAGTAAATTAACACAATCTCCACACATCCTGGCTACAGTTCAACACACCCAAACTTCCAGAGTAAGCAGATTCACATCAACTCAACATATGTTAATTAAATAATTTAACAGGAAAAAAAAAAGGAAGTTTCTAGTAACCAAGACTTTTATTCTCGAACTTAAGTTCTACCAAAAGAACCTAGCTACATCAACATGCATCGAAGGAAAGAAACATTGATGAATGAGAAAAATAAAGCCTCTACGAAGCACCTAAACAATTCCAATTAAAGTCCTACCCCATGAAATTCAAAACTTCTAGTAAAAGTCATGTAAAACTAATGGTAACCTCTCAACTTGTCTCCCCGTCTGCATCACCAGGTTCGTAGTAATCGTCATCACCTGCAAAATCTAGTGGTGGGTCAGTACATAACGTGTACTGAGTAAGTAGCTCACACTTGGTGAGCCACCAAACATCAAACAACAACCAACATGTTGTTCAAACATGCTTTTTCAAAGAAATAACTCAAGCATCATGCTTTGTATACATACGCAAGTAAAATAAGCAAAAGACTCCTCTAACACATAAATTTCTGCACTATGCTATGCAATTAACACATGAATTCCCGCATCTTGCAATGCACAATCCTCCTAACACATGATTTACGTGTCATGCTCCCACACTCACACATGAATTTCGCGCCATGTTCCGCACACTCATCCCAACACATGATTTACGCATCATGCTCCACTCTTAACCACACACTCACAACAAAAAACATGTTTCTTAGGCATGCTACTAAACCATGTCCCTTGCCCAACAACACTTGCATATACATATATCTCAAACTCAATAAATCATCGTGCTAACTTCACATAAACTTCACAGGTCAACATTCAAACATGCTCATCAAAAACTCAAAAAACATAGAATAGACATAGATATATGAATAGCAAAATTAAAGGACACAGCACGCTCCACACAGTCAAACAAACTCATCAAGTAGAAACTCCTTACCTAAATTGCTCCTAAAGTATTCCAAGGAGTTCTTACATTAAGAGATAAATTTTAGAGGCTAAACTTAGTTTGAGAACCTTCAAACAAACTAGAACATCCTCAAAGAGGGATATACTTACATAGATTTCAGCCTTAAGTGATAATGCAAACTCCTTAGGAACAAACCCAACTACAACAAGAATTTTTCAAGAGTTAAAATCTAACTTACAACACCTTAAGTAAGCATAGAGAGTGTCTAAACAACTCTTACCACTTAAACCTTACCCAAAAGAACTTTGGTACTTGATGAAAATATTTGAAATAGCTCCAAAGTGGTTTGAAACTACAATTAGAGGTTTTTCAATGAGCAAAAATCATTTTACAGCACTTAATACACTATAAAAAAGGAATTCGAGAGGCTAAAACACTCAGAAGCTTACCAAAACATATTAACGCACTTGCTGATTCGAGTTCGATAGCACTCTGAATTGGTTCGAACCACAAATAAGACACTTTCAAAGGTTAGAAACCAAATCACAACACTTTAAGTGATTTGCGAAAAGGATGAAACAGGTTGAAACTTATTGAGAGAGCTCTTATGCTTGATGTTTGTTGTTTGAAAGTGTTTGAATTGATCCTAAACTGCAAACTGAAGGTTCCTACACGTTAGAACCAAAGCTACAACTAAGGGTGTGTAAGAAATCGAGAAAACCGAAGAACCGAACCGAATCGATCCAAACCAATTGGTTCGGTCTGATTATTTTAAAAAAAATGAATTCCTCGATTTAAAACTTTAGAAAACAGATATGTTCGGTTCGGTTCACGATTTGAATTTTTTCAAAACCAAAATAATTGAACCGAACCAAAAATAATTTAATTAAAAAAAAGAGCCCAACCCAACCACAAAGCTCATCCTACTTCTTGAAACCTTAATTTAATTTTCTTTGTTCAAGCCGTCTTTTTCTCCCTCTATCAATCACGTTCACGTCTTTTCCTTTCTCTCTCAATCACGTTTTCTCCCCCCTCTCTCTTCATCTCAAATCTTATTCTCCTCTCCCTTCAGGTTTTTCCTCCCATTTCTTTCAATCTCACATCTTCCTTCTCCTTCTCTCTTCTTATGGGATCAACAACAACACAAGTTTTTTTTTCCTCTGTGGTCGTGTGATAGATGCTACGCGTAAGTGCACGTGACTGAAGTAATAAGAAACTAGAAGTACTCCAGAGTATCGTATCAAAGGGAACAAGTTTTAATAAAATTTATTAAGATGACAAAAAATTGTTGAAAAATTATAACTGAAGTAACCGTTAGCATAAAAAGGTTTGTGAGGTATTTTGGCTAAAGAAAAAAATTGTTTGAAAAACAATGAAAATGAGGAAGGGATTCAAGATTGCTAATGCTCCTTTGGAAAGAAAATGCAACTAGAAAGAAATTGCAATCATAGCTAACACAAGAAACTAAGTAAACTGAATACAACTCCTATTCGACCTTCTATGAAGTATCTTTAGGAGACTAAGTGATTAAACCTATTTTCTATGGCTAATCTAACTTAGATATTTTCGTGCACAATTCTAGTGGTTTTGGAGTCTCGCCCTATGTCTAGGGTCGATGTTCAAGACTTATGTCTAAGCCTTTTTCTCTATTTATTTTGTGACATCCGCCTTCCCTTAACCCTCTGGTATTATGTTCAAGCTTGACAAGCAACACTAGTTGGCCGACTAGGTTTACCCAACATTGAACTCACCAAAAGCAAACAAAGTTCAATTGTTAGCTAGATTACTTTTGCTATTGAGCCTTACATCTTTCCTCTAGGGCATTCACAAACTTGAATCCCTAAGAAAATTTAGCTCTTCATAGCAAAATTGAAAAATAAAATTTTAAAGTAATAAAAATGCATAATTGAGAATGAAAGAAAGAATAGATAAAATTCTAGAATGTAGAAATAAAAATAACTTAACCAAAACATAAAGAACATAAACTAGAATAAAACTTTGGTAGAAGAAAATTAATTCAAACAAGTTAGAAATTTATTAAGAACTAAGAACTTAATGGCGAAAATACAATGAAACTTAAACAACTAACTTGAATCTTGAAATACGACTAAATGAATGAAAATACATGTAACGCCCGAGGTTAGGAGGGGTACATGAATGAACTGAGACCACATCCGAATGAGAGGGATCCTGAGGCTATGCAAGGCATGGTTAAGAAAGGGCTTAAAAGAATTGATAGCTACTACCTATACCAACAAGGTGCTCCTTCCTTTTCGATAGTTCAATCATAGGAACTCCAAAGTTAAGCATGCTTGGCTTGGAGCAATCCTATGTTGGGTGACCTCTTAGGAATTTTTCTAGGAAGCATGTGAGTGATGACAAAGCATGCTGAAACGACTTGTGTTGGTTTGTGGGGACAGTCTTCACTCTCTTGAGCAGCTCAAGACAAGTAGGTAGCGTGGTCAGGACGCGGGGGATGCAGGGGAATGCCGGGGCTTTTAGGTGCCGAATCCGAATTCCAAATTATGGTCCGAATCCTAGGCCTAGGGCGTTACAGTTGGTATCAGAGCCCAAGGTTATGGGTTCTGTAGACTTGCTTACATCGTAGGAATTAAGTATCCCATGGCCAAGCAGCAAATACCTAGTCATCGCCAGGTATGCCCATATACTAAAGATTATTTTACTTATTCATGCTTTGTGACTTATTTATCTTAGGGTAAAGGGTTGTTTATGCTATGTTTTCAAAGTTACAACAAATGCTTTCATGTTGATTAAATTGGTGGAATATAGAATTAGAAGGCTTAATTAGATTAGTTGTGGTTGTAGTGTTTCCATAGAGATGCCGCCACGTAGAGGAGGAAGAGCTCGACGAGGTAGAGGACGAGGAAATGTGGGGGGACAGGACCCACCGCTGAAGCAACCAGCCTATCAGGATGTGAACCCCCCAGTAGCGCCGCCAACTGGGCAGGCGAACCCTACCATGGCGTCTTTGATGTTGGAGGCCATGCAGACCTTGGTGCAGACCACAGTGGCGAATCAACTAGCACAACTAGGTCAGAACCACGGGAGTGCATCTCTAGAGGCAAGATGCCTGAAAGATTTCAGGAAATATGACCCTCGTACATTTGATGGATCCTCTGGGGATCCAACAGTGGCAGAGTTGTGGTTGTCTTCTATAGAAACCATTTTCCGGCTCATGAATTGTCAAGAGGAGCAGAAGGTGTTCTGTGCTGCGTTCATGTTGAGAGACGATGCATTCATGTGGTGGGAGTCCGCAATGAGAACAGTGGCCACCAACGGTGAGCCGGTGACGTGGACACAGTTCAAAGAGGCCTTTTGGAGGAAGTTTTACCTAGCGGCCACCTGTTATAGGAAGCAGGAGGAGTTCCTCCAACTTCGCTAGAATAGGCGATTAGTGGAGGTGTATGAGAGAGAGTTCACGAGGCTCCTACGCTTTGCCCCTGAGTTAGTCGACACAGAGGCCAAGAAGGCAGGGCGCTTTATGATGGGTCTGGATGAGGATATTCGAGGCTTCATGCAAGCCTTGGCACCCCCTGATTATGCCACGGCAGTGAGGGCAGCTGGGTTGATAGGCGTCCGTCAGTAGAGTGAACATCATGTGCTTGTGAATCCAGGTCCCTCCACGAGCCAGAAAAGAAAGTGGGGACATACGACCTCTGGCCCCCAGCACACCCAGTAGGGCATCACTCATTTGGAAGATCACGCTCAGGTCTAGGGCAGAGACAACAATCATATAAGTCATGAGGTAATAGTGGCGACAAGCCACAATGTAGTGAATGTGGGAAACAGCATTGGGGTAGACGTTTAGCAAGAACGGGAGCATGCTTCAGGTGTGGACATGAGGGTCACAGAGCAAAGAATTGCCCCAATAGAGGTACTGGGAACCAGCCTCCGAGTTCGAGTGATGCTGGTACTTCTAGACAGGTGATCCAGCCAGGGAAAGCTTATGTTGCTACGAGTCGAGGTGCTGGTAATTCAGATTCAGTGGTAACAGGTACACTCCCGATACTAGGGCACATTGCCTTCGTACTTTTTGATTTAGGTTCCACTCATTCCTTTATCTCTGCATCTTTTGTGAGTCAAGCTAAATTAGAGCTGGAACCATTGTTATATGTTATGTCTGTTGCCACCCCGACAGGGGTGAGTTTGTTAGCTACTGAAAAAGTAAAAGCATGTAAAGTGTTAGTGTCAGATCGTGAGTTAGATGTGACCTTGGTAGTCTTAGATATGCAAGAGTTTGATGTAATCCTAGGCATGGATTGGCTGGCGGAGAATCACGTCAGTATTGATTGTTTCCATAAGGAGGTGGTATTTATGCCACCGTTGCAGGCAAGCTACAAGTTTAAAGGGTCCAAAACTGAGACTGCCCCTAAGGTGATTTCTGCCCTGAAGGCAAGGAAGTTGATCAACCAGGGAGCATGGAGTGTGTTGGTGTGTGTGGCAGACACCATATGTGCTGAGATTTTAGTATCATCAGTACCAGTGGTAAACGAGTTTTTGGATGTCTTTCCTGAAGACCTTCCAGGGTTACCTCCTGCACGGGAGGTAGACTTCAGCATAGAGCTCGAGCCAGGGACAACTCCTATCTCTAAAGCTCTTTACAGAATGGCCCCAGCAGAGTTAAAGGAGCTCAAGTCACAGCTGCAGGACCTTTTGGATAAAGGGTTCATACGCCCTAGCGTGTCACCATGGGGGGCACCTGTGTTGTTCGTGAAAAAGAAAGATGGTTCTATGCGTTTGTGCATAGACTATAGAGAGCTAAACAAAGTAACCATTAAGAACAGATATCCTCTCCCTCGTATAGACGACCTCTTTGACCAGTTACGGGGGGCAGTAGTGTTCTTTAAGATTGACCTATGGTCAGGTTATCACCAGTTGAGGATTCAGGATGAAGATATTCCTAAGACGGCTTTCAGGTCCAGGTACGGACACTACGAGTTCACTATGATGTCGTTTAGGTTGACAAATGCGCTTTCAGTCTTTATGGGTTTGATGAATAAGGTATTCAAAGAGTTCCTGGACACTTTTGTGATCGTGTTTATTGATGATATTTTTGTCTATTCCAAGTCTGAAGAGGAACACGATGAGCACCTCAGGAGAGTTTTGACAACTCTAAGGGAAAATATGTTGTATGCGAAGTTCTCTAAGTGTGAATTCTGGCTTCAGCAAGTGTCCTTTCTAGGGCACGTGGTGTCAAGGGATGGAGTATCAGTGGACATCGCAAAGGTAGAAGCAGTGACTAAGTGCCCTTGCCCAACCACGGTCACCGAGGTGCTTAGTTTCTTGGGTTTGGTAGGCTACTATCGACAATTCGTGCATGATTTCTCTAAGATAGATGCGCCTTTGACTTAGTTGACACGAAAGGGTAGCTTGTTTGTGTGGAGTGATGATTGTGAAGCAAGTTTCCAAAGGTTGAAGCAGAAGTTGGTCTCAGCCCCAATACTCACCGTGCCTAATGAAACAGGAGGTTTTGTTGTCTATAGTGATGCCTCAAAGAAGGGCTTAGGATGTGCTCTAATGCAGCATGGACAGGTTATTGCCTATGCCTCCCGCCAGTTGAAAGACTACGAGTGCAACTATCCGACCCATGATTTGGAATTGGCAGCAGTGGTCTTTGCCCTAAAGATTTGGAGACATAATTTGTATAGGGAGAAAATCCAGATCTTTACAGACCACAAGAGCTTAAAAGTACTTCTTCACTTAGAAGGAGCTAAACATGAGGCAACGCAGATGGCTAGAGTTAGTGAAGGATTACGATGTTGAGATTTTTTTATCACCTAGGCAAAGCAAACGTAGTTGCTAATGCTCTTAGCAGAAAGACAGTGCACACATCGGCTCTGATTACTGACCAAGCTGATATACGGGGCTGATTTAGAGCGTGCAAAGATAGCAGTGTTAGTGGGGGAAGCTACAGCACAGTTAGCCCAGTTGACAGTTCAGCCCCTGAGGCAGCGTATTATAGATTCTCAACGGGGGATCCCAGTCTAGTGGACATGTTTCGTCAAGTGGAAACAGATCAGGCGAGTGAGTTTTCTCTAGCTTCTGATGGTGGTCTCCTGTGTCAGGGGCGTTTGTGTGTGCTGGAGATTGATGAACTTAAGAATGAGATTTTGACTAAGGTGCACTGTTCTCCTTTTTCGATGCATCCAAGTAGTACAAAGATGTATCAAGATCTGAAGGAGTTTTACTGGTGGAGTGGAATGAAGAGGAACGTGGCGGACTATGTTAACAGGTGTTTAGTTTGCCAGCAAGTGAAGGCCCCAAGATAGAAGCCAGCAGGCTTGTTACAACCGTTAAGCGTGCCACAGTGGAAGTGGGATGAGATCTCTATGGACTTCGTGGTAGGGCTACCCCGGACAGTTAGAGGTTGCACAGTGATTTGGGTTATTGTGGATAGACCTACTGAGTCAGCACACTTTCTTCCAGGGAAACCTACTTACTCTGAAGAGAAGTGGGCACAATTGTATATGAAGGAGATAGTTAGATTGCACGGAATTCTTGCGAGGATTGTTTCGAATAGAGATTCCCGTTTTACATCTAACTTCTGGAGAAGTTTGCAAAAAGGCCTTGGGTACTCAGTTGGATTTCAGCACATCTTTCCACCCTCAGACAGGTGGTATCAGAGCGGAACCTCTCCTAGTAAGATGCGGTTCAGGGACGAACCAAGACGGAAGCTGGTGGGCATGTAACACCCGAGGTTAGGAGGGGTACATGAATGAACTGAGACCACATCCGAATGAGAGGGATCCTGAGGCTATGCAAGGCATGGTTAAGAAATGGCTTAAAAGAATTGATAGCTACTACCTATACCAACAAGGTGCTCCTTCCTTTTCGATAGTTCAATCATAGGAACTCCAAAGTTAAGCATGCTTGGCTTGGAGCAATTCTATGTTGGGTGACCTCTTAGGAATTTTTCTAGGAAGCATGTGAGTGAGGACAAAGCATGCTGAAAGGACTCGTGTTGGTTTGTGAGGACATTTTTCACTCTCATAAGCAGCTCAAAACAAGTAGGTAGCGTGATCAGGCCGCGGGGGATGTTAGGTGCTGAATCCGGATTCCAAATCCTAGTCCGAATCCTGGGCCTGGGACTGTTACAATACAACAACTAAGTTTCTAAAACAGAAGAAAATAACTTAAATAGTGCAGAAAGTAAATTCTAAGAAAAACGACAAACAAGAGCCTCTCTTACTTATCTTTCAATCGACTCAATCCCACTTTTCTTAAAGGAAATTGAGTCTTTACTTCCTTGAACTTTCGTTGAGGAATGATCGAATTTTGAAGCTCAATCGACTAGAAAATAAATAAAAAATAGCAGCAACTAATTGTGAATATAGTAGAAAATACAACAGAAAATCGTGAAAATAGTAGAAAATCATGAAAACAACAACACTTGAGGCTAGAGATGTCCACGGGGCGGGGCAGGGCTGGGAAATTTCTTTTCGTCTCCGTCCTTGCCCCCCCCATTTCATTTCCCGTCCTCGAAAAATTTTTCATTTAATTTCGCAAGGTACAAGGCGGGGAATCCCCGCGGGGAATTTGCGGGGATCGAAATCCTCGCAGGGAATAATTTTCCGTTTATAATTTTTATTTTTTTAAATTTGGTCAAACAAAATCTATATATTTTTTAAATTTCTATTTAAATTGTTAATTATTAATAAGAGATTTCTATTTAAGAGATTTTTTTTGATTTCCTTAGAAAAACAAAATAATATTGAATAAAAGTTTGGATTTATGGTTTATTTTATATATATATATATATATATATATATATATATATATATATATATATATATATATATATATATATATATATTTATTTATTTATTTATTTATTAAAAAAAAAGAAATTAGGGCGGGGTCGGGGAATAAGGCGGGGACGGGGTTGGGGAATGTATTCCCTGTCCTCGTCCCCGTTTAGCTAATGGGGAAAAAAATCTTCCCCACTCCCTCTCCCATTCCCCGCCTAAACAAGGATTCCCGCCCCGTTAGAGGAGGGTCCCCGTGGGGAAAATGAACATCTCTACTTGAGGCTGAAAACGGTAGAAAAATGATGATCCTTCTTGTTGTTTCTCCTCTCATATTTATAGAGGATTTGGGCTAGGGTTTCCTTATTGAACGGTGCACAATTATGGCCAAAATTACAGCTAAAATCATGGAGACAAGATCCCACAAAATTCTTAGATTTTTGGAGATTTGCAGATTTTCCTTTAAAGTCCAAATTTGATGGAATTGCAATTGCAATCTTTAATTTCATGCATAAAAACATCAAGTAAGTGTAGTTTTCATTTTCTTTTGGTTTTTTTTTTCTCACTTACTTAATTTAAAAGGTTTCCAACAATAATTCAATTTAAACCAACTTTTTGCTAGCATTTTTATCTAATAACACACATAAAATAACAAGAATTACTAAGTATAAAGGTCACATAATTCTCATAGATGAGAATTATCACACCCCCAAACTTTGAGTTATTGCTGGTTCTCAAACAATTAGAATCACAATATTCAAACATCAGCTCCAACAAATATCCAAGGTTCTTGATAGAACATCCTCTCAGGGTACATCTCAAACCCATAACACATATTTATCACAACCAACTTCAATCCTAGCTTAGTCTTAACCTTAGCACTTTTCATCCACACTTCCACAAAGGTTGCACCCTTATTATTCTAGTTTCATCTTGCTTGCTTCCTACATAGGCTATCTTTTGAGAAACAACTTTACTTAAAAAAAAAAACGACCCCAATTGAAACAACCACATATTATGCTTTTTGCATAGGTGAAAGGTAGGTTGGTCTACTAAATGGCATCACTGACTTGGCATTTCACCTGGGACTGGGATTTCCACATCCGATACTAGATAGTTGGCCTTTCTAACCAACCATTGGCTCCAGGATAACAACCTACGCGTGGGGCCATTGTTGACGTCCCTTACATTCCAAACAATTGCAATTGTGGAAATTTTGGAAACATAGTGGGGTGGGGCTTAGCCCCAAGTTTGGATTGTGCCCTAGTAGTCGTGATCTTACCCATATGTTGCCTTATTTGGAGGCTTCAGTGTAAAATCTTTCTCAAATCTCGATGATTGTGAGTCCTGAGAGGAGCTATTAGATTCTTCATCATGGTCATTGGAATGAAGAGGCTTTGAGGACCTTCCTTCTAAGGAAAAAGCACAAACTTCTCTCTGTATGGCAATCACTAAAAAAAGAGACTTCACTTCGTTCGAGAGATTTGATCTTACCAGGCCGGGCGAAAGGGAAGGAAGGGATCAGGATAAATGGACATCTCTAGAATGTTAGCTTTACGAGCTTCAATCATACCATATATTTTGATAATAAAAAACCTTTAATTTATTAATGATTTTAGTTTTTTACGTATCCATAGCGTAGAGCTCGGAAAGACGATTCCAACGCATTCTAAATCGCTCAAATCAGACATCAAACGAAAAAGTCATGGCCAAAAGAAATTGGGAAGAAAACTAAATTGGTGATGACGTGGATGATTATGGTAGCGACACGTGGCGATCGAAAAAACATTGATTATTTGCTATATATTTCTAGAATTTTTTTTATGGTGCCTATTTGATTAGTTTGGATTGCATTAATTTAGTTTAAATTCATTGAAAAAGTTTAAATTTTTTAAGCAACTCTATTCACCCCCTCTATTGTTGCCATACGATCCTACAATTGGTATCAGATAGGGTAGCTCGATTTTTTGTTTCAAAAAGTGTTTTGAAATCTTGTTTTCAATTTTTTGAAAAACTGTTTTTTTATTATTTTTTTCAAATCTAGAATTTTTTTATTTTTGAAAGAAAAACTTGGAAAATTGAGTTTTAAAAGCCAATTTCACAAGAAAATGATTTTTCTTGGAAATTGGTTCTTACAAACTATTTTTTCTTTAACTTTTTTAATTTTGAAATTCTTTTTATTTAGAAGAAACTTTTGAAAATTATTTTTCCTTGAAATTAAAATTTTGAAAAAGTGTTTTGTTTGGAAGGAAATTTTAAAAAATTATTTTCCTTAAATTATTTTGCAAAATTGCCATTCTTGAGAACTTAATTATTTGAGCTTATGGCAAACATTAGAGTTAATGATTTGATTGAACATCCATGTTGTATTTATAACAATTCTCTTGATGTGAAGGAAATTTCTCAATCTAGAAATCAAGAAAATTATCAAAAATTGAAGAAAGAAGATTTCCATAAATCTCCTTGGTGCTTGGTGGCTCACATCATAATGAAAATGACGATGAAGAGGTAAGTAGTGAAAATCTATCTTATGATGAACTTGTGGATGCCTATAATGAAATTAAAGTTGATTTTGAAAAAGTAGCCTCTAAATACATGTCTCTTAAAAAGTAGAACACAAAATTAGCTCATAAAAATAATGAATTATTAAATGAGCTTAGTTGTGTGAAAGAAGAAAATGAGAAGATTAATTTCTCATTTTCAAAATTGGAAAATGACTTGAATGCTTTAATTGTTGAAAATAAGTCATTAGTTGAGGAAAATGCATGTTTGAAATTAAATGTCAATAATGTTGTGAAATATGATGATGTTGATAATTCATGTGATCAAGATAAATGTGCTATGTTAAATAAGATTAAATTTCTTGACCATGATACCTCTGAATTACATGATCTTGTTAAAGCTCTTAGAGAAAAAGAGTAAAATCTTATGAATGGGCTTAGTTGTGCTAAAGAGTCTATTAAGAAATTGACAATAGGTGCACAAAAATTAGATCAAATTATTGATATGGCAAACCGTTAAATGACAAAAGAGGTATTGGTTATGTTGATGAGAGTGTTACTCCATTTAGTTCCAAAACTATTTTTGTTAAAGCATCTTCTATGTCTAATGATGTTTTGCCTAATGATTTGTCAAAATGGAATGTGCACAAGCATGTTGTACCATTTATACACATAGGCATGATGTACCAAAATTTGTGAAAAATTATTCTCAAGCTAAGTCTAATTTTGTGCATAATGCAAAATTTGTGCCTACATGTCATTATTGTGGAGTAAAAGTCCATTTTGGACCAAATTGCTATAAATTGAAAAATGTTCTTAATGGTTATGGAAAGAAAAATATTCTTTATAAAGCAAAATTTGAAAATACTTATAAAAGGAACACTTATGTAAAAAAAAACATTCATAGATAATATGTGAATGAAAAATTTATACATAATATAATGTTTCTTGTTTCTTTTGTGGCAAATTGAGCCATAAATCAAATTTATGTATAATTTGCTTAAATCAAATGGTATGAATGTTGAAACTAAAAAGAAATGAGTTCCAAAGATTGAGACTAACCTACGTGGATCCAAACAAGTATGAGTACCAAAAACTATTTGCTAAATTATTTTGTAGGTGTCCTCCAATCAAGATTCAATTTTTGAAGGGTGCTTGAGCTTTCAAAAAGAAACTATTCAAATTCAAATGCAACAACTCTCTTGGTGCTTCAAAAGGAAAAATCAATTTTTGTTAACTTTATCTCTTAAATGAATTTTGAAATAATTTATGATATTCTATAATATTATCTTTGAATTTGAATTTAAATTTGAGATTCTTGGAACTTTTCATCTCTATATTATGATATTGGGTGAATTGAAACTATGATTTGCTTATCAATGTATTTATTGATGGTTGAATATATTTCTTGAAATATGCTCATTGAGTTTGCATTTTATATTCTTGAATTATTGGTACGATAGACTATTATTTTTTATTATTGTTGAATGGTTGAAATGTTGATTGCTTTGAAACTTTGTCATTATTGAATTATTATTTACTTACTATATTGATATTAAATCTCTTTGATTGATTATTGAATTTTATTGCTTATTAGAGAAATTGTCCATGAGATAATTTTAAATATTGTTTTTGACATTTATATTTTATTGCTTGCTTATTTATGTATAATACATGATGATGTGCTCTTGAGAATTTTTAGATGAATTAATTACTAGTCTTGAGCTGCTTGCTAGAGTGAAGACTGTCCCCACAAATCAACACGGGTCCTTTTAGCATGCTTTGTTGTCACTCATATGCTTTCTAGGAAAATTCCTAGGAGGTCACCCAACATAGGGTTGCTCCAAGCCAAGCAAGCTTAACTTTGGAGTTCCTATGGTTGAGTCATCGAAAAGGAAGGTGCACCTTGTTAGTATAGGTAGTAGCTATCAGGTGATTCCAAATCCTAGTCCGAATCCTGGGCCTGGGACGTTACAAGTAATATATATGGCATGACTAAAAGTATGGCTTACTTTTGCCAAGTTGCCAGTATTTTATTTTTTTGACACAAAACCTAATGATTTTTTTCTTTCTTTTTATGTTCTTGATTTAGTGAACTTCCATTACAAGCACGCATGCAACCAGAGTCTAGCTTACTACTTATGTTAAATAAATCCATGTTGACCATCTAACAAAAAAAAAAAAAAAGATATCTTTACATTATTATAATTTTTCTGAAAAGTAGCACCAGAACACACAATGATGAATGTCTAGTTAGTGCAAAAACAACCTTATGAAATTTTAATATTGTGGAAATAAATTGACTTGAAAAATGAGAGGGAATTACAAAGCCCATCTCGGGCTATTACGAGGCGGTTAAAATCACACTTTGGAACTTTCAATTGGATTTACCACCTCTTTAAACTTATAAATTTTGTAATTCTATAAAATTTAAAGACTATAATATTAACTATGAAAATTTGTTTTAAATTCCATAACTGCAATATCAAGTAGACACCAACTAGGAAATAACACTTGAAATTTAAAAAAAAAAAAAAATCTAAACAGAGTTGTGCCAATCCAAGCATAGCTTATGGTTAATATTATAATTTTCAAATTTGTTGAATTAAAAAAAAGGTTTAATAGTAAAAATTCTATAGTTCAAGGTTTGATGTAACCATCTTTATGGTTCAAGTGTGATTTTTTCATTTTTCATTATTTAAGGGTTAAATTACAACAATTGTGTAAGTTCTTTAAGATGATAGATCAAAATAAAAGTTGGAGAGATGTGTAATTGTAACAACTCTCGTAGTTTTAGAGATCGATTTTTACAATTCTCCCTAAACAGTATGTAACATGTATGGTAGTAGATCCAGAAAAGTTAAATCATGGCTCATTTCATATCCAGCCACCAACGAGATAAACCCATACAAAACAAGAATGCTGTAACTCAAACTAGGCACATGGATAGATTTTACATGTTTGAAAGTGATTTTAGAATAAATGTTTTAGTTCAAGTAATTTAATTATAATTACTTTTGTAAAAAAATGTTTGATTATAAATCATTTTAATATTTAGTTTTATACTTTTAAAAGTGATTTTGATTTAATTAAAAGTGTTTTTAAATAGTTGTTGTTTTATTTTCTCAAATGATTTTAGAATGATCAAATTACTGAAAAGGACATTTAAAAAAAGGTACATTGAGTGATTGACAACAATTATAGAAATAAAAGTTTATGAGATAAAAAAATAGAGTAAGAAAAAAGTTGTAGAGAGAAGTTATCTAGAGATGGAGAGGAACAAAATTTTTAGGGAGAGAGACAAAAAAAAATTTAGAGAGAAAAATTGAAAGAGAGAGCTAAACATTGAAAGAGAGATAAGTAAAGTTAGAAATACAAAAATTTCAGAGCGAAAGGTGAGAGAGAGGGATAAAATATTTAAAGAGAAAAAGAGTTGGAGAGAAAGTTACAAAAATCTAGAGAAAGAAAAAGGTTACACAGAGATAAAAAGAATTAGATAGAGAAAAAAAAAAAGAAGGGACAAAACTTTTAGATAGAGAAAAAAGTTAGAGGGAGATGGACAAAAAATTCTAGGGAGAGAAACAAAAATTTTGGAAATACAAAAACAAGAGAGAGGAAAAAAATTAACTTTTCTCAAAATTTTAGGACAAAATAAAATGAAATAAGATGACATTTTTGGAGTTTGAAATAATAGTCATTTTAAAAACAAATTCCTTCTCAATCACTAGATAAAAATCATATAGGGAATCATCTCCCAAGTTATTGAATGGAAATCACTTTAACTCATTTTGAATTTCTCTAAAATCACTTATATATCTATCCTTGTCAAATATCACAGTTTAAAAATGAAAGTGATTTTGATATCATAATATAGAGACTAGATAGAATGGATAGACATATAGGATTACCAAGTCAAAAAATGTAGGTAGACGTATTCAACACTAGTAGGTAAGCTTGACATATGATTTCATATATGCATATAATATTTCATCATGACAAACATCATCTTCTACTTGTACTCTCAAATAAGCATTTTACCCTTTCAAAATAAGTTTAAATATCTTATTATTAATATTAGGTTAGTGATATTTTGTTGATATTTTTGTTATATTTCATTGATTTTTCTATGATACAATGGAAATGTTGATTCACCCTTCATGTTGATGTTGAACCCATGAACATAAAAAAATGTTGATAGAAATGTTGACATGTCGACATAAATTTAAAACTCCAAGAATGGACAAAAATTTTAGAAAGGGAAAAAATTAACTTTTCTCAAAATTTTAGGATAAAATAAAGTGATTGGCCGAGAAATTACCTCCCAAGTGATTGACCAAGACAAAATAAAAGTACATTTTTTAATTTAAGATTAAAAATAGTGATTTTAAAGACAAATTCCTCTCAATCACTTACAAAAACTATATGGAAATCACCTCCGAAGTGATTGACTGGAATCAATTAAAGTTATTTTGAATTTTTCTAAAAATCACTTTCACAATGGTCAAACATCACTATGTTAAACTGGAAGTGATTTTGCCAATGATAAAAGTGGCTCCCAACCAGTGAAGTGCCATGAAAGTAATCTTATCTTCTTTCCAAACTATCCAAATTTGTGAAGCATAAAAAACTTTCAAATTCAGATCCTATAATATTTATTGATATATTAGAAAATTATTAAAAACCAATCAAGCCTTAATTGAAGGCGCAATAAGGAACTGTTAAGTAAATTATTACAATTAGTCCAAAATTAATTGTTTAAGCTGACTTTAGAATGAGCCATCAGCTTTATCTATTTTGCATCACATCTGCCATCTTTTCTTAACAAACTTGACTCTTGGATTTGAAATCTCATTTTTCAAAGTACTTTAAAGATAGAAATTGGAATCTCCTGAAGACCTTGTGACCCAAAAGAAACTACAGCTTCATTGTTCAAACATATAATCTCTTTAAAGATTCCTTTTCAATAGCTTGCTTGTGGAGAAAATAGTTTTTTAAAAAAAAACCAATTTTTACCTCTAAATTTAGTTGGGTGTTTCTATTTTTATCCTAAAATTTCAATTTCATCAAATGTATATTAGACTTTGATAGATGTTGCAATCTATACTTTAAATTTGAATAACTGTAATAAAATTTACCCTCTAATAGATTTTTATTTGAAGAATTGTAAAAAAAGGTGTATTAAACCAATTATACAATATATTCCTAATAAAATTGACTAGATGTTAATTAAACAATAAGGCATTAAAGTTTGATTTTTGTTGAATTTGTTAGATTAGAATTGTTGTATGGTTGATTTTGTGCATTAATTGAGAATTAATTTTTATTGAAATTAGTGAATTTTTTTGGACTTTTATTTGCTAAATGTTCAATTTAGTGGGAGAATTTAGCAAAAATTGAAGAATGGGTAAAAATGGTAACATTTGTTTATGTTTATGTTTCAATTTGATAAAATTAAAAGTTGAGAGCAAAAATTGATATGACAAGTGTTTAAGATAAAAATGAATATTATATATATATATATTTTACCGAATAGGTTAAATGTATAATTTAGTTTGTAATGTTTGTGGTATTTTTTCAATTTTCTCTTTAATCTTTAATAATATCCAGTTTCATTCTTTACGTATTTATTATTTTTCCCTTTTCACTCAAGACGTTGTCATTAAATGTTAAAAGAAGAAAAAAGGATGATGCATGAGTTAATAAAGGATTTTTTGAAGGGGAATGTTAATTTAGTATAATAATACTTTTGACGGGCCAATAATCTATAATAGCAATATGGATAAGTTTCTTTAGAACAGTTTTTTTTTTTTTTTTTTATAATAATTTTATGGGTTTGTAAGCCTATTTATCAAATTAAAATATTAGGTGTTTTAAAATGTATTTTGTTATTGTTGAATGAGAAATTTCAGTCAGTCGCAAATTACCACGTCATTATGCCAAACTAATAATTACAAATAATCAAATTCGGGGCCATCTATAAAGACAAAAAATTAAAAAGTCCTAAAATTATAAGGCCACATGTCTTCATTATGACCATTTGACCAAATAATTAAACTTAATTTGGTCAAATTGGGTCATATAGAATTTGAGTCAAAGTTAAACAAAACCCAAATCAAAATGGTTAGGTCTAAAGCCAACAAAGTCTAAGTCTAATGGTTGGGCCCAAAGGCTGTTAAAATCCAAGCTCACATTCACATGGAAAGCTCTATAAATAAAAGAGCTCTCCTTCATTTGAAGGGTTCAAAATTAAACTCTCCAAAAAAGAACCAGAGAATTTATAGATACTCACAGGCAAAGAAGGTTAGAAAACTCCCTGAAGTCCTTTAGTGCTGAACACTCATTGAAGACCAAAGGCTCTTAAGACTTGAAGGCTTCAAGACTCTAAGGATTGATTGAAGTTTCAACCTTGAGAAAAAGTGATGAGACCTAAAAAGTCTCTATTATTTCTTGCCTAATTCATGCTTGTTCCATTGATTTTATGAGTATATTGCATATTTTATAGGTAAATTGAGTGCAAGACACATTTTTGAGATAATACATTGATTTGGAGTTTTTATGTGATTAATTGATTATTTTATAGGAAATTGAGCACAAGGTACTTTTCTAGTAGATTCTACGTTGAATCAGGGTTCCAATGCATCAAACTAGAGGTCATTTGGACATCCGAGCTATGAAAAAAATGACCAGTGCTTTCTAGAGAGTAGCAAGGTAGCGTTGTGACGCTGTCACAAGTCCCAGAAATGCTCGCGAGCAATAGGATAGTGTTGCAACGTTGTCGTGATGTGTATAAAATCATTCTTTTAGATTTAAGGTTATTCCTTCTCGACTCCAGGCCTCGATTTGCGATTTCTTCCTTTGTTATTCACTATTTTAGACAACTTTTGAGTTCATTTTTCATTTTGGAATGGTGTTTGGCTAGGATTCTTGGCTAATTTGAGGTAATTAGGGATTAGTTTTGCAACATTTGTGAAAATTTAAGTATTAATTTCAGTTTATTACAATGAGTATTATGGCTTATTGACTCTTGTGTTTATTCCTAGCTTGCTCTTCTTTAATTGACCTAACAACTCAATCGATTTAGAGTTTGCTTTGATATGCTAGAAGTACTCATAGATATCCTCGGTCTCTAGCTTAATTAGAGTAGTAAAGGGGACGGTGGCCACGTAGGTCAGTTAAGTAGAATTGCTTAATTGCTGTACATGGTAAGTCCTAGGGTCAATTCGCATGTAATAGTTTAATACGAAGGGCCTATCGTCTTAGCTTATTGCATTATGACCTATCTCGAGTCTTAGAACCTCGGTTCCTTGGGGAGGCTCCTACGATGTCTCGAGGAGGCCGGTCGGTCTTAAAATTCCTGTAATATCGCATGTTTAGAATAATTTGATGATCAGAGTTGCAAAACGAATCCGGATTTACTTTGAATTAGCATTTTAATTAATTCATGAGTTCCTAATTTATTTCTCCTACTTTCAATTTCCTTGCATGCATTTAAATTCATATTTTTTTAATTCCCTTACACGTTTTTATTTCATGTTATTTTAAATTCTTCGCATGAAAACTCCCCATTGGTTTGTTGTTTTAGCAGTCCAAGGATAGAAAATTAAATAACCAAAGTTCTGCCTCTCCGTGTTTGATTCGGCCACTTTTTACTGCAAATTGTGGTTGGTTTATAAATTTATTTGATTGTGTGTGACGGGCACTTTCAAGAAGCACTCTAGCCCTCGAGTGAAACACACATACAAGAGAGAGAACTCAGTCAGAAAACTCTCTCTTAAAGACTGAAGATCCTCTGAAACTCCTTGAAGACTAAAGACTCTTTGAAGACTAAAGACACTTTGAAGATAAGAAGACTTCAAGACTGGAAGACTTTGAAGATCAGAAGACTTTGAAGACCAAAATATCTTTGAAAGTCTAAAGACTTTGAAGAAAAGGTAAAGGCATTTGAAGCGCAACGACTTCAAAACTTCGATAATTTTTTCAAGGATCAATAAGCCCAAGGTCGATCCAATAAGATCAACAAGCCAAGAGCCGATCCAACAATCAACAAACACGCTGAGAACAAGCTGTACAGCCCTCGAGACATTTGCACATCTGAGAGAAAGAATCAATAGAACATATTAGAGATTGTACTACACCCACAAAATTAATACAAAATACAAGTTCATTCCACGTGTAATATTTCTTTTGAAATTACGTGTGAACAAATTGGCACACTGAGTGAGACAATCTCTACCTCTCATCTCTTTCCCTCATCTCAAAACACAAGTCTAGTGATGACGTTCAAAAAGACTTCTTCGATGGCCATTGTCATAAGTAACTCGTACACAGTTTCTATTACCCATAGTTGCTCTAATGAACTGAGGCTGCAAGAATATGAAACTTCTATTATTGTGAGTGAAGTAATGACGTTGTCGGGGGCATTGATACCTTTCCTAATGTATACTACTTATTTTAGCAACAATTAGGTTCTGATATATGCAAGTGTACACATAAGCTGTAGCAAGCAGTAAGTAAATTATCGTATTCTACATGCATTAGAAACTTTTCGATTTAGCAAGAATTAATTCTTAGCAAACTCAATTGGTAATGAAAAATAGGTTTGAGAAATGCTATAGAAAAATAACATGCTTAATTAAAATTAAAAGTTAAAGCAGAGAATAAAACAGAGGAAAATAGAGTAAAGAGATGATGCAAAACAAGCTTGTATTTTAAACGAAATAGGTTCGGATTAGGGAGAGGTTTGCATTGCTTCGAGTAAAGTGCTATAACAAAATCTTTGTTCTCTTAACCCACACACAACCCTCACGGAATCTTTCTAGATTTCTAGATATTACGGCTTAATTCCCATTAAACCTACCATTACCCAGCTACTAACAGTGTGCATTAGGTGAGTGATTATCCCTAACCTCCCCACTTAGCTAGCTACTTACTCAAACAAGGAGCTAATGTGATTTTAGGTGTTTGACCTCCTCTATTTTTCCCAAAACTCGAGGAGACAATACCCGAAATGGTTAGCCAAATGAAATCGAGTAGTTTCAATAAAAGCCCTCAAAATCAGATTAATTAAACAAAGAATGTTGATAACTTGTCTCAAAACATTACAAACATCCCTAATCCTCACCTTGAGGTATTTAGTTCATGATTCAAGATGAAACATCAATAAAACAGTAAAAAAACAAACATTATGCTGTAACGTAAATAAACTAAAAATTTAAGCCGAGGGAAGAAGAATAAAACACAGAAGAGCTCTTTGTTGGTGCCATTTCCACACCGCTGGCGAAGATCTTTACTCTCTCGACAGCTCTGTCCAGCAATTCTAATTCCTCTGAGAGCTCCCTCCCTCAAATTCAATTCTCCCTCTTCGAAAATGGTCGTTGCTGCAACTTATAGCACTCCCCAATTGTAAAACGAGGGCTGATTAGACGTTTTCAGACACGTGGCGATCTTTAAGTGGCTTTTGCGTCTGATTTGGCATATTCCGCTCAAGCTCAGTTTAATGAAATGCATCACACGTGTGAATTTCACACGAATTCCAGATCCAAAATTTGATCCAGCAAAACGTTGTGAAATCTACTACTCTTAACTTCTAGAGTCCTCCTTATCTATACAACAACTTCAGGACATGATAACGAACTCCAATTGTGCTCAATATGGTGGGGCTTCTCAAAGTTCTCTTTTGTACTCTAAACCTCATACTAAGAGAATTGATATTTTGAGAATGCCAATCGAATATCAGCCACCAAAGTTTCAACAATTTGATGGGAAAGGCAATCCAAAATAACATGTTGCTCATTTCATCAAAACATGTGAAAATGTGGTACACGAGAAGATCTATTGGTCAAACAGTTTTTCTGAACGTTGAAGGAGAATGCTTTTGACTAGTACACCAACCTAGAGCTCGAGTTAATAGATAGTTGGGAACAGTTCGAAAGGAAATTTCTAAATCGCTTCATAGCACAAGACGAATCGTCAACATGTTCGAGCTCACCAATATTAGACAATGAAAAGATGAACTCGTTGTTGACTACATAAATCATTGGAGAACTATGAGTCTTGATTGCAAAGATCGCCTTACCGAGTTATTTGCTGTCGAAATGTGCATTCAAGGTATGCACTAGGGACTTTTGTATATTCTCTAAGGTATAAAGCATCACATATTTGAAGAGCTAGCAACTTGCACCCACGATATGGAGCTAAGTATCGGTAGTTGAGGAGGCAAATGCTGGGTTTTATGTCCTAAAACTCGTGGTTTTGTAAACTGAATGTATATTCTATGTTACTATAAAGATGTTATTGAGGTTTATTCAGTAAATGTGTTATTGAATAAAGTGAATTGTGCATTCTATAACCCAAATCCAATGAACTAAGAACCCTTGGCTATAGTATACATACTTGAACTTTATGTATAACATCAAAGTGGATCAAGTTCGAGTTATAGCCAGAACGGTCTATAGTATAGGGATAGGGCTGGGTACCTTATCTTGGAGACACTATGGACGCGACCCACTTTGTATAGTACTAAAGATGTGATCCTGAATCGTTCATGTGGAGACATGAAAGTGGGGGCATCCTATGCAATGAGTTTGCATAAGACTGGACCACGAAATAGTCACTTAGACTTTATAACTCCATTTACTGTCTTAACTGACTATATTCATACGATGACCTAGGTAACTCGATCTTAATCCTGAGCGTGCTATGAACTCCTGTTTATTCGGGATTATCCTTAGATTTGCATGGGTGAGAGTGGCCCGAGATCGCCGACTCAATAAGTCTCCCATTTTGGGGATAAGACTAGGTAGATAGTTGGGAACATAGTCATGCGAGATGGAATTCACTCCTACCCACTTTAAGGTTTAGTAGAGAGGTTGTTCCCTTAAGTACTGACTCTGGGTCTTGAACAATGGGCCCACCCTCTCGTTGGCCCGAGAGGGATACGGTTTGTTGGTTGGACCACAAACCAAATTGTTCATTAGAGGATCAGTGGGACTTAAGGAACAAGAAGTAATTACAGGGGTAAAACGGTTTATTTGACCCAGATGTAATTACGAACGACCTGTGAAGGATCGACTTACTAATCATGGTTATATCGAGTGGACAGAAATATATCTACAGTGAGGAGAGTGCAGCCACTGGGCTTTATTGGAGTGTCCTGGTGGTTAACGAATGTTGATTAGCTAGGCTAAAGAGTTTGGCAGGTTAATCTCGTATCGTTGGAGCTCATGATCTGTAGATCCATTAGGTTCTCCTTACTAGCTCGGACTAAGCCTTGTAACAATTTGAGAGAAAAGAATTTGAATTGTTCAAATTCGAATTTGGGAGAAAAAGTTAATTATATGCGATATACTTAACGTTTCATAGCTTAATTATGAATTAAACTATGATAAAGAAGAGTTGGAAATATTTAAATATGATTTAAATATTGGTTCGGTTTAAAACATGAATAGGGATTCATGTTCGAATGTTCGTTTTGAGAAATTGGGATTGGTCCAATTATTTAATTTGATATTTGATATTAAATTAAATATTTATTTAAAATTAATTAAATTGTTTAATTAATTAAAAAATGATTTTAATTTAAAATTAATTTTATATTAATTTTGAATTAAAATTAAAAGAGAATTCAAATTCATTTGGAAATGAAATATGGACCAAATTCATTACTTAATGAACAAGCTTCTTGTTTGAAGCTTATCTTCTATGTGTTGGCTTCTTCACTAAGTAAATATAGAAGCTTGTGGTTTTCTATATATAGAGAAGTAACACAATGGGTAAGAAGAATGTTTTTTGAAGAAAATTCTCTAGCTCTTGGTTTTCAACCTTTACTCATTCTTCTCCCAAATTCTCTCAATCAAAGATCCCACAATCTGTTCCAAGGCCTGAGGATAGTAGGGAATACTCTAGAGGAGGTCCACAACTGGTTTGTGTTTAAAGAAAGCCCACAGATTAAGAGAATTTTGAGCTACAAAGGTTTGTGTTCTTATTCTCTGTTTTTCCAGTTTTGAGCATGTTTTTTGTATGATAAAATTGATCAAATTAGAGTGCTTAAGATCCAAAATTGCTTCCGCATTATTAATATTAACTCCATCAATTGCTAAATGTCCTAAAAGTAAAGACCTTCTAGCCCCTAACATAAAGGAAGAAGGAAATCACATCAATGTGACTTCAGAAGAGTCTGTGACTGTCAATACAACCCTTCTCAAGTCGCCTTCAAAAGAAAAACACAAGAAGATTGAAAAGCGACAAGGAAATCAAAGGCATCGCTTAACTTTGAATTAACTTTGAAGGAAAGACAGAACAAAGTTTACCATTTTTTTGATTCTAACATTCTTGACATGTTGGAACAACTATTGGAAACACGATTGATTGACTTCCTGAGTGTAAGCGGTTGGAAGAGATGAAAAAAGTTGAAGATCCCAAATATTGTAAGTATCATCAAGTAATCAGTCATCCAATGGAGAGATGCTTCATCCTAAAAGGGCTAATTCTAAGGTTAGCTAAAGAGGAAAAAATTAAGCTAGACCTTGATGAAATAACTCAATCAAATCATGCTGCAATAACAAAAAATACATACAGTCAAACACACTCTGGTCCACTTCATGACCAAGAAATGAGCCTAGTCCACTTTGGAACCTTTGAACCTATAACTGTTTGGTTTCAACATGAGGTACCAAGAAACAAACTTCAAGTTGTGGTCAAACCTATCAATGATGAAAATAAAGGATGGATTGTTATGTCTTATCAGAAGAAACAAGAATGACATGGTGTTAAAAAGGAACATTGCCCATTGAGAAGAAAGAACAGGCATCAAAGAAAGAAGGATCCAAAGAAACCTAAATTTGAAAGGAAGGAAAAGAAAGGTTTTTTCTCACAATCTCGACAACTGGTGACCTCAAAAGAATTCTTCTCAAGAAATTTTCTTCCCATCGAAAAAGAGCAAGAAAACTTTGTAAACTCATATTACATTGAGGTGAAAGAAGCCGACGATGCAAAAGAAGTCGAGCAAAGAATTTCTGTCTTCAATCGTATCAAATCTTCAACTCTCGACCTTTAGTCTTCCAAAAGATGAGTATGGCTGCAACAAAAGTAGAAAGCCAATGTCTAACTTCTGTCTCCACTCGACCTTCAGCCTACCAAAGTGTAAACCTCTCCACATCAAAGAAAGATCGACCTTTAACATCTGTTTTGATCGCTTAAAGTAACAAGCGATCAACATGAAAGGAAGATGAACACCTAGGAGGAGAAGCTGTTTGATGAAGTAAACAAGGACAAAAAGATTCTCCACAGTCTTGTTCATTCACACATGAAAAGGAAGTTTTTTGTTCTCATAAATAAGGGGTTCCTTGAAGGTGAAGAAAAATCTCTTTATCTTAACAAATTCTACAACTGAAGGATCGGATCAAGATCATGATGAAGATAGGAGCATCTAAAATGTAAAAAGCTCCTCGTCGCAAGAGCCTAAACTGCATGATGCTCTTAGACCGCATGAACTCAATAGGTGAACGAAAAAAAAAAGAAAAATTCCATGAACTACGTTATGACTTGATCTCTATCCTAAAGGGTATGTAGACAGCTTAAAAAAAACTTTTCAATTCAGTCTCTAAAAAAAAAATTTCACTCCCATGCAACACAATCGAACAAGTTGGATGCATACGAGAGGGCTTCACTCGCTTTAAGTTTGAGCTTTGTTCCCCTCAAGTTCGTCGTCGCTCTGTCCCCAAGTTTGGAGGCTTCGTCGTCGCTCCATCTCCAAGTTTGGCGTTTCGCCTCCAAGTTTGGTGTTGTAAACCTGAGATCTATCCTAGTAATTTCTTTAAAAAAAAAGTAATAAGTAAATAAAAAAAAATGTTTAAAACAAAAGAAAACATAAAATAAAAGGAAAATGAAAGGAGAATTAAATAAAAGAAAAGAAGAGTGGAGAAGTTTTGAGTTTAAAAAAAAAAAAAAAAAAAAAAAAAAAAAGAGAAAGAAAAAGACTCCACCACCGCCAACTCCATTTTCCTTTTAAACCCAATCTAAAATTCTTACCCATTTTGTCATCATTTATCAAAAGCAGCAGAGTTATTCGTGAGAGAGGGTGAGAGGAAGAAGAAAGGTGTTTTGCTGAAGTTGAAGTTGAAGAAGAAAGGAAAAAGTCCAATTCAAGTTGCATGACAAAGTTTGTGATCAATCCTGACTACATCTGATGTTTGGATCATTCTGAGCTCCACAAGAAGTATTAAGAGGTGAAATTTGATTTCCTTGAAAGTTAACAAATTTTAGAACAATTTTCGTGAAGGAAGCTCGAGCAAAATCTGATGTTATATTAATGATTTGTGAAGAGGGAATTGAAGGAATGTTTTTGCTGTCAAATCCGGGGAACCTCTGGTTTTTGGGATGTGCTGATCTGTGGACTTCGAAGTAGAAGATGTATTATGTATGGTTGGAAAGATGATTTAATTTCCTATAACTTTCATGAAGAAGTCGTGGTTAGAAATTGACTAGAAGTTGCTTTAAAATTCATGTTAAGTTCAGGGTGCAGCAGGGAAAAGAGTCTGGAAAGTGCAGAAACCTATTTTGTAGGAAGTAGCTTTCGAGGTATTTACGGACATATCCTTTAGAAATTTCAATTTAATTCCTTCAGATAAGTTTTAGAGGGTTCAAAAAGGAAGAGTAAGGGAGCTTAGGGTATGAAATCTGTGATATGCTGGAATTAGTTAGGGGATATGTATAATCTTAAGTTGGAAGTGCAAGGAATTGTGTTCTAATGCCTGGTTTCTGGTTATTTGGCAGGCCAAAAGGAAATAGGTCAAGTGTACGAGCCGAGGTTCTAACTTTTAACGCTGTGAGTGACAAAACGAATTTCGAAAGTGTATTCTATGCTTGAACTTATGCTTGCGAAAATAAAAGACTTTCTAAGAGTAATTTTACTTAAAGACTTTATGTCTCTTGAACACGTATTTATGAGCATATATGGTTTCCTAGAAATGATTTAATTGTTTGTTGTGAGCATATGTTTACTATTTTACCTGAACTAGTGAAAATACCATAACTTCGGGCCAACATGTGTTAGCAAGTAGTGTCAAAGGTTTTCATGTGTTTCTATGAGACCCGAATGAGTAAATGTTTGAGATTCTAAGCCCGAGGCTGTATAGTACCGTGTGCACACAGGTCATTTCCTGTTGTCGACGTTGAGTGTACTCCGTGACAACAATGCTGTCGTGAGTGCTGGGCGGGCCCCACTACGACAAAGACGATGGGAGTGTTGGGCGGGCCCCACTACATCGTAGAGTGATTGTTGGATTGTACTGAGCGTGTCTTACACAACCTAGTTTATTATATGTTTTAGATGATGAATACTCTGGATATGCTAGCGGGATTTAAATGACATACTTGCTGGATTTCTGGAAGAAGCTATTGTCCTTATAAGTTTATATTTAACGCTTGTCTGCCGACACATATGCTTGCAGTTTGCCAAATGTTAAGATTTATGAGATAATTGCTTTAAACCCAGTCACTCACTGAGCTTCCCAGCTCATTCTTTCAATGTTTTCCAACTTTTCAGGTAGAGATCGAGCTCCCGGTGCCTGAGATCCTGCCACAGCCTGCTGGAAGCTCTACGAGTCTGATATTTTTGTATGTGGATGGTGTAGTATAGCAAGTCTGCTCGCAATGTACATAACTTAATAGGGATGTGTAATTATGTGCGTGTACGAAGCTAGGGGTCTTGGTTATGTAAATCTTGGTTCGTGATATATTGAGTTGTAGTACCCCTACCCGTTTTGGTTGTTCCACAGTGGTCTTTACCAGAACCGCCCTATATGTATACTTGGTAACGTTTACCAAGTTTTCGCTGTGTTGTGTTTGAGTAACTTATATTCAAGCGTAGTATACTTATCAGGTTTAACAGAGTCACAGGTATTGCTAACAAGGATAGCGATGTCTGTTGGCTTCACTCCGTCTTCCGGGCTAAGTTAGCAGGTGGTTCGGAAGAGGGTGTGTCAGGTGTTCCATCTCTAAGTATGGCGTTCCTTCTCCAAGTTTGGTGCTTTGCCTCCAAGTACGACATTTGGGCCCAAGTACGACGTTCTACCTCCAAGTTCAGTGTTATGCTCGTTTCAAGTTCTACATTTTGCCTCTAAGTTCGGTGTTCCGCTCATTTCAAGTTTGGTGTTTTGCCCCCAAGTTTAGTGTTTTGCCTCCAAGTTTGGCGCTCCGCCTCCAAGTACGGTGTTCTGTCTTTAGGTATGGTATTTCACCTTTAAGTTTGGCATTTTGCCTCCAAGTATGGTGTTCTACCTCCAAGTTCGACATTTCACCTCTAAGTACAACGTTCCGCATCCAAGTTCGTGTTAGGATTTATGCCCTAAAACCTCATAATTAATATTTTAATATTTAATAAATTTTTGATAATTATTTATTATTTTTATTTGCAATTTATAATATCTATTATATAAAAATCCTAGGTTATTAGTATAAACTTGAATAGTATGTAGTTGACATACGGGAGAATCATGTTAAAAAAATAACCTAAAGGGTCTATGGTATATGCATAAGGTTGGACATTGATCGGTGTACACGTAAGCACACGTGATCGAAGTAATAATAAAACGGTATTCCTACTGAGTATTGTATCAACTGAGATTGGTTTTAATTCAATTAAATACCACAAATAATCTCACTTTACTTTATTTAGAGAACATAAACATACAGAAAGATAAACTAACCTAAGAATAGAAAATAAAATGCAGGAAAATAAATGAGAGACACAAACACAAGGGATAACTTGGGAAATGATCAATTACTAAGCTAACAGACAATTTTAACCCAATGGACAGTGAAATTAAAGTATAGAAGCTCTAAGCATGTGGAATCTCCTGTCGGTCTCCTCCATTATCAAGTACGAATTAACTATCTCAAGTGTCCCTATTGCTAGCTAACAAATACAAGGCGTTAAGACTCTTCATTATGATCTGGTGTGCTTTGATCCTTATTTCTAGTTGTTTTGGAGCTAATTGGGTCATCTAGGAGACCCAAGAAGAGAAAAGATGATTTATGAAGTGTTGAGAATAGGGGAGAGAGTTGAGATGCTATCCATAGCGTCTCAACACTTTATTGCAGCTCAATTTGGAAGCCAAAATTGAGGGGACAACGTTGAGACACTGTCCTTAGCGTCTCAACACTGTCAAGTGGTGTCGCAACGTAGTGCTCAAAGCTAGAAACGCGTGGAGGCTGATTTTCGTCTGTAGCGTTGAGATGCTACTTATAGTGTCTCAAAGCTACATCTGTGCACTGAAGGGCATTGTCGTCATTTGGACAGCGTTACGACGTTGTCCCTAGCATCTCAACGATGTCGTGATAGGCAATATTTAATCTTCGTTTTCTCTTCTTCCAAGAGGAGGCCAAATCGAGGTTTTTTTCTCCCTAAACTCGATTCCATGCTATTTTGAGGGATTTTGGGAGCATTTTGTGAGCGGATTGGAGCGAAATTGAAGATTTGGAGCTTGAGGACCAAGGAGAATGATAAGCCTTAGAATTAAGGCTTATTTAATGCTCATAAGCTTAAAATATGCTTGCTTTGCTTTAGAAATCATAGGAGAAATTTGGCAAAATGCTTGAAAAATATCAATAACTTATGAAAAGTGCATGTGAAAGAAAGAATGAAGAAAAGAGAAATATAAACTAAGAAAAGTTTATTTTGTGCAGGAATTGTGGAAATTGCAAGATGAAGTTGCAATTTTAGAGCAGTAGAAAAATTCAAAAAAGGAAAAAAAATTTGCAGTTGACCCATATACGAAATCTTCAATTACTGCACGATTTGGGGGATTTTTAGCACGAATTTTGGGCATTATTCAACCCTAATGAAGGCCTACAAAAGGAGAGAAGATAGGTGAAGAATGGAGCGGTTTTGGACAACAAATTTTCGTGGGTTTTATTCAAAAAGTTCCTTTGTTTTTTTTTTTTTTAGTTTTTCCTCCTTTGTTTTTTTTCCAGTTTTTCTTCTCTGTTTATCATAAGCTAATTGCAATGTTTTGGTCCATTTTTCTTCACAAATTCTAGTTCGATTCAAGTGAAAACTTGGATTGTTAAGATTCAATCTCTTCCTAGAAATAGTTGAAGGAGTTGAATCGATTGAAATCTAAAGAAGAAAAATGGGTTTTTGTTCAAGTTTTCTATATTCCGGTTGGTTCTTAGTTTAGGTGAATTTAATTTATGTTGTAGTTCATTTGGGTTGTAATTTTTCATGCTTTTTATTCCTTACCTACTGTATTAAGCATTAGAATTTAGTTGAGATTATTGAAGCAATTGAAAGAAATTTTCTGGATTTTTTTTCTTAATTCATGTTCATGGATTTTTTTCTTCAGAAGTTAATTTGAGCTTATTTCTTTGAAAATTATCTTCCATTGCTCATGGGTATGATGGGATGAAAATCTTCACTGTCTATTACAGTACTTTCTTTTAAAACTAAATTCCAATTGCTTTCAATTTTCTTTGGTTTTAGTTGCAATAAGACTTAGCCTTAAGTAATTTATTTTCCAATATGGATTTTGTTTCTAGAAATTGTTTTGAATTTTGTGAGTTAAATATGAGGTAAACTTCTTAGGGGGTTCAAGGATGTGAATTCCCTAAGAAGTAATTGTAGCCTAAATTACAATAAAAACCGAGCCTACATTTCAATTATTCGCTTGCGTTGAATACAACGTCGTTGAGATCCTAGATTGATTAACTAGGGTAGCAACTCAAGCTTGGACCTAATATCGTTAGGGTTAGTGATAAGCAGATTTCGCACAGGTGATGGAGACAAAAGCTTAGACATAAGCCAACTCTTTACCTTAGACATACGAATTAAAGACTCTAAAACCCATAAAATTGTTGAGCCAAATGATCTAAGATAGATGAACTATAGACATATAAGTCACTCACTTAGTCTCCTAAAACCTACTTACAAGGTGAATAGGAGTAGCAATTTTGGTTTACAATTGTGTGTAGAGTAGGTCGGATTTGCAATATTGGTTTTGCAATTTACAACTTAGGGCAGTGCATCCTTGAACCCCTCATTTCTCTAAAGAATTTCTTTTGTAATTTTCATTTTTTTTATCAATTCTGTTTAGTTGCTATTCAATCTTGCAATTTTCAATTTTGCAATTCAATTCTGCAATCTTTGTCACTTTAACTTGCAATTAGATTATGCAATTATTTTTTTAAACAAACACACCAAACCCAACTTATTTTTGCAATTTTAAGTTTCCAAGTTGCAATTCTCCATACATTTTTCTTTGCAATATTTTTGTTACACCGTTTCTTGTGGGGTCGATACTCATATACTCTTGTTTTAATACTTGCATCGGCAGTGTGCAATTGTACTGAGGTTGAACGTATTTACTTACTTTTCTTCAACCAAAGTTCACTTGATCAGAGATCATGACTGAAACTCAAGATCGACCTTCCATTTGCATTTCCTTCCTTTTTCTTTCACTTTTAGCTACTGTATAGGCTGGAAAATTAGGGGTTTATGGGTTGTTTGGATTGTATTTGTATATACTTGTCCCTAATTACTTGGATTTATTATATTTAGTTGTTTAGATGCTTAATTATTAGAATTGTTGAAGCAATTGCATAGTTTATGGATGTTTATGACTATTAGGGCTTTGAATCATTTGTCATTTATTGCTTAATGACTCTCTAATTAATTGAGGTATTTCTAAGTTGAGCTCGACAAAGGATACTTAGTTTAGCATAATGTGCGATTAATTAGCTACTCAAGTGACAACGAGATTAATAGTTAATTGATTGTAGTTGGTGATGAAGGTTAATTAGTTGGGCATTTGTTAATTGACTAGTTTTCTAGGTGGAAACTGACGGAGAGAAACTTAGGCAAGAACCCATTTGCATAACTAGTGTTTATTTACCTGAGTGATAGCCGAGATTAATAAATAGACATTAAAAGTCTGTAATGAAAAGTCTTAATGCCTTACATGAGTTAGCTAGCACTAGGGACACCTAGATTAATTAATTAGTACTTGAGAGTGGAGGAGACCGACGGAAGATTCCACGTCCTTAGAGCTTCTAGACTAATGAGTCCACTATACATTGGGTTATAATTGTCTGTTAGGTTACTAATTGATCCTTCCCCAAGTTATCTCTAGTGTTGTGTCTCACATTTATTTTCCTGCTTTTATTTTCTAGTATTAGTTAGTCTACTTTTCTTTAGTTTTGTTCTCTAAATAAAGCTAAATAAAGCTAAGTAAGAGTATTTATGGTAATTAATTGAATTAAAACCAATCTCTGTGGATTTGATACTCGGTATTTACTTACTGTTTTATATTACTTGATCGTGTGCACTTGTGTGTACTTCAAACAATGCTGTGGACAATGTCTCGATGCTGTCCAAAACGCGCGTGTGCTGAAAAATGACGAAGTTGCCAAATTCGTAGCGCCTAGGAGCTGCAGGGCAACGCTAGGCTCCCAAATTGGCACCTAGAAGACAACCTTCGGGTAGATAAGCCTAAAAAAATCCTTTTGGAGCGTCTCAAAGCTCTTTTGAGCGTGTTTACACTCTTCCATCTTGCTCAACACTTCATTCTTCATCTATTTTCTTCTTGAATCTTCAGTAAGGCTCTAAAGGCTCCAATATCAATCAAAATACTCTCAAACGCTTGGTTTTGCTCCTCAAGCTTAGTTTCCTGAAATAAGCAGAAATTGGCACAAAAGCTTACAAATTCATAGCAAAACTGGCATAAATATAAGGAATAAAATAGCACTAAATGAGTGCTATCAGGTGCCTTATCTTGAACACTATTGATACGACCCACTTTGAGCACAAAAGCTTACAAATGATTTGATCCAAATCATTCATGTAGAGACATGTAAGTGGGGTGTCATATACAATGAGTTTTGTATAAGACTGGACCGCGAAACATTTAATCTCTCTTTATAAATCTGTTAATTGAGAAGATTAAGATTTCAACAGGATGATCATTGACTCGATCTTAATCCTGAGTGAGTAATGAACTCCTGCCTGTGAGGGTTTGTCCTTTGATTTGCATGTCTGAGAGTGACTTTTGTAGTTGATTCAATAAGTCTACCATTTTGGGGACTCGACCAAATAGGGAGCTGGGAACATAAGTTTCACAAGATGAAATTCACTCCTTTCTATATATAGAAAGTAGATGAGTAGTTCCCTTAAGTGCTGATTTCAGGATTGAACAATGGAGCCCTACCCTCTCACTGGCCAGATAAGGACTCCTCGTAAGCCATGTACCATCTGAAAAGAAAAGAAGGGTAGTATGGGTGAGTATAAAAATATACTCAGTAAATAGCCCCACTTGAGGGCTGAAACTACAAACATTTAAAACTTGCTTGATACTAAATCATGTGAGGTCTTGACTAACTTATTCATTCGTATTCTAATACATAAGGGCCTATGCTAAAAACATGGAAACTTTCTCTCTAAGTAGACAATTTACCTATCCCCAAAACTCAACAAATTATGATACTGTTTGAGTTAGTCTTGTAAGGCAAAGCACCACTAGAGGTTAGTTGGTGACCCTTTAGCAGAGCTAGGCCTCTCACAACACAGTACCTCATAAAATATTTTGATTAAACTGAGGGCAGCGACCTCGAAACATGAGGGAAGCCATCCCCATGCTGTAAACGAGAGGGGAGCAACCCCGAAACTGAACCAACTATGGTGCCTATGCGGGTCAGTCGTGAAAGGCAAAGTACCACTAGAGGTTAGTTGGTGACCCTCTAGCATAGCTAGGACTTTCTCAACATAGTACCTCATGAAAATATACATGAAACATACATGACATAAGGAGAAGGTAATTGTCACTAAACATCATCATGAACTTAAGATTAAACATGGAAACAATTGAGACCCTCTAAACATGCTAGATGTCATAACAGTCATTACCAATCCATTCCATAATCAGACCCCTCTAAAACATGCTAAACATCCAAAAGCCATTTAGTGCCATTCTGAGTAATGCTATACATGAATTTGAACATGCTATACTTTAAAAGTATTCTAATCTGCCAACCAATTAGTCAAATAACTCAAGTATTCTATACCTAGTCAATTAATCAAACATCTTAAGGCATCTGTACACAGTCAACTATTCAGACACTTCAGGCATACCGTACTTAGTCAACCAACCAAACATCTCAAGCATTATGAACATTCATGCTTATTCAGTTCTAAATCAACTACCCAAACATTCATACTTAAAAGAAATCATACTCATGTGTTCCAAATCACACATGCTCCATATTCAAGACTCAAAGGAGTTAATCCAATATGGCTACTTACCTTAAAAACGACTACAAGATAAACTTGGCTACTTCAATACATGCTTTTGTCCAACTTGAACAAATTTCTAATAGAAATCAATAACTAAGGCCCCGTTTGATAACCATTTGGTTTTTGAAAATTAAGCTTGTTTTCTCCCAATTTCTCTACAATGATTTTCATCTCCCTTAAGGAAGTATTTGAATTCTTAGCCAAATTCTAAAAACAAAAACAAGTTTTTGAAAACTATTTTTTTTAGTTTTCAAAACATGGCTTGGTTTTTGAAAACATAGGCAAAAAGTATATGACAAAACAAGTAAAACCATAGGTGGGAGTAGTATTTATAGGCTTAATTTTTAAAAACCAAAAACCAAAAACCAAATGGTTATCAAATGGGGCCTAACAAACCAATTTGAGGATTTCATTTTCGTTGAAGGTAACCTTACTTAGAGAAAAGCCCAAATGGTTCAGTGATCAACGCCAACCTCAAACCTTTGAACAATCAGCTCGAAAATACACACAACAGAGTTTTCCATGATTAGAACCCAAAAATAGCACCCAACAAGGTTCAAAAAGCTTATTAAAAATGTTACCCACTAGTCGACTGAAAACGTGTGGGCTTTTAGAAGAAAATTTTTGAATAGAAAAAGTCTCCAGTCTAGTGCAAGTGCACAATATCAAATAAGTAGTAATTGGAAGTATTCCAGAGTATCGATCCCACAAAGAACAAATCCCACAAAATCGAAAATTAAGGCAAAGATGCTCACACAAAGCAACCTCGGTAACCAATATTAATAAATTGGGAAGGTTGTGAGTGTACTAAAAATCAAAAGATAAAAAGATGGGATCCGAACATGCTTTTGCCCATTAGAAAAGAATTGTGATCTAAAATGCAATTGCAATATTCAAGTACCAAGAAATGTAAACCAATTCAACTTCTATTCGATTTTAATGGAAAAACCTTTAGAAGCCTAAGTGATTAAACCATATGTCTATGGCTAATACGAATTTAGTTTAATGAGAACACAACCCTTGGTCTTAGAGGTTTCGCCCTATGTCTAGGGTAAAAAACAAGTGCTTATGTCTAAGCTCATTTCCTCTATTGCTTTGTATGAACACATAATCTCGTTTAGCCCTTTCAGTTTTAAACTCGGTCTCTGTATATTCACCTAGTTGATCAAGCTAGATTCACAATAAGAATGATAATCAATAAAAGCAAACAATGTTATGGAATTGAGCAAAGTTACTTTTACATCTTGGGCGAAGCTTCCAATCCTTTGGGCATCAACATATTTGAATCCCAAGGAAGGAATTAGCTCATGGCAGAGAAAATAAATAACAAAACAGTAAAAGAAAGGAAACACATACTGACTTTAAAAGAAAGAAAAACATAAACTGGAAAATATAATGTTGAACTAAAAGGTAAATGATAACTTAAAGGAATAATAATGAACTTTATTAAAACCAAACTTGCTATGAATTAAAGAACTAAAATTAAAGACAAGCATTAGAAGTAACTGAATGTGAAATAACAAAAGTTAAAGTACTAGAATTTAAGACTAAAACAAAAAATTGAACTTGCGATTATAAGGGAAAAGTCGAACTTTAAGGAGATAACTTCCACCTCTTCAATCGATCTAAACTCAACCTTTTCAAGGAGAGTAAGATCTTCATAACCCTACACTTTCGACAGGGCTGGATTGAAGTTAGGGCAAAGTTTCTTCTCCTTTAAGTCGAGAAAATAGAAATTAAAAAGTGTAGAAAGTAATGGGTCTTCAATCGATTGGGCGATCGTGGACTGCTTTTCCATGGCTTGAATCTTCATATTTATAGCCTTCAAATGCTAGGGTTTACTCCATGTATGTTTAAAGCAAGAATTAGATCTTTATGAGCTTGATTTGTGGAGAATATCTTCAAATATCTGCACAAAATCGAATTTCTAGATTTCCTCTTGATTTTTAGGAATTCTCTCTCCAGTAAAAAATGAGGTTGCAATTGGAGTCGCAATTCTGGCAGTTTACAGTTTTCTGCATAAAACATAAAAAATCTGTAAAATTCAACTATTTTCCTCTCATTTCAGATTTCTCATTACAAAACAACACTTTTACTGATTTGGGTTATTCTCATATCAATTTGCTAACAATTATGGACATATAAGCATGAATTCTTGCAAATAACCTAAGCTTAGATGGCTAAAAATACATAGAATATGAGACTCATCACCCACTGATTCTTCTCAAATTTTAGACTCGACTCCTTGCTGTTTTTGACTATGAATGGGTTGATTTCGCGGATCCAATACCCAAAGGTTGTGGGTAATCTGAAATGGAGTCTAATAAACCATGGGTCACATTTGAAACACAAAAACATCACAAAATTTAATCGAAAACAACACTCACTACACGCCGGTGCTGGAGATGCAAGCTATCAGATCTGAACACGTTTAAAACATAGGTTTCCACATTTGGAAATTGGAGAAAATGCCCATCGAGCCGCTACAACTCGCAAAAACCCAACCATTGAAGCCAAAATCCGAAGGTCTGAGGTTGTCGAATGTGCAAGGAAGGGGGGTTTGGGGTTGCTACTTGCCAGAAAATGCATGAGCAGGGGAGAGGATCACCAAAAACGGTCGATCTGATGTCTGCACATGTCGAGAATGAAGAAAAAGTCAAAAGTTCTTGGGTACAAATGTTGTTCATGTACTGCGTCACTGAGATGCTCACAATCCTTCGCCAAAGACACCTGAGGGTGGTGGTGTTGCCAGTGTGAGTTAAGAAGAAGGAAGAAGAAGAATGAAGATGAAGATGGCGCCAGTGCTAGAGAAGACTCGCCACGCCACTGGACTCGTTGAAACGAAGGTGTCATGCTACTAGTTCTACCATAAAGAAGAAGCCGGTGCATAGAGGGCTACATCGCACGCACAAAGAGGGGGAAGAGATGAAGAGAAAGAGATGCTAGATTTTTTTTTCTTTGCCTTCTTTATGACCTCACCATGACATCACTCAAGTGACCTCACTCTTACAACATAAATAATGTTTCTTTCTGCTTTGTTTTTTTAACCCCTCAATACCTCCAATTAGGTCGAAGTAAAAATTTTAAATCCTCTTTCTCCTAATTAAGCCTCAACTTTAGATCTAATGGACCACTGAATAAGAAATTAATCTTAAATTGACTCCAAAATCAAATAAATGAAATATAAAGCTAACCTATACTTCAAAATCAACAAACAATCTTACCTAGTGATCGACTGAAATGTTGGGGCTTAAAGTAAATATTTAAATTTTAAAATGAAGCTCCAGTCCAGTGCAAGTGCACAATGTCGATGCAAGTACTAAACTTGAATTATTCTAGAGTATCGTGTCCCAAGGGAGCAATTTTTAGCAAAATTTATAAAGATAGCACAATTTTGTTTTCAAAATACAATTGCTGTAACCAAGGTTAAAGATATGAAGAGGTGGTTTTGCTATTGAAATAAAATAAAATTTTTACTAAGAATGAGAAAGGTATTCAAGTTGATCGTGCTCCTTAGGTAAGAATTGCAATTGAAATGTAATTGCAATCGTAGCTTAACACAAGAAAACGTTGTAAACAAAATTCAACTCCTATTCAATTTTTGATTCAAAATCTTTAGGAGACTAAGCGATTAAACCTATATTTCAATGGCTAATCAACTTAGATAAATTGGGACTAAATTTTAGTGGTTTTGGAGTCTTCCCCTATGTCTAGGATCAATGTTAAGATTTATTTCTAAACTTTTTCCTCCATTGCTTTTGTGAAATCCGCTTTCCTCTAACATTTTTAATTTTAGAGTTAAGCTTGACAAGCAACACTAGTGGGACAAACTAGGTTTACCAAACAGTTTAGTCAACAAAAACAAACAAACTTGAGAGTTAAGCTAGATTGCCCTTGCCAATAAGCCTTACATCTTTCATCTAGGGCATTCACAAGCTTGAATGTCTAAAGAAATTTAGCCCATCAATGGGAAAGTGAAAAACAGTAAGTTGAAAGATTGAAAATTCATAACTAAAAATAGAAGAAATAAGGGAGAAAATTATTGACTTAACAACAAGGATTCAAATAACAAGTTAGTATTATTATGAGGAACAACCGAAAGCCAATAACATAAAACAGGCTTCATCAACTATTCAACTTAAAGAAGAAAAATTACAACGGAAAGTATGAAAACAGTAGTTGAAAATAAATTTCCTACAATTTGAATACCAAAGAACTTAACAAACAGAATTAAAACTCGAAAGACAAGTTTACAATTATGATCTTTTCACTTCTTGCTCAGTTGAACACACCACTTTTTTCAAAGGGAATTGAGTCTTAAAAACCTCCGTTGAGGGAGGACTGATATTCGAAGCTTGAAGGTTTTGGAAAAATAGAAGATGCATGATAATTCTCATTCATGAGGATTATTTGGCCTTTAAAGTTAGTTATACTTGTGATTTTTATTCATATTATTTGATGTAAAACAGAAAAGTGGTTGAATTTAATCACATTATCGTTGGAAGACCTTTAAATTAAGTAAGTTGAAAAAAGAAAACAAAAGAAGAAAAAAATTTACACTTACTTAATGTTTTGATGCAGAATTTTTGCGGAATGCAATGGCATTGCAATTGCAATTTTCTGCAGATTTGGAAATTAAGAGAAATCAAAAAATCTAGGGATTTTAGCAAGAATAGACCCACAAATTCAGTAAGACAATTAATTGTGATTGTCCATCAACCAAGAAGGAAACCCTAGCATGAATTCCCTATAAAGATTGAAGAAGAAGCCAAGGGAGGGGAGCTAGATTTTGGGGAGAAAAAGTTCGTTTTTATTTTTGGGTTTTTAAGTTCCGTAGCTTGTATTTTTTTTTTCAATTTTATGTGTTGTTCTTCTTCCTTTAAGTTCCGAATCTCTTCCTCAATCCCATCTCAACGAAGTTGATGGTGGTAAAGAACAAAATCTTTGTTTGATTGAATCGAGAGCAACATATTTTTAATGTAATCATATTCAATTTCTTCAAGTTTTGTAATTCTGTTTTTGTCTTTAATTTTGAAGTTATCTACTGTTTTTGTAATTTTCCTTTTAGTATTTTATTAAAAAGAGAAATTATTTTGAATTTTGATTCCAGAGCATTCCTTCGACAAGACAATTTATTTTATTTTACAAGTTTAATTTGCAAGAATTCTTTAGGTTATTTTCAATTCTCTTTTATACCAATGAATTCCTTTAATTTAATTTTACTTTTTTTTGTTAGTTTAATTATGAAGAGCTAAATTTTCTTTGGGATTCAAGTTTATGAATGCCCTAAAGGAAAGATGTAAAGCTCAATAGCAAAAACAATCTAACTAATTTTTGAACTATTATTTGCTTTTGGTGAGTTCAATGTTGGGTAAACACTAGTTGGTCATCTAGTGTTGCTTGCCAAGCTAAACTTAATATCGAAAGAGTTAAGAGAAGCGGATGTCGCAAAAGCAATGGAGAAAAAGACTTAGACATAAGACCTGAAACATCGACCCTAGACATAGGGCGAAACTCCAAAATCACTAGAGTTGTGCGCAAAAATATCTAAGTTAGATTAGCCATAGAAATATAGGTTTAATCACATAGTCTCCTAAAGATACTTCATAGAAGGTCAAATAGGAGTTGAATTCAGTTTACTTAGTTCTTGAGTTAGCTACGATTGCAATTGCCTTCTTGTTGCATTCTCTTTCCAAATGGGCACTAGCATCTTGAATCCCTTTTTCAATTTCATTGTTTTTCAAACAATTTTTCTTTTAGTCAAAACACCTCACAAATCATTTTCACCCACAGTTACTTTAAGTTGCAATTTGTCAACAATTTTGTGCCATTTTAATAAACTTTATTCAAATCTGTTCCCTTGGGTACGATACTCTAGAGTACTTCCAGTTTCTTATTACTTTGATCACGTGCACTTGCATGTAGCATTCGATCAAGTTTTTAGCAGCTATGGAATGAAATAGGATAGTAGGCATGAGAGAACTTTTTGCGTGAAAATTTGATAACCCCTTTGGCTTCGGCTTCTTGCTAATTTTATAAGCTTTACGAGGTAGGGTTTCCATCTTTTTCTATGCACAGCTATAGTCAAGTTGTCTTGCTGAAATCGTGGAGAAGAATCTCAGAAATCTCTAAAAAATCACACATGTCCTGAATTTTCTGCACCTTTTAGATCTGTGAAGAATTGCAATGGCAATTTCCATTGTGGATTGCAATTGCAATTTTGCCTTGTTCAAAATCCTGTACAAAGAATCATCAAATCAACACATTCCTATCTCTTTTCAGCTTCTTTTTCTCTCCTTCATTATTTGAAAAAGGTTTCATGAATACTTCTAATAAAACTACCTTTAGCTCGCTTTTTACAAAACAAAATACACAAAATAGCAAGAATAACTTAAGTATAAAGGTCAAATAATCCTCACAAATGAGAATTATCACTTGGAGAAATGGAGTGTTATAGAAAACAAATCCTTACACTTCCTTCTTTCGAAGTTAGTGTTTGAATGGAGTATGAATAGAACTTGGGAGAGACTCGGTATGGCAGCTGAAAATTAAAGAAAATGACAAAACTTTGGGGAATAAAGTAGAAATTCGAGCTCTCTTGAAAATGAAACTTAAGCCACCTTTTATAGACCTTAAGGTCTAGGTTTTGCTGCCGAGATTAGTGTGAGAAGGAATAGAGGTGTGATTCCTTGATTTGGAGAGATTTAGTTGGAAAAATCTACCAAATCTGGAACGATCTGTCGAAAATGGTCAAAATGCGATCGCATATTTGGCACATTTCTCCTTTGTCAAAATGGTTGAAATGCAGTTGAAAATCTGGGTGCATTTCTCTAAAATTTATGCTTCACTTGGAATTTCCCTTCAGCCTTCAAATGCGGTCGCATTCAAGTCGCATTACACAAGATTCTACACTGAGGAAAATTTCTGCCTTTCCAAATGTTATATCAATGCTGGCGCATTTGAGCCACTTTTATACCTCTGCACAAAAATAATAAAACTTAACAAATTCTTAATAAAAATGACTCTTTTTACACTTAATTATGTATTTTTACAAAATCAAGGTCTCAAACACATGCTAAGCTTGCTTTTACTTAAATTTGCTTTTAATGATATGAAAAATAACAATAAACACTCGCTTTCTAAGTAAATAACTTAGTTTTTAGGGAAAAATAACACTCATTCAGTGTTCGAGTATCTTAGCTGCAGAAACACCATAGGCCTCATTAGGGTCAAGTGTCCCTGAGCTAACACCAAAGAGCAGTGTAGCTGCAAGAACACCATAAACCTCATTAGGGTCATGTGTCCTTGAGCGAACATGGAATATCAATGGAGCTGCAAGAGCACCATTGGCCTCATTAGGGTCAAGTGTTCCTGGGCTAACATTAGAGTGCAGTGTAGTTGCGGGAACATCACAGGTCTTATTAAGGTCAAGTGTCCCTGAGCTAACATCGAAGACTAGCGCAGCTGTAGAAACACCATAGGCCTTGTTAGGGTCAAGTGTCCCTGAATAACACTAGAGAGTGTCGTAGCTGCAGGAACACCATAGGCCTTATTAGGGTCAAGTGTCCCTGAGCTATACTGGGGGCATAGCTGCAAATCAAACAATAAATACAAGGATATATACATCTTAACAAAAAATCACTTACCTATTTACCTTTTTCGGATAGTGGATGGATGTATTCTCCTTTTACAAATAAAAATATTGGCAAAGTAAAGTCAATTCAAAGAAAAATAGAGTTGAAAAAATATCTAGTGAAAAAAAAGGAAAAAAAAGGCAAAGAAAATCAATGTTTAAAGACAAAAATAGGAAAAAAAAAAGTAAAACAAAAGTTGAAGCAAAAAAATAAAAAAGAAACAAAAAAAATAAAAAAGAATGAAAAAACGGAAGAAAAATAGAAAATTAAAAATAAAAAAAAAAGTCAATCTGCAGCCATCAAGAAGAAGAAGAAAAAATCTTTCCAACAAGTTGCTGGCAGCAGAAAACAAAAAAAAAAGAAGAAAAAGAAGAAAAGGAAGAAAAGGAAGAAGAAGAAAAAAATAGAAGAAAAAAAAAGAAAGAAAAAAAAAAAGAAGGAAAGAAGAAAACGTAAAAAAAAAAAAAAGAAAAAAAAAAAGAGTCTTTGTTGCAAAAAGAAGAAGTAAAAGGAAAAAAAGTGGGGGTTTGTTGTGTTGACGAATTTGAAAAGAAGCAATACATACTTGGAAAATGAAAAAAAATATTTGGCATGGAATCGAAGTTGGAAAAAAGTTGGAAAAAAAATGGAATTCTAATTTAGCCCAATTTATAGATAAGAGTTTAGACTCAAATCCTAATATGATTTTGATTTTTAGCCAAATCATGTCTTCAATTTAGAATCCTAATCAAATTAGGAATTTTGATTCAAATTCATTTGAAAGAAAAAAAAATCGAATTCAAAATCAACTCGGATTATGATCAAGTATGGAATTTGATTCAAATTGATTTGTAAGTCGAATTCAAATTGGTCCAACTTTAAGTCAAGAGTTAAGTTGGATAAATTTCAAATTATTCAATTTGAATTGATTTTCCAAGAGAATTCGTCGTCAAAATTTGGGCATAATCAATTTTTATTCCAAATAAATTTTGAATTCAAGCCCAAATAAAGAAAGTTTGGGTACATTATTCAATTCCAAATAAAACTTGAGTGAAATTTGAAAAAAAAAAAAAAAAGAAAAGTATGTCAAATTCGTATCAAAATTGGATAGAGTTTAGACATTACTCGAAACTCAATTTGGAATGAAATTCAGTTGAACTTCAAATCAAATTTTTATGCTAGATAAGAAAATCGAAATATTGACCCAAATTCATATTTTGATGAATTGACATAAGAAAGTGTGTCAAATAAAAAAAAATCAAAATTACGAACCAAATTCATTTCATCCTCTCGTTTCCACGTCGCTTCCTCAAATTGATGGTTTTGCCATAAAACTTTGACAAAGGCTATTTTTCGATTACGAAGAGTCTTCCGATCCCATGCTTGAATTTGTGTGATCTTTGCTTCATAACTCAAGTTCTCATTCAACCACAAAGGCTTATAAGTAATCACATGTGATGGATCTGACATATACGTCTACAACATGGAGACGTGGAACACATCATGTACTATAGATAGAGATTGTGGAAAAGCCTATAAGTTACAAGGCCAAACTGCTCTAAAATCTCAAACGGATCGATGAATCGTGGACTCAATTTTCCTCTTCGTCCAAACCTCAAAACTCCTTTCATCGAAGCTACCTTTAGGAACACATGATCACCAATTGCAAACTCTAAGTCCCTGTGCCTCGTGCTAGCTAGCTCTTCTGTCTACTATGCACAGTTTGCATCCTTGCTCTAATCTTTTGGACTACCTCATTCGTGACTTGGACCAACTCGGGTCCTAGCAACTTGTGTTCCCCTATCTCATTCCAATAAACAGGGGACCTGTGCCTCTTCCCATATAAAGCTTCAAACGGTGTTATGGCGATGGTTGCTTAGTAACTGTTATTGTAGGCAAACTCCATCAAATGCAAGTGAGTATCCCAACTACCAGCAAAATCCAATGCACGGGCCCATAACATGTCTTCCAAAGTTTGATTCAATAGTTCTATCTGGCTATTGGTCTGTGGGTGAAAAGTCGTGCTGAAAGCCAATCGAGTGCCTAAAGCCTTCTGCAAACTCCTCTAGAAAGTGGATGTAAAAGGAGAATCCTTGTCTGAGACAATCATAGCAGGCACCTTGATAGCACTTATTTAGTGCTATCATATTCCTTATTTTTATGCTAGTCTTGTCATGATTTTGGGAGCTTTTAAGTGTTTTCTTGATTATCTTTTAGAAACCGAGCTAAAGGAGCAAAACTGAGTGCTCGGGAGCTTTTTGGTGAATATTGGAGCTAATTTGGGCCATTTTGGAGAGCCAAGAAGAGAAGAGATGAAGAATGAAGTATTGAGAACAGGGAAAAGCATTGAGACACTGTCCTGAGCATCTCAACGCTTTGTTGCAGCTCAATTTAGAAGCCAAATTTGAGAGGATAGTGTTGCAACGCTGTCCATAGTGTCTCAACGCTGTCAAGTGGTGTCACAATGCCGTCCTCAATGCTAGAAACGTGCGGAGATTGAGTTCCGTCAGTAGCGTTAGACGTTACTTACAACATCTCAATGCTACCCCTACGCGCAAGTGCAAAATGACTGTGTTTTGGATAACATTGATGATAACACTCATTTAGTGCTATCTATTTCCTATTATTCTAGCTAGTTTTGTTATGATTTGGCGTGCTTTGATGTCTATTTTTGTTGATTTTACAGAATCGAGCTTGAGCAGCAAAAGCGAGTGTTCGAAACTATTTTGGTAATTTTGGAGCCTTTTAAAGCTTAATTGAAGATTCAAGAAGAGTAGAGATGTTATTTGAGGAAAATAACGCGTGAGGAGGGCGTCTCAATGTTGATTGGGTGTTAAGACGCTACATTTGGAGTTACAAACCAGAGAGTGAGCATCGAGACGCTATCCTGTTGCATCTCGATGCTTAACAGGTGTGGAAAAGGCAATTTTCGTAGAGAGCATTGAGACACTTTTGCGTGATTTAGTGACCATACAAAGCTGCAAGTGTACGGTGTCAAGTTTTAGTATAATTATTAATGAGTGCAAAGTATCGTCCTCAGGAATGGTTTTGTAGATCAATAGATTACCATGAATAATAACATCCAATTTTATTTAGAGAAGTGATGATTGGAGAAAAATGATTAACAAAATATGTAAAAATAAGGAGATACCAAAGAGAGAAAAACATAGGGAATTGACTTCACCAATTGAATCCATATTTTAATGAATTAATCCAAGACATGATTATGCAAGACTATAAGTAAGACATACAGTTGTCAAAAGACTCTTCCAAGCCCAATTGACCTCATGCAAGGCTATAAACCTAACGTATCCGTCTAGATTTTAATAGCTTACAAGGATTTAAAATTGTCCTTTTATGCTTCTAAGAGAACTCCTCTTTTACATGCAAGAATTTACAATTAGTTGTATTTGAATTTATTCTAATCTAAACGCCACCCTTTCAAGCACAAATTTAGATCAATAACTCATGCAAACCTTGGCCAAAAATTCACAAGCATCGAATGCATTCAAACACAAATAGTTATAAAGCATAATCAAAGCATGGATTAACAACAAAAATAATGAATTCAATTGCTACATCAATCCCCTAGAAACAAGCCTAGCCATTCATAATCACTAAAAATAAATCTAGACTACAATAAAAACCCATAATATCAACTACAAATTAAGGGAGAAGAGAAAAACTCCAATGATGTATCAATCTTCATTCCCGATGTAATCTCCACAATCACGAGCCTTGAATCTCCACTACTAGCTCCCTAGAGTCTCCTTTGGTCTCCAAGAATGTGTTGAAATCGATTTATGGTGTAATCCTCTCTCAAAACGACTCCCTTTTCTGCAAGCAAATAATGATCTCTTTATAGAAATCGTGACAGCGTTGAGACGCTAGGTTGCAGCGTCTCGATGCTGTCCTTCTATAATGCGCATTTTCAAAATAGGAAAGGTAGCATTGAGATGCTAGAAGGCAGCGTCTCAACGCTACCTGTGCAGTTTCTATGGCTTGTTGGGCTGCACCTATAGCGTTGAGGAACTATACATAGCATCTCAATTCTATGCTATCGGGTATTCTTGCTCAATTCCTTGCTTTGCTTCACATGGCCTCGAAATTTATGTTCCATTAGCTCCAAACTCGCCATGGTATCTCCAAATTCTCTAGTTTCGCTCCAATTGCTCGATAACTAAAATTTCAATAAATAACTTGTGAAAAACACCAATTAGGCTGTAAAGACCAACAAAAGTAAAGCCTAGAAATAGCACATTTTGTGTGCTATCAAATACCCCCAAACTTAAGCTTTTTCTAGTCCCGACCAAAACAGAACAAAATTACATCATGATTTCACTAATGCACAAATATAACTCGAGCCTCAAACATCTAAATACAAAAAGCACACAATCAAAGAAAGAGCTCAAGCATAGCCATTCATCAAGAAATTCAAATTTCATTCTATTCATCCCCTGCGTGTGTGTGCGCTTAACTTTCCCTCTTTTAGTCTTTACTAGCTCGGGACAATTTTATAAAGTTCTCCGTTTAATTTCCCCCTACACTGGCTCTAAGTTCGAATCATTAAGCCCTCCTACACTCAAGAAAGTAATGACTCATTGAAGCACTAAAATGATAAAGTTATGTTAAACAACCCCCAAACTCGCCTTTTTTTTTACTTTTAAATCAAGGATCCTAGATTTCACACATCCATTGTAGGGACCCTTACCCAGAGCACTCACTCAATGAGTGGCCTAACTGATCATAGTAGAAGTAGCTCTTTTTGTCCCTAATCCTTTAAAACACAACATATTGACTCAAACATGCAAAAATTTCTTTTCTTCTCAACATGAAAAAAAATCAATATAGGCAACATTATCACATAATTCTTGATATAACTTTACAAACTATCATGCAGATTAACCCTCAAATCATTTCTTAAGCCTATCGAGGTGACATCAAACTTTCAAACAAAATAACCTTGTTCTAAGCATTGAAAACTATAGTAGAGAAGGTTAAATGCTCAACAATTGCAAAGGAATCCAAGAAAAATTTTAATTTATCTCAACTTCAGGACATGCTCTCGTATTTCAAAAGATTGTAAAAAAAAATATTTTAATTAGATCACATCTTAGGTCGTCCTAATCATGAATATGCATCAGATTGATCATAAAAAATTTAAAGCATGCTCAGGACTCAAACACTAAGTACGAAGTACTCCCACCCCCAAACTTAAAATATGCATTGTCCTCAATGTATAGAATGTTCAACATGCATAAGGATATAAAGAAAATAGGAGAAGATGAACAATACTATCCTGATCAAGAGGAGATCCATCTTTTTCATCATATCAAGGGAGTAAGGCGAAAGAGTTTGAACTCCTATAACTCAAAGCATAGGAAACCAAGTAAAGACACATGAAAGAAAACTACGAAAAAGAAAAACTAACGCAAAAATGATAGAAGCTTGGGTTGCCTCCCAAGAAGTGCTTTGTTTAACATCTTTAGCTAGATGGAGCTCATGTGTGTACTTTAGGGCGGTTTCTTGTTCTTGAACTCACTCTCTTTCATCTTCTCCTTGTCCTTGAATACTGCATCTAGAGAATCACTCAAAACTACACATTTTCCATAGTTAGTATGCAAAGAATTGGCTAACTCAACTCTGAGACAAGTACTTACCTCATCCTCTGAACTTTGGGGTTTGAAGATTTGAAATTCTACATTTTCCTCGCCCACTTGTAAGGTCAATGTACCTCTGTGAAATGCTAATGTCTACCTTACTGGTACCTAGGAAAGGTCTTCCCAGTATTATCGGGATATCAACATCTTCCTCCATGTCCAGTACTACAAAGTCCACAGGGAATATGAACTTGTCTACCTTGACTAGGACGTCCTCCACAACTCCTCTAGGGTATGTGATGGACCGGTCAGCTAATTGTAGTGAAATTGTTGTTGGTTTCACTTCCCCCAGACCAAGTTTCCTGTACACAGAGAGAGGCATCAAGTTAATGCTAGCCCCTAGATGAGATAAATCATTAAAAGAAAATTTTCCTATTCAGGGAACAGTGAGGTTTACTGTTTCATAGGCATTTGGCTTCTTTTTTCTTGAAATGATCTCTTTCATGAACTTCACATAATTTGGTATCTGCTCCAAAGCATATGCAAAAGGGATATTTATGTGAAGTTTTCTGAAAACATCTAAAAACAATTCAAACTGAGAATCAAGCTTTTTCTTGTGAAAACGCTGAGGATATGGAATAGAATTAGGAACTATAGAAATAGGAGACTTAGTAGATTTTTCAATGGTGGGTTCAGGTGTTGTTTTTGGAATCTCTTGATCAGTCTCTTGTACATCTTCTGGAATGGACTCCACAGTTAGCCTTTTCTTTGTTTTAGTTAATGCCTTTCCACTTCGCAGGGTGATGACCTTGCATGTTGCCCTTGGGTTTGCCTCAGTATCACTGGGAAACTTACCTTTATGTAGAGTGTTTAAGGTAGTACTGTTGAAAAAGAGAATCAACGAAGTGAATGAGATTCTAAATGCAATCATCTCCAACAACAGTCAATAGGGAGATGAAGACACACATTCTACTAGAAATATTGCATGTGTATACGAGGGGGATGCAATAGCAGCACTGAGCACGTAGATCTTAGCAATGAACAACACTATGAACAATCCTGCACAACAGCTAATACACACAGAAGAATGCTACGCAAATACAACCTCAATTGTCATCATAGAATCATTCATTAGAGGCCCTTATAAAGGAGTTCATGGCTAAGAATGATGGCACCATTCAAAGTCAAGCTGCTTCATTGCGAAATCTTTAATTTCAGGTTGGACAATTGGTGAACGAGATGAAGAATAGGCCTCAAGGAGCATTACCAAGCAACACAAAATTCCCACAAATATTGGGAAAGGGGCATTGCAAGGCAATCACTCTTAGGAGTGGACTCAAGTATGACAACCCCGAGTTGCCAAAGAAGTGTAAATCTGCACAAGTATCTTTTGATTCCAAAGTATAGTAAAAGAAGAAATTGTAGGTAATGCTACCAACCTTGAACAGCAAAGCAACCTGAAGGACAAATAGGCATTCCTATGAATGAAAATTTTGCAGGAAATGCGGCCAAGGATGCGATAGCAAAGCAATCGGAAGCTAAACTTGAAAGGAAGGCGACACCAGTGAAGAAACAGGAAAATTTATATCAAAGTGTTAGGCCTCGACCACCATTCCCCCAAAGATTTTAGAAAAAGAACAAGGATGAGCAGTTCAATAAGTTCTTAGATATACTCAAGCAGCTATACATCAACATTCTGTTGGTGGAAGCTCTTGAGAAGATGCCAACTATGTCAAGTTCTTAAAAGACATTTTGACTTAAAAGAGAAGATGCCCAACTAGCATCAACTTGATGCTTTTATTGGTTTTCAAGCAACTAGGAATTGAATAAGCTAGACCCACCATGGCAACTTTGCCATTGACGGGCAGGTCAATAGCTAGGCCCATCGGGAAGATTGAAGATGTCCTCATTAAGTTGGACAATTTTGTTTGTCCTATAGATTTCATAATCCTAGATTGTGAGGCGGATAGGGAAGTTCCAATAATTGATGTGCAAAAAGGCCATTCCTAGCCACGAGAAGAATGATCATTGATGTCCAAAAAGAAGAGCTAACTATGCGAATAAATGACCAATACATCATATTCAATGTGATGAACGCAATGCATTACCCTGGAGAATTGAAAGAATGCTCAAGTATAGAACTCTGTGATCCATTTGATTTTTATGATTTTTAGGAAGACAACTTTGAAGAAGAAGAGTTTGAAGAAGAATCTAAACAACAACAGATTGCAACCGCATATGCGCTTGTATTTGAAGAACCAAGTGCATTAAGACCAATAGAGTATAGGACTGTACCAATGAAACCTTCACTGATTGAAGCACCAATGCTGGAACTCAAGCCACTTCTGTCTCACCTAAAATACAAATTTCTAGGAAATGATGAGACCTTGCCAGTGATGGACAATAGTAGTATTTCTAGGAAAGGTTTTAAGATGGACAATAGTAGTTGTACAAGGAATCAACCCTTCTTTTTGCATGCACAAGATCAATCTAGAGGAGGGAGCCAAAAGTCAATAGAAAGCCAAAGGAGATTGAATCTGGTGATGAAGGAGGTGGTTCACAGAGAGATTCTAAAGTGGATTGATGCAGGTGTCATCTACCCCATAATAGATGGCATATGGGTTAGCCCAGTACAGTGCGTACCAAAGAAGGGTGGAATGACAATTGTAACAAACGAGAAGAATGAGCTTATTCCAACCAAGATTGTTACAGGATGGAGAGTGTGCATGGACTATCGCTGCCTCAACAAGGCCAAAAAAAGGACCACTTTCCATTGCCTTTTATAGATCAAATGTTGGATCGTCTTGCAGGGAAGGAATACTGCAATTTTGTAGACAAATATTCCAGTTATAGCTAGATCATGATAGCTCCATAAGATGACATTCACATGCCCTATGGAACCTTTGCTTTCAGAAGGATGCCATTTGGACTGTGCAATGCCCTAGCAACCTTCAAGAGATGCTTGTGGCCATTTTCTCAAAGATGGTGGAGTGAACAGTGGACAATTTCATGGATGATTTCTCTATTTTTGGAGAAACGTTCAATCATTGTCTTAAAAATCTTAAACAGGTCTTGTAGCACTGAGAAGAAACCAACCTAGTCCTCAATTGGGAGAAGTGCCACTTCATGGTGCAAGAAGGCATTGTTCTAGGACACAGGTCTCAAAGAAAGGAATTGAGGTGGACAGGGAAAAAGTAGAGTTGATTGCAAAACTTTCTGCACCTACATCAATAAAAGAGATCCAAAGTTTCTTGGGCCATGTAGGATTCTATAGACGTTTTATCAAAGACTTATCCCACATATCTAAACCCATATGCAGGTTGCTAGAGGATGACAGACCATTTGTGTTCAACCAGGATTGTTTGAAAGCTTTTAACAGGTTGAAGGACGCACTACACTCGGCCCCGATAATGATTGTGTTGGGATTTAGGCCCTAAAGCCTCATCATTAATGATTTATTTAATAATTAATAATAATTATGATCATTTTATTTATAATATAATATTACCCATTACATGAAAAATCCAAGGTTATTAATGCAATCTTAAACAATATGTGGTTGACATACAAGAAGATCGTGTTCAAGAAATAACCTAAAGGGTCATAATATATGGATAATGTTAGGTGCCTTATTCTGCTAATACTATTGATACGACCAACTTTGTCATAGTTACAAATGATTTGATCAAAATATTTCATGTGGAGACATGTGAATGAGGGTATCTTATACAATGAGTTTGTATAAGATTGAACCACGAAATATTTCATCAAGATGATTATATGCAACTCGATCTTAATTCTGAGTGAGTTATAAACTCCTGCCAGTGAGGGCTCTTACTTTGATTTGCATGAGTGAAAGTGGCTTTTGTAGACGATTCAATAAGCCTACCATTTTGGGGACTTGACAAAATAGGGAGCTGGAAACATACTCTTACAAGATGGAATTCACTCTTTCCCATATAGGGCAAGTAGATTAGTAGTTCCCTTAAGTGCTGATTTCGGGACTTGAACAATGGGCCCACCCCCTCACTGGCCCGAGAGAGACTTAGTTTATGGTTGGATCATAATCAAATTGTTCATTAGAGGATTAGTGGTACTTAAGGTGCAAGATGTAATTACAAGGTTAGAATAGATTTTTGACCTAGCTGTAATTACAAATAACTCGTGAATGATCGACTTGCATGTAATGATTATATCCACCGATACAACTTGTCCTACAGTGCATAAGAGTGCAACTCTAGGTCTATAGTGGAGTGACGCTAGAGTTGATGAATGAAAATTGATTAATTAAAGAGTTTAATTAATTAATTTTGTATCATTCGAGCTTATAATCTGTAGGTCCATAAGGTCCCCTTACTAGCTCATAGTAACACTAAAGGATTAGTTTAGTTGAAAGAAAATTTTGAAATATTCAAATTAATATTTAATTTGAAGTGTTCAAATTAATATTTAATATATTATATATATTAAATATAAAAGAAGAAAACATATTTATTGTATTTGATACATTAAATATTAAAATGATTAATGTATATTAGATACATTAATAATTATTTGAAATTTGAATGAAATTCAAATAAGTTAAATATTGTAGGAGGTTCGAATGAGATTCTAATAATTTAAATATATATTGTAGGAGATGTGAATGAGATTCTAATAAGTAGGAGATTTGAATGAGATTCAAATAAGTATAATATATATTTTAATATATTAGGTATTAAAATATAATATTTTAATTATGACAAAGATTTGCCCCAGGTTTCTATAAATAGGATCCTTGGGTTGAGCCATGAGAGACACATCTACTCAATAGAAAATTAGAGAATTTTCTCTAGACCTTTTCCTCTCTAATCCCTTGTGGATTTTCTTTCAAGAGGCTCCCACAAGCTTTGGTCCTGTTTTCGTGTCATGGCCAGGAAGACTTTGTGGAAGAGATAAAGACCTGCCTAAAATATCTCCATATTATCTCAAAGGTATGTTTTGCTTAGCCTAAAATTATTTTTCGTTTAATTCTAAAATAAAATCAAAATCGATTCCAACGCTTCTGCTGTGGGTTTAATTCGATTATTCCGTTCATTTGGTATCAGAGACTACTTTCATTTTTATTTAGAATTAAAAGTTCGTATGGTTGTTATTTTAATTTTGTTCATATATGTGATATGTGGTTTGCAAATTGATTGGTTAGGCTTTTTTTGGCATTAGAATTTTTTTGCTTTGATTAGATCGAGTGTAAAATCCATAAAGGTTAGGCTTTGTTGTAATTTTATTTTAACAAAACAAAGATGCCAAGGAAGAAGCAGACAGTGAGAGAATTGAAGGCGCGGTCATTCCTTCACTTCAGGCAACAATTTTCAATTTGGCGACTAGTGTTTAGAAGATAAATTTAGTGTTTCTAAACTCTAAATTTGGATGGTCCAACAAAGGAAAGAGATTTTGAAGACCAAAATATGTCTTGGATTTAAATTATTGTAATTTAAATGGTTTTCAATTTCTTAGGATATACCAAATATGCCAATCAATTTTGCTTTGCTTTAATTTAATTATCCATGTGATGTATGTTTTAAATTAATTATTATATAAAGTATGCCATTTAGATTAAAATCCCACCATAGATTAAGCATGATCATATGCATCTTAATTACTTTTGAATATAATTGTTATATTTGAAAATTTTGATTAGGATGTTTCATAATATAATTAAGATGCTTTCCTAATAAGTTTATATTTTCCATATCTTTGGATATCATTGTTATATTTGTAAATTTAAATTAGGATATTTCCTTTCATAAATGAAATCCATGTTTTCCTATTAGGATTAAAATATTTCCTAATGAGATTAGAGTTTCCTTAAAATAGAGATATTTTGATTCATGATTTAAATAGTTTAAATTTTGAATTTAATTTATCTTTATTTGTGTATAATAAGATTAGAATTTAGGATAATCTTTTATTTTTGTTTTAAGGGGTTTAAAATGGTAGAATTTCAAGATTATCCATTAAGTGAATTAGTTTTTAATGGAATTAAAAACATCGCTTAAATTCACTTAGGCTCATTAATTTAGTAATTAATAGTTAATTAAAGATTAATAAATTTTAAATAAAAATTGACTATAAGGGAAATCTGTCTATGGAAGTTCTGTCTAGACTGGGGTATTTAAGCTGATCGAAAGGGAACACCTCTAACTGGAAACTGACTTGGGAGTTGAATTAGTCAAATTTTATTTAATTTTATTAAATAGACTCATATATAATATGATTAGTTTTTTAAATAGTTTAATAAACTTGGTAATTCACAATAAAATTAATCTAACCAACATAAATGTTATAAAAAGGTAGATTGGGGACCTTAAATAAATGAGATTAGCCTAATTTGTCTAAGTAATAAAAAACTCTATTTCAAAAATACTTAGTGGGAGAAGGAAATGTGTCAAGATATCCTACGGTCTCTATCATTGATTCATAACGTGAGATTCATGTGGGGCCTCGTGGCGGCTTTTTGAACATCCTCCCTACGAAAGGTGTTTGCATTGGTCAATATCAGGGTGAATCTCTTGAGAAAGTATTATAGTAAGTGGGAGAATGAAATGTGTCAACATATCCTACGATCTTCATCATTGGTTCACATCGTGAGATTCATGAGAGGCCTTCCAGCGGCTTTTGGACCGTCCCCTAAGGAAGGTGTTTGCATAGGTCAATATCATGGTGAACTCCTGAGAATGATAGGATTGTAGTTTTATTTTCAATACTTGACCTACCCTACAACGACACTTGTTAGGATAAAACTACAGGACCTAAAATTATGGGTCACACTTACAAAGAGCTTATTAAGGTTGTTAATAATGTTCTTTGACCAAACTAATGGTAACTAAATATTATAGGAATAAGAGTTATTCTGATATAATACTTGGTTGAGAGTGTCTCAAATTAGTGACGAAATACTTGACCTCCCCTACGATGACACTTATTCTAACTCACTAAAGTACCATAGCATTAGAAATAATTTATAGGATTCATTTTTCAAATTTGTTTGATTTGTATATTAAATTGAATGGATAATTGTTTGCATGATGTTAAATAATATGTTTTATATATTTCAATATTATGACTATTTCTCTCAATTTTAATTTTATTACTTGTAAGTCAAAATTGAGAAAATTTTATTACTTGAAAAAGTAAAGTTAACAATATAATGGCAGTGTAAAATTTTGAATTTGTCTTTATTGAGAAATGTTTTCAAAACCTATTGCCAATGCTAATTGAATTGTTTGTGAAGCACATAATTGATGCATCAAAGGTAACGAGATAACTTGTAGATATCTCTTAGTTGATGATAGCTCTTAGAATGAGAGCTATTTAGGGTGTTTTAGTGAAGATTTTGTGGCTTAAAAGAACTATCTTAGGTACTTTTGTACTTAGAAGCCTCTTTAAATTGATGACTTAGTAGTAAAGGAGTCCATTCTCATGTGAAAAGCACTTTTGGGCTTTCTAATGCTTAATATTACTAAATTGTGCTATTTGTGACTTGTGTGGGCCATTGTTGAAGGTAAAAATGGCTAAGTGTTGAAAATCCAACCTGCTATGCTCGAGCTTTGTTGTTGATGGAAGGTCAAGCTTGCTGGAGCAATTGTTGTGTTTGATAAAGCATTACTAAAGCTAGAGCATTTACCTGAGATCAGTTACACAAAACGCATGTGGGAGTTATCTCATTAATTAATGTGGACAATTTATAACACATGTGCTGATTTAAACGAATGAGGGGCTGCCATTAGTCTAAAAATGTCCACTCAGCCCTGATTTCAAAGAAGGGGAGAGGTATAAAGCCCTAGCTTGCCATTTTTGGAGGGATAGAAAAAAGGAGAGCTGAAAAAGAGCTTGGAGATTAGACATTGGAGGGGCATAATTTCGAGAAGGAGAAGAAGAACCCTTTTTGGGAGGTGATCCACTTCTGGAAAGGAAGGAATCTTGCCATAAAGGAGCTGCCCAACAACCCTTTCTTGTCCAATTCTCCTAATTTCTACAGTATTTCTTTATTTTTCAGCATTTTGGTATTAAAGACAGGTTTCAGAATGTTATTTCAGACTTTTCTTACTGTTATGTTGCTGTCATTTCTTTTAAGTATGAACTAATCACCCCTTGGGTGAGGGATTAGGGGATTTATTGTTGATTCTTGCTGAATGAAATAGTAGACTTGCATATTCTTCACTCCTATGCCTTGTGTGCTTAATTTTTAGCTTGGATTTGTCTGGCCAACTCATCTTAGCAGTGTTTATCTTGACTTTGGGAAGAGAAGGGATAAACTGAATGCATGGTATAACATTAGTTCTGATTAGAGCATGCTCTAAGGTAATTGGGGACACTAGGGATGGTAACCCACCTAATGTTTGTAGTTAAGGGCTTAAATTCAGGGGTTAATGGGAGTTAATCACTGATTCTCGGGAATTCTGGAAAGAATCCACGAATTAACCTGCATTGAGTGTTGAAGCATGATCTATGCTATAGCATTTAGTTTGATGAAGCAAGATTTTACCCCTAATCCTGATCCCTGTTCACATAATTTGTTTAGTCCCAGTTTATTTACTGTTTTTCTGTTATTCTAGTCTTCCAGCACCATTTTCATTTTGTTCCTTAGTTTCTTTTAATTTCATTGCACCACTTGATGTTTATTTCTTGTTACCTAACTAAAATCAGCTTAGGCTTTGCAAAAAAATCCACATAGCTAGTCCTTGAGGAGAACGATATAAAAATACTTATCACTTGCTGCATTTAGGCTGTGTATACTTGCACATTTAGGGTGTTTTCATTCTGAAATTGCATACACTCTTTTAAAAGCAACAGTTGACATGTTAGATGTCAAGCTTAGAAGATAAAGAAAATGACAACAACATATGAGATGTTGAAGTCAACAAGAACTAAATTTAGAAAATTGTCTAAATGATCTCAAGATTAAGTATTACAAAATCTAAGAAAATAAAACAAATGACTGAAGTTATAAGAAAAAATAGTTTTCAAATTAGCCTGGACAATCATAATGATATAATATTTTGAAATACCTCTATGTGAAGAAGAACATAAATGAAAGTAAATTTGATTTATTGGATTTTTGGAGAATAAATATTGTCACCTAGATAGTTGATTTTTATTTGTTCTTCATTACAATTAGATTGTAATTCTTGGAAATTAAATACTTAACATGTAGAATAGTTTTTACATATTGGCATCAAGAAGCCCATCTTAGTTAGTGTAGTGGGAGACATTAAGATGACATTAAAGTTTGAATTAGTTTCAAATATTAAAGTTTATATTTTCAAAATTGTTTGAAAATACATTCAGATGAAAATAAGAACAATTTGTATATGTTACAATGTTAAAATGTATTATACAACAAAATACTGAGGTATTCGAATTATAGAATTAGAATGGAAAGACAAATTGTTTTCTCCTAAAAGATACTTGACTTTGGTAGTTAAGGTTGATTAACATCAACTTGAATAGAATGAAAAGGCTAAGTAAGAGGTAGTTCTCTAAAAGTTAGAGTTAATTACTTTACTTGTCTGTAAATCTAGCCTTTCATGCAAGATAATCATTGGGCCTTTATTGGATAAGACTACAAGGCCAAAGAATACTTTGGGCTTACCCATTTTGACCCAAATGGTCTAGTGAATGTAAAGGCCAAATAAAGTCATGAATATTTCATCACTCTTGTTGATGATCATTCAAGGTACAAGTATCTTTACATAATACAACATAAGTCAAAATTTTTAAAAAGTTCAAGAAAATTAAGGCTAAAGTTGAAAATCGATTAGGTAAGTCTATCAAGATATTATGATCAAATCATAGTGTAAAGTACAAGAACCTCATGTACTAAGACTAATTGATGGAAAATGGATTTTTATCCCAATTATTTTAAATACCAATACTGCAAGAGGAGAAATAAAATCTTGTTGGACATGGTCTATGAGTTACACACCATTACAAGACTCTGGTTAGGATAAGCAATAAAGATTGTATAGTGAATATTATTCCCCCCAGAAGTGTCCACAAGACAATTTTGAGATTATAAAAGAGTAGTAAAGTTAGTTTACACACTTCACTATTTGGGAATGTTAAGCTTACATGTTGAAATGAGCCTAAAAAGGCTGTATTTGTTCAAAAATATGCCTACGTGTAGATCACCCCTAAGGAGTATAAAATAGTATGTTATCTAGTCCTAAAAAGAAAAGGTATTTGTATGACAAATATCATTTTTCTATAAGGAATGCCAAATAAAAGACTACAAACCTTTAATAAAGTGAGATAGTGTTAATTAATTGCATAGTAGATTTTTCTCATATTTTATGTTGATGATATATTACTCATTATGAATGATGTAAGATTTCTATCTGACATAAAAAGTTCACTAAGTAACCAATTCCAAATGAGTGATTTGGAATGACTCGGTATATTTTACATGTCCAAAATGAAGATTTTAAGGACAAAATGTTAACTTTGTCTTAAACATCTTATATTGACAAAATTGTTGTCAAATATTTGATATTTATGTCTAAGGAAGAGTATCCTAAGACACCTCGAATGTTGAGAGCATATGATTAATTATCTACCTAAGTGGGAGACAGTTAATGCATATGAGACTTAACATTCAATATACAGTTGGTTAGCATATATCAGTTAAATGAATGGTATGACCATTGAGTAGAAAATTAAAAACTTTATCAAATTATCTATGGATAATGAGAAATTTTTGTATGGAGAAAAAGATTTGATCTTTATAAGATACATTGGATCTTACAAAGATTTAGGAAATCTATGTTAAGATAAATTTTACCCTAGGTGGTGGAGTATGGTATACAAGTTAAATTGTTTAGCTTGTGAAGCAACAAAAGAACTTGTATGACTCAAATGGTTCCTTGGAGATCTGAAAGGTGTTTCAGATATGATTTTGTCTATCCTCTTTATTATGATAACAGTGGTGCAAGACTAATATTAATGAAATTAGAAAACACCAATGTATAGGGAATCATATTGAGAGAGAGAAAGCATCATGGTAGTGACCAATATGACTTTTAATGTCATTCTGATCTGTATAAAAAGACTCTTTAGGCTAAAGTGTTTGAAGGTCACCTAAAATGTCTAGGATTATGAGACATGTCTCATCATCGTTAGGGCAAGTGGAAGAACAAGTTGGGTATAGAGTATGCCCTTAGATACATGTCTCACCAGCTTTAGTGCAAGTGGAAGATTGTTGGGAATTATGCCCTAAAGCCTTGTAGTTAATTATATATTTAATAATTAATAATAATTTTAATAATTTTATTTGCAATATAATATTATCCATTATATGAAAAATCCAAGGTTATTAGTGTAATCTTGAACAGTATGTGGAGATGCTCATGTTCAAGAAATAACCTAAAGGGTCATAGTATATGGATAAGGTTGGGTGCCTTATCTTGATAACATGTTAAAGGAGCTTGTCGAATGCACTATTAGATAAATGTATAAACCAGGCCTCTGAAATTTGCAATAATATTGGCTAGGGTCAATCACAGGGATTGAAGTTCTTAGATTAATTAAGTACAATAGTTAATTATGCCCAATTTTATTTAGAGAAACAAAACTTCAAAGTGATCAAAAAGAAAAATATAATATTTTAATTATGGCAAAGATTTGCCCTAGGTCTCTATAGATAGGACCTTTGGGTTGAGCCATGAGAGACACATCTCCTCAATAGAAAATTAGAAAATTCTCTCTAGACCTTTTCTTCTCCAATCCCTTGTGGAGTTTCTTTCAAGAGGCTCCCACAAATCTTGGTCCTGTAGTTGAGTCATAGCGAGGAAGACTTTGTGGAGGAGATAAAGACTCTCCTGAAGTATCTCCATATTATCTCAAAAATATGTTTTTCTTAGCCTAAAATTATTTTTCGTTTAATTCTAAAATAAAATCAAAATTAACAATTATTTCCTTCAGATTGTACTGGACTGGAGTCAACCATTTGAGCTCATTTGTGATGCAAGTGATTTTTCTTTTGGTGAAGTGCTGGCACAAGGAGGAACAAGATAATACATCCTATTTACTACGCCAGCAAAACCATGAATGACGAACAAGTTAACTATACCACAAAGGGGAAAAAACTATTTGCAGTTATCTTCGCCTTTGACAAATTTAAATCATACTTGGTGGGGACCAAAGTGATTGTTCATACAGATCACTCAACACTTATGTATCTTCTATCAAAGAAAGATGTTAAGCCCTACCTCATCAGGTGAATTCTACTTTTGCAGGAATTCTATCTAAAGATCTTAAACAGGAAGGGAACGGAAAATCAGGTTGCAAACAATTTGTCAAGGGAGATATTCGTTCATGTGGGTTGTTGTCGCGTGTCACCGACGTGGGTTGCTCATGGTCGTTGGAGGGAGAGATTGCAGGGGAGGAAGCATCAGTTGCCACGAGCTCGCCGTCAGTCTGAGTCGTTGGTCAGTTGATCCATTGTTGGCGTCCACTACTCATCAAAGAAGGAAGAAGATGAAAAAGATGGTGACGGCTGAGGAGCGGCTGTCAACGAGAGAGAAGGCGAAGAAGAATAGATAAAAAAAAAACTAGGGTTCCTTTTTTTTTTTTTAATTAAAGAGAACTTTTCCTTCATTTCTCTTTTTACCCTTCTCTTATTCTTTCCTTTTTCTCTTCTTTTCTCCAATTTAAACTCTTAACTAAAACTCCAAACTTTTTAGGTAACACCCAAATTAACTCATTGAAGCCCAATTTCCTCAAACTCAAACCTCAAACAATAATTCTAATAAACTCAACCAAACTTTGAATAAATTCCAAAGTCAATGAGAGGGGAAATTAAACCACATTTTACTCCAAAAGTGAAAATTAAACTTACTTGAAAACACGGTGTGTTACATTAAGTTCTTGAGTTTAAGTTGTTTTGCTGAAGCATGTCTAATTTAGTTAGTCCTAAAATGATTTCTTGGTTAGTTGTGGAGTTCACTAAAAATTAAATTCAAATTAATTAATTTGTGCATCTAATCGTTGTGGATACGATAATTTACTTACTGTTTGTTGCACTATTGTCTACACTTACATGTAATTTTGTGTGAATTTATTGATTATTTTTAGTCACATTATAGAAGGCAACACTTGTCATTATTGCTACCTGCTTTGTGAAAAAGTTGTTACCTCTATGCTTGGGTTGGCCGTGACCTCCAAGATGAGCGTTGATGAGACCAAAGTAGTCCTGACTTTCTGAGTAGTTTTTAGTGATTTTACGTGATTAATTCCCTATTTTGTAGGTGAATTAGTTTGATAAGCATTTTGGTGTGTTTTTCATGTTTTTGGAGCGTTTTAGAGCATTCAGGGTAAATTTGAACTCAACCAAAGGTCATCCAAGCCCTAATTGAAGATTTGGAGGACAAATGACCATTTTACCCTTGGAGGGAGCTCCTAAACGCCACAAAGACACTCAAAAGATGCTGAAGACAGAATGCTACAAAATAGGATAGCATCGAGACGCTGCCCATAGCGTCTCGACACCGCTACAGTGAGCGCAAGTCGATGCTGTGGCGAGCCCCGAAGACGTTGGGTTGTAGCTACGACTTGCTGCCTGTATTGTCTCGATGCTACTTCGAATTTTATAATAGGTTTTTCCTTCATTTTTAGGGCAAGAACCATTGAAGAGACAATCGTCTTCCTCTATTTTCCACCTATTTCTCTGTATTTTCCTTTATTTCTCTTAGTTTTAGCTTAGTTTAGGCTAGCCAATCTATGGACGTTTGTATCGATATTTCAAGCTCCGGCTAAGCAGAAACACCATGAGGTTTTACTCTTAATGCACTTAAATTTCTGCTTGGTTGATAGACGGCTTGTTGAAGGTCCTATCAAGATTACATTTATAAAACCAGACCTCTAAGTATTTTGCAATAATAGTGGCCAGGGTCATTCACAGGGATTGGATTTCTTAGATTCAATTAAGTACCATAGTTAATTATGCCTAATTTTATTTAGAGAAAACTAACTTTGAATTGGTTCTCTCTGACAAAAACATAAAACCTAAACTATTATATACAAAGTTGGAGTCCAATTTTAAAGAGACATTCGTTAATCGCTATTCGTGAATCCCAACTATGAAATTGACTACCGAATTGTGAAGCATGCAATAGTTCTAAGTTAAGAATTACTAAAATATTCAATTGACTCTCTCGAGCCCAATTGAACTCATGCAAGAGGTAAATCAACCATTCGGTCTATTTTTACAACTAAGTATGGCATTATGAAATTCTCTTAATAACGTCTAGTATTAATCTATTCATTCCCATGCAATAGATTAATCCTAGTTATGCATCTAAGTTCTTGGTTAAATTTACTTTCTCAAGCTAAATTTAACTCAACATACAAAGCTATGGCCAGGAGCTTAGAATATTAAATCAGGATGCATAAAAAACGTTACAATCACATTCAAACAATCAAACATAGTTTTATACAATCATGCAATTAACTAAAAGTCTAATACACTCAAATACATGCAGTTGCAGTCCGCTAAATCCTAAAATTAAGAATGCAAAAGAAAGGAAAAAGAGAAAGGTTAGACGACGCGTGCCAACACTTGTTTCCTATGTGATGTCCCGCGATCCCGAGCCTTGAGTGTCCTCCTTAGCTCTCCAATGTGCTTTCTAGACCTCTCAAACAATGCTTCTATCAAAATTAGGGTTTAGGTCTCTCGAAAATGACTCTCTTTGCTCGAAATATAACATTCCCTTTTATAGAGTCGAGACAACATTGCAATGCTAGGGGCAGCGTTGCACGTTGCAACGCTATCCCTTCGAATTTTATAAAGAAGGAAAAAATCTATTTGAGTAGCATTGCAACGCTATGCCTGCGGTTCTTCAAAGTTGAAAGGCTTCGCAAATGGCGTTGCAATGCTATAAGGAACGTTGCAACACTATGCCTTCGGGTCCAAATGCCTTATTCTTCTTCTTCAACACTTGAATCTTCAAATATAGCCTTAAGTTGCTCAAATTTGTCTAGTTATCTCACAATTCTCCAGTTTTTCTCCAAATGCTCGGTTTCTAAGAAATAAACATAAAAATACATGAAAGCACACAAAATCATACCAAAACTAGCCAAAAACTAAGCCTAAAAATAGCACATTTATGCATGCTATCACTAGTAATCTTGTGCCTCTTTATTTATATTCCAAAGCATGTTCGTAGGTAGAATTGACAGCCCTATGCGCGTCGAAGGAGCTTAGCCTTGCTATATAAACTATTGTATTGACTTTAGCATTTCGAGAGTGTGTTTAATTTGAGTAGTAATAGGCTAATCGGTGAGTTTGTGAGCTTGATGTGGTCATGAACGACTAAAAGTGTCTAAGTCCTAAAGAGGTAAGAAGTGTGAGGATTAACCTAAGCTTGCCACTTAAGGTAGTATGAGCAATTCGCTAGTTCTAGTGAATCCTAGAGCTTAAACGATTGGTCTAAAACATGGCACGTTATGATCTATAGCTAGGATTAGTACTGTCTCTAATTCTAAATTGGTTTTGGGTCTAATTAGCCTTTGGGCTTGGTTAAACTGTACTAGGGCTAACTAGAAGTTCTTACGGTCTCGTTTGGACATGTGAGTATATTCAAGCATGAAATTCATTATTTTTGCTACCTATGATTGACATTACTTAATCCTATCCCAATTTGTACCTTTCGAATTGGTGTTCAATTTGCCCGAAAACTTTTACACTCTTACTTTTATTCTTTTCTTTGCAATTTAAAGCTTCCTTCCATTATTTTATTCTTTCAAGCACCAAACCCCCTAGTTACCAATTAATCTAAATTTAACAAGTTAATTACCAAGTTACGTGCACACTCCTTGTGGTTCGACCCGGCCTCTTATACTACAGTATTTGTGGGTTGGAAATTATAAATATTATTTGGCAGGTCTGATGAGCCCGGCCAAATTGGCGTTGTTGCTGGGGAGGTCACTGTATTTTTGGTATTTTTCTTGTTTAATTTAGATTCTTTTTATTTGACTGATCTCTCTCTTATTCGTGCATGTTTACTTGCTCTTCACGAGAAGTTGGACTTCAATTTTTTGTAGAAATTACTTGAGAAGAGTGAAAAATTAGAAGAGAAGTGAGAGAGAGTTGGCGTGAAGAGGAAGGCGATATCTTCATTAATCTTGGAGAATGATAGAATTTGGAAGAAGAGGAGATGGCAGAGCAGACACTTAAACAACTTGCTGCCCCAAACCTTAATGAGCAACCCCTGTGCATCACATATCCTGAGACTCAAGGTGAGTTTGAGCTCAAACCCGTCCTTATACACTTACTCCTTATTTTTCATGGTAGTGGAGGTGAAGACCCATTCAAACATTTGAAGGAGTTCCATATAGTGTGTTCGGGTATGAAGCCGCATGGAGTCACCGAAGACCAGGCTAAAGAATGGCATTATTTCCTTCCACCAGGCTCGTTTAGAACGTGGAACGCAATGAAGAAGCATTTCCTGGAGAAGTTCTTTCCTGCCTCCCGAGCTACCAACTTGAGAAAGGAAATCTATGGAATCACTTAGATGATTGAGAAAGTGCTACACGAGCATTGGGAGATGTTTAAGAGGTTATGTGCTAGCTTTCCTAACAATCAAATCTCTTATCAATTATTAATAACATATTTCTATGAGGGTTTGCTTCTTACAGATAGGTCGATGATCGATGCCGCATCTACCAAAGCCCTCGTAATCAAGACGCGTATGAAGGCCAAGCAACTAATCGCAAACATGGCAGAAAATGGTCAACAATTTAGGACCAGAAGACCTGTGCCCACATGTCTAGCTCAAATGAAAGAGGTTGATGATCTAAAATCCCAAATGTTTGAATTAACTAAGCTTGTCAAACAACTTGGGTAGGACAATCAAATGTTGATAGAGTGTGTGGAGTATGTTCTACAATGTGCCACAACACTGATGCTTGTCCCGAGTTGAAGAAAGGAGCCACTTCTGAGGTGAATTCTATAGAAGGGTATGTGAGCAACCCTCAGCGCAAATATGATCATTTTAGCAACACCTACAACCCAGGCTGGCGCGACCATCCCAACCTTTCATATAGTCAAATCAGAACAAAAATTTTCAGAGACCCCCATAACAATCACATTAGAACTAAGCTTTGAGCTCAGGTATGTCTTTAGAAGACATTGCAAGAGCTAGATGACAACACCCATAAACTTTCGCAGGATTCATTATAGTTTTAGAAGGAAACTCATGCTGGGATGTAAAACTTAGGCAACTAGATCACGCAACTAGCCACTTAGCTGAGCAAGTTGGAGGCGAGTCAAAGCTCTGGGAAGCTTCCTACATAGCCAGATGTGTAGAGAAAGGAGAATGTGAGTGCCATAGCACTTCACAGTAATGAGCATCTGAACTGCCTTCTGTTTTGGTTGAAAAGAATGTTGATAAGAATTTGGAGGAGAAAGATGAAGAGACCACCCCTAGACCCACTAAAGGTATTGTATTTGATCCACCCCTTAGTTTAAACACTTATGTGCCCCGTGTACCTTTTCCTTCCAGACTTGCTCCTAGAAAAGAAGAGAAAAGTGTTCAAGAAGAGGAGCGGAAGAAGGATGTGTACGAGATATTCAGCAAAGTGGAGGTGAATGTATTGCTTTTGGACGCTGTGAAGGAAGTTCCTCCTAAGTTTGCATGATTCTTAAGGTAGTGGTGAACTATCAAAAGGTCTGCGGGAGGTAAGAGCAAAAAGGAGGTTAGTAAGAATGTTTATGCTCTTTCACTGAAATCTATGCCTAAAAAGTGTTCTGATCCAGGCATGTTCACATTACCGTGTGTGATCATAGGAAAAGAAATAAAGCATGCCATGTTAGACTTAAGAGCATCAATAAATGTTATGCCATGTATGTGTATTAAGAACTAGGCTTGAATAGAATGCATGAGAGTAATGTCATGATTCAGTTCATAGATCGTTCTTCTGTTAAACCCTAGGAATCATTGAAAATTTTCTTCAAAGTCAATGAATTGTTGTTCCCTGCAGATTTTTATGTGATTGTTATGGGCGATAGGACTAGGCATGCATCAACATCTATTCTTTTAGGTAGGCCTTTCATGAAAACTGCTAGGACAAACATTAACGTTGATGAGGGGATTGTCTCTGTTAGTTTCAATGGACAAACTTGTAAGTTGAAGGTTGTTGATTCTGTTGAGTATTATGACTGTGTTGATTTTTTGGTTGGGATAGATGATTTAGATTTGTAGAAATTATCTTTTGGAGGATCGGCGGATCGAGCAGGATCGAGTTTGGAGAATCCTGGCTGAGTAAGGATAGCCACAAGGCCTGTTGAGCAATCGACGCTAAAAAATTGCGCTTCCTAGAGGCAGCTAGGCGTTGAACTTTAATTTCTATCTTTTGTTTCCTAGTTCTTTATTTTTTGTTGTGAGTTTGCTTAAGATGGTTGTTTGTTTTGAAGGTACTAATTGAACCCAAAAATTGGAAAGGATAATGATTATTCTTGAAGGAGTGTGACCACACCCACCTACGTGCTTGGAGTGTCAGAGAAGTTTCTTTTCCCTTATTTTTTCCGTAAATTTTTTAGTTAGATACATTGGGGACAATGTATGATTTAGGTTATGGGTGGGTAGTTTAGTTTGAAATTTGTGCTTCGACGATTAAATGTTCGAGCAAGATTGGTTGAGCCCTTGAGCATTTGAGCTCGAACCTACTTTTAGGTTTGATAGTTGTGCTTTAATGTTGTGTCCTTGAGCATCTGAGCTCGAACTTTTGATCGATTGTGCTAAGCATGATATTTTTTATGATTATGTTGAATTTGACCTTTTATTGAAATTTTTGAATATTAAAATTTTTTGAGCTCATCTTGAAGGAGAAATTGAATGTATGTTGCATGATTAGGACAGTCTATGAGATGCTCTCCATAGCATTGTTATTTGCAAATTGATGAAGCATGATTATCTTGTCCTGATTTGAGCATATTTTAAAAAAAATTCCTTATGTTTCTTGCATATTTTTGAGTACCTTAGCTTCCCTTTTGATGTCTTGAAGGCCTAGGGTAGTGTTATGGGATTCATATGTCTATTGTCACTCTGATAGGCTTAGACATTAGTTTAACGGTGACCGAGCATGATAGCTAGTAATGCATTTCTTAGGGAGAAAAAGTGTTTTATTTGCTTGCAAGAAGGAAGAAAAAAATGAGAAAAGAAAGTGAACTCAAAAGCTAAAAAAAAATCACTTTAGTGAAAGAAAAGAAAAGAAAGAAAAGAGAAAAAAAAAGCTTGTAATATGTCGAAAAGAGTCAAGGGTAAAAAGAGTTGACACTATTGTGATCAGTTAGGCCACCTATCGAGTGAGTGCTCTAGGTAAGGGTCCCTATGATAGTTGTAAGAAGGCTAGTGCCCTTGACATTAAAATGATGCAAAGTTTATCTCGGGGATAGTTCTAGGTACCTAGTAGCCTATTACTTTCTTGAGTGTTATGAAGCCTAAATAATTGGTGTCTATAGCAAGTGTACGGGGAAGATAGATTGAGGACCCCGTAAACCTACCCCGTTCTTGTAAATACCTAAGCTAAACGCACACACTCACGCAAGAAATTCTTGGAAAAGTTTTTTAATATGCTATTGATGGCTTGTTTGGTTGTGCTTTACCCTTTTGCATTTGATGTGCTATTTTGAGTATCGAGGTTAGAGTTATTGATGTGGAGTGAACCACTCTATGAAATTTATGCTGGTTAGGGGAGACAAATGGTAGGTCATGAGATGAAATGAGGACCAGTGAATAAATAATGGCTCATTCTAACTTTTTGTCACTTAATGCGCTGGTGCAAGCATGCACCAGACGCACTCACAAGCAGTACCTGGAGCATTTTAGGGTCGAAATCCACAGGGAAGGCAAAGCAAACTAAAATGCACAATCAAACTTAGTAATGCATTCACAATGAGAGGTAGGGTAACAGTTATAGGAATGATAAATTGGATTGAGGTGCATGAACATAAATGTGTAGGAATGTAAAGGTGCGCGAGGGTAATAAATTTTGGGAAGGTAAAATAACAATGCAAGAAACGTGAAATGTGCCAAATGATTATAAAGACAAGACTTGACCAAGGCAACCTAATGTTTACGCTATTTTCATACACATGCGTGAGTAGATGATGAAGCTACTTATGAACTTAGGCAAGGGAACCTACGAATGCCTCCCTCCTGGTATCACATTCCCACTTAACTTGGTTCGATTCCTCTATGCCCTTGTTAAACAAATATTCACTGCCCCTTTTTAGCCTATAAGTGGTTGAAATATTCCTAAAACAACCTAGTAAACTATGTCCACTTTTGTTCTCCTTAAGCCGTTCCACATGCCTTGACCCTTCCGGTGTCTAAAAAATGATACTACTTAAAGTCGGATGGCCAATCGTACCTAAGCAATTGAAATAAGCTCACTTAAAGAGAATGTTCATGAATAAACTTCATCAATTAAACATTTAGTGTATGAGAAACATTGTCGACAAAAGGGTCATAGGCCAAGTCTTGATGGTGAACTTAGCTCATAACGAGAACACAAGACATGAATGCAAAAGATAAAAACATAAGGCAAATGAAAATAAAACTAAGTAAGGTAGGCTGGAGTGTTGACACGGTGAGTTCCTCCACTGAGGTTGTCACTCCTCGCCTTTGGACTTCATCGGAAGACTCTTCTCCGATCGCCGATCAGTGGTCCCCCTCTGACATCCTACTTTTTTGTCAGCTACTCGCCTGAGCATTGTACAAATGGGCGGCTCCACTTCCTGTTCTCTGACAACTCCAAGCAGGTAGCTTTCGATCCCATTTTTTGTCACTTTCAAACTCGACACCTCAAATATTCTATCACTCCAATGCAACGCTATCATCTACTTGCCTCACTTCCATGTTGCCTGCATACATGACACTAGAAAAGAGATCAACAGATCACTTTATACAAAATTGAATGCTCTTGATATGCGTCGATGACATGTACATTTGAACTGGTGCCTCTCTACTTAACTACGTTTTCGTGCAAATCTATCTTCTTTTTGTACTTTCCTCATGTGCCGAGGCAACTAAAATCTGCCATGGTTCGATGTTTACAAAAGTATAATTGAAAATACAAGGAAAAACTTAAAACAATGTCTAACAAAAGCCTAAAGAAATCACCCCCCCTCGGTTGCCCAAGAGAAAAATGATCTATTTATAGGCATCACAGCAACATTGAGATGCCAAGAGTAGCGTCTCAACTTTCCCTCGTAAATAAGGTAAAAATCACAACATATCTTTTAGCATCAAGATGCTACCAGTGTCTTTCATGGCTTCCCTACAGCGGCGAGCTATGCTCTTTTTGTGCTATCGATCTAGCATCTGGATGCTAGAAGTACCATCTAGACATTACTCCCATGGGATTTCTTACTTGATTGCTTCTTGCAGCAGCATCTCAATGCCCAAAATGGGGTCTAGACGTTGTCCCTCGGGTCAAATGTTGGATCTTCAATTTTCCTCCACTCAGTTACTCTATTTAAGGTTGAATTTCTCCTTTTTTTTAATCTCGATTCATCCAAATTGCCTTGAATAGCTCCTAATCACTCAAATTCTGTATTTATTCTTTTATCATGTTTAAAGAAAATTAAGGCATGTTTCATTAATAATGTGTGTTTAAATTGTAGGGATCAAAAGAGCTGCCTCCACTGTGATCAGTTAGGTCATCCATTGAGCGAGTGCTCTGGATAAGGGTCCCTACAGTGGGAGTGTGAAATCTAGGGTCTTAGAAAGAAAGAAAAAGATAAGTTTGAGGTTTAGTAACTCTAGTGAAAAAAATGATTATGCGTAAGTAGATTGTTGACCGAAGTGTGGGGAGACTAGAGATTGGAACTTAAGGCCAGTGTAGTGGGAAAACAAAGGAAGGACTCTGTAAAACTATCTAAAGCTAGTAGAAATTGATAGAAAGAAGGTTAGACATACACACGCAAGGAAAGAAATAGATAGAATTTAAATTTGCTTGACAAAAGGGTTTGCCAAGGTTTTCTTTTATTGTTTTATGTCAGTTAGATCACTGAGTCTTAAGTCATTAATCTTGCATTGAAATTTTAGAATAGCATGTTGTGTTTTGCTCGAAGACTAGCAAAAATTTGAGGGTATTTGATAGAATACAAAAGGGTGCTATTTCTAGGCTTAGATTTAGGTTAGTTTTATGAATTTTTTAGTAGACTTTGATGCTTTTATGTTATAAATTGTAGGATTTGAGCATTGAGAGTCAAACTGAGGATTTAGAGTGGTTTGGAGACAAAAAAAAGCTTAAAGGAAAGCTTTTGGGCTGAAGAGACAAGGAGAAGAAGTGAACAAGCAACTAAGCCCAAGAGCATAGCGTTACAACGCTATACATAACACTGCAATGCCATACATGCAATCCTTCAAACCCAACAGATTGCACACGGAGCGTTGCAACATTGTGTATAGCGTTGCAATGCCAACCTAAAAAATTCTTCCTTTTTTATTTGATTCGAAGAGATAACATTGCAATGCTGCCTTTAGAATTGCAACGTTGCTTGATGGTATGAAAGGAAAGTTTTTGTTTTGTGCAAAGGGAGCCCTTTTTGAGAGACAAACCCTATCTCGAATGGTGTTGGGATTTATGCCTTAAAGCCTCATAATTAATGATAATTAATAATAATTTTGATTATTTTATTTGTAATATAATATTATCCATTATATGAAAATCCAAGGTTATTAGTGTAATCTTGAAGAATATGTGGTTGACATATGGGAGGATTATGTTCAAGAAATAACCTAAAAGGTCATAGTATATGGATAAGGTTGGGTGCCTTATCTTGGTAACACTATTGATACTGCCCACTTTGTAATAGTTACAAATGATTTGATCCAAATCGTTCATGTGGAGACATGTGAGTGGGGGTATCTTATACAAAGAGTTTGTGTAAGACTGGACCACGAAATATTTAATCTCTCTTTATAAATCCGTTAATTGAGAAGATTAATATTTCATCAGGATGATCATATGCGACTCGATCTTAATCCTGAGTGAGTTATGAACTCCTGCCTGTGAGGGCTTGTCCTTTGATTTGCATGGGTGAGAGTGGCTTTTGTAGTCGATTCAATATGCCTACAATTTTGGGGACTTGGCCAAATAGGGAGCTGGAAACATAATCTCACAAGATGGAATTCACTCCTTCCCATATAGGGTAAGTAGATGAGTAGTTCCCTTAAGTGCTGATTTAAGGACTTGAACAATAGGCCCCACCCTTTCACTAGCCCGAGAGGGACTTAGTTTATAATTAGATTATAAACAAATTGTTCATTAGAGGATCGTGGTGCTTAAGGTGCAAGATGTAATTATAAGGGTAAAATGGACTTTTGACTCAGCTTTAATTACGAACAACTCATGAAGGATCGTCTTGCATGTAATGATTAGAGCGTATAATCTGTAGGTCTATGGACACAACTTGTCCTACAGTACATAAGAGTGCAACTCTAGGTCTATAGTGGAGTGACCTATAGTTAATGAATGAAAATTAATTAATTAAAGAGTTTGATTAATTAATTTTGTATCATTAGAGCGTATAATCTGTAGGTCCATAAGGTACCATTGCTAGCTCATAGTAACACTAAAAGATCAATTTAGTTGAAAGAAAAATTTGAAATGTTCAAATTAATATTTAATATATTAGATATATTAAATATATAAGAGGAAATTATATTTATTGTATTTGATACATTAAATATTAAAATAATTAATTTATATTAGATACATTAAATAAAAGATATTTATAGAATTTGAATAAGATTCAAATAAATAAATATTGTAGGAGATTTGAATGAGATTCAAATAAATATAAGATATATTTTAATATATTAGATATTAAAATATAATATTTTAGTTATGACAAAAATTTTCCCTTGGTCTCTATAAATAGGATCCTTGGGTTGAGCCATTAGACATAACACACATCTCTTCAATAGAGAATTAGAGAATTCTCTCTAGATCTATTCCTCTCCAATCCCTTGTGGATTTTCTTTCAAGAGGCTCCCACAAGCCTTGGTCTTGTGTTCAAGTCATAGCTAGGAAGACTTTGTGGAGGAGATAAAGACATGCCAGAAATATCTTCATAATTACTCCAAGTAAGTTTACTTAATCTTTTTTTTTTTAGTTTAATTTTAAATAAAATCAAAGACGATCCAATGCTTCCGTTGCAGAGTGAAGAAACGTTCATTCCTTCAATTGGAGCATTGTTTTGGGACTTGGAAAGCACTTTGGAGAGCTAAGGAGGAGACTCAAGGCTCGAGATCATGGGACATCACGATGGGAACGAGTGTTGGCACGCATCGTCCAGTTTTTTTCTTTTTTTCCTTTACTTTGTTTCTTGAACTTTAGGATTTATTGTACTGAATATTTGGTGTAATTTTGAGTATTTTGGACTCTTGAATGATTGTACTTTTGAACTACGTTTGATTTTTGATTCGTATTATGTCGTAATTATGCATCTTGAATCAATTTTCTAAGCTTTTGGCCATAGCTTTACATGTTAAGTTAAATTTAGCTTGAGAGCAAATTTAACTAAGGAACATAGATGCATGACTAGGATTAATCTATTGCATGAGAATGAATAGATTAATATTAGAAGTCATTATAAGAATTTCATAATGTCATGTTTAGTTTTAGAAATAGATCGAGAAGTTGATTTACTATTTTACATGAGTTCAATTGGATTTGGAAGAGTCAATTGCATATTTTAGTAATTCTTTGCTTGGGATTTTTGCATGTTCTACAATTCTTTAATAAAATTCATAGTTGCACTTCATGTAATGCAATCTTCACTTGTCTCTCTAAACGGACTCCAACCTTTGTAAATAGTTAATTTAGTTTATTATAGGTTTTCTAAATAAAAATAGGTGTGAGTAACTATAATACTTAATTAATCTAAGAACTTCAATTCTTGTGATCGACCTTGCCAACTATTACTACAAATTTTAGAGGTTCGATTTGTAGATATATTTGGATAGAGCCTTCGACAAGCTCTTTATCAGTGAGAGATTGTTGGAGCTCGTGAAAATCGACTAGAGAGGCTGTCTAACTGCCGGCGTTCGGTCGATGGAGAGAATAGTTGCTGGCCGACAAGAGAAGAATATGAAATTGGAGGGAAAATGCCTGGGTGTCGACGTGCACGTGACAAAGAAAACGGAAGGAGGCAGGTTGGGGAGCTGCTGATGTGAAGTGAAGAAGCAGAAGATGACAGATGCAGCCTCCTAGGGCTGCGTGCGACATCTTTAATGGATAGCTTAGGGTTTGTTTGTCTTTTTTTTTTTTTTTTTTTTTTGAATTTGATTATCTCTTGTTTTCTTTCCTTTTCTTTTCTAAATACCAACAACCCAAAATGCCGCCTTTTCCTTTTTAACCCAATTTCTTTTCCTTTTCTCTTTTCTTCTTTTCTACCTCTTATACTAAACTCCAATTAACTACAAATTGCTTGAGTATGACTTAAAATTAACTTACCTCAAGCCCCTTTCTCTCCAAATTAAACTTCTATTGTAAGTCAAATAGGTTCAATAAAAACAATTAACCAAAATTAATTTCAATAGTGAAAATGAATAGTACCTAAAATGTCAGTCGTTGTAAAAAAGTTATTTAGAATGAAATAGAAAGAACCTAAATATAACCAAACTATATACATTGTATTAAAAAAAACCTTTTTTTTTAAATAGTAGAAAATTAATTTAAGTATTTGTTTGGAATTGCTTTTGACCATTAACTGTCTGAGCTGTTTGGTAAAATTGATTATTTAAATCCCGTTTGATATCCATTTAATTTTTGGTTTTTGAAAATCAAGCTTATAAATACTACTTTTACCTATGGGTGTCTTTGTTTTGTTATCTACTTTTTACAAATGTTTTCAAAATCTAAACCAAGTTTTGAAAACTATAGAAAGTTGTTTTTAAAAAATTGATTTTGTTTTTGGAATTTGACTAAGAATTTAAATATTGCTTCCTTAAGAAAGATGAAAATCATTACAAGAAAATTGTGAGAAAACAAGCACAATTTTTAAAAATCAAATGGTTATTCAACATAGCCTTATTAATTTATCCAAAATCACTTTCCAATTTACTCAGACATGCCAAATCAGATAGATATTGCTTTTAGAATTAACTTTCCTAAAACTCTGCCATCTTGTTTAACAAAATTTAACAAATTTCAGTTCATCCTTTCATATATATTTTTTTCACTCCTATTCTCTCCTATATTAACAAAATTTTGAATAACAATTATTTTTCCTAAACTTTTATTAAATAATTTAGATTAAACAAAATTACTTACCATTTAAATCATGTAAATTTTTAAATAATTATCTTATAACAAATTAGATATTAAATATCAATATAAAAATAATTGAGATAATGTGTCTACTTTGGTCATTATAGCTAAATCACAACAATTTAGTATTAATTTACCAAATGCCATAATTTAATTTTTCAAATTTCAAATTTAAATTTACTTAATATTAATTTACTTCATATCACAGTTGATTTTTTTTTTTAAAGCATAGTTATCAGCAATTATTTTTAAAGCTACAACAATTCCAAACTAAATGTAGGTTTGAGAAACAGTTACCCTACTAAAAACCAACCAAATTTAAACCATGTCATTCTCTTTACATGTTTTCTTACACATTTGGTTAAATATATTATTGGCATATAATCATTAATAATTATCTAAGCATAATTTCAATCTACTTAAAAAGAAAAGCGTTTTTTAAATCTTAGTTGAGATTTGAAAACTAAAAAAATAGTAGCTTCCAAAAATTTATGTGTTCCTATTATGAATCTTAGATTATTTGAAATCCTACCACTCGTTTGTGATGCTATTTAAAAAAGCAATTATTTTTTGTTTTCTAAAAAGAATATGGTTGAAGTTTTAAAAGGGTTTTCAACAAAGTTCAAAACAAAATAATGGAATCATATGCATAAATGATTTCCATAGGTTTAATTTTTTAACAGGAGAAAACTAAAAGTAAAATCATTATAAACTAAGAATATTTTACCTAATTTCTTTTATAAAAATATTATATTAATTACAAATGAAGAAGATAAAATTCGAACTTGTGGAGAAACTTAAGCCAACATCTTACCTAAATTTTACCATCACTTAGCAAATGCTATTAATAGCATTGAATGCACAACAATTAAATTCAACTATTTATTAATTTCATCTTTTCCAAATAAATGTCATTAATTATATTAAATGCACACTATTCATGAAAGCCATAGATTTTTTAAATATACATATACTAGATAAGCTTGGCACACTTCGATCCTTAGTTGCTACCTAACACTAAGAGCTAAAATTGTTGGTTAGTTGACCTAATGTTTGAGTGGCATTTCTTAATATAGTCTCCATGATTTAAAAAACTTTAATTTTGGTAAAAATATTTTAATAATTTTTAGTTATACTATTTCTTGAGTGAATATTAAAATTAGTTGATAATAAACTTACATAATATGATACTTAGTGATTTTGACAAAAATTTAGAGGAAAAATTAGACTAAATAGAGGAATCTTTTTAATTATATTTCCCCAAATTTCTAAGAGTTTCATCTCTTAGGTGAAATAATTTCTTATATGTTGAAAAATGAATTTATTGTTTTTATCATACTTTGTATTAATGTTAACCAAAAAAATAAGTAACAATGTAGATGGCTAAATTTAACCATTTTGAAAAATGACCAAACGACTTTTTTATTCTATAAATGGTCAAACAATAAATTGGCAGATTAGTTGAGACAATAAATTGTAATAAAATACTCTCCCTACTAAGTCAAATAAACTAAATCCTAAATTATGAAGTAAATAAAAACAACTAAATCTCAAAACCAATTTGAATTAAAATACAATCAAATCTAGTTAGTAACTAGTAAGACATGGTGATTAAAATTCATTCAAAACAAAAATAAATCTGAGACCTGAAAATGAAAATACTTAAAGTTGTTTTTTTTTTTCAAAATAGAAATTACAAAATAAAATGATTTAATACTCAAAACTCTAAATTTTAAATTTTTATACATGCAAATACCTTGTACTCGAACGCATTTGAAGATTTCATCAGAAAACTGCCCTTCCATCTTCAATCTTAATGTAAATGATCATAGCACATATCCCAATGCATCATTCGAATCATAGCCTTTAACCTACATTTGCAAATCAACAACTTCTACATTATTCCATATGCCTACCCAAACATCTCAATAACTAAGCACACTGCTAATAGCATCACTTTTGCGCTTTGCTCTTCTCTAAGAATCTTTAAGGTTGTTTGATTTTTTTCTGATGTTTAAGCTTCATTGCTCCATTGCTCCATTCATCTTTGAAGTGGAGACTGATGTGTTTGATTTTTCATTGGGTGGCATCCTTCTCCAGGATGGGCATCCAATTGCATACGAGAGTCAAAAGTTGAATGACTCAGAAAGGAAGTATGTTGCCTCCGAGAAAGAGATGTTGGCAGTTGTTCATTATTTGTGGTTAAAACTAACAACAACTCTATTTGTCACTTTTTCAACAAACTGAGATTGTCGTCTAAACAAGCTCGATGGTAAGAATACCTCGTCGAGTTTGACTTTTAGTTCCAGCATAAGCCCGGCTGGGCTAATCAAGCAGTTGATGCCCTCAGTCGCAAGCGAGAGCATGCAGCCCTATGCATGTTAGCTCACTTGAAAGCCAATAGATTGAATGGAACGGTCCAAGAGGACATAAAGGAACACTTGGCGAATGACCCTGCTGCTCAAGCCATCATTCAACTCGCTAAGGAAGGAAAGACCGACAATTTTGGGTGGAAGACGATCTTCTTCTCACGAAAGGAAATCAATTGTATGTGCCACGTTCAGGAAATTTGAGTTGTTGTTGTTGGAAGAATGCCATGATACGTTATGGGCAGGCCACACTGGGTGGCAGAGAACGTACTCCTTGTTGAAACGGGGGTACTACTGGCCAAACCTCTGCGATGATGTCATGCAATTTACCAAGACCTGTCTGATCTGCCAACAAGATAAGGTCGAAAGAGCCAAGATTGTAGGGTTGCTGGAACCCCTGTCAGTGCCCACAAGGCCATGGGAGAGCCTATCCCTTGATTTCATCACCCATCTCCCCAAAATTGGAGAGTTCGAAGCGATCCTAGTCGTTGTCAATAGATTCTCAAAATATGCAACATTTATTCCGACTCCGAAGATGTGTTCCACCGAGATGACGGCTCAATTGTTCTTTAAAAATGTTGTTAAGTTTTGGGGTGTTCCTGGAAGTATCGTTAGTGACTGAGATGGTCGATTCACGGGGACCTTTTGGATAGAGCTGTTCAGGCTGTTAGGCTCAAATCTGAACATCTCTTCTAGCTACCATCCCCAAACCGATAGACAAACTGAACGCTTCAATAGTATGCTTGAAGAGTATATGCGTCATTTTATAGATGCAAGACAAAAGAATTGGGTTGATATGCTCGACATAGCGCAGTTCAACTTCAACTGTCAGAAGAGTTCCTCGACAGGAAAGACTCCCTTTGAAATAGTGTGCGGGAGGCAGCCACTTATGCCACACGTTATGGACCACCCTTATGTGGGGAAGAGTCCTCAAGCATACAACTTCACTAAAGAGTGGAAACATACGTCAGAAATAGCTCGTGCTTATCTAGAAAAGGCGTCAAAACGTATGAAAAAATGGGCTGACCAAAAACGTCGTCCCTTGGAGTGATAAGCAGGGGACCAAGTGCTTATCAAGCTGAGGCCAAAACAACTCTGATTTCGGGGAAGTAAAAACCAACGTCTAGTGAGGAAATACGAAGGCACAGTTGAAGTGATTCAAAAAGTCGGCAAAACCTCTTATCGGGTTCAACTTCCTTCATGGATGAAGATCCATCCTGTGATCCATGTAAGTAACTTGAAGCCCTATCATCCAGACCCTGAGGATGTTGTTCGCAACGAGGTATCCAGACCTCCTGTTACAATGAAGAACACCGAAGAGAAACAAGAGGAAGAGATCTTAGCTGAGAGGACGCGACGAACCAAGACGAGATGTACAACAGTTCCTGGTGAAGTGGAAGGGACTCCCCAACGCAGAGATAATTAAGTTGGGAGCATGCTGAAGACCTGAAGTCAGTTGCTCTTCAAATTGCTGATTTTGAGCAAATGCGGTTGACGGGGACGTAGACCAATTAATTGGGGGAGGATGTCACAGTCATGCTTGTCCAAGGCGTGTTGCCTGTGGCCGCATGCCCATTCCAACCCCTTTTTATCATGTTTTCATTGTATATATGTCTTGTTGCTTTCTAGTTAGTTTTCCTTGTATTTTTATGGGCATATGACTCCTCGCCATTTTCATGTTCAAGTTCGTCATAATGTAAAATCCTAGAATGTACTGTAGAGGGTTATGACTAGTTGTCCATCCTTCCTACCTGAAGTTATATGCTAATCAAGCCGTTGTTTGTCCCTTACTTGCTTGCTTGTGTATAACAAAACTCTTTCTTAAATGTTTTCAAATGCTTTCTCTCTCACGTTTAATAAAACCATTTTCTCTCGAAACGTGAGGGGAGGCCAGACCCTACACCGAAGTTATCCGCGACTTCCGATTTTCGTATGGCTGACTTGCTCGTCAGGTTAGAGCAAGTGCCGCACAATCGATGTCCCATCTTGAAGCGTGCGATTGTGACACCTTGTAACTTGGTCACACTACCTACTTGCCTTGAACTTCTTCTAAGAGTGAAGACTGTCCTTATAAACCAACACGGGTCGTTTCAACATGTTTTGCCCTTACTCACATACTTCCTAGAAAAATTTCTAGGAGGTCACCCAACATAGAATTGCTCCAAACCAAACACGCTTAACTTTGGATTTCCTACGATTGAGCCACCAAAAAGGAAGGTGCACAATATTGGTAGAGGTAGTAACTATATCAATTATTTTAAGCCTTTCTTAATTATACTTGCATATCCTCAGGATCCCTCTCATTCGGATGTGGTCACGATTCACGATTCATTCATGTACCTCTCATGAACTCGGACGTTATAGGTCCAAACACTCAAAATACTTCGCTCTCATCATTTTGATTAGAACTCTCCAATCAACATTTGAAAATGTGGCTATACGCAGTTGCTCGTTGGAATCTATACTATCATTATCATTTGACTCCACATCAACAACAACGTTGGAAAGCGAGTGCAAGAGGTGGCTGGACTTGTAGTCGCCAACTTTCCTCGATAGAAAAATAAGAATTCGGGTGAAATCGACATTTAGATTTAAAAATTAAAAAGATGTAAAATCTAAAGGAGTATAGATTTGAATGTAGTTATAGATTTAAAGGAGTATAATCGTAAAAATTTGGAAAGATAAACGAGAATTCAAAGTTGTAAATCTATAAATGCTAAATTGAGTGGATTGAAAAATCGTTTAAATTTTGAAATTTCAAATCTGCCAAGATTTAATGGGTATAGGTAATCTTTAGATACATCTTTCATGAAAATAGGGGCTGACATTCGGTTTGTCAATGAGGGTAAATAAGGGGGAAAAAAGGTCAAATGGAAATCTTCCTGAATTCATGGTGGCCATATTTTAGTACAACTTTTTTTTACCCATTCTTAAGAATGAGGGGGTATATGTAGTCATACAGTCCAACTTTCAAAAAAATGTTGAAGAATATATTTTAAACAGGGTTTAAAAATAGAGTTGGAATCCTAAGTAATCTATCTCCATTTCTTCTTATATATACTGGTAAATAATTTTTTTTTTGAGTTCAACAAAAAAATGAAGATAGAGATTCGAATATTTAACTTTTTGATCAAGGATATAATGCTTTAATCGGTTGAACTTTGATCAGAATAATGCAAATGAATACTTTTCAAAATGATTAAAAGGAAAATAGTTGAATAAAAAATTAATTAGTATTAAATATCAATTATGTGCTATATCAATTTTTACCATAACAAGTCAATTAATTTATTTTAATGAGGTCCTATCATAAATATTTTCTTTTAATTTCCACCGTAGCCTTGAAATATCGAAATATCTCCTCAACTATAAAAAAAAATCAGAGTGACCCAACCAAATAACTAAAGTTTAATTGACAAGTGATTCAAATGCAGTGTTTATGGTTCAATTCTCTGACTAAACATTTTTTTAATAAAAAGAATATATACCAAATTTTATTGAATGGTAAAAGACAAATTTCAAAAGTCTAAAAGATTGCTGGTAATTTATTCCTTTTTTTTTTTTTAATTTGAAGAACTGGCAATTTATTCCTTGTTCAACATAATTTAATGCCAAACTTATCGTTTATAAGCTGACTGAGATACAGCAGTACAAATATAACTAAAAATAGTTGCAAATATAGCAAATATCACAATTTTAGAGATAATTCAAACATAATTTAGTAGATAAAATCTTTATTACCATTTCAAAGATTAATAGTTCAATCTTCCACCTCTAAAATTGTTGAAATAAAAATAATCACTATTGTAATTAACAGTAATAATTATGATTAAAACATAATTGAAATAAAATATTATATAAATAACATTTAAAAAATAATTATAAATATAATAAAAATATTTAAATTAATATGTAATTATTACCTATATAGGGGATCAATATTTAAGCTAATTAGTGATGTTCATAATTATAGTCGACTAATATGTAGGTTAATCATCAATTATGTAAACCAATAATTGTGGTATATGATAAAAATAAATTGATTAGGCATGATCATGAAAATTAATCTATGGAAAAAAATTATACTTATAATTACCTTTCTAAAAATGAAAATTTTGTAATTATTTTTAAAATAAAAATGCATAGTTACTAATATTTTAAAGAACCTAGCTATCAACAAAATTTCTCTAATTCTTTCAAATAATTTCTATGATTAAGAAGATAATGTTAATTTTGTCTTATGTGATGGAGTTTGGCCTTTTTTCAATACGTCATGCAACATCAACTTCAGCTTTTAATGCGTTTATTGATTTATGAATTTGAGTCCTTCTCCATGTTCAAATTTTTTACTAAAACAATTTAAATCGTATTTTACTTCCAAAATCTTCCCTATTTAGTTTATTCGGTCTCTAAATTTCTATATATATATATATATTTTCATATGAATTTTATATAAAAAAAATTATTTCAAACCTCGACTTAAATTTTATAAAGTTATAGAATAGAAATGTAAACGTAACATTAAACCCTAGGTTTCGAAACATATTTATTCATTTATTTATTTTTGTTAAATGGCTTTTTATCCCTAAAGACTAGAAGAAGACGTTTTAATTTTGTTTAAAAAAAAAAAGAGAAAAGGAAAAGGAAAAAGAAATAAGATATAAAGTTGAGATTGCACATTGAATCATTACTAATTAGCATTATTCATTTCAAGTAGGGATGAGATTAAGTTAAATTAAGTGAATCAAGACGTTTTGAGAGGCTTAGTGGGTTCTGAATATGACTCATTCCTATGTAGAAAAATGAAAGGAAAAATATTTATATATTTCCAAACTTCCAACCCCACCTACCTAATCAATTGATTCCTTTGTTTTAACCCTTCAAGTTCATGTTTCCTTCTTCAGACCCAAAGTAGAGAGCCAAAAAAACAAAAAAAAAACAAAAAAAAACAAAAAATGGAGAAACCTTTGAATGGCTACAACAATGGTGGATCTCGGTGAGCCGTGATAGCGGAGACGGCGGTGGTCAGTGGTTTTCTTTCTTCTTTAGATGGTGCAGACAATCGAGTGCGAAACGCTGTTTCAGAAGTTTCCACTCATTTCTTTAGAGCAAAGAGGTTTCGTTCAAGATTTTTCTTTAGTAACATAAGATTAAATTGTTGAAAGAATCATAAAGAGATTTTTTTTTCCCACCAGTACTCTTGATTTGTAATTAGTAAACTCCTATCGAACAAAAGAAAAGGAGTGCGAATTATTTCTTCTGAAAATTTTCGCTATCACCTTCTTCGATCAGATCTTTCGACCACGGTTGACATAGAAAGCAACGTAACCATATTTTTGATGGTCAATTATTGCAGCCTGAGTTCAGTGATGGTTTTACTTCTGTGGACAGCTTCTCTGCTTCTGTTGCCTCTGGTGATGCCGCCGCTTCCTCCTCCGCCGTTGGCGGTTCTCGGCCTGCCGATCTTGATACTGGTTGTTCTGTTGTTCTTTGCTTTCTTTTCTTCTCATCAGATTCCTAATACTGCCATGATTTGCTGTTGAGATGAGGCAAAATCCGTAAATTTTGAGTACACTGTTGATATTAACCATGCAGAAGAACTAGTGTACGTATCATGAAAAGTCTCTCTTTTTTATGTTTTTGTGTTTCTGTACATATAGATTCGAAAATTTGAATGGGTAGCTTCGTTTTTAAGTAAAGTAATATCTATTAACTTAGATATTGATTACTATAAACATAACAATCTTACAGAATGATTGATTAACTTAGATATTGATTATCAACTAGTAATTTTTGGGATTGATTGGGTATGTATATATCTTGTTTTGTGGGATTTAGTTTGAATCTCTATCCCTTATTTGATGTACCTAGTGATTTTATATAGTTAGAAAATTTTATTACTTTTGATGTGATATTCTAAAAATATAAAATTGCACATTGATTAAGGGTGTGTTTGGATTAACGTTGTAAGTGATTATGAAAGACAAAAACGTTTTTTTTTTTTAAATCTAGAATGTTTGATAACAAAAATAATCACTTTTGAATTAATTAGATTGGTTAATAATCATTTTCTTAATAATGTAATTATAAAAATGAAAAAGTGACTTTAAAGTGATTCTTGGTCAATTACTTCATATTCACTTTAAAAAAAAAAACTCTTCATATTAAAAATTCCAAAATCTACAAAAAAAAAAAAACTCAAAGAAAGTTGAAATTACAAAATTGCTCTCAAATTTAAAACTTCTCTTCTCCTCATATGCTTTGGATAATAATTTGACATTGTTAGAATCACTTTGTGCAATCAAATAATGATTAGAATTACTTTTAAAAAGATGTAACCAAACACACAAGTCTTTAAATTAAAATCAGGTTTTACGAAAAAATTTATATATTTTTAAAAAAATGTTTAAACTAGATTAGGCATGTGAAACTCACCTAATATATAATTATAATAATTACTAATTATTAATTGTGGTCGTTGTAATCACTAAATCCATGTGGGGCTCCAATTATGGTTGCATTTGTTATTTTTTTAAAGTACTATTTTTGTAATAATTCATCTAAATTATTCTAAATTTGCTAATACATCTAGAAATTATTAATTTGGCCTTTTACTTTATTGTAAGTAAAGGTAGCATTTAGAGGTTGTTGGAAAAAGGGAACACGGTCAACTTATGTCTCATAATGGTTCAAGAGGCCACTTTAATATACTTATAGGAAGACTTGTAAATTTGATTTTTCTAAAACAAATTTTTAGACTATCAATATCTCTCTTTATTCCCTCTTTGTGTCAAAGTTTTTTAAATATGTATTTTTTTTCTCCCTCTTTTGCTTTTTCTATACCTACCTTGTGTTTTCATTGAATTTTCATTTTATTTAGTCAAAAGAGGTTATGTTTGTATTTCGTTTTCATGCATTTTTGTTTTCCTTCTTTATATTTTTATTATTTGATTTCTTTAAATACATGTTTGAAATTTTCTATGACTGTTTTCCACAAGGAAAAGTGGGACTAACAGCGCTTTTATTTTATTGTCAAGTTTCTGGACTTTTAGTTAATGAATATATACATATATACTTGGTTAATCAGCTTCTATAATTTGGCTTAGGTACTCATTTCTGCCTTTTAACTTAGTATAATTTTGGTGAAAGTAATTCACGATTGGTAGTCAGACTTAAGACGATAAAAGTCAAATTAATGAAAAACTTGTCTTTCAAATTTATGTATTGAAATTAGATGTTAATGGTTTACGAGGATATCTTGATGGTTATACAAGAGATACCTTAGGGATGGTTTGCGAAAATATCTCGATGTTTCTTTTGATTATTGTAAGTGATTATTTGAGCGTATTTTACGTTTTTTTTCTTCGAATCAAATGTCTTAAAATGATATTACACATGAATTACTATAAATTTTGAAGAGCAAACATGCTAAAATATCTTTTTAAGACATATTTAAGAGCAAAAATGCACCATTGAGAGCAAAAACGTAAAATATATATCTACTAAAATTATAGTCAATCAAATGATTCTTTTGATGTTAAAATCTTGGAAAGTTTTGTTTTATAAGCAGAAATTTTTCTGGGTTATTTGTCCATAATTTATGATAGTTTTAAAGGTTTTAAAAATTGCAGAATTGAAAAATTGTTTGGTATTTTATTACGTATTAAAAAGCATTGATTTTATCCATTTTAATACGTTTTAATTGGATTTTAAAGTTTTTTTAACCCAATTTTCAATGCTGTTTTTTTAGTCCAAGAACCTTATTTTCCCTAACTTTTTATGCAGAAAAATGTTTTGAATGGGAAAAATTGGGTAGATAAGATGGTCTATATTTTAGATAAGCCTTTGGACCTTTAAGATAGAATTTTGGTTTTTGATCAGTGTAGTATTGGATATGTTTGGACTTCTAGGAAAAGTTGATGATTGTTCAAGAAAGTGGACAAGATTTGGAATTGAGATTGAGATTGAGAATTGTAGGATTATCGATCGAGGTAAGTAATTTCCACATCCCTTCCAAAATAGCAATTTTGGTACAATTATGTTTTTAATATTTTTTATTTGACAAATGTTTGAAAGAATGTTTTGTATGATTTGAAATTGGTCGAAATTGTTTTATATGTTTTAAAGTGTTTTGCTATTTGAAAGTATTTTTGTCATTTTGGATGATTTGAAATAAATGTATTTTGATTGATTTCAAAGTGAAAGTAAGTTTGTTTTGGTTCTGAGTTTGAATGGTTGATTTGATGAATCTTTATTGAAATTTTTATTTGAAACTACATGTTTTGTGTCAAATGTTTACAAAAGAATTTTTGATCGTTTTGATAAGGGCTATCCGAATATGCCAATTTTATGTTTTGGGAATACTTTTCTTATTTATGGTAGTAGCCTAAATTGGAATTGATGAAATTGTTCTGGCTTATTTGTGAGAAGACACATTTGTAGGAAGACACATTTGTGGTTTGGCATTCCTTTGGAATGAAGATTCATGTGTGTGTTATTCACTCACGTGGCCTCACACTTAAGTAATTATATTGATTGTTCTGGTCGATTTTATCGACATCTCTAACTGATTGAAGCTTATTTGTGGGAAGGCACAGTTTGTGGTTTGACATTCCTTTGGAATGAAGATTCATTTGTGTGTTTCACTCACATGGCCTCACACTTAAGTAGTTGAATTGAATGTTCTAGTCAATTTTTATCGACAACTCTGATTGAATGTTTTGATTGATTGATTGGTGTTACCGACGGGTAACCATCATATATGCTATGAAGGCTACCCAAATAATGCATATTCCCACTATGATATTTGAAAGTAATGATTGATTGAAAGTACTGTTTGAATTGCAAGTTTCGATATTTGAAAGTTTGGTTAAATGAAAGTTTTGTTCAATTGAAAGATTTTTGTTTTTCGAAAGTTTTGACTAAATGTTTTAATAGTTGTATTAAAAGTTTTGCAAGGATATTTGTATTTTGTTTATGATTGTTTCAAAAGAAAATGATCGAATGAATATTTGATTTTTGATTCAACTATTGAAATGATTTGTTAAACTGAATTTCTATGTTTTGTTTTGAAGAAAATTAATTTCTGAACTTGATGTTGAAATTGCTTATTGAGTATTTATGTACTCATTTTTATTTTCCAAAATGTTTTCAGATGAAGGATCAAGTGATAGTCTCGAAAAAAGTGAAGTTTAGCACTCTGGCACAAGACTCAGAAAGTTGTTGTTATGGATTCAATAGTTTCTTTTAGAAAACTTTTGTAAGAAATTACTTCAGCTGAATTTGTTTATGTCTATTTTAGTTTTGATTGTTACGCTTCCGCATTATTGTTAGAATGACCGTATTGAAAAATTCGGGTTGTTACATTTAATGTATCAAAGACAATAAATATATTTTTCTTTTTTATATTTAATATATCTAATATATTAAATATTAATTTGAACACTTCAAATTAAATATTAATTTGAACATTTCAAATTTTTTCTTCCAACTAAATTGATCTTTTAGTGTTACTATGAGCTAGCAAGGGGACCTTATGGACCTATAGATTATAAGCTCCAATGATACAAAATTAATTAATTAAACTCTTTAATTAATCAATTTTCATTCATTAACTCTAGGGTCACTCCACTATATACCTAAAGTTGCACTCTTATGCACTATAGGACAAGTTGTGTCCATTGATATAATCACTACATGCAAGTCGATCCTTCACGAGTTGTTCGTAATTACTGTTGGGTCAAAAAGTTTGTTTTACCCCTATAATTACATCTTGCAACTTAAGTACCACTGATTCTCTAATGAACAATATGTTTATAATCTAATTATAAACTATGTCCCTCTCAGGCCAATGAGAGGGTGGGACCCCATTGTCCAAGTCCCGAAATCAACACTTAAGGGAACTACTCATCTACTTACCCTATATGGGAAGAAGTGAATTCCATCTTATGAGATTATGTTCCCATCTCCCTATTTGGTCAAGTCCCCAAAATGGTAGGCATATTGAATCGGCTATAAAAGCCACTCTCACCCATGCAAATCAAAGGACAAGCCCTCACAGGCAGGAGTTCATAACTCACTCAGGATTAAGATTGAGTCGCATATGATCATCCTGATGAAATATTAATCTTCTCAATTAACGGATTTATAAAGAGAAATTCAATATTTCCTGATCCAGTCTTAGACAAACTCGTTGTATAAGATATCCCCACTCACATGTCTCCACATGAATGGTTTGGATCAAATCATTTGTAACTATTACAAAGTGGGCCGTATCAATAGTGTTACTAGGATAAGACACTCAACACTATCTAAATACTATGACTCTTTAGGTTATTTATTGAACACGACCCTCCTGTATGTCAACCACATAATGTTCAAGATTACACTAATAACCTTGGATTTTTCATATAATGGATAATATTATATTACAAATAAAATAATCAAAATAATTATTAATTATTAAATAATTAATTAATTACGAGACTTTAGGGCATAAATCCCAACACCTCCATCATTCAATTCCTCTTCTCTCTCCCTCGTCTCTTCCCTTCCTCTTCGACACTGTAACCCAACCTTCATCTTTTCTTCCTTTTCCCTTATGAAACCATATTCCCTTCCTTTTCTCTTCGCAAAGAAACACTGACACCGCACATCATCTTCCTCTTCCTATTCCCTTCCACTGTAATAGTAACCCTATGTTTGGAGTTGATTCAAATGCAACCCTAACCATTTTCCTACCTCTTGCTCTCTGACGCCCTATGTTTTTTACATCAATGCCACTTCATTTTTTTTTCTGGTATCTTTTCTACATTTGGCTCTTCTTCTCCGTTACCTTGTTTTCTCTAAATCTACCCCTTCCCAGGTCTACATCCATGGATCTGATGTTCTATGGGCTGACCTTCCGTTTCTCCATGGGTTTGGCACTCGATTTCTTCCCTTCCACTAAAACCTTATCCTCTCTGTCTAGAATACCCACTCCCTTGCCGCTTCAATAACCCCAAATCATCTCTCTTGTTGCCTTGAAGAACAAGCATGCTGCTGGGTGTGGCTTCCTACCATGCAACAATGTCCATGTTGGTTCGTTCATAATTTGAGATAGCACAGCAGTATCACACGATCTTGATTTGATGAGGCTTGGTAGGAAAGGATGGGTTGGGTAAAGTAAAGCTTAGCGGGGGGCTTATTCCTTCTTCATCTAATAGGTTCGATTATTTTATTTTTGGCCAATTATAACTTATGAATATAGGTTATTTAGGCACCTGAAAATGGCTATTGCATGCCGCGACGAGATGGGAACGTACTAAAAGAAGGAAGAATCACGCATTGAAACTCATAAATAGAGAGGGATATTGAATTGTGCTCCAATCCTTCGATGCATGTTCAAATCATCTATTTTCTATATTAAGTGATGCGTTGATCTCTTTCTAGTGGCATGTTGCAGGCAGAGGAAGAATTGAGGCAAGCAGAGCAAGGCACAGAGTTTGAAAGCGACGTAAAAATGGGACCAAAAGCAACGTGTGTAAAGAATGTCAAAGAACGAGTAGTGGAGCGGTGTGTTCATACAGTTGTAGGCATGTAACATACCAAAAAGATGCATGTTAGATGGGGACCACTATCCGACGCGCATTCCCTTGCAATTCATAGTGATATTTGACTTGTTGATCGATAGTTTGCCACGCAAGCGCACGTGATCGAAGTAATATTAAAACGATACAAGAGTACCAAGTATCGTGTCCCAAGGAAAGCGAGATTGAAGTTCTTTTAACCTAATTATGTACCGCGAATAGTCGAAATTGGAATCATTTAGGGAATAAAGCGAACAAAAGATGGTTAGAAAATAAACTGAACTAACAAACAATTAAAAGATATGAAGATACCAATTAGGAAAATTTAGGGAAATCGAGCACTTTTAGGTTGATTTTATGAGAATTTTAATCTGCCATTTAATTACACCTTGCTAATTTCATAAACCTAGAGCTAAACTGGTCGAAATCTTCTGTCGGTCTCATTCGAACACGCTTAACCAATTGTTTACCTAAGTGTGCTTAGCGTTAATTGATTAGGTAATTAATATTAAGCTTGTTCATATTAAGCCTCATCCTTCTATTGTTGTTCCTATGTCACTTCGACAACTTAGGGGTATTAATTTGACTAAGTCTAACCTAAACATCCTCTGCCGAGCTCAATTTAGGACTAATTCAACATATTAATGGCCAGTTAATACGAAGCATCAAGCACAGTCCAACTAAATGAAATATAATAATTGAATTAAATGGCTAAAGTGTCTAATCCAACAAACTTGATCTTGCTATAATTCCCTAAATACAAAATTAGCCAATCATAGTCTTAAAACAGAGCAATACCCTCTGTAATACAACAAGTAAATATATGAAAAGAGGGAAAGAAACTGATACAAGATCCCTTGACTCAAAAATCTCAGCTTCTACCTTGAAATCCACGCTCTCGAGCTTCGAGATTAGCTCTTGAACACCTCTAATCAGCATCTACAGGTCCCAAAAGGGTAGGAAATCGAAAATGGGTGTCTAAAACCCTAAATGGCCTGTCCTAATTTCGAAAGAAAATGATGAATTAATAGGCTGCAGTCGCGACAGTGTTGCAATGTTGTCTAAAATGCTGACGTTTCTTCAAATGTATAGTGGTAATGTTGCAACACTACGGATGGAGCTTTTATTTTTATTGTGTTTCTAGCCTTGCAACGCTACAGGGCAGCATTGCAATGCTAGCTCTTTGGTTTGTACACAAAACTATGGCGTTGCAACTCCATTTCAAGCGTTGCAATGTCGTCCTCTCGACCCCAACAGCTTATGCACCTTCTCATCTTATCCTTAGCTCGTTCAAAAGCTCTAATTAAGCTCCATATTCACCATTTTGCTCCAAAATTCATAATTCTACTCCCAATTGCTCGAATTCTTGAAATCAACAATAAATCAACATAAAAGCTCACAAATGTAGCATAAAACTAGCTAAATTAAGGCATGAATATAACACTAATTTAGTGCTATCAAATACCCCCACACTAAAGCTTTTGCTAGTCCCGTGAAAAAACAAAATCAAACTCCCACTAAACAGATAAATGCTTCAGAAACTTGCATGCAAAAGATGACTCCATTCTCAATGTACTCAAAAGTGGAATTGGAGAATAAGAACAATGTAATAAGATCATGTCTAAATCACGAGAAATTTAAAAGAAACTCTAAACTCTTTGCGTGTGTGTGTGTATAGTCTAATAATTCCTCATTTACTAATTCAGAGAAATCTTATGCCTTCTTCCATTCATCTTCCCCCTACATTGGCTGGAAAGACTCAATTCAGCTCCCTCAAAGTCAAGAAAGTAATAGAAAGCTAGGTGCCTGAACTTACTACGGGGTAGTACTCCCCCATACTTGCTTTTCACCACAATTAGAAGCACTAGCTTTCACACAACTATTGTAGGGACCCTTACCTAGAGCACTCACTCTATGGATGGTGATAATTCTCATTCATGAGGATTATTTGACCTTTAAACTTAGTTATACTTGTGATTTTTATTCATATTATTTAATGAAAAATAGAAAAGTGGTTGAACTTAATCACATTATTATTGAAAGAATTTTAAATCAAGTAAGTTAAGAAAAGAAAACATAAGAAGAAAAAAATTCACACTTACTTAATGTTTTGATGTAGGATTTTTACGGAATGCAACAGCATTGCAATTGCATAGCAATTGCAATTAGCAATTGCAATTTTGACATATCTGGAAATTATGGAAAAACGGAAATTTTGGGATTTTGAGCGAGAATATACCCACGATTTAGATAGATTATGAGCTGTAATTGTCCATCAACCAAGAGAAAAACCCTAGCATGAAGTCCCTATATATTTTGGAGAAGAAGATCGTAAGGGAGAGCTCGTATTGGGAAGAATAATTATGCTTTGTTTTTTTTTTTTTGGAAGTCGTTTGTAATTTTTTATTTATGCGAAGTTGCTACTGTATTCTTTTTCTATTTTTAAATTCCTAAACTTTTCCTCAATCCCATCACAACGAGAGATGGTGGTGGTTATGAACAAAATCTTGTTCGATTGAATGAAGAGTAAGGAGCTCGGATAGATTGTCTTTTCAATTTCTGCAAGTTTTATTCTCTGTTATTTGACTTTGGAAGCTATTGTATTTTGATTTTTTTTATATATATATAAGTTTCTTGAAGTTGTTTAGTACCTTGAAATTTCTTTTATAGAGTGATACAACAATACTTTAGTAATTGAAGTCATCGCAAGTTGTTCTCAAAACTAGAATTCATAGGTTATAAATTCAAGTATTGAGTTTTGAAAAATTAATTATAGGATTGGCCAAGATGAGTCTCGGCAGCAGCTTCTTCTTCTTCTCCACACACTGATGAAGTAGATTGCAACTCAGAAAGTGAAATTGCAGAAACTAAACTTGAGAAGAAATAAATCTGAAAAATCTAAGAATAGAGGGAGTTCACGAGAGTGGAAGAGAGGGCCTGATCATCTTCAACTTTAACTTAAATATAAGACTTAGCCAATCAAAGTGCTGCCACATGGTCAATTAGATTCATTTACGATTATGTGTCAGAATTTGTTACATATTCTAACCGACTGTGGTCCCTACTTGATAACTAATTCTTCCCATTTTAACAACTTTCGCTGCATTGAAGCGTCAAAGACTTTTTCATCGCAATGTAAATCTAGGTTTGCTTGTGGCTTTTCTCTTTGCGCACATAGCCTACGATCAGAAATTAGATAATCAATGACTTTCAAAACATTATAGCATAAATTCATTCATTTCTCAATGTTCAACGCATAGATTCTGTTTTCTTAACTTGGCATAATTTCTTACAAAATAATCAATAAACGCACAATATGATGCTCTCAAAGCAAGAATAATCTAATTCTAAGACAGAATAACTTGTATTTTCACAAGTTATCAGGGACCTCATGCATATGTATGTTACATAAAAGTCAGGAAATATTGAAACATGTTCTCTCCTTTTCCTATAAGATTTGACTGCATAAAAGTGATGCATGTCAAGGGACTCTAAGTACATGAAAGTGATGTGTGTAGAGTAGATGTGTATGAAAGTGATGCACACCCATGTATAAAATTGATGCATACCTAGAGAGGCCTATGATGTATGAAACTGATGCATGCCTAGAGAGTTTAGTATACATGAAAGTGATGTACATAGAACCAAGTGTATGAAAGTGATGCACATCCTGAAGAAAAGAAAAAAAGTGGAAATCAGAAGACAAAGTTTTAGGTTCCACTATAGTCATGATAGCATAAGCCAGGTTGTATGTGATTTCACTTACTGGGTAATTTTAATACTCATTTTTATTTTTTTTTAGGTAAGGTCAAGGGCATTCTAGGCGGATGACGTGGTTTGCTACCAAGGCCATGGAAAAGTTAAGATAGGATTTTTTTTTTTCCTTTTTGCAATAAACGCTTTCATTGTTTTTTTTTTTTAATTTATTTATGGTCGTGGTTTGAGAATTTCATAAGAGATTTATGTTTTTCAAGGCCTAACTTTATGGTTTATGTTTTAAAGTTTCTTTTCGGGATCCTAAATAAATGCATATTTTGATTTAAGAGCTCTTTTTCGTTAGTTAATTTCAAACTTTATTGAAATTTGTAAGGCCCCCACAACATGCATGAGGTAGTGATTCCTGTTTATTTATGTCTTAGTAGTTGGGTCATTACACTAACATCGTACACTTGGTGCTTTACATTCCTCCTAAAGCACACCTATGTAATGTTTTATTTACACCCTTTCGTTTTTAATATGAACAATTACTGTTGGGCACTTTTTTGTCCTTATGTTCTTTGTTATTACACACATTTGTATTACCACTGAGATTTGTTATGTTTTTAAATACACTCATTATTGTGTAAATTTGTTGAGTTTATGTTTTTTGGATTGAAGTACTTTTATACTTATGTAAACTTAGTTTAGATTGAAATGTAGTGCATGCATTTGTTTTCAATAACTTTTTATTTGAATTTTCCATGCTCATGATGATATTTTGTTACGGTTCATAACCATGGTTCACTTTTCATAAAAAAATGTGATCTAACCAACCCTGAAAATGTTAAAATAGATTAAACAATATGTGACTAATGTTACAAAATGTATATCATGGTTCTAAAATAATGATTTTAAATTTGTTTTCAAAATGGTTAATGCAACTATGGATTTTAAATAAATGATTCGAATGCTTTTTCCATCATTTTTTTTAGAGAAAAATTAAAATAGACTCTCCTTTTTGAAATGTGCGTAGATGGTCTCTACAAAGAAAAATTAATATTGTGATACAACCTAAAGATAAATTTCCTTACTAATCTTTTCATTAGCAAAAATAAAGCTTCCTTGCCTTTTTTTTTTTTTTTTGAAAATATAGTACACAAAGCAAATAGGTATTGCAAACTTTTTTCAAAATATACAAACCTGCGTTTTCCTTCCTTTTTTCTAATTTGAATATGATTATGTATAACCTATTTTAAAATAGAAGAGCATGGTTGAAACCTAATAAGTGTGTGTGTTGCCCTTTGGTGACACTACCAAAATTTATGAAAAATAATTGGAAAAAAAACATAGTTCATTTCACATTTCTCAAACTACTTTGTAAAATATACTTTCAAATTCTCATACTTCATGAAAATTTAGAAAAATACTTGAAAAATAAAACCTTGTTCATTTCACTCTCTTTGAACTTTTTGTCAAACTACTTTGTAAAATATACTTTCAAAATCCCAAACTTTATGAAAATTTTTAAAATAACTTACAAAAAATACATGGTGAAATGAACCATGTTTGAACTATTTTCAAACTAATTTGTAAAAATAGTTTTAAAAAAAATACATAGTCCATTAAGTGCATGTTTTCTTTTTCCATTCATGATTAGTAAAGAGCTGTATGCAGAACTACGAACAATCTCAAGGATGTCAATGCAAGATGACCTGGTCGTTGTACAGTCTTTCCTTTCAGATAGTGTGATATTGAACTCCTTCCTTGACTTCCCTCCATAATGGAAGTACGACTACAGCATGGAAGTTTTAGGGAGAGCGCCTGGATCCTGACTCCCATTCATTTGCTTTGTTAGTTACGTTCCTACTATTTTCAATCTCCAAAACTATGCTTTGATTGTGGATTATGTTTAACACTACCTTCTTGCTTCGGAGATATTAATTCTATACTTTTGCTAATGTTATTCAAATTGACATCACACCAATATGAATGGAGTGAATGACATAGATTAGGGTTACACAAACTACACATAGTATAATTCCAATTTGAATATAGTTGGGACAATTGCTTCACACAAAATTAGTCAAAATATTGATATGCAATTCAAAAACAAATTATTAGGTCACAAAAAATGGAGATTAAAAAAATAGTCTAAAAAAAAAAAAAAAAAAAAAAGACCAACAAAACCTAGCCAAACCCAACCCTGCATATCAAACACAAGCTTCAGAAACCTAGCCAACCCAACCATGCACCCCAAACACAGGCTTCCGAAACTCCAGAGTTTTTGATTCTAGCCAATCAATTGCATGGGTTTCAGAATCCCAGAGTTCCTAATTCTAAACTCGCGCACCAAACGTCCTTAGAGAGTTTCAATTTAGTTTTAAAGGTGCTTGAATTCATTAGAAAATTACTTCGAAAGTGATTTTATGATACATATATTTTCTGCTTCATATGAGCCAATTTGATAAGATTGAAAGTATGTTGGCCACTTTTATTTATTTATTATAGTTTTGTTATTGTTCTTAACTTTGTTTTTCCTCTAGATTTATCTTACACTTTTAAAAGTTCATGGACCAAACTAATAATTAAACTTATTAAATTTGTTCAATACGAAGTTTGATCAAATTATATATATAAATATACAAAAAGAAAATTAAATTTGAAATTATAAGTAAAGTTTTTTTTTCTTTTTATACAAATTATAGTTTCTTTTATGTGGTTTTTTTTTATTGATTTACTAAAAATATTTTTATTCAATTTCATTTATATTTGAGAATAAGAAAAACAAAATATCAAATTTAAAAAAGAAATTAAAACAAAAACTATAATATTATATATGTGTAATATGTCATATTTGTAGATATATATTTAATTTTTTTTAGTAAAAATGAAAAAAAAAATAGAGAAACAAACAACTAACAAGAAGATTTATCCCTTTGAATAGCTAAATTTGTCCCATGAGGACGTTCTTTAATCCAAATCTCCAAGTGTTTGAAATGGCGAGCATGGGTCCCAAGTTCATGAGCAACTAGATTACCTTTTCAATTGACAAGGAGAAAATCCATGACCAAATGATTTCTTTGTTGATTTCGGAGAATATCAACAAAACCTTGAATTTCATTCATATAGCGTTCCTTCCCTGTCTATAACTTCAAAAGTATTAGTGAGTCTACCTCAGCACAAATAGGATGTAAACCGACCTCAACCTACATATGCGTATGATAAAGTAACCGTTTTAGCAAGTTCTACTGGTCCCACCTACTCCCTATAGTCTTAAGCAGCAAACATAATTTCACCATAAGAGTTCTTGATGATTACACTTATGCCAACTGAGGTATCTACAACCGCTGCGTCTGAGTTTAGTTTGAACATGTGCAAAGGTGATGGCTCCCATTAAGGAGAAAAAAATTTTGATCCTCTGCTAGTCGAGTTTCATGCTGTCGTTGTGGGTCTCCTGCATCTGGTATGTTCATGAGCCGTCAATGTGTCTATGAGCTTTGCCATCCACATGTTGGGGAGCTTCGCTGTCCATTTCTTCCACAAAATCAAGTGCCTAGGTCATTAGATCCTTAAGTGAGTTCGATGAGTTTCTAAAGACCTAACTGTTTCTGCGTTTTCAAATGGCTGAGGTGATAAGGGAGAAAAAATGACATTTCATCAATTAAACACTTGTATGGCCATGAAAAACAAAGAAGCAACATCAGGAAATTGAAAGTTACTTAATTTCACACTCGGTGGCCAATTTTTCAAATTTTCCTATTTCTCTTGCACGTCCAAATGACATGAATAGCCGTTTTAGGTGTGCATTGACAAGATGGGCACTCCTCCAAGGTCAAAATGCCATGTTGAACTAGATTGTCTCAAGTAGGGAGAGTGTTTAGACAAAGTCTCAATAGGAAAAGTTTAACCTTCTTTGAAATCATTACAGCCCACAATGACTTCCACATCTTGTTTGTGTCAGAATTTGAGGAGGTGGATGCTTCCCACTTTTCCGACTGCGGAAGTTTGTACCCAATTTTAACAGTGTATAACCCACGCTTATCATTATGTCAGAAGAAAAGTTCTAGGCGATTGGGATCACATAGGGGAATATTTCTAATGATCTCCACATCTTCTGGATAAAACAGTTCCCTCATCTTAATCTCATTCCATTTTCCTCCATCGATGAGACTACTGACAGTATAATTGGTCAATGGTCTAGGTGAAGTAAGAATTTTAAATGTCGATTCACGGGAGAGCCATTGATCTGTATACATGTCAATGGATCCTCCATGTTCGACCCTCCATCGTCCTCCTCAGACTGCTAATTCTCATCCCCACAAAATACCTCACCAAGCGTAAGACGGCCATGGGCCCAAAGAATCTGTAAGGAATGTATTTGTAGGAAAATACTTTGCTTTCAGAGTTTGTGCCAACAGAGATGTTTCCCTATACATTATTTTCCACGTATGTTTAGCCAACAAAGCATGGTTAAGCAAATGTATATCCCTAAATCCCAATCCTATATATCCTTCGGAGTTGTCATCCTTTTTCCAACTAACCCAATGAGTCTTCCTTCCTTGTTTTGAACTTCCCCACCAAAATTAGCCATTAAACAATTCTTTTCTCTGCAAGTACTAAGAGGAAGCTTGAAACAGCTAAGTGTATAGGATGGGATAGCTTGAGCAACTGCCTTAATTAACACTTCCTTTCCAGCTGATGAAAAAAATACGACCTTTCCAACCCTATATAGTTTTGACGACTCTTTCTTTGAGATAGGCTAGCGAACCTTGCTTGTTCTTCAAGAGAGTTGAAGGAACCCCTAGATATTTCCCATGATCTCGGGAAATTTTGACTTGGATAATACTTGCCTAAAGATGTTACTTTCTCTAGTATTTTCCTCCCAAACATAATAGCTGACTTCTCAAAATTGACCACCTGACAAGAAGCTCTAGACTATTAGAATTCAGTGTAATTCATGAAACTCATTTTCCTCTGCTTTGAGAAAGAGTAGGTTGTTATTTGCAAAGAAAATATGAGTAAAAGAAGGTGCATTTCTAACAATTTTAAGGCCTATAATTCTGTTATTTGATTTAGCTATGCGAATAAGGTTCAAAAGTCCCTCAACACATAGAAGGAAAAGATAAAGAGAGAAAGGGTCACCCTGTGTCAACCCTCCAGTGGGCTTAAAAGTTTTTTAGTATTCTCCATTCATCAACATCTGAAAAGAAACAGAACTTAGCCACGTTTTAATCATATCTATCCATTTATAACTAAAACCCATTCTACACATCAGATTGCATAGAAAAGACCATTCAACTCTATCATAGGCTTTACTTATGTCTAGTTTCAAAGAAGTTACGCCTTTTTTAGCCTTAGAAATTTTTTGGTGATGAATACACTCATAGGCAACAAGAACATTATCAACAATCAATGTACAAGGAACAAAAGCACTTTGATTACCGAAAATGATATGATCTAATATATCTTTTAGCCTATTAGCTAACACCTTGGCAATTAGTTTATAACTGACATTACATAAGCCAATAGGGCAAAAATCTATCACCGTTTTTGGGTTCTTGCCCTTTTGTATGAGGACAATCATTGTTTGGTTTAGTGCTTCTGGTATAATCCCTCTGTTGAGACAATCTAGACTAGCTATGCTTACTGACTCTCCCACAATGTGTCAGTACTTTTGGTAAAAAAAGGCTAAGAGTCCATCTAGGCCAGGGGCTTTGGAGGGATGCATATGTTTTAGGGCCAGACGAATCTCTTCAGCGTAGAAAGGTTGATCCATAAGGTCTTTCATCTCTTGGGTAACCTTTTGTTCAGTTGCTTTAAGAATCTCCTCAGTTGTGTACGCATCAATAGTGGAAGATTTAAATAAACAAGAATAAAATTCAAGAAAAAGGGTTTTGATATCTTCCGTTTTTTGGATTATATGCGACCCGAGGAATCCTCAATGGACTAGATGGGATTCTTTTTCTGTCATTGGTTTGCACGAGTATAGAACCATTTCGTATTTTTTCCTCCCACCGAAGCCACTCTTCTCAGGATCATTGCCACTAGTATATCTCCTCTTTTGTAAGTATGTTATCTAAACACTTCTTGTGTTTTAGTTTAGGAACAATTTCTCCTCCATAGTCCCGTTGGAGCAAATGTTGGATTCTTTTATGAGTTTTACCAATTCGCCCCCATGTTCTCAATCTATATTTAATCCACCCTTGATTAGCAATTAAATTGGTCATTGGTCTATTTCTATGAATTGTGGTCTAACTTTCATGAATGGTATCCTCATAGTTGTCATAACATGCCCACACTTCCTTAAAGCGAAACATCTTAGCCTTTTTCCTGAAAACAGATATTGGCTGTTCATCAAGCTATGAGCCGATGATCAGAACCATAAAAATGGAGATGGTCAATTGAAATAGAGGGAAAGAGAGATACATCCTGGGAGTCTCCAAGACATCTTTACTTTCAAGCATGTGTTAGTTTTTCTTTTAAAACTTGGTTAAAAGCCCTATGTTATAATCTCTCCTTTTTAACTAAAATTTATAAGAAACTTCTTGGTATTCTTCTGCTTGAGAGTTTTTTGTTAAAAATTTTCTTGTCTACCTGATCAACCGATGTAGAGTAGGAGCATGTTTTAGGCACTAGAAGGGTCAAGGCATGTTGAAATACTCATGTAGAGAAAGAGTGAACATAGTTTGCTAGGTTGTTTTAGGGATAACTCAAGCACTTGTAGGCATGTAAAAGGGGGCGATGGAAAATGAACATTAGTAGCACGTAGGAATATAACTACTTTTGTGTGGGAATTCAATACCGGGAGGGAGACATTCGAAGGTTTCCCTGCCTAGAATCACCAAGTTGGGGAGTATAAGTGAAGGTAAAAGAATTAGGAGGAGGCTCAACATAGGGCAGTCGAACAACCAAGCCTTGCATTTCATACTTGGTCTGTCTTGCATTTTGTATGTTCATCTGCCTTAGTTTATTTATTTCGTATGCCTTAGTTTATTTTATGTTATTTGCTTTCAAAGCATCAACCATCCATCTTTTATTGTTGTATCTTATGACCGCGTAGCACACATTCTACTTGTATAAATTTCTCGCCTACCTCAATTAAGAATCTAATATATTTCCTGAGGATTCGACCCTGAAATACAAGCCATGTATTACTTGTTGGGGCATCTGCTTATACTTGGGCAGGTACATTGGGTGACGAATGTCTGTGTGTTGTTCTCATTTGAACTGCATCATTTTCATCTGCCTATATTTTTCATCGACGTCGTTCCCCACGTCAAACACACAACATCACAATTCTCACAACCACTACCAAGTCTCTCAAATCATAGTCATTCATTGTAGTCCAAAATATACTACTCGGGGTTGTAGTATGCTCTCCCCCCCCCCCCCCCCCGTTTTCCCATCGGTAGTCAGAATATCATTAAAATCTCCTGCAACTAGCCAGAGGGGTTAAACAAACTTTTTAAACGACGCGACAAAGTTCAGGAGACTAATTTATCAGTATGTCTTGGTTGACCATAAAAGCCTATAAGGCGAAAAAAAAATTTCTTGGCTTTGAATACGAACATCAATGTAAGCTTTTGAATAAGAAAAAAGATCAATAGTGACATCATTATTCCATAATAGGGTGAGACCGCCACTCAAACCCACACTATCTATAGAAATACCATCTTCAAAATGTAAATTATTTTGTAGCCCTTTCATACTTTGCTGATTTGCCTTCGTTTCCATTAAGAAAACAACTTGGGGTTGTCACTTTTGCACTATTTCTTTTAGTGTTCTAAATGCCCTAGGATTCTCCACACCCTAAGCATTCCAACTGATGATTTTCATTGCTCCCAACGGGCCTGCATAGCAAGTTGCACTCTTTTCGCATCGAGAATATGCAACTCCCACGTTCATAGATCTGAGCCCAGGAATAATGGCTCTTGCAATAAATGCATCGATTTTTGAGCTATAACCCATGATGTTCCAGATGATTGATAGCATGTAATTATGCTATCTTATTTCCTATTATTTATGCTAGTTTTGTAATTATTTTGTGAGCTTTTATGCCTATTTCTCTTAATTTTGTAGAAACCAAGCTTGAGAAGCAAACCAAGTGTTTGGGAGTATTTTGGTGGATATTGGAGCCTTTTGAAGCTTAATTGAAAATTCATAAAGCTTAAAGATGTTATTTGAGCATAAGGCACATTCCGAGAAATTCTAAATCGAATTACGGTTCCAACGCATCAAACTGGAGGTCATTCGGACGCCCGAGCGAAGAGATATAGCAAAAATGGCCAGTGTTGTCTATAGAGTAGCGGCGAGACGCTGTCTGCAAAAAATGTAAAAACGTTGTTTTTCGCTAAAACACGCGCGTAAACCAATTTTATTGTAGCATAAAAACATAAAAATGTTGGCTCGCAATTTTCTATATAAGCATCATTTTGGGCGTCGTTTTGGAGGCCAATCCGAGAGTTTCAGCCTTAATGTTGATTCCAAGCTAAAATTGAGAGTTTAAGGAGCAATTAAGAGCGCTTGTAGAGCATTTTTGAAGTTCCGAAGCTCAAGGGACATGGAGATTACGATGGGAACATGGGATCAACCATTGTTTGCTAATTTCTTCCTTTTTCTTTAGTTTTAGTTTCTATTTTGTGGCTGTAAATTAGGAACTTAGAAGTGTAATTGAATGAATTTAAGTATCTTTGTTCCTAATACTTGGGATTTTGATGTATCCATTAGACTTGAGATTTTAATTGATTAAGTACCTTGATTGAATGCTTTTATTTCATTCATGCTTTTATGTATTTAATGCTTATAATCTCTTGATCACAGATTATTTGTTTTATTGGTCTGGATTTGTGCTTGAAAAAATCTTGTTTAGGGTAGAACTTAATTGCATGACTATTTGTAAATTCTTGCATGAAAGTGGAGAATTCTCTTAGAAGCTCTTACAAGAGGTTTCTTAATGCCTTACATGCTATTAAAATCTAGATAGAGATATTACCTTTATAACATTGCATGAGAGTTAATTGTGCTTGAAAGAGTCAGTTAATACCGTCACTTCTTGGTTTATAGAATATTAGCATGACAAATCTTGGTAGCTTTGGCTGTAAGTCTAATTGGTGAAATTGATTCCCTAGAATATTTCTCTCATATAATGTCTCCATTTATCTTTTACTTTATAGGTTAACTCTTTAGTTTAGCTTGTTTGCATTTGACTTCTTTTCTAAATAAAGTTATGTGAGAGTAATTACGGTACTTAAACGAACTAAGAAATTCAATCTCTGTGATCAACCCTGACCACTATTATTACAAATTTTAGAGGTTTAGGTTTATAAATATATTTGATAGAACCTTCGATAAGTTCTTTATCAATGATCACCACAGCTGGACAATTCAGAGGAGATCCAGGAGAAGATCCACATTCTCATCTCAAAAGTTTCTTGAAAACCGTGGAAAGTTCATAATCCCTTGGGTGGACGCGAATGCATTATGGTTGATCTTATTTCAATATGAAGTAAGAGATGCGATAAAGGATTGTCTGAACTCATTCCATGTGGGTTTGATACACACATGGGATGAGTTGGTGGAGCAGTTTTTGTTGAAGTATTTTTCACCAACCATCAACGCACGCTTTACAAGGGAGATTGAATTGTTCTAGCAAGGAAAAAACGAATCACTCAACTATGTTTGGATGCGATTCAAGAAGCTGTTCAAAAAGTGTTTGCACAATGGTCTCCCAAGCTAAATTCAACTTGAAACTTTCTATGGAAGCTTGAATAGAGATTCTCAAAATGTGGTTGACGCATCAGCAAACGAAGTGTTGATGTCTAAAACGTTCAACGAGGCTTATGGAATATTGGACGAAATTGCCCGAAACAACTATGAATGGTCAGATGACGACTTTGGATCCCAAACAATCAGCAAAAGGAAAAAGGGAACCTTAGACTCATAAGCATTGATTGCCTTGACAGCGCAGGTAGCATCCATGACAAATGTTTTGAAGAACTTGATAGTAGGCATAGGTCAATAAAATTCAGCACATAGAGTAAAGCAAGTGAGCACCCCCATAACATGCATAGGCTGTGGGAAAAACCATACTTTCGGCTATTATCCCTTAAACCCAACATGAATTTTCTACATTGGCCAAGGAGGAATTGATAGAAACATCCCTAATTCAAATAGTTACAACACTGGATGGAGGAATCATCTCAATGTAGGTAAACTTCCACTTCCCTCTGGATTTCAAAATAATCAAAACTTCTCTCATGTGCAGAACCAGCACCAGTACCAACACAATCAACAAGCCAGCACCAACAACTCAACTTCAAGCTCATTGGAGGCACTCATGAAGGAATGCATGGCTAAGAATAATGCATTGATACAAAGTCAGGCTTCCTCTATTCGAAATTTCGAAGTTCAATTAGAGCAACGGGCTAATGAATTGAAGAATAGACCACCAGGAGCATTGCCTAACACTATTGGGGCTACAACTAGAGATAAAGGCAAGTAGCAATGCCAAGCCATTACGCTCCAAAGCGGTAAGGCTTTAAAAGCCAACACCAAAACCTATGAAGAAGGGAGCCAAGGTAGAGTCAATGCATGAGAAGGAAAATCGAGAAAAAAGTAATAAGAGTCAAGCTGGATAGTACAAGGACAACTATGTGCTAGAGGACAAAGAAGAAGTTGTGTTAAAAGACAGTTCCATTAACCCAAAACAAGTACCTAAACTCAACCCACCATTCCACAGAGGCTTAGGAAGAAAAACGATGATAATCAATTCAGGAAATTCTTGGATGTGCTGAAATTCCACCAATTGAAGCACTGGAACAAATGCCCAAGTTTACCAAATTTTTGAAAGACATACTCACTTAGAAGAGATTGGTGAGAGAATATGACACAGTTGCTTCAGCACAGTTGTCAAGAATAAGATAACCAAAAAGTTAAAAGATCCAAGGAGTTTTACAATTCCATGCTCCATTGGAGGTGTAGACATAGGTTATGCATTGTGCGACTTAGGCACAAACATAAATTTGATGTCGTTGTCTTTGTTCAAGACAAAAAGAATTGGTGAAGGTTCAACTGGCAGATCGATCCATCACCCACCGAGAGTGTAAAATAGAGGATGTTTTGGTCAAGGATGTGCCTATCCTACTTGGGCGTCCTTTCCAAGACACTAGACAAGCGTTGATTGACGTCCCTAAAGGTTTAATCACTATGTGCATGGATGATGACGAAGTAAAGTTCAATGTTTTTGACGTTCTTAAGGATCCTGATGTCGAATATTGTAACTTCATTTAGAGTCTGAATTTGGGAGATATACAGTGGGAAAAATGATGACAAGTTTGAAGAAGACGACGAAGGATTGGCCTCAATGCATGATGATTTTGAAGGAATGAATGTTTCACTCCACAACGGAAGTATTGGATCGTCTTTGATTTTATTTAAAATTAAACTAAAAAATAAGATTAAGCAAACTTACTTTAAGTAAATGTAGAGATATTTTTGGTGGATCTTTATCTCCTCCACAAAATCTTTCTAGCTATGACTCGAACACAGGACCAAGGCTTGTGGGAGTCTCTTGAAAGAAAATCCACAAGGGATTGGAGAGGAAAAGGTTTAGAAAGAATTCTCTAATTCTCTATTGAGGACATATGTGTTGTCTAATGGCTCAACCCAATGATACTATTTATAGAGGCCAAGGGAAAATCTTTGCCATAATTAAAATATTATATTTTAATATCAGATATTAAAATATATCTTATATTTATTTGAATCTCATTCAAATCTCCTACGATGTTTATTTATTTGAATCTTATTCAAATTCTATAAATATATTTTATTTAATGTATCTAATATACATTAATTATTTTAATATTTATTGTATTAAATACAATAAATATATTTTCCTCTTATATATTTAATATATATAACATATTAAATATTAATTTGAACATTTCAAAATTTTCTTTCAACTAAATTGATCTTTTAGTGTTACTATGAGCTAGCAAGGGGACCTTATGGACCTACAGATTATAAGCTCCAATGATACAAAATCAATTAATTAAACTCTTTAATTAATTAATTTTTATTCATTAACTATAGGTCACTCTACTATAGACCTAGAGTTGTACTCTTATGCACTGTAGAACAAGTTGTGTCCATAGATATAATCATTACATGCAAATAGATCCTTCATGAGTTGTTTGTAATTACAGTTGGGTCAAAAGTTCATTTTACCCTTATAATTATATCTTGCACCTTAAGTACCACTGATCTTCTAATGAACAATCTATTTATAATATAATTATAAATTAAGTCTCTCTCGAGCCAGTGAAAGGGTGGGGCCCCATTGTTCAAGTCCCAAAATCAATACTTAAGAGAACTACTCATCTACGGTACTATATGGGAAGGAGCAAATTCCATCTTGTGAGATTATGTTCCCAACTCCTATTTGGTCCAGTCCGCAAAATAGTAGGCAAATTGAATCGGCTACAAAAGCCACTCTCACCCATGCAAATCAAAAGACAAGCCTTCACAGGCAGAAGTTCATAACTCACTCAGGATTAAGATCGAGTCGCATATGATCATCCTGATGAAATATTAATCTTCTTAATTAACGGTTTCATAAAGAGAGATTAAATATTTCGTGGTCCAGTCTTACACAAACTCATTGTATAAGATACCCCCACTCACATGTCTTCACATGAACAATTTGGATCAAATCATTTGTAACTATTACAAAGTGGGTCGTATCAATAGTGTTACTAGGATAAGGCACCCAACCTTATCCATATACTATAACCCTTGAGGTTATTTCTTGAACATGATCCTCCCGTATGTCAACCACATACTGTTCAAGATTACACTAATAACCTTGGATTTTCATATAATTGATAATATTATATTACAAAAAAAATAATCAAAATTATTATTAATTATCAAATAAATCATTAATTACGATGCTTTAGAGCATAAATCCCAATAGCTTTAATGGAAAATGACGTTAAAGTTGTCAATGCAACCTTGAATAGATTTTATGCTATTTGGACTGGATTCGTTTATTACTTTCGTTGCTGTCAGAACCTCAAATGGCTCACTATCGGGATGAGCATTTTCCTTTTTTTCTAAAATTGGATTTGAAATAGAGACATCTTCAGAGAAAATCCTTCGCCCAATACTAAAATTCCTTTGTTTAGGCCCATGTTTGGATGATTTATTGTTTTATTCTCCTTTCTTTGCATCTTTATCTTTGTTCTTCTCGTATGCGTAGTTAGTACAAAGAGAGTGGCTTAAGGAAGAACCTTGTATGCAAAATCCCTCATCATTCATGGAAAACTTACTCTAGCTTCCATTGTTTTCTTGACTACTACAATGCTTTCCTTACCTTCTTCCGTTTGCCACTTTATAGTGGAAGAGGCCATTATAGTATTAGGTCACCGCGTGTCTAGAGAATGGCTCGAGGTCGACAAGGCTAAGGTAGAGGTGATTGAAATGTTGCCACTCCCAGTGAATGAAAGGCTATACACATCTTCCTAGGCCATGTTGGATTCTACCAAAGGTTCATTAAAGGATTTTCATAGATAAAAAAGCCACTTTGTTTTTTGCTCAAGCAAGACAAACCCTTCCAATTTAGCCAAGAGTGTATGAATGTGCTTAAAGCCTTGAAAAATGCGTTGGTGTGTTCTTCTATCTTCGTTGCATCTGACTAGACCTTACCACTTAAACTTATGTGTGATGCGAGCGATGTAGCTGTGGTAGTAGTGTTAGGTCAACAAAAGAACAAAATTATGTATCCTATCTACTATGCGAGCAAAACATTAAATGAAGCACAAGCCAACTACACAACCACATAGAATGAGCCGCTTGCTGTGGTTTTCGCATTCAAAAAATTTAGAACATACTTAGTCGGCGCAAAAGTAACTGTACATACTAATCATGCGGCCATTAAGTACTTAATTCCAAAGAAGGACGCAAAGCCTAGGTTTATTCAATGGATCTTACTGCTTCAAGAGTTGGACCTAGAGATAAGAGATTGCAAGGGTATAGAAAATCAAGTGGCTAACCATTTATCACGCTTAAGTAACCCTGCGGTGACAGACACAAAACGTGAGATTGAAGAAAGCTTTCCACATAAACAACTACTTGCGTTGAATGCATCGAACTACTTGGTATGCTGCGAATGGTCGATGAAGTTCACAACACAACAACGTATGCGTCTTTTTCACGATTCTAAATTTTATTTTTGGGATGACTCGTTTTTGTTTAAGCTTGGACTAGATCACATTTTAAGGAGATGCGTCTGAGAAGATGAGGTGCAAGAAATGCTACACCACTATCACAACGCTCCATATGGGGGGCACTTTGGTGGCTAGCGTACGACTGCCAAGGTTTTGCAAAGTGGGTATTTTTTGGCCCACCCTATTCAAGGTTGCAAGGGAGTTCACCATGAAATGTGATCATTGCCAACAGACTGGAAAATATTTCGAAGCATGACGCGTGCATATTGGAAGTTGAACTCTTGAATGTTGGGGCATCGACTTCATGGAACCCTTTCTCCCATCTAATGGGCATCAGTCCATACTGCTGGCAATTGACTATGTCTCCAAATGGGTGGAGGAAATATCTTACCCATCCAATGATACGTTGACAATGATGAAATTCCTCAAGAAAAAGATCTTCTCTCGCTTTGGAACTTCAAGGGCATTAATTAATGATGAGGGCACTCATTTTATCAACAAGATTATCGATAAGCTACTCTAGAAATACAAGGTCAAGCATCGAGTGGAGACAACTTATGCCCTCAGTCCAACGCCCAAACAGAAGTATCAAACAGAGAAATAAAGGGCATCCTAGAAAACGTTGTGAGTCTGAACATAAAGGATTCGACGCAACATTTGGATGATGCCTTATGAGTCTACAGAACTACCTACAAATCCCCCTTTGGTATGTCTCGTTGTGGCCTGGATCATTTCGAGTGCCAAAAGTTTACTCGCATGGAGTTGTCGAAGTACAAAGTGAAGATAGAAATAACAGCTTTAAAGTGAATGGTTAGAGACTAAAGCCATATTATGGAGGAAAGATTGATCGGTCAAAGTCCTCCATCAATCTCACAAAAGAATAACTTAAGAAGACGATGACATGCGATCAACGCATAAATATGATTCAATTGTCACATTAGGGACGTCCCCCATCTATCCTTTTTACCTACTTTCAATAAATGTTTATTTCTTGTTGTGTTGAGTTTATTTCATTTGCTTTAAGTGTAGTTTTTCCAGGAGAGAGCCTTAGCTTTTGTGTGAATAAATAGAGCCACTAGGAGGTTGCACGTTTAAGCCTTAACTTGCTTTAGAATCACATATGCATTGAGCATGGCTATTTATCAGACTGAAACGTGGGGCTTAAAGAAAAGATTTTTGATTCAAAATAAAGCTTTAGTCTAGTGCAAGTGCACACTGTCGATGCAAGTAATATAAAATTGAAGTATTCCAGAGTATCGATCCCACAGGGAACATATATAACAAAATTCAAGAGAATAAGCAAAGACATTTTCAAATTGCAATTGTGGGTAACCAATGTAAAAAAATAAGTGGGATGATTTTTATTTTTTTAAAAAAGAAGAAATAAAAATGATAAAAGAGGGATTCAAATGTGTTTTTGCCCCATTTAAAGAAATTGCTTCCTAATTGCAATTGCAATCCTTTGACTCAACACATAAACTTTGTAAACCGAATTCAACACCTATTCGACATTCTATGAAGTATCTTTAAGAGGCTAAGTAATTAAACTGATATTTCTATGGCTAATACAAACTTAGTTAATTTTGAAACACAATTCTTATGGTTTTAAAGGTTTTGCCCTATGTCTAGGGTCAAAAACAAATTCATATGTCTATGCTATTTTCCTTTATTACTTTTATGAAAACCAAAATTTTATCTAACCTTTTTAGAATTAGACTCAATTTTTGTATATTAATCTAGGTGGTCAATCTAGACTAATAATAAGCATTAAAATCAATAAAAGCAAACAAGCTATAGAGGAAGCAAGGTTGCTCTCACAATTAGGCCTTTATTCCTATCTTTAGGGCATTCACATGCTTGAATCCCAAAGAAAGACTAAGCTCATAACTGAAGAAGAGAAAAATAAAGCTTTAAATAAGAAGAAATTCATAATCAACTTATTAAAAAAAAATACAACTGCTGTAAAATCAAAATGAGATTCAAAAAGTATGGGAAATAACCTTGCAATAACAAACTGAAACTTCTCAAAATCTTCAAAGTAAAACTTGTTAATAAGTAAAGAATAAGAATGCAAAACTGAACATTGGTCAATTAAAAAAGATGGAAAACAAAATGAACTAAAGACACAAAAAGTGCAGAAAGCTAAACTTGAACATTAATTCGAAAACAAGAACAAATGTCGAAACTTGGAGCAAATTAATTTCTAGACTTTCCTCAATCTCACCCGATTCGACCTTTGTCAAGGAGAATTGAGTTGTAACAATCCTAGACTTTCATCTGGATTGGATCGAATAGATTAACAGCTCAAGGTTTCTGGAAAAATGGCAAAACAGCAGAAAAAAAAGATGAAGAATAGTGCAATTTTTTTGGCATAGAAAAACCCATCCAAAAAGAAGAATGAAATTCAAGGATTCCATGTTTAACTAAAATTTAAACAATGAATAAAACAGAGGAACACCGTTAGACTGATGTTTTCCTTGCTTTGATCAATCCAAATACCTATTCAAAAGTAAATGGACCTTCACCTACTCTAACTTTTGTTGAGGAGGGATCAAACTCGAAAATTACATAACACAACGAAGAACAAACTGCTGGAAAAATGATATAAAATTGTGAACTAAGCTACTGCCCGAAGTAGAAAAACCAAGCCACGTTTGGCTTCGTTTTTCCCATTTTTATAGGCATTGAGGGCTAGGTTTTCCATCTTTGTGATCCTTCAATCATGGATCAAGGTTTGGGCATGAGTTCGAGCTGAAAAATCTCCTAAAAATCAATAAACTCCATGAATTTTGGTGTTTTTTCGTGATTTCTGCAGTTTCCAAATTTTTCAGAAAATGCAATTGCATTTCAAAAGTGGAACGCAATTTCATTTTCGTGCTTGCTCTAAATATACAACAAACTTGTTTTTCCAAAGAAATGCAATTGCATTTCTGAAATGGAATGTAATTGCACTTCTTTCCTTTTTTTTCATTACTCTACGAGCTTTCATGAATTAATCTCATAAACGCTATTGGTAAAGTTGCAACGCTACCACGAATTGTGAATAAGGAATAAATGGACAACGTTGCAACGCCGCCCGCTGTCTATAAATAAGAAGTTGTACATTCATCAAAGGGGAGCCGTTTTTTAGAGCCTAGAACCCTAATTTCAACAAGGAACAATGTTTTGGATCCTAAAGAGCACTTTGGAGAGCTAAGGAGGAAACTCAAAGCTCGAGATTGCGAGACATCATGACGAGAGCGAGTTTTGGCACACGTTGTCCAGTTTTTTCTCTTTTCCCTTTAATTTATTTCGTGAACTTTAGGATATATTGTACTGAATATTGGTTGTAATTTTGAGTAATTTAGACTCTTGGATGATTGTACTTTTAAACTTTGTTTGGTTTTTGAATTGAATTATATCGTAACGCCTTTTATTCATCTCGAATCAATTGTCTAAGCTTTTAGCCATAGCTTTGCATGTTAGGTTAAATTTTCTTGAGAAAGTAAATTTAACTAAAGAACTTAGATGTATGACTAAGATTAATCTATTACATGAGAATGAATAGGTTAATATTAGGAGCCATTAAAAAAATTATAATGTCATGTTTAGGTGTAGAAATAGACCGAGAGGTTGATTTACTACTTTACATGAGTTCAATTGGGCTTGCGAGAGTCAATTGTATATTTGAGTAATTCTTGGCTTAAGGTTATTGCATATTCTACAATTCTTTAATCAAATTCATAGTTGCACTTCATGTAACGCAATCTTCACTTGTCTCTCTAAATGGACTCCAACCTTTGTAAATAATTAATTTAGTTTATTCTTGTTTCAATACAAAGTTAGGTTCTCTAAATAATAGTAGGCATGGGTAACTATGGTACTTAATTAATCGAAGAACTCTAATCATTGTGATCGACTTTGGCTACTATTACTGCAAATTTTAGTGGTCTGGTTTATAAATTTATTTGATAGTCTTCGAGAAGCTCTTTATCAAAATTGGTACCGCTGCCGGAGAATGACATTTTAGTTTAATTAATATCGAGGTGAAAGTGCTTGATTTTAATTTTGAGTGTAAAATAGGTATGTTATGTAAATTATGTAAATTATTTTATTTTTTTATTATTTGTGTAAATTTTGTAAGTTCCTTGTATTATATGTATTTTATTTTCTTTTTCTTTTTCTTGTATCATATGTATATTTCATGCCTTGTAAATTATATGTTTTAGTATTTTCTATAAATATTTTCGGTTATTTTATTTGTCATCTTAAATCCTCTAGTACTAAATTTTTTTTTTGTTTGAATTAATTCTTCCTATTTTTTACTAACAGAAATTTCTTTTTCAAGTTGTGGAGGCAAAGGGACTCGAAGAACAAATGATCAGTTTATATTTGTAAATAACCTTTTGTTTTTTTTAAAAAAAAATTCACCTGTTCTGCAGCAGCAAGCCGCAAGGATAGCCTTGCAACGCTGTCATGAAATATGGGATTAAAACCCTAGATTTCATTTGTGGCAAGGGAAAGATCCTTTACCCTAACCTGAGAATCCTTCATCTTTTCTTCTCTCCAGCTTTAAATACCTCAAATCCACTTCAATTTCTTCAATATTTCACATACCCAACCCTCTAAATCACAAATTTGTTCAATTTTTGCAAGATTAACATCATTGGAAGAAAAATCTACCCAAATTCGTGGGTATTAATCATCAATCAGTGGGTTATTTGCAACAAGGAGTTGGTATTCTTCTTCTTTCTCTTGACTTTTTTTTATGCTTAGAGGAGTTTTAATTCACTTTAGAAGTTTAGATCTACGTTGTTTGGGTGTATTTTGTTGGTGGATCTAAAATTGTGGAGAAGAAGATTGGATATTAGGAGTTTTTGAAGTGTTTAAAAGTAAAATCTTGCTGTGAATTTTTGTTGCCAGTGCTAAATTTTTAGTGGATTTGAGAAGAAAGTTGGAGTAGTGTTGTTGAAGTTGCATAAATTTGAAGTGTTTGCATTTTTTGCTTGTGGAAGAATTTTTAAACAAGAACAGGTCAATGAGTTCAAAAAGGGTAAGAGAGCCATCTTCATCATCAAGTGGGGGATTTGATGCCCACAGATTCAAGGATAGAGAAGCTGCTGAAAGATATCAGGGGTATGTGGTTTCTCAAGCACTAGTGTCTGAGTGAGGCATAACCCATGACGATTCCCACCATAGGCAGCTATATCAGAATATAGTGCAGAGGAATTGGCAGATGTTGGTACAACAGTTTGAAGCTGGAGTTGTACCAGTAGTGAGAGAATTTTATGCAAGCATGAAGGAGGATGAGTCTCACTCCTTGGTGAGAGGACGTCGCATCAATTTTGACTCTGCTACTATCAACAAGTACTATGGGTTGCCCAACTTTGATCGAGATGAGTATAATCAGTATGCTAGTGAGTTAGTCAACCCAAAAACAAATGATCGCAGAACTAGCACAACCAGGAACATCTTGGGTGACTAGGAGAGGTAAGGTCATTAAATTTAAAACAACAGACCTCAAGGTAACGAACAAATCTGGCACATTTTTATATGTGCCAAGTTACAACCAGTGGCGCATATGAGCGATGTCACGAAAGAGAGGGCCATCATTCTCTTTGCTATTGCCACTAGGAGGACCATAAACGTGGGAAAAGTGATTTTCTATTCCATCCGCTGCGTGAGGAGAGGCAGTACTACATGTGGTTTTGGCCACCCATCACTCATCACTGCTCTGTGTAGGAATGTAAGGGTCACTTGGACCCCTAAGGAGGAGTTAGTTCATCCCAAGGGAATTATGGATAAGAATTATATCATGGGCCACAGAGGAGGGAATGAAGAAGTAGAAGAACGCCATGATGAGGATGAACATGAGCAGGAACATAATGAGAGGAGACAGGAAGAACCTTACCCACAACCAGTACCAGTAGGTTATTAGGGCATCTATGAGGTAATGTCAGCTATGGATGAGAGGTACATAGGTAGGAGGAAAGATTCTAGAGGCAGGAGGAGCGCTTCCAACATCACGAAGAGAGAGAGCGTCGACAAGATCAACGAATGAGACGCCACCATCAACACAATGAGGCACATCATCGACATTTATACCAGTGCATGTGTTAGATGGCCGGTATGAACATGTAGCCCCCCTAGCCACCACAACCCTATGTTTCCTCTGAGGAGGAATGAGAGCATTGCACCAGCTCAGGACAATACCGCTTTCTTTCTTTCTTATTGTATTATTATCCTCACCACCCTTTTTTGTTATTATTGTATTATTGTTCTCACCATTATCCGCCTCTATAGTTGTATTATTATTCTCACCATCCTATCTTTTAATTGGCCACATTGAGGACAATGTAATATTTAAGTTTAAGGGTGTGGGTTATTATCTATATTTAGGAGATACTCTTGTTGGGATTTATGCCATAAAGCCTCGTAATTAATAATTAATAATAATTTTGATTATTTTATTTGCAATATAATATTATCTATTATATGAAAAATCCAAGGTTATTAGTTTAATCTTGAACAGTATGTGGTTGACATACGAGACGATCATGTTCAAGAAATAACCTAAAGGGTCATAGTATATCGATAAGGTTGGGAGCCTTATCTTGGTAACACTATTGATACGACCCACTTTGTAATAGTTACAAATGATTTGATCCAAAATCATTCATGTGGAGGCATGTGAGTGGGGATATCTTATACAATGAGTTTGTATAAGACTGGACCACGAAATATTTAATCTCTCTTTATAAATCCATTAATTGAGAACATTAATATTTCATCAGAATGATCATATGCGACTCGATCTTAATCCTGAGTGAGTTATGAACTCCTGCCTGTGAGGGCTTGTCTTTTGATTTGAATGGGTGAGAGTGACTTTTGTAGCCGATTCAATATGCCTACCATTTTGGAGACTTGACCAAATAGGGAGCTGGGAACATAATCTCACAAGATGGAATTTACTCCTTCCCATATAGGGTAAGTAGATAAGTAGTTCCCTTAAGTGCTGATTTCAAGACTTGAACAATGGGGCCCCACCCTTTCACTGGCCAGAGAGGGACTTAGTTTAAGGTGCAAGATGTAATTATAGGGGTAAAATGGATTTTTGACCCAGTTGTAATTACGAACAACTAGTGAAGGATTGACTTGCATGTAATAATTATATCTATGGACACAACTTGTCCTATAGTGCATAAGAGTGCAACTCTAGGTCTATAGTGGAGTGACCCTAGAGTTAATGAATGAAAATTGATTAATTAAAAAGTTTAATTAATTAATTTGTATCATTGGAGCTTATAATCTGTAGGTCCATAAGGTCCCATTGCTAGCTCATAGTAACACTAAAAGATCAATTTAGTTGAAAGAAAATTTTGAAATGTTCAAATTAATATTTAATTTGAAGTGTTCAAATTAATATTTAATTTGAAGTGTTCAAATTAATATTTAATATATTAGATATATTAAATATAAAAGAGGAAAATATATTTATTGTATTTGATACATTGAATATTAAAATAATTAATGTATATTAGATACATTAAAGAAAAGATATTTATTAAATTTGAATTGGATTCAAATTAGGAAATAGATGTCGTAGGAGAATTTTAAAAGTTTGAATAAGATTCAAATTGGTTAGATAAATATATTTTAATATATTAGATATTAAAATATATTATTTAATTATCATCCCTAGACCACTATAAATAGGACCCTAGGGGTGAGCCATTGGGCATTCTTCATAGCACACATCTCCTCAATAAAGAGAATTAGAGAATTCTCTCTAGATCTCTTCCTCTCCAATCCCTTGTGAATTTTCTTTCAAGAGGCTCCCACAAGCCTTGGTCCTTTGTTCGAGTCATAGCTAGGAAGACTTTGTGGAAGAGATAAATATCCACCAGAATATTCTCCATATTTATCTCAAAAGTAAGTTTTCTTAATTAATATTATTTTTAGTTTAATTTTAAATAAAATCAAAGATGATGCAATGCTTCCGCTGCGGGATGAAGAGTTCATTCCTATCAACTCTGCAGTTATTTTGATCTTATGATGTCTTGTTGTTGATGAATAAATCCCTATGGAAAATTCGTTATGGAAAATTCATCCTGTTTAAATATGATGAAAGCAACAATTTAGGGAGAATTTTGACTTTTTGCTGAATGATGAGCTTAAATTGTATGCTACGACTATGAAAATCCTTGGTGATACCTAATTATGAATTAGAGACAATTACATTATTAGGATTTGAGATTAGGGAGTGGATGCGATAGATAAAAATTGGATCATTGACTTCCTTGAATTCTTGATGCACTTAGCTTATTTTTGGTTGGTTTCGAATGCTTGAAATAAGATTATCTTATCTAGAAATTTGTTGTCACTCTGATAGGTTTAAGATTTAATTGGGATTAGGAGAATAGATTGAACCTAGGAAGCCCTAGAAAAACTAACAAAAAAATTAAAAAAAATCAAATAAGTGAAAGGTACTTCTACTTCCAAGAGTGGATTGTGTAACCAGGCAGTCATGATGCCCATGATTTCCATTGTATGAAAAATTGACTTAGGATGTGAGTATGTTTAGTCAATTTGACAGGTGACTTGTACTCGTAGTCATCTACTTTCACCACAAAGTGTCAGTATGTTGGAACGAAGGTGCAAGTGACTGAAGGATCCTTTCAAGAAAGGAAGTTGTAAATAGAATAAAAAGCAAGTTTGGGGGTTTATAAATGGGTAAATGCCTGAGTAAAAGTGAAGCCTTTTAATCATGACAGTAAACTGAAAGATTGAATCTGAGGACAAGTGTAGGGGGAAGATGAATGGAGGACTTAATAAAACTGTTTTAGGGATTGTAAAGACTAGACTAAGAAAAGCTATCACGCACTCACTCAAGGAGTGATTGAATCTAATTTTTAGCTTTTTTAGACTATTTTCTTATCATGAATCTTGGTTGGGTAGTTCCTTTATCTTCAGAATTGCTGAGATTGGAGTCAATAACATCATCTGTTGTTTTGATTTACTCGAGGACTAGCAAATATTTAAGTTTGAGGGTATTTAATAAGTGTAAAATTGACAAAGGAGAAACTGTGGTACTTAATATTTAGTTTATTATTGTTTCAATCCAAAGTTAGGTTCTCTAAATAAAAGTAGGCATGAGTAACTGTGGTACTTAATTAATCTAAGAACTTCAATCCCTGTGATCGACCTTAATCACTATTACTGCAAATTTTAGAGCTATGGTTTATAAATTTATTTGATAGAGCCTTTGACAAGCTATTTATCAGGAACCATGAATCATATCATAATTTTTTTCAAGAACCCCAAGTAGAGGAAAAATCTTCCTTAGAGAGATTATTGAGAGAGTATATAGAGGAAACTAGACTTAGAAGTTTGCAATTAGAAGATTTTCTTAAGCGTCTCCAGACCCCTAGGGAGGTTAGTGAAATGCAACCCACTTCTTTAGGATGTTCGTGAGTCAGTTGGGCACTGATTCACTGATTGCCTTTGAAGAGTATAATTCTTTCGATTCTACTAAGGTTGGGCAATCTAGAGAGTGGGCAATTGATATTGGGGAAGAATTAAAGTGTTTTAGCAGATGCCAGGATCGTGTCAGTGAGGAAGAAAAAGATGATAGGCCTTATTTGTTAGAAGAGTTAGTTTAGGGGGTAGAGTTTGAGGTTGAACGATCTTGTTCTATTTTATCTTCTGATTCTTATCTTTATCCTGAGTGTTCTTTTTCTTATTCTCACAAGTCTATGTTAGAGTATGAGTCTGTTTATTTTGATCTTTCACCTTTTATGCTTTCATTATTAAAAAATATTTAGGGTCCATGATAAGCTAGTGATCTTGCTAGCTTTGGTGTGTTTTGTTGACTCTAGGAAGAGGAGCACGAAGAAATTGGAGAGTTTTTTCATACCTTGAGAGCCCACACGAGGACCGTCTAGCTAAAGACGTTAAATAACCGCTTATTGGGAGGCAACCCAAGCTTTCTTTCTCTACCTTCTTTTCATTGTTTTCTGTTTGTTTTAGTTTATTTAGTGTTAATCTTGTGTTCCTGTTGGTCGATTGTTTTAAGAGCTCGAGATTCAGATTATCTCTTCCACCATGCACCCCAGTTGATCAACTTGATACTCTTTCACACTCCAGGGCAGTATCAGTTTCCTTTATTTCTTTTTAATTGTCATTAAGCATGCTTAATTAGTTGGGTCGCTTATACATTGAGGACAATATATGCTTTAAGTGTGGGGATCCGTTTGCTATTTTGATTTGAGCGTAATTGAAATTTTTTAAGATTATGATGATTCTGTTGCATTGTGTATGACGAGGACAGCTTGTGATGTGTTCTGAATAGTCTAATTTTTGCAATTTTTGTGAAATATGAGAGCCTGAGATTCAAGTAAATTTAAATTTTTCTTAGAATTCCTTACACATGTGGAGCACTTTGCCTACTTATTAGTGATTTTGAACATAATTATTTTATCTAGATGTTCGTTGTCACCTCAATAGGGTTAAGTTCTGGTTTGAAGGTTGTCTTGCATGATAATCTGTAATGTTGAGCTTAGGAAAGAAAATCATGTTTATCTGCCTGTTAGAGCAAAAGAAAATAGGAAAGAAAGGAAGAAGAGAAAAAAAAAAAGATAAAAACTATGGTAGAGAAAAGAAAGAAGAAAAGAAAAAATGAATAAAATAGCTTGTTGTGCGTATTGATCAAGGGAAAAAAGAGCTACCGCTGTTGTGATCAGTTAGGCCACTCATTGAGCAAGTGCTCTTGGTAAGGGTCCCTGCAACAGTTGTGTGAAAGCTAGTGTCCTTGAATGTTTAAAGAAAATTCAAGTTTGAGGGTGTGTTACCCTGTAGTTTTCAGGCATCCTAGCTAGATATTACTTTCTTAAGTGTTAGGATGCTAGATAATTGGTGCTTAGGGCCAGTGTAGGGGAAAGATAGATAGAGGATTCTATAATCTTTCTAGCCCAGTAGAGATCGAAATAAGGAAGGCTATGTACATATTTGCAAGGAATGAAACGATTAAATTTAATTTTTCTTGATGAATTGATGTGTTTGAGTATTTTTGTTAATTGTGATTATTTTGTTGTTTAGAACATTGAGGAATGAGCATTCTTATGCAATTTGTTTATTCATATATGAGGTTTTGTTTTAGCTTTGCTCCAGATTAGCAAAGGTTTAAATGTGGAGGTATTTGACAGCACTCATTTAGTGCTATATATTTCCTATTATTTTTGCTAGTTTTGTTTGATTTGGTGTGCTTTGATGCCTATTTATCTTAATTTTGCAGAAACCAAGCTAAAGGAGCAAAATCGAGTGTTCGAGGTCATTTTAATAATATTATGCCTCATTAGAGTTATTTTGAAGAGCCAAGAAGAGAAGGGGAGTTTTGACAAAAGAACTAGAGGAGAGAGCATCTAGACCTTGAAAATGGCATATAAACGCCACATTTGAAGTGCAAAACCCTAGAGCAGGTGTCGAGATGCTATCCTGCAGTGTCTCAACTCTCAAAACGCACACATATGAGAATTTTTGTTTGGAGCGTCAAGACACTGCTTCAACATCTCGACGCTGGAACTACGCGTGCAAGGAAACGACAACATTTTGATGCAGCATCGAGACGCTGTCTCTAGTGTCTCAATGCTGCATCAATTGAGGTATAAATTTATCTCTTTCTCTTCGAGAAAGTGGAGGCCATTCCAAAAGGGTGCAAACCCTAAATAGATTCTTAGCACACTTAGGGAGTTTTCGAGCAAAAATTGAGGCTGATATTGAAGACATTGGAGCTCGACTTTCTGGAGATTGCCTCGAGAACGCAGGATCGACACAAGTTTGATTGTTTTTCTTTCTTTTCCCTTAAGTTTGTAGTTTTGATTTAGTGCTGTAATTAAGGAATTTTAGGCTGTATTAACTGATTTAGAGTAGCTTAATCTTTAATTACTTGGGATTAATTAGTTTGTATTGGATTTTAAGCATAATTTTTGAATTTTGATTGATTAATTGCGTGTTTGATGGATGTGTGTGATTAATTAGGCTTTGATTCATTCATGTATTTTGGGTTTAAGGATTTTAATAGGTGTCGTTAATTAATTGAGGTAGAACTAGCTAGGTTGAGCTCGACAGAGGATACTTAGTTAGCTTAATGCACGATTAATTAGCTACCTGAGTGACAGTGGGATTAGAGGTTAATTAATTGTAGTTGGTGCTAAAATTTAATTAATTGGACTCTAGTTAATTGATTTGTTACTAAGTGGAAATCCCACATATATAAAATTTCACAATTCATAATAGGAATTTGAGGAATCTCATGCTTTCGTGATAAGTTCCATACTCTTTGACATTTTTCACAATTTTGACAAAATAAATTGGCATCCCAAAAAAAAATCTCCCAGTATAAGCTCGAATCAAGTATTTTTTTTCTAGCAGTTCGCCTAAGCCCAAAATGCCCTCCACATGCAAAATCATGGAAAAAAACTAGAACGAACAGAATTTCACAGTGAGGCACACAGCGTTTATCAACCTGATCAAAGCAGAATTTCCACAAATATTGCTCATCCCACACGTACTTTCTAGACTCAGCCTTAATCTTATCTTTCTTGAATCTACCTAGACCGTGAAACAAGTTTCCTATAACAAGATAATTAACTATATATGTGTACTAGAAGATCATACCTTTTATCTGAAATAGATTCTTGTCATGAAATTCATCGTTAAAAGTTACCTGGTTTTCATCCCTTCTCAATCGGCTCAGATGGTCTGCAACTAAATTTTCTAATCCTCTACGGTCCTTTATCTTGATGTTGAACTCCTAGAGAAGAAAAATCCACCTCAACAAGCAAGGCTTTGACTCCTTCGTTAAAAGATACCGAAGAGCTACAAGATTAAAAAAATGTTACTTCAGACCCAACAACATATGACCGAAACTTATCTAAAGCGAAAACAATAGCTAGAAGCTCTTTCTCTGTAGTGGTATAATTGCACTGTGCAGGATTGAGGGTTCCGAATGCATAGTAGATAACGTGGCTCCTCTTGTCGATCCTTTGGCCAAGGACTGCTCCTAAAGCAAAATCACTCGCGTCACACATGATCTCGAAGGGTAAGTCCCATCGGGGAGGGTGGATGATAGGTGCACTAGTCAACAATCCCTTCAGGAAGTTGAATGCTTTCCTTCACTCCTCATCGAATTCAAATGAAACATCCTTCTACAACAGGTTCATCATTTGCACCACAAAGTGTCGATAAGTTGGAACGAAGGTACAATTGACTAAGAAACTCTTCTAAAAAAAGAAGGAAGTTTGAATAGCTTGGCAGTAAAAAGAAATAAGTTTGGGGGAGTTTTTCTTTTGTTTAGTCAAGTTGTTTCTCAAAAGATGGCCTATGTAAGAAGCAAGCAAGATGAAACTAGAAGAGTAGGAATACAATTTTTAGGGAAGTATGGGTGAAAAGTGCTAAGGTCAAGACTAAGGTAGAATTAAAGTTGGTTGTGATAAACATGTGTTATGAACTTAAGATGTCTCCTGAGCGGATATTTGTTTTGTCAAGAACTTGGGTTAGCTGTTGAATTTCATGCCTGAATAACTGTGATTTTGATTGCTTGAGGACAAGCAATAACTCAAGTTCGAGGGTATGATAATTCTCATTCATGAGGATTATTTGGCCTTTAAACTTAGCTATATTTGTGATTTTTATTCATATTATTTAATGAAAAATAGAAAAGTGGTTGAATTTAATCACATTATTGTTGGAAGACCTTTAAATTATGTAAGTTGAGAAAAAAAAACAAAAGAAGAAAAAAATTCACACTTAATTAATGTTTTGATGCAGGATTTTTATGGAATGCAACAACATTGCAATTGCAATTTTGACAGATCTGGAAATTAAGGAAAAATGCAAATTTCAGGATTTTGAGCAAGAATATACCCACAATTTCAGCTAGATTATGAGCTGTAATTGTCCATCAACCAAGAAGGAAACCCGAGCATGAAGTCCCTATATATTTTGGAGAAGAAGACCATAAGAGGGAGCTCGATTTTGGGACAAGAAGTTCATTTTTATTTTTGGGTTTTTAAGTTTCATAGCTTCTGTTTTTTTTTTTTTTTAAATTTCATGTGTTGTTCTTCTTCCTTTAAGTTTCTAACCTCTTCCTCAATCCCATCTCAACAATAATTGGGTGTGGTTATGAACAATTGTCTTGTTCGATTGAGCCGCGAGGAATGTTTTTTTTTTTTGGGTAGTTGAGTTCTTATTCAATTTCTGCAAGCTTAGTAATTTTGTTTATGTTATTTGATTTAAAATTAGCTACTGGTTTGTATGTTCTTTTTTTTTTTTTTTTTTTTTTTATCATTTTAATGAAGTTGAAGATTCTTCTAATTCCAGAGCATTATTTTGGCAAAGTAAGATTGTCATACAAGTTGTTTGCAAGAGTTCTTTAGATTATTTTCAATTCTCTTTCATACCAATGAATTTCTTTAATTCAAGCTTACTATTTTTTGTTAGTTTTATCATGATGAGCTAAATTTCCTTAGGGATTCAAGTTTGTGAGTGCCCTAGAGGAAGGATGTAAGGCTCGATAGCAAAAATAATCTAGCTAATTTTTGAACTATTGTTTGCTTTTGGTGAGTTCAATATTGGGTAAACCCTAGTTGGCCATCTAGTGTTGCTTGCTAAGCTAAACTTAATACTGAAAGGGTTTAGGGAAGTGGATGTTGCAAAAGCAATGGAGGAAAAGGCTTAGACATAAGTCTGGAAACATCGACCCTAGACATAGGGCGAGACTCCAAAACCACTAGAGTTGTGCGCGGATATATCTAAGTTAGATTAGCCATATAAATATAGGTTTAATCACTTAGTCTCCTAAAGATACTTCATAGAAGATCGAATAGGAGTCAAATTCGGTTTACTTAGTTCTTGAGTTACCTACGATTGCAATTGCCTTCTTGTTGCATTTCTTTCCAAAGGGGCATTAGCATCTTGAATCCCTTCCTCATTTTCATTGTTGTTCAAACAATTTTTCTTTTAGTCAAAACACCTCATAAATCTTTTATATCCACGGTTACTCTTAGTTGCAATTTGTCAACAATTGTGTGTCATTTTAATATATTTTATTAAAACTCGTTCCCTTAGGTACAATACTTTAGAGTACTTCCAGTTTCTTATTACTTCGATCACGTGCACTTGCGTGTTGCATATTGGATTTAGTTGCAGCAACGACGGTGAGTAGTAGATCGAGGCTACGGTAGTGACGGCAATGGAGCTACAACGGTTGTTGCTCGATTTTAAGTGCTCGCAAATAACCGCAAGTGTGTGGTCTCAAGTTTTAATATAGTGATATTGAATATCGAGTTATTGCCTCCACAAGGATTGAGTTTCTTTAGATTAATTAAGTACCATAGTTATTCATGCCCAATTTTATTTAGAGAACCTAAACTTGGATTGAAACAAGAATATAAAACTAAGCTAAATATTACAAGGTTAGAGTCCAATTTTCAGAGAAGAATTGAGACATTGATGTTCAACAAAAGACCAATCTTGAGTTCATTGAGATATAAATTCACATTCAACCATTATAAGTCAAGGAAAGACTAAACTAATTAATTGACTCCCTCAAGCCCAATTCAAACTCATGCAAGAAAACTAAATCACTTTTTAGTCTCATTAATCAATCAAGCATGGCTTTAAGAAATTCCTTCTAATAGCTTCTAACAATATAACATTCATTCTCATGCAATGTTCTACTACCAGTATGCAACTAGACCTAATTCAAGGTTTACTTTCTCAAGCTAAAACTCGAATTAATAAGAATTAAACTTTAGCCAAAAGCTTAGACATTCAACACACGAAACATGAATAATGCTGTAATATAAAATATATCAAAACGAAAATCAAGTTATAAAGTTTCTCACGAAGTCTCATAACTTAAGTTTAACATTACAAGGCCAAAACTCCTAATAGTCTCAACTCACAACAGTAAAGTAAAGAGAAAAAGAGAGAAACTTGCGGACGCGTGTCAATCCTTGTTTCCGTCGTGATGTATCGCAATCTCGAGCTTCGAGTCTCCTTCTTAGCTCTCACAAGTGCCCTCTAGGTCCCAAAACATAGTGTGAATTGAAACTAGGGTTTCTTTTCTTCAAAAACAACTCCCTTCGTTCTAAACTAAAAATTTTCTTTTACACTATCGAGACAACATTGCAACGTTGTGCTTTTGAATTGAATAAATTTGGAAAAAATATAGTAACTTTGATATGCTACATCGCAACGTTGTAATGCTATAGATGGATATCTCCTCAAGCACGTGATTCAGGAATTGCAACGCTCTGTATGTAGAATTCTTAATTTGGAGGACTGCACAAATATATGTTCTCGGGTCTCTAGGCTTTGGCAACTCTTTGCTTTGTGTCTTTTGCCCAAAAGTGCTCCTTTAAGGTTTGTTTGGTCTACACTTCCATCTAAATTCTCGGGTTAGATTCAAATGCTTGAACTTTACAAATTACATAGATAAAAGCATCAAAGTCCACTAAAATAGCACAAAACTAACATAAATCTAAGCCTAGAAATAGCACACTTTTGTGTGCTATCAGCGGTTTGGGCACTTCGCAAGCGGCTAGGGTTGGCGTGCGACGGATCGGCATGGGCGAATGGGGTTGGTTGCACGACGGCTAAGGTGTGGACGAGCAACTGTGATCGACGACGTGGCATGGTTTGCAGCAGTGGTGACGTGCTGTCGACGGGGAGAAAAAAAAAAAAGAAAAGCAAATTGATAGTGGGGAGGGGGAATCGCACTAAGGAGAAGAAGGAAAGAGAGAAAAAAAATTAAAAAAAAAGAAAATGATAAATGGTTGTTGTCATGAAAGAGGGAGGGGAAAGTGGAGAAGAGATAAAATTAGGCTTGACCAAACCCTCATTATTTAAGATTCAAAACAACCTACAAGATGGAAATTCCTTTTTTGCCCTCCTCCATTCTTAAATTCAAACTCGACCAAACCTCTCTTAGCAAAAGATACAAATTGAGACTTAACTTATAAATCAAAAAGGAAAAAATAAATATAGCCTAACCATTGCAACCTACCACAAAACAATTTTTAAAATTAAAATTGAAAATTGTCAGGTGTTACATAAATAACAAAAATACAACAAATGCAAGTAAAGAGCACTATGGCATCAGTGGACAAGAGACTGGTGAGTGGTGGAAGCTTATCTTTGTTTTCTTCTCCAACGTGGAACAGTGCTTGGGGTACAGATAGAACAATCGGAAAAACGAAAATAAAAGTTAACTAAAGAGAGAAAATGGAATCTGGAAAAAACTCTAAAACTTCTTTCTACCGAAGACCCTTCACAATCCAACATTTTCTTCTATGTATAAGCAAATTGGATCCATTTGAATGCTACCACGCAACTGCTACTGTTTGAGTGTCATTCCTTCCACAAGTTAGGTACGTACGTTTCATACAATCAACTAACAGAGTTAGTTCAACCACTTCCATTCATGCGACATCTTTGCGCTTGCATCTAGCTGACATGCAATGCGCTAACTTTGGTGGACACATAAATGGTATTGCACTTGCACTGGATCTTTCTCAAGCTTGTGTTCGTTTAAAAACCTTTCTTCTTTTGCTTCTAATCGTGACCCATTCTTGAATGCAAACACAGGATTAAAAACATTTCTAAAACGCAAAGGAATGGATTTAGGTTGAAGGGCTAACTTCTTCAGCACATACATGCTACATATGAAAAACTTAGATAATAATGCATGTAAATGCTCATCAAATGCGTAGTTTATGTACGCTCAAAGCAATGACGATTTAATTCTGAGTGCAAATAACTTATATTTCTACAAGTCATCAACAACCTCTTAAATATGACTGATTCTTCAATGATGTCATGCCACCCATCCTACCAACTTCACATTCCATTCCTACAGAGGTATTTTTTACATGTGATCTAACGGCCAGTGGTCCTCACTTCTAAATGAATCTTCTATTGTGCTCAATATATTACGCGCTGGACCAGGTAGGCTTAATCAACGCAAGGTGATCAAAGTGTGCTCTGTCTTCAACTGCTCCTAGTTTGCTTACACGCTGACATTTGACATTTGGACTCATGCGCTCACCTTAATACCTACAACATGAAGCGCAATCTCAAGTATGTCTTAACACAAAAGAATGATAATAATGCATAATTTACAACTACTCAATGCAAACATGCTAACTTATAGACTTGACATAATTTCATGATAAATGCTCAATAAACGTAGTTTTTGTACTCTCAAAGCAAGGATGATTTAATTATGAAAGCAAAATAACTTGTATTTCTACGAGTTATCATGATTCGTCCATAAAGCGCCTCATGAATGTACATCAACATGATAAGAAAAAGTAATTGTCACTATCTTTTTCATGAAAACATATTTTGTGATTGCATGACGTTTTCATCAAATATACATATAATCAAACATCATACAAATATTTCCAACCTAGCCCTAAGACATGCCGAGAGTTGAGCTACTTACCTTAGTAGCTAATCCAAACTATATTCCTAAAATCAACTTATCAATAATCTCCAAAAACATTAACAATCAATATTAAGAGATTGCGAGGGCCTAAATTAAATCCTACTCAAATTCATTTTCCATTTTTCAATAGGATTTATTATTTATTATTTTTTTCTTTTCATTTCTTTAATAATGTAAATATTTTAATAGATAATATAATTATCTTTTTAAAATAAATCTTAAACTAATTATATAATTTTGAATTTCCTAGTTTAATTCATATGTATGAATAAAAAATATTTATGGCTAAGAAACTAAATTCATTATTCTATATTTGGACATAAAATTACCAAAAATACATAACGTTACATTTCAAATTTTTTATTTTGGTCTATGAATTTTTAAAAAAGAAATTTTGGTAATTACAAAATGTCTAGTGAATTTTCGAAAAATAATCCTTTTGATTTTGAACATTGTTATTATATATAATATATATATAAGGACTAAAACTGTATTTTTTTTTTATATATAGAAATTGGAGAGTAAAATAGAATTTAAAATTTTAAGGGCGAAAAGGAAATAAGGCTAAAATTTCAAAAACCGAAATAATTTATTTTTTTAAAATTTAAGAGCCAAATAGAAAGATCTGAAAATTTTAAGAACCAAAAAGAAATAAACTAAAGGTTGACTAATATGGTCGGTCCTTTCTTTAGTGTTTTCTTTGTCGAACTTTAAAGCAATAGTTTGTTATTCAAAAAACCTTGATTTAATGCCTTCTTCTTTTAGTTGGCCATTTATTATAGAAAGATATCTACTTTTGTAAGTTAACCATTTATTCATTACAAGATAATTTAATTTGGACTTTGAAAACACTTAATATTTCTGATTTTGTGTTAAAATTCGAGAAATGATTTTAATATTGTTATTGGTTTTATTAATTGGGTAGTAAAAATATTAGAATACCAAATCATTCTTTGAATTTGTATATAGTTAATTAATATTAGTTATTTTTTTTGAAATTAAATAACACTCCCTCCTTGTAGACTTTTCTTTAATACAAATTTCTTAAATCGAGGATTTTTTTTTTTTAAAAGAAATTTTGTGCATGCTTACTTTATTTTTAGTGACTATCTATTGACATTACACTTCCTTTAGGTAATTGTCCTTAATTTTTAAAGTTTTGAAAGTAAAAATTCAAAATTCAAATGCTCTAAATAATCAAACTTAGATTCATCCTTATCTTTTAATTTATTTTGTCACTTTCATTTTTAATAGCTAAATTAATCATATTTCAATTGTCTGAACATTGATGACTCTATTAGGTTTCAAGTTCTAATCCTCATTATGAATTGTAATATTCTAAAAAAAAACTCACTTTTTTAGTGTCTATAGAACACTCTTAAGTTTTAAATCTACATATTGACCTATAAATCAAAGGTAATTTCGATGTTGCAAGACATCTAAGCTTAACAAGAAAATGTCAATTTTTATTTTGTTCTTTCGTGCATGAAGCAAAAATATTAGAGAAATTTATTTTGCAAGCTTAAATGCACTCATGAGAAAAATTTTGTTATTAGCTAGAGTAATATAATTTTGTTTCTTTTGGAGAAAAAGTTTTCAATAGTGATTATTCATCATTGTTATGAATAGAATAATGTTTCCATTTTACTAGAAGTAGTAAGTACATGTCACTTCATCTCATTGTTAAATAGTCAGCATATTGGTTTAGTCTTGAACACTTAATAATTATTACATAAATTCAAGTCATCCGTGTGATCATGATGAAGATTTATGAATATCTTCCTTTATATATCAAATTTCAGACTTTTTATTTGGAGTGGGAGACAACATCTTTATAAAATCAGAAAACAACTTAAAATGGGATTTAGAGAAAACAAAAATATCCCCCAACACTTTCCATTTTGAGAATACCTTTTAAGGCTACAGTGAACAATAATTATGAAAGATATGTTTATTGATTACAGATTTTGTCTTTATACATTGATATTGTGTTTATTCTTAAAAAAAAAAGAAAAAAAGAAAAAAAGAAAAAAAAATGATATTGTCTTTATTTAGTATCGGAATCTTTTCTTTTAAGCTATGTTTATTTTTAGTCTTTATGAAAAATATTGGTTGATAGAATGATAAAATAGATAAAATTTAGATGAGATAGCTTGATTATCTAAGAACTAATTGAGCGAATTAATTACAAATCTATTCAGTACTAATGGTTATAATCGATGTCAATCTAAGTATATATGATCGGTGAATAAGACACCTATTATATTGCAGCATGAATTGCGTACCGTAAATGTAAGATGTCAAGTTTTCATACAATGATTGGTGAAAGAGTGTCATCATCTGAATTGGTTTTTTTAGTTCACTTAAGCGCGTACCACAAATATAATCACTCAATTTTATTTAGAGAATTAGACAATATCATAATAAAAGACTAAAATCAATGCAACTAAACAATAAAGGCTAAAAGAAATATCACAAGGAAAGAGTCCTAGGGAATTGATTCTATCGATTAGTCATAGGAATTCATTAACCAACACGGCCAAGTTGGAGCATACAATTATTCCATATGCGGGGAATACAAAAATAATATATGTCTCTATCGAGTGCAATTAAATCTCTCTGCAAGGTCGAGAAACTAATATCCCTATTATTCAATTTCTTTAACAATCAAAGACGACATTAAGTTCTTATCAAAAAAAAAAAAAAAGACGTACAACATTAAGTCTAGTTTTAACAACTTCTGAACAAATTCTAAATCTCCCGATCTTAAAATTACTTCAACCATACATTTAAGTTTTAATCTAAACCACATCCCCCAAGCATATCATTCAGATCTGAAATCAATCAATCCATGAGCAAGAGATTAATAGTATCATAAGCATATATATACTTGAATCAAACAATTTAATTCAGTCTCATAATGTCTAATGGTTACATCTACTCCCAAGAACAAGAAATTTAAGCTACTCATCTTAAAAAAAATACACAACGAAGTCCAACGAAAAATCTCATAAGAAAGTTACAGAGAGTCAAGGAAAGGAGAATTAAAAGCTAAGTTCGACATGTCGATATCATTTATCCCCGAAGTGATCTCTAGGATCTTAAGCCTCGAAAAGGGATTTTCGTAGTTCCACTATAGTCTTCCTGCCTTCTAATTTTGAAAACTCTCCAAACTGGAATTTCTGTCTTCAAAAGAATTCCCTCTTTACAGTGCATGAAAACGCCATTTATATAAAAGGTGTCGCCTTAGCACCATGGCGCTGTCTCAATTTAAGGCAGTCACTCAATGTTCATAGCGCCATAAACCAGCATCATGGCACTGCCCTATTGGCATTTAGCCTTGTGGGCTCATGATTCTTCTATATAGTTTTCTTCACTTATGTACTTGGACTCTGATTTTTCTCAAATTAACTCTAAACATCTTTAATTTCTCTCCAATGTTTTATTCTTGCATAATATCCACTCATGAAAAATTTGGTATAATTGACACAAAAATTATAGCCTGCAAAGTGTACTATCACCTATTATATCTTCCTTGAGATCAACGATTTAATCCTCCACTCTTACAATTATTGAACTAAAAAAAAAAAATACAATAACGTGGGCTTAATGTAATGGATTCAAAGTCTTTTTAACTCGTTGTGTTAGATCACCTAATTTCATCTAAATATATTCTCGACCAATTTGAAACTTTTTAAATTAGAAAAATAAAGTAGATATTACTCAAAGTACAAGATTGTGTAATTTATAATCTAAAATATATAAATGTATAATATGCATAAACAAATGTTCAAATATGCTTGAGAAATTTTAATTAGTTCAAAAAGTTGTTGGAATATGCGACTGATATCATTCTCCAAAATACTCAAGATGATATGCATTTACAAAGAAGAAAAAACGTGTGATTTTCGTCCCACATTGATTAGATAGCATGCCTTACCCTCATTTAATGCAAAGACTTGCAAGCGCGCACATTGCAATCATGCCTATAAAAGTTGTGAAAGTCGCATTGGACGCACTTTGCAGTTTGGAGTGTAATTAGATCCATTAGTTGTGGAAGAGAACTATTTGATTTGACACTGAGATTTTAGCTTAAGAGGGGGCTTTCATTACCCAAATTTCAAAATATAATAATAATAATTTAAACATTTATTATTTGTTATCTAAAATCTTACTGTGTTTTTTTTTTTAATTAGAATTGAACATTATTGTGTAAGGTTTGTTAACAATATTTTGTTTACTTAACCTTTTCTTACTAAATCTAAAGAATTAACTATTTATAATTAAAATGAAAGAGTTTAAAAATTAAGTAATTATTTTTGTTGACAAATCAAACGGTCCCATAATAATTATGATAATGATGAGTTTATGATATAGATGCATGAATACCTTCTATTTTGTATCCAAATCAATGCTTTTTCCCTTGGGAGTGGAAGACAATGTGTGGGAGACAAGATTTGTACCTAATATAGAAATAATCAAAAGCATTGGGAGCAAAAAAAAAAACAAATAAAGTACCTTCTTTTTTAGGAATATACTTCTTTAGGGCTGTTCATTAACATCCGATGGCTACATACAAATAAACCTATTAAAAGATAGCCAAAAAAATATGAATGGTAATATAGCCACTTTTGATTTTGAATTTATTGATTGTTTTGATTAAAAAAAAAAAAGAATAAAAAATTATTGATTGTTGGATGGTAGTAAAATAACTGATTAATTTCATCCAATTTCTTTTATTGGAATAATGATAAAGAAAAAAAAAACACAAATCATACAAAATGCCCCTTGATCTATGCAGTGAATTTCAATTTTTCTGAGTTTAAAAGCATCAATTCTACTTCTAATATTTTAATTTCTTTTTAAAAGCTATTGATTAGCAATTTCTATCAAAGTGTAGGGAGGAATTAAAAGATTCAAACTTTTAAAATATTTGAAGCAGAATTAAAACAATTTCAAAATATTTGAGGGAAATTTGAAAAAAGCCAAATTATACAAATGCTTCTAACCTAATAACTTGTTTCAATATTTCTCCTAACATTTTAAAAGTTTCCATTCTTTCTTCAATATTTTGTTTTTTTTTTATTAGACATTTTAACAAAGATTGAAACCAGCTATGTAGATAGAGGTATTTTGTATAATTTTACAAGAAAGAATCTGCATTAAATTACCTCAAAAGATTTTCTCTCAAAAAAGAACAGCTCCAAAAATTATGAAAGTCTACGAATTAACATATCATTTTTAATTTCAAGATAAAACTTGATGTATGAAATACATTCCTAAAACCACACTACATTTTATTCTTAATATTTCAACAATAAACAAATATGTGTATAACTAATGTATTTGATCTACATACCAATCTAATGATAGCTCAACCAGTTAAGACATATACCATCGACCAAGAAGTCAGAAGTTCAAATTCTTCCAGCCCACAAGTAGTTGAACTCTAAAAAATAGATATCTATTTGATCTACATGTGGAGTAAAAGAAAAATCAATAATACAAACATCAGACTTTGTAAAGTTGAGTTTGAAATAACATTTGAAAAATAAAAGTTTTTGATTAAAAATACACCTTCTATAATCACTTGTGTTATAATAACCTGTGTTATAATAACTTGTGGAGTACTCCACAGTACTCCAAAAATAGACTATTATAACCCCAGAATAAACAACTCTGCATTTTAAATAATATTATATAATTCCACAGACTATTATAACCCATGTTATTTTAAATAAAGTGCTCCAAACAGCTCCTTTTAGTATAACACTCATCAAGTACTTTTCCTACCAGAATTTAAAGTTTTTTTTTTGGTAGTGTTTTTATAACTTTTCAAAATAATTTTAATTATCTAGCTAAACACTATGAAAAATTTGTAATTTCTTCTAATGGACTAAAAACATTATTTACCTTTCAAAAATCATCCCAAACTCATCCTAGATTTTGAAAGGATTTTTTTTTTGTTTAGTTTTTTTAATAAATTACTTCACAATCATAATTCTTTGTGTCTATTTAGAGCATGTTTGAGAATAGTTTTAACAGGACCTAAATCACTTTTGTTAGACCATATTTATTTTGGACATGACAAGGACACGACAAAAGTTATTTTAGTCATTCCAAAACAGAAAATAAAATCTTTGTGAGGATATTGTGTTACACGATATCTTTTGGCTAAATATATATTTTAGTCTGTAATATTTGAGTATTTTTTTCAATTTAGCCCCTATTATTAAAAAACTTTCAATTTAGTTATGAAGAATTTAACTCCTTCATCAATCAAATATATATATCAACCAAAATCAAAACTAACTACACAATTGACAGAATAATCAACATAGAAATAAATAGATAAGAGGAAATCAAACGCAAGTGTTTAATGTTGTTCGATCATAAGGTCTACATCCACTGTGCAAGTTGGGCTATTGATCTTAGAATAAGAATTCCCAAGCCAGACAACAGATACCACTACCTCTAGAAAAAGGAATTTTTACTATGCCTTACCCTAAGAAGAAGAAAAAGCCTTCTCCCAAAAAACTCCCTCTGATACAGTTAATTAAAATATCTCACACCCAAAATTTCTCTCTCTTTCGAATATAAAAGGACACATTATTATGGAAAAATAATTAACTTGGCACCAATAACAAAAAAAAAAGAAAAAGAAAAAAGAAAAAAAGAAAAAAGAAATAGCAACATCTGAAGTAACGTCCAACAAAGACTCCAAAACAACAACTAGAAGCTTCAAGAAATAGGATAAAAATTTGAGCCACAAATAACATATCACCCTCTTGACTCTAAGTGTTATCCTAAGTGAATTAAAGAAGATTAAGCACCACAAGCATCATAATCAACTAACTTCTCAACCAACTCCAATCTTAATGAGTTCACACAAATACTGAAACCTTAAAACAACTAAAGATTTAGTAAATATGTCTACTGAATTCTCTACAGAAGAAACTTTCTCTAACTTTATCTCTCTCTTAGCTGCCATATCTCTTAAGTAATGGTGTTTGACATTAATATGCTTTGTACAATCATGATAAAGAGGATTCTTTGAAGGTGCTAAAGCAGTTTAACTATCATAAAAAATCAATGGTTCACATGATTCACCTAATAATTTAGTTAAAATCCTCAAACACAAATAGCCTTTTTTACTGAATCTGTAGTTGATAAAGCTACAATTGATTGAAGAGATGACCTCTCACTAACAATGTTACCAAAGCATTGAAATACATACCCTGTAGTTGACCTTCTACTGTTAAGTTCCGCAACAAAATTAGTATCTATGAAGCCTACTAAGCATGGTGCATCATTTTCTTTTATTGTGTAAATCAACTCACAATTTCTACTTCCTTTGATGTACCTCGGTATCCACTTCGTTGCCTCCCAATGAGGCTTACCTGGACAACTCATGAACCTACTCACTACGCTCATTGCATAAGCAATATCAGGTAATGCACGAAAATTTGCCTACCACAAGTGTACAGGTCAAGTTTCGATACAGATTAAATAACTAAGCCAACAAGACCATGAATGACACACATTTAAATTATACAACAACAGAGAAAAAACTGCTTGCAGTTGTCTTCGCTTTTGACAAATTCAGGTCATACTTGGTGGGGACAAAGGTGATTGTCCATACAAATCACTCGGCATTGAAGTTCCTTTTATCAATGAAAGAAGAAAAGTCCCACCAGATCAGATGGATCCTACTCCTTCAGGAGTTTGATCCTAAGATCATTGACAGAAAATGAACAGAAAATCAGGTTGCAAACCACATATCAAGGCTAGGGCAAGATGCTCAAACAGCGGAATCACAAGAAATAAAAGATACTTTTGCAGTTGGAGAACTGTTGGCGATCAGGACTATTTAATTACCTTGGTACGCAGACATGACTAACTACTTAGTTAGTGGACTCACACCACCAGATGTAATCCCACAGCAACTGAAGAAGTTCTTCCATGACAGTAAATTTTACTATTGGGATGAACCTTATCTGGTTGGGACTAGACCAGGTGCTCAAAAGATGTGTTGTAGAAGAGGACATGTTGAAGATCTTAGAAGCTTGCGACATTGCTCCTTATGGAGAGCATTTTACAGGTACAAAGATAGTGACTAAAGTACTCTGAAGCAGGTACTTTTGGTCAATGTTGTTTAAGGATGCCATCTCTTTTCTAAGAGATGTGACCAGTCCAAAGAACAGAGAACTTGACAAATAGAAATGAAATGCCAATGCATTACATGTTAGAGGTGAAAATCTTTGATGTGTGGGGCATTGATTTCATGGGACCTTTTCCCCCGTCCTTTAGGCATGTATACATCTTTCTTGCAGTGGATTATGTCTTGAAGTGGGTGAAAGCAATCACAACAAGTTCTAATGATGTAAGAGTGGTGAAGAAATTCCTCCACAGGAATATCTTGATTAGGTTTGGAACAATGATGAGGGTGTTGGGATTTATGCCCTAAAGCGTCGTATTTAATGATTAATTTAATAATTAATAATAATTTTGATTATTTTATTCTCAATATAATATTATCAATTATATGAAAAACTCAAGGCTATTAGTGTAATATTGACAGTATGTAGTTGACATACGGGAGGACCATGTTCAAGAAATAACCAAAATGGTCATAGTATATGGATAAGGTTGGGTGTCTTATCCAGGTAACACTATTGATATGGCCCACTTTGTAATAGATACAAATGATTAGATCCAAATCGTCCGTGTAGAGACATGTGAGTGGTCGTATCTTATACAATGAGTTTGTATAAGACTGGACCACGAAATATTTAATCTCTCTTTATAAATCCGTTAATGGAGAGATTAATATTTTATCAGGATGATCATATGCGACTCAATCTTAATCCTGAGTGAGTTATGAACTCCTACCTGTGAGGGATTGTCCTTTGATTTTCATGGGTGATAGTGGCTTTTGTAGCCGATTCAATAAGCCTACCATTTTGTAGACTTGACCAAATAGGGAGCTGGAAACATAATCTCACAAGATAGAATTCACTCATTCCCATATAGGATAAATAGATGAGTAGTTCCCTTAAATGCTAATTTTGGGACTTGAAAAATTAGGTCTCATCCTCTCACTGGCCAAGAGGGACTTAGTTTATGGTTGGATCATAAAAAAATTGTCCATTAGAGTATCAATGGTACTTAAGGTGCAAGATGTAATTACAGGGGTAAAACGAACTTTTGCCCCAACTGTAATTACCAACAACTCATGAAAGATCGACTTGCATGTAATAGTTATATCCATAGACAAAACTTGTCCTACATTACATAAGGGTGCAACTCTAGTCTATAGTAGAGTGACCTAAAGTCAATGAATGAAAATTGATTAATTAAAGAGTTTAATTATTTATTTTTGTATCATTGGAGCTTATAATCTATAGGTCCATAAGGTCTTATTGCTAGCTCATAGTAACACTAAAAGATCAATTTAGTTGATTTTCTTTTTAAATGCTCAAATTAATATTTAATTTGAAGTTTTCAAATTAATATTTAATATATTAGATATATTAAATATAAAAGAGGAAAATATATTTATTGTATTAGATACATTAAATATTAAAATAATTATTGTATATTAGATACATTAAAGAAAAGATATTTATAAAGTTTAAATAAGATTGAAATAAAGAGATAAATATCGTAGGAGAATTTAAAAGATTTGAATAAGATTCAAATACATTAAATATATGTATTTTAATATATTAGATACTAAAATATATATATTATTTAATTATGGCAAAGATTTGCCCAAGGTCTCTATAAATAGGACCTTTGGGTTGAGCCATTATACCACACATTTTCTCAATAGGGAATTAGAGAATTCTATCTAGACCATTTCCTCTCTTATCCCTTTTGAATTTTCTTTCAATAGGCTCCCACTAGCCTTGGTTCTTGTGTTCGAGTCATAGAAAGTAGGCTTTATGGAATTGGAGTTTTAACCTCATTGGAGTTGGAGTAAGAAGATTAAAGACCTGCTAGAAATATCTTTATAATATACAAAAGTATTTATTGCTTAACCTTAGTTTTTGTTTAGTTCTAAATAAAATCAAAGACAATCCAATGCTTCCGCTGGGGGATGAAGTGTTTATTCTTATCAGAGGGAACTCATGTAACGACCGACATTTTCAAGTATTAATTAAACTTTTAATTTTGAGATTTGAATTAATTGTAAGGCCAATTTCATGTTTAAAGTTGTGTTGAAAGTTAATTTTAGAGATTTGCATAATTGAAATTTGAGAAATTGGAGGGTGAATTGGGAAGAAAGAAGGGAAAAAGGGAATTAATTGGTTTAGGGGCAATTTTTGTTAATTAGGTGACTTTGAGCCAAGCCCAAGCCTAAGGAGAAGCCAAGCCCAAATATCCCTCTCTATTATTTTTATACTGCACGCAGCCCTAGGTCAAGCCAAGCCGTCATCTTCTCCAACCTTCTCCTCTTCCTCCATGAAAAACAGCCTCCACCATCAATCCCTCTCTCTCTCCCTTTCACTACCAAGAGACCTATCCATTCGAAAGCTTCTTCTTCTTCAACAAACATCCATCGTCGGATTTGTCCTTCACGCCGCAGGTACTGTTCACGCACGACTGTTCATGCCTTGATACTGTTCACACACGGCACTGTTCACGGCGCCATTACTATTCACGCGCGATTACTGTTCACACAGAGGTACTGTTCACACCGCCGGGGGGGGGGGGGGGGGTACTGTTCACATCGTGGTACTGTTCACGCCGCGCACTGTTCACACCGCGGGGGGTATTGTTCACACCGCCATCATTGGTCATGTGCCGCCGTCTCCCGATTAGCGTTTCGATTCCCGAACAGTGCCACGATTGCGTTATGATTTTTGTAAATTTCGACTCCGATTCAATTTTGGGATTAAGCCCTTTAAGTTACTTGTGACTTGGTTATTATTATGAATTTTAGAAGGAAAGCATGAAATTCATAATTAGGAAGCATACCATATTTAGAGAAATCTTACTATGGGTAAATTAGAGATTTTGACTAAGTTTATGGCTATGTTGGAATAGAGGGCTTAAAGATTTGGAGAATCATGTGTATTATCAAAATGACTTACTTGAAATAATAGAGGAATGAAATTATGTTATCTTGGTAACTAGTTGGGGGTAAACTTAGCTATCTAGGTGGGTGAATATTCTTGTTGAAGAATTTAATGTAGTCAAATTCATGGTGGGTTCATGTGCGTATACAGTAATTTGAGTAGTTTGCCTAAGGTTCATGAGTTGAGTAGGTCAAGTAATAAGTTCTTTTAAATCATTATAGGTTGAGGTGAAAAAACTCCATAAAAGGAGAAAGCGAACTAATGGAGCCAAGGTAAGGGACTTTATGCCGGTATGCTTAAATGCAAGTTAGGAACTGAATTGAAAAACTACATTTGAAATGAAAAGCTTTTATAAATGTTTTATTATGATTTTTGATGAATTTTAAAATACTTTATTATATATGAAAATGGATTTTCACTTGTTGATTGCCAAATATTCTTGTGAATGTGATGCATGAGTTATGGTTTATGATTTATGATGAATGATATGAGAATGTTGCCTTGTGTTGCATTATTGAATGAAAATTTAAAATGCTTTGGGATCTCATGCATACATGTGTATTTTCATGCTGAAATGATTTCGATGGCTGTGACAATTACCCTCCTAAAATTATAGATGTTCATCTAAATGAAAAGGAACCTGAAAATGTTAAATGAAAAGGAAATGTTAAGTTGGGATAATTGTCCACATTAAGCCGAAGAGAAAAGTTAAAGGAAAACGTTTCCACTATAAAAATGTTTTAGGTCCCACTAGAGGAAAAAGGTTTTAAAAATCACTTTGTATGTGTTTGCATATCCTGACCCCGGTAGTGAGGTCACTTACTGAGTATTTTAAATACTCACCCTTTTCAAAAATGTTTTTCTTTTCAGGCAAAGACAAAGACATATCTTAGGCGATTGACAAGGCAGTTTGCTGAAAGGGTCATGGGCGACTTTGAGGATCATGACTTCCGCATTTAGATAGTGTGTTAGTTAAAACATATTTTGTTTAGTAAACAATGTGTTGTGAAACTATTTCAACTGATTGAACGTTATAATTCATATTATGTTTTGAAATGATTTTTAAAGGGATCTCGAGCATAAAGATTTTTGATTGTTTAGCAAAAAGTTTAATTCTTTCTGTCTTTTACCAAGGATTTTTAAATTTCTTCAGCATGCATGTAGTAACGTCCCTAGAAAGTCTAATAGGAAAAGTCGGGTCGTTATAACTCATTTTGCGAATAGGGCAATTAAAAGTCTCCTGGAAAAGTATAATGTCCGCCACAGAATTGTGATAGCATTTCATCCACAGACGAATGGCCAAACAGAGTTGTTGAATAGGGAAATCGAGACCATCTTATAAAAATTGTTGATCCATCGAGGAAAGATTAGTCTCTCAGGCATGACAACTCACTTTGGGCACATAGGACATCCTTCAAGGCACCATTAGGAATGTCTCCATACAGAACTAGAGCACGAGGCCTTTTGGGCGTTGAAGAGGTTGAATTTGGACATGGATCAAGCAGGGTTGAAAAAGAAATTGTAGCTGAACGAGTTGGATGAACTAAGGCATTTCTCATACGATAATGCCAAACTCTATAAAGAGAGTAAAAAGATGTCATGACTGGAGAATTAAAGAAAAACATTTGGAGGAAGGTCAACAAGTATTGTTGTTCTACTCTTGATTAAGATTTTTCCCCAAAAAGTTAAAATCGAGATGGTCTGGACCATTCATTATTTTTAAAGTGTATCCTCACAAAGCAGTTGGTTTGCAGGACATCAAGGGAAATATCTTTAAGGTGAATGGATGGAGAGTCAAACAATATTGGGGAGAAGGCCTATGTCGGAACAATACCTCAGTCTCCCTAGTAGAACTGAATTGCAACAAGTCAGGTATTATTATACATATGTATATAGAAAAAAAGAAAGAAAAAAAAAGATGTTTTCTTGGTGACTGTGGTGAGTTGATAAGTTTAATGCATTAGAATCTTCAAGTTTTGGTTGAGAGAGAACTTTGTCTTAGGGATGGCCTATCTAGATTGGGGTACTTAAGTTGACCACAAGGGAACACTTGTACCTGGGGCCCAACCTTGGAGTTGAATCGACCAAGCTTGTAAATTCTAAGTCATTAGCTGCTTCTATCTAATTTGAGAAACATTCCTCTAAGTACTTTTAAATGTGTGAACTATTTGATGCTTTACCTTAGAGTTTTAGGAATACAGGGTTAGCATAAGAAACTTGAAAAAGAAAGGTGGCAAAAAGGATAGGAAGGTGAATTATTGCCTACATGCGACCGCATTCTAAGTTCCTTTTTAAACTTACAGGGGATTGAAGAATTTGAAGGAAGGAAAGTTGTGGCCAACATGCGGTTGCAATATGACCAAGTTATTTTTAATTGTTGGGAATTGAAGAAATCAAAGGAACTAAATTTGCAGCCAACTTATGGCTGCATATTGAGAGAAACTGGCATGATGTCAGCTTATGACATTTAAAAAATGGCAGGAGTCAAATTTGGAATGTTTGAAACATATCAATTGAGACCATTGGTTGACCTAAGTCAACTTATTCGAAAATTTGAACTTCGCAAAAGCTTCCTCGTTTTCTTACAATGTAAGCCTCATCATCAGTGACCTCTCTCAGCTTCGTCTCTGACCATTCCCACCAATAAATCTTTCTTGTTCTTTTGCATAAAGTACCTACCAGTTAAGGGAAAGAGTTTCGAGCAAGCCGAAGTCTACAATTGGACGCAATGAGGAGTCTTTATACCACCTACAAGCATTGTAAAGTTCAGAAGGAACAAGCTACTCTATCAACAAAGCAATCTCTAGCCCATTTTTCCACTACTATTGCACCTAAAGCTTCGTGTGAACAGCTTATAACGAATCATACGCGCGATGAACTGAAGCCCTAACGAGTCCTATTTACCTTACTGACAACTTCGCCTCTTCCTAAAAATTCTAAGGAATGGGAAAAGGACTTAAGGAAAATAGTGACGATCAGAGGTGAAGCTATTAAAGGGTTAGGGCTTAATTCAGATGAAGAAGAGGAAGCGTAAACACCCTCGTTCGAAAGTCTATCAAACAACCGGAGGCCCAGCCAAAGGTTGATATTTCTGATGCAGGTATGAAGAAATTCAAGCCAACCACTGTTGTGTACACAAAGACGAAGAAATTGGTGACAAAGACGATCCCAACTACTAGAGAGAAATCAGATGGGCACTTGGTGATATTAGAGGGATCAGTCCAGCCTATTATATGCATTAGATTAGAATTTAAGAAGGAAAAAATGGTTCAATTGAGAGCAAACACAAATTAAACCCAATAATGAAGAAAGTTGTGAAGAAATAAATTATCAAGTGGCTTGATGCATGTGTTTTGTATCCCATGTCAAACAGTTATTGAGTACCAAAAAAGGAGGTATAATTGTGGTTGCCAATAGTAGAAATGAATTAATACCTCTATGTAAAGTCTCTGGCTGGTGAGTATGTATGGATTACCGAAAGTTGAATACAACACGACCAAGAAAGATCATTTTCCTTTGCCATTTATGTTGATCAGATGTTGGACCGACTTATGGGCAAGACATTCTTTTATTTCTTGGCGGATATTCGGAATACAATCAAATAACTATCGCAACTGAAGACCAAGAGAAAACAACTTTCACTTGTCCTTACAAGGCCTACGCTTTTCACCGCATGCCCTTTGGTCTATGCAATGTGCCAGGAACTTTCGAAAGGTGTATGATGGCAATATTTTCTAATATGTTGGAAAAATGTGTTGAGGTATTCATGGATAATTTTTCAGTATTTGGAGAATTATATGAAGAGTGTTTACAGAATTTGGAAGCAATACTAAGGAAATGCGAGGAAACTAACTTAGTATTTAATTGAGAAAAGTGACACTTTTTGGTGGACAAAGGAATTGTCTTAGGACATTGAGTCTCAAAGGAAGGACTGAAAGTATACAAGGCCAAGATTGAAGTCATCGAGAAGCTTCCACTGCCAACAAACTTGAAGACAATTCACAACTTCTCCAAATATGTGGGCTTTTATTGAAGATGCATCAAAGGATTTTCTCAGATAACTAAGCCACTCTGCAGTTTACTTGAACGTAATAAAGTTTTCAAATTTGACAAGGATTGCTTAAATGCATTTGAAACTCTGAAGAATGCGTTGATTTCATCTTCTATCCTTATTGCGCCTAATTGGTCTCTGCCATTCGAACTTATGTGCGATGCTATCAATGTGGAAGTGGGCACAGTATTAGGACAACGAAATGGTGGAATTCTGCACCCAATATATTATGCGAGTAAGACACTAAATGAGGCTCCAATTAATTACACTAAATGAGGCTCAAATTAATTGCATTGTAACTGAGAAGGAAATGCTGGCAATTGTGTATGCATTTGACAAATTCATAGTCTATCTAGTGGAAACCAAGGTAACGGTCTATACAGATCATGCATCTATCAAGTACCTAATAGCAAAGAAAGATGCCAAACTGCGATTGATCAAATGGATTTTGTTGTTACAGGAATTCGACTTAGAGATTAAGGATCGAAAAGGAACTGAAAATCAAGTAGCTGACCATCTTTTGAGGTTGGAGAATCCTGCATTGACTGTTACTCCTTAAGTAATTTAGGAGTAGTTCCCAAGAGAAAAATTACTCGCAATGCATTCTAAAGAACCATTTTTTGCAGACATGGTAAACTTTTTGGTTTGCAGTGAATATCTAGATGAATTCTCAATGCAATAAAAGAAGTGTTTATTGCACAATTCAAAGTTTTATTACTAGGAGAACCTTTCCTTTACGATAAGGACTTGACTACATGTTTAAAAGATGCGTTGCTGAAGCAGAGATACCAGAAATTTTGAAACAATGCCACGATGCATCCTATGGGGGGCATTTCAGAGGTCAACGCACTGCAGCCAGTAATGATGCAAAAGAACATGTGATGAGGTGTGACCAGTGCCAGCGCACTGGACATATTTTAAAAAGGGATGCTATGCCTTTGACTAACATTCTTGAAATTGGACTCTTTGATGTTTGGGGCATAGATTTTATGAGGCCTTTTCCTAAATCTAATAGACATTAATGCATTTTGCTCACAATGGATTATGTCTCAAAATGGATAGAAGTTATCTCCTGCCCCAATAACGATGTGTTGACAGTTTCAAAGTTTCTCAAAAAGAACATCTTTACTCGATTTGGAACCCTAGAGCATTGATCAAGTACAATGTCAAGGACAAAATTGCAATAGCCTATCATCCTCAATCAAATGGACAAGCAAAGGTGTCCAATCGAGAAATTAAAAATATTTTGGAGAAAGTGGTTAATGTAAACTGGAAGGATTGAGCCCAACATTTGGATGAAGCTTTGTGGGCTTACAGAACTGCATTCAAAACAGCTATTGAAAAGGCATGTCATCTTCCTTTAGAATTAGAGTATATGGCCCATTCAACACTGAAAAAGCTAAATCTAGATATCAATGCAGCAGGAGAAGAAAGAAAAATCCAACTGAATGAACTTGATCAATTAAAAACCCAAGCTTATGAAAATGCAAAACTTTACAAAGAAAAGACCAAGTTGTGGCATGATCTGAAAATTAAACCATAGGTATTGTATGAGGGTCAGAAAGTTTTATTATTTAACTCACGCCTTCATTTGTTTCCAGAGAAATTAAAATCAAGATGGTCAGGGCCATTCACGATTCTTAAAGTATACCCATATGGAGCTGTAGATGTTCAAGGTGAGAATAGTCAGAGCAGCTTCTAAGTGAATGGACACAGGTTAAATCCCTATTATGGAGGAGCAGTGGAAGGACTGAAAACCTCCATTAGTCTGCAGGATGCGTAGAGTTTTAGGAAAGCAGCCACACATTGAAGGATCACTTATACTGACAGCCAAACCAGGGACACGTTCTACTCCTTCCTGTTTATATATTTTTTTATTTGTAACATAGTCACTTTTCTTGATTATTTTGTTTGCTGAATCCATTAGTTAGTATTAAGTTGTTATTGAAGAAGTCTAATTGGGAGAAATTAGGAAATAAAACACCCTAAGATGTATGTGTTGAGGATGAACCATTCGTTGAATTAATAATTAAACAGGGATTTGTGCAAAGGTCATTATGAAAAAAGGGCATCGCACATCCCATCCATTTAATGCAAGCCACGATGATCTTTCATCTTCTAAGGAATCCTTTCATCATCTAATGGCAGAACCCAAAAAAAAATTTCTTCTTTAAATCTCCACTTAAGCTTTCAAGATTTTTCCATCAACCATCGTTCGTCATAACCACCATAGGAAGCTTCTAGATTGCACAACCATGTACTCCGCTGATTCTGATTCCCAAAATATATCAGGAGACTCAAGGCACATCTATGAGACTCCCCCCTCATCTTTTCCATCTACCACTTCATCTTCACCGTCTCCACCTCCCCTTAGTTGTCATAAACAACCCACTTCCGTCAACTCCAAACCAACAGCGAGGAAAACTACCTCCAAACCCCCTTCATCTAAACCCAAAAAGGTGGACGATGAAGCCTCTCTAACAAAAATGGCCAAGGTCACTGCATCAACATCTAAGCAAAAACCATGTCAGCCAGTGGTGGAGATAGAGGATGAATATGCTGACTCTTACTGCCAAGTGTTACTCAACATAACTCCTTTGGTAGTTGAGCATCCAAAACCCCCCATGTACTTTGACTCTCATGATCTATCAAAGGAAGGAAAAGGAGGAAGAAGATAAAGACATGGTAGAAATTAGGAGGGGTAGCGCAACCATAATAGATTGTAGGATGGTGTTCCATATCTTCTTAAATCTACTTCTTAATTTTATTTATTTTTATTGTAAGCATTTTTATTTTATTTGTATTAATGAAATTTTATTTGAATTTCATGTCTACTTCGTTGTTTGCCTTAATTTTACCTGATAAATCAATACTGCTTTTATGTTCAATTTACTTTATGCACTGAATTTGACATGTCGTGAGAATACCATGAGCTGAACATATAGTTGCTCTGAGTTAGTTTGTGTGGAATATTTAAGGTGATGTTTCACATCTCTAGGGTAATAATAACACCATTTTGAAACAGTGTAATGATAACGCCTTTTTGATTCCCAAAGGTCGAATCTCTCTCCTCAGCCAAATCTTTTATAAATTTCATTTCAAACAGTCTTTCTTCATTTTTTTTCCGCAATCAAGAAATTCTCTCCTTCCACTTCAACTTGTTCTTTGCTTCAAATGACTCTCCAACTGCCGTGAAAAATCCATAACCATCGTCTAAAACTCCTAATGGCACCAGAGAAGCAAAAGAAGCAGTACATCACACCAGAGTTTGAAGCAGAATACGACGATTTGGACTTGTCCTGGACAGAATCTAATGAAGATCCCCAAGTATCGCTGCCGCAGAGTGTTCCTCCATCGAGTAAAAAGCCATCTTTAAGGGCTTTAGCAAGGAAATGGAACAATACCACCACAAGACCTTCGTGAAAAAAAGAAAGCTTCCAAGATGGAAGATTGGCTATCCACTGGAAAACCCAACGCCTCAATACCAATAAAACCTCTTCCCCTTCCCTCTTTCTTTTCACGTGCTAAACCCTCGACCTCTAAACCTTCACCTTCTTCTAAGCCTTCTTCTTCCAAGAAATCTGCAAAGAAATCAGAGAAGGAGAATAAGGTAGTAGCCAAATAACCCTCCCCACCGTTACCATCGTCGTCACACCACACGTCACTTTATGATGAAACCCCATTAATCAGGCGGCAACATCACCCCACAAGCTCTCACCCTTCTAACCCTCAATCAAGACCCACCTGTATGCTCAGCATCCTCTACCTTCCACAGCCACACCATTACCTCCTATAAACCTAGATTCCTCATCCTTCCAAGACCTACCTCAATCCCCAATCAACCTGAGTTTGGAGGAAGACACGGTGGAGTCTTCACTCCACCTGCGGCCAATGAAGAAGTGGTTGCATATGAGAATAAGGATGATGTACATACTGCTGAGTCATCCAAAATGCCAAGTCTTGAAAAGCAGTAGATCATTGAAGAGGAAGAATTTTGCTTCATCTTGGTTGGAGAACTCAAGACAATTCCATTTACCCAGAAGAGACCACCGTATACTCTCTTCTCCTTGAAGGTCCCAAGGAAACCAACCGCTTTGTGCCTACAAATGAAGCTCAAGAGAAAGAAGTGGAGGTGAGTGCAGGAAAAGGAGAACAAATGGAGATTGTACCAGTCCTTCAAACCACAGAATAAGACATTTTTGGAAGTATTTTGTGGGGTGATGAACTAGCTATGAAAAAGTGCAAGTGCACGCTGTCAAACAAGTAATATATGGAGTATTCTAAGTATTGAATTCAAGGGAATGGTTAACAAACTTTTTCCAATTTGATCAATAAAGATCTCCTCAAAACTTGCAACCGAAGGTAATCGAAAACAATAAGTTTTTTTTAAGGTGAGTGAAATAGTAAAAGACACTGAATTAATAAAGGGAAAATAAAAACACTAATGATAAATGAGGGATTCAATTCTAGTTCGACCCTAAGGAGTATGCGCCCACCATGCGCCCGCAACTTGTCCAAGTAGGCTCAGTTTGTCAAGAGACTGCTATCTATATGTTCCCACATTAGTCTCTTTCGAGCTCAATACTATTTAAATAGAATGCTACCAGATTGTGCCCGCAACCTATCCTAATCGACACTTAGCATAATGAATCAAGTTCAACACATATTCAGTTACTTTCCCAAGAGCTTTTAGGAGACTAAATAATTCAAACACATATGTTTATGGCCGAACTGACTCAGGTGAATCATGAACACAACTTAAAGACTCTAAAGGTTTTTGCCCTATGTCTAGGAACAAAAAGCAAAGTTCTATTTCTAGACTCTTTTCCTAGATAACTTTTATGAAAACGCATGTTTAATCCAACCTTTTCAGTATTGAACCTCACACAACCTATGCTAACTCAAATGGATAGTTTAAGCTAACAATGAAACTCAAACTTCAATAAAAGTAAACTATGCTAGATGTTGAGCAAAGCTACTTAAGCTTACAGTAGGGCTTTCACCTTTTAGGGTATCCATATCATTGAATCCATTCCAAGGAGTTTAGCTCATAGTGATAGAGAAACAAAAAGTAAAAAAGAAATAAAAGAAACTTGAAAGTAAAGAACAATACTTCATTGAATTTAAAGAATGGGTGTACAACTTAATATTTGTAAATGAAAAGTAAACTCTATTGGAAAGTGATAGTGGGCATAAGTGTGCTATTTATAGGCTTGATTTTACTCTAGTTTTTCTATGATCGTGTGTGCTTTCATATGTTTTTATGTATATTTCTCAGAAACCGAGCAATTGGAGCAAAACCGAAGAATGGAGAAGTATTTGGATGAATATGGAGCAAATTGGAGCTATAATTGAAGATCCAAGTGTTGAAGAGAAGGAAACAAGCTTGTGAACCCGAGAGTATAGCGTTGCAATGCCACCTGTAGTGTTGCAACGCCATCTGTAGCGTTGCAACGCCACTTCAGCAGCCTTTCAACCTTGGAGGCTAGCAGACATAAGGTTGCAACGCTACTCAGAATTTTTTTTTCCTTTTGTAGTGACAGCATGGCAACGTTGTCTAGACTCTATAAAAGGGATTGTTATGTTTCGAACAAAGGGAGCCGTTTTGAGAGACCAAAAATCTTAAACTCTATTCAAGCACTATCAAAGGACATTGAGGAGACCTTTGGAGAGCCGAGGAGGAGACTCAAAGCTTGAGATCGTGGACATCATGTCAGAGACGAGTGTTGGCAAGCGACCTAAGTTTCTTCTCTATTTCTTTTACTTTCCTTTTAGATTTAGAAGTTTTTTTGGGATGTACTTATGTTGTAACTATGTGTTTAGACCGTTGCTTGGTTGTAGATGTTGAACATTTGGTTGATTTTTAGTTTAATTTATATATTGACGTCTTTTATGCATCTTGCTATATTGTCTTAACCTTTGGTCATGGTTTTGCATGTTTAACTAAATTTAGCTTGAGAGAGTAAGTTTAGTTATAGAACATTAGATGCATGACTAGATTTAATTTATTACACGAGAGTGAGTAGATTAATTCTAGAAGCCTTAAGAGAATAACTTAATGTCATGTTTAGTAATAAAAATAGATCGAGAGGTTGATTTGTAGCTAGGCATGAGTTCAATTGAGCTCGAGAGAGGATATTGATTATTTAGAAATTCTTGGCTTAAGATTGTTAATATAAAATCAAGTTATTAATCAATTAAAGTTGGCCTTAAGGTAATCAATCATGCATGTTTCTCAACATTGGATTCCAAAGCATGTACATAGTAGTTTAGGTTTTATTTGTATTTTTGATCACTTTAAAGTTTTGTTTCTCTAAATAAAATTGGGCATAATTGACTGTGGTACTTAATTAATCTAAGAACTCCAATCCCTATGGATTACCCTGGCCACTATTATTGCAAAATACTTAGAGGTCTGATTTTTATAAATTTAATCTTGATAGAACCTTCAACAAGCCCTCTATCTGAGAGTAAATACGAAACTACAACTTAACTTTAAATTTGAAGACTTGAAACATAAACTAAGACTTGAATTACAAATGAAAACCAGCATCTAAAAGTCTTAATAAAACAGAAAATACAAGAATTAACAGACAAAAAATCCTAGGCTTGTTTCTCCTTTCTATCTTGTTGAATGTTTTTCAAGGAGAACAAGAATTTACACCTCCTTCTTTCAAAGTTAGTGTCTGAATGGAGTATGAACAAGACCAATGAGAAACTCAGAGTGGCGATTGTGAATAAAATAAAAAGGTGACAAAATGTTGGGAGTTTAGGGATCTGAGCTCCATCCAAAATGAAGCTTAGGCCGACTTTTATAAACCTCAAGGTCTAGGGTTTGCTGCTGAGATCAATGTGATAAGGCTTGGACGACAAGTTTCCTTGATTTGAGGAAATTTGATTGAAGATCTTCTGAAAATCTGCCAATCCTACAAATCTGGAAGATTCTGTCGAGTTAAGTCCAATCGTGACTGTAAGGCTAGCGCAATCTTACTACTTCAACACTTAGAAAAAATGATGTACTTGTTTTTAGATTGCAGTCACAAGCTTGGCACAATTTTGCCCATTTTCAACCTCTGCACAAAAACAACAAAAATTAACATTTTCTTAACAAAAACTATTCTATTTACACCTATTTCTTTATTATTCATAAATCATGTCTTAAAATTCATGCAAAGCTTGTTTTTCCTCAGAATCACTCTAATTAGCATCAAATATAACAAGAAGCACTTGCTTTCTTAACAATAAGTGTAGTTTTTAGAGCTAAATAACACTTATAAATGAGTGTCATCATGGGGACTAGAAGAAGTGGAGCTGAGAATTGAGAAGGAATTTCCTCCAGCGTTAGGGATTGAAGAAGCAATCAGCACTCCTCTGCGTGAACTTAATTCACCATAAATGAGGTGTCAGCATACAGTGTTATGCCCACTAATAGTAAATCAGCTTCGAGTGCTGTCGTGGAGGCACTACAAGATGATCCTTGTGATGAGGAAGAAAAAACCAATTGCAGCAGTGATATAGAAAGTCATTGAAGAAGCTGTAAGGGAGAAAATAAGAAAAAGAAAAAGAAAAAGACCACTGAGCCTAAGCAAGAGCGGCAAAGTGTGCTAAAAAACTAAAGAGGCGAGAATGATGAAGTCACATTTGAGCCAAAGAAGAAGAAGCATGCGTTGGGCGCGCTGAAGAAATGGGGGAAACAACCCTTGAGAGATCTGAAAAGGCAGTCAGAACTGTAGAAGAGGAAGATGCGTCAAAGCCGCCCAAGAAAAGAGGAAAACAACTCCAAAGGCCAGGAAAAAAGAGGTGCCTAAGGAGCCAATGGGCAAAGTAGAAGAGGAGGCCTAAAGTCAAAAAAGGAAGGAAGAAGCCGAAGGTCTGGTTGATAGAACCATCGAGAATAAGATGGGTTTCTTCGAAACAACTGACCCCGTCCTAGCCTTTATCATTTAACCCGTGGATCAAATGAGATGAAGCAGTTTCTTTGGGGCACTCCAATTACCTTCCCAAAAGTGGTTACAGAGTTCTATGTGAGTGACTTCAATAGAGCAATTGATGAAGCATTAGTCCGAGGTCACCACGTCTCTTTCGAAGCGCATCTAGTCAACAAGATGCTCAAATTACCAAACATTGAAGATGCTTTGGGGAATAGGATAATCTCTAATCCTTTTGAGGAAGAGATGGCAAAAGCCTTAAAAGTGCTTACCAAGCCAGACACCAAATAAATAGAAAGCAAGTCAGGCTTGAAGCAATTATTTAAGGGTGACTTGACTCTGGAGGCGACCACTTGGAATTATGTGGTAAAAAATAGGCTAATCCCATCAAATCATGATACCACAATCTCTAGGGATCGAGCCATGGCCACCTTCTACCTGATGAATAGGATTGAGCTCAATGTGGGAAAGATAATAGCGGAGCAAGTTAGAGCGACTGCGACGAAGCCAAAAGGCCCCTTTTTCTTTCCGTGGATGATTGACAATCTATGCCTCAATGCACGGTTACCAATGGAAGAAAAGGCTCAGGTGCAAACAAAAGGACTCATAGACAACTTGATTTTTTGTGTCCTGATCAGCCTCCCTTAGTGCCAAAGTCTAAATCCCCCAAGACACCTGTCAAGGATGATGCACCAAAGTCCAAAAAGAAATCTGAAAGGAAGAAGGCACCCACTAAAGAGGAGAATGGAAAGCAGCCAATAATCCCTAAGACGTAAAAATCCCTTCTTACGCCATCTTTCTACAAAAGAATCCCAGTAATCAACGTAGCATGAAGTGCTGCAGCAATCCACTAGAAATAGCTTTCGTCTGCTGCTGCCAGATCTAAATGAAACAGACCTACCGATTCTACCATCTTTGGACCAAGCTGGCCTTTCACAGCCTTGAAAGTTTGTAAGCGTCTAGCCCCTTCCATATGTACCTAAAATTGTTAATGTAGATGCCTACACCACATGCAGAGCTGATCTGTTGGCAATTATGCGACAATGCTGAGATGTTTACAAGTGGTCGCTCGACGAGTGGATGCATTCATGCGTTATTCGCTGGAAAGGGAAATGGTTATTATATGACTTTATCCTAAAGTTGCTGGCACTTTTCCCTCTGGAAGAGCTAAGGCGACTAATTGTCTTCCCTCCCATGAGTCCACTTAGACAACATGCACCCGGATCTGACAACACTCTACATAAGGACCTGCCGCCACCACTTCCTCTTGCTTCTAACACTTAATTTATGTTGTTTATCCTTTTTTTTTTTGTTTTGAGCTTATTTTGTATGCTTTTGTTTTCTTGTATCATCTATTTTGAATGCATAATGAAATTTGCATCATTCCAACTCATGTTATTTTCTACAACTGATTTTTATTTATCTTGTGTGCATATTTTCTCCAAAAGCTTGTGTTGACTCTTCGTGTTGTCTCGTTTTGGTTAAGTTCAGCATCTATGATGAGATAAAACACCAAAACTTACTTCTTTAGTATTTTCTTTCAATTTCATATTGATCGCTTAACCCTTAGGTCATTTAATCTCCCTATATCATTTGAGTAGCAACTATTTTAGCACTTAGTCATTTTTAGCTTAGCCCAATCCTTGCCTTTGAATTAAGCTCCATACGCTATTTTCCCACATATTTTATTTATTTTGGCTAGTAGCCAACCTTAAGTTTTGGGATCCCATCAATGGGGACATTGCTGAATTTTAGTTTGGGGAGAGGAAAAATGTCATGCGCCGAAAGGCTGTTAAATGGTTGTATATTAGGAAAATTTTGTAAACCCTTGTAAGCATTAGTTGCAATTCCCTCTGTTAACTTTACGAGCTTCAATCATACAACCATATGTTTTAATGATAAAAAGCCTTTAAATTACTAATTATTTTAGAGTTTTAAAGTATCCATAGTGTAGAGCTCGAAAAGACAATTCCAACGCATTTCGAATCGCTTAAATCAGACGTCAAACGAAAAAGTTATGGCCAAAAGAAGATTGAGAAAAATTGTTATTTTGTAATGACGCAGATGAATAACATTGCAACACATGACCATTTTTAAAGACCGTTTGAACCATTTTTTAAATTATTTTTTAATCATTATTTTACCATTTTTCTCCCAAATTTCCTCCACCCATGTTCTACTTAACCTAGATCCAATGGCCCAAATTTTACTCTAATTTTGAACCTTATTTAAACATCTTTTTCCCTCTCTTTAAAAAATCTCTCCTCTCCAAAACTTATTGAAAGATTCTTTCCAATACTCCATTGTTAGTCATTCTTCAAATCTTCATTTTTATTATAATATTTTTGTGAGAGATAATCTTTTTGTGGGGATTAGATAATTTTGAGTGCTTCAAACTTGTGTATATATTCTTGTGAGAGTTTTTATTTTTGTGGGGTTTTAATTTCATCTTTCAATTGAGTTTTGTATTAAGGTGTGTGTACATCTTGGAATTTTGAGTGAGCGGTTTAATCCTAAACCCAAAAAAGGATTTGTAGTGGTTTGATCTTGAACCCAGTAAAAGGGTCGTAGTGGTTTGATCCTGAACCAATTAAAAGTATCAATATAGGTTGGATCCTTAATCTGCAAAAGGATCAGTTGAGGGTTGGCTCTTAAACCTGTAAAATGAGTGGCAATCAGTTTGGTTTTCACCCATAAGAGAACCATTGCAGTAAAATTCCCAAGAAGGTGTCTTGGAGAGTGAAGTAGGGATTTTCAAACCACTATAAATATCTTCGGTGTCGTTTCTTTTCTTTACTCTTTTAATTTATGTTGTTCAATTATTTATTTGAGTAGATTATATGCATGGAAAAATTATTCTATATTTCTTGCATTTTTGGGTGCTTATTCGATTAATTTTTCATTGAATTATTTTAGTTTGATTTATTGAAACAGTTTTAAATTTTAGTAAACAACCCTATTCACCCACCCTCTACTATTGCCATACGATCCTACAAATTATGGATCAGTATCAGAGTGAGTAGCTCGATTTTTTGTTTCAAAAAGGTTTTTGAAATCTTGTTTTCAATTTTTCAAAAATTGTTTTTATTGTTTTTTTTTTCCAATCTGATTTTTTTTGGAAGAAAAACTTGAAAAATTGTGTTTAAAGGCCAATTTCACTAGAAAATTATTTTTCTTGAAATTGGTTCTTCAAAACTATTTTTTCTTATTTTTTTTTAATTCTGAAATTCTTTTTGTTTAGAAGAAACTTTTTGAAAATTATTTTTTCCTTGAAATTAAAATATTGAAAAAGTGTTTTGTTTGGAAGGAATTTTTTTTCAAAAATTATTTTCCTTAATTTAGTTTTCAAAATTTCCTTTCTTGAAAACTTAATTGTTTGAACTTATAGCAAACATTAGAGTTAACCATGATTTGATTGAATGTACATCTTATAATTCTAATGATTTTCTTGATATGAAGGAAATTTCTAAAATTAGAAATCAAGAAAATTGTCAACAATTGAAGAAAGAAGATTTTCAATTATCCATTGGTGCTTGATGGCTCACACTAATGATGAAAGCAACGACAAAGAATTAAGTAGTGAAAATATCTCTTATGATGAGCTTATAAATGCCTATAATGAAATTAAACTTGATTTTGAAAAAGTAGGCTCTAAATACACGTCATTTTAAAAGAAAAACTCTAAATTAGCTTATGAAAATAACGAGTTATTGCATGAGCTTAGTAGTGTGAAGGAAGATCGTGAGAAAATTAACTCCTCATTTTTAGAATTGAAAAATGACTTGAATACTTTAATTGTTGAAAATAAGTCATTAGTTGATGAAAATCCTTGCTTGAAATTAACTGCCAGTAATGTTGTGAAACATGATGATGTTGAGAATTCATGTGATGAAGAAAAATGTGTTATGGCAGATACGATGAAATTTCTTGAGCATGATATCTCTGAATTACATGAACTTATTAAAGCTCTAAGAAAAAAGGAGTCAAATCTTATGAATGAGCTTAATTGTGCCAAAGAGTCTATTAAGAAATTGACAATAGGTGCACAAAAATTAGATAATATTATTGAAATGGGCAAACCATTAAATGAAAAAAGAGGTCTTGGTTATATTGAGTAATCTCTTAGCAAGCGTTGGTATATTAGCAAGAGTTGGTATATCATGCTCAAGTGGAATAAGAGTTGGTATCCAACTCTTGCTTTTGAATACAAATTGGAACTCTTTTATAGAGCCCGGACTCCAAAACATAATTGAAACTAATTGAGTAAAAGATGAGGATGAAAGGATAAGACAGACCCTTATCTCAATCATCTTTATGGAAAGTAGTGTAAGATAGGATTGGCCCGACAAGTTATTCATCTCGTCAGAGCTTTAGGAAAATAAAAGCTTAAAAGTCAAAAGATAATAAATACCTTTTGAAAATAGAAACATAAAGGACAAAAGGTAATAAATACCTTTGTCTAAAAAGTCTAAAAAGGAAGAAAATAAAACGTGGAAAAACAAGGCTATCTACAAAAGTAGACAAAGACTTATATAAAGTCTATAGGTCTAAAAAGTCAAAAATAATTAATTATAAAAAGACAAAACAAATGAAACAAAAATAAAAAGGTGTGCATGCGTTGTCGTTGAAAGTTCTTGTTGAAGACTTTTGCATGCTTTTGTTGAATACTTTGCACAATCTCTCTCCCCTCTTATTAAAGATACTTTGAAAAAGTAACTTTAATAAAGTTGCTTGTTGTTTCTTCCATGAAGCGTCTTTCTTGATTTTGTCTTCTTTTCAGGCAAGGAGGCAAGGCCATGGCTTACCAACGAACTTACAATACTGCCAAGAACACCAAATGGCCGCAACGGTACTCTGCAACAGGTCCTTCAAAGAAAGCGCAGCAAGATTGAAAGTTCGGATCATGAAGAAATGCTTCTTCGTGTATCTTTTGTTGTGTGCAAAGCATATATTTACTGAAGAAATCAGAGCTGTATTTATATGGATTTCTTCAAGTCTGTACAAAATTAAGAATTTACAAAGAAATAATATATATACATGAAGAGAATTTACACTAATAATTTTTTTTTTGGTAGGTTTATCGAAAACTTGGCCGTCCTTTTAGGAGAAGGAACTCCATTTGAGCATTTCTTGAGTAATTTCGTAGTTTAACGTCATTGTGGACAATTGCGATGTCGAACCTTTTAAAAAAGGTTGATTGAGTATAATCATAGTTTAATTACATTGCGATCGTTTGGTAGTTTAAAGACAATTCCGGTCTACCGATCATCATATTGTATCTTTTTTTTTTAAAGATTACAATTGATGTTTTTGAGTAAACTTGTAGTTTAACGACAATTTTGGTCTATTTAGTGATTAAGGATCACTGAGGTTTATATCGTATTCGTCTTCGTCGATGACGAAAAGAGGTGGAGAAGACGATTTATTTGAGTTCTGGAGGAGAACTCTTTGAAGATCAGCTTCTATGGCTGTTTGACCTAAAGAAGCCAGCAAGGAAGCTTTATTTTTCTGGAACTCTTGCTGTGCTTTCTTTGAAAAATCTTGGTTATGTGGAACATTAATGAACCAAGATTTTACTTTTGGAAGATTTATTTGAGTAATATTGATTTTGTTCCACCATTTGACCTTGAGGGTTTTCACTAAATATTTGGTATTGTAGTGAAGAACTTGAGTAGTTAAGTTCCAACAGAAGATCCATGGAACTTGAAAATGTAAGGAAAAACAGAAGGTCAAAGGAAAATCATTTTTTAATACGTTTTGAGTAAAATAATGAAAAGATTCCTGAATAGGTGCAGGAAAAATTTCTTCGTAGAGGCCGAAGTTATGCCACCAGGTCTTAAACCAGATGGGAAATAAATGTTTGTGGCTTGTCTGCAGAATTGAATAAACCAAGAATGGTTAAAAGCTTGGTACCAGAGAACAGTGATCCATGCTCTAACATAATACCTGTATGAGTAAGAAGGTGGATTGAACCTGATTAAGAAGTGTTTTTCTGTGTAGATTTTCTGGTTTCATTTTTTAGGAATGAGAACCCTGAAAATCTTCAACTATGAGTAAGCAATGACGGATGGATTGTTCCTATCCGGTATATGAGTAATCTTAGTAGATTTTGAATCAATGAGAATTAATTCATAAAACTGCTGTGTTTTGGATAAGCATTCCGGCATGAAATAGTATTCACCCGGATAAATATGGGAGGTTAGCTCAGCAAAGTTTTCTGAATCCCACTATGGTTCTATGGGGATTTCAGTAATAACATGAGCTTTTTGAAAATAGCCTTCTATTTCTGGCTTTGGAGTAAATCATGTCGGTGGAGACACAACAGAGTTGTAGGTTGAAGAACCTACAACAGATGGAATAGTATTTTGAGGTAAAGGTTCTTAAAGCCTTATTGAAGTAGAACGACGTTGTGCTCTCGTTCTAACTTGAGTAAAGGAAGTATCGGGAGGAGCAAAGTCCTCGATACGAACTGAAGTAGGTTTTTGAGTAGTAGAGGAAGAGGCAGGAGCCTTTCCCTTTGAAGTGGAAGAGGAAGCAATTCCTTTTCCCTTTCTTGAACTCATGATGAGTAGTTGAAGAAGGAAACTTGAATATGAAATTAAGAATTCTGATGAGGAAGATCAGCTAAGGCTGCGACCTCAGAGCATACTATCTTAATCTCAGAGAGATGTTTGAGAAGAGAGAGGCTCTCTAGAGAGAGGAATTCTCTCGAGTCGAGAGTTCTTTGAGAGATGTTCTCTCGAAAGATAATATGCAAGAGGGTTTTGAGACCCTTTTATAGACAAAATTTGAAAATTAAAACAAGATAATATTGCTTGCCAATGGGCAAAAATCATTTTTGAAACCAAAATTTTGACATCTTTTTCTAAAATAAATTTAGAAGATTGAGAATCGGTTTTTATTAAAAATGATTTATTGATTAAATCTTCTTAAAATTTCTGGACACATAAAACTATTGTCATAATTTCGTTTTTCACTGTTGAATAATTTTGCTGTGTTTAATTCCACACTCCTGAGTGGAAACGTACTATTGATTCCTTCTTATCGAGACACTGTTTAAGGATTCCTCCATATCCAATGTCTGACGCATCGGTCTCAACGATAAGATCTGCTTTTTCGTCGATAAGACTTAAGCAAGGAATGCTTTTGACTAATTCCTTTATTTTATGGACTGCTTTTGTCTGAGCTAGTTCCCAAGGAATAGTTTCTTTTTTCAACCTTTGGAAAAGAGGTTTGCAAATAGGTCGAAGATCTTTGATAAAGTTTGAAACATAATTTAGACAACCCAGAAATCTTTGTAACTGAGTTTTATCTAAAATTTCGTCAGGAAAATTTTGAGTAAAATCAAGAGATCTCTGAATAAGTTTTAATAATCAGAGATGGATATCAAAACCAAGAAATCTAATATTTGTTTGAAAAAGTTTTAGCTTTTTAGCTGAAACTACTAAACCATTATACTTTATCGTTTGAATAAAGCTTTTTAAATGGTTAAAATGTTGATCTATATTTGATGAAAAGATTAAAACATCATCAATATAGATAATTGAAAATTCTTGAATAGGTTCCAAAATATCATTCATGATCTTTTGAAATTCGGATGAAGCGTTTTTTAACCCAAAGGGCATAACATTCCATTCGTATTGGCCAAAAGGTACATTGAATGTTGTTTTGTACCTGTCATGCTCGAAAATCTGAATTTGCCAAAATCCTGATTTCATATCGAACTTTGAAAACAATTTCGCATTTGAAATTCGTTTGAGTAAATCATTTTTATTTGGGATTGGATACCTAATCCATTCCAAAACCTTGTTTAAGGGTTTATAGTTGATTACCAGCCTTGGGACGCCTCGTTCCTTTTCAGCCTGGTTGTTGACGTAAAAGGCTGCACAGGACCAAGGGCTTTTTGATGGCCTTATCAGCTTGCTTTTGAGTAATTCTTTGATTTCCTTTCGGCAATGGCTTAATAATTCAGAATTCATCTGGATCGGTCGTGCCTTTGTCGGAATGTTTGATTCTTTGAAATCTTTTACATATGGTAGAGTTACCATATGTTTCTTTCTTGACCAGAATGCATCTGGATGAGTGGAGCAGATTTGTTGTTCAATCTGCTTTTGAATAATCTGGACTCGCTTCTGAATCCCTGGTGATTGAAGTTGTTCTTCAATCTTCTTGAAGCTGACTTCTTCTTTCAGATAGTCTATCTGCTTCTTCTTAAGGTTGATTTTATCAACAACATTAAGATCTCTTTCTCTTAATGGGTTGATAAATTTGAATATAATGGTTTTATCCATGATTGATGAACAGATTCCTTCATCTGTTACCTATAATGGATATAATTGAGTAATGAATGGTGTACCTAAAATCACTACTTGATTTAGGTTTTTGACTAATAGGAATGAGGTCACAAAGAAAATCCCATTGTTGCAAATATGCACTTCTGGAAGCTTGTGCTTGATGTATAACGGTTGATTATTTGCTCCTCTCAAGGTTTCTACTGTTTTCTCGAAATACCTTGAAGGAATAATGCCTTCATGAATGCAATTCTAGTCTGCTCCTGAGTCAACTAAAGCAATTGCACTGATTGAAAAATCCTGTATCCGTAATGATATCTTAACATACCATTTTTGGTATTGGACTTTCTGCAAGGTGGATAAGAACTGTTCTTCTTCTGCTGAAGATTATGATAGTTCTGCTTCTTCCTTTGCGGTTGAAGTAGTTGCCTGGTTTGATTTGATCATAGCAACTTCTATGGACAATTGGGCAATGTCCTTTTGATAATCAAGGCGGAGCTTCTTGACTTCCTCCTTGAGTTTATTGATTTCAAATTTTAAGTCCGAAGACTTAATCTCTGCTTTTCTTTTTTGAAGAGATAAAAAACATCTTCAATGTTTGGATAAGGAGTATCTATAGAAGCATACTCTTTCTCCTTCCCTTTCTGAAACGATTCTTTCAGTCGAATGAGTATATTCTTTTTTAGACTAGCGTTTGTGATTTGTTCAGCTGCCTCAAAAAGCAGTTCCTGATCTTTGGTTAGGACATTTATGCAGTTAAAACAACCGCAAAATCTCATTCCTTTACAATCAGGTTTATGAGGTATTTCTCCTTCGGAAATATCTGTCTCAGATTCTTCCAGGAGTTGAAGTGCTTGATCATCTTCCGAATCTTCATAAATTGATTCTTCAGAATCTGTTCGCACTATTTGAAGTAGTTCATTCTTAATATCTTCTTCAATACCAAGTTCATTTATTCTCTTCTTCATTGGACATTTTGGAGCATAATGCCCAAATCCTCTGCACTTGTAGCACTGGACTCTTGAAGAAGGTCTTCTTGAAAAATTCCTACCGACAGTAGGATTTTTCTTGCTATATTGAACGATAAGGACCCTTAGCATATGGTCTGCTAGTCTTGGATCGTTGCCGATAATTTGAGTAATAAGTTTTGGCTTGATTAAGCCTCTTCTTCTTCCTGACTGTGGAGCTTCAGGATAATAGTAATATATTTTGCAAAACTGTCCAAATTCTTGTTTCTTTTCTTTGGATTTGTTTTGCTTTTCTTGTCGAGTAGCTTCAAGACATTGATTTCCTGCTTGGCTAATGACGAAATGACAAAGCTCGCCATAAGTGACTGAGCTCCAAGGAATATTTCCTTTGTAGAATTCTCGGATTTGAAGTAATAACTCGGATCCAAATATTTTTGGCAGTCCGATAATAAATCTTTCTTTCCAGAAAGGGCTATGAGCATCCGTCCTCTTGTAGATTTCTGTTAAGAAAGTCTGTTTATACCATTCAAAGTCTTCAAGTTTTGGACAAGTCAGCCTTTGAAGGTATTCACTTGCTTGATTGACATAATCATTGTTGTTTCCAACAAAAGCCTTGATTATGCTAAAGCAGAGAGTTACAACTGCATCATCTTTGTAACCTCTTGTTTGAGTAGTAGCTGCAAGGGCTGTAGATAGGGCTGCTACAGTGACTCCAGTAGCTCCTGCAGTTAGAGATGCCCTGCTTTGGGTTGTTGAAGAGGATTCTCCAACTTCTCTCACCGTTCTAGTAGAATCAGTTACTTCTACTGGAGACTTGTGAGTAAGAATTTCCCTTCTTTCTTCATTAGTGAAGGTATTTCGCCACCAACCTCTTAGAATGCCTGTAAATCCGACAACAAGAAGCTTGACGATTTGATGATCAGTTGCACCTTTTGAAGTGTATGCTGCGTTGGCAACAAACATTTCTTGGACAACATTCATGATCAAATATTGAGAAATACCTTCAATATTCCATTCATAGATAGATGATCCATCAAATGAACTGGAAATAACATGATTTTGGTCTTCTATTGACAGATCTGGATGTGTAGCCCTTGGATAATATGTCCTTGGGTTACTCTTTGAGTGCATAGAGATTCTATTTATGTCTCTAGGCTCTTCATCTGAGATCGCTACTTGCTGCATCTCTGCAATTAGGTCAGCTATCTCGTTATCATTGAGTACGTTAATTTGAGGAGACTTTCCATTAAGCTTGTTGAATTCCTGTTGAATTGATTCAAGCAAGATCTCTTCTTTGCTTTTTAATAATGGAACGGATCCTCCTGGGATTCTTCCAAAATTGGAAAGAGCATCCTCAATAATTGGAACTCCAGATGTTCCTATCCTAACAGGCTTCTGGACCTTTGGAGGAGTGAAAACCTTCTCCTCTATTCGATCCATTTGTTCGGCCATGGTGGATAGCATCTTGTTTGTGAAATTGTTATGGTCAAAAATTCCCCTTATGCCTTTAGAGGGATTTTTGTTTTCCTCTTCCAGAGACAATTGTTTGAATGGAGAGGCTATAACTAAATTTCCCTTGGAATTTTTGAATTCGATCTGTTCCATGGGTGGATGAGTACTAGAAACTTCTCTGTTTAAAGTCCTCCAGAGAGTTTCTTTTATAACGTTCAACTGCTCATTATAATTTTCTCGGCTGGCGAACCATTGAAAGAAAGGAATGTTTTCTTCAAGTGCTTCCATAGTAGATATCCATGTAGCCTTGAACTCTTATCTTTCTTCTTTCTCATATGCCTTGAAGAAAAACTTTCTCGGCATTTTCCACTTTTTATCCATGAAATCTTTTTGCAAGAATTCCATGTTTACCTTGAATTCTTCTGATATGATGTTGAGCTCATTATACTGGCTTCTGGCGTCCATATCTATTTGAGTAGGAGAGTTTGTCCTTACATATAGGCTTTCTGGTATGCGAGGAGCAAAATCCACTGAGTTTATCTTCGCAGATAAAGATCTTCTCAATGGTTCTTCGGGTTCAAAGCTACTAGAGGACGAAGCTTCTCTGCGATATTCTGAGGCACTTTGCCTAGATGGGGCAAAGGTAGAGACCTTTGGAACTGGTTGTGTTTCTTGAGTGAAACTAATTTCAATAGTTCCATCTGGATGTTCTACTAGTGCTGTGGCAGATTTTGGAGGTGGAGTCACTGGGTCAGTAGCTCGTTCAAGAATCCAGTGAGAATTCTGGGTTATATCTGCCCATTGTAATATTTTCGGGACCTCAATATTAGATCTCGAAACATTTGCTTCTATGAGTATAGTCTTGCCTCTAGGGGATCCCTTTAAGGCTCTTGGTGCTATCTGTGTCTTCATCAGTCGATAGCATAATCTGAAGATAACAACAAATGCATGAGCATCTGGTTGTATATTCAGATCTTTGAAGTATACGTCCAGAATTAAAGAATTTAGAATTCTGGGATCTTGAAGAGATAACGGATAGCATGGATAGCAATTGAAATAGGCTGGTCTGCTTTCCAGATTGGTTTCAACCATTCCTATAAGAGAATCTTGAAACCTTAGAAATCTCTTATCCCTCAGAGTGAGAAGGATAGGAGTGTTGAGGCCGGTTCTGAACAACAGCTTAATTGCAACCTGGACTACTCCAAGATGCATATATGAGTATTCCTCTCTGTTCAAAAGGATCTGGTTTCTAGTGAGAAGATTTAAAGATTCAAGATTGTTATGAATAGCAATCCTGTCTTCAACAATCTTTACTCCCCATTCTTGAGTAAAATTGAAAGTAGACTTGAAGTAGATCGTTTTTGGATCTAGCTTTGGAATACTACAGTTTTGCTAATTGCTCCTCAATTTTAGCTATTTTGAGTAATTCATTTGTAGCATTGAGTACCTTAGCATTCATCTTTGCTCTATGAGTATCATCATCTTGAGTAGCTTGATCTATTTGAGTAGATGAAGAAGAACTCTCTCCTTTGAGTAATTTTCTTGGTAACAAAGATTTGAGTAACTTAGACATAATTCATAAAATCAAATTATAAATTAAAGATAAAAGTAAAGATTATTTTAATGCAATAAAACTCTTCAGACTATACTCTCTCCACGAACTACCCAACTGTAGACTGGAACACGTGACTTACCAACGGTCTTTCGCCTCTTGCTGCCTGGAACACCAATCGCTTACCAACGCCTACTGATGGAAGGGCTGACGGAACGACCACAGAGAGTATCTTAAGAAGAATTAAATTGAACTAAAGCAATAATTAATTCTAGCTTTAAGATATAAAAAATTTAATAAATTAAATCAAAGTAATGCAAAAATTTGAAACAAAGGAAATTGCTTCAAAAAAAAAATTAAATCAAGATTTATTCATCATTACTTTTAATATGTAATTCTTGAAAAATACTTAACATGTAGCATAGTTTCTACAAGTTCGCACCAAGAAGCCCATCTCAGTTAGCGTAGTGAGAGACATTAAGATGTCATTAAGTAATAATTGTTACTTAATGTTGAATGTGGTGTTTTATTACCACAAGAGAAATTCAATTTCCCAAACTTTATTACAAAAAGGTTCATATAGTATGAATTATTTTTTCAAAATTGTTTGAAAAGGCATTCAACTGAAAATAAGAACAATTTGTATATGTTAAAATGTTGACATATATCATACTACAAAATATTGAGATATTCAGGATTATAGAATCTAGAATAGAAAGACATATTTTTTTTTCCTAAAACACGATACTTGACTTTGACATTTAAGGTTGATTAAAATCAACTTGAATGAAATGAAAAGACTAGTAAGAGGTAATTCTCTAAAAGTTAGAATTAATTATTTTACCTATCTGTAGATCTTGCCTTTCATGCAAGATAATCGTTGGGGCTTTATTAGATAAGGCTAGAACGCCAAAGAATACTTTGGACTTACACATTATGACCCAAGTGGTCTGGTGAATGTAAAGGTCAAATAAAATCATGAATATTTTGTCACTCTAGTTAAAGATCATTCCAGGTACAAGTATCTTTACCTAATAAACATAAGTCTAAAGTTTTTGAAAAGTTCAAGAAAATTAAGACTAAAGTTAAAAAATCGATTAGGTAATTAAATCTATCAAGACATTATGATCAAATCATAATAGAAAGTACATGAACCTTACGTACTAAACCTAATTGATAGAAAATAGGTTTTTATCCCAATTATCTTAATACCAAGTACAATTTTGTGAAATTGTGCTGTAAGAGGAGAAACAAGACATTGTTAGACATAGTCACATCAGTAATGAATTACACACCATTACCATACTCCGGTTAGGAAATGCAATTGAGACTGCATGGTGAACATGATTCCCTCCAAAAGTGTCTACGAGACAATTTTAAAGGTTATAGAAGTACTAGTAAAGCTGGTTTACAACACTTCATCATTTAGAAATGTTAAGCTCACATGCTGAAACAAGCCTAAAAAGCTTGTATATGTTCAAAGATAAGCTTAAGTGTAGGCCACCCCTAAGGAGTATAAAATGGTCTTTTATGTAGTCCTAAAACGAATAAAGTATTTGTATGACAAATATCATTTTTATAAGAAATGTCAAATAAAAGACTACAAACCTTTAATAAAGTGAGATAGTGTTAATAAATTAGTTCCAAGTGAAGCCACTAAATAGTTAACAATTTAATTATATTTGAAAGTCCAATGAATCCTAGTCATGAATTGGATAAGCCTCATCGTAGTGGGAGAGTTATGAGATGACTCAACCATTACAAGGACTTAATTGAAGCCAAAATTGTCATGTTAGATGACAAAGTTGAAGGCTTGTTACCTACAAGGTGAGACTAATGACAAATGGTTAAACTTAATAGGAGAAAGTAGACTGCGAGTAAATTTCCTCACTTGTTGCCATATTGAAGTCTGTAGACATTATTTAATTCATTGTTGCATGTGTGATATAAAAAAATGAATGTTTAGAATTCTTTTATGAAAAGAAATCTTAGATAATGCATCCACACAAATCAATCAGATATGTTTAGTTTCAAAGATCAAAAGAAAAAGGTTTGAGAAATAGTAAATGTTCATTTATGAAATGAATTTTACCATTAGATCTGTGAATATAAGGTTTGATAAAAGTATCAAAATCTATGACTTTGGATAAATATTAATGAAGCTTGTATAGACAAGAAAATCATTAATTGCTTAGTGGATTTTTCTCATAATTTATGTTGATGATATTTTTACCCATTATGAATGATGTAAGATGTCTAACATAAAAAGTTGATTAAATAACCAATTCCAAATAAGAGATTTGGAATAACTTAGTATATTTTACATGTCCAAAATGGAGATTTTAAGGACAAAATGTTAACTTTATCTCAAACATCTTATATTGACAAAATTGTTGTCAAATATTTGATATTTATGTCTAAGGAAGAGTATCCTAAGACACCTCGAATGTTGAAAGTACACTGGTTCTTACAAAGATTTAGGAAATCTATGTAAAGATAAATTTTAACCTAGGTGGTGGAGTATGGTATACAAGTTAAATTGTTTTGCTTGTGAAGCAACAAAAGGACTTGTATGACTCAAATAGTTCCTTAAAGATCTGAAAGGTGTTTCAAATATGATTTAGTTTATCCAATTTATTATGATAATAGTGGTGCAAAGACTAATATTAAGGAAATTAGAAAACACCAACGTATAGGAAATCATGTTGAGAGAGAGAAAGCATCAAGGTTGTGACAAAGATGGCTTTTAATGGCAGTCGTTTCGATCTATATAAAAAGATTTCCAGCCTAAAGTGTTTGAGGGTCACATAGAGTGTCTGAGATTACGATACATGTCTCATCTTTGCTAGGGCAAGTGGGAGAACATATTGGGCATAGAGTATGCTCTAAGATACATGTCTTGCCAGCTTTAGTGCAAGTGAGAAATTGTTGAGATTTATGCTCTAAGGCCTCATAATTAATGATTTATTTAATAATTAATAATAATTTTGATTATTTTATTTGCAATATAATATTATCCATTATATAAAAAATCCAAGATTATTAGTGTAATCTTGAACAGTATGTGGTTGACATACGAGAAGACCATGTTTAAGAAATAACCTAAAGGGTCATAGTATATGGATAAGGTTAGGCGCCTTATCTTGGTAACACTATTGATACGGCCCACTTTGTAATAGCTACAAATGATTTGATCAAAATCGTTTATGTGGAGACATGTGAGTGGGGGTATCTTATACAATGAGTTTGTGTAAGAATGGACTACTAATCTCTCTTTATAAATTCGTTAATTAAGAAGATTAATATTTCATCAGGATGATCATATGCGACTCGATCTTAATCCTGAGTGAGTTATGAACTCCTGCCTGTGAGGGCTTGTCCTTTGATTTGCATGGGTGAGAGTGGCTTTTGTAGCCGATTCAATATGCCTATCATTTTGGGGACTTGACCAAATACGGAGCTAGGAACATAATCTCACAAGATGGAATTCACTCCTTCACATATAGGGTAAGTAGATGAGTAGTTCCCTTAAGTGCTTATTTCGAGACTTGAACAATGGGGCCCCACCCTCTCATTGGCCCGAGAGGGACTTAGTTTATAATTAGATTATAAACATATTGTTCATTAGAGAATCAGTGGTACTTAAGGTGCAAGATGTAATTATAGGGGTAAAACGGACTTTTGACCCAGCTGTAATTACGAACAACTCGTGAAGGATCGACTTGCATGTAATGATTATATCTATGGACACAACTTGTCCTACAGTGCATAAGAGTACAACTTTAGGTCTATAGTGGAGTGACCTATAGTTAATGAATGAAAATTAATTAATTAAAGAGTTTAATTAATTAATTTTGTATCATTGGAGCTTATAATCTGTAGGTCCATAAGGTCCCCTTGCTAGCTCATAGTAACACTAAAAGATCAATTTAGTTGAAAGAAATATTTGAAATGTTCAAATTAATATTTAATATATTATATATATTAAATATATAAGAGGAAAATATATTTATTGTATTTGATACATTAAATATTAAAATAATTAATGTATTTAGATACATTAAATACAAGATATTTATAGAATTTGAATAAGATTCAAATAAATAAATATCGTAGGAGATTTGAATGAGATTCAAATAAATATAAGATATATTTTAATATATTAGATATTAAAATATAATATTTTAATTATGGCTAAGATTTTCCCTTGGTCTCTATAAATAGGACCTATGGGTTGAGCCATTAGACATAACACATATCTCCTCATTAGAGAATTAGAGAATTCTCTCTAGACCTCTTCCTCTCCAATCCCTTGTGGATTTTCTTTCAATAGGCTCCTACAAGTCTTAGTCCTGTCTTCGAGTCATAGTTAGAAGATTTTATGGAGGAGATAAAGTTCCGCCAGAAATATCTCTATATCTACTCCAAGTAAGTTTGCTTAACCTTAATTTTTAGTTTAATGTTAAATAAAATCAAAGAAGATCAAATGCTTTTACTGCAGAGTGAAACATTCATTCCTTTATCGTCTACCTTTCTTGTCATTATATTTGCTGAATTAAATAAAGAAGAAGAATAAAAGTTGATAACAGTCTTGAGTAATCATAGATTTGCATTAGGATGGTCCATTAGTGACATTAGGCGTATTAGTCCATCCATAGTCATGCATAAAATATTAATCGAAGATACCTTTAATACATGAATAGAAACCCAAAGGAGACTTAATCTTGCAATACAAGATGTTAAGAAGGCCGAAGTAGTTCCCAAGAAGGGAGGCATGACAGTGGTGAAAAATAAGAAAGACAAATTCATCTTCATTAGGACAATGATGGGTTGACCTTTGTGCATTGACTATAGGAAGTTGAATAAGGCTACGAGAAAATATCACTTTCCTCTTCCTTTTATTGATTAGATGCTTGATAGATTAGCTGGTTTTCCTTACTATTGTTTTCTTGATTGTTACTCAGGGTATAATCAGATTGTTATTGCTCTAGAGTACTAGGAGAAAACTAAATTTACATGCCCTTATGAGACGTATGTGTTCAGGAGGATGTCCTTCGGACTATGCATTGCTCCTACCACTTTTCAGTGTTACATGATGGCCATTTTTCATGACAGGATAGAGGAGATTATGGAGGTTTTGATGGATGATTTTCAATTTTTGGATCTTCATTTGATTCTTGTTTGCATGATCGTTCTCTTATATTGCAGAGATGCCAATAAACTAACCTTGTTCTTAATTGGGAAAAGTGCCACTTTATGATAAATGAAGGTATAGTTTTGGGGCATAAGGTGTCGGAAAAGGGGCTTGAGGTGGATCGAGCTAAGATTTCTGCAATTGAGCAACTTCCAAACCCAGTAAATGTGAAAGGAGTCCGTAGTTTTCTAGGCAATGCATAGTTTTATAGGAGTTTTATAAAATATTTTTCAAAAATTGTGAAACCCTTACGCAATTTGCTAGAAAAGGATTATACTTTCATATTTTCTAAAGAATGCATACTTGCTTTTAATTTGTTGAAAGAAAAATTAACTTCTGCACCCATTATTGTTACACCTGATTGGAGTCAGCCCTTTGAAGATATGTTGGATGCTAGTGATTATGCAATAGGGGCAGTCTTAGGTCAACGTAGAGAAAAATTGTTTAGAGCTATATATTATGCAAGTAGGACTCTAGATTCTGCACAACAAAATTACACTACCACGGAAAAGGAAATGCTTGCAGTTGTATTCTCTTTTGACAAGTTTAGACCATATTGTTAGGGACTAGGGTGATTGTTTAAACTTACCATGCAGTTCTCAAGTACTTGTTCAATAAGAATGATGCTAAGCCCAGATTGATAAGATGGATTCTCCTTTTGTAGGAGTTTGATTTCGAGGTAAGAGACAGGAAAAGATGTGAAAATGTAGTTGCTGACCACTTGTGCATAATGGAGCATGAAGGAAATCAACAAACCACTTCCATCATAGAGGACTTCCATGATGAAAAGCTATATCAGGTAGAAGTTAATGCACCATGGTTTGCTGATTATGTAAACTTTCTTGCATGAGGAGTAATGCCATTAGAACTAAATGCTCAACAAAAAAGAAAAGATTCCTCCATGATGTAAGATTCTACCTTTGGGACGATCCCCTACTATTCAAGGTTTTCTTAGACCAAATCATTCGAAGGTGCGTACCCCTTGAAGAAATATCTAAGATTGTACATGATTGTCATTCTTCACCATATGGTGGGCACTTTGGGCCCACTCGTATAGCTGCAAAGGTATTGCAATTCAAATTTTATTGGCCTACTTTATTCAAGGATTGTTATACTTTTGTGAGAACATGTAGAGGTAGAGTTATTTGATGTTTGGAGAATTTATTTTATGGGTCATTTCCCCTCTTCCCATGAGTATTTGTACATTATGGTTGTTGTTGATTATGTTTCTAAATGGGTGAAGGCTGTTGGTACTAAAAAGAATGACGTGCGTGTGGTCTTAAACTTTTTGCAGAAAAACATTTCACATGATCCTAGAGCTATAATTAGTGATGAGGGATCACATTTTTGCAATAAAGTGTTTAAATCAATGCTTGTTAAATATGGAGTTAAGCATAAGACTTCGTTACTATATCATCCTCCAGCTAATGGTCAAGCAGAGATTTCAAATAGGGAAATTAAGTTGATTTTGGAGCAAACAGTTAGAACTAACAGAAAGGATTGGTCTTCATAATTGGACGGAGCATTATGGGCATACCGCACTGCATTCGAAGCTCCAATTGGCACATCTCCATATTGATCGATGTTTGGAAAGGCATGTCATCTTCCTGTAGAATTAGAACACAAAGCCCATTAGGCTATCAAAAAGTTAAACTTCAATCTCCAGAAGGCAGGAGAACAAAGGTTACTGCAACTAAATGGGATGGAGAAATTTCAAGCTCAAGCTTATGAAAATGCCAAACTATACAAAGAAAGAACAACTCGATGGCATGATTAGAAATTAAATAAAAGACCATGTTTACCTGGTCAACAAGTACTTCTTTTTAACTAACCGTTATGTTTATTTCTAGGTAAGTTAAAATCTCATTGGTTAGGACCATTCATAGTCAAGGAAGTTTTTCCATATGAAGCGCTCGAACTACAAACAAATGATGGAGAAACTTTCAAAGTAAATGGACAACGAGTGAAGCATTATTGTGGAGATATGGAACGACAATTGGAGAGCATTTTCTTGGATGATCCAAAAGAACAATCCACATGATTCTAGTCTAGCTAAAGACATTAAAGAAAGCGCTTCTTGAGAGGCAACCCAAGTTTTCTTTCCCTCATTTACTTTCCTTGTTTGTTTTTCTTTCCTAGTGTAGGTTGTTTTGAAAAAGAGTACCAAGTAAACCTCGTTCCCATTTTGCAAGACCTCGATCGTACTAAGTAACCTCCTAGCCAATTCAAGAAACTCGCATGGAACAATCTCTCATCTTATCAGGCCAGTATCATTCACTCATTCTAGGTTTGTCCTTATTTAGTGTATTTAAGCATGTCACATTGAAGGAAATGTAAGTTTTAAGTTTGGGGGTGGGTAGCACTTTGAAATCCTTGCAATCCTGAGAATTCTGAGCAAAATCTTTTTTGATCTTAAGCATGTTTGAATAATTTATAATGTATTATGATTGATTAGGACAACCTAGAAAATAATCTAAGTGATTTTTTGCAATAGAATGATCTCTGAAGCATGTCCTAAATCGAGTATATTCAAATTTTATTTGTAATCTCCTTGCAACACATGAGCACATAACTGACTTTCTATTATGTTAGAACTGGTTAATAGTGGAACTGCATGAAAGTTAGCGATTGAAATTTGTTGAAAAAAAATGAAATTTTATATTTATTGATTTTTTCAGCATGTTTAAAGAAATTGAAAGCATGTTTCATCAATAATTGTGTGCTTAATGTGTGGGGATCAAAAGAGCTACTCCACTGTGTTTAGTTAGGCAATCCAATGAGAGAGTACTCTGGATAAGGGTCCCTACAGTAGAAGTGTGAAAGCTAGGGTCTCTATTATTAGGAAAAAGATAAGTTTGGGGGTTAGTAACTCTTGTGAAAAGAAAGAAAATGAATGCTTAAGGAAAACCTAGGGCCAGTGTAGTGGGAAAACGAAGGAAAGCCTTGGCGAAAGTATCTCAAAATAGTAGAAAATAGTAGAAAGGAGGTTAAACAGACACACATGCAATGAAGAAATAGATAGGATTTAAATTGCTTAAGGAATGTTGTGTTAAGACTTTAGTCTATTGTTTTATTTCAATGAGATAACTGAGGCTTGAGTCATGATTCTTGTATTAAAATCTTGTGAAAATGCTATTTTGGTTTTGTTTTGCTTGAGGACTAGCAAAAATCTAAGTTTTGGAGTATTTGATAGTAGGCAAAATAGTTTTATTTATAGGCTTAGTTTTATGCTAGTTTTGCTATGATTGTGTGTAATTCATGTGTTTTTATGAATATTTCTCAGAAACCAAGCATTTGGAGCAAAACTGGAGCATTGTGAAGTATTTGGACGAATTTGGACCATAATTGAAATATATTTGAGGATCCAATTGCTCAAGAGAAATAACAAAGCTTGTGAACCCAAGAGTTTAGCATTGCAACGCTACATCAGCAGGCCTCAGACTTGGAATGCAACACAGACGTTGCAATGTCAGCCAAATTGATATTTTCCTTCTTTATAAAATTCAAAGGGATTCTCGATGTATAAAAGGGAAATTTTAGTTTCATGTGAGGGGAGACATTTTTGAGAGACCAAAACCTTAAATCAATTCATACATTGTCTAAGGGCCTAGAGGAGACCTTTGGAGAGCCAAGGAAGAGACTCAAGGCTCGAGATCGTGGACTTCACGTCGGGAACAAGTGTTGGCACGCGACCTTGGATTATTCTCTTTTTCCTTTACTCTTCTTTTGATTTTTAGGAGTTTTGTTATGGACTCAATTGTTGTTCATCTCTATATGTAGACAAGTAATGGTTGTATGTTTTAGACTCTTGTTGATTTTGTTATTGAATTTATGTTTTTACATCTTTTGTGCATCTGTTATTATTGTCTAAACCTTTGCCCATGATTTTGCATGTTAGGCTAGATTTAGCTCGAGAGAGTAAATTTATCCATAAAACAATAGATGCATGACTAGATTTAGTATATTGCACGAGAGTGAGTCAATTAAATCTAGAAGCCTTAGGAGAGTTGCCTAATGCTATGTTTAGTAATAAAAATAGACCGAGAGGTTGATTTATTGTTAGGCATGCGTTCAATTGTGCTCGAGAGAGGATATTGATCACTTAGTAATTCTTGGCTTACGATTAATTGCATGAAATCAATTCTTTATCTACAAAGTGTGCTTAATTTAATCAACCATTATGTTTCTCAAAAATTGGTCTCCAACCTTGTAAATAGTATTTTAGATTTTATTTGTCTTTTTGATCACTCTAAAGTTTTGTTTCTCGAAATAAAATTGGGCATAATTAACTATGGTACTTAATTAATCTAAGAACTTCAATCCCTGTGATCGACCATGGCCACTATTACTGCAAATTTTTAGAGGTCCAGTTTATAAATATCATTTGATAGGTCTTTCGACAAGCCTTCTTATTAGAGATGCTTCCTGTAGCATCTCGATGCTACCTCAGTTTTTATAAATAGCTCATTTCCATTTGTAGGGTTACCTTCGATCATTTTACATCCATTTTTTAGACAAACACCTTTTTTCATTTCTGTTTATGTGTGTTTTAGCCATTTTGGGGATAATTTTGTATCGACCCATAGGGTCGAGAATCATTTTGGGGATGACCGGCTAGATCGTAACGCTAATTCGAGATTCAAGTCATGTTCCAATGTAACTTCGTGAGGTTTTATGTTTAATTTCCATGTCAATTTCAGTTTTAAGCATGTTTTTCCTTTTGTATTAATGCTAAACTCGATTGCATATTAGAATTAACTACTTTAATATGTATGAACGTTGATAGCTATACTTGAATTTGTTATCGCTATCGTATCAATTTCTCATGCTTTTCTAAGTTGCATAAGGTCGGCTCATGTTCGCATAGTAGAGTCTAATCTCTTGTGTATTTTGTATGTTGACTTTAGAGGGTTAAACAACTTGCTAGTTAATTTAGGCCATTTTAGTTAATTCGTAGTGTTCTAATCAATTTTTGTTCTTAACGGAATTAGCTTAACGACTATGGAACACTATTGTGCCCAGCTTAGAGAGTTAATTAATAGTTGAATCAATGCTAAGTTGAATTGGTCTAGATGAGGGATCCATTTAAAGGCTTTCTGACTTTCCTATAAGAGCCGGTTAGTTGTTTAAACTTATTTTGTTGCTTGTCTGAGACTCCCGTGATCAAAGTTACATACAAACATATCGAAATTTCTGAATTGGGGTTGTGGTAAGATTATCTTATTCTCGTGCCTTTATTTTTATGTACTTTACTTTTATGTCCTTTGTACATTTTCTTGCACAACCCCCAGGTTACGTTTCAGTTTTTGTAATTCGAATTAAAAGAGAAAGCAATCATCTAGAATCCTTGTGGATCAACCCAACCTACTGATACTGCAAATATTAGATAAGACTGGCTATAAATGTATTTGATGGTTCTGACGAGCCCAATCAATTGGTTAAGGAAAGTAAAGTGAATATCAAGGACTCAAGTATAAATGGTCGAGGGTTGATATATCACTATTGGGCATCGAGGCCTAGGGTATAAATGGTCGGAGGTCGACATGTCGATGTTGGATGAAGAGGAGCATCGAGGCCTTGGGTATAAATGGTCAAGGGTCGGTGAGATGAGTCTTGAGGCAAGTATTGAGGCTTTGGGTATAAATAGTCAAGGGTCAATATGTTGCGAAGTCATCTAGGCCTTGGTATAAATGGTTAGGGGTTGATGCACAATTCAAGGCCTTTGGTATAAATGGTCAAGGGTCGAATGTCGAGCTCTATAGTCTTTGAGAGCCTTGGTGAGGACTAAATATGAGTGTTGAGTGAGCTCGTGGAGCTTGAATGTGCATGGCATGATGCGAGAACTCATGTGTTGGGCAATGCTTGTGTTTTTACTTGTTTACGTATTATGAGCATGATGCTTCTGTTTCTAGTTATTGACAAGCATGTTTGGATGCATGTGAGAAGCTTATTGTTTGCTATTTCTTGTTTGGTGATTCATCAAGTGTGAGTTATTTACTGAGTATGCATTATGTACTGACTCACCACCAAATTTTGTAGTTGATGAAGACTATTATGAATGTTGAACAAGAAAATAGAAAAGAAAACTCTAACGAATGTCTAAAACAATTTTCTGCAAACTAACACACGTTTTCCTGAAAAGATAAGAAGGTATTTATTGACAGGGGACAACGTCAAGACACGAGGGGTAACATTGAGATGCTACCCCTTTACAAAGAAGGAAAAAATTGTGAAGATCATGTAACGTCGAGACACAACCAATGTTTTGCTTGGCCTCTCTGCAATGTCGAGCTACGCTCCTTATGTGTTATCGATCTAACATCTAGATGCTAAAAGTAGCATCTAGAAGCTACTCACACGGTTCTTTTGGCTTGATTGTGTACTATAACAACGTCGAGACACCCCAAGTAGGGTCTCGATGCTATCCTCTTGAGTTAAATAGCTTGGATTTCATCTTCTCTCAACTTAGTTATTCAATTGTAGTCTGAATTGCTTTTTTTTTTTATCTTGATTCATCCAAAGTACTTTGAATAGCTCCAAATCGCTCGATCTCTACAAAATAGACAAATAAGCTTGTGAGAGTAACAAAACTAGCATGAAATCAGGACTATAAATAACACTTTTTATGTGTTATTAATGACATTGGTGATGCAGAGGAGGAGGCATGAGTAGAGAGGCCATTAGACATTCTAGAAATTGTTCTGTTACTTGGCTTAGTTAGCTTACTTATTTATAGCTTCATCTGTTTGTAGACTTGGTGTTGTTGTATTATTCCTTCATTGTTAGAGCTATAAACCTGTTTGAGTGTTGAGTTAGGGGTTGAGTTGAGGTTGGAGGTTTATGTTTACTTGATATGAGCTTAGTTTATGTTAGCTGTTTTTGTTACATGTTGAAGGTTTGTAATAAACTTTTAAATTACTTTAGCTTTATGGTATAAGTTTGTTGGAAGTTATTGAAGTAGCCTGATTTGTTATATTTTAGAATAGTAGTTTTCTTGAGTTGGAGTGTAGAATTGTTGTTATCTGGTTATTATGGCTGTAGAAGTGTGTTATTTGTGTATGACAGGTGTTAGAGAAAATAGGTAGTTATTGTAGTTACCCCATTATGTTGCCGAATTTTTTGAGCATTACTGATGTGAGCTTGTCGCGAGCTCATCAAATTCATATTATAAAGCCGATACAAATTAAATATTTGTAGTAATTAACAGTGGACCGGATCGAACCATAGGGAACTGATTATCAATTTTTCAAGTACAATTTCTTATTGATCGAACAAGGGGGTTTGACATAAAACAATAAAAATAAAGGAAACTAAAAGCAATGAAAGTAAAACGATCTTACCATGGGCACTAATTAAGAGTATGTAGGGCTACAATATAAAATTTATCATTGAAACCAACGTGAGATTCAAGTTCGCAGTTATCACCTAATAGACTTAAGCAAAAAAGTCGGAGAAGCCCGTAATGGTCCCATAATTAAATAGATTAAACCTAGCATCGAATTAATTTAAATTAACCCAATTAGTTGGGCACGATAACGTTCCATACTAACAGTCTGATCACATTACCCTCTAAAGATTGATTAGGATGGATTAACTAAACTAGATTGGCCAATATAATCTGATTCACTTGCTCTTCTTAATTCTAAGGCCCATCATGCAAACTACGAATGGTATGAACAACCCCTAAACGCAAACACGAGTTGGCCTATTCGCTACTCAATTTAAGTACGCATTCTCGACAATTATGGATATCAAGCAACACACATAACAAATATGAACACAGTTGACACGAATAAGTCGTCAATTTATTCTACAAACTTCTTGGTAAATCATACAAGAATTAAGAGATAATAAAGCTACTAAAATTGATATGAAAATTATAAATCAAATCTCACAAAATTACAAAGTTACTGACAATACACCTTAATTGGTGCCGAAAGTCTAGTCGGACATCGAAACGACAAAGTCTGATATCGAGACTCGATCAAAACTTGATAGGACCAGAAAAGTCCTATCGTTCTCTATTTAATTCTTGTTAATTCATATGATTTTCATGTCTTTAATGTCCATTTTGTAAGGAATCAAGCACTAGGAGCTTCTGAGAGAGTTTACACATGTTCGTGGTTAATTTGAAGCAAACCAGAGGTCATTCGAGCACTCGAGCAAAGTTTAGAAGTAAAATGGTCATTTTACCCCTAGAGAAGCGTATAGATGTTGGAAAGACACCCAAAAGACATTTGAAGGCAGTAGTTGGAAAACATGATAGCGTCTCGATGCTATCCATAGTGTCTCGATACTATCACAACCAAGCGTCGAGCTACCCTCGCAATGACACTGTGACGAGCCCCAAAAATGATGTGTACCGTTGAGACACTGCCCACAGCGTCTTGACAATACTTTGAGGAATATAAAAGAAAATATTCATTTTAGGGCGAACTCTCTCAACCTTTCTCAGTCGTTTTCAGACTTACCCATTCTATATTAGACGCATTTTTAGCATTTACATTTTTTGGGATGAATTTGTATCAAATTATGGAGTCAAGAGCGTTGTTCGAGGTTTTTGGCTAGATCGTGACGCTGCTTTGGGATTAAGTCAGGTCAATTCTGTACTTCATGAGGTTTTGTATTTATTATAAAGCTCAATTTTAATGTTTAGCATGATTTGGTCTCTTGTACGAATCTTAGAACGTATATGCATATTAGAATTGACGACTCTTGTAGTTTATTACATTTATCGTTATGCTCGTAATTGGGATTCATCGTTTCGTTTACTTTGCTTAATTTAGTAGCAAATAGCCGTATCATGTTTGAATAGTAGGGAGATTTATCCTCATGTAGTTCGCATGATAGGCTAGGCAATTCATTAGTTAATTTAGGCTAACCTAGTTATTTCATGAAGTCTAATCAACTCCTGGTTGTAATGCATTTAGCTTAAAGAGCATGAAACACTATCGTGCCCAACTCAGAGAGTTATTTAAGGTCTAATTAGATGCTAGGTCAAAGTAGCCAATTTAAGGAGCCTTCATGCGGCTCATCCAACTTTACTAGATGGGCCAGTTAGTTGTTAAATCTTGAAATTGTTGCACTGATTGTGAAAACCTATGATCGAAGTGCAAAGAAGACTCGACGACCCCTAGAATTGATGTCGTGGTAATATTGTATCGTTCCTATTTAATTTCCCCTTTACTTTTATGCTTTTAACTTTTAGTCATTTTTACATTTTTGTTAAAACAACCCCCCATGTTATGGTTTGGTTCTTCTAGTTTAAATTAAATCAGAGAATAATCATTTAACTCTCTGCAGATTGACCCTACTTGCTTATACTACAGTTTAAGCCACGACATTATAAATTCATTTGATGGGCCTGACGAATTCGATCAAACTATTGCTGTTGTCGAGGAGCAAATTTTGATTATTTTCTCCTTTAATTTGAACTCTTAATCCCCTCTCATTTTCCTTTATACTTTTATTCTATCTTTGCAGGAGCTTGGATTTATAATGCTTTGATTTGCAAAGAAAAGATGTGCCCAACCAAGGAAGCAAAATGAGAGTGAAAGAGGGCTCAACGTAGACATCATCCATGAACCTCAGCATTGCTTAACAAAGTAACACTATAGCCAAGCATATTCTAAAGGAACTTGTAGCTGCATATTGGAATCAAAAACCATTGTGCATCGTGGATCTTGAAGCCCAAGGTAACTTCGAACTTAAATCTTGTTTAATTTACTTATTACCTGTTTTCCATGGCAATAGGTAATGATCCACACAAGCACCTTAAGGATTTCCACGTCGTTTGCTCGGGAATAATGCTCCATAGTGTCACAGAGGAACAAATGAGTTTGAGGGCATTCCCTTTCACCTTAAAGGACCAAGTCAAGGACTGGCTTTATTACCTCTCTTCAGGTTCCATCACGACATAGAATGAGATGAAGAGACTATTTTTGGAGAAGTACTTCATAATTTGTAGATATAGGAGCATCAGGAGAGAAATCAATGACATTACACAAGGAGATAAGGAACCCTTAGAAGGCTATTGGGAGCGCTACAAGCGCTTGTGTGAAAGTCTCCCTAATTACCAAATTCTTGACAATCTACTCATTCAATTTTTCTATGAAGGCCTTCCTCCAATAGATAGGAGTGTGATTAATACAGCCAATGAAGGTTCTTTGACTGACAAGACCATTGTAGAGGCGAGACTCATTTCAAATATGGCGGAGAATTCACGTCACTTTGAGATGCAAACCTCAATAGCAGTCGAGGAGTTGAAAGAGGTAACATAGTGTAAATTTCAAGTTTCTAATCATACCTCGGCTGTTAAAATTTTGGTTAAAGGGCAAGCACATATAATGGAAACAATGAACCAGATAATGAAAGACACGATGCAAGAGGTTGATGTCATTGGAGGGTGCACTAGACCACCACAGGCACCTAAGGAAACACAAACATCAATTTTTGGTTCATGTATGCTCGAAGATTTGGTTAGAACTTTGACTACTAACACTATTCAACTTCAGCAGAGCACCATTCAGTTTGTAGAGGCAAGCGTGTGGGGATGTAGGATTAGAATAATCAGATTACCCAACTCAATGCTGAGATAAGGGTGTTGAGTTCGAACAAGCAACTTGAAACGAACCTGAAGGAAGACATCAGTGCCATTAACTTAAGGAGCGATAAGAAAATTTTGTCTAGAACCCCATATGTGGAGACACCACAAGAAGAAGAGAGCCCAACTCCAGTGGTCCAAGACGAAGAGAAAAGTGATCCATCATGTCGAAGATGGGTAATTTTCGATCCACCTTTAAATTTGAATTCCTATGTTCCATTTTCTAGCAGGTTGGCTAAGCCTAAGGAGAGTGCTGAATAGAAGGAAAATGAGATTTTGGAAACCTTCAGAAAGGTGGAAATTGACATAACACAAAAGTGTGCTATTCCTAGGCTTAGTTTCTTGCTAGTTTGTGGTTTCAATGTGTGGTTTCATGTATTTAATTGTTTATTTTGTAGGGTTTGAGCAATCAAAGAAAATTTGGTTATTTGGAGAAGATATTAGAGAAATTGGAGCTTTGAGGCATACTTTGGAGCTTTGGAATTGAAGAGAAGACAAGTTGAAGCTTCAAAGCCCAAGAGGATAGCATGGAGAGGCTATCCTTAGTATCTCAACGCTATAGATGCAGCTTATCAAATGTAGAATCTAGTAGGAGTGGCGTTCAGGTGCCAGTTTCAGCACACTCCAAGATCGAGTCTGTGAGGATGAAAGAGAGGATGAGCCTATGTTAGTTGAGAGTGATCAAGGAGTAGAGTTTGAGGCTGTAGAGCCTTTGTCTGTTTTATCTTCTGATTCTTCTTTTATTCCTGAGTGTTCTTTTTCTTATACTCACGAGTCTGTGTCAGAGTCTTTGTTTTTTTATCTTTCTTCTTTTCTGCTTTTTATATTTCAAAATACCAAAAATAATTTTGCTCACGAGAAGCTAGTGCTTTTATTAGCTCTAATTTGTTTTGTAGATTCTAGAAAGGGAGGCCCGAAGAAATGAGAGGATTTTTACGTACCTTGAGAGCCCACACAACACTACGTCAAGCTAAGTACGTTAAACAAGCACTTCTTGGGAGGCAACCCAAGGGTTATTTCAATTTCTAGTTTTAGTTTGCTTTTGTTTTTGTGTTTAGTGAATAAATAGCCCTTGTCTGTTTTGTAGCTCCCCTTTAGTGCTAGAATCGATCATGCTCATCAGTGGAGGTCTCTTCAATTTAGGGAAGCATCGTGACCCCTTCTATCTTTTATTTGTCATTGTTGCATGATTAATTGTTTATCTAAACATTGAGGACAATGTTTGATTTAAGTGTGCGGGAAATGAGCTAGGTTGTTGTTGAGATTATGATATTTTGTTGAATTTTGGGCTTAATTGAAATTTGTTTATGATTGTTGAGTTGTGTGCTATAGATTGGTTTTAGGATCCTACATGCTTTTGTGATGAAGAAATTTTATGATTTGTACTCCTGAGTGGATTGCTTTTGCATTTGTATGGTGGAATCTGAAGCATGCTGAAATTTGGGTAAATTTAATTTTTTTTTTTGAATTCTTTGCATATGTTGAGCACATAGCTTAGTGTTGATTAGTTGAATATTTAGAGGAGTATTATGTTTTCTAGAAGTTTGTTGTCACTCCGATAGGCTTAAGGCTTGGTTTGTAAGTGAACTTGCAAGATAGTTTGTAATGTTAAGCTTAGGGGTGAGAAAAAGCATGTAATTTTCTTGTAAAAAGAAAGAAAATTTGAGCTAAAAGAAAAAAAATTAAATGAGAGTAAAAAAGAAAAGTTTCTTGCATAAGCTTTAGGTGTTCGAGGGTAAAAGAGCTACCTCTATCCTAACCAATTTGGCCATCCATTGAGCGAGTGCTAAGGATAAGGGTCTCTGCGATAGTTGTGTGAAAGCTAGTGCCCCTGATTGTGGTAAAAAGCAAGTGTGGGGGAGTGTTACCCCGCAGAGTTTCAGGCACCTAGCTTTTTATTACTTTCTTGATTGTGACGGAGCTGAATTGGGTCTTTTGAGCCCGTGTAGGGGGAAATGAATGGAGGGAGACATAATAGTACTCTGAGTTAGTAAACGAGTCGATACTTAGGCTTTGCACACAAGCACACAAAGAGTTCAGAGTTCCTTTTAAAATTGCTCGTGATTTAAGCATGTTATAGTTCCCTTGTCCTTATTATCTTATTCCACTCTTGAGTGCTTTGAGGATGGAGTCACTTGTGCATGCATGTTTCTAGAGCATTTATCTTTTTAGCGGGAGTTTGATTTTGTTTTGCCCGGGACCAGCAAAAGCTTAAGTGTTGGGGTATTTGATAGCACTAAATTAGTGTTATATTTATGCCTTATTTTAGCTAGTTTTGCTCTTTAAATGTGAGTTTTTATGTTGATTATCTGTTAATTTCAGGAATCCGAGCAATTGAGAGAGAAATTATGAAATTTGGAGCTTTACGTTCAATATGGAACTATTTTAGAGCTTTTTGAGGAGTTAAGGAGAAGAAGAGATGTTGCACAAGTTGTTGGGGCCGAGAGGATGGCGTTGCAACCCTTGAAATGGCGTTGCAATGCCACAAATTGGTATACAAACCCAAGAGCTACCGTTGCAACGCTGCCTTGTGGCGTTGCAACAATGGAAACACGTTGGTATGTGGATCTCCGTCTGAAGCGTTGGAACGCTACTAAAAGCGTTGCAACATTGCAACTGTGCAAATGAAGAAACGCTACCGTTTTGGACAACATTGCAATGTTGTCCCTAGCGTTGCAATGTTGTCGTGACTACAGCCTATTAATTCATCATTTTGTTTCCGAATTAAGGGAGGCCATTTAGGGTTTTAGACCCCAATTTCCATTCCTACCCTCTTTGGACCTGTAGCTACGGATTAGAGGTGTTCGGAAGTAAAGTTCGAGGCTAGGGAGTGTGGATTTCAAGGCAAAAGTTGAGATTTCAACGTCGATGGTCTTATCTCTGCTTTTCTTCCCTCTTTTCTTGTATCTATTTGCTATAATACAGAGGATTTGTGCTGTTATTTGAATATGTTGGGCTAATTTTGCATTTAGGGGTTAAGAGCACAATTAGGCTTGGTTTTATGTTGTAATCGACACTTTAGCCTTTTAATTCACTTGTTATATTTCATTTAATTGAATTGTTCGTAATGCTTTGTATTAATTGGCCATTAGTACACTATTTTAGTCCTAAATTGAGCTCGACAGAGGATGTTTAGGTTAGACTCAGTCCAATTAACACCCCCTAGATTGCCTAAGTGACATAGGAAGAACAATTAAAAGGTGAGGCTAAAGATGAGCAAGCTTAATCCAATTAGCTAATCAATTAATGCTAAGGACACTTAGGTAAGCGATTAGTTAAACGTGTTCGAATGAGACTGATAGGAGATTTTGACCGTTTTAGCTCTAGGTCTATGAAATTGGCAAGGTGTAATTAATTGGCGGGTTAAAATTCTCATCAATTCAACCTAAGAATGCTAGGTTTCCCTGAATTCCCCTTAATTGAAGCCTTCGTGTGCAACGAACTCTAGAGCCTCCTGCAGCTGCTCCTCAGTGGGATTGTCCATTGCTTCGTTACCTGCAGGATTCCTCAAATAGGGGAGCATTTATACCCTGTTGATGTCTAGTGCGGAGAACCACACTACCTTCCCTCTGAGTTCGAGTTCGTTCTTACTTTCATCCCCTAGTTGGGCATAAAACTCTCGAACTAGTTGTACTACAGCTTTGATGGACTGCACACAAAATCGCTCCCATCCCAACCTACGAATAATATTTGTAATGAACTCTAGAATGGGGCCTGTTTTGTTGGTGCAGCTCTTCTCGCACATAAGAGCTCTGTCCTCCATGATGATTTGTCGTTTGTTGAGGTCGAATGGGGTAGAGCATTCAACCATAGGACTCTCTGCAATGGCATGATGAATCTTTGGCCTAAGAGTAGTTTGAGGCCTACTCCTCTTCTGCTCAGTCCTCCTCTTGGAAGATTTAGGCATCTCGCTCTCTGAGATTTCCTGCAATTCATCCTTAGAGAGGGGAGCTGATAAGCTTTAGAATTAAGGCTTATTTAAGTCCCAAGTGCTCAAAATATTCGTGTTTGTCCTAAGATTAATTGAAAATAGTAGAAGATTGCTTGAATTTAAGGAAGAATTGAATGTGATAGCATTTGGAATAGATTTCTAAATAAAATGATTATTTTTGCAGAAATTATGGAAATTGCTAAATCAGATTGCAAAATCTGATTTTGCAATTGTTTCTGGAGCAGGGAATGTGCAAATTGCTAAAACCAGATTGCAAAATCTGATTTTGCAATTCTGGGCAGAGAATTTATGGAAACTAAAATACCGGCGCGAACGAAAAACCCATTATGGAAAACCAAATTACAGCATAATTTGGTGGAATTATAGCACGAAATTTTGGCAATCTTCAACCTTAATGGAGGCCTATAAATGGGGAAGAAGAATTGAAGCTAAGCATCGGATTTTTGGGAGCAATTTTAGGATCAATTTTGTGGGTTTTGTACGAAGAAACCCATATATGGGAAAATCCATTTCCGCACGAATTGAGGGATTGGAGCGCGATTTTTGGCAAATTTCAACCCTAAAAAGTTCTATAAAAGAGGAAGGAAGAAGCAAGAAGAATCAATTTCAGATTTAGAGGCGATTTGAAGGATCAAATTCGTGGGTTTTTATGTTCTTCTCCGAATGCTCTATTTTTCGTTCTTCTTTGGGTTTGAGCCAAGAAACTCAATTTTAATTTTGGTTTTCCTTCAGTTTTGTATTACGGAGCATTGCTTAAACAATCTCTAGTCTTCAATTGATGTACTTTTGAATTAATCTCGAGTTTAAATTCAAGTAAGATTGGTGGGTTTATTTCAATTTATGTTGCTCTGTTTTCCTGCTTCTTTTTATTTCACAATTGGTTACTGTTTTCATTAATTCTTTTCTTGATTTGCCGAATGGTTGTGGGAACAAAAAGTTTACTTAATTGCCCTTGAACTTTTCTTTAATTTTCAGTAAGAATCCCTTCCTTGAATTCCTAGTAGAATAATATTATAAGTCATTGTTTTAAGCATTTAAATTGCATAACTCTAACATGAATTTTCTTTCAAAAATTATTTGTAATAATTTCGGTTTTAATATGATCTAAAACTTCTTAGGGGGTTCAAAAATGTTAATTCCCTAAGAAGTAATTGTAGCCAAAATTTCAATAAAAATCAAGCCTACATTTCAATTGTTTGCTTGTGTTGACCAAATTTCCGTTGAGATCCTAGATTGATCAACTAGGGTACCAACTCAAGCTTAATATCGATAGGGTTAGTGATAAGCAGATTTCACACAAGTGATGGAGAAAAAGAGCTTAGACATAAGCCAATCCTTACCCTAGACATAGGGATTAAGGACTCCAAAGCCCATAAAATTGTGAGCCAAATTATCTAAGATAGAGAGACTATAGACATATAAGTCTCTCACTTAGCCTCCTAAAAACCTAAATTCAAGGTAAATAGGAGATGCAATTTTGGTTTACAATTGAGCGTGGAGTAGGTTGGAATTGCATTTTTGGCTTGCAATTACAACTTAGGTCAATGACATTCTTGAGTCCCATCCTTTATCATTTCATTTTCTAAGTTTATCTAATTTGCTATCAAATCTTGCCAATTTAGATTCGGCAATTTAATTATGCAATTTTTGGTCATTTCGCTTATTGCCAATTTAGATTCTGCAATTCAATTCGGCAATTTATGTTCTTTCAATTATTGTCATTTTAGATTCTGCAATTAGATTCTGCAATTTTTGTTTTTCACCAACACACCAACCCAACATCATTTTTGCATTTTAGTTTTCTAGTTGCAATTTTCCTTACACTTTTGCTTTACAATATTTTTGTTACTCCGTTCCCTGTGGGATTCGATACTTGGTACTCAGATACCATTTTATATTACTTCGATTGCGTGCGCTTGCGTGAACACACCGATCAGGAGCTTCAGTTTGCTCCTGGTCATCTTCTTCTTCATCTGTCCTGGGGCTCTAATCAAGAGTGAGTCCCCTTGTTTTGTACTCGAACAGATCGTCAAATTGAGCTTGTCTCTCCCCCTGTTCGTCAGGATGCGCCCTGGATGCGGTCGCATTTGCAGCATCAGCCTTAGCTGGCTTTTGCTGGTCATTTGGTGGTGGTGGTGGTGTCTGGTCCAAATACGGTCTGGATGCGATAGCATCTGTTTCCTGCATAAAGTTTTGGTTTGTGGCCGCAATCCTGGATTCATTTTCTTCTTCCTCTTTTTTTCTTCTTCTCTCAGCCTATTCATGGAGCTTTTTAGCAAGCTTCACAGCGTTGACTTTTCCAGCAGCAACCATGGCTGCCCACTCAAGTGTGGGGATTTCTTCTTGAGCCACCTGTTCGTTAGTTTGTGGTGGTCTGGGCTCCACAGCATCCTCTCCTTCTTTAGTTGGTGAGATATCCCACCGTGACTTCCTTTTGTGTGTGGAGAGCATCTTAATCCTGCGTTTTCTAGGTGAAGGGCTTGAGGTGGATACCTGAGTAGTGGCATATGTGATTGAATTGGTTGGAGTGGCGTGAGTTGGCCTGGGTACCTCCAAATGCACCGCAAATGCAGGCACAATTCCTCGTTCAGCAACTAGAGGCTTTTCCATTTGTTGGATCAAATGCGCCGTAGATGCGGGCGTATTTACCCTTCATTCGACAGGATTTTCTTTGGGTCTATGCACCAGGGTTGCAGGCGCAACTTCTCTTCTTGCCTCAGGCTTGCAGACTCCTGAAACGTGTTGACCTAGGTAACTAACAGATGTTTTTATACGTTTCGAACTTTCCAAAAACGACCCCCTCTTTCCTTATTCTTGTTTTAATTGACGTAATCTACTGCCTTTTTCGACTTGAGGTCCATATGCGACCGCAATTCTCCTTTGATGCGTGGTTCCTGCAAAATAGAGATTTAGGGCCAAATGCGCCAGCAATCAGGCCGTATTTGCCCTGTGTACATCTTCCAATATACAGCTGCAATTCCAAACGCATTTCTCTGAGCTGAAAACCTACAATAAACATTATGCATTTGGAATGCAGTCACATTTAGATCTTCATTTCACATTTTCTCCTTAACCTTTGAAATTTCACAAGTCCTTCAAAATTCCCTGCACACTAACTCAAGGTATCAAAAGTTCACACATTAAACATAAAAAAAGAATTGAATCAGATACGAGCTCATAATGTCTTAGACTCAAAAGTTTGATTAATTCAACTCCCAAGTAGGTCCCCATGTAGAGGTGTTTCCTTACGATCTGCTTAAGTACTTCAGCCTAGAGAGGACCCTCCTAAGACAGAGTTCTCTCTTAATCAAAAACTTTTAGTTCTAATGCATTAAGTCACCTGTGCACCACTTGTACCAATTTTTTTTTCAAATATATATAATAAGAAAACAAAAACTAAAATAAAAACTAAAGAAATATTTACATATTTACAACACATCACTTGATATTCTTAATCTGGCTCCCTTAAAGAGACTGAGGCTTTGTTTCTGCTTAGGCCTTCTCCCCAGTATGGTTTAACTCTCTATCCGTTTACTTTAAAAATGGTTTTTTTGCTATCCTGCAAATCAATTGCTCCGTATGGATATACTTTAGCAATCGTGAATGGTCCTGACCATCTAGATCTCAGGTTCCCTAGAAAAAGTTTCAATCTCGAATTGAACAACAACACATGTTGTCCTTCATGCAGTCGTTTGTCAAAAATCTTCTTGTCATGCCATTTCTTTACCTTATCCTTATAGAGTTTAGCATTTTCGTAGGAGAAGTGTCTTAGTTCTTCTAGCTCATTCAACTGTATCTTTCTTAATACACATGCATCATTCAAATTAAAATTCAGCCTTTTTAGAGCCCAATAGGCTTTGTACTCCAATTCTAAGGGTAAGTGGCAAGCTTTCTCAAAGACTATTATGTATGAAGACATTCCCAATGGAGCCTTAAAAGCTGTCCTGTGTGCCCATAATGCATCATCGAGCTTGAGAGACCAATCCTTTCGCGATGGATCAACCGTCTTTTTTAGGATTTTATTGATCTCTCTGTTTGATAATTCTGACTGTCCATTCGTCTGTGGATGATATGCAATCGCAATTCTATGCCTTATGTTGTACCTTGCAAGCAAATTTCCTATGACCCTGTTAACAAAATGAGTTCCCTCGTCGCTAATCAACACCCTTGGTGTACCAAAACAAGTAAAGATGTTCCTATGAAGAAACTTTTTCACTGTCTTAGCATCATTGGTAGGTGTTGCCACAACCTCAATCCATTTAGACATATAGTCTACTGCAAGTAAGATATACACATTCCCAAAGGATGGCGGGAAAGGTCCCATGAAATCTATACCCCACAATTCAAAGATTTCCACCTCTAACATGTAATGCATTGGTATTTTATGTCTCGCTGTTAAGTTCCCCGTTCTTTGGCATTGATCACATCCTTTAGTAAACACATGTGCATTCCTAAAAAGAGTTGGCCAAAAGTATCCACATTGGAGTACTTTAGTTGCTGTCTTTGTACCTGCAAAATGACCTCCATATGGGGCTGTGTGACAAGCTTCAATATCTTTGGAACACATCCTTCCCAACACATCTTCTAAGTACCTGGTCTGGTCCCATCCTGTAAAGGTAAGGTTCATCCCAATAGTAGTATTTACTGTCATGATAAAACTTCTTCAATTGCAGCGATGTTGCATCTGGTGGAGTAAGCCCACTAACTAAGTAGTTAGCTATATCAGCATACCATGTAACTCAATTGCTTTGACAACCAACAGTTGCTCATCTACAAAAGTATCTTGTATGTCCTTTGAATCGTCCTTCTGAGCCTCTAGCCCTAATCTTGACGAGTGGTCTGCAACCTGATTTTCTGTTCCTGTCTTGTCTAAGATCTCCAGATCGAATTCCTGCAAAAGAAAAATTCATCTGATGAGTCGGGGCTTAGCATCTTTCTTTGTCAGAAGATACTTGAGCACCGAGTGGTCGTTGTGGACAATCACTTTTGTCCCGACCAGATATGATCTACATTTGTCGAATGCAAATACAATTGCAAGCAACTTCTTCTCTGTTGTGGTGTAGTTAACCTGTACGTCATTCATGGTCTCGCTGGAGTAGTAAATGAGATGTATAATCTTATTTCTTCTTTGTGCCAACACTGCACCTACAGCAAAATCACTTGCATACAGCTGGCGTAGTAAATGAGGGCTGAGCTTAATGCATCCTTCAATTTGTTAAAAGCAATTAAACAATCCTGGTCGAACATAAATGGTTTGTCATTCTCTAACAACCTACATAAAGGTTCAGAAATGTGGGAGAAATCTTTGATGAATCGTTTGTAGAATCCAGCATGACCTAAAAAGCTATGGATCTCCTTTACTGATGTAGGTGGAGGTAAGTTTCCAATTAATTCCACTTTTTCCCTATCCACCTCGATTCCTTTTCGTGAGATCTTGTGCCTTAGGACAATGCCTTCATGCACCATAAAATGGCACTTCTCCCAGTTGAGCACTAGGTTGGTGTCTTCACAACGCTGCAAAACCTATTAAAGATTCATAAGACAATGATTGAATGATTCTTCAGGGACAGAAATCATCCATGAAAACTTTCACGGTTCTCTCCACCATTTATGAGAAAATAGCCATCATGCATCTCTGGAAGGTTGCTCGGGCATTGTACAGTCCAAATGGCATCCTTCTAAAAGCAAAGGTTCCATAGGGACATATGAATGTCGTCTGTTCCTGATCTTCAGGAACTACTGTGATCTGAGTGTAACTTGAATATCCACCCAGAAAGCAGTAATACTCCTTCCCTGCAAGATGATCCAATACTTGATCGATAAAAGGCAATGGAAAGTGGTCCTTCTTTGTGGCCTTGTTGAGGCGACGGTAGTCCATACACGTTATCCACCCTGTAATAGTCCTAGTTGGAATAGGCTCATTATTCTCATTTGTTACAACAGTCATCCCTCCTTTGGCACGCATTGTACTGGGCTAACCCAGCTGCTATCTGCTATGGGGTAGATTACTCCTGCATCAATCCACTTTAAAATTTCCTTGCGAACCACCTCCTTCATCACTGGGTTCAATCTCCTCTGGTTCTCTATTGACTTCTTGGCTCCCTCCTCCAGATTGATCTTGTGCATGCAAAAAGAAGGGTTAATTCCTCATATATCTTCTATTGTCCATCCTAGCGCCTTCTTGTGCTTGGAGAGTACTTGCAATAAAGAAAAATCATCCTCATCAGTGAGGTTTGCAGAGATGATAACTGGTAGAGTTTCATCCTTTCCTAGAAATCTGTATTTCAGGTGAGATGGAAGTGGCTTGAGCTCCAGCACTAGTGGTTCAATCACTGAAGGTTTTAGTGGCATTGTTTTATCATTTGTTGGTCTTAATGCACTTGATTCTTCAAATGCGGATGCATATGGTGCCGCAATTTGCTGCTCCGACGCTTCTTCAAACTCGTTTGCTACAAAACTTTCTCCTATGAAGCTGTCTTGCAAATCATAACATTCAAACGGATCACAGAGTTCTAAACTTGAGCATTCCTTCGATTACCCTGGATAGCGCATCGCCTTCATCACATTGATTGTGATGTATTGGTCATTTACTCGCATAGTCAGGTCCCCTTTTTAAACTTCTATGATCGTTCTTCCTGTGGCTAGAAAAGGTATTCCCAAGATGATTGGAACTTCCCTGTCCACCTCGCAATCTAGGATTATGAAATCTGCAGGAAAAACAAATTTGTCCACATTAATGAGGACATCTTCAATCTTCCCGATGGGCCTAGCTATTGACTTGCTCGCCAACTACAAAGTTATCGTCATGGGTCTAGCTTCTCCAATTCCTAGTTGTGGAAAACAGATAGAGGCATCAAGTTAATGCTGGCTCCTAAGTCACATAATGCTTATCCAACGTCCTGCCCTCCTATCATGCATGGGATAGTAAAGCTGCCTGGATCTTGCAATTTGGGTGGCACTTTGCTTTTTATGAGAGCACTGCAGTTCTCAGTGAGCGCTAGAGTTTCATATTCTCCTAGCCTTCTCTTTTTAGTTAATATGTCCTTTAAGAACTAGACATAGTTGGGCATCTACTCAAGAGCTTCCACCAATGGAATGTTGATGTGCAACTGCTTCAGTATGTCCAAGAACTCATTAAACTGATCGTCCTAGTTCTTCTTCTGGAATCTCTTTGGGAATGGTGGTGGAGGTTTGACACCTTGATATAAATTTTTCTATTTCTTCATTGGTGTCGCCTTCTTCTCAAGCTCAGTTTCCTGGTGCTTTGTTGCTGCATCCTTCGTCACATTTCCTGCAAAATTTTCATTCCTAGGAATGTCCTTTCGCCCTTCAGGCTGCTTTGCGGTCGCAAGAGTGGTAGCATCACCTGCAATTTCTTCGTTTAAGTCCTTCTTTACTTCATTGTTAATACCACTTTCCGGCAATTTTTTCTGCAAATAGAAATCAAAAGAAACTTGTGGTGGTTTGCACTCCACTGGCATCTCGGGCTCAACATACTTTAGTCCACTCCTAAGAGTGATCTCTTTGCAATGCTCTTTTCCTTCCCTATGCGGATTCTTCTTATTGCTTGGCAATGCTCCTTGAGGCCTGTTCTTTAATTGTCCCACCTGCAATTCAAGATTTCGCAATGGCGCAGGTTGACTTTGAATGATGGCATCATTCTTAGCCATGAACTCCTTCATCAGGGTTTCTAATGAAGAGTTCTGAGCTGATGATTGCAGTGGCATTTGTGTAGCATTCTTCTGTGTGTATGGCTGTTATGCTTGATTATTGAAACCTGGTGCAAATCCCTACTTCATGTACTGATTTGATGTGCTCACATTCTGTCCTCCCCAAGAGAAGTTAGGATGTTGTCTCCAACCTGGGTTGTACGTATTTCAGTAAGGATTTGACCTATTTTTCCCTATAAAACACATAGAGGTAGGGTTGTAAGGACAATCATCATATAGATGGCCTTCGTTGCAATATACACAAGTAGGTGTTGAGATTTGATTCAAAGTAGCAACAGGAACCTAGTTCCCCATAATGAAATTCTTCAGAGTGTTGTTAATTGTTGAGATCTGCGCGCTCAGTGCTGCTATTGCATCCACCTCGTATACACTTGCAATATTTTTAGTAGAATGTGTGTCTTTATCTCCCCACTGACTGTTGTTGGTGACGATTGCATCTAGAATCTCATTAGCTTCATTGACTGTCTTTATTAACAAGGATTCATTTTTGATGCATTAACCAAGGTCTTAGAGGCCTGGGTCAATTCGTTGTAAAAATGCTCGATCAGAAGGCAGGCTGGTAAGCTATGATGTGGACATCTCCTGACTAACTTCTTGAATCGTTCCCATGTTGTATCCACGCCTTCATTCGGTACCTGTTTAAAAGTGATAATTTCCCCTCAAATCTGAGCATTCTTGGTTGGAGGGAAATATTTCAAAAGAAACTTTTTCGACAAGTCATCCAAGAAGTGATCGAGTCTGGTGGGAAAGAATCTAGCCATGCTTCTACATTACCCTGCACAGAAAAAGGAAAATGTTTCAACCTCAATGTCTCGCTTGATACTCCATTCATCTTGAACGAGTTGCATATCCTCAAGAATTGCTTCATGTGTTTGTGAGGATCCTCGTTTGGTAATCCTGCACATTGTCCTATAGTCTGGAGCATCTGAAACATTATTAGCTTCAACTCAAAATGAGCTGCCTCAATGTTTGGTTGCATGATTCCTGTATTAAGATTATGGAAAGTTGGGTTGCATAATCCCTTATAGCTCTATATCATTCATCTACAATAAAAATGGGATTTTGCTGCTCCACTCGCTGTTACTGTTGTTGTGGTTGTGGCACATTATTGGGTTGTGCTCTTCTTTGTAGCTCACCAAGAGGATCGACTCCAAGTGGATCCATCGAAAGTTCCTACAAAACAAATTCCTGCATAACAAGTCCTTTTGGATTGTCTTATGCTCTCAACTCTTGTAGATCTGTTCTTTTCCTCCTATGCTTCTTTCGATGCTAGTGAAAAGTTCTCTCTATCTCAAAATCAAAATCACAAGGGCTAGGCCCTTTGCGCATGCACCAACTCTAACCTGCAAAACCTGAAAAATAGAATCAGGTCCCTGGGATAAAGTCTAAATGCAGTCGCAAACCGATCGCAATTTTGTTGAAAAACTGAAAAATGTTTGTTAAAAGGTTGTTCTCCGGCAACGGAGCCAAAAACTTGATGGTTGGTGGAAAACATAGCGCCAAGTGCACGTTGTCCAACAAAAAATATATGGAAGTATTCCAAGTATCGAACCCAAGGGAATGATTAACACAAAGCTTCTCAGTTTACAACACAAGTGCTTTCAAGTTGCAACTGAAGGTAATCAAGTCAATAAAATATTTTGGGGTTTTTTTTTTTCAATGAAAATAAAGTAAACTAAAAGAAAAGATAAGAAAACAGTAATGAGAAGCAGGAAGTTCAAATCTATTTCAACCCTTAGAAAATGCGCCCACCATTCGCCCGCATACTTACTTAACTAGGTCTAGCTATTTCAGAGATTTTGCCTCTTGCGCCCGCATACTGCCTCTTTCGAGTTCTGTGCGATTCAGACAAAATGCTACTGAAATGGGCCCGCAACCTACCCTAACCGACACTTAACACCATGAATCGAGTTCAACACCTATTCAGCCCTTTTCTAAGTGCTTTGAGGAGACTAAGCAATTAAACACATATGTCTATGGCTAATTTTAACTTAGATAAATAAGGAACGCAACTCAATGATTCCAAATGTTTTTGTCCTATGTCTAGGTACAAAAAGCGAAGTTCTATGTCTAGACTCTTCTCCTAGATTGCTTTTATGAAAACCCGTGCTCGATCCAACCCTTTCAGTGTTTAATCTCACACAAACTATGTTAACTCAAGTGATCAGTTTAAGCTAACAATGAAACTTAAACTCAATAGAAGCAAACGGTGCTAAACGTTAAGCAAAGTTACTCGAATCACATGGCGGGGCTTATCTCCTTTTTAGGGTATCCACTTCATTGAATCCTGTTGTGTAAAAACTCACTACGCAAGCATACGCAATCGTAGGTACTAATTGGTGGACAAGGTCGATCCCACGAGGACTAAAGTAAGCAAAGTTTGTAAAATTGAGACTCACTAAAAACTAATGCTAAAGAAAAAGAAGTAAAGAAACTCAAGGAAAGATTAGGCAACGAACGACTAAAAATAAAGTAAGCAATAATAACAACTTAACACTAGAATTAATGGTTCCAAACGACAAATTAAACGAAACTAAAAATGATAAAGAGAAGCGAGTCGGGATTTATGAACTCCTAACTTAAATTCTGTTTTATCCCAATTTGCTATAGCAAAGTGCTATTCAGTTGAGAAGTTTTAAAAAGATTCCATCCCTGGTTATGCCTTTAATTTATCCACAAGAAGAGACCCCAACCCCAGTGGTCCAAGAGGAAGAGAAGAACGACTCGTCGCGACAAAGAAGGGTAATTTTAGATCCAGCCTTGAATTTAAATTCTTATGTTTCTAAAGCTCCCTTTCCTTGCAAGTTAGCTAAGCCTAAGGAAAAAGGTGAAGATAAGGAGAATGATATTTTGGAGACTTTTAGGAGGGTGGAAATAAACATTCCTTTGTTGGATGCCATTAAGCAAATCCCAAAATATGCCATGTTCTTAAAGGAGCTGTGCACCAACAAGCGGAGGACAAAAGAAAAAGATAGGGTGGTGGTAAGTAAAAATGTTTCAGCCATTCTACAGAGGAACATGCCTGAAAAATGCAAGGACCCAGGTATGTTTGCATTGCCTTGTGTTATTGGGAACAAGAATATAGAGAATTACATGCTTGATTTAGGTGCATCTATTAATGTCATGCCATACTCTATCTATAAAGAATTAAATTTGAATGACTTACATGAGACAAGCATAGTTATTCAGCTGGGCTGATAGGTCTCAAATACACCCTTTAGGAGTAGTGGAAGATGATTTAGTCAAAGTAAATGAATTAATATTCCCTGGTGACTTCTATGTTCTGCATATGGATGGTAATTCTCATGCATCGTCATCGGCTTCTATTTTATTTGGAAGACCATTCATGAAAACTGCTAAACCAAAAAATTTTGTTGCTGAGGGTACGCTTTCTGTTGAGTTTGGCAATGAAATAGCTAGGTTTAGCATTTTTTATACCATGAAGTACCCTCATGAGAAAGCTCATTCTTTATGTGTTGTTGGTGTAGTTGATTGCTTAGTGCAGGATGTTTTTGTCAATGACGAGATAAGGCAAGATTTATGTTAATTGTTTTATGAAACTGGTTTGGGGGAAGCATTCCCACTTACTCTCTCTGAACTTCCTAATTTTAATGCTTAAATCTCCGTTGAGAAAACTAAACAGCTTACTTCTATTGAACAGGCACCCCAACTTGAGTTTAAGGCTCTTCTTGATCATCTTAAGTACGTTTACTTACGTGAAAATGAAACCTTACCAACCATCATCTCTGAGCGCTTTACTTCAGATTAGGAGGAAAGGTTGGTGAGTGTACTGAAAGAGTACAAGCGGACTATGGGATGGACGTTGGCTGACATAGTTGGGATAAGTCTTGCTTTGTGTATGCATGGGATCCTACTGGAAGAGGAAGCAAAGCCTTCACGGGAACCTCAGAGACGCCTCAACCCTGCAATGAAGGATGTGGTAATGAAAGAGATCTTTAAGCTTTGGAATTCAGGTATCATCTATCCTATATTTGACAGTAATTGGGTCAGTCCAATTCATGTTGTGCTGAAAAAGACTGGTATAAATGTTGTTAAAAATGATAAAGATGAATTGGTGCCAATGAGAGTGCAAAATGAATGGAGGATGTGCGTAGATTACTGGAAGCTTAATGCAGTAACTAGGAAAGATCATTTCCCTATCCCATTTATTGACCAAATGCTAAAGCGTCTGGCTGAGAAACCCTTCTTTTGCTTTTTCAATGGGTTTTCAGGTTTCTATCAAATTCCCATAGCGCAAGATGACCAGGAAAAGACTGCATTCACCTGCCCTTACGGTACGTTTTCTTTTCGAAGGATTCTGTTCGATCTGTGTAATGCTCCAGGTACGTTTCAAAGGTGCATGATGAGCATATTTTCTGAGTTCATAAAAGATTGCATCAAAGTGTTAATGGATGATTTCACTGTGCATGGTGATTCCTCTTATGAGTTTTTGTCTAATCTAGCCAAAGTAATGAAAAGGTGCATTGAGTGTAATCTCATTTTGAGTTTTGAAAAGTGTCATTTCATGGCTAGTCAGGGCATAGTGCTAGGGCATGTAGTCTCAAAGCTAGAGAGATAGAAGTAGATAAGGCTAAAATAGATGTTGTAGCTAACCTTCCCTACCCTACAAATGTTAGGGAAGTCGTTCTTTTCTTGGCCATGTAGGTTTTCATCGCATGTTCATTAACGATTTCAGCAAAGTTGCATTACCCATGACAAACCTCTTGCAAAAAGATGTCCCGTTCGAGTTTAATGGAGAGTGCAAGGAGGCATTCAACCTTTTTAAAGAGTTGCCGACAAGTGCACCAATAGTTCACTCGCCTCGATGGGACCTCCTTTTTGAAACCATGTGTGATGCAAGCGACTATGCTGTTGGAACTGTTCTTGGCCAAAGGATAGACAAAAGAAGCCACGTCATTTATTACGCATCCAGGACCCTCAATCCGACACAATGCAACTACACGATGATAGCATGCAATTATGCTATCTTATTTCTTGTTATTTATGCTAGTTTTGTTATGATTTTGTGTGCTTTGATGTCTATTTGTTGTTAAAATTTCATAAACTGAGCTAAAAAGAAAAACCAGAGTGTTAGAGGGTATTTTGGACATTATAAAGCTATTTCGGGCCATTTTAGAGAGTGAAAAAGAGAAGAGTTGAAGAAGTTAGCATTTGGGGCCGAGACAACGACGTTGCAACACTTGAAATGGCGTTGCAACGCCCATTTGTATTGAGAAAACCCGAGAGCTAGCATTGCAACGCTGCCCTATGACGTTGCAATACTAGAATTGCGTTGAAGTGAAGCTCTCCGTCTATAGCATTGCAACGCTACCCCTACGCACAGCACCAAAATGGCAGTGTTTTGGACATCGTTGCAACGCTGTCTCGATAGGCAATATAAGTTCATCCTTTTCTCTTCGTCCAAAAGGGATGCCATTTTGAGGGTTGAAGCCCTAATCTCTATTGCAGACTATACTTGAGGGTATTTGGGAGGATTTGTGAGTGTTTTGGAGCGAAATTGAAGACCTTGGAGCTTCGGTTAGAGATTGAATACCTTGGGAATGCGGGATCTTCCTTTGTTTGCACTTTCTTTCCCTTTCCTTTCATTTATAATTATTTTAGTAGCTGTAATTAGGGGTTTCCTATTGTGTAATAGCTAAACACATTTAGTTAAATCCCTAAATTCTAAGGGGTTGTTGTAATTTTTGGACCCTTGCACGTAATTGGCTTTATTAATTAGTAATTTTGGCTTGATTAAGTGTTTTTGTTCATTTATGCATTGGGTTCTTAATGCCTTTAACAAAGCAAGGAATAGGAGTTAAATGATCATTAGTTTAATTGAGCTCGCAAAGTAGATTAAACTTAGAAAAACAATACATGACAATTAAAGTCCGCCTAAGTGACATAGAAACAACGAAAATTAATTGAAGTTTAAAATGAAGGTTCGTTAATGTTGGGTGAGGATTAATTAATGAGAAGGACACGAGATTTAATTAATTGCACCCGAGGTTTGGAGGAGACCGACAGAAGATTCCATAATTTTAGGCTTCTAGATTTATGAATGAAACACTTGGTTTTGCCTAATTGCTAGCTTAATTAAGTAAATTAAGGTCCAAGAATGCAATCAACAACCATAGAATTACCTATCAATTTGTATCTCCCATTTATTTTGCTTTCTAGGATTAAAATTTATTCTTCTATATGCTCTTGCATCTTGTTCTCTTAATAAAGTAAAGTGAGATTATTCGCGATAATTAAATAAATTAAAAACAAATCCCAGTGGATACGATACTCGGTAGGAATACCGTTTCATTATTACATCGATCGCGTGCGCTTGCGTGTAATCCGATCACACGACCATAGAAAAAGAGCTTCTCTCTGTTATTTTTGCCCTTGAAAAATTCAGATCTTATATTCTTGGCTCTGAAGTGATTGTTTATTCTGATCATGCAGCTTTGTGTTACTTATTGACAAAGAAGGAGTCAAAACCTCGTTTGCTAAGGTGGATTCTGCTCCTTCAAGAGTTCAACTTGAAAATTAAAGATTGCAAAGGATCAAAAGACTCAGTTGCTGATGATTTAAGTCAAATCATTAGGGAAGAAGATAAGGTATCACTGAACGACTCATTTCCTTAAGAATTCCTTTTCCAAGTGCAAGGTACGACTCCCTAGCACGCTGACTTATTGAATTATTTAGTTACAAGGGATTTGCCTGACACACTTAGTAATCTAGGGAAAGGAATATTTAGAGCGATTCTAATTATGTGTGGGAGGACCCCCTTCTTTGAAAATTCTGTTCTGATCAAGTTGTTAGAAGATGTGTGCCTCATAATGAAATGCAGTCAGTCTTAGGATTTTGTCACGAGTATGCTTGTGGAGGCCATTTCGGACCTCGAAGGACTGTTAGGAAGGTGCTTGATTCAGGACTTTATTGGGAGACCTTATTTAGAGATGCCTATATTTTTTGCAAAACTTGTGAACGTTGTCAAAGGATTGGAACCAAGACTCATAGGAACGAAATGCCCTAAACACCCATAATGATTTGTGAGATTTTTTATGTGCAGGGAATGGATTTTATGGGCCATTTACCTTCGTCATGTAGTTTTAGATACATCATTTTGGTTGTGGATTATGTGTCTAAATGGGTGGAAGCCAAAGCCACCATTACTGATGATTCTAAGACTGTTGCAGGATTCTTGAAGTCTAACATCTTCTGCAAGTATGGAGTCCCACGGGCCATAATAAGTGACCAAGGCACCTACTTTTGTAACAAAACTATTGAGAGCATGATGAAGAGGTATAGAGTGACCCACAGAGTTCTACTCTTTACCACCCTCAGATGAATGAACAGGCATAAATCTCTAATTGGGAGGTGAAGTCAATTCTCAAAAAAATGGTCAATCCTAGAAGAAAAGACTGGAGCCTCAAATTAGAAGATCCCTTGTAGGCGTATCGTACAGCCTACATGACACCTATTGGGATGTCTCCCTTCAGAATGGTGTATGGTAAGGCATGCCACCTATTGGTCGAGATTGAGCATAAGGCATATTGGGCAGTTAAAATGTGCAACTTTGACTACGATCAAGTTGGTGATCAACGGCTATTCAACTTCAATAGCTTGAAGAGATGTGGCTTGAGTCGTATGAGAATGCCTCAATTTACAAGGACAAAACAAAGTTATTCCATGACAACATGGTGGTCAAGAAGAACTTTTCCATGGGACAAAAGGTTCTATTGTACAATTCTCGCCTCAAGCTAATCTATGTAAATTTCTCTCACGTTGGTTAGGTCTTTTCGTTATTACTAAAATCATCCCTTATGGTGCAATAGAGATACGGAGACTTGATACACGTAAGACGTTCAAGGTAAATGAGCATAGGCTCAAGATTTATAACGAGGGAAATGTCGTTTCCATCATTGCAACATATGTTTTGAATCCCCAGTTTATTGGGAGTAAGGTTGATGGGGTCATACGACAAGTCGCGCAATCAACTATAAAAATGTGCACTTCTTGGAGGCAGCTACACGACTAAGTTTTTATCGCTTTCAATTATTTGATTTTAGTCCTTTCGTTTTCGTTTCTTAGTTAGTTTTTGGCTATATTTGGTAGAAGAGGTGGTTGAAAAAGAGAAATTATTTTTTGAGGCAAAGTCTCGCTGCCACCTACATATTATCAAGTCAGGGGAGTATTCTTACATCCTTCAAATTGTCCTTGTTTACTGATTTATAGTACACATTGAGGACAATGCATTATTTAGGTTGGGGGTGGGTTATTTGTTTGTTGATTGAGCTTGCATCTAAGTTGATTTGATTGCTTGCTTTGTGATGATGACAATTGATGACATGCTGGATATATCACTTTGATTGAACTTGTTTGGAGTATGTGAATGTTATTTTGATGCAAGTCCTTTTTGTGCCTAATGGTCTTTCCCACCTGTTTGAGCACGCTTAGCCTACCTTTTGTGGCCTTGAAGGCTTAGGGCGAAGTTATAGGAATTATACTTCTATTTTCACCTCGATAGGTCTAGGGGCTTGTTAGATAGTCGACTTGCTTATGAAGGCACGATGAGTTGCTTAGGAAAAATCTTTGCCTACGTGATGGAAAAAAATTATTGTGTAAAAAGAGTTGTCTCTGTCTTGATCAGTTAGGCCACTCATCGAGCAATTGCTCTAAGTATGGGTCCCTATGGCAGATGTGAGAAAGCTAGTGCCATTGATTTGCAAAGTGATGTAAGTTCTCAATTGTGAATATCTCAGGCACCTAGTGGTTTGTTGTTTCTTCAATTGCTTGGTTACGTGATGACTTGCCCTTAGTGCCAGTATAGGGGGAAGATGGGACAAGGGTTCTTTAAACATGCTCCGGGCTTATAAGGATTGAGGGAGGTTTCACACACACACGGGGGTGATCAAGAAAGTGTTGTAAAGGGCTTTGTATGTGAATGGCGTTTAACATATTTCACTTGTTTGATTCTTGTGATATATTCGAGCATTGAGGTTACAGTTACGTGTGAGCAATTGAAGATGCTCTTATCTTTTGTTTATGTCTTGCTCGAGGACTAGCAAGATCTAGGTCGAGGGTATTTTGATAGGACTAAAACAGTCCTTATTTTTTATGACCAAACCCTTTGACATATAGCAATTTTTCGAGATTAATTTCCTATTTTGTAGGTAAATTAGTCCAAATGGCATTTTGGAGTATTTTTGAATCTTTTGGAGCTTTTTAAAGCGTTCAGGGTTGATTTGGGCTTAACGGGAGTCATTAAAATCTTAATCGAGGAAATGGAGATCAAATGACCAAACTGCCCCAAAGAGTAGCGTCGATGGGCTCTACGGAGCCTTGCTCGACACTGAAGACAGTAGCCTCGGATTCAGGACAGCATCTAGACTCTGCCCACCAATGTCGAGACGTTGTTGCAAGTCAGAACGCACCCATACAAGACAACGTCTAGACTCTATCTGCAGTGTCGAAACGCTGTAATAGTAAGTGCAGGTCGATGTTGCGACGAGCCCCTGTGACGCTGGTCGTTTAGGTGACAACGTCGAGATGTTGTAATAGTAAATGTAGGTCAACGCTGCAGCGAGCCTTGTGACGCTGGTCTTTTAGGCGACAGCGTCTCAACGCTGCTTTCAAAAATATATAAGGAATTTTTCTTTTAGGGCTGTCGTTTTATTCCTTCCTTCAACAAAATTTTCAGAGATTCTCCTTTAGATTATACCTATTTTCAGCTCCATTCCATTTGTGGTATGTATATATATTAAACTATGGTGTCGAGAGCGAATTTCGAAGCTTCTCAGTAGATTGTAATGCCGATTCGGGGCAAATTTGGATCGAACTTGTACTTTGGGAGGTTTTGTCTTTAATTTTACAGCTTATTTCCTTGCTTAAGCATGTTTGGGACTCTGATTTATCTCATTGAATGGAATTTGCATATTATACTTAATGAATCTTGTGTATCTATGTCATTTATTGTTATGCTCGTGTATGGAATTCATCACTCATTACACTACCTTAATTTAGTAGCATTTAGACTGACTTGTGCTTGCATAGAATGAGGCTTAACCTCTTCATGTAGTTTGCATAATAGGTCTTGAGACCAAAGCAACTCTTTAATTATTTTAGGCTCACTAAATTAGCTGTCGAGGTTTAATCAACTCCAGAGTTTAGTGCAATTGATCTACCAAGCATGGAGAGCTATCGCACCAAGCTTATGGGGGTCAACTAGGGGCTATTAGATGCTAGGTTGGGATAGTCTAGAACATGGAGCTATTAGGGGCTAATCTGGCTTTACCAGATTAATTGTTGTATTAAAAAATTTGATTAGGTTGTTCCCTAATAGAATTAAGATTAATTTTGGAAAATTTGATTAGGATGTTTCCTAATAGAATTGAGATATTTTCCTAATAAGTTTATATTTTCCTTATCTTTGAATGTAATTGTTATATTTGAAATATTAAATTAGGATATTTTATTTCATAAATGAAATCCATGTTTTCCTAATAGGATTAGGATATTTCCTAATGAGATTAGAATTTCCTTAAAATAAAGATATTTTTAATTCATGCTTTAAATAGTTTAAAATTTGAATTTAATATATCTTTATTTGCTTCTAATAAGATTTGAATTTAGGACAATTTTTTAATTTAGTTTTAAATGGTTTAAAATGGCAGAATTTCAAGATTATCCATAGTTTAAATTTTGAATTTAATTCATTTTTAGTTGTTTCCTAATAAGATTAGGTCTTCCATAAATAAAGATAATTTAATTCAAAGATAAAATAGTTTAAGTTGTGAATTTAATTTATGTTTTATTTTTTCTAATAGAATTAGAATAAAAATATCCATGATGGTCTTTTAATTTGTTTTAAAGGGTTTAAAATGATAGAATTTTAAGATTATCCAATAAGTGAATTAGTTCTTTAATAGGGCTAAAAACATTATTTAAATTCACTTAGGTTCATTAATCTAGTAATTAATAGTTAATTAAAGATTAATGAATTTGAAATAAAAAATGACTATAAGGGACTCTGTCTAGGAAGGTTCTATCTAGACTAGGGTAATTAAGCTGACCAAAAGGGAACACCTCTAACTGAAAACCAATCTGGGAGTTGAATTAGTCAAATTTTATTTAATTTCGCTAAGCATGTTCATAATATGATTATTTTTTTTAAATAATTTAAAAACTTGCTAATTAAAATCAATCTAACAAACATAAGAGTTATGAAGGGTAGATTGAGGAACTTAGATTAATGAGATTAGCCCAATTTGTTCAAGTAAGAGAAAACCCTATTTCCAAATAGTAAGTGGGAGAAGGAAATGTGTCAAAATATTCTACGGTCTCCGTTATTGGTTCACATCGTGAGATTCATGTGGGGTTTCGTGGCGACTTTTGGATCGTCCCCCTACGGAAGGTGTTTGCATGGGCCAATATCAGGGTGAACTTCTGAGAATGATAACATTGTAGTTTTATTTCCAATACTTGATCTACCCTACAACGGCACTTGTTGACATAAAACTACAAGATTTAAAATTACGGGTCACACTTACAAAGGGCTCATTAAAGTTGTTAATGATGTCCTTGACTAAACTAATGGTAACTAAATATTATAGGAATAAGAGTTATTCTGGTATAATACTTGGTTGAGATTGTCTAAGTTTAGTAAAAGAATATTTGACCTACCTTACGGTGACACTTGTTCTAACTCATTAAAGTACCATAGCATTAGAAATGATTTATAGGGTTCATTCTTCAAATTGTTTGATTTATGCATATAAATCAAAAGTAAACGATAAGTCAAAATTGAAAAATTTTATTACTTGGAAAATTAATGTTAACACTATAATGGTAGTTTAAAATTTTAAATTTGTCTTTATTGAGAAATGTTCTTAAAACTGCTATTCAAATTGTTCGTGAAACACATGATTAATGAATCAAAAGTAAATGAGATATCTTGTACGTATCTCTTAGTTGATATGTTAGATGTCAAGCTTATAAGATAAAGAAAATGACAACAACATATGAGATATTGAAGTCAACAGAAGCTAAATTTAGAAAACTGTCTAAATGATCTCGAACATTAAGTATTACAAAAATCTAAGAAAAGAAACCAAATGACTGAAGCTATAAAAAGTAAATAGTTCCTAAATTAGCCAGGACAGTCATAGTGAGAGGAATTTTTGAAATATCTCTCTCGGAAGAAAAATATGAATGCAAGTAAATTTGATTTACTAGATTTTTGGTGGAATATAAATAATGCCACCTAGATAGTCAATATAGGATCTACTATCAAGATTTATTCTTCATTGCATTTAATAAGTAATTCTTGGAAAATACTTAACATGTAAAATAGTTTCTACAAGTTGGCACTAGGAAGCCCATCTCAGTTAATGTAGTGGGAGACATTGAGATGTCATTAAATAATAATTGTTACTTAATACTGAATATGACGTTTTTAGTAACCATAAAAGAAATTCAATTTCTCGAACTTTATTACTAAAAATGTCATATAGTATGAATTACTTTGAAGTATGAAAGTTTATATTTTCAAATTTGTTTGAAAATACATTCAGCTGAAAATAAGAACAATTTGTATATGTTAAAATGTTGACATATACTATATTACAAAAGACTGAGATATTTAGGATTATAGAATTCATAATAGAAAGACATTGTTCTCTCTTAAAATATGATACTTCACTTTGGTAATTATCTAAAAAGTTAGTTAATTACTTTACATGTCTATAGATTTTTACCTTTCATGCAAGATAATTATTGGGTCTTTATTAGACAAGGCTACAAGGCCAAAGAATACTTTGGGCTTACACATTCTAACCCAAGTGGTCTGGTGAATGTATAGGCCAAATAAAATCATGAATATTTCATCACTCTAGTTGATGACCATTCAAGTACAAGTGTCTTTACCTAATACAACATAAGTATAAATTTTTGAAAAGTTCAAGAAAATTAAGGCTAAAGTTGAAAATCGATAAGGTAAATCTATCAAGATATTATGATTAGATCATAGTGTAAAGTACAAAAAGCTTACGTACTAAGACTAATTGATAGAAAATGGGTTTTTATCCCAACTATTTTAAATACGAAGTAAATATATGTGAAATTGTACTGCAAGAGGAGAAAGAAAACCTTGTTGGACATGGTCACATCAATAGTGAGTTACACGTCATTACAAAACTCTGGTTAGGATATGCAATAGAGATTGCATAGTAAACATTATTCCCTCTAAAAAGTCTACGAGACAATTTTGAGATTATAGAAGAGTAGTAAAACTAGTTTATAACACTTCACTATTTGGGAATGTTAAGCTTACATGCTGAAACAAGCCTAAAAAGGCTGTATATTTTCAAAGATATGCCTAAGTGTAGGTCATCCCTAAGGAGTATAAAATAGTCTTTTATCTAGTCCTAAAAGGAATAAGGTATTTGTATGAAAAATATTATTTTTTTATAAGGAATGTCAAATAAAAGACCACAAACCCCCCCAAAAAAAGCCAAAAATGAGTTCATTCATGCGAGTTCTCAACATGGCTCCTGCCCTTACGATCGGTAATGAGTTCAATTATGGCTAGTTCCGCATGCAGTCATCAATCTTGCTGATTCATGCTTCATGCATTCAATTACCATCACGATATAGAGTTGTTAATCCGGGAAAGCTAGCTTTTTGTAGATTTGTAATGCTTAGAGAATTAGTAAAGCTGAAACAGTTGCATCTTTTGGTTGTTTCTTGCTGTAGTTGGTTCTGTTTTGATTAACCATTGTAAGAAAATTTTGAAGTCTTTGTATTATATGAGGTTAGAATTGTTGTGAACTTATGGTTGAGAGGTTTTAAAACTCATTTTTGGCTTTTTTTTGGGGGGGTTGGAGATTTGGATCTCCAGCCTCATAGAAAGAAGTAACACCTTAATTGGTGAGATAGAGTTAATAAATTCGTGCCAAGTGAAGCCACTAAATAGTTAACAAAAGTTGTTAATAATTTAATTACATTTGAAAGTCAAATGGATCATAGTCATGAATTGGATAAGCCTCATCGTAGTGGGAAAGTTATGAGATGACTCAACCTTTACAAGGACGTATATCTTTGTCTAGTTGTTTTATCTAAACAAAGCTAGCTGAGAGTAATTGCAGTATTTAATTAAATTAAGACCAATCTCTGTGGATTTAATACTTGGTAGGAATATTGTTTTATATTACTTGACCCGTGCGCTTGCGGAAACGTAATTTGTACACATCAAGTTTTTGGCACCATTGCTAGAGATTGGTGTATTTTGATTCAGTAAATATTGTGAATAAATTACTTGGAAGGTCTATTTTTGCTTTATCTACCTTGTTTTTATTTCTGCTTCGAGTCATGGTCCTTTGTTTCTAGTTGTGTTGTTATATGGAATTTGATTGAGAGCCTATGTTTATCTGTTTAATTTATTTAGATGGCTTCTGATAAATTTAGGTTGCTCTTTAGGTAATTTGAGCCCGAAGAACCAACATCATATTCTAATTTGTCCTTTCCCAATGATATCCCATTAGTACAGAGGTCCCCCGTAGAGAATTTATTGCAAGAATGAATTTATGATTTTAGAGCTCAACATTTGAAGATAGAAGAATGGGTTGTGCGACCTCAAGTAGCTCAGCCCTCAAGTAGCCCATTTAGAAGAAAAACCTTCCTTGGAAAGCTTATTAGTTGTAGTTGTTGAAGTTGTTGTAGATTAGTAGTTAATTAGTTGTAGTTGTTGAGAAGATTAATTCGTAGAACACTAATTAATTGATTCGTTTACTAGTAGAAACTTGTATATCTTCGTCTAGTTGTTTTCTCTAAACAAAGCTAGCTGAGAGTAATTGTGAAATTTAATTAAATTAAGACCAATCTCTATGGATTTAATACTTGGTAGGAATATTGTTTTATATTACTTGACCCGTGCGCTTGCAATAACGTAATTTGTACACATCAAGTTTTTGGCATCGTTGCTAGGGATTGGTGTATTTTGATTCAGTAAATATTGTGAATAAATTACTTGGAAGGTTTATTTTTGGTTTATCTACCTTGTTTTTATTTCTGCTTCGAGTCTTGGTCCTTTGTTTCTAGTTGTATTGTTATCTGGTATTTGATTGAGAGCCTATGTTTATTTGTTTAATTTATTTAGATGGCTTCTGATTTGGGTTGCTCTTTAGGGAATTTGAGCAGAAGAACCAACATCATATTCTAATTTTTCTTTTCCCAATGATATCCCATTAGTACAGAGGTCCCCCTTAGAGAATTTATTGCAAGAATGTATTTATGATTTTAGAGCACAATGTTTGAAGTTAGAAGAATGGGTTGTGAGACCTCAGGTAGCCCATTTAAAGGAAAAACCTTCCTTGGAAAGCTTATTAGTTGAGGTTGTTCTAGTTGTTGTATATTAGTAGTTAATTAGTTGGAGTTGTTAAGAAGATTAATTCGTAGAACACTAATTAATTGATTCGTTTACTAGTAGAAACTCGTATATCTTCGTCTAGTTATTTTCTCTAAACAAAGCTAGCTGAGAGTAATTGCGGGATTTAATTAAATTAAGACCAATCTCTGTGGATTTAATACTTGGTAGGAATATTGTTTTATATTACTTGACCCGTGCGCTTGCAGAAAGGTAATTTGTACACATCAAGTTTTTGGCACCATTGCTAAGGTTTGGTGTATTTTGATTCAGTAAATATTGTGAATAAATTACTTGGAAGGTTTATTTTTGCTTTATCTACCTTGTTTTTATTTCTGCTTCGAGTCCTGGTCTTTTGTTTCTAGTTGTATTGTTATCTGGTATTTGATTGAGAGACTATGTTTATTTGTTTAATTTATTTAGATGGCTTCTAACAAATTTGGTTTGCTCTTTAGGGAATTTGAGCTCGAAGAACCAACATCATATTCTAATTTGTCATTTCCAAATGATATTCCATTAGTACAGAGGTCCCCTTAGAGAATTTATTGCAATAATGTATTTATGATTTTAGAGCTCAACGTTTGAAGTTAGAAGAATGGGTTGTGAGACCTCAGGTAGCTCAGCCCTCAGGTAGCCCATTTAGAGGAAAAACCTTCCTTGGAAAGCTTATTAGTTCTAGTTGTTGTAGTTATTGTAGTTGTTGTAGATGAGTAGTTAATTAGTTGTAGTTGTTGCGAAGATTAATTCGTAGAACACTAATGAATTGATTCGTGTACTAGTAGAAACTCGTATATCTTCATCTAGTTGTTTTCTCTAAACAAATCTAACTGAGAGTAATTGCGGTATTTAATTAAATTCAGACCAATCTCTATGGATTTAGTACTTGGTAGGAATATTGTTTTATATTACTTGACCTGTGTGCTTGCAGAAACGTAATTTGTACACGTCAAGTTTTTGGCACCGTTGCTTGGGATTGGTGTATTTTGATTCAGTAAATATTGTGAATAAATTACTTGGAACGTTTATTTTTGCTTTATCTACCTTGTTTTTATTTTACTTCGAGTCCTGGTCCTTTGTTTCTAGTTGTATTGTTATCTGGTATTTGGTTGAGAGCCTATGTTTATTTGTTTAATTTATTTAGATGGCTTCTGATAAATTTGGGTTGCTCTTTAGGGAATTTGAGCACGAAGAACCAACATCATATTCTAATTTGTCTTTTCCCAATGATATCCCATTAGGACAGAGGTCCCCCTTAGAGAATTTATTGCAAGAATGTATTTATGATTTTAGAGCTCAACGTTTGAAGTTAGAAGAATGGGTTGTGAGACCTCAGGTAGCTCAGCCCTCAGATAGCCCATTTAGAGGGAAAAACCATCCTTGGAAAGTTTATTAGTTGAGGTTGTTGTAGTTGTTGTAGTTGTTGTAGATTAGTAGTTAATTAGTTGTAGTTGTTGAGAAGATTACGTCGTAGAACACTAATTAATTGATTAGTTTACTAGTAGAAACTCGTATATCTTCGTCTACTTATTTTCTCTAAACAAAGCTAGCTGAGAATAATTGCAGTATTTAATTAAATTAAGACCAATCTCTGTGGATTTAATACTTGGTAGGAATATTGTTTTATATTACTTGACCTGTGCGCTTGCGGAAACGTAATTTGGACACGTCAAGTTTTTGGCACCGGTTCTAGAGATTGGTGTATTTTGATTCAGTAAATATTGTGAATAAATTACTTGGAAGGTTTATTTTTGCTTTATCTACCTTGTTTTTATTTATGGTTCGAGACTTGGTCCTTTGTTTCTAGTTGTATTGTTCACTGGTATTTGATTGAGAGCCTATGTTTATTTGTTTAATTTATTTAGATGGCTTCTGATAAATTTGGGTTGCTCTTTAGGGCATTTGAGCCCGAAGAACCAACATCATATTTTAATTTGTCCTTTCCCAATGATATCCCATTAGTACAGAGGTCCACCTTAGAGAATTTATTGCAAGAATGTATTTATGATTTTAGAGCTCAACGTTTGAAGTTAGAAGAATGGGTTGTGAGACCTCAAGTAGCTCAGCCCTCAGCTAGCCCATTTAGACGAAAAGCCTTCCTTGGAAAGCTTATTAGTTGTAGTTGTTGTAGTTGTTGTAGATTAGTAGTTAATTAGTTGTAGTTGTTGAGAAGATTAATTCGTAGAACACTAATTAATTGATTCGTTTACTAGAAGAAACTCGTATATCTTCGTCTAGTTGTTTTCTCTAAACAAGCTAACTGAGAGTAATTGCGGTATTTAATTAAATTAAGACCAATCTCTATGGATTTAATACTTGGTCGGAATATTGTTTTATATTACTTGACCCGTGAGCTTGCAAAAACGTAATTTGTACACATCAAGTTTTTGGCATAGTTGCTAGAGATTGATGTATTTTGATTCAGTAAATATTGTGAATAAATTACTTGGAAGTTTTATTTTTGCTTTATCTACCTTGTTTTTATTTCTGCTTTGAGTACTAGTCCTTTGTGTCTAAATGTATTGTTATCTAGTATTTGATTGAGAGCCTATGTTTATTTGTTTATTTTATTTAGATGGCTTCTGATAAATTTAGGTGGCTCTTTAGGGAATCTGAGCACAAAGAACCAACATCATATTCTAATTATTCCTTTCCCAATGATATCCCATTAGTACAGAGGTCCCTTTAGAGAATTTATTGCAAGAATGTATTTATGATTTTAGAGCTCAACGTGTGAAGTTAGAAGAATTGGTTGTGAGACCTCAGGTAGCTCAACCCTCAAGTAGCCCATTTAGAGGAAAAACCTTCCTTGGAAAACTTATTAGTTGTAGTTGTTGTAGATTAGTAGTTAATTAGTTGTAGTTGTTGAGAAGATTAATTCGTAGAACACTAATTAATTGATTCGTTTACTAGTAGAAACTCGTATATCTTCGTCTAGTTGTTTTCTCTAAACGAAGCTAGCTGAGAGTAATTGCGGTATTTAATTAAATTAAGACCAATCTCGGTGGATTTAATACTTGGTAGGAATATTGTTTTATATTACTTGAATCGTGCGCTTGCGGAAACGTAATTTGTACACATCAAGTTTTTGGCATCGTTGCTAGGGATTCGTGTATTTTCATTCAGTAAATATTGTGAATAAATTACTTTGAAGGTTTATTTTTGCTCTATCTACCTTGTTTTTATTTCTACTTCGAGTCCTAGTCCTTTGTTTCTAGTTGTATTGTTATCTAATATTTGATTGAGAGCCTATGTTTATTTGTTTAATTTATTTAGATGGCTTCTGATAAATTTGGTTTGCTCTTTAGGGCATTTGAGCTCGAAGAACCAACATCATATTTTAATTTGTCCTTTCCCAATGATATCCCATTAATACATTGGTCCCCCGTAGAGAATTTATTGCAAGAATGTATTTATGATTTTAGAGCTCAACGTTTGAAGTTAGAAGAATGGGTTGTGAGACCTCAGGTAGCTCAGCCCTCAGGTAGCCTATTTAGACAAAAAACCTTCCTTGGAAAGCTTATTAGTTGTAGTTGTTGAGAAGATTAATTCGTAGAACACTAATTAATTGATTCGTTTGCTAGTATAAACTCGTATATCTTCGTTTAGTTGTTTTCTCTAAACAAAGCTAGATGAGAGTAATTGCGGTATTTAATTAAATTAAGACCAATCTCTATGGTCTTAATATTTGGTAGGGATATTGTTTTATATTACTTGACCCGTGCACTTGCAGTAGTGTAATTTGTACACATCATGTTTGTGGCAACGTTGCTAGGGATTGGTGTATTTTGATTCAGTAAATATTGTGAATAAATTACTTGGAAAGTTTATTTTTGCTTTATCTACCTTATTTTTATTTCTGGTTCGACTCCTGGTCCTTTGTTTCTAGTTGTATTGTTATCTGGTATTTGATTGAGAGCCTCTGTTTATTTGTTTAATTTATTTAAATGGCTTCTGATAAATTTAGGTTGCTCTTTAGGGAATTTGAGCTCGAAGAACCGACATCATATTCTAATTTGTCCTTTCCCAATGATATCCCATTAGTACAGAGGTCCCCCTTAGAGAATTTATTGCAAGAATGTATTTAAGATTTTCGAGCTAAACGTTTGAAGTTAGAAGAATGGGTTGTGAGATCACAGGTAGCTTAGCCTTAAGCTAGCCCATTTAAAGGAAAAACCTTCCTTGGAAAGCTTATTAGTTGAGGTTGTTGTAGTTGTTGTAGATTAGTAGTTAATTAGTTGTAGTTGTTCAAAAGATTCATTCGTAGAACACTAATTAATTGATTCGTTTACTAGTAGAAACTCGTATATCTTCGTCTAGTTAATTTCTCTAAACAAAGCTACATGAGAGTAATTGCGGTATTTAATTAAATTAAGACCAATGTCTATAGATTTAATACTTGGTAGGAATATTGTTTTATATTACTTGACCCGTGCGCTTTCAGAAACATAATTTGTACACATCAAGTTTTTGCCACCGTTGCTAGGGCTTGGTGTATTTTGATTCAGTAAATATTGTGAATAAATTACTTTGAAGGTTTATTTTTGCTCTATCTACCTTGTTTTTATTTCTGCTTTAAGTCCTGGTCCTTTGTTTCTAGTTTTATTGTTATATGGCATTTGATTGTGAGCTTATGTTTATTTGTTTAATTTATTTAGATGGCTTCTGATAAATTTGGGTTGCTCTTTAGGGCATTTGAGCCCGAATAACCAACATCATATTCTAATTTTTCCTTTCCCAATGATATCCCATTAGTACGGAGGTCCCCCTTAGAGAATTTATTGCAAGAATGTATTTATGATTTTAGATCTCAACGTTTGAAGTTAGAAGAATGGGTTGTGAGATCTCAGCTTGCTCAGTTCTCAGGTAGCCCATTTAGAGGAAAAACCTTCCTTGGAAAGCTTATTAGTTGTTGTTGTTGTAGTTGTTGTAGATTAGTAGTTAATTAGTTGTATTTGTTGAGAAGATTAATTCGTAGAACACTAATTAATTGATTAGTTTACTAGTAGAAACTCGTATATCTTCGTCTAGTTGTTTTCTCTAAACAAAGCTAACTGAGAGTAATTGCGGTATTTAATTAAATTCAGACCAATCTCTATGGATTTAATACTTGGTAGGAATATTATTTTATATTACTTGACTAGTGCGCTTGCAGAAACGTAATTTGTACACCTCAAGTTTTTGGCACCGTTGCTAGGGATTGGTGTATTTTGATTCAGTTAATATTGTGAATACTTGGAAGGTTTATTTTTGCTTTATCTACCTTGTCTTTATTTCTGCTTCGAGTCCTGGTCCTTTGTTTCTAGTTGTATTGTTATCTGGTATTTGATTGTGAGCCTATGTTTATTTGTTTATTTTATTTAGATGGCTTATTATAAATTTGGGTTGCTCTTTAGGGAATTTGAGCACGAAGAACCAACATCATATTCTAATTTGTCCTTTCCCAATGATATCCTATTAGTACAGAGGTCCCCCTTTGAGTATTTATTGCAATAATGTATTTATGATTTTAGAGCTCAACGTTTGAAGTTAGAAGAATGGGTTGTGAGACCTCAGATAGCTCAGCCCTCACGTAGCCCATTTAGAGGAAAAACCTTCCTTGGAGAGCTTATTAGTTGAGGTTGTTATAGTTGTTGTAGATTAGTAGTTAATTAGTTGTAGTTGTTGCGAAGATTAATTCGTAGAACACTAATTAATTGATTCGTTTACTAGTAGAAACTCGTATATATTCGTCTAGTTATTTTCTCTGAACAAAGTTAGCTGAGAGTAATTGCGGTATTTAATTAAATTAAGACCAATCTCTATGGATTTAATACTTGGTAGGAATATTGTTTTATATTACTTGACCCGTGCGCTTGCGGAAACGTAATTTGTACACATCAAGTTTTTGGCATCGTTGCTAGGGATTGGTGTATTTTGATTCAGTAAATATTGTGAATAAATTACTTGGAAGGTTTATTTTTGCTTTATCTAACTTGTTTTTATTTCTGCTTCGAGTCCTGGTCCTTTGTTTCTAGTTGTATTGTTATCTGGTATTTGATTGAGAGCCTATGTTTATTCGTTTAATTTAGTTAGATGGCTTCTGATAAATTTGGGTTGCTCTTTAGGGCATTTGAGCCCGAAGAACCAACATCATATTCTAATTTGTCATTTCCCAATGATATCCCATTAGTACAGAGGTCCCCCTTAGAGAATTTATTGCAAGAATGTATTTATGATTTTAGATCACAACGGATTTGAGAGGAAGAGGTCTAGAGAGAATTCTTTAATTCTCTTTTTAGGAGATGTGTGTTATAATCAAGGGTTAAAATGTCGATGTCAACGAAAATGTCGAAGTGTCAATTTTATGGAAATGTCGATGGAAATATCGATAAAATGTCGATGTCGATAAATATTTCTGGAAAAATTTTAAAAACAAAAAATTTTAAAAATATATTTAAATTAATAAATGAACATTTTACACTTTTTAAATGAGTTAAAATACTTGTTACATTATTATATTCACGTTAAGTTACATTTTATTGCTATTTTTTAATATTTCGTCAATTTTGTACAATATAGTGGAAATGTCGATTATCTCCTTATGTTGATGCCGAACCCATAGACATGTGGAAATTTCGATTGAAATGTCGACATGTCGACGGAAATTTAATACCCTGGTTATAATGGCTCAACCCAAAGGTCCTATTTATAGAGATCTGGGGCAAATATTTTCATAATTAAATAATATATATTTGGATATCTAATATATTAAAATACATATATTTAATCTATTTGAATCTTATTCAAATCTTTTAAATTCTCATACAATATTTATTTCTTTATTTGAATCTTATTCAAATTTTATAAATATCTTTTCTTTAATGTATTTAATATACATTAATTATTTTAATATTTAATGTATCAAATACAATAAATATATTTTCCTCTTTTAATATATCTAATATATTAAATATTAATTTGAACACTTCAAATGAATATTAATTTGAACATTTTAAATTTTTCTTTCAACTAAATTGATCTTTTAGTCTTACTATGAGCTAGCAAGGGGACCTTATGGACCTACAGATTATAAGCTTCAATGATACAAAATTAATTAATTAAACTTTTTAATTTATAAATTTTCATTCATTAACTCTAGGGTCACTCCATTATAGACCTGGAGTTGCACTCTTATGCATTGTAGCACAAGTTGTGTCTTTGGATATAACCATTACATGCAAGTCGATCCTTCAAGAGTTGTTCGCAGTTACAATTTGGTCAAAAGTCTGTTTTACCCCTGTAATTACATCTTGCACCTTAAGTATCACTGATCCTCTAATGAACAATGTTTATGATCCAACCATAAACTAAGTCCCTCTCAAGCCAGTGAGAGGGTGGGGCCCCATTTTTATAGTCCCGAAATCAGCACTTAAAGGAACTACTCATCTACTTACCTTGTATGGGAAGGAGTGAATTTCATCTTGTAAGATTATGTTTCCAACTCTCTATTTGGTCAAGGTCCCCAAAATGGTAGGCTTATTGAATCGGCTACAAAAGCCACTATCACTTATGAAAATCAAAGGACAAACCCTCACAGACAGAAGTTCATAACTCACTCAGGATTAAGATCGAGTTGCATATGATCATCCTGATGAAATATTAATCTTCTCAATTAACGAATTTATATAGAAAGATTATATATTTCGTGGTCCAGTCTTATACAAACTCATTGTATAAGATACCCTCACTCACATGTCTCCACATAAACGATTTGGATCAAATCATTTATAAGTATTACAAAGTGGGTCATACCAATAGTGTTACTAGGATAAGGACCCAACCTTATCCATATACTATGACCCTTTAGATTATTTGTTGAACATGATCCTCCCTTATGTCAACCACATACTATTCAAGATTACACGAATAACCTTAGATTTTTCATATAGTGGATAATATTATATTATACATAAAATAATCAAAATTATTATTAATTATTAAATAAATCAGTAATTACGAGGTTTTAGGACATAAATCCCAACACATGGGTCCTTCATTGTTCCTTCTCCTATGCAACCTATGCAATACTACTTTTTCCCATCATGTTATTGCATAATCCTTAAAGTGAGTAATGACAAATCTCGACTAGTGTGAACTTGTTGAATATGTAACCAACGGTTACCTGGAATTACTTTGCCTCTTTATCTTTGTAAATAAAAATCTACCTTACAAATAAAAGGGGATTTTTTTTTCTCTGTCCAAGAGGAGGATAAGTTAAAAACACAAAGAGCATTTCTACTTATGTCTTTTGAAGCCTTTCTCCAAGAAAACAAAAAGTAAATCAGCTCCTTCCCATGGATGTAGGTCTTTGTACCGAACCATGTAAATTAGCATCATTGTGTTCTTCTACTTCTCCTTCTTCTTCCTCTCTTGCATGTGATCAATTTTCTTCTTCTACATAAAGCTCTTGGAAACAAAACCTTTCTTTGTAAAATTGATTTTTTATGATTCTTGAACTTCACCCTTGTTTGTATGAAAGAAATTTCGTAGACGTGGCTAAAGGAGAACCATTTCTCCAACACTTGTCAAATCAACAATTTCAATTAGTTTCTTCTTGGGCCCTTGTGAATTTTTCAGCCCAACAGGCCAACAAAGTGGTATCAGAGCCATCAAGAACTTAAAGAAAACATATCTTAAAAAGAGAAAGTTCAAGAAAACACAGTTATAGCAGTGGCAAGGTATGAGATTAAAATTTTTTATGGAACGGGTGACTTTGGTTTATGGAAAGATAAGATCATATCCATTCTTGGACAGCAAAGGGCTCATAAAGCCATCCAAGTTCTTTCCACTTTACCTGCCACAGTAATCGTGGTTGAAAAAGAAACAATGGAACTTTAGCCCGTGGAACCTTAGTTCTAAACTTAAATGACTATGTTCTAAGAGAGGTAGTTGATGAAGAGACTGCTTTTAAAATGTAGACTAAATTGAATGAGATGTTTGAAATCAAAGACCTCCCTAACAAGATGTATCTAAGGGAGAGGTTTTTTACATTCTAGATGAAACCTTCCAGTTCTTTGACAGAAAATCTCAACAATTTCAAGAATCAAGGTGAAAAGATAGGAGCATAAAATGTAGCCTATGCCCTTTTGAATTCACTTCCAGAATCTTATAAAGAAGTGAAGAATGTTTTGAAATATGGAAGGGAAACTATCACTACCGAGGCAATCATCTCAGCCCTAAAGACAAAAGAAATTAAATTACAAGATCTTAAAAGGGAACACGAACCAGCAGAAGGTGTTTTCATAAAAGGAAAAACTAAAAATCAGTGGAAAGAAGGGAAGCAACAACATAATGAAGAAAACATAAACAAATCCAAGATTAAGTGCAAAGGATGGTCACTTAATCAAGGATTGCTATATTCTTAAGAGAAAAAATTAGAATAAGCAAAAAGGGAAACCAGCTGAAGCACAAGTTGGAGAAATCTCTCACACTTTTTCAGATGCCTTAGCAACAACAAATGAGTGTACAAATCAAGTAAGATCTCTTGAAAAACACGATTGGGTACTTAACTCAGGGTGCTCATTCCATATGACTTCAAATAAAGCATGGTTCAATACTTACAAAGAATTGGATGGAGGTTTAGTCTACATGGGAAATAATGATGTTTGTCAAGTAGTTGGAATCAGATCAATGTCTTTCAAGCTACGAGATGGATCAGATAAATGGTTTCGCAATGTGAGACATGTGCCTAACCTAAAGAGAAACTTGATATCTTTGGGTATGTTGGACTCTATCAGATGTGAATACAAAGGTAGAGGAGGTACTTTCGAAGTAATTAAAGACTCAAAGATAGTCCTTGTTGGTGTTAGAGTTAATGGACTCTTTGTAATCAAGAATGTGTAGATGGTGCAATATGCTTTGACAGTGACTGATTCTAAACTTACAAATGGAGATATATGGTATAAAAGGCTATCTCACATAAGCTCTAAAGGCCTCCAAGTTCTCTCAAAGTAGGAGATATTACCTCAAGGAATAAGTGATAGTTTGACTTTTTGTGAACATTGTGTGATTTGTAAGGCAACAAGATATAGCTTTACAAAAGCCCAACGCAGTACAAAAGACATCCTAGACTACATACATTCAAACCTGTGGGGACCATCTCCAACTCCATCAATCAGTAGTTCAAGGTACTTACTATCTCTAACTGATGATTACTCTAGAAAGAGTTGGGTTTACATCTTAAAAACTAAAGATCCAATGTTTGAGAAGTTTATTGAGTGGAAATTGATGATTGAAAAACAAACCACTAGAAAAATTAAGTACCTAAGAACTCACAATGGGTTGGAATTTTGTGGTGAAGAATTTAAAAAATTCTGTAAAGAAAATGGAATTACAAGACATAAAACAGTGAGGTACAAACCTCAACAAAAGTAGTAGTAGAAAGACTAAACATAATTATCATGGAAAGAGTAAGATACCTACTTTCATATGGTATCCTACTTGAAAATTTTTGGGCTGAGGCAGCCTCATACACAGTCTATACTTCGAATAGATGTCCGCATTCATCTCTAAACTTCCTAACCCCTGAAGAAAAAAGGACCAAACACCCACCTAAACTTGATAACCTAAGGGTTTTTGGGTGTGTTGGCTATGTCCATCAAAACCAAGGGAAGTTGAAAGCAAGAGCTGCCAAGTGTATGTTTGTATGATTCACTGAAGGAGTAAAGTGTAACGACCGACATTTTCAAGTATTAATTAAAGTTTTAATTTTGAGATTTGAATTAATTGTAAGGCTAATTTCATGTTTAAAGTTGTGTTGAAAGTTAATTTTAGAAATTTGCATAATTGAAATTTGAGAAATTGGAGGGTGAATAGGGAAGAAAGAAGGGAAAAAGGGAATTAATTGGTTTGGGGGCAACTTTTGTTAATTAGGTGACTTTGAGCCAAGCCCAAGCCCAAGGAGAAGTCAAGCCCAAATATCCCTCTCTATTATTTTTATAGAGCACGCAGCCCTAGGTCAAGCCAAGCCGTCATCTTCTTCAACCTTCTCCTCTTCCTCCATGAAAAACAACCTCCACCATCAATCCCTCTCTCTCTCTCCCTTTCACTACCAAGAGACCCATCCATTCAAAAGTTTTTTTTCCTTCTTCAACAAACATCCATCGCCGCGGTACTGTTCACGGCACAATTACTATTCATCGCGGTACTGTCACGGCACGTACTGTTCATCGCAGTACTGTTCACGACGCGACTGTTCACTCGGGGGGGGGGGGGGGGGGTACTGTTCATATCGCGGGTACTGTTCATACCGCGGGTACTGTTCACGACGCCGGACTCCACGAACCGCCGCCCGATCTGCTGCAGTTTGATTTTTGGGCTATTTTCGGTACTGTACAGCCTCGTTTCAGCTTTGTTTTCGCGTGGAATACCCATTGTACGTAGAGGTCGGCTCTGCGAAATCAAATCAAATCGTCATCTATTCGACAAGATTCGGTTATGTTTTGGGGTCGGAATTGAGGTAAAATTCTCATTCTAAAATCAATCAAATCCTTGGAGTTTTTGGATTTTTAGTAGATTAAACTTGAGGGTACGATTAAATCATGGACCTTGTAATTTGAATTTAGTTTTAACCACCAATTGGGAATAAGTTAAATGCTAAGGAATTATTTCTAATTTTGGAATTTAGTTGGTGGAAGGAACTTTGGAATGAATTATGAATTTTAGGAATTTTTTTTTAACCTTAGGACGGTTTGAATTAGGCTCCAAATTGCTTGGCTGAGGTTCAAGGCGAAGGAATTTTTGGTGGGCAATTGGGTGATTGGATTCTTGAGCTTAGCCAAGGTAAGGGATCTTACGCCGGTATGCTTAAATGCAAGTTAGGAACTGAATTGAAAAAAAAAATTAATTATTTCAAATGAAAAGTTTTATAAATGTTTTTAGTTGTGATTTCTAATGAATTTTAAAATACTTTATTTTATATGAAAATGGAGTTGCACCTGTATGATTGCCATATGTTCTTATGAATGTGATGCATGTTATATGATTTATGATATGAGGAATGACATGAGAACTTTGTTTTATGTTGCATCATGAAATGAAAAATTTAAAATGTTTTGGGACCTCATGCATACATTATGTTTTCATGATAAAAATGATTTCGAAGGCTGTGGCAATTACCCCCTAAAATTATTGATGTACATTTATATGAAAAGGAGCCTTACGAGGCTATATGAAAAAGAACCTGAAAAGGTTAGATGAAAAGAAACCTGAAAAGGTTAAATGAAAAGGAAATGTTAGGTTGGGTTAATTGTCCACATTAAGGCGAAGAGAAAAGTTGAAAGAGAAACGTTTCCGCTATGAAAGGAATTTAGGTCCCACCAAAGGAAAGATAGAAAATGTTTTTGAAAACTCATTATGTATGTGTATGCATATCCTGACCCGATAGTGAGGTCACTTACTGAGTATTTTAAATACTCATCCTTTTTCAAAATGTTTTTCTTTTCAGGTAAAAGCAAGAACATATTTTAGGCGAGTGGCAAGGTGGTTTGCTAAGAGGGTCATGGGTGTCATGAGGAGTATAGCTTCCGCATCTAGTTTATGTTTTAACTCAAATTATTTTGTTAAGTAAATTTAATTGAAGTAAACTATTTCATTTGATTTAACGTTTTGATTCACATTATGTTTTGCAATGGTTTTTAAAGGGATCTCGAACTAAAAGATTTTGATTGTTTAGCACAAAAGTTTAATTCTTTTTGTCTTTTACCAAAGATTTCTAAATTCTACTAGCATGCATGCAGTAACGTCCCTAGAAAGTCTAACAGGAAAAGTCGGGTCGTTACATAAAGGGATTTAGACTGTGGCATCCCACTGAAAAGCGATGTATAATCAGTAAGGATGTGACTTTAAGAGAAACTAAGATCTTTATGCAAAAGAACAGTACTACAGTAGTTAACTCACAGACTATGACTGATAAAATTGAGGTGGAGCAACCTTATAGACAAATTATAGCTCATAAAACTCAATTAGAAATTGAAAATGAAAATGAGGAGTCTCTTGAGATAGAAGGTGATGAAGAAACAAAATATAATTAGCCTAATCTAAGTGATTATTCACTAGCCAAAGATAGGTAAAGAAGAACTATTGTGCCTCTAACAAGATATGCACAAGTTGATTATGCAGACCTTGCTCTAAATGCTTTAGAAGCCTTAAATGACCTTGAACCAACTATATTTGAAGAGGCAGTAAATGGTCCTAATTCTAGAAGATGGATTGAGGTTATGAATGAAGAAATGGACTTACTAAACTTAAATGAGACTTGGTCCTTAATGCCTCTTCCTGAAGGTTTTAAGCCTATTGCTTCTAAATGGATTTACAAATACAAAGAAGGTATTCCTCATGTTCAAAAGTCAAGGTTCAAGGCACATTTGGTTGTTAAAGGCTTCACTCAAAGGCAATGAGTTGACTATAGCAATATCTTCTCACCAATTGTTAAACAAACATTAATCAGAATGTTGTTTTCATTAGTTACACAACATAACTTAGAGTTGGATCAACTAGATGTTAAAACAGCTTTTCTACATGGTTTCTTGTAGGAAACAATCTATATGGTCCAAACTGAAGGTTATGAAGTCAAAGGAAAGGAAGACCTTTACTGTTTACTAAATGAGTCCATGTATGGACTTAAACAGTCTCCTATATGTTGATATTAGCAGTTTGATGAGTTTGTGGCAAGAATTGGTTTTCAAAGAAGCTCCTATGATAGTTGTGTCTATGTTAATACAAAGTCTTTTAAGACAAATGTTTACTTACTCCTATATGTTGATGATATGCTATTAACAGGGAGCTCTAAGGAGAATTTGAATCATAGAAAGGATCTCCTAAAGAAGAAATTTGACATGAAAGACACGGGTGAGTCTAGAAGGATCATTGGGATAGAAATTAACATGAAAAGAGATAATTCTATGTTATACATAAGCCAACACAATTATTGTGATAAAGTCCTTAGAAGATTCAATATGGATGATGCTAAATTAGTCTCTACTCTTATTGCTCAACATTTTAAGTTGTCATCAACTAATTTACCTAAAGAAACTGAAGTTGAGCACTTAAATCTGATGTCTTCTATACCCTATAGTCAGGCAGTTGGTAGTTTAATGTATCTTATGATATCTACCAGACCTGACTTATCATATGCAACTAGTCTTGTTAGCAGATATATGGAAAATCTAGGGAGAATACATTGGGAAGCTACTAAATGGATACTAATGTATCTAAAGGCAACAAAAGAAGCCAGACTTACCTATTAGAAATGTGATGAATTAGAAGTTGAATTATATGGCTATGTTGATTCAGATTATGCTGGGGACCTAGATAAGCGAAGGTCTCTATCTGGCTACATATTCCTATTTGGAGGTAACCTTCTAAGCTGGAAAGCTACTCTAGAACTAGTGGTAGCTCTATCTACCATAGAAGATGAATTTATAGCGTTATCAGAAGCAATCAAAGAAGGCTTATGGTTGAAAGGATTGCTAAATGACTTTAGTATTATTTAAAAAATAGTGAAAATCTACTGTGACAACCAAAACACCATACATTTATAAAAAAAATCCCTAGTTCCACAATCGCACAAATCATATTAACATTAAGTTTCATTTTGTGCATGAACAAATTGAGAAAAGAAGCATTGAAGTTTCAAAGATACATACCTCTGATAATGCTGCTGATATGTTGACAAAGCCAGTAACTCAGCTCAAATTCCAGAAGTGCTTTGAGCTAATTAGCTTTGATTTAACTGAAAAGGGATGAACAAAGGAGGTTACTAAAGGAGGAGCTTAATTCTTCAATTTTACCTTTGGTTTCAAGGTGGAGATTTGTTGAATATGTGACTAATGGTTACCTAGAGTTACTTTGTCTCTTTATCTTTGTAAATAAAAATCTACCTTACATATAAAAGGGTTTTTTTTTTCTATGTTCAAGAGGAGGATGAGTGAAAAATACAAAGAGCATTTCTACTTATCTCTTTTGAAGCCTTTCTCTAAGAAAATCAAAAAGTAAATCAGCTACTTCCTGTGGATGTAGGTCTTTGTACCGAACCACGTAAATTTGCGTCATTGTGTTCTTGTACTTCTTTTTCTTCTTCCTCTCTTGCATGTGATCAATCTTCTTCTTCTCGATAAAGCTCTTGGAAACAAAACCTTTCTCTATAAAATTGATTTTTTTTTATTCTTGAACTTCACCCTTGTTTGTATGAAAGAAACTATAACGACCCTACTTTTTCTATTAGACTTTCTAGGGGTGTTACTAAATGCATGCTAATGAAATAACAAAATCAAACTTAAATAATCTTTTAATATAAAAAAAATAAAAAAAATAAATAAATCTTTATAAAAACCATAAAAAAAACCTTTACCTCGGGATCCCTTTATTTCAAAGCATAAGAATGAACTAAAAACATTTAACAATTGAGTTAATTTTCATAACACGTCTACAAAAAAATATTCTAAAAATGCTAAAAATGAAGAAATTGCAGAAGGAAAACTTCTATAGGTCACCCATGGCCTCTTGCAGCAACTATTCTGTCATTCGCCTAGGATGCCCTTGCCCTTACCTAAAAAGAAAAACATTTTGAAAAAGGGTGAGTATTTAAAATACTCAGTAAGTGACCTCACTACCAGGGTCAGGATATGCAAACACATACAACGTGATTTTTAAAGCTTTTTCCTCTAGTAGTACCTAAAATACTTCCGTAGTGGAAATATTTCTCTTTTACTTTTCTCTCGGCTTAATGTGGACAATTAACCCAACCTAACCTTTCCTTTCCATTTAACCCTTTTCAGGTTCCTTTTCAATTAACCTTTTTAGGTTTCTTTTCAATTAATCTTTTCAGGTTCCTTTACAATTAGATGTACATCTATAATTTAGGGGGTAATTGCCACAGCCTTCGAAAACATTCTATCATGAAAAACATACATGTATGCATGAGGTCCCAAAATATTTTAAACTTTTCATTCCATGATGCAACACAAGCAATAATCTTATATCATTTATCATAAATCAAAATCATAAATCATGAATAACATTCATGAGAATATTTAGCAATCAACAAGTCAAAATCCATTTTTATATATAGCAAGCATTTTAAAATTCATCAAAAATCCATAATAAAATATTTATAAAAGCTTTTCATTTCAAATCAAATTTTCTTTTTTTTTTTCAATTCAGTTCCTAACTTGCATTTAAGCATACCGGCATAAAGTCCCTTACCTTGGCCAATGCTCAAGAAAAAAAATCCTCAAACTCCTATTTCATAAATCCTTTGGCAAACCTACAAAAATTCCCACAAGATCATGCTTGACATTCATAGCCTTCAACTCCAATTCTAAAAAAATCACCCTAAGATGTTGGTTTAATACCTCCACTTATCCCTAAGAAACTCATATTTCATAATCATCCTAAAGTCCAACTACCTCCCAAACTTAGTAAAAGAATTAGGAGATAATAAATTTCTCTCCAACACAATCCAAATCTTAGAGTTGAAGCCCAACATGTACTCAAGGATTGCTTGATTCTAGAATGAGAATTTTACCTCAATTCCTACCCCAAAACAACACCGAACTTTACCGAATAGATGATGGTTTGATTTGATTTTGTCAAGCCAACTCCCACCTACAATGGGTATTCCAAAATAGAACCCGAATATCAAAGGGTCAACCTCCAAAACTATAAAACAGTGCCCAAAACTAAATCTACCATACGAAAACCATAGGAATGTCATACGAAAGACTTACCCATGCAAGAACGAAGGCGATTCGCGGCTGTACAGTGCAGAAAATCGCCGAAAAATAGCCCAAAAACAGAGAAATTTCGCCCGTGAGCGAAACTGCAGCAACAAGGGCGGTTTGGGGAGCGGGTCCGTGTGGTGGTTCGTGGTTCGTGGCTGGCAGTGGCCCGAGGTGCTCTGATTCGCAGTTTCGCGTGGTGGTTCGGTGTTCGGGTTGAAGCGACGAAGTGTGGCGTTCGAGCGGCAGATCTACAAGGCGGCGGTTAGGGTGTGCGAGATGGTGGCGGTCCGTGGGGAGTCGGTTCGTGGGGTGTGAGGCGGTACGGGCGGCGGTGAGTTGCAGAATTTTTTTTTTCTGCTTTCAGATGAAGCTGTCGAAAAAAACAACAAGGGAAGAAGAGGAAGGAGATGATGAAGAAAGTGGCTTAGCTTAAAGAGTTGGCTTGAAGGCTTGAGTCTAACCTAGGGCTGGGTGCCATATAAGATATTAGAGAGGAAAATCAGGCTTGGCTTCTCCTTGTGCTTGGGCTTGGGCTTGGCTCAAAGTCACTTAATTAACAAAAATGCCCCCAAACCAATTAATTCCCTTTTTTTCCTTCTTTCTTCCCAATTTACCCTCCAATTTCTCCAATTTTAATTATGCAAATCTCTAAAATTCAATTCCAACACAACTTTAAACTTGAAATTGGCCTTACAATTAATTTAAATTTCAAAATTAAACTTTCATTAATACCTGAAAATGTCGGTCGTTACAGAAACTTCATAGACATGGCTAGAGGAGAACCATTTCTCCAACATCTGTCAAATCAACAATTTCAATTAGTTTCTTCTTGGGCCCTTGTAATTTTTTCAGCCCAATAGAACTCTCCAAGGTTCAAGTTGAGGTGAAACTAGAGTGGTAAGTCAAAGGCAGTGGCTGATCCAGAACTATGTGTCAGGGGGGCTATATAGAAATAATTTTGAACACAATTATATTGATATCATTTGTATATTTTGGTATTAAATAGGCTAAATTATAAATTTGGTCATTCAATTTTCAAGATTGTGTTTAACAAGTCCCTAACTTTAAAAAGTTTCTACTAAATCACTGAACTATCAATTTTCTGTCTAATAAGCCCCTGAATTTTGAATTTTGTGATCCTTGAACTTAAAAAAAAAAAAAAAAAAGATCTATTATGTTACAGATCTATTAGACATTAAATTGAAAACTCTGAAACTTATTAGATATAAAATTAAAAGTTTAAAGACCAATTGCATACTTTTTAAATTCAAAAGCCTATTAGAATAGATCGAACTTATAAAACATATATAAAAAATGAAACTTGAAATAACAAATCAATTTTTTTTTCTTTTTCATGAGAATTATAAATTTTTTATGCTATTAATTTTAAAATATAATGTACTAAAAGTAAAAATAATTTTATTGTTCCTTCTTTATTTGACTCTGTAAAAGAAAAACTAAATTAAAAAAATAATTATAATATCATATATTTGTTATTATATATAAATTTAAATTGTTTTAGAAAATAGAAAAAAATAATAATTTTGACCTTAAACTTGTTACATTGTGTAAATTTTACCCTAAACTTTCAATTTCATCAAATTTCACTCCAAACTTAGATAAGTATTGCAATTTTAACACTAAACTTTAAAAAGCGTTGCAATTTTAACCCTCTAATAAGCTTTCGTTTGAAAGATCATTAAAGAAAAATATCCTCACATGCATTCTTTGAATTCTAAAACATATGTACGGTACAAAATTGATAAAATTTCAAAGAAAAATGACATTAGAGCTAATTTTTTGTTGAAATTTGTGAATTTTAACAAAGTATTCAATGGTTAATTTGTGCATCGATCAAATTTAATTTTGTGCAAAGCTTAATTTTATTGAAATTAGTGACTTTAAGGATATTTTTACATTACTTTTTGTTAAATTTAGTGGGTGAATTAGCGAAAATTGAATAGAGAGTAACAAAATACAACACATGAATGAGTTTAGGGTCTAATTTGATGAAATTGAGAGTTTAGAGTAAAAATTGATACAATTATGCAAATTTAGGGGTGAAATTGATTTTTTTCCTAAAACGATATGAGCAAACATATATTACTTTGGGGGAAAAAATCTACAAACGAAAAAGAAACAAAAAAAAAAAGAGCAAGAAAAAGGGAAGGAAAAAAAGGAAAAAAGAAAAAGGATGGGAAAAAAGGGAAAAAAATTTCACTGAACATAATAATGTTATAGCCTTTGAATTTGAAAGATCCCCTCATCATTTGAAATCCCCTGTGAACCATATAAAATTTCACTAACCATAATAATGTCATTGTGGGGTTGACATTCTAGTAGCATCGTTATTTATTATATCTACATTAGAATCATCACACCCATTAGCTCGATACGCCATCATCATGGTTTGGATACCAAAACTCTTGAAAGACATGACTATTACCTTTTTGACTTAGAGAAGGAACCACAAAGTTTTTTTCAAACCACGACTCCATCTTTGTAGAAACCGTGGCTGTAGCTTTGAATTTGTGCTTCGACTTTTAATTTTATGTCTAATAGATCAGTCTATTAAATATAAAATTGATTTTTTTTTGTCTAATAGAACCTTAAGCAACTAAAAAAAACGTCTAGTTTATTTAGTTTACAGCAACGGTTTCTAACCGCTGCAACATCTATAACAGCGGTCTCATAACCACTGGTAAAAGCGGTGTTGAGAGGCCGTCTATTGCAGCAGTTTTTTAAACCCCTAGAATCGAAGATGTAAACCGCTACGAAATCCCCATCATTGCAGCAGTTTTTTTGGGTTATAGCAACAATTGTTTCAGTCTATAACAACAATTTGTGTGGTATATAATGACAATTAGAGGTTACATATTGCAACAATATTGAAACTGCAGCAAGCATGCAATTGCAACATTTTTAAAAGATCTTTCGTAACAATTTTGTCAAACAATTCACAACACTTTAATTTACGAATTGTTATGATCAATTTTTTTACATATTGCAACAATTCTTTATACTATATTACAACAGATCGAACCAACATTTGTAATACTTTTATTAATTATTTTTATTTTTTTAATTCTCAATTATTGCAACCTTTTTATTATTAATTATTTTTATTTTTTTAAAATTCTCATTCCTTGCAACATTGCAATTCTATTTTTTTTAAAAAAATTAAATTAATGATATAATTGTTTAGTGATGCACAATATATGCTTCTAAAAACCCTATCTCCAAAATGTATTTCCAAACCATAATTTATAAAGTTTAAATTAAAAAAAAGCATTCAAAATAGAAGAATAATATTCCAATAAAATATCTAATATCATCTAAACAATACACAAATAACAAGATATTAGTATTTAACTATTGAGATATTACATTGCTTTACACCTACAAATTGAGATTCTAAATTATTATGAAAGATGCTTAGTTGACTTCATGAACTTCATGCATCATTTCTTAATGTGTTATCTTCGTGATCCTGAAAATGAATAATAAGAATTATTAATAAATTTGCCTATGAAAAGACAAAATTTTAATGTATTTAAAAGATTATACTTGTCTTAAAACATCACTCACGTGACTAGCTTTCATGGAACTATTCTTTGAAATCTATATAAAGAAAACTAGAAAATGATATAAACATTGTTTTTAAGTAACTTTGCATGATGAAGCTTTTTATCAATACCACTTTATTAGCAACCAATTCCATAAACAAACTATCTAATTCCAAAACCCAACAAAGAACTAAGTTTGAAGCATTCATTATGGTTGGACATCTACCAAAAGGTAGAAGGACAAAGAATTTTGTTTGAATCATGGTATTACAATAGCAGTAGAAGCAATGAAATTAATGAATTTCATCGACAATGTTATAAACTTAATTGATAGGTTTTACTAGTTTTCATCACCAAAATGTTACCAATGTAGAATAATAAAATTATTAAAAAAAAAAAAAAAAGAACATAACACAAACTAGGATCCAATGCTGATCAATAAAAAATTGCATTTAAAACTTAGCATTAGTAAGCTGTTTTTGCAAGCTATCAGGTATATCAGTTCTTATGCCATTAGGTAGCCAATTTTTTAGCTTGCAGTAAAACATAGCAATTCCATCTTAGATCCTTAATTTTGCTTATTGAAGTTGGGTGGTTTCACCAACAACTATATATATATATAAAGGATAGTGCTTTTAAGAACATTCATTGAAAACGTAAAAAGACTTAAAAGACATTAATCGATGAAACGGCATACCTCTAATGCCTCGGTAGCAACAGAAACAAAAATTTTGTTTGGTGTTTTTTCTGCCTTCAAAAAAGGTTTTGAATTTTGTTTTTAATAGGTGAATGATTTTTTTTTTAAAAATATCGAATAATTCCAAATCCTATTAGACATAAAATTAAATGTTGAAGGATCTATTAAACACATTTTTAAAGTTTAGGGGCTTATTAGACACAAACCATGAAAGTTCATGAACTAAACTTGTAATTTAACCTTCATCTTAAACCTTTATATAAAAATTTGGTTTAAATCCTATTTTAGTTCTAAATTTTGTTTATACCTATTCTGTTTTGATTAATAAATTTTTCATATATTGTGTTATTTGTAACGCCCCAAATTTTAACCTAACTTAAAGAACGTCACTAAACTTACAACCAATTGATAGCACGCATTTAGTTCTATCTTATTCTTTATATTAATGCTAGTTTTGTTATTAATTTGTGAGCTTTTATGCCTATTTTTGTCTATTTTGTAAAAACCGAACTTGATGAGCAAAATCAAGTGTTCGGGAGTTTTTTTATTGATATTGGAACCTTTTAGAGCCTTATTGAAGATTCAAGAAGAGAAGAGATGAATAATAAAGTGTTGAGCAAGAGGGAAGAGCATCGAGATGCAAAAAGGCACTTTTGCGGCTTTTCTTTTATTTTTATAGTTGATCAAAGATTTCATTTTGAAGGTCAAAGTTTGATGACTTTCAAGTTGAAGTCTAAAAAACAAAAACAAAATTACGGCCCCTAGGCGCTAAGGTACTGGTTTTCACTCTTTTTGACAGCACCTAGGCGCTTCGTCGACTGCCATAAGTATAGAAGGTCATCTTTAATTATTAGATTACATGGGGTTCCATCTCAAAACCAATTGGCAATGGGATGAGTGACCCATATATCTTATAAATTGTGAGGTTACTCTTCATCTTTCAGATGTGGGATCCTTAATATGCCCCCTCGAGATGGTGCCTCTTTTGGGTTCACCATTCTTGAATCGGATCCCAATTTTATTTATTTATTTATTTTTGACTGAATACCCGTTTGGGTTTGTATTGGACCGAATACTCGTTTGGGTTAAGATGGTACCTCTTTGGGTTCACCATTCTTGAATCGGATCCTAATTATTTATTTCTTTTTTATTTCTTTTATTTCTTTTTTTTTTTTTTCTTTTTCTTTTATTTCTTTTTTTTTTTTTTGGGACCGAATACCCGTTTGGGTTTTAATGGGCTCTGATACCAACTTAAGAATACATGAGGTTCCATCTCAAAACCAATTGGCAATGAGAGGAGTAGCCCATGTATCTTATAAATTGTGAGGTCCCTCTATATTTTTCCAATGTGGGATCCTCAACATGCCCCCTCAAGATGGTGCCACTTTGGGTTCACCATTCTTGGATCGATCCCAATTTTAATTTTTTTTTTGGACCGAATACCCGTTTGGGTTTAATGGACTCTGATACCATATCAAGATTACATGGGGTTCCATCTCAAAACCAATTGGCAATGGGAGGAGTGACCCATATATCTTATAAATTATGAGGTCACTCTTCATCTTTCAGATGTGGGATCCTCAATATGCCCCATCGAGATGGTTCCTCTTTTGGGTTCACCATTCTTGAATCGGATCCCAATTTTATTTATTTATTTATTTTTGACTGAATACCCGTTTGGGTTTGTATTGGACCGAATACCCGTTTGGGTTAAGATGGTGCCTCTTTGGGTTCACCATTCTTGAATTGGCGCCGTTGCCGGGTTAAGATGGTGCCTCTTTTAGTTGTCTGAAGGTGCAGAAAATAGAGAGAGGGGCGGAAAACAGAGCGAAGGAGGCCAAACTGAGGGAAAATGCCCTAAACTCGATTCCATGCTATTTTGAGAGGTTTTGGGAGCATTTTGTGAGCAGATTAGAGCAGTATTGAAGATTTGGAGCTCAAATTCATGGGATAACAACTCAGGAACGCAAGATCGTCATCTATTTGCAATTTCTTCTCTTTTTCTTTCATTTATAGTTAATTTAGTGGCTGTAAATTAGGGATTTATGGGTTGCTTGAACTGAATTTGTATATATTTGTGCCTAATTACTTGGGTTTATTGTATTTAATTGTTTAGATGCTTAATTGTTGGAATTGTTGGACCAATTGCTTAGTTTATAGATGTTTATGACTAGTAGGGCTTTGAATCATTTGTGCATTTATTGCTTAATGCCATTAATCATTGTTTCTCTAATTAATTGAGTTATTTCTAAGTTGAGCTCAACAGAGGATACTTAGCTTAGCTTATTGCGCGATTAAGCTACTCGAGTGACAGCAAGATTAATAGTTAATTAATCGTAGTTGGTGATGAAGGTTAATTAGTTGGTCATTAGTTAATTGAATAGTTTTCTAAGTGGAAACTCGATAAAGAGAAGCTTAGACAATAACTTAATTGCATAACTAGTGTTTGTTTACCTGAGTGACAACTGGGATTAATAGACATTAGAAGTTTGTAATGAAGAGTCTTAAAGTCTTGTATGAGTTAGCTAGCGCTAGAGACACCTAGGTTAGTTAATTAGTACTTGAGAGTGGAGGAGACTTGATAGGAATGAATACTTCATCCTGCAGCAGAAGCCTTGGACCGTCTTTGGTTTTATTTAAAATTAAACTAAAAAAAAAGATTAAGCAAACTTACTTTGAGTAAATATAGAGATATTTTTTGTGGGTCTTTATCTCCTCCACAAAATCTTCCTAGCTATGACTCGAACACAAAACCAAGGCTTGTGGGAGTCTCTAGAAAGAAAATTCACAAGGGATTGGGGAGGAAGATGTTTAGAGAGAATTCTCTAATTCTCTATTGAAGAGATGTGTGTTCTGTCTAATGGCTCAACTTAAGGGTCCTATTTATAGAGACCAAGGGCAGATCCATAATTAAAATATTATATTTTAATATCTAATATATTAAAATATATCTTATACTTATTTGAATCTCATTTAAATTATCTACGGTATTTATTTATTTGAATCTTATTCAAATTTTATAAATGTATTTTCTTTAATATATCAAATATACATTAGTTATTTTAATATTTAATGTATCAAATACAATAAATATATTTTCCTCTTTTATATTTAATATATCTAATATATTAAATATTAATTTGAACATTTCAAAATTTTCTTTCAACTAAATTGATCTTTTAGTGTTACTATGAGCTAGCAAAGGAACTTTATGAACCTACAGATTATAAACTCCAATGATACAAAATTAATTAAATAGCATTTTTAATTAATTAATTGTCATTCATTAACTATAGGTCACTCCACTATAGACTTTGAGTTGCACTCTTATGTACTGTAAGACAAATTGTGTCCATGGATATAATCATTACATGCAAGTCAATCATTCACGAGTTGTTCGTAATCACAGCTGGGTCAAAAGTTCGTTTACCCCTGCAATTACATCTTGCACTTTAAGTACACTCGATCGTCTAATGAACAATTTGCTTATGATCCAACCATAAACAAAGTCCTTCTTGGGCCAGTGAAAGGGTGGGGCCCTATTGTTCAAATCATTAAATCGGCATTTAAAAGAACTACTCATCTACTTACCCTATATGGGAAGAAGTGAACTCTATCTTGTGAGATTATGTTCCTAGTTCCCTATTTGGTCAAGTCCCCAAAATACTAGGCTTATTAAATCGGCTACAAAAACCACTATCACCCATGCAAATCAAAAGAGAAACCCTCACAGACAGGAGTTCATAACTCACTCAGGATTAAGATCGAGTCACATATGATCATCCTGATGAAATATTAATCTTCTCAATTAACGGATTTATAAAGAGATATTAAATACTTTGTGGTCCAGTCTTATACAAACTCATTGTATAAAATAACTCCACTCACATGTCTCCACATAAACGATTTGGATCAAATCATTTGTAACTATTACAAAATAGGTCATATCCATAGTGTTATCAAGATAAGGCACCCAACCTTATCCATATATTATGACCCCTTTAGGTTATTTCTTGAACATAATCCTCTCGTATGTCAACCACATACTGTTCAATATTACACTAATAACCTTGGATTTTTCATATAATGGATAATATTATATTGCAAATAAAATAATCAAAATTATTATTAATTATTAAATAAATCATTAATTATGAGGCTTTAAGGCATAAATCCCAACAAGACCGACCGAAGATTCCACATCCTTAGAGCTTCAAGACTTATGAGTTTACTGTCCATTGAGTTATAATTGTTTGTTAGTTTAGTAATTGATCATTTCCCAAGTTATCCCTCGTGTTTGTGTCTCCCATTTATTTTTTGGCATTTATTTCCTATTGTTAGTTAGTCTATCTTTCTTTACATTTTTTCTCTAAATAAAGTAAAGTGAAAGTACTTACGGTACTTAATTGAATTAAAACCAATCTCCATGGATTCGATACTCGATATGAATACCGTTTTATATTACTTGACCCGTGCGCTTGTGGTTATACGTAAAAGTACGTGCATCACCAACATACCCCAAAAATTTTAGCAGCATAACAACGTAACTATAACAATATCCAAATTTTACTAATACCTGTTAGACAAGATAAACACACTTCTAAAGCCAGAATCACCAAACAACCATTCTAACTTCAGCTCAATAACTACCAAAGAGTAAGAACCAATCAACATTCCAACATAAACATAACTAGACATATTCACTAAACTCCAACAACTCAAACCATAAAAGATAAAGTAACCTAACAAGTTCAACCACTAATAAATAACATAACTACTTAAAGAAACAACAACTGGAAATCTAACAATCTTTTAAACTAAGACAATAAAGGCAGTAAACCACCACACAAGCGTAGTCCTTAAACTAAACATCAACTATAATGAGGATAAAGAATTAGTTTAATAGATTAAAAACTAGCTAAATGGTCTCCTTCATCGTCGTGTCTCCTCTTCACCACCAAGTTCCTTTTCAAGCACCTACAAAACTCTTGGTTTTTTTAGCCGGGGGGGGGGGGGGTTAGTACAAAAGTACTCAATAAGTAGCTCACACCTGATGAGCCACCAAACATCAAACAAATAAACATCATGTTATTCACACGCACCCAAACATGCTTATCAACATTAATAACACAAGTCTCATTCTCAACTTACATAGCAAGCAAAGTAAACATAAAACTCACACAACACATGAATTCTACATCCTACCTTGCACACTCAAGCTCCATGAGTTCACCCAATACTCATAATTTAATTTTCACAAGGCTTCCTAGAACTGATTCCTTCGAGACACATTGATCCCCTTTGATTTTTACTTAGGGCCACAAACATTTTATCTACCCCAACTATTTGCATCTAGGGCTATCGACGCCCTTCATCGACCCCAACTGATGGTATCCAGGGCCACCAATGCTCTCCGTCAGCCCCAACTTATTTTTCATCAAAGGTCATCGACGTTCTCGAGAATCTTTAATACTTGCCTTTCTAAACACAATGCATCGACCATAACCATCATAAAACCAGGCCATCGATGCTACTTCTAAATTTATTGATGACATACCACCCCTCGACCATTTTACTCGAGGCACCTGGTATTCACCCAATTTTCCTTTACCACACCTAAGGTCATCTAACCCCACACACAATCTCATTAGAATGCATGTTTCCTAGGCACACTTCTAGACCATGCTTTATGCTCCAAACAACACAACTCATTCACAACACACAAGTTATGCATAATTAAACAACCAAGAATCCAACATGCTATCATCACATAACCATCACAGCACACATAAAAGCATGCTCAACATACACATAATGGATCATGTAGAGATATATACATATAATGTATAAAATAAATCAATAAGGAAATATACAACATGCTTCACGCAATCAAACAGACCCACCAAGTAGAAACTACTTACCTAAAGCGATCCCAAGATAGTCCAAGAGATTCCCTCAATAAGGTAGACAATGTTTATAGATCAAAATTGAGTTCGATAGCCTTATTCAAAATAGAAAGAGTGTTCAAGAGGAACTTTCTTACCCAAAACAACTTTTAAGCTGAGTTTGAACACTCTGAAACAGAATTAAATCCTATAACAAAGAGTATTCAAGATTAAAGACCTATCTAAAGTACTTTAGTGGAGCTCGAAAGGGTCTAGAACGTGCTATTACCTACCAAACGCCGCCAAAAGGCCTCGAAACCTTGTTGCTCGGTGTTTGAAGATGTTCGAACTTATTCGAAACTACAAATCGAAAGCTTTTACAAGTTAGAACTTACATTACAACACCTAAAGAGTATTTGAAAGGGTTTAAACACAACTGTATCATGTTAAACTCACCAAAATAGCTTGACCCTTGATGAAAAGTATTCGAAAGGACTCCAATTAGTTCGAACTACAACAAAGACACTTCCAAAAGTTAGAAACTAAATCACAGCACTTTAAATGATTTGCAAAAATGATGAAACATGTTGAAATTTATTGAAAAAGCTCTTACACTTGATGTTTTTTGTTCAAATGTATTCGAATTGATCCTAAACTGCAAACTGAAGGTTCTTACACGTTAGAACCAAAGCTACAACACTTAAATTTATTTGCAAAAGGTCTAAAACATGGCAAAACTTACCGAGAAGGCCCAAACAAACTTGGTCCCTTGCTGGTTGGTGTCCGAAGGGGATCGGATGAGTCAGAAACTACAAACCAAGGTTACCCAATGGTTAGAGACTAAACTAAAATGCTTTAAAATACTTTAAACGAATTCGAGAGGACTAAAGCATGTTGGAACTTACTAAAACAACTTCAAACGAATCTAAATACATGTTGGACAGTGTTCAACGAAGCTTAAACATGAATATTTGAAGTCATTAGGCAGTGGGTAATGCAAATCTAATGTCAAAATCGCATGAGTCAGTCCAAACCTTGGCAAAACGGTAGAAAAATGCACCCCACAATCTTGTCTAAGGAACACGTGGTGTGGGCATCACTAATTTGCTGAAGCACGAGAGAGCGATGTCGAACACAAGAAAGAAGTTCACACCAAAAGCCTAGAGATAGAAGAAAACATCATCGACCCGTGGGTCTCGAGATCAGTTACAAAAAATGTGAGGGAGAAATCGTCGGAGCTTCACCGGTGTTGTGGGTCTCGCAAAAACACGTGGGTCGCCGATGTTCATAAGGGAGGAGAGGAAGTCAAAGATGGGTTGGGGGGTGTGCGGCTGCATGAGGAGAGGAAGAAGAGAATAAGGGATTTAGGGCTTGGTTCTTCTTTTTTCCTTTTCCTTTTTAGTTTCCTTCATAAACAAATGCCCAAATGAATAAAGGAGAGAGAAAAAGAATTCTAATCTCCAAAATTCTAAAAGTATAATCTTTACCAAAAAAACTCCATATACGTAATCTATAAAGTGTTTGGTAAATTCTATCTACTTAAAAGGGATTTGGGTTTCTTTTAAACTTGAAGAATAGTGACTAAATTAAATTCTCAAACTTTAGAATTCAAGATTTAGTCAAATCTCTTTCCCAAAATTCTAGAAATTTAATTTACCAAGCTTAAGGGACTAAAATTAAATTCTAATTTTCCAAACTAGAACCCTCAAGGATAGATCTGATCCCTCTAAAACAACCTAATTTATAACGTGGGGCGTTACATTATTAGTCCCTAAACTAATGTTTTATTTAAATTTCTCAACTTCTAAATGTTGTATTCTAGATTAGAAACTTCATATAAAAAGACCATTTTCAACATCCTTGCCATTACCTCTTCACTAATTATTTAACAAAAAAACCCAACACTTCATTTATTACCTATGATTTCACTGTTTTTTGAGTTCAACGATATGTAGGGTGGGAATTTAAACCTTTAACTTTTTGGTCAAAAATATAATGTCTTAACTAATTAAGTTAGGTTCAGGTTGGCATGTATGATTTTAATTACTTGTCTATCATAGATTTATATCATTTGATGAAGTGAAGTGAAATGAATAAGAGACATGTATATTTTAAAATTCAATTAAATAATTTATATAAAAAAAATTAATGACAATAACTAAAATGGTTTTAAACAAAATTTTTGATATTAAAATATATGATTTAAGCTCCATTTTGATAATCATTTTGTTTTTAGTTTTCTGTTTTTGAAAATTATGTTTGTTTTCTCACAATTTCTTTACCATAGTTTTATCTTCTTAAGGGAACATTTGAATTCTTAGCCAAATTCTAAAAACGAAAGCAAGTTTTTAGAAACTACAACCTCGTTTGATAACCATTTTATTTTTTGTAGTATGTTTTTGAAAACTATGCTTGTTTCCTCACAATCTTTTGGTAAGCTTTTCACCTTTCTTAAAATCACATTTGAATTCTAAACCATTTTTTTTTTTTAAAAATGAGGTTTTTAAAAACTATTTTTTTTAGTTTTCAAAATTTAGCTTGGTTTTTTAAAACGTTTTTAAAAAGTAGGTAATAAAATAAGAGTTATAGGTGGAAATAGTGTTTATAAGCTTAATTTTCAAAAACAAAAAATGAAAAATAAATTGGTTATCAAACGAGGTCTACTTTTTTTAGCTTTCAAAACTTAGCTTAAATTTTACAAACATTTATAAAAAGTAGATAACAAAACAAAGAGAAATCATAGGTGGAAGCTGTTTTTATAAGCTTAATTTTCAAAAACTAAAAACAAAAAACTAAGGCCCATTTGATAACAATTTGATTTTTTATTTTTGAAAATTGTGTTTGTTTTCTCTCATTTCTCTAACATAAGTTTCATATCTTCTAAGAAAACATTTGAATTCTTAGCTAAATTCAAAAAAAAAAAAAAAGTTTTTGAAAATTACTTTTTTTAGTTTTTAAAACTTAGCTTAGTTTTCAAAACACGTACAAAGTAGATAACAAAACAAGGAAATTCATAGGTGTGGAAGTAGTATTTATAGGCTTAATTTTTAAAAATCAAAAATAAAAAATCAGATAATTATCAAATAGGACCTAAATGATTATCAAACGATGCCTTAAAAAATTAGAAAGGAATATAATATAGAATGAACATAAAAATTAGAATTTCAATGTGAATGAAAATAGAAAATTTCAAGTTGAACAACTTGAAGAATCTGTCATAAGTTGGAGAATTGTTGAACTTATTGTAAGATATATATATAATTTACATGCATGTGTGTGAGCAAATTGCAAAGGCTTACAGCCAATTACTTCCAATTCCTTTGTCTTGTTCGACAGCTCATGCTGCTCTCTGATAGCTTTCCAGCAGCTTTGAGTTTCTGAAACAAATGCAAGTTGATGTTCAGGAGAGCGTCATTATCATGTAGATTCATGCACTTTTCCTAAAATTTTTCATCTCTATCTCTCTTCAAATAAAATAAACAAATAAAAAAAGATTAAATAAAATAAATGTTGTAAATTTCAAGTGGGATTTTTAAGAATAAAAAAATAAAGATTACTTTGGAAATCCCTCAAAGTTGCACCAGACAACTCATAATGAGATGACATGATTGCATAGCCACAACTGGAAAATATAAAATTCCAAAAAAAAAAAAGACTGGAATATATATCACAATTGATTCGAACACCCTTGAGAAACAATTTGGACTAACTTTTGCAAAAGAAAAAAAAAACACTCTGGCTATATATATCTTCTTCCCAAATTGCCATATAAAAATTCGTTTCCACATCAAGCTATTTAATCTCCAAATTCAAATTAACTATCAAAACAAGAATAATCAAGGTTTTAAATTTTTGCCGACCTGTTAGATATTTCTATCTATACTTTTATACGTCTACAAGTTTAAGGTGAGTTTTTATTTCCATTATATCATAGAAAAATTGATGTAATATAATAAAAATGTTAACAAAATATCATTGTTGGAATAGAAATTTCAACCAACCCAAAATTGTCACGTCATTATCCAACATTGATGACAAAATTATATTTAATTAGGGATTAATTAAATTTGTAAGGCTAAATTAAACTATGACATATCAAAGTACACATTTGGGTTCTTTGAAATTTGGAAGACAAAAGCCCGAATTGAAGGCCCCAATTAGCAAAGTCCAGACACAATCAAAAGGCTAGGTCCAAAGTCAACCAAGTCCAATCCAAATGGTTGGTCCAAAATCAATCTGGCCCATTCTAACAAGCCCAGGCCCATCTGGAAGCCCTGAGGAACTCTATAAATAGAGAGCTCCTCCTTCATTTCAGGGGTTTAGAACTTAAGAAGCTTAGAGAGAATTCAGAACGAAGCTCAAAAGACTCTAGAAGCTCCTGAAGATCAAACACCATCTGAACAAAGAACACGTCACAAAGATCAAGAATGCTCCAAGAATCCATTGAAGTTTCAACCTCGATAACAAGCTCTTCAGCCCTCGAGCAAAACACCCAAGCAAGAGAGAGAATCAGATGATCAAATATTAGAGATTGTCTCACTATACTAAAATTAATACAATACAAGTTATTTACACGTACTAAATTTCTTTGTTGAAATCTCGTGTGAACAATCACTTATATGCAAAACTAATATTAGTAATAATAAACTTAAACTTATTTAAAAAGGGTGAAATATTGCTCAATTGTTAATTTGAATACTTTTTTATGAATTTTTTAAATTTATAGTTCTTAAAATATCTATCAACATCACATTTTACCAATACTTTTGTCGACATTTTTATGAAAATGAGACTTCAACATTTTCGTCGACATCCATATTTAAACCTTGAGTGTAACCTAAATAGATGGCATCTTTATCATTTATGAAAAATATCCTTATAAAGTCTTAACACGTTGTTTTCCTATTATACGTACCCTTTGATAGTTGCTTTCTTTGTACCTTGTTGTGAGCTATCACTAGTACAAATTCAATGTTGAATGACGACATTGCTAGTCATTATAGGAAAACGATGTCGGACAAGTGCCCGTCATTAATACGAGTGTCATTGTAGGATAAGATGACGGGCGACTTTAATGTCAATCAATGTTCGACGTTAAAACTCGATGCCCATTATTAAAAGCTACTGCTTTTGTAGTCAATTGGAGTTACGATGACGATCATCCTTTAATGATGGTCATTACCCGTCATGAAAACTCGTCGCCCGTCATTAAAAGTTACAAGGACCAACATTGTTTTTGTTGTCAATTTAAGTTACGATGACGCTCACCCTTTCATGACGGGGAATGCCCGTCATTAAAAAAGTTTTTAATGACTATCATTAACTGTCTAAGTTTCACAGCAATTTTTAATGTCAGTTAATGTATGACATTAAAAGCCTACGCCTGTCATTAAATGTTATATGTGTGTCACTAAATGTCCGTTTTGAAAGTTTTAATGACAAGCAATGCCCGTCATGGTTTTGTTCATAATTTAATAAAAACAATTGTTGGCCGCCCCAGTGGCTAATCAATGATATTTATCCATTTGTCAAACTTGTACACAAAATACAATTTCATTTGTATTTTATAACTCAATAAACATAAGACTTTCTACAAACACAACAATTAACCTATTCACTACATAGATTTTATAGTATTTATGAACAAAAACTAAATGAAATTATAAAAAAAAAAGTTAAAATGTCAAATTAGTTCAACTAATTTGCTAAAATTTAACAAAGCTAACCTAAAATAAATTAAAACACTTAATAAATGACTAAATGAAAACTACCACATTCAATATACAAAGATAAAACTAAGTAATATACCTAATACACTAATAAGATTCTTTAACACTCATTCATCAAAACTGAATCAAATCAATAACTGAAAATTTCCGCATGATCTCTACTAAAACAACCAAAAACTATCTTGAAATAATGCACATATAATTTCCTTATATATCATAAACATACATGGGAGACCACTCATTCCTCCACAAACTACATCCAACAAAATCCAGCAGGAATTTTAGAAGAATGAATACACTAATACACTAAGATAAAACTAAGTAATATACCTAATTCACTAAGAAGATTTTTTAACATTCATTCACCAAAACTGAATCAAACCAATAAGTGAAAATTTCGACATGACCTCTATTAAAACAACTAAAAATTAACCTGAAATAATGTAATTCACTTCTATATCATACACATGTATGGGACCACTCATCCCTCTACAAACTACATCCAACAAGATCCAACAACAATTTCAAAAGAATAAATATGTACATCTAAAGAACAACTTTCTTTATATGTACAATTTACACAACAAATAATGGAACCATAGTTGATCTTTACTAAAATTTAACAAAAACTAACAAAAACTAAAAAGTGAAAATTTCATCATGACCTCTGCTAAAACAATCCAAAACTAACCTGAAATGCACATATAACACTTCTATATCATACACATAATACGTATGGGACCATCCATCCCTCCACAAACTACATCTAACAATATCCAGTACTAGTTTCAGAAGAATGCATATATACATCTAAACAACAAACAATGAGACCACTCGTCCCTCTACAAACTACATTTAACAATATCCAAATGTACACACTTCTAGTATATATATAAACAAGTATTTTCATTCTACATCTAACAAGATAGAAATTAAATCTACTACTTACATAAAATGTACAAAATTAACGAATCCACAAGAGCTCTACACAAATCTTCTAACAAAATCTATCCATTCTATTCAAATCTTGTCAATTTCTTCTTGTTTATATGCATCTTTTCTGTTAAACTACAAAAAAAAATAGATATACTTATAACATAAGAATAAATCATATATTTATAATCACTTAAAAGATAAAGGAAGAATACGTACAAGGTTACTTATGGAGATACTAGAGTTGTACACTATTTTGTCATATATATTTTTGCACATAGTATCCACACTCTACAAAACCCAGTTGGCGTGGGCACTATATGTAAAATAATTGAAAAACAACATACTTGAGTTATACATACAAGATTTCAATCCAAATTTGATCAACTAAAGAATATATTTAATGCAAATTTACCTTTACAAGTTTCCAAATGATATTAGAGCGATATTGTGGGAGTAAGTGTGTTTAGCTTGCCACATTCTCAATGATCTAAACAATTTGAAATATTAGAATAATATAAATGTAGAAATTAACAATTATAAAAGTTTAGAACACTTATGTATTTATGGTTCCTTGAAAACTTTCTTCAATCTTACTACGCAAAGAGTTTAATACATAAATAGTATTCTCTCGCGGATGGATAACGATCAACATCCAATGAAAACTATTAACAATGAATATTCTAATATCATTGTTTATGAATAAAAAAAACTATAATTATGTTAAAGTAATTTAAATTGTTATTACTTACCCAGTGTTATATGGGATGAGTACTAATTGATCCAAATCCAAATTAACCATGTCTAACCTGTTGGCTAGATTTCTGCAATCAATTTCTTGACACCTTACGTAATTTGAAATGGTTATTTGATCAATTAACATGAACTTACTAATTATTTCGTAGTCACATACAATCCAAAGATACCTAAAAAAATTTAAAATTATTATAAAACATTAAAAAATGTAGTGCATGAATCAAAAAATGTAATGGATTTTGTATACTTACGCAATGTATGTGACTATACATGAATAATCTATCTCCACCATCCCGCAATAATGCATGATGTCGTCACAATGTAAATAAATTGCTTTCTCCTTTCCGAAAATATGCTCACTCAAGTTGATTTGAATTGTATTGCCATCTTGCATAGAGAGCATAACATATCGATTTAAGAGCTTGATAGTAATGTGGATATTCATGTAGGTAGAAGATTGTGAAACAGGGACATTGACATAAATATCTTTCTTAGATTTGGCCGAAGAAGGAACCTATCACAAACAAAATTGAAATTGTAAACGAAGAATAAAAAAAAAACATTTAAGTTAAAAAAAGACATATCTTTTTAACCATATTCAGAATTACAAGTTCGGGAGACCATGCCACGAAGTTACCCTTCGTTTGACTTAAAGTTTCTACTTCTCCCATTAAAGGAATTGGTATGGGTAACATCTCACCCATGATCATATTTACCACTACTCTGACATGTAATTTAAGAATCACATGCATCTTATTAAAATAAAAATATATAAACTTACAATTCAATTAACACATTCTCTAATGTCGTCATCAAAGAATTCATTATTCTTTCTTTTTTGTGCTTCCTTCCATAAATTTGCACGATTTGAAGGATCGTCTGACAATTCCTATATGAACATACACATTATTAATTCTCATGAACATATAATCATAAGAAATAATTTAATAAACGTTACTCACTAGCTCTTCGGCTAAATTTGCATATCCCTTACGAGCGAATGGTGATTATATTTACATTTTTTCCTTCGTTCTTTCTAGACACGACTAAGTGCTTGTATAACATAAGACCATTGATTTAAATCATAAAAATAATTTCACTAATATTTAAAAATATATTAGTATAATGCAGTTACCTTCCACTCTTCAGATATTCTAGCATTAACAAATGCCTCCCATTGTTCTTGATCAATGTGAGAATTCTTTTCAGGAGGACTCTTCAACAAAGATGGTTCATCTTTGAATGGAAGTATGTACTTCTCAATCAATGTATATCTAAATGTTCGAAACTTCATTGACGCCGATTGAAGAATAGCATGTTTGAACCTAGAGTCCACCACGAACGACATTTGCATAGGAAAAATCACAATAAAAATTAATTACCTCTACATAATAAAAAATGTTTACCATAAAATTAACTAATTCTCACCTCTACACAATTAAAAAAAAAATTCTTTCAATTCTTGTGGAACTTCTTTCCAATTGTTGTAGATTAATAGAATTTGTTGTCTAACACAAACTCTGATTTAGCTTTGCATTTTATCTCATTTTCACCAACAGTCTGGCCTTGATTATTGTATTGAATGACTAAGTGTTCTCTAGTATTTCTTATGCGTGCAAATTCACGCATAGTAGTGAGGCCTCATCGAGCAATCTATCTAGCCTCCATATGAATAGCTACGTTTACTCTATCATCACTGCTGCTACATGAATCACTCATTGTTTCAATCTGCAAGAAAAATACCATAAAATACAACATAAAATATAATAACTCGTAAGATACATTAACTCATAACAATGTGAATAAATTACTAAATGACATACCATATTTAATACATTATTTATCAATCTATGTACCCTCACGATCATTTCTAAGATATGTAGATGACATTTCGTTGATTTCATGAGATACGTCAATATTAGGCATTCTTTCTAAGACTCCATATCCACGATCTTAAACAGTATCTACCATTTCATCTTTGTAAAAATCATCTTCAACTATTCTTTGATGAGGGGATAAAACCACTGACCATTGAGGATCAAAAGGATCTTTCACGTAGAATACTTGTTTGGCTTGAGAGGCTAACATAAATGAGTATGTTTTATGTCCAATGCGATTAAGATCTATAGTTGTAAACCCAAGCTCGTCTATTTTAACTCCATTATTATTCTCAACCCATTCACATTTTAATAAAATATAATTTAATTTATGTTAATCAAGCTCCCATATTTCCTATATTACACAATAAAAAGGTCATGTTCGATATAATAGGATTTTTGTCCTTAACACGGGAAACTTGCATTGTATTAGCTGTTATAACGATTCCACTATTTTGGGCATTCCTAATATCATCACGTTTCTTCGTATGATAATGAATACCATTAACCATAACCACTATATGTGGTTACATTTGGACGAAGCCTCTAAGCTATCCATCTTAAAGAAGATGATATGCAGTTGTTTGGCACCTCGAGAGCAAGTCCAACCTGAAATTAAGTTTTAAATTAAGTAGAAATTAACATTACACCCACTCATTAAAAAATATGGCTCTCAAGATTACCTGATCACACAACCAGTTGCTAAATGTGCGATTATGCTCATATTGAAGCCACTTTTTGATTTTGGATCTACTGGGATTGAGTATAGATAAAGTTTTCATGTGTTGCCTGTTGAAGTCAAGTAACATATGGACATTTAAAAGTTATTAGATCATCACATAATTAGAAGGTTATGTGAAAGATTTGAGATTTACGTACCCTATATACAGAAGCACGTCATTTACATTTTAAAGAACATAAAGATGAGCTTGATCCAATTGTTTCTTACTGGGATTGATATAATGAGTAATAGACAATGGTCTATCAATGTCTGAATTATCTTTCCTTGTCGATGAGCATAACCCAATAGACTCAATTTCAGAGAGAAATTCAAAACAAAACTCTACAATCTCCACTACAATATAATTTTCTCTAATGCATCTTTTTGGTCGATTTCTATTTCGCACATAACCTTTTAGGACTTTCATATATCGTTCAAAATGATACATCTACCTCAAATAAACTAGTCCACCAAATTCTATCTCTCTTGCAAGATGGACCAGAAGATGTACCATTATCGTGAAGGATGTCAGAGGAAAATATTTCTCTAACAAGCATAAAGTGACTACTACATCCTCTTGCAAGCCTTTCAACTTAGATGAATCGATCACCTTACTACATATAGCATTGAAGAATAAATGTAGGCGAATAATTGCATATCTAACATGCTTGGGTAAAATACCACGTATTGCCACAGGTAATAATTGTTGCATAAGAACGTGGTGGTCATGTGACTTAAGGTCGTAAAGTTTCAAATTTGTGAGCTTAAACTTTGTATGTTGAATGAATAACCTTCCGGTACTTTAATTTTTGATAGTGTCTTACCAAATTCAATTTCTCCATTCGCGATAATATATAACATGTTGTGGGTAAGAAGATTCTTTTCTCTCCCAATTGAGGGGCTAACTCTGATCTAATGTTCAATTCAACCAAATCTAGACGAGTTTTTAATCCATATTTTGTCTTTTCAAAAATATCAAGCAACGTGTCAATAATATTTGCACACACATTCTTTTCAATATGCATCACATATAAATAATGTCGAACGTGAAAATGTTTCTAGTATTCTAACTCAACGAAAATAGACTTCTTTTTCCAATAAATGTTTGAAAGATCTCCATTTTTTCTTTCTTGATTTCTTACCAAACTAATATTGAAGTTTTACTTGTTTTTGCAAGAATTTCCTCTCCACTTAATGGTTCAGGAGCGAATTCAAATTCTTGTTCACCATTAGAAGCTTTATTCTGTCTTCTATATGGATTATTACGAAGTAAATATTTTTGATGTCCAAGATACGCCATCTTTTTTCCTTTTGGTAAATAAGTGGATGACGTTTTCTCCCCACAAATTGGACATGCATGATATCCTTTTACTGTACAACCACATAAATTTCCATATGCGGGAAAATCATTAATAGTCCACAATAAAATAGCCTTGAGTGTGAAACATTATTTTTGATGTACATCATAACATTCAACTCCATCATTCCAAAGTTTTTTCAGATCATCAATTAATGGAGCTAAATAAACATCTATGTCATTTCTTGGTTGTTTAGGCCCAGATATTAATGCATTTAACATAAAAAAAATTATGTTTCATGCACAACCATGGGGGTAGATTGTACGTCACTAACATAACTATATCTATGTTAAGGTTTATGCTCTAAAGCCTCGTAATTAATAATATATTTAATAATTAATAATTATTTTGATTATTCTATTTGCAATATAACATTATCTATTATATGAAAAATTCAAGGTTATTAGTGTAATCTTGAACATTATGTGGTTGACATACGAGAGGATCATGTTCAAGAAATAAGCCAAAGGGTCATAGTATATGGATAAGGTTGGGTGCTTTATTCTGGCAACACTATTGATACGACCCACTTTGTAATAGTTACAAATGATTGATCCAAATCATTCATGTGGGACATGTGAGTGGGGGTATCTTATACAATGAGTTTGTGTAAGACTGGACCACAAAATATTTAATCTCTCTTTATAAATCCGTTAATTGAGAAGATTAATATTTCATTGGGATGATCATATGCGACTTGATCTTAATCTTGAGTGAGTTACGAACTCTTGCATGTGAGGGTTTGTCCTTTGATTTGCATGGGTGAGAGTGGCTTTTGTAGCCGATTCAATATGTCTACCATTTTAGGGACTTGACCAAATAGAGAGCTAGGAACATAATCTCATAGGATGGAATTCACTCATTCCCATATAGGGTAAGTAGATTAGTAGTTCCCTTAATTGCTGATTTCGGGACTTGAACAATGGGGCCACACCCTCTCATTGGCCCGAGAGGGACTCAGTTTATAATTAGATTATAAACAGATTGTTCATTAGAGGATCAGTGGTACTTAAAGAACAAGATGTAATTATAGGGGTAAAACGGACTTTTGACCCAGCTATAATTACGAACAACTCGTGAAGGATCGACTCGCATGTAATTATTATATCTATGGACACAACTTGTCCTACAGTGCATAAGAGTACGACTTCTAGGTCTATAGTGGAGTGACCTATAGTTAATGAATGAAAATTAATTAGTTAAAGAGTTTAAATAATTGATTTTGTATCATTGGAGCTTATAATCTGTAGGTCCATAAAGTCTTCTTGCTAGCTCATAGTAACACTAAAAGATCAATTTAGTTGAAAGAAAATTTTGAAATGTTCAAATTAATATTTAATATGTTATATATATTAAATATATAAGAGGAAAATATATTTATTGTATTTGATACATTAAATATTAAAATAATGTACATTAGATACATTAAAATAATGTATATTAGATATGTTAAATAAAAGATATTTATAGAATTTGAATAAGATTCAAATAGATAAATATCGTAGGAGATTTGAATGAGATTCAAATAAATAGAAGATATATTTTAATATATTAGATACTAAAATATAATATTTTAATTATGGGAAAGATTTTCCCTTGGTTTCAATAAATAGGACTCTTGGGTTGAGCCATTAGACACAACACATATCTCCTCAATAGAGAATTAGATAATTCTCTCTAGATCTCTTCCTCTTCAATCTCTTGTGGATTTTCTTTCAAGAAGTTCCCACAAGCTTTGGTCACGTGTTCGAGTCATAGCTAGGAAGACTTTGTGGAGAAGATAAAGACATGTAAAAAATATTTCCATATTTACTCTAAGTAAGTTTACTTAATATTATTTTTTTAGTTTAATTTTAAATAAAATCAAAGATGATCCAATGCTTCTGCTGCAGAGTGAAACATTCATTCCTTCAATCTACTACTAAGGTCACCGTGTGGATTGACCCCATCGGTTGAAAGAGCAAGATGAAGATTTCTAGGTTTTAAACCAAACTCTGGCCACAAATTGTCTACTTGTTTCCACGATAGTGTGTCCACAAGATGTCGTATGTACCCATCAATTACTCGTTTTTTAGCGTGTTAAGTCAACAAAATCGATATTTCTTTATTGCAAAACATTCGTTCAAATCTTGGGATAAGAGAAAAATACCACATGACTTTCGTTGGAATGTTTTTCATCACATCCTTCGATTTTTTTACAAACCCTCCATCTTGATGTTCCGCAAGTGGGGCATACTTCTGCATCTGAAATATCTTTTCTAAACAAACAACAATCGTCGCTACATGCATGAATCTTTTCATACTTCATTCCAAGAGTACATAAGATTTTTTTTGCTTGATATGTAGAACTCGAAATTTCATTAGGACTTGGTAAGCTTTCACGAACTAATGCTAACAACTCAGTAGTGATTTGGCATGCCAAATCCATGTTTTATAGCTTTGATTGATACCATAAATAAATAAATAGTCTCTTACTACATTCACATTTTGAGACTTTGCATTCACACATTTCAAACATGGACAACAAATGACATCTGACCTATTTGAATATCGTAGACCATTTTCGATGAACATCTCAACTCCTAAACCATATTCTGGTGACATCCGATTCTTTGACATCCACGACTTATCCATAACTATAAACTGGTGGCTTGAAAGTTCAATCTACAAGAAGAATAACGGTTACTTAAACTTGTGTACTTACTATGTCCTTCAGAAGAAGCTGAGAAAAAATTAAACTATCAAGGAGTTCATTGTTCACTCAAGTTCATGATGTTGATACAAAAGTCAACATCATGATATTTTGGACTCTAATATCAAATGATATTAGAACCAAAGACTTACTAAACTCATCAAATTAAAATAACACAAAAATAAACTTATGAAATCTAAACCCATAAAAAATTAACATAAACCAACAATTAAAATTAAGCAAAAATTAGGTAGTTCTCAACCTCTCCCCCATCACATCATAATTCAAGTTCTCAATACCCCATCCCCCACTTATACTCATTAAACTAACACAAAAATTAAACTTATCAAATCTAAACTAATAAAAAATTAACATAAACCAACCATTAAAATTAAGCAAAAGTTACTAAACTTAATAACCAAAAGTTTTCAACCCCTCCTCCATCACAACGAAACTCATCAAATTAAACTAACACAAAAATTAACTTATGAAATCTAAACGCATAAAAAACTAACATAAACCAACAATTAAAATTAAGCATAACTTAGGAAGTTCTCAACCCTTCTCCCATCACATCATAATTCAAGTTCTCAACACCCCCATCCCCCATAACTATAATCATTAAATTAAACTAACACAAAAATTAAACTCATCAAAACTAAACTCATCAAAAAGTAACATAAATCAACCATTAAAATTAAGCATAAGTTACTAAACTTAATAGCCAAAAGTTAAAGTAACACAAAAATTAAACTTATGACAACTAAAATCATCAAATTAAACTAACACAAAAATTAACTTATGAAATCTAAACTCATCAAAAATTAAAATAAACCAACAATTAAAATTAAGAAAAATTTAGGAAGTTCTCAACTCCTCTCTCATCACATCATAATACAAGTTCTTAACCCCTTTCCCCTGGTTGTACTCATTAAACTAACACAAAAACTAAACTTATAAAATCAAAACTCATCAAAAATTAACATAAACCAACTATTAAAATTAAGCAAAACTTACTAAACTTAATAACCAAACTTTTCCAACTCCTCCTCCATCACAACTAAACTCGTCAAATAAAATTAACACAAAAATAATTTTATGAAATCTAAAATTGTAAAAAAAATAACATAAACCAACAATTAAAATTAACCAAAACTTTCGAAGTTCTCAACCCCTCCCCCATCACATCATAATTCAAGTTCTCAACCCTCTCCCAACAACTATACTCATTAAACTAACACAAAAATTAACTTAAACCAACCATTAAAATTAAGGAAAACTTAGGAATCTAACAAAACTTACTAAACTTAATAACTAAACATTCTCAACCCCTCATCCATCACAAGTGAACTCATCAAATTAAACTAACACAAAAATAAACTTATGAAATCAAAACTCATAAAAATTAACATAAACCAATAATTAAAATTAAACAAAACTTAAGAATATAACAAACTTAATCACCAAAAGTTCTCTACTCCCCTCCACCCACATGATAATTCAAGTTCTCAACCACCACACACAACTATACTCATTAAACCAATACAAAACCTAAACTTATCAAATCTAAACTTACAATTAACATAAACCAACCCTTAAAATTAAGCAAAATATAGAAATATAACATAACATCTGAGTGAACTGAAAAACGATCTAAACAAACAAAATCAAACTCTTAAAAAAAATTGAATTTCCATTAGTTAATCTAGTGAACATAATTTCCAATCTACACAAAAACAGTTAGTACGAACCAAATCAAATTACATATACAACCTAATTTTTTCTTTCTTTTCCTTGGATTTTCTCAGCAACAAAACAAATATAAAGGAGAAAGAAAAGTGTAAATGAGTAACTCAGTAGACAAGAAGAAAATTGTGTGGATCTGAATGAGCCTCGAGTGTGGATCTGAAATTTTCGGTTAGAATAGGTACATACAGCGAACTCTGATGTAGATCTTCACGACAAACCCATGACGAGACCTAAACCCACGATGAAGGAGAAATCGAGACGAACACAACAATGTAGATTTGGACGCAAACTCACGGCTACAAGCAAACCCACGAACGACGGCGGAAAGACAAACGACGAATAGAAAATCGATGTCGGTGAGGTGAAAGTGAGAGAAGAGAAGGACTGTTGGAGAGAGAAAGTGTGAGGAATGAGTGGGATCTGTCGCGACCCTATGATGGCTGGCTTTTCCTACCACTAAAGGCTACATACAATGTCAGGCAATGTCCGACATTGTAGGTCTTTTTAATTTTTTTTTAATTTTCGCACGTTTTCATGTGTCCGTCATCATTTCCAGGTGCCTTTTTTTTTCAGACTGTCATTATTTCCTTTGTTCGTTGTAGTGTATTATTTTTCCTTGGCCTAAATACCGATTTATTCTTGAGTGCTCTCTTATCCTTAGGCAATTTCAACCGATTTACAAGTACATTTGGAAGGGGTTGATGATCCCTTTTGTTTGGTCTAACTTAAAAAAATTTCTTAAGCTAGTGACGACTATGGTACTAGTAACTCTTCCTATGACATAGGATCATCAACGTTATTATTCTTTTGGATGAAATTTTCCATATGAGAAAAAAGAATTCAAATCTATCGAATAATCAACTGTATCATATTTTAATTTCTTCATTGGGATGTTATGGACAATGGACACTCCCACATCTCCACTATGGTATGATATTATTTTCGCTTTGAACATAAGCCTTCATGGCTTTATTTTTGGTTCTACCCAAAATGCCTCATACTAATGGAGATATTGTCTTTCACTTTATACCCATGTTCTTTCTCTTGTCTAATCAATGTGAGACTTTGGTCGCACTTCCAACAGTGGCTAGGTTTAGATTATATTCATGGAGTTGGAGCATTTTTTGGACTTGATTTTGAATGGTTTATTGGTCAATTTTTGTTTGAATTTGTTTGTTTTTAATACAATTTTTGTGTTAATTGTTAATTGGTTTGTGAGTAATTTTCTCATTTAATTATGAGAAGGTATTTATTTAAATTTAGGGTTGTATTTTATGAAATTATGATTTTTAAGTTCATATTAAGTTAGAGTCGGTTTGGAATGACTTTCTAAGTATTAAAAAAGTATTTCTAAGTACTTAAAAAATTATTTCAAACAACTTTTGGAAGATATATAGTAGAAGTGATACAATTTTTTCTATCAGACGGAATTTTGAAAATATTAATGAATTAAGTATTTTAAAGTGCTTTTAAGTGTTTTTTTAAATCAATTTTGATTTATGTAACACAACCTTTCGATCATTTTGAAAACAACTTTTAATTGGTTAAAATAACAATATTTTACAATTCGAACTATTTTAATTGGTTAAGAAAACATTTTACAATTCAAAAAGTCATATCAAATTTATACTCAATGAATTAAAAATGATTTTCTTCTCTAAATTAAAATACTCTGACAAAATTTAAACTTTTACAAGTATTGAAAGTCAAAATTGATAACAATGTATAAAGTATGGAAAAAGATATAAAATTTAATGTTGAAGTATATCTCAAACATTATATAAAATTCAAGGGAGCCAAATTGTCATATGTAGTTTTGCATTAGATTCTGAGAATATATATAAAATTGTGGAGCGCACAAGTCAATGTGTTGTTGGGTATTTGCCAAATGAGTATAACTCAACTAGCATTAAGTTTGTACTATCGATCTTGAGGTTAGAGTTAGAGGTTTGATTTCCCCACCCAGATATTGTAAAAAAAAAAAAAAAAAAAAAAAAATGCTGTTCGGTATTTAAAGAGAAAGTGGATGATTTTTTTCCTTAATATTGATTCCCTTTTGTTTCTACCTTTTTCCTTCACCAACTTGACTATATTCATAAATAATCATTTCTATACAGATTTAATTTTTATTTTGGTATTTTAATTTAAGTGATGATTATTATATACATCTTTAATGTATTAAAAGTGGACTTTTTCTATTAATATTGCCGCTTTCAAACTTATTATAAAAATATGGCATTTTCCAAACTATTTATAAGAATATTATAGTTTTTATTAGGTTGATGAAGATCGTCTCCTTCTTTTTTGTTTTTTACAAATAAAATATAACAACGATAGTTTTCTTTTAAATAATTACTATTTAATTAAATTTTAATTTCTTTAATAAAAAAATAAATTACAATTAATATTAAATTGGCTTAAAACATTACAAAAAAATTGCAGTTATATTATTTGTTTTTTAAAAAAACAAATGAAACAAAGAAAAAAATGGAAGGAAAAAAAATATCAAGAGAAAACCATAGGTCGTAGGTCTACTCTTCAAGAGGTGATGTATTAAAATTTGTCCTAGTAGTTAAATTTGATCTTTGGAAACAATTCTTAAGACAATCCTATTCAATTTTGATAAATATATAAACATCTATGCAAATAAAAATGATGTATCAGACACTTCTATGTTTCCATTTTTTAATTTTTTATATTCTTCTTATTTTATTTTATTTCAAATTAAAGATTATTCTTTTTGAAAGGTATTACTTTAGTAGACTATATATATTCAAATGGCTAATGGCTTTATTGTACAAAGTTCAATAAATCTTTTGGTTTTCCCAACAAAGTCATTTAGCATTTTATGATGTCGTGAATAAGTTGTTTTATTATTATTATTTTTGTAAAGAATGTAATAAGGTCTACATTCAATGTCTAGAATTAGAGAGTGTTTTATTTTTCATTCAAACATTTATTATATTAGAAAAAAAATTTGGGTGCAGACTAGGCTGCACCCAAGTGTGGTGCTGCCCACTTTACAACCACACAAATCCAAATTTTAGTTTTTTTTATAAAAAAAAAATCATGTAGTTGTAAGGTGGGCAACACCACACTTGGGTGCAGCCCTTTGAACTCAAGTAAAGAAAGTGTGTGCACATTATATTATAAGTAGAATAGAGTTTTTGTTGTATAGTTTAATCAATACGGGTGAGAATTCAAACCTTTGAACTCAAGTAAAGAAAGTGATGCTTTAACTACGTCGCTCATGAGTTGATACTTATTTTTGTACTTATTTATTCTTTATATATAATTTTAAAATTTCAAACCTACCTCTAATGATTAATTATTTTTGCTACATTATTTTTATTAAAATTAAAATAATATTTATGACCTAGAATTAAGATGAAGCATTAAATTAAAAATGTTATAAAATTTAAATCAAAAATTTGAAAATATGAAATTAGTTTTAAAAAGCTTTGTTTTTCTTTTCAAATTGGCTAAGATTTCAAAAGTAACTTTTGAAATAAAAACATAAAATCATTGTGGAATGAAGTCTTAAGATTTTAAAATATGTAAATACATTACACATTGCAATCTGCAATGTTAGTAAAAGTTATTTAGTCATTTAAATATGTACATGAAGATATAATGTAACGACTCACCCTGGATCGCTACTCAAAACTCATTTGATACGCTCTTAACCAAGAAAAGGGAATTTTAAAAAAAAACATCTTGCAAATAAGATCAGAAAACAAATCCCATTTCAACCAAAAATACCCTAAAACCAACATTTCCAAATGTTTCGATACAAGATTAGAGTACTACAATAAGAAATAAAATAGAAGCAAAATAAACTTTAACACAAAACAAGGAATCTAGAAGTAGAACAATTATACGACCCTAGGGAATAGAGAGACGATCCTTCATAGCCTAGACAATCCAATGCCTCGTGCCAACGCTTCCAGAGTCTACTGGCCACCTGAAAGGGAAACAAAGTAGCATCGAATGAGTATAAAAATACTCAGTAAATAGCCCACTTAAAAGCAAGGCTCACAGTCTACCACACAAGTTCTCATACTCCTAATCCTACTCCCATTTTGCACTTTCTTAGCTACGTGACTACCTAACCTACTCCACCTACGATATAGTCTAATTATTAAAACCCTAGAGCCATGCTTTTGGTCAGTGGACTTCACCCCACAGCTAGCATACAGCAAGAAGGTCCACAACCCTCAAGCCACACTAGGTAGCACCTACCGATCAATGAGGCTTCATCTCCACGGCTAGCAACAACAAGAAGGTTTGCAACTCTCAAGCCACACCGACTAGCACCTACAATGGAGGACACACCCTCCATGCCATAACAAAACAGGGTACGCAACCCACCATCAATCACATTACGCAATCATCAAGGCAAGCATGCTCCAGGTGGGGTAGTAGATGTCACTACCCTAAAGGTCCTAAGTCATTCCCTAACCCTACCAAGGTTCTCAAGACCTTACAACATCATAATCACATCAACATGAAGGACAGGGTAATTAGGGCCTCAAGATTAACTTTCCAACCACAACAATTCATATTTAACAAAATTACTAGCACAATACAAGAGTTTCAAACATAATGCCAGTTAAGGTTGTACACATGCTAAACCATTTAGCTCACAACTTTAAGCTCCTAAATCCACCTACCACATTCTCAGGTAACTACCAACTCAAGATGCAAATCAGAACTAACCACCCAATAATATGATAGACGACTTGTCGAATGTCCTATCAAGATTAAATTTAAAAACCAGACTTCTAAGTATTTTGCAATAATAGTGGCCAGGGTCAACCACAGGGATTGGAATTCTTAGAGTAATTAAGTACCATAGTTAATTATGCCTAATTTTATTTAGAGAAACAAACTTTGAAGTGATCAAAAGAAAAATAAAATCTAAACTACTATGTACATGCTTTGGAGTTCAATTTTGAGAAACATGCATGGTTGTTTACCTTAAGCCCAATTTGAATTGATTAATAACTTGATTTTATATTAAAAAATTTAAACCAAGAATTACTAAGTCATCAATACCCTCTCTTGAACTCAATTGAACTCATGCCTAGCAATAAATCAACCTATTACTAAACAGGGCATTAGGGGATTCTCTTAAGGCTTCTAGAATTAATCTACTCACTCTCATGCAATAGATTAAACCTAGTCATGCATCTAGCGTTCTACAACTAAACTTACTCTCTCAAGCTAAATTTAGTTAAACATGTAAAACCATGGCTAAAGGTTAAGACAATATAAAGAGATACATGAAAGATGTCAATATATAAATTAAACTAAAAATCAACCAAATGTTAAACAACTACAACCAAGCAAGGGTCTAAATGCAGATTTACAACATGAGTACAACCCACAAAAACTCCTAAATTCAAGAGAAATGGAAAAGAAATAGAGAAAAAACTTAGGTCGCGTGCCAACACTCGTCTCCGACGTGATGTCCACGATCTCGAGCTTTGAGTCTTCTCCCTGGCTCTCTAAAGGTCTCCTCTATGTCCTTAGACAATGCTTGAATCGAGTTTAGAGTTTTTGGTGTTACACCTATTTCTACATTTTGGTAATATATATATATATATATATATATATATATATATATATATATATATATATATATATATATATATATATATATAATTGGAAAGTATGAAATTCGAGAATTAGGCATTTGGATTTTTATGGTTTTAGTTGGGAAGATAAGGATTGGTTTCAATTAAATAATTAATTAAATAATGGAAATTAATAAAAAAAAAAAAAAAGAAGAGAAAGTGGGATAAATATATTTATATATATATTTATTAAATAAAAACATGTGGTTTAAGTAAAGCCACACAAAGGGAAATGATTCTTTGTCTAGAAATTAAATAAATAATATTTAATAAAACAAAAATGAGGGCTTTTGTTGGACAACATATCACGTAAAGAGAGGAAGAGGAAGAAAGTGAGGAGAGGATTTCTTGATTTTGGACTATTTTGGAGTGTGAAAATCAAGAAGGGGATCTCACAACCTTGGATTGAAGCTTTTGGTAAGTTTTCTAACTTTTGATTAAGGTTTCTTATGAGTTCTAGAACCTAATTTGGTGGGTTTCCTTATGGGTTTTCTTCCTTTAGTTGGAAACTCCAGCTTGAAAACTAAGGTGGTGGTGATGATTGAGTAAAAGAAGGAAATTTGATGAAAGTCATGAGTTTTATCAAAGTATAGATTGAAGGGGATTAGTTGTATGTAGAAATTGCAAACTTTTTAGGGAATGAAAACCAATGAATTTATTCATGGAGAGGAAGAAATGAAAAGAATGAGATTTCTTATGGAGAAGGATTACAATGGAGTTTATTGGAAACTTTATTTTGGGTTATGGTCTCAATTTCTTGGTAAATTGAAGAGTAAGATGATGAAAAGAATTGTTAATTCTTGGGTTAGGGAGAAATTTAAAGGCTTGGATAATTTAGTGTTGTTACACTTTAATTTTGGCATTAAGAGGTTAGTAATATGTTGACAAATTATGATTTCAGGGCAAGTGGAGATTGGAACCATTTACGATCCAAACAAACCTCGTTCGTAGTAGTTGTGAGTGGTTATTTTATAAAGTATCTCAATTATAAAGTATCTCAATTATTTTAGTAATTGATGAGACTTTATGAGATTTGAAATCAATTGCAATTAATATTAATGCAAATGATTTAGTTATTTGAAAATTTGGAGGAAATTACGTGTATTTCACAAATTGTTTATTGTTAAGATTGATGATTTACTAATTTGATAAGAAAGTGACATATGATCACTAAATTAAATTCTTGATTTAGCATATTTGAATTTGAAGAGATTTATGTTTATTGAAATTTAGCTACAATGACTTAATTATTTGAATTAATTAAGCTTATGAAAGGTGAATTTATGGAAATCTCTTGATTGTAGCCAATTGGCAAAAAGTTCAAATTATTTGAGGTGAAATCAAGTATTTTTGAGTTTTAGAAATGACTTGATTTTTGAATCATGATTTTAGTTGATCTTTGACTTATGGCTTAAAGTTATGAAACCACAATTTGAGAATGTGGGGTTTGAGAACTTACGATGATTATTATATAGAAATTGTTTTCAAACCACTAGAGCTTGTACCCATGGTTATTACCCGTATGCTATGAGAATGTGTTTCTATAGTATGCTAGTGTGCTCAGGCCGCAGGGGATGCAGGGGAATGCCGGGGCCATTAGGTGCCAAATCCGGATTCCGAATCCTGTCCAAATCCTGGACCTGAGGCATTACAGATGTTAGAGTTTGTTTTACGTGCACGTATGACATAATTTGCTCTGCTATGTATCTGGAGATTACTCGATGCATAGTATGGCAGGGATTTGGGTACAAGTTTGGTGATGAGTTTTGTTGGCCTATTATTTTGTGCTTTCTTTAAAGAGTTATTGCTGAAAATCTCTGTGATGTTTTACTTATCTTGTGTATTTAGATTGTGTTTCGTATATAAAGTTTTATTGAACTTTGAATTCCTTTTAATATAAAAGGTTTTTGTCGAGAGGTTATTTTTCCTATTAACTTACCACTCACTGGGCTTTGTTAGCTCATTCTTTCTTCCTAAATTTTTCCTCCAGGTAGCGACTGAGTTTCTAACGAGCCTACAGAAGTCGATATCTGCCACCAGACTTGATAGTTTGCATATCATTTTGTATGTACATTTTTACAAATACTTTTTTTGTGTAACTGATGTGGCTAGTGCCATTTTGGGATTTCCCTTTGGTTTGTAATATGAAACCCACTTGTTTATCTACTTTTAAGTTTTGTGGGTTTATATTGAATTTCTGAAATGATGGTTGGAGTTTGAATATATTATTATGGAAGCATATATATTTCTTTTCAGGTGTGTTTTACTCAGTTTTCAGGGGAAACTCTGCCGAAATTTTTATAAAATTTGGTGTTAACAAAGTTTTGGCTAGCCATTTGTGGTTTAAAAAAAAATAATAAGATTTTGTCATGCAAAGTTTGACATTGGATTCCATGGTTTAGTAGGGATCTAATGTCGGCATGCCTCATCCTAGGTTAGTTAGGATAATTTGGGGTGGGGTGTGTCAATTTGGTATCAGAGCATTAAGATCTTGCATATTTTTATAAAAATTGAGTTTTGTGAAATGATGGTGTGACATGCATTACATTGTAGGGAATCATGTCAAGAAGTGGCAGAACGCGTAGGCTTCAAGAACTTGAAACTCAACAAGCTCCTGATGGACAAAATGTAATGGAAGAAGAGATGATTGGTGAATCTAGTCACCATCATGAAAATCAACAAAAGAATGTAGACAATGAAGAGGAGCAATTAATGGCAAAAATTGCTCAAGGAGTAGCAGTGGGGATGCGAATGCTCAGAAATGACCCAGAGAAAAACTTCAGAATTGAGCGACTAAAAGCTTTAGGAGCAACTACATTTGTTGGGACAGCAAATCCAGCTGAGGCTGAAGTATGGATGAATATGTTGGAGAAATGCTTCAATGTGATGGGATGTCCGGAAGATAGAAAAGTGAGACTTGCTACTTTTCTACTTCAAGAGGGAGAGGATGATTGGTGGAAATCATTGAGAAATAGACGACCAGAATCAGAAGAAATTGGATGGAATGAGTTCAAGAAGGCTTTTTATGACGAGTACTACCCTCGATCTTATAGGGATGCGAACTGAATCGAATTCTTGAAATTGGTTCAAGGATCAATGACTGTGGCAGAGTATCAAAAGAAGTATGTTGAGCTTTCTAAGTATGCTACAACAATTATCGAAGATGAGATCGATAAGTGCAGGAGGTTTGAAGACGAACTTAGAGAGGAGATTCGAACTGCAACCACTTCAACTGAATGGAAGGAATTTGGAAAGTTAGTTGAAGCAGCTTTGAGGGTAGAGAAAAGTGTATCAGAAAAGAAGAGTCAAAAAGAGTTGTCAAAGAATGTGCGTGGCTTTTCAGCAGGCAGTACTAATCCTTCTGGTTATAATCAAATGCGAAGTGGTAATAAAGGGTTTGTTCCTAGTGTGTCAAATCGAGGAAATTTCAAACCAAGACATCATGGACCATCAAGTTTTAGATCTATTTCAAATGCATCGTCAAAAAAGTCAAACAGTTCAGTCCAATCTTCTAGACCCTAGGGTGGTCAACGCTCCTGGCAGCAAGGGGAATCTGTGTTCAGTCGTATTAGGAACTCAACATGTCAGAATTGTGGCAAGTTTCATCAAGGCAAATGTATGTGGAGGACTAATGTTTGTTTTAACTGCGGTCAAACCGGTCATTTAAGGAGAGAGTGTCCTCAAATGTTACAAGAAGGCAGTGTCTCACAGGGCGTTTCATCTCGACCAGTTAGTCAGGGGCAATCCGGTTCGCAATCAAAACCCATCATGACGAGAGGTGAAAGTCGAAACCATAATGAAAGTTCCAGTGGGTCAAAGCAAAAAGGGCAAGTAGGCAGACCTCGTGTTCAGGGACAGATATTTGCTATGACGCAACAGGAAGCTCAGGGATCACCAGATGTCATTATGGGTACGTTATCTATTGTTGGTAGAAACGCTTGTACTTTAATTGATCCTGGTGCTACGCATTCTTTTATTTCTCCCATGTTTTCTGTTGAAATCAATAAGATGCTGGAACCTTTGCCTAATGACATAATAGTAGCTACTCTAGTTGGAAAATCTTTATTAGCTGATAGTGTTTATCGAAATTGTAATGGTTTAGTTGGTGGTAAAGAGTTGAATGTTGACTTAATACCCTTGGATATTTATGAGTTTGATGTTATCTTGGGGATGGATTTCTTATCCACACATCATGCAACAATAGATTGCTTTCAGAAGGAAGTCGTGTTTAAACGACCAGGAGAGATTGAAATTATTTTTAAAGGAGAAAGGAAGATCATGTCATCATGTTTGATTTCGACATTGAAGGCTAGTAAACTACTTAAGAAAGGTTGTTCTGCATGCTTAGCTCATATAGTTGACATTGAGGTGAGTAAATCAAAACTAAATGATATACCTGTAGTAAGAGAATTTCCAGATGTATTTCCAGAAGAATTGCCTGGGTTGCCACCAGATAGAGAAGTAGAGTTTGTGATTTACTTGATACCTGGTGCAACTCCTATTTCACAAGCACCCTATAGAATGGCTCCGACAGAATTGAAGGAATTGAAGTTGCAGTTGCAAGAGCTAGTCGATAAGGGTTTTGTAAGGCCTAGTGTTTCCCCATGGGGTGCACCAGTATTATTTGTGAAGAAAAAGGATGGCACCATGAGGTTGTGCATCGATTATAGGCAATTGAATAAGGTGACGATTCGTAATAAGTATCCTTTGCCTCGAATAGATGACTTGTTTGATCAACTTAAAGGTGCTTCTGTGTTTTCGAAAATTGATTTACGATCAGGTTACCATCAACTTAAGATTAGAGAATCTGATGTGCTAAAGACTGCATTCTGAACTCGTTACGGACATTATGAGTTTTTGGCCATGTCATTTGGGCTGACTAACGCCCATGCAGCCTTTATGGATCTTATGAATAGGGTGTTCCACCCTTACTTGGACAAATTTGTGATTGTATTCATTGATGACATATTTGTTTATTCTAGAAGTAGAGAGGAGCATCAGGAACATCTCAAAATAGTATTGCAAACATTGCAAGACAGAGAGTTGTATGCTAATGATCGGTGTTCACACAAGCGCACGCGATCGAAGTAATATAAAATGGTATCTGAGTACCAAGTATCGAATCCCACAGGGAACGGAGTAACAAAGATTTTGTTTTGCAAAAGTGTAAGGCAAATTGCAAGTTTGAAAAGTAAAAATGCAAAAATCAAGTTGTTGGTGGAAAATCGAAATTGCTAATTCAATTGCTAATCCAGAATGACAATGTTGGAAATAACAGAAATTGCTAATCCAATTGCTAATCCGGAATGGCAATGTGCGAAAAGACTAAAATTGCAGAATTAAATTGCTAATCTAAATTGGCAATATGAAATGGCAATTTGAATGAACTTAAGAATGAAATGATAAAGGATGGGGCTCAAGAATGTCATTGCCCTAAGTCGTAATTGCAAACCAAAATTGCAATTCCAACCTACTCCACACTCAATTGTAAACCAAAATTGCATCTCCTATTACCTCAAAATTGGGTTTTTTAGGAGGCTAAGTGGGGGCTCTATATGTCTATAGTCCCTCCATCTTAGATAATTTTTGGCTCACAACTTTATGGGTCTTGGAGTCCTTAATCCCTATGTCTAGGGTAAGGAATGGCTTATGTCTAAGCTCTTTTACTCCATTACTTGTGTGAAATCTGTTTGTCACTAACCCTGTCGGTATTAGATCTAAGCTTGAGTTGAAACCCTAGTTGATCAATCTAGGATCTCAACGGAAATAAAATCAACACAAGCAAACAATTGAGATGTAGGCTTGGTTTTTATTGAAAATTTGGCTACATTTACTTCTTAGGGAATTCACATCCTTGAACCCCCTAAAAAGTTTAGCTCATATTTTTAATGAAAAACATAAAACTAATTTTAAAGAAAGATTTCATAATGAAATTTAATAAAAAAAAAACTAACTTATGAATTGTAATTGGGTTTTCCTAGGAATTCAAGCAAGACTAAATAATAGAACTAAGCAAGGTGGCTAGGGTAAATAATTAATTTTCCTTATCTTCTCCCTTCTGCCATGCCTTCCTACCACTTTAAATTGAAAGTTTATTTCTTTACAGCAACTAAACAAAACATAAAGGAAAAACAGAGCATACTTTCTGCAAAAAAAAGAAAACAGAGGAAGGAAAAACCACGAAATTAACTCAAGAAAATGCCTCCAAAAACCGAATTAAAACTTCAACTTATTCACTTGAATTAGATGGGATAATTTGAAGGAAAACAAAACTACATTGCAGCAATAACAAAACAAAAACAGAAACGAAAAGAAACAATGCAGAAAACTACAGTAAACAGAAAGAAAACCGGCTCCAAAACGTCCTCCAATTCGCCTTCAAATCGACTTCTTTTCACTTGAATTGGACTAGAAAGATTGAAGGAAAAATGGAACTACATTGCATCAGAATTTTGGTAAAAAAAAAAACAGCAGAAAAATGCAGAAAACAGAGGCCAAAAACGTGAAAAAACCCACGAGCAAAAACTCCCAAAAACGCCTCCAAATCGACTTCCATTGCTCCACCTCTTCTTCCCTATTTATAGGCCTTCATTAGGGTTGAAGAATGCCCAAAAATCTTGCTTAATTTCCTCCAAATCGGGCTGTAATTGAAGAATCTCGAAATGGGTTTAATGCATAATTCTTTCCTTTTTTAAAACCCAAAAACCCACGAAAATTGGTCCTTCAAATCGCCCTCAAAATCCGATTAATGGCTCCTCTTCTTCTTCCTCATTTGTAGGCATTCATTAGGGTTGAAGATTGCCCAAAAATCATGCTCCAATTCCCTTGATTCGTGCGGAATTTTCGCTTCGTTCGCGCCCAGAATTTTCTGCCCAGACACAGATTGCCAATCAAATTGCCAAACCAGATTGGCAATCTGATTTAGCAATGTCACATTCCCTGCTCCAGGATTGCCAATTCACCGGTTTGGCAATGGTCTAGCAATTTGGTTTGGCAATTCCTGCAAAAGAACCATAATACTTAGAAATCTTTTCCAATTGCTATCACATTTCATTATTTCCTTCTTTCAACAATTTTCCACCATTTTCAATTAATATTAGGACAAACAAGAGTTTTTTCGAGCATTTGAGGATTTAAATAAGCCTTAATTTCACGGCTTATCAGCTAAATTTAGCAAGTGTGAGTTTTGGCTGAATCAAGTTGTGTTCTTAGGCCATGTGATCTCTGCAGAAGGTATATTCGTTGATCCCAAAAGATTGAGGCGGTGGTTAAATGGGAGCGACCTATGACAGTTACATAAGTTCGTAGCTTTCTAGGATTAGCTGGATATTATCGTCGCTTTGTTGAGGGATTCTCCAAGCTAGCACTTCCATTGACTAGTTTGACTAGAAAGAATTCAGCGTTTGTTTGGATAGACAAGTGTGAGCAAAGTTTCCAAGAATTGAAGAAAAGGTTGGTTTCTGCCCCAATACTTACACTTCCGACACCTGGTGAGGAGTTTGTTATTTACAGTGATGCTTCTTAACAAGGCTTGGGGTGTGTATTAATGCAAAATGGGAAGGTAATAGCTTATGCTTCTAGGCAGTTGAAGAAGCACGAGCACAATTACCCAACTCATGATCTCGAGCTAGCTGCAATAGTGTTAGCCTTAAAGGTGTGGCGACATTATTTATATGGGGAGAAGTGTCATATTTATACAGATCATAAAAGTTTGAAGTATATCTTCGATCAAAAGGAATTGAATCTACGCCAGAGGAGATGGCTTGAATTAATAAAAGATTATGATTGTACCATTAATTACTATCCTGGGAAGGCTAATATTGTTGTTGATGCTTTAAGCAGGAAGGGGCACAGCTCAACAATTTCATCTAATGCTATGAGTTTCTCTTTATTGGGTGAACTCAATAACATGAATGCAGAATTATCAGTGAATGAATCAGGAGCCTTATTTGCACGTTTTCGAGTAAGACTTGTTTTGATTGATAAAATTATAATTGCTTAGTCTGGTGATTCAGTTCTTGATAAGATGAAAGAAGAAGTGAAAAATAATCAGCGGGTAGATTATATGTTGAGAGATGATGGAGCTCTAACCAAGTTTAATAGATTATGTGTACCAAATGATCCAGATCTAAAGAAGGAAATACTGGAAGAAGCTCATAGTTCAGCTTATGTTATGCACCCAGAAAGTACAAAAATGTATCAAACGTTGAAGGAGCATTATTAGTGGCAAGGTATGAAAAGAGAAATAGCTAAATATGTTTCTAGATGCTTAATCTGCCAACAAGTGAAGCCAGAATGCCAAAGAACAGCAGGACTGTTGAATTCCTTGCCAATTCCTGAATGAAAATGGGAGCATATAACCATGGACTTTTTATTTGGTCTTCTTCGCACACAAAGTGGGTATGATGGTATTTGGGTGATCGTGGATAGGTTAACAAAAACTGCAAGGTTTTTGCCAATCAGAATCACCTATTCCTTAGATAAACTGGCAAAGTTGTATGTGGATGAGATAGTCAGTTTGTATGGAGCACCAGTGTCAATAGTTTCTGATAGAGACTCAAGGTTCACTTCTAAATTCTGGCCTAGCCTACAACATGCCTTGGGTACTAAGATACACTTTAGCACGGCTTTTCACTATCTTTAATTTGCTTTCTAGTTAGAACTTAATTCCAAGCATTTCTTTGTCATTAAGTTCCTTTCCCTAAATAATTTCAATCGTCGATAATCCTAATAATTAATCAATTCATAAAGAAATCTTATTACGCCTCCCTATGGATTCGATACTCGGTAATACTTACCCTTTTATATTACTTGATCGCGTGCGCTTGCGTGTACACCGAACAGTGACTCAACCAAGATTTTATTTTTTAGTACGTAGTATTTGCATACTCAATTTGATGAAGATTTGAGCTGGTATTTGCGTGGCTTAATACAACGAAGATTTAAGATTTTTTAGCTATTGTTGAGTATAATGTATTTGTGGAGCTCAATCTTAGGGAGACTTCATCTAATAGTTATTTCGAATACAAGGTATTTGTTTATGCAATGCCTAAATTTTGAGTTATTATAATTAAATATTCTTGATAATTAATATTAATTTTGCTGGAAATCAACCCATAAATTTATGACTTTTCTAGTTTCCATCAATTAAGGTGTAATTATGGTTTTTAGATTTTGTAGCTTTTTAAGTTTGCTTTGTTTTTTAGATATTGTTTGTGAGATATTACTTAGATTTTTTTAAGGTGAAATTATATTTTTAAATAATTTGGTATTTATCAATCTAAGAATATGTATCAAATTATCCTTCTAGTTAGGTTGATTTATTATTTCGAGCTCGTATCTTCCCTAAAAATCGCATAGAATCTGCAAATAAATAACTAATAATACCTTTATACTAGGTCCCTAATGTACACTTTGTTGTTTTCTCTTTTTGTAGCCGTGTATCTCTAGCTTTAATTTTGTGTTGCTTCTTTGGTCGTCGGAATGTCAAACTAGATGTGAAAAATGAAATTGTAGGTATCAGACCATCAAAATAATCAGCAATGGAGCTGAACTTGTAGATACGAAGAAGGAAGGATGGAGTATTTCATACCTATTTGGCGAACGAGGAGGGGAGCAGTCCTTTGGTTGAGAATATAGAGCGTTCGTTCAATGAAGGAATCCTAGAATTTTTTGGATGCTCGATTTCTGCTTTCAAGGTAAATCTTCTCGAATTGATTTATTTTAGAGAATTTGTACGGATCACCTATTTTCGCGTGCCCAAATGGTATTTGACCCAGTTTCTAAAATTAATGATTTGTGACCCTTTTTGACGTGGCAATGCAGAAAATTAAAATTACCCAAGAGGGTAGCCTGAGACGCTCTTGCTCACTCACGCTCTCAAACGAAAACGTGCTCCCGCTCATCACTCTCGATGCCACGACATAAAAATGTTATTTTTTGCTCGACTCTCGCTCCTGTACTCTCGCTCTCTAACTCCATCTCTCGCTCTCATGTGACACGTCACAAACTTGTTTTCCATTTGACTCCGGCTCTTGTTTTTTATCCTCTCTCTCGCTCTTGCTCATGTTGTAGATTTATTTTTCATTTTCTTCGCCTCCCATTTTGGTAAGTAATCAGTTATACGTACAAACACTGTGTGAGATGAGTTGGGGGTTTATTAGGCAAAAAATTAACAATTAAAGATCACAATACTGACAATTAAATATCTCAATAAATTTTTCCCAATAAACCTTTCAAATCAATTAAAGACACATATAAAATTATATTTAAGCTCACCATCAAACTGAAAAACATTTATAAAGCATTTGAAACATTTCTTTATACTTACTTTCAAACGTTGTTTACATATAACCAATGTCCAAGCAATCATCCAATCCACATTCAAAACATAGGTACGTTCAAAAACATTGTTTCTATATTTGAAATGTTTCTTTCTATGTTTCAAATGTTTTAAGGTTTAAGGTTTGAAAGGTTTTTTTAGTTCTGGAGTATTGGTTATTATGGCCACACATGGGAACAAGAGAAATAGAACTAAGGCACTAGAGTGAGAGCACCCTAAACCCTAAACCCTATGCCCTAATAGACTAGAGTACGAGAGAGAGATCGAGAGGACGAGAGCAGAATAATGAGATCGAGAGTGGGAGCCAGAGAGCTAGAGCGAGAGCGAGATTCCAATAGATTATAATTTTAGTTTTTTAATTTTTTTTAGCTACTTACTATTTGAAGGATGGACAAGAAATCTCTATTCATTCAATATAGGGGCAGCTGGAATGATAATGAGAACCGTTATATCGGAGGCTGGTTAAAAGGGGCTGTGGTGCCGAGCAATGTCAAATATGACGAATTGAAAGGTGTGATATATGTAATTACAAACGTTAGTCTGACAACATTTGACATTATATTGAGGGTGAACTATAAGTTGGAAGATGAATCCCCTCCAATGTACATAATGGACGATTATGATGTTGAATTTTTCCTTCTTCAACAAAATCTTTCAAAACTGCTAGTATTCATAATGATTGTACAGAAGCGGACAAGAATGTGTAACAGGATGAGGATGCGCAAATAGGTGTGGAGATGGGAAATACAAAATCATTCGTGTATGGAGAGGAGGATGATATCCCTTGTGTGAGACAACGTAAATGAATAGCGTTGCATCAATGCTCTCTCTAGGAAATGACGACAATAATCCATGGGAGTTGTATTATAGTCACCATGATTCTCAACATCACTGGGGCCGAAATGAAGCATGAGACTCATATAGAGCAATATATGCTAGTCGAAACATAGAAGTGCAAAGTCAACGGGTGGATTGTCAAGTTGTTGAGAATGAGATAAGCCCCACTCCAATTGCACCTAATTGTGGTCCTTCTCAAGTCAGACCATCGATACCTACTACAACCAGTGGGGACATAATCATGCACAGAACGTCTTCGTCTTGTGTGGACATTGAGGTAGGGAAATTATTCATTTGCAAAAAGGACTTGAACATGAGACTCTCGATGTTTCCATGAACGAGAATTTTAAATTATGAGTTAAGAAAGCAACAAATGATCTATACATTGTGGGATGTATCGACAAAACTTGTAAATGGAGGCTTCGTGCAATTAGGATGCAGGGTTGTGAAATGTTCAAGACCAGAAAGTATGTAAGTGTGCACACGTGCTCGATTGAACTATTAAATCATGACCACAAGCAAGTGAGTGTTGAGGTAATCTGGCACATAATCAAAAATAAGTTTGGAGGAGTTAGTCATGTATATAAGCCAAAACACATTATTGAGAATATCAGGCAAGAGTATGATGTAAATATAAGCTACGAAAAAGCGCGGCATGCTAGGGAAACGACATATGCACTTGTAAAGGGGTCTCCAGAAGATTCGTACTTCATGCTTCATATTTATGGAGAAGCCCTAAAAATGGCTATTCCAAGTACCATTTTTGAGATAAAACATGAAGATTCCCTACATTTCAAATACATGTTCATGGCATTGTGGCCCAACATCAGAGGTTACACGAGCTGTTGTCCTGTTATATTATTGATGGGGCCCATTTAAAAGGAAAGTACAAAGGATGCATTTGGTTGGTGTAGCGAGGGATGGAAATAATTAATTATACCCATTGGCCTATGCGATTGTGGACACTGAGACAAATCGGTCATGGAAATGGTTCATGACGAAACTAAAGCTTGCAATTAGAGAGTCCCCTAATTTGGTAATTGTTTATGACTGACACGTGATTATCTCCAATATTGTTCAAGTTGTATTTCCCACAGTATTTCATCAATTGTGCATCTACCACCCAGAGAATAATCTAGTGACAAACTTCAAGGATAAGACGGCAGTGGACTTGTTCAAACATGCAGTTAAGGCATTCCGCGAGTTAGAATTCAAGATGCATTGGGACCAACTTCTTAACTTTTATGGTGGTGTCATAACCTGATATTTGGAGGGGGTTGGTGTTGAAAGGTGGGCCCGTTGTTATGAAATACACAAACGACTAGCCATAGTGCAGAGTGCTTCAATTCCATCACCAAAGAAGCATGATTGTTGCCCATAACTGCCTTGCTCTATTTTGTAAGAGAGTTTCTCCAGCAGTGGTTCTACGACAAATGAAACTATTGGTCATCACGCACATCACTGCAATCTGACTATGTTGAGCAACGAATGGCCAGTGAATGTGAGAAGGCTATACGGTACCGAGTCGACTCGATTGATTGTTACACATGTCATGTAAAAGAAGATCGGTTAGGTGGTATTGTTAATCTTCAAACTTGTACCATGTACAAAGAGTTTGGCTCGTTCAAAATCCCATGTTCCCATACTCTTGCGGCAGCTAGAGAACGCAACATCAACCTATCTAGTCTTTGTAATAGATGTTATAGCGTTGAGTAGCTTAAGGCAGCATATGCAGAGCCTATATATCCAGCTGGATATGTATTAGAATGAGAGAAACCACCAGGATATGTCAAGATCAAAATCCTTCCACCAAAAAGAGTTGATCGAGTTGGGTGGAGAAGGGTACAAAGAATCTCATCTGCTGGTGAATACCATCAAGCTCGGAGATGTGGTAGGTGTAGAAACGTCGGACACAATACACTATCATGTAATCAACCACTCACAAAACCAGATTCAACATACGAGGGCACTAGATCTAGCAAGCAAGCCATTTTTTGTATTTTGTTTAACATGTTTTTGTTTGTCTTGCACCATATGTTGGTAGTGAATGTGATATAGCAGCAGTTTTTTTGTTTATTCTATTAAAATCTCGCACTCTCTAAATCACTCTCGCTCTTGCTTTCTCCATCTCATTCTCGCTCTCTACTCTCGAATTCTCGCTCTTGCTCGAATTTTCTCACTCTCACTCTCGAACACTCGCTCTCGCTCTCGATATAATACATAAACCAGAGTTAGCATTTGACTGATATAATACATAATTCATAAATAGAACTCCAAAGTTACTACTTAAAATTTATATTTATATAATAAAAAGTAATTTTCAAAAGTGTATTTAAAATTTACTTTATAAAAAATGTTTGTTTTCCCACAGTTGTAGGAAAACTCCATCATTTTCTCTTGCAAAAATTCAGACTTGTTTGCACCCGCCGCAATGTACTTGAAGAACTTAGCACCAAAGATCCCACAGTCTGATGAACCGTGTTGTTTGTCGAGGTTATTTGCACGAAAGATGCTCCATGTGGATGTAGGCATACCTAGCTTGTGATGAAGGAGGTTGCAGAAATATAGTAGCGACAGTAATGTGTGCGCGAGGGGCTCCAAAAACTTTGCAACTTCGTTCATGGAGATGTATGATGGAAGTGAGTCATACAACAATAACTGACCTCTATTTATGTCAATCGCCAATAAGAACCAGTGCTCTTTCATGTTGACGAGGTTGCAGACAAAATCAACATCTCGCCAAGCAGGATTGTAGTCTTTATGGGCTCCTTGCACGAATTCCAGATATGTATCCTCTAACTGCCATAGAAGCGTGACTTTGAGCAATGACTTTTTCCTTATTTTATTGCATAGGCAGTCATGGGTGCATAAGTTTAGATGACCCTACACAAGATAATATGTGCATTCTGAGAACAGGAAAGGTGGAAGAAATATGTTAACTCATAAGGTTATAGAATACGTACTAGAATACCCAATGGAAAAATCGTGAACTTGTGTAGGCACATGTCTGGTCAAGCGGAGAGTTTTTTCTTTATGAACATGAAAAGTGTGTTTATTGTCTGCGTTGAAAAAAAAAGTGGTCTACTTGAAGAAAACAATATATAATAAATAATATAAATAAAAATACTTATGTAGCACTCAACCTGCTTTCCAGCATTAACTCCCAAAAAAAATTCTTATTCAGGCCCGTCGTTGTCATACTCGAATTAGGTTGCACCTCTATGTCCGTACTCAGGTCTCGGATCCACTCCATCATGTCCTTGAACTTGATCCAGTCGACGTTGTGGGACAAGTTGTAACTACCAGTCAGTTGATTCGAGGTCGTAATCTGACCCGGGAGTGGATATTTAGACATCTTGCATGCACCTGACTGTTCCCTCTCACACTCCTCTTCTGGTTTCTTAACCGGGCCTGTAGGAGTATAACAATCCGCCTCCTTCCTCTTTCGATCCGCTTTTTCCCTCTTCCGACTACCCTTTAAGGAAGAGAAATGGGCACATCAGTGGGTCTCCGATGGAGATCAAGCCAGTGGAGCTCTCTGAGCGGATTGAGCCAGTGTGGCTTTTTGCAAAGATCGAGCCAGTGAGGTTAGTAGTTGTCAGGAGGGTGGTCTCTGTGGTCTTAATCGAAAGGGTGGTGCAGTGGTGGTCAGGAGGGTGGTCTCGGTGGTGATCGGGAGGGCCTCGATGGTGGTCAAGATGGTGGTCTCAGTTATTTTAGTTGGGAGGGTCATGTTGGTGGTTGAGAGGGTGGTTTTGGTGGTCTTGATAGAGAAGGTGATGATGGTGGTGTCGTGGTCGGGAGGGTTTAAGTGATAGTGATGGTCTCAGTGGTCAGGAGGGTACGCTCCGTCTCAATGAACTCTGTCCGAGTGGTCAAGAGGGTACGCTTTGTCTCAATGAACTCTATCCGATCAACGGTGTGAGACTTGTTGTGTAAAATGCGATACCGCAAGTGTACGGGTCAAGTTTTAATATAATGATTTCGAGTATCTAGTATCGTCTCCACAAGGATTGGTTTTAATTCATTGAAGTACCGCAATTACTCTCATTTAACTTTATTTAGAGAAAGAAATCAAATGCAAACAAGCTAAACTAAAGAGCTAACCTAGAACGCAAAAGATAAATGGAGACACAATAGGAGAGAAATATCCTAAGGAATCAATTTGACCAATTAGACTTACAGCCAAATCTACCAAGATTTGTCATGCAAATATTCCATAAGCCAAGAAGTGAGTGTATTAATTGACTCTTTCAAGCACAATTAACTCTCATAAAATGTTATAAATCTTATATCTCTATCTAGATTTTAATAGCATGCAAGACATTAAGCAACTTCTTCTAAGAGCTTCTAAGAGAATTCTGCACTTTCATGCAAGAATTTACAAATAGTCATGCAATTAAGTTCTAGTGTAAACCACACTTTTCCAAGCACAAATTCAAACCAATAAAAACAAATAATCTGTGATCAAGAGATTATAAGCATTAAATACATAAAAGCAGAAATGAAACAAAAGCATTCAATCAAGATATTTAATCAATTAAAACCTCAAGTCTAACAGCTACATCAAAACCGTAAGATAAAAAGATTTTAATCCAAAGTTTCCAACAATTAAGCAATTAATTCAATTAATATAAAAATCCCAAGTATTAGGAATAAAGATACTTAAATTCATACAGTTAAAACTCTAAGTTCCTAATTTACAGCCACAAAATAGAAACTAAAACTAAAGGAAAAGAAAGAAATTAGCAAATGATGGCCGATCCAGCATTTTTGTCATGATCTCCATGTCCCTCGAGCTCTGGATCTTCAAAAATGCTTCACAAACGCTCTCAATTGCTCCCTAAACCCTCAATTTTAGCTTGGAATCGAGGTTAGAGCTAACACCTTCAAATTGGCCTCCCCAAAACAGTGCCCCACAATGATGTTTATATAGAAAATATTGAGGCAGCATTGAGACGCTGTAAGTAGCATCTCAACGCTATAAGAAAAGTGCCGCGCGAGTGTTTTTGAGCCAAAAACAACGTTTTTGCATTTTTCGTAGTGCCTGCAGACGACACTGGCCATTTTTGGTATATCTCTTTACTCGAGTGTCTGAATGACCTCCGATTTGATGCGTTGGAATCGTGATTCGACATAAAATCTCTTGAAATGTGCATTATACTTAAATAACATCTCTACTCTTCTTGTATCTTCAATTAAGTTTCAAAATGCTCCAATATCCACCAAAAATACTCTCAAACATTTGGTTTTGCTTCTCAAGCTTGGTTTCTACAAAATTAAGATAAATAGGCATAAAAGCTTACAAAATCATCACAAAAATAGCATAAACAATACAAAATAAGATAGCATAATTACATGCTATCAAGACTCAACCCAATCTTGACCCTTGTCCTACACAAAACACAATATATTTTAGTTAAAAATTGTAGTTCATTCATATGAATTTGATATTCTTACACGTACCTTACAGATCGTACGTAATAAGTTAGTGATGGTGTTCAACTGGGACTTCACTTCTCCCAACTGTGACTTCAATTGCCCCAAGCAACCCTCAAGACATGACTATCAAGGCTGTACTGATAACAGACGTTAGATTCAACATTTGCATTGCCTCAGCCATCCCTTCAACCAATGTTTGAGGTTCTCTCCTATTCATGCTCATCTCTCATATCGCGCCCTTGTGGACTCACTGTGGGTTGACGGACGATCGAACGATCAAACTTGGATCGGACAATCAAACTCTTATCCGATTGGTTGACTGAAAATATGTGGGCTTTTAGAAGAAAACTTTTGAATAGAAAAAGTCTCCAGTCTAGTGCAAGTGCACACTATCAAACAAGTAGTAATTGGAAGTATTTTAGAGTATCGTTCCCACAATGAACGAATACCAAAAAATCTAAAATGAAGGCAAATATGTTCACACAAAGTAACCTCGATAACCAATATTAATAAATCAGGAAGGTTGTGAGTGTACTAAACATCAAATGATAAAAAGATGGAATCCGGACATGTTTTTGCCCCTTAGAAAAGAATTGTGACCTAAAATACAATTGCAATATTTACTCAAACACCAAGCAATGTAAATCTGGTTTAACTTCTATTCGATTTTAATGGAAAAACCTTTAAAAGGCTAATTGATTAAACCATATTTCTATGGCTAATACGAACTTAGTTTAATGAGAACACAATCTTTGGTCTTAGAAGTTTCGCCCTATGTCTAGGGTAAAAAACAAGTGTTTATGTCTAAGCTCATTTCCTCTATTTCTTTGTATGAACACGTAATCTTATTTAACCCTTTCAGTATTAAATTTGATCTCTATATGTTCACCTAGGTGATTAATCTAGATTCACAATAAGAATGATAATCAATAAAAGAAAACAATGCTATGGAATTGAGCAAAGTTACTTTTACATCTTAGGCCAAGCTTCCAATCCTTAGGGCATCCACATATCTGATTCCCAAGGATAAAATTAGCTTATGATGGAGAAAATAAATAACAAAACATTAAAAGAAAAGAAACACATGTTGACTTAAAAAGAAAGAAAAACAGAAACTGAAGAATAAAGTAATGAACTTAAATATAAGAATGACTTGAGGATTGAATAATGAACTTTAGTAAAATCAAACTTGCTGTAAAGTAAAGAACTACAAAAATAAAAGACAAAGACTGGAAGTAAACTAAATTAAAAATAACAGAAGTCAAAGTACTGGAATTGAAGAACTAAAATAGAAAAATAAACTTGCGAATACAAAAGAAAATCAAACTCAATGAGATAACTTCCACCTCTTCAAAACTCAACCTTTGTCAAGAAGAGTAAGATCTTCACAACCCTAGACTTTCGACAGGGATGGATTAAAGTTTGGTCAACATTCTTCCTCTTTTAAGTCGAGAAAATAGAAAATAAAAAGTGCAGAAGTAAGGTGGTCTTCAAATCGTGAAAATGATTGGGACTCCTTTTTCGTGGCTTGAAACTTCATATTTATAGTCTCCAAATGCTAAGGTTTGCTCCATGGACATTTAAGGGAAAATTCGGATCTTTATGAGCTTGATTCTTGGAGAATATCTTCAAATATCATCATAAAATCACACTTCCAGATTTTTTCCTTATTTCTCGGAATTCGACCAGGCGAAATTGCAGTTGCAATTCTGGCAGTTTTCACTTTTCTGCATAAAAGCATCAAAACTCATTAAAAATCCACTATTTTCCTTTTATTTCCTATTTCTTAGCTAAAAACAATCCCTTAACCAATTTTGGCTATTCTCTCATCAATTTTCTATATTTATTAGACATAAAAGCATACATTTGTGCAAATAGTTTAAGTAAAAAAGGCTAGAAATATGTAAAATATGAGCATTATCACCGACCATCAAACTCGAGGTCCATATCAAGGTCATCGTCATCTGCATCAACATATACTAGTTTACGATTGACCTGAGTATCATGGTACTGTTGCTCAGCCTCCGACATGTTGAGTACTAGAGTGACCACTATCTGAATAAACAATAAGGAACATTATAAATTAAGTAATTAACATACCTAGTACATTGTCGTACACAAGTAAATTCATTCTAACCTTGGGGGACTCAAAAGCATCTTGATGCAATACCGTATATGGAATTGAGTGGAAGCATAACCATCTCAACATATGAGGCACTGCGTTATTGTTCAGTCATGTTGCAATCTTACCAACTACTGACAATAGCGTCTCATCTGCCCAAATCTAGAAACACCAAAAAATATATATCTTTAGTAAGCTGAAGTTATAACTAACCAACATTGTAGGTTATAAAACGTATAATACCTGGAAAGCATGGTCAAACTTGAGAAGGTTATATTTCACCACGTAGCCTTATTCATTCTTGCCTTCACCTTATACGTTGCAACCTTGTCCTTCAATGCTGTCTTAAGGCCCTTAAATGTCCTCTCCCATATAATGTTTCCCCAATCCAGGTTGTTGAAGTATTTCAAGTGTTCAACATCCCCATAAAGGGATTTGTCAACAACTATCTTTTTCTTATACTTTCCCATCATTGTCAGTTCCATGTAATAAATTAAGGACACCTTCATTGCATCATCATCCATCTTAAACTGCAAGCTCCTATTCTTCTCTTCAAATGTCGCAAGGTGGATGTCACCAGAGCCCATATTGCTGAAATATTTGATTCGCAATTCTTCGGTAGATACCTCATTTTGAGACACTCTCCCAGGGGATTGCCACAAACCAATAATCAGAAGTAATTTGTCCTTCGAGAACGTGATCTTCGTACCGTTCAAATCAAAACTCATTGTGTTTGGTCGCTCATCTACAACCTCCCTTAACAGAATGTGATGGACCAATGGGTTGTTGAACACCAACTCAACATTTTCGAATAGCTTGAAGACAGTTCTCTTGAACATATCCAACTGGATAAACATGAGCTTCTCCTTAACAACTTTGTTTGCACAACCAATGTATGAGAGGCTCGAAACTTGGCTAGGAAACCAATCGTCTTTAGAGATCTTCAGAACTTGTGCCATCTCAGTCCTATGTGCATTGTACAAACATTAAGAATAAAAAAACACAAAAATGGTACAACAGAAAATTGCAGTAATTTAATTATGTGTTAATCTCGCTCTTACCCTCGTTCCCCTAAACTCGCTATAGCTCTCACTCTCGTTCCCCTAAGCTTGCACTTGCTCTATCGATTTAAACGTTAACTTGCAGCTAATTCTAACTTAATTTGGATCTCGCTCTCGCTCACGCTCTGTGGCTCTCTCTCTATGGGTCTTAATTTTGTCTCTCACTCTATCGCTCACGTTGTAGTTATGCAACATCCTCAATCTCTCCCTTTGTACAAACATGCACTAAACCTAGAACACACATAAACCTCACATACTAACTTCCTTCAACATCGCAAACTGAAGAAAACTAAAAACTAAACCCTAAACCTAAAATTTATAAATGTGATAAACCCGAAAATAATAAAAAATGACGGTCGATTTAGGCTTACCCATTTCGAAGGAAAAAAAGGAAGCATTCTGTGACAAAGGAAGATGAGCACAGTACTCTGACGAGTTTTGAGATGAAGGAAGAAGAGGAAGCACTGAAAGTCAAGAGAGAGAACGTAAGCAGGATTCGAGTGAAAATAACATTTTTTATGACGTGGCAATCAAGAGCGAGAGCGGAGCGCGTTTTTGTTCGAGAGCATGAGTGTGAGAGAGCATCTCAAGCTACCCTCATGGATAATTTTTTCCGCATTGCCATGTCAAAAAAGGTCATAAGTCATTAATTTTGGAAACTGGGTTACACAACATTTGGGCGCGCGAAAATAGGTCATTCGTACAAATTTTTCATTTATTTTTGCCAATTATGATTGTTTTTGTAAGGAAAAATGTGCAAATGGGAAGTAAATTGATTGATTTTCTATAAATTTATTTATCTTTGTATGCAATTTTAGTGGATAAGCAATCTATGATTTGACATATTTTGTTTATCTTTGTGATTTGCGTTCAATTGTTAATTTCATTAACAATTTATCGAGTGCTTTGTTGTTCTTGATTTCTTGGTATTTGTTCTTGCTTCGATATAGTTTTATCATTTCTTTATGTATCGTTTTATGTTGACTTTAATTTAAAATCACTATCACATTATCATTTTTGATTTTATCTTTCTAATTTTGGATTTCTTCTAGGATTCCAACATTTAGATTTAAATTTTAGGTTTATTATAATTACAAGATAATTATAGTATCTTAGATATGGAAGTTGTTTGGGTATTCTATTCATTTAATAAATATCATTTAAAATTATAAAAAATTGTGTTGGCTATTTTAAAAAATAATAATAACTATCATTTAAAATTATCAAAAATTGTGTTGGCTATTTTAAAAAAAATCAAAACGCAAAATAAAATATGGCCATTTATGCTATCAACCCAACCAATTTCCTAAAAATTAAACAGTTTTCCAAACTAAAAATCAATGGTTGGTTTAGAGTGTTGAGATTTTAGTTTGTCAAATGATTTAATTTTAAGAAAATCAAGTTCAACATAATTTTTTATATTCTTAAATCGATGTGTTGGCTATGTTGATTTTGGATACAAACCGACTCAAATGTACTCACTTAAATCCAACTTTAAGGGGCTGTTTGGCCCCCTGTTTTAGAATCAGAACACTGTGGGGTTTGTTCTAGGGGTTCTGAAGCTTGGGAATCAGAAAGTTGTGTTTAGGGTGCAATGTTCTAAAGCCTGGGAATCAGAAAACAGTGTTTGGGGTGCAGTGTTCTTAATCTTGGGTTTGTGGAGGTTTTTTTTCCCCTTTTTTCTTTAGTTGTTTTGTTCTCTTATTTTCCATTCATTTTGTTGTGGATGTTTTGTGAATTTTAGAAGCCCATAACATAAATGGGTTACAAAATTGGAGCTCTATTTTACAAATTAAAAAATTAGAAATTTATTTAAGAAATTATGAAACTTAAAACTCTATTTCACAACGTATTCAAAAAACTATTTTTCGAATTCTATTTTAGAAATTAAAAAATTGGAAGTCTATTTAAGAAATTAGGGAATTTAAAACTCTATTTCACAAAGTATTCAAAAACCTATTTTTGGAACTCTATTTTAGAAATTAAAAAATTTGAAGTCTATTTAAGAAATTAGAGAATTTAAAACTCTATTTCACAAAGTATTCAAAAACCTATTTTTGGAACTCTATTTTAGAAATTAAAAAATTTGAAGTCTATTTAAGAAATTAGAGAATTTAAAACTCTATTTCACAAAGTATTAAACCTATTTTTAGAACTCTATTTTAGAAATTAAAAAATTGAAAGTCTATTTAAGAAATTAGGAAATTTAAAACTCTATTTTACAAAGTATTCAAAAACCTATTTTTGGAACTATATTTTAGAAATTAAAAAATTTGTTTAGTAGCCATTTTTAGTTTAATTTGAACCTTTTAAAGAATTAACTAGGTGGTCGGGTCGCCAATCGTCGGGGAGGTTGAGTTGCTAGGGTGGTTGGGTAGGAGGAATGGTCACGGGGTGGTCATCGGTGGTGGTGGTAGGGTGGTACAGTTGCTGGAGTGGACACTGGGTGGTCGTCGATAGTGCTTGTCTGGTGGTCAGGCCATTGGAGTGGTCATCAAGGTGGTCAGATTGTTGGGTGGTCAGGTCACCGTGGTGGTCACTGGAGTAGTCATCGGGTGGTCGTTGCGGGTGGTTACTAGGTGGTTGGCGACGGTGGTTGCCAGAGTGGTCGGGTCACTGAGTGGTTTGTGGTGGTGGTTGCTAGGTGGTCAAGTCGTCTGGTCATCGGGATGGTCGGGTCGCTAAAGTGGTGACCAGTGGTCGTCGGCAGTGGTTGTTGTGTAGTCGAGTTGTTGGAGTGGTTGTTAGTGGTGGTTGTTGGAGTGGTCGTTAGTGGTGGTTGTTGGGTGGTCGAGTTGCTGGAGTGGTTGTCGGGTGGTAATTGGCAGTTGTTGTGGGCAAGTTGGGTTGTCGGGGTGGTCAAGTTGTTCAGGTAGTCGAGTTGTTGGGGTGGTCAGGTCGTGGGAGTGATCGTTAGACTGGTCTCTAGAGTGGTCATCATAGGTAGTCATCAGTTGTGGTCGGGTACCGGTGTGGTCGTCGGAGTTGTAACCGGAGTTGTTATTGAAGTTATTGAAAATAGAAGAAGAAAACGTGGCACAAATCCTATGAGGTTGTACTGTTGTAACCCATTGGTTGTGTTCTTAAACGGGCCAACACATGATTTTAGGTTTTGAACCCAAAACAGAGGACCAAACAGACGCTAAAAGCACATCTCTACTCGGAGTTGCTCCCTAGCTGGTGCCGCAGTGGTAACAATCATATAGTTTGGAAGTTTTTTACTATAACAACTTTTATATTATAACAATTTTTACGATTTTAGGTGATTTGTACATCTTCCTTTCTATCACTCACAAAGTTATAGACTTACAGACACGAGATATAAGTGCAACAAAATTATAAGTTTCAAGTTTGTAATTTATTCGTGGTTAAATTATATCAAATATCCCTTCACTTTGGGGTAAGTTTCAATTATGTTTCTAAACTTTGAAAAGTTTCATTTTAAACCCCTGAAAATGTTTTAAAAAATACATTTTGAAATATTTTCTATAAATTTATGAATGAAAGTTGACACAACAATTGATGTGTTTATTATCGGAAGGCTACATGACACCATTTTACAACATTGCATGACAGTTGAAGTGCAAAACTTCATTTTGTGAATAATATTGTAAATCATGTCAACGATATGTTTTGAATTGAAATGAATTAATGATAATGACGATCATAATATTCTATATAGTTGAAATTAAGTTGCAAATAATGTTATGTGTACACTCTTCAATTCTCAATTAACTATAGCGCTAATTTATGTTCTTCATTTTAATGAAAACCTCTTTAAAGATATTTTTTTAAAAATAACTTTATAATTTAAAGATTAAAATGAAACTTTTTTAAGTTTAAGAGACTAATTAAAATCTACCAAAGTTCTAGAGTATTGTATAACTTATCGTTTGTTCTTTCAAAAGTTTGGAGAATGTAGTTTGTTATTTTAAAAATGGATAAATGCATTATCTCTTCCGTTGACCCATTTTCCAATAAAGAACTCATGGAGACGTGAATTCAGAGAAGGTAAGATTTCTAATTACCAATTGAGCCGAGATATGAACACCATAATGTGGCAGATCCACGATTTTATGCCCGTGGGACATAAATGTCATGAGTAAAAATTAATCATAGAATTGAGTTAATAGAGTTAATAGACCCACTAAAATATAAAAGTTCAAAGAGAGAATTTGAAAGAAAGTTCGGGAGTAATTATTGGGCCGTACGAATCCAAAAGAGAGTATCATAATAAAGGCCCAAGAGTTTGGCCAAAGCTAAAAAAGGCTGACCTCTAAAGGGATCAACTAAATGGCCTAATTGGCCGACCTCTTGAGGGGTCTGTCAAATGGCCTAGTTTGCCGATCCCTTGAGAGGCCCGTCCAATGGCCTAGTTGGCCGAACCCTTTAGGAGTCCGCCAAATAGCCTAGTAAGCTGAACCCTCGAGGGGTCAACAAAATGGCCTAGTTGGTCGACCCTTTGGAGGTCTGCCAAATAGCCTAGTTGGCCAACCCCTCAAGGTGTCTACAAAATGGCCTAGTTGGCCGACCTCCTTAGGGGTCCGCCAAATGGCCTAGTTGGCCAATCCCTTGAGACGTTTGCCAAATTGCCTAGTTGACCGACTCCTTGAGGGGTCCTCAAAATGGTCTAGTTGGACAAACCCATTGAGGAGTCCGTAAAATGGCCTAGTTGGCTGACCCCTGGAGGTGTTTGCCAAATGGCCTAGTTAGTTGACCTCTTGAGGGTCTCGTTAAGTTGGCATGGAAGAGATTAAGTAATCGTTTCATAATTATGATGGCCCAACAACCTGCGAGATTTCGGGAAAGTGTTGGGATATTTAAGTATACGTTACAGATATACTATTATAAAAGGAGGAGAAGATGACATTTGAAAGGTACATCCAAAAGACGACAACTTTTCTACTAGCTAAGTCACTTTCAAACTCGATTATTGACTTGAGCGTCGGAGTGTTAGTGGCTTAGTACCACCCCTCCATTCATCTATTTTTATCTTGCAGACACTTTTAGTTCTCAGTAAGACAAATCTTACCATTGATCCAAAGATCCATATTCTGATATCAACAATAAATATATATAAATATAATTTTAGATGCACTAATATACGACATTCAGATTAAGTAATATCAAAATTAAATTATAAAGTTAAGTCCCTCAACTTTTAAGTTTGTGTCTATTTGGTTCCTAAACTTTAAAAACGGTCTAATAGGTCGTTTAACTTTCAATTTTGTGTCTAATAAATTCATGAATTTTCAATTTTGTTTCTAATAGGTCCTTAAACTTTCAATTTTGTGTCTAATAAATTCATGAATTTTCAATTTTGTTTCTAATAGGTCATTGATCTATTCAACATTTTTTAAAAATCCATGAATCTACTGGACACAAAATTAAATGTTTAAGCATTATACATAAAATTCAATTTTATATCTAATAGATCAATTAATTTTTAAAAATTTTGAATAAGTCAAAAACTTATTAGACATAAAATTAAAAGTTAAGGATCTATTAGACATTTTTTAAGTTCAGGACCTATTATATTAAACACAAAATTGAAAGTTCAAGGATTAAATAGACACAAACCTAAAAGTTCAGGGACTAAACTTGTAATTTAACCTAATATTAATTAAGAAAACTATAAGAAGCCATTATAGAATTTTCAATATAAATATATAAGCAATTTAAGGAAATTTGAAATATTTGCCAAAAAATAAAGTTTTTTTATGAAATTAAATTTTCTAAAGTAATTTACAAAAATATATATATTTTTGTGAATACATTTGTATATGCCTTTGATATATATATATATATATCAAAATTAGAAAATAACTAAAAATTAAAGGTTGCGAGTGTTTTCTTTTCCAAATGGACGGTTGGCAAGCATTTTTTGCAAAAAAAAAAAAAAAAAAAAAAAAAAAAAAAAAAGCTACATAGAATGTAGAACTCAGGTCCTACGTACAATCGTGCCCCCTGCCGACGAACCGAAACACCATAACGTTACTTTAAGTGAACAAATTAACTACATATTATAAAATTTACTTTCGTTTAAATTGAAAATACAAAGAATTTTTTTTTCTCACTAATATTTTTTAAGAAAAGAAATTAATTTCTTCCCTAAATTTATCAAGTTATATCAATTTTAACTCTAAACTTTAAATTTTATCAAATTGCACCTCAAACTTAGATAAGTGTTGAAATCTTAACTTTAAAATTTAAAAAGTGTTGCAATTTTAAGTCTTTAATAAGTTCTCACTCCAAACATCGTTAAAAGAAGTTCACTTATGTGTTCAAGAATTATAAAACATATGCACAATATGAAATTTGATAAAAATTTTAAAAAAAAACGACATTAGAATTTTTCTTTTAAATTTATGAATTTTGGAAAAGTTAATTAATGGTTAATTTTTGCATTTGTCAAACTTACTTAGTTTAGGATGATTTTTACACTTTTTCTTTGTTAAAATTAGTGGGTGAATTAGCAAAAATTGAACTAAAGATAAAAATTGCGATACTTATTTAAGTTTATGGTCAAATTTGATGAAATTGAAAGTTTATGATCCAAATTGATACAACCTGACAAGTTTAGGTCAAATTTAATTGTTTTTGTTCATCATAAGTAGAGATGAAGATTTGAATCTTTGACTTTTTGGGAAGGACAAATTTTGTAACCAGTTAATTGGCAGTTAATATCTATATCTATACTTTTTTTTTTTCGAAAACTTTAATTCCATGTTTTATATATTTATTTTAATCAAACCTTTACTATAATTAAATATTAAAATCCAATAAAGCGGTAATATTAAATTACACTTATATTAGCTAAACTAAAATACTACCTCAGGTGTAATTTAACGAGTTGATCCATTGTGATCCCTCATTCCTAAAATTAAAGGGGCATTTGGAGCACCATTTTCTAATCAAAATCTTTAGAATCGAAATTTTGGAGAGTTTGGTTTTTGAAGATTTAAAAATCTGGAAATCAGAAAATAGTGTTTGTGGTACAATGTTCTAAAGTATAAGAATAAGTTCAGTTCTCAACATTTAAAGTTATGTCTAGTAGATTTTTCAATATTATGTCTAATAAATTTTTTAACATTAAAAAATATTTAATAGGTCTCCAAACTAATATATAATTTTATGTTTAATAGATCCTAAAACATAAAAAGAAAAAAGTCTCATAAATAGGGATCTATGAGACACAATTGAAAATTTGTAGTTCTATTAAACACAAAATTGAATTCAAAAATCTATTTGACAGGCCAATATAAGCATGAATAATTTAATGGTTGAGGCATCTATTTCTTTGAGGTTAGAGATTCCAATCTTAATTCCATATTAATTCCATATTTGTTGCACTGCTACTCAAAAGAAGAGAAGAAGGAGAAAGAAAAACCAATTAGATATCTTTATGTTGAAAGACCCATTAAACAAAAACTAAAAAAAAAAATAGAAATCTGTTAGATTTTTTTTAGAAAATCTTGGTCACAGATAAAGTTAAAAAATGTAAGGGAACAACCCATTAAAAACCTATCCTCTCCCAAGTATTACCTAGATTTGTAATGATTTAGGCAGAGCAAAAATGGTTATACTTCTATAAATATAATATTACAAAGGCAAGAATAAAGATTTTGAACTTGGAAATAAACTAAACTACAAAAATCATTAAAAGAAGATAGTGCACTCACAATTGTCGAGTTCATATAAAAGGAAAAATGTAATACTAAATTCAAACTCTCATCTCATTACTCTTTTAAACTTTTTCAAAATTCGATGGAAGAAAAAATTCTTACGAATAAGAACTCATACAACGAAATCAGGAGATTGTTATATACATAAAAAAAAATGATATAATATGCTCTTAAGTGAAAAAAAAAACACACACACAGAAAAAAACTAATTTTCTGGGTTTGTAGCGATTGTGAATAATAACATAATCTAATTAAGTAGTGGAAATGATGGCCGAATCAGGAAGCTGAGAAGTGGATAGAGCACAAAAAACAAGAACTCCCAAAATGAAAACAGGCACAAGAAGAACCGGCAATGGCGGTGGAGGAAGCGGCGGAAGCACCAACGGCAGCACCACCAGCGCCGCCGTCCACAGCACCAGAACCACGCCGGAGAAGACGCTGCAAAGCTTGACCATCAAAACCGACAGCAGCGACACCGCCGCAAGCCGATCATCATAGGGTATCTAGCTCCGCCTCTTCCATACGCGCCGCCGCATCGGCGGGAAAGTCGGTGGTCGGAAAAATGAAAAGAAATGATGAGCTGGTGGGCGCAGAGAGATTTATTTGTGTGTGTATATATGTGTGTGTGTGACTTAGCCGCATGTCGCCCTCATGGTATGTCCCACCAGGGTGCAGAGTGTGTCTTGATTCAGCCAACTTAATTAAAAAAATAATAATAATGTCTTCTACTTGGAATTTTTATCACTATCTTTCTTCGTTCTTCCTAATCATTCAATGCATACCCACTCCTCCTCCCTACTTTATTTCCTTTAAATATACTTTTTCTATGTTTTCACAACTTTCATTTTTTATTTTAGGGTTGAGTGGAATATAAGTTTGGTCCTCGAAAATTAATCTTTGTACTTTAATTATGTGTCTGATTTAATAGGTTAATGACTATTATTTTAATGTTAACATTATCGAGACTGTCAATAGGGGAGAGAGGGATTAATAGGGAGTGTTTTCTCATCCCGCTTCCTTGATCATTCTCCATTCTTGAAAAGATTTTTCCTTTAGATTAGTGAGAGATCAAGGTGGAGAATTACCATAAGGGAAAGTTTTGAGCGAGGTGAGGCTTTGCATTTTGAGAAAAAAAAATTCCATTTTATTCGATGGTTTGCTTGACCTTTTCGGTATTATTATTATTGAAGATCGGGACAAGGAATATATTTTTCCATTGTCACTGTCCCAATGAAGAAATAATTTCTCCATTTCTATTTAAAAGGGAGAACTCCTATCCCATTTTCAATATGGGAAATTTGACATCCCTAATGTCACTAAATGCTTGAACTTGTCCAAAATCAATTTGCTACATAATGTTTAAGTAATATCATCAATATGCCACCTAAACATTTTGAACTAATAGAACAATAGAATGGATTAGATACAAAATTAAAAGTTCAAACATCGCTTAGAAATTTTTTAAACAGTACAAGAAGTAAATAAATACAACTTTTTAATTTCATAAAGATCAAATATGTAATTCAATCTTATTTTATTTCTATTTGGCACAATGTGAAAGAAAATAAACCAATTGAAAAAATGAAGGCAGGTGGGCCAAAAAGAATTTGATGGGGTAAACATGAAAATTGTTTGCTGGAATGTTCGTGAATTGAGGAAGTCCATGGGCATGCAATGATGTTTGCAACAAATTATCGTGCATTAATCCTCATTTATATTTTTTTTATGGAAACAAAATGTAGTGCCTCTAAATTATTGCAATTAAAGTAGCGTTTAAACTTTTCTGGATATTTGCTTGTGGATCATATTGGTTTGAGTGGTGGCCTTTGCATGAAAGGTTAACTTAGGAAGTTAGTGTGTGAAAATAGTCTTAGTAGTGACTTGTGCTCATATAGTCAACTACTTTCACCACAAAGTGTTAGTAAGTTGAAACAAAGCACAAGCGACAGTGAGACTCTCTCTAAAAAAAGGGGAAAAAAATGAGGCCTAGCAACAACTTTGTATAAGTTTGGGGGGAAAGAAAAATGCTTGTAACGTGAGTGAGCTTAGCATGTTGAACAAATAAGATCATTCTAGACTCTATGACTAGGACTTAAGTAGGATAAGCATAATAGGTGGGTCTACATAAGAATGTTTTATCTTGAAAAAGAAAAGTACAAGTTTTATGTGAGAAAATCTTGAAGTTGTGTAAAGTATTAAGAGTTGAGATCTCTTCTGAAGAGCAACAATTTTTTCAAAACACCATTCGAAAGCATCTTGTGAAGTGTTTGCTTGTGTATGTTGTTATTTGTTTTCGAATTGCTTGAGGACAAGCAATAACTTAAGTTTGGGGGTGTGATAAGCTTTAGGATTGAGGCATATTTAACTCTTATAGACCTAAGTTATGCTTGAAATTCCATAGAAATTATATGAAGAAGTTAGCAAATCTTAGAAAACATCAGTAGTTATGTGGAAAATGCATTTGATAAGAATATTGAATAAAAGAAGGAAATAAAGACTAAAAATGGTGTTTGGATGCAGGGCATTGGAGAATTGTACTTAATTTCATATTGCAAAATCTAAATTTGCAATCTGATTTAGCAATCGAGCAATAGCAGATAGGGAAAGTATTGAAGTCCATGGATGACCCAATTAAAGAAAGCAATTGATCACCTTGATTTCTGCACAGATATTGGGATGAATTAAGGGAACACTAGAGAGTTGCAATTTCTAATTGCAAAATCTAAATTTGCAATCTAATTTAGCAATCGGGCACTGACAGATATGGAAAGAAATAAAGATTACGACAAGGAAGAAAACCCATAATTTGTTGCTTAATTTTAGCTCATTTGCTGGAGATTCTTTGGCCAGTGGAAGGAGAAATAAACCCTAGCCACCATAGTCTATAAAAAGGGAATAAAAACATACAAAAGAGAGGAAAAATCGAACGAAAATTTTATGGATTTTTCGTACAGACGTTTTCGTAGGTTTCTTTTTTGCTTTGATTTTTCAGCTACTGTCCATTAATTCCAGACCTATTTTCTTCCTTAGCTTCAATCCAATTCAAAATAAAGTTTGGATTAGTGAAGATTCATTCCTTATTGAAAACGAAGGGTCGATTGAGAAAAATAGGAGGAGTAGTGGGTTTTATTCAAGTTTTTAGATTTCAGCTTGTTCTTCATTTTAGTTTGAATTTTGGTTTTGTTTAAGTAGTTTTGGATACATTAATTTAGTTTCTTTTTCAATTTCAATTGTATGGAAGTACTGGATGAGTTTTTCATTGAAGAAGCAGTTTTTATAAATTGAAGTTTGATTTTTTGGAGATGTGGTTCACGGGTTTGATGTTCTCGCAAGGGTATTTTTTTTTAATTGAGTATTGAGTGATTATTCCTTCATCTCTTTCTCTTGTCTACTATTCTTTTCTGTTACAACACTCAATTTTCATTTCCTTCAAGATTTGTTCTAGATTAATATAGGAATTAATCTCTTTTTGCCATGGAAAATATTTTTAAGTTTTATTTAGATGCTTTTAAGTTAGTTATGAGTTAAATCCTCTTTAGGAGTTCGAGGATGTGAATTCCCTAAGGAGTGAATTGAGCCTAAATTGCAATGGATTTTTGTAATTCTTGTTTGATCAACTAGGATTGCATACAAAGCTTGGAGCTAATACTGAAAGGGTTAGTAAAAAGCGGACTTTGCACAAACAATGGAGACGAGAGCTTAGACATAAGTCATTCTGTACCCTAGACATAGGACAAAAGACTCCAATACCGCTAGAATTGTATTCTAAATTTATCTAAGTACGATTGGCCATAGACATATAGGTCCAATCACTTAGCCTCCTAAAGATTTTGAAATCAAAGTTGAATAGGAGTTGAATTCGGTTTACAATTGTTTGTGTAGGTTAGGATTGCAATTGCAATTTAAAATGGCAATGAACATTCTTGAGCCCCATTCTATCTTCATAAAGTTCTTCCTTTGCATTTGGATTTCTTTGTTGTTTCACACCATCTTGCAATCTGATTTTGTAGTACTAGTTTTCGATTCCTTTGCTGTTTCACGCCAACTACAATTTGATTTTGCAATTGTGTTACCCAAGTTGCAAATTTTGAACAACCTTTACTATTTTCAATCTTTTTGTTAAAATCCATTCCCTGTAGGATTGATACTGAGGAATACTCATGTTTATTATTTGCATCGATAGTATACACTTGCACTGAGGCTGAAATTATTTCTTTCATTTTTACCCACAAGTTTCACTCGATCAAGTTTTTGGCGTCGTTGCTGGGGAATGGCAAAACTAACAAAAATTTTGTTGTAGCAAAGAGTGCAAGAGAATTGAAACTAATTTTTTTTCTATTGCAGATTGTGAGAAGATTGGAATTGCAATTTCTTCTATTACAGGATGAGCTGAATTTCACTTGAAACACTTGAAGCACAGATTGCAATCTGATTGCAACTGCAGTTATCCTCTTTCCAAAAGAAAGTCCAATTCTTGTTTTGCAGGTTGATGGAGAGCAATTGCGAGAGGAGAAAGGCACAATAGAGGGTTTGATTGTTTGATATAATCAATAGGATGGAAGTAGACGTCATTGTAGCATTGAGCGCACAAGCTTCATCCTTAAGCTACATGATGGAAATTTTGATGATGAGAAATCTCATAGCTCCTTTTGAACCATATCCCTTCTATTTCTTGTGTTTATTGTAAATGAAGTCATTTATTTGAAAATTGTCCTTATAATCGTGATTCTTTATCTTATGGATTTCTACCCAGCTTTATAAATCAACATCAGTACCAGTGTTTTCAGCAAGGGAAGATGATTCCAAAAGAGCCTAGCATTGAAGAACTCATGAAGGAATATAGGGCAAAGAATGATGTTGTGATGCAAAGCCAAGTCGCATCTCTGCGAAATTTGGAGAAGGTGGAAAAATTGCAAATGAATTGTAGAACAGGTGCAAAGGAATCTTGCTCGAGAACATAGAGACTTCAAAACAAGAAGAAAAAGAACAATGCGAGGTGGTGACACTTAAAACTGAATTGGAACATGAAGACCTTGAACTTCCAGTAGAAGCAAACAACTCTTTGGCACTTGAAAACACTAAGGAGCCAGAAAGGAGAAAAGAGATCAAAGAAGAACCACCTCACTAAAGGAGTTTGCAGTGAGCTATGCAGTCGCGATTTCACAGCAAATGACATCCAAATTGCTCCCGATACTAAAATGCCTTGCTTTCACTTATTGTAGCTTACAGGAAATACTAAATCAAGAAGAATGCAGAGAGGAGAGCATGAAGGATGAGAATTTGCAATATGCCACACATGTAGCGACCACAATTTCTACTTTCGAAGGCACATATAAATCTCTTGAGCAGGCAAAACCCGTTGTGATTAAAACACCTCAACTAAGCCTGAAATCTCGTCTATCATCGAGACCTAGGTGCAAAATGAAGGAACACAGTTGCGGTCTCCCTACGGAAATTGGATAAGTTTATCTTTTCTTTATTTTTCTTTAAAAAAAAGAAAAAAAGAAAAAAAATTATTTTGGTGTGGTTGATGGGACATGAATTCAAATAAAAAATTTGTTATCAAGAGGGAACTTTGTCTAAGGCAAGTCCTGTCTGGGGTGAGTTGACCGTTAGGGAACACCTCTACCTGGGGACTTACCTCGGAGTTGAATTGATCAAGCTTTTAATTTGAAATTCATTAAAAATCTTTCTTATTTTCTTAAACTGCATGAACTTTTTGATGATCTACTTTTAAGTTTTAGGAAAAAGAGTATGTAAGAAAAGAAAAGAGGAAGTTGTAACTTAGTTTGCCGCTGCAACATCAGAGCCAAAAGAAAATGCAAAAGAATATGCACCTGCATCTGGGACACAATCCGACCAGTCCTCACTACCATCACCAATAGTTGAAGAAGAACTAGCTAAGGCCTCGTAGAAAATTGTAGTTGCATCTCCACCACAAATTGCATACAGCTCATCTGTTGCCTCCGATGCACAATTCAAAGCTAAGCTCACCCACATAAAGAAGCAAAACATGGTTGTCAGGCATACGTTCGTGAGAGAGACGAGAAAAGCTTTCTAGTGAGGACATCATTTCTGAGGCCTAGGGGAACTTCTTTCTGAAACCTTATCTTTACTTTCTTTTGTTTAGATTAGAATTTATTGTTTTCCTAGTCCTGTTTGTTGTTATTTGTTTGTTTTTACTTTTGAACACACTTTCTAAAAAAAAAAAAAATCTACAACTCCCACAAGCATGCCACTAAAATCATGTTTCAAAAACAAGTTTCCAGATTGTTTTCTTTCGTGTTTTGTTAAAAATCCCTTGATGATGATACCTAGAGATTTCTCAACTTTCAGGTGCTTTTACACAGCTTTGAGTTTTCAAAATCATAAAACTTGATAAATTATTTTTCTCCATAAAACATTCGAACTCAAACTCCCCTTGTGTTTATCTCATCTAATTTACTTAGGAGAGTTTAGCTTTGATGCTTAGCATGTTAAACGACCCAGCTATGTATCCCAACCTCTGTTCTTTCTAGTTCTTAGACAATGGGGACATTGACCTACTTCAGTTTAAAAAGGGTGATTTTTGTAATACTATTGTTGTAATAATATGTTGTTGTAACAGATGCTAGAGTCAAAAGAAAAAGAAAAAGAGGGATACTCCTCCTTCAATAGTTAACTAAGTAACGAGGGGCAGTCATGATACCCATGATTTTCTTTGCAAGAAAGGTTAACTTAAGAAGTGAGTATGTGAAAATTGTCTCAATAGTGACTTGTATTCGTAGTCAACTACTTTCACCACAAAGTGTTAGTAAGTTGGAATGAAGCCACAAGTGACAGTGAGACCCTCTCTAAAAAAAAAAGGAAAAAAAATGAGGCCTAGCAAGAGCTTTGAATATGTTTAGGGGGAAAGAAAAATGCTTGTAATGTGAGTGAGCTTAGTCTGTTGAACAAAGAAGATCACTCTAAACTCTATGACTAGGACTTAGGTAGGATAAACATAATAGGTGGGTTTGCATAAGAATGTTTTATCTTGAAAAAGAAAAGTAAAAGTTTTATGTGAGAAAATCTTAAAGTTGTGTAAAGTATTAAGAGTTAAGATCACTCCTGAAGGGTAACAATTTTTTCAAAACACCATTTGTGAAGTGTTTGCTTGTGTATGTTGCTATTTGTTTTCTAATTGCTTGAGGACAAGCAATAGCTTAAGTTTGGGGGTGTAATAAGCCTTAGGATTGAGGCTTATTTAACTCTTATAGACTTAAGTTATGCTTGAAATTCTATAGAAATTTTATGAAGAAGTTAGCAAATCTTAGAAAACATCAATAGTTTTGCGAAAAATGCATTTGATAAGAATATAGAATAAAAGAAGGAAATAAAGACTAAAAATGGTTTTTGGATACAAGGCATTGTTGCAATTTTAGATTTGTATTTAAACATTATGAACTAATAACTTCAAATTTGTATTTAAAATGCTATGACAAGTCGCAGTGGCTGGCAGAGTCGTCATCAACAGTGAGGTGGTGACAAAATCCGGTGGTCGTTGGTGGCAAAATTTGGTAGTTGTCGGTGGTTGCCAACAGTGGTGTTATCTGGCAACAGTCGTTGGTGGTATCCGATGGTGGGTAGCAATAGCCATGAGAAAGTGAAGGTAGTGTGAGAGTATTTTGGTCTTTTTCATATATCATGAAAATTTGGAAGGAATTCTCAATTAAACACTTAAAAACATTTTTGTCTAGAATTTGGATTCAAGTGTTTCACTCAAAACAACTTATTTCTCAAACTCATTTTTTAAAAAAGTTATTTTGAGTGGTTGCCAAACACTATAAATCTTATGAAAATAACTTTTTTTTTTTTCAAAATTAAATACTTGAAAAGTCAATCCAAACACACCCTAAGATGCTTATCAACAATATTTTTGTTAATATCCTAAAAATTATATATATATATATATTATTTTTAATAATAGCAACCAAATTTAAGAAACATAATAATGTAAAAAAATACTCCTTTTATTTTACATTAGAATTAAAATTTTAAATATAGATTATTAAACAAACTGAATTATTAATATCGTTCTTAACTATATTTAAACTACATATATATTCATTGACTTTTGGAAGATAAACTATCAATTGATTTATACGAATTTTTAAAATATTCTATTTATAAAAATACTAAAAAAGTTGACTTTTTTTTATAGACATTGGTTTTATTCGTGCGTATAGACAAATATGTTTGTGTTTATGCAATATTCATCCCTGGAAAAGTCTCCATTGTTTATATTTAAAATATCTATGTATATACATGATACATATATACATGCATATCTCCCTCATATTCTAAGTTTCACAACTCTAAATCTAATTTTTATAAAAAAAAAAACATTAAATCTAATTTTATTTTATTAAATTGTTGTTCAATGGATGTACATGTATGATTATAATATTATCTTATAAATATGATATTATACTACCAACCTAAATATAATTCAACTAATTAAAATATTAGCAACCTGTTTTATAGGTTAAAAGTTTAAATTTCTGCATGTCAAATATATTTTTAAAAAATATATATACATATATATATATATATATCCAAGATTTACTGTCTATTTCCAAGATATATTCATTATGTTTAAACATTCTTTTAAGATTTCAGCTGAAATTTGAAAAAAATATATTCAAGAGCTGGTGTGTTGCATGCCGTTTGAGTCTTATTTTTAAGAACTATGCTTTCTTACTAACATTATTCATTACCTTCCAGAAAATCTTGAAATTCTAATAATTTTGAAAACAAGAAAAAAGAAGTTTTCAAAACATTGTTTTTTGAAAGAAATTGAGCAAAATTTTAAAAGTGAAAAACTAAACAGAAGAAAATATACGCAAAATTGTTATCAAATATAACTCAAAACTTATTTTAAAATATAGCATTTTTCAAACTTATTATTCAAATATTGTGGTTTTTGTTAGGTGCTTGAAGTTCGTCTCAAGAGATGACCTTCACCAATTGGTTGCATGCCGTCTCTTGAAGAGACGACATAATGCCAAATGACGAGTGTTGAGGGCAACATGTTGCCGTGTGTGAAGAGAGACGACCAATTAGCCACGTATGTAGGTCGTCTCATTTAAAAAAAGAGTGTGAGTTGGTCGTCTCTGGAAGAGACAACCTATACTCGTTTTGAAAAACAAACGAACGCAACGCATTTATATGACGACCTTCACAGAATTAAAAAACCCTCCCTCTCCCTTTCATAGAATAAGCAAGCCCCACTTTCGCTTTTCTTCTCTCATTTTCCAGTCGCCCCCTACCCCACTTGCTATTTTATTGTCGCCAATTGAGTAGCAAGGTCAATCTTTGTCGGTATTGGAGTAAAGAGAAACATTTTGTGGTCATTGGATATACAAAACAGTAAAAAAAAGTCCACCATATCCAAGGACTACACAACTTTGTCGGATTCGTGAATTTTGTAACAACCCGACTTGTTAGACTAGATTTCTAAGGGTCGTTGCGACACACATGCAAAAAAAGACTTTAGAGAATAATAAAGCGGAAGTTCGTGTAAATGAAAACAAAACATCTGGTTATTAAAATTATCAGAATTCACAAAACTCTGAGTTCGGGATCCCAATAAAACCTAAATTTACAAAACTTAATGGACATTGAGCTTTTAAATAATCACAAACAAAGGGAATACACAATCAGGGCATAAAACATGAAACTATGAATTTTCTAAGAGCCTAAGGAACTCAGGTTTGATGCTGTTTTCATAGCCTTGCCAAGCTGAATGCCCTCGCCACACACCTCATAAGTCACGTACCATCTGAAAAGAAAACAAGGGTTAGCATGAGTGAGTATAAAAATACTCAGTAAGTAGCCCCATTTGATGGTCAAAGCTGCAAATATTTGAAACATTCATGAAACTTGAAACATGAAGGGTCCTGAATAAAGTATACATTCATGTTCTACTACTTTAAAGGCCATAACTGAAAACATGGCATTCTGTAGTTGGTTTACACTAGAAAGTGTTCTAATACATAAGGCCTTAATTGAACACATGAAAACTTTATGCCTAAGTGAATAATTAACCTATCCCCAAGCTGAAAACATGAGAGAGTGACTCCGTAAGTAAAGACATGAGGGAGTGACCCCTAAACTATAAACATGAGGGAACGACCCCAAGCTAAAAACATGGAACATACATAACATGAGGGAATGGCCCCCAAGCTAAAAACATGAAACATAAATGACACGGAGGGAAGGTAATTGGCACTAAACATCATCATCATGAGCTTAAGATTAAACATGCATGTCACTGAGGCCCCCACGACATGCTAGAGGTCATAATAGTCATTAACAGCCCACTCCTTAATCGGCCCCCTCTAAAACCTGCTAAACATTCAAAAGCTATTTGGTGTCGTTCTCAGTAAGCATACATGAATCTATACATTCTACACTTTAAGGGGCTATTTGGCCCACTGTTTTGGGTTTGGATGGTTTTAGATTTCAAACCCAAAACCATGTTTGGCCTAATGTGTTTGGTTTTGAAACACAACCTCATGGGTTACAACAGTGCAACCCCATGGGATTTATGCCATGTTTTCTTCTTTCATTTTCCTTCTTCCATTTCCAGCAACCATTTCAACAACTTAGATGACAACTCCAGCGACCACCGTCGGCGTCAACTCTGACGACCACACTGGCGACTCAACCACCACTGACGACTACCTCTGACGACCACTTAAGAGACTAGTCTGATGACCACCCCAACAACTGACCCCCCATAGCAACTCGACCACCCCGACGATCTAATGATAAGCCGTGAAATTAAGGCTTATTTAAATCCTCAATTGCTCGAAAAAACTCTTGTTTGTCCTAATATTAATTGAAAATGGTGGAAAATTGTTGAAAGAAGGAAATAATGAAATGTGATAGCAATTGGAAAAGATTTCTAAGTATTATGGTTCTTTTGCAGGAATTGTCAAACCAAATTGCCAGACCATTGCCAAACCGGCGAATTGGCAATCCTGGAGCAGGGAATGTGACATTGCTAAATCAGATTGCCAATCTGGTTTGGCAATTTGATTGGCAATCTGTGTCTGGGCAGAAAATTCTGGGCGCGAACGAAGCGAAAATTCCGCACGAATCAAGGGAATTGGAGCATGATTTTTGGGCAATCTTCAACCCTAATGAATGCCTACAAATGAGGAAGAAGAAGAGGAGCCATTAATCGGATTTTGAGGGCGATTTGAAGGACCAATTTTCGTGGGTTTTTGGGTTTCAAAAAAGGAAAGAATTCTGCATTAAACCCATTTCGAGATTCTTCAATTACAGCCCGATTTGGAGGAAATTAAGCACGATTTTTGGGCATTCTTCAACCCTAATGAAGGCCTATAAATAGGGAAGAAGAGGAGGAGCAATAAAAGGGAATTTGGAGGCGAATTTAGAAGTAAACGTCATGGGTTTTTAGTTTTTTTCGCAACCTCTGTTTTTCATCTTTTTCTGCTGTCTTTGGTTAATTTAGTTCAATTCTCATCTCGATTTTCTTCAGTTGTATTACAGGAGTTAGATTGCATTTTTTTTATCTCATTTGATGTAATTTTGAGTTTAATTTCAAGGCAAGTTCATGGGTTTTCTTAATTTCTTCATGCTCTGTTTTTCCTTTCTGTTTTGTTAGCTTATGTACAGCAAGAAATTTTCAATTTAAAGTGGTAGGAAGGCATGGCAGAAGGGAGAATTAATTATTTACCCTAGCCACTTTGCTTAGTTTCTATTATTTAGTCTTGCTTGAATACATAGGAATAGCCAATTTTTATTTTAGTATTTCATTTAACTGATTTCCACCATTTTACCATGAATTTTATCTTTAAAATTAGTTTTAGGATTTTTATATTTAAGTTGAGCTAAAACTTCTTAGGGGGTTCAAGGATGTGAATTCCCTAAGAAGTAAATGTAGCCAAAATTCCAAGAAAAACCAAGCCTACATCTCAATTGTTTGCTTGTGTTGATTTAATTTCCGTTGAGATCCTAGATTGATCAACTAGGGTTTCAACTCAAGCTTAGATCTAATACCGACAGGGTTAGTGATAAGCGGATTTCACACAAGTAATGGAGTAAAAGAGCTTAGACATAAGCCATTCCTTACCCTAGACATAGGGATTAAGGACTCCAAGACCCATAAAATTGTGAGCCAAAAATCATCTATGATGGAGGGACTATAGACATATAGAGCCCCCACTTAGCCTCCTAAAAAACCCAATTTTGAGGTAATAGGAGATGCAATTTTGGTTTACAATTGAGTGTGGAGTAGGTTGGAATTGTAATTTTGGTTTGCAATTACGACTTAGGGCAATGACATTCTTGAGCCCCATCATTTATCATTTCATTCTTAAGTTCATTCAAATTGCCATTTCATATTGCCAATTTAGATTAGCAATTTAATTCTGCAATTTTAGTCTTTTCGCACATTGCCATTATGGATTAGCAATTGGAGTAGCAATTTCTGTTATTTCCAACATTGCCATTCTGGATTAGCAATTGAATTAGCAATTTTGATTTTCCACCAACAACTTGATTTTTGTATTTTTTCTTTTCAAACTTGCAATTTGCCTTACACTTTTGCAAAACAAAATCTTTGTTACTCCGTTCCCTGTGGGATTCGATACTTGGTACTCAGATACCATTTTATATTACTTCGATCGCGTGCGCTTGCGTGAACACCGATCATCTAACGACCTAACTTGCCCTGAACAACCGCCAACGACCACCCAATAACCACTCCAACGACCCGACCACCCTAGCGACCCAACCACCTGGCAACTACCACTAACTGCCACCCCGACAACTTGACCACCTGACAATCACTACAAACGAGCACCTGGTGACCACTCCAGCGACTCGACCACTCTGATGTCCACTTCGATGATCACTCTAAGGATCTGACCACCCAACAACCACCCTAGTGATCCGACCACCCAACCACCACTATCGTCGACCATCTTGGCAACCACTGCTGACAACCACCCAGTGACCATGCGGGTGACCCGACCATCTAGCAACTCGACTACGTTGATGACCACTTCGACGAAAACCCTGCAACCACTCTAGCGACTTGACCACCCAGCAACCACTATCGATGACCACCTAGCCACTTCAGAAACTCGACTACCTTGCAACCACTGCCGACAATCACCACAGCGACCCAACCACCCCTAGCAACTCAACCACCCCAACAACCCGACCACCTAGTTAATTTTTCAAAAGGTTAAAATTAAACCTAAAAATGGATACTAAACAAAATTTTTAATTTCTATAGAGTTCCAAAAATAGGTTTTTGAATATTTTGTGAAATAGAGTTTTAAATTTCCTAATTTCTTAAATAGACTTGCTATTTTTTAATTTCTAAAATAGAGTTCCAAAAATAGGTTTAATACTTTGTGAAATAGAGTTTTAGATTCCCTAATTTATTCTATAGACTTCCAATTTTTAATTTCTAAAATAGAGTTTTAAAAATAGTTTTCTGAATACTTTGTGAAATAGAGTTTTAAATTCCCTAATTTCTTTAATAGACTTCCAATTTTTTAATTTCTAAAATAGAGTTCCAAAAATAGGTTTTGGAATACTTTGTGAAATAAAGTTTTAAATTCTCTAATTTCTTAAATAGACTTCCAATTTTTTAATTTCTCAAATAGAGTTCCAAAAATAATTTTCTGAATATTTTGTGAAATAGAGTTTTAAATTCTCTAATTTCTTAAATAGAATTCTAATCTTTTAATTTCTAAAGTAGAGTTTCAAAAATAGGTTTTCGAATACTTTGTGCAATAGAGTATTAAATTCCCTAATTTCTTAAATGGACTTCAATTTTTTAATTTCTAAAATAGAGTTCCAAAAATAGTTTTCTAAATACTTTGTGAAATAGAGTTTTAAATTCTCTAATTTCTTAAATAGACTTCAATTTTTTTTTAAATTTCTAAAATAGAGTTCCAAAAATAGTTTTCTAAATAACTTTGTGAAACATAGTTTTAAAATTTTAAATTTCTTAAATAGACTTTCGATTTTTTAATTTCTAAAATAGAGTTCCAAAAATAGGTTTTTGAATACTTTGTGAAATAAAGTTTTAAATTTTCTAATTGTTAAATAAACTTCCAATTTTTAAATATCTAAAATAGAGTTCCAAAAATAGTTTTCTCAATATTTTGTGAAATAGAGTTTTAAATTTTTTAATTTCATAAATAGAATTCTAATTTTTTAATTTCTAAATTAGATTTCCAAAAATAGGTTTTCGAATACTTTGTGCAATAGAGTTTTAAATTTCCTAATTTCTTAAATGGACTTCCAATTTTTCAATTTCTAAAATAGAGTTCCAAAAATAGTTTTCTAAATATTTTGTGAAATAGAGTTTTAAATTCTCTAATTTCTTAAATAGATTTCCAATTTTTTAATTTCTAAAGTATAGTTCGAAAAATACTTTTATGAATACTTTGTGAAATAGAGTTTTAAATTCCCTAATTTCTTAAATAGACTTCCAATTTTTTAATTTCTAAAATTGAGTTCCAAAAATACTTTTTTGAATACTCTGTGAAATAGAGTTTCAAATTCACTAATTTCTTAAATAGATTTACAATTTTTTAATTTATAAAATAGAGTTCCAATTTTGTAACTCATTTATGTTTTACAAGGGCTTCTACAATTCAAAAAACATATACAAAACATAAGAGGAAAATAAGAGAACAAAACAGCTAAAGGAAAAATGGGAAAAAAAATAGCACAAACCTAGGATTCAAAACACTGCACCCCAAACACTGTTTTCTAATTCACAACCTTTAGAACATTGCACCCTAAATACAGCTTTTTGATTCCCAGGCTTCAAAAACCCACAGAACAAACCTCCTAGAGTTTTGATTCCCAGGGTTCTGATTCCAAGACAGGGGACCAAACAGCCCCTAAAAGTATGCTCAACTGCCAACTAATCGGTCAAACAACACAAGTATTCTGTACGCAGTCCACTCATCCAATATCTCAAGTAGCCTGTACACAGTCAACAATTCAAATATCTCAAGAAATCTATACATAGTTGACTATTCGAATATTTCAGACATACTGTACTCAGTCAATCAATCAAACAACTCGAGCACTTTGAACTTTATAGTTAAAAAAAGCTCTAGACATCGAAACCTTCATGTTTATTCAGTTTAATACAACAACCCAAACATTCATACTTAAGAAAAACTCATAACCATGGTCATACATGCATTACAAAACTCATACTCCATATATGTGTCTTAAAAGAGATGATCCAATATGGCTACTGATCGGGTGCTACACGCAAGTGCACGTGATCAAAGTAATAAAGAAAACTGGAAGTACTCCAGAGTATCGTACCCAAGGGAACGGATTTTAACAAAATCTATGAAGATGACACAAAATTGTTTGCAAAATACAATTGCGGTAACCAATGGTGTAAAAATGCTTGGGAGGTTATTTTTGCTAAAGACAATAAGCGAAAGTCAATAATTAAGAAAAATGAGATCCAAGTTGCTATGCCCTTTTGGAAAGAAATGTCATTGAAAATGCAATTGTAATCATAGTTAACACAAGAGAACTAAGTAAATCGAATTCAACTCCTATTTAATTTTGCTTCAAAATCGTTAGGAGGCTAAGTGATTAAACCTATATTTCTATGGCTAATCTAACTTAGATAATCTTGCATACAATTCTAGTGGTTTTGGTGTCTCGCTCTATGTCTAGGGTCGATGTTTAAGACTTATGTCTAAGCCTTTTACTCCATTGTTTTTGTGACATCCACTTTCTCTTAACCCTTTCAATATTAAGTTCAAGCTTGACAAGCAATCACTAGTTGGCCAACTAGGTTTACCCACGTTATTTAAACAAAAGCAAACAAAGTCTCGAGTGTTAACAAGATTGAATATGATTTTAAGCTTTACATCTCTCCTCTGGGCATTCACTAACTTGAATCCCTAAGGATGAATTAGCTCATTATGGAAGAAATGAAAACCCACAATTTAATTGCTATAAATCTCATATTTAATCAATCAAATAAAGGAAAATAAATTTCAAAGTTATAAGGCAGCCAATTTAAATTATTTAAGAATACTTTGCCATTAAACTAATCATGCAACTTGAAACATTCACAAAGGAAATATAAAAAAAAACAAAACTTCCAAGATAATGCTTTTAATACTTAAGCCCAGAATTTCGAAAAACAGACAATTCTAACTTATATTTAAAATTAAGAAAAAGTCTCAAACCCATAATTGAATACTTTTAAATAATGATTCCAAGATAGTGCTTCCAAAAGTTAACAAAGCTTCCAAGATAATGCCAGAATTTCGAGATTGAAGCAACGGGAAAATTCAAACTGTGTGGAAATGAAAATTCCAGAAATTAACAAGCTTATTATTCTAGGAAATCGAAACCCAGGATTCAATGATTCATATAATAAAATTGGATTAAACAAATACCAATTCTATAAATAAAATTGAGCAGAAAATAAAAGGGTTAAAATAGAATGGAACTAAACAAAAACAAAGTAAAAACGCTAACGAAAATTCCTTGCTTTCATCGAATCACACATACCTTCAAAGGCAATGGATCTTCACCTCCTCGAACCTTCGTTGAGGAGGGATCAAACTCAGAAATTACAGGGTAAAACGGAGCATAAACTGCTGGAAGAAAAAGGAAATTTGAAAACTACTGCTACTGTCCGAAAAATGCAAAAACCAGAAAAACTCGCTACGTTTTTTGCTTCGATCTCTTCATTTTTATATGCATTAAGGGCTAGGTTTTCCATCTTTGTGCTCCTTCAATCATGGGTCAAGGTTTGGGCATGAGTTCGGATTGAAAAATCTCCTAAAAATCGTAAAAATCTCCTTCAATCTAGTGATTTCCATGATTTTTGCAACTTCCAGATTTTCCAGAAAATGCAATTGCATTTTCATCAGCATATCTGGGCTTGCTTACTATCATGCTCTTGCGATTGAATGCTATAAATGCAATTGCATTTTTCCTTTTTGCTCTAAATCTACACAAAAACAACAAATTAGTTTAAATTTCATTCTTTTTTCAACTTCTTTCTTCTTTTTCAATACTCCGACAAGCTTTCATGAATTTATCTCATAAACACTATTTTTAGCTTGCTCGTTATTCAACAAAACATACAAAAATGACAAGAACAACTTAGTTTAGGATTAAATAATCCTCATAAATGAGAATTATCAGCTACTTACCTCAAAAGCGATCATGAAACAAAACTTAACTCCTTCAAAAGGTATTCTAGTCCAACCTACACCATTTTCAGCATCAATCAATAATTAGTATTTCTAATCAAGAAATTAATTCTTGAAGATTAACAATTACCTACAAAAGTGCTTCAAGAGAATACCCAAGTGATTCTATGCTCAATGTCGACTTCAAAACATTGCTTAAACAATGTAAACATACATATAACAAGGTTCCAAAAGTTAGCGTTTAATTTCCAGCATTTAGTCGATGGTTCAAATGGATTTAAATGAACTTTAAACACCGAATCTTACTGAAAATAGACACCAAACGCTTGCTAGTTTTGACTCTAAAATGGGCCCAATTTCGTGAATAAGAGATCTAACAATTATGGATATTTTAAAATTAAGTTCCATCGTCTATGGATTAACTTCCAAAACACAACAAAAACTAAAACAAAACTCAAAAACACTAACAGAACCAACACCAAGCCTAAACAAACTAGCACTTACCTCACGCCACTGCCGGATGGGACAACACCGTCCAAACGTATCAGAAAAATGCATGGGCATCTTGCGAACCAAAGGCCTTGTCACCGAATAGAGGGCACGTCAAAAAAGAGGTTGTTCACAAGCCATTTTCACCACGAATTGAGTTAGCCGAACAGATTTGCAACTCGGGAGGAAGCCTAGCATGATGTCATCATTGAATCTTGAACAGTATGACCAAAAAATGCGAGGAAGAAGGAAAACGATTGTCGGAATGCAAGGAAACTATTAAAAAGACGTGGGTACCACACTGTTCGAAGACTCCTCCATCGAGCTGTGCTCCTGCTTGATCGTCGTCGTTGAATGCTCTCCCTACCGCTACGCTCGCTTGTTAGAAGAGGAAAACAATGGAGATGGCGTTCTAGCTTCATGCGTGATTAAAGAGATGAACGAAAAAGAAGATGATGGTCGAGGTTGTTGCACGTGTGAAAGAAGGAGAAAAAGAAGAATATCTTGAGATGGAGGGGCAATTGTATGAAAGATGAAGGGGAGAGAGATAGAGAGATTAAGGTTTCTTTTATTCCTATTTTGTTTTTTTTTTCTAACACCCAAAATCAGCATATAGGCCCAAACAAAAGCTTTAAACTCTTCTCCCAATTAAGCCTCAATTTTATATCCAATGGACCACTAAATGGGAAATTAAATCAAAGATTGACAAATTAATCTTACCTGAAGATATAGGGCATTACAATCTCCCCACCTTAAGAACTTTCGTCCTCGAAAGTTTATAGTCTTGGATAAACTTCAGATACTTGGCTCTCATTTCATCCTCTTATTCCCATGTTGCTTCTTCAAACTGATGGTTTTGATCGTAGGTCAATCTTAGCAAGTGTTATTGCTCTTTCTATAACAGGTCATCTATTCGAGGAAGTGGGTCATTGTTCTATATGGCCACTTTTTCCTTTACTAAACACTGATGTGCCCCCAAGGCGAGACACTAGGGTGCATGAAGCCCTCGACTAGTAATTTCTATATCTATAACCTGAGCTCCTTCAACATTGTTAGAGCTATTATGTATGGAACCTTAGGAATGAGAGTCGTGCCTAGCTTGAGCTTTTATTATGAAATCTACCTCTCATGCTGGCGGCAAACCTCAAAGGTCCATTTTACTTTATTTAACACAATTACAACATTTTTCCTTGTGCTTCGAGCTGACTTAATTTCTCTTTTCAATCACATCAAGGGCCCTATTAGTTCATTGTACTGATTTGATCCCATAGTCAAATCTCTGAAACTTTGCTAAGGAGATCGATAATCTACCTCTTCCTGATAATGCCTCAAAATTTCATTTTAATAGTCCTTGGCAACTATTATTAACAACCAACTCCAATTAAAATGTTGTTTCCTCTAACTCCTTTGTAATTCTAAGGAAGGAGTTTATCAAAGCACTCCCCCAATATTTAAATTGTCCTTGTTTAACCCTTTGTTTGGGGAAAGAAACCTCATACTAACTTTGAGTTTCAAAGCAAAAGTCTAATGCCATATCCTTTATCAATCACCTACCAAGGTTCTAAGTTCCAAATAGTGTCAAGATTCCTTCCACCAATTCTAAAGGCTTTCTAAACACAAAACATATCATAGAAAGTCATGTCATACTTGAGTACTTTGATCATTAACACTTTAATTTCTTTTGTTTCTCACGATAGCAAAACTTTCCTACAACACCTCTCATTTCCTCATATTAATTTTCTCTATTAACACTTTTAAACTGACGGTGTCCATTTTTCATCCTCTAAGCCAGACTTAACCCTATCAACAGAAAACATGTCTCTAATTATAAACCTTTAATAGATCTTTCATTTGGGGTTCCAAATTGAGTCTTTGGTAGGATTTTTCTTTCTTAACTAACTTGCCTTTCCTTTAACCCAAAAAAAAAAAAAAATCCTTAGTTTGTTAACACTTCAGCCTTTTCTTTATTTAGCTTGACACATGAAGAACTAAATAACTTACTTGGCTCATGAAACCTTGCACCTTGGAAAGATGGTCATGAAGGGTATTTTTCTCAAAACCAATATCTTCAACGCCCAAAGACCTTTAAGAACTTCAACCTATTAAGAGCACCTTTGACATGAAGTTATAATCTATCACGCTTATATCAACTAAAGGGTTACTTTATAACCCACATGTCATGAAGCAATGAACATAAACATATGATCAACATAATCCAGCTACCAAATCTAAAGGCGATACTTTCCTTCATATCATGGGCAATAATATTTATGGTGCATTTCGTGCTTGGTAACTAACATACCTGGCAGTGATGAGGTGTCTTTCTTGTGTTTGGCTATAGAGAAAACTGGTGCTTACGGTGTAAACAAGTCTATAGAACCTAAAACCTAAGGCTCTGATACAAATAGTAATGAGCCAACTTCTTATATTGGATTTCTAAGAGTCGCTACTACACGCATGCAAAAAAGGCTTTTAAGAATAAAGAGAAAGTTCGTGTAAGCAAAAACAAAACATTTGGTTATTAAAACTGATCAAATTCACAAAACTTTGAGTTCAGGATCCTGATAAAACCTAAATTTACAAAACCTAATAGACATTGAGCTTTTAAATAATCACAAACAAAGGGATTAATACACAATCACGGCATAAAACATGATACTTTGAGTTTTCTAAGAGCCTAAGGAACTCAGGTCTGACGTTGTTTTCATAGCCTCGCCAAGCTGAATATCTTTGCCACACGCCTCGTAAGTCACGTACAATCTAAAAAGAAAATAAGGGTAGCATGGGTGAGTATAAAAATACTCAGTAAGTAGCCCCACTTGAGGGTCAAAGCTACAAATATTTGAAACATTCATGAAACTTGAAACATGAAAGGTCCTGAATAAAGTATACATTCATTTCCTACTACTTTAAATGCCATAACTGAAAACATGACATTCTTTCAATCTGGTTTACACTACAAAGTATTCTGATACATAAGGCCTTAATTGAACACATGAAAACTTTATACCTAAGTAAATAATTAACCTATTCCCAAGCTGAAAACATGAAGGAATGACCCCGTAACTATAGACATGAGGGAGTGACCCCCAAGTTGTAAACATGAGGGAATGACCCCAAGCTAAAAACATGGAACATACAGGACATAGGGAATGACCCCCAAGCTGAAAACATGAAACATACATGACACGAAGGTAAAGTAATTGTCACTAAACATTATCATAATGAGCTTAAGATTAAACATGCATGTCATTGAGGCTCTCACGACATGCTAGAGGTCATAACAGTCATTAACAGCCCATTCCTTAATCGGCCCCCTCTAAAACATGCTAAACATTCAAAAGCTATTTGGTGCCATTATGAGCAAGCCATACATAAATCTACATATTCTATACTTTAAAAGTATTTTCAACTGCCAACTAATCGATAAAACAACACAAGTATTATGTACGCAGTCCACTCATCCAATATCTCAAGTAGCCTATACACAGTCAACAACTCAAACATGTTAAGAAATCTATACACAGTTGACGATTCGAATATTTCTGACATACTGTACTCAGTCAATCAATCAAATAACTCAAGCATTTTGAACTTTGTAGCTAAACAAACATTCAGACATCCAAACCTTCATGCTTATCCAATTTAATACAACAACCTAAACATTCGTACGTAAGAGAAACTCATAACCATGGGCATACATGCGTTCCAAAACTCATATTCCATATATGTGACTTAAAAGAGTTGATCCAATATGAAAAAAAACTTAACTCCTTCGAAAGGTATTCTAGTCCAACCTACACCATTTTCAGCATTAATAAATAATTAGTCGTTCTAATCAAGAAATTAATTCTTGAAGATTAACACTTACCTACAGAAGTGCTTCAAGAGAACACCCAAGTGATTCTATGCTCAATGTCGACTTCAAAACATTGCTTAAACATTGTAAACATACATATAACAAGGTTCCAAAAGTTAGCGTTTAATTTCCAGCATTTACTCGAGGGTTCAAATGGATTAAACGAACTTTAAACATTGAATCTTACCGAAAATTGACACCAAACGCTTGTTGGTTTTGACTCTAAAATGGGTCCAATTTCGCGAAGCAGAGATCTAACAATTATGGGTATTCTAAAATTAAGTTCCAACGTCTATGGATTTGAAGGGAATAATCGAATTAAACCCACAGCGGAAGCATAGGAATCGTCTTTGATTTATTTAGAATTAAACTAAAATACAAGGGTTAAGCAATAAATACCTTGAAAATAATATTATGCAGAATATTCTAGCCGATCTTTATCTCTTCCACAAAGTCTTCCTGACTATGACTCGAACACAGGACCAAGGCTTGTGGGAGCCTCTTGAAAGAAAATCCCCAAGGGATTGGATAGGAAGAGGTCTAGAGAGAATTCTCTAATTCTCTCTATAGATGAGATGTGTGTTATGAAGAATGACTCAACCCAAGGGTCCTATTTATAGAAACAAAGGGAAAATCTTTGCCATAATTAAAATATTATATTTTAATATCTAATATATTAAAATATATCTTATATTTATTTGAATCTCATTCAAATCTCCTACGATATTTATTTATTTGAATCTTATTCAAATTCTATAAATATCTTTTATTTAATATATCAAATATATATTAATTATTTTAATATTTAATGTATCAAATACAATAAATATATTTTCCTCTTTTATATTTAATATATCTAATATATTAAATATTAATTTGAACACTTCAAATTAAATATTAAATTTGAACATTTCAAATTTTAATATTTAATGTATCAAATACAATAAATATATTTTCCTCTTTTATATTAAATATATCTAATATATTAAATATTAATTTGAACACTTCAAATTAAATATTAATTTGAACATTTCAAATTTTTCTTTCAACTAAATTGATATTTTTAGTGTTTCTATGAGCTAGCAAGGGGACCTTATGGACCTACAGATTATAAGCTCCAATGATACAAAATTAATTAATTAAACTCTTTAATTAATTAATTTTCATTCATTGACTATAGGTCACTCCACTATAGACCTAGAGTTGTACTCTTATGCACTGTAGGACAAGTTGTGTCCATAGATATAATCATTACATGCAAGTCGATCCTTCACGAGTTGTTCGTAATTACAGCTGGGTCAAAAGTCCGTTTTACCCCTATAATTACATCTTGCACCTTAAGTACCGCTGATTCTCTAATGAACAATATGTTTATAATCTAATTATAAACTAAGTCCCTCTCGGGCTAATGAGAGGGTGGGGCCCCATTGTTCAAGTCTCGAAATCAGCACTTAAGGGAACTACTCATCTACTTACCCTATATGGGAAGGAGTGAATTCCATCTTGTGAGGTTATGTTTCCAGCTCCCTATTTGGTCAAGTCCCCAAAATGGTAGGCATATTGAATCGGCTACAAAAGCTACTCTCACCCAAGCAAATCAAAGGACAAGCCCTCACAAGCAAGAGTTCATAACTCACTCAGGATTAAGATCGAGTCACATATGATCATCCTGATGAAATATTAATCTTCTCAATTAACGGATTTATAAAGAGAGATTAAATATTTCATGGTCCAGTCTTATACAAACTCATTGTATAAAATACTCCCACTCACATGTCTCCACATGAATGATTTGGATCAAATCATTTGTAACTATTACAAAGTGGGCTGTATCAATAGTGTTACCAGGATAAGGCACCCAACCTTATCCATATACTATGACCCTTTAGGTTATTTTTTGAACATGATCCTCTCGTATGTCAACCACATACTGTTCAAGATTACACTAATAACCTTGGATTTTTCATATAATGGATAATATTATATTGCAAATAAAATAATCAAAATTATTATTCATTATTAAATAAATTATTAATTACGAGGCTTTAGGGCATAAATCCCAACAGGATTAACTTCCAAAACAGAACAAAAACTAAAATGAAACTCAAAAACACCCACAAAACCAGCCCTGCTCCTAAACGAACTAGCACTTACCTCACGCCACTGTCGAAAACGGGACCATATTGCCCAAACTCGGTGGAAAAATACGTGGGCATCTTGCGAACCAAAGGCCTTGTTGCTAAACAGAGGGCACGTCAAAAATAGAGGCCATTCACAAGCCGTTCTCACTGCAAATCGAGTTAGGTGCACAGATCTGCAACTTGGAAGGAAGCCTAGCACGATGTCATTGTTGGATCTGAAACAGTTCAACTAGAAAATGCGAGGAAGAAGGAAAATGACTGTCGGAACGCAAGGAAACTGTTGAAACGGCGTGGGTACCACACCATTCAAGGACTCCTCCATCGAGCTGTGCTCATGCTAGATCACTGACGTTGAATGCTCTCCATGCCACCGCGCTTACTCACCAGAAAAAGAAAATGAGGGAAATGGCGTTCTAGCTTCATGTGTGATTGAAGAGATGGACGTAAAAGAAAAAGAAGGTCGAGGCTACTGCATGTGTGAAAGAAGGAGAATAATAAGAAGATCCTGAGATGGAAGGGCGGCTGCATGAAAGATGAAGGGGAGAGAGATGGAGAGATTATGATTTGTTTTATTCCTATTTTGCTTTTTTTTTCTAACACACAAAATCACCACTTAGGCCTAAACAAAAGCTTTAAACTCTCCTCCCAATTAAGCCTCAATTTTATATCCAATGAACCACTAAATGGAAAATTAAACCAAAGATCAACAAATTAATCTTACTTGAATGGTCCTTGTATTGAGGCTTTCAAAACATGTTGGTTCGTCATTCAAATAGATGGTACTCTTCTATATGGCAAGTATAGAGAGAAGTTATTAATTTCAACAACAGTCAACTCTAATAGAAAATTGCATCCACTTGTATTTGTCGTTGTAGATGAGCTTTGTTGTGAAACTTGGAGTTCGTTTTTGAAACACCTAAGATAAATTGTTACACATAAAGAGGTATGTTTGATTTTAGATCGACATGGTTGAAGGGAATAATCGAATTAAACCCACAACAAAATTGTTGGAATCGACTTTGATTTATTTAGAATTAGACACAAAATTAAAGTTAAGCAAACATACCATGAAAATAATATGGAGAATATTCTAGCGGGTCTTTTTCTCCTTGTACTCCAACTCCAATGAGGTTGAACTCCAAGACTTCCACAAAGTCTTCCTTGCTATGACTCAAACAAAAGGCTAAAGATGTTTGTGGGAACCTTCTTGAAAATAGAGAGAGGGAATGAGAGGAGAATTTCAAGAGTTCTTTTCTCTTGTGAAGAATGCACACAATGGCTCACCCATAGGGTCCTATTTATAGTGGTCTAGGGAAAATAATTAAATAATATAGTTTAATATATAATATATGAAAATATATTTATCTAACTACTTTGAATCTTATTCAAACATTTTCAAATTATCCTACAACATCTAACATCTATTTCCTTATTTGAATCTAATTCCAATTTGATAAATATCTTTTCTTTAATGTATCTTAATACATTAATAATTTATTTGATATTTAATGTATTATATACAATAAATATGTTTTCCCTTATTTAATACATCGAATATATTAAATTTTAATTTGAACATTTCAAAATTTTCTCTTAATGAAATTGATCCCTATTTGTTCATATGAGCTAGCAAGGGTACCTTATGGACCTACAGATTATAAGTTCCAATGATACAAAATTAATTAATTAAACTTTTTAATTAATCAATTTTCATTCATTAACTCTAGGGTCAATCTACTATAGATCTAGAGTTGCACTCTTATGCACTGTATGACAAGTTGTGTCCATGGATGTAATCACTACATGCAAGTTGATCTTTCATGAGTTGTTCCTAATTATAGTTGGGTCAAAAGTTCGTTTTACTACTGTAATTACATCTTGTACCTTAAGTACCATTGGTCCTCTAATGACCTAGGCATATTGAATCGGCTACAAAAACCACTCTCACCCATGCAAATCAAAAGACAAACCCTCACAAGTACGAGTTCATAACTCACTTAGGATTAAAATCGAGTCGCATATGATCATCCTAATAAAATATTAATCTTTTCAATTAACGGATTTATAAAGAGAGATTAAATATTTTATGGTCCAGTCTTATACAAACTAATTGTCTAATATACCCCCACACTCATGTCTCCACATGAACGATTTGGATTAAATCATTTGTACATATTACAAATTGGGTAGTATCAATAGTGCTACCAGGATAAAGCACCCAACGTTATCCATATACTATGACTTTTTAGGTTATTTCTTGAACATGATCCTCCCGTATGTCAACCACATACCGTTCAAGATTACACTTATAAATTTTAGATTTTTCATATAATGGATAATATAATATTGCAAAATAATTATTATTAATTATTAAATAAATCACTAATTACGAAGCTTTAGGGCATAAATCCCAACAATCTTCCACTTGTACTAAAGCCGATGAGACATGTATCATAGGGCATACTCTATTCCCAACATGTTCTCCTACTTGTCCTAGTGAAGATGAGACATGTCTCGTAATCCTAAACATTCTAAGGTGACCCTCAAACACTTTAGCTTGGAGAGTCTTTTTATATAGATCCAAGCGATTGCCATTAAAATCCATCTTGGTCACTACCATGATGCTTTCTCTCTCTCGATATGATTCCTTATACGTTGGTGTTTTCTAATTTCCTTAATATTAGTCTTTGCACCACTATTATCATAATAAAGAGGATAGACTAAATCAGATATGAAACACCTTTCAGATCTTCAAGGAACTATTTACGTCATACAAATCCTTTTGTTGCTTCACAAGAACAACAATTTAACTTGTATACCATACTCAGACCTAAGGTAAAAATTATCTTAACATAAATTTCTTAAATCTTTATAAGAACCAGTGTATCTTTGTAAAGATCAAATCTTTTACTCCTTACACAAAAATTTCTCATTACCCATAGATAATTCGAGAAAGTTTTTAATTTTCTACTCAATGGTCATACCATTCGTTTAACTGATATATGCTAGCAAACTGTATATTAATTGTTAAATCTCATTTATGCATTAATTGTCTCTCACTTAATGTAGATAATTAATCATATGATCTCAATATTTGAGGTGTCTTAGGTTACTCTTCCTTAGACATAAATATCAAATATTTGACAACAATTTTGTCAATATAAGATGTTTGAGACAAAGTTAATATTTTGTCCTTAAAATCTCCATTTTGGGCATCTAAAATATACCGAATCATTTCAAATCACTCATTTGGATTTGGTTACTTAGTCAACCTTTTATGTTAGATGGACATCTTACATCATTCATAATGAGTAAAATATCATCAACATAAAACATGAGAAAAATCCACTAAGCAATTAATGATTTTCTTGTCTATACAACCTTCATTAATATTTATCCAAAGTCATAAATTTTGATACTTTTATCAAACCTTATATTCAAAAATCTAATGGTAAGATTCATTTCATAAATGAACCTTTATTATTTTTCAAACCTTTTTGTTTTTGATCTTTGAATATAAACCTCTCTGATTGATTTGTGTAGATGCATTAGCTAAGATTTCTTTTCATAAAATAATTCCAAATATTCATTTTCATATCTCATATGCAACAATGAATTAAATAATGCTTACAAACTCAGTTATATTTAACCATTTTCCATTAGTCTCACTTTGAGGGCAATAAGCCTTTCTACTTTGTCATCTAATATGAAAACTTGGGCTTTAATTAAGTCCTTGTAAATGTTGATTCATCTCATAACTCTTCCACTACGATGAAGCTTATCCAATTCATGACTAGAATCCTTTTAACTTTCAACTGTAATTAAATTATTAACAACTTTTGTTAACTATTTAGTAGCTTCACTTATGACTAATTTATTAACACTATCTATCCTTATTAAAGGTTTGTAGTCTTTTATTTGACATTCCTTATAGAAAAATGATATTTGTCATACAAATACCTTATTCTTTTTAGGACTAGATAAAAGGATTTTGTACTCTTTAGGGATGACCTACACTTAGGCATATCTTTGAACATATACAACATTTTTGGGCTTCTTTCATTATGTAAGCTTAACATTCCCAAATAATGAAGTGTTGTAAAGTAGCTTTACTACTATCCTATAATCTGAAAATTTTCTCGTAGACACTTTTGGATGAAATAATATTCACTATGCAATCTCTATTGCATATCCTAACTAGAGTCTTGCAATGGCGTGTAACTCATAGACCATGTCCAACAAGGATTTATATCTCCTCTTGCAGTACAATTTTCATATAAATGTACTTGGTATTTAAAATAATTGGGATAAAAACTCATTTTCTATCAATTAGTCTTAGTATGCAAGGTTCTTGTACTTTACACTATGATTTGATCATAATATCTTGATTGACTTACCTAATCGATTTTCAACTTTAGTCTTAATTTTCTTGAACTTTTAAAAAATTTAGACTTATGTTGTATTAGGTAAAGATACTTGTACCTGAATAGTCATCAACTAGAGTGATGAAATATTCATGATTTTATTTGACCTTTATATTCACTAGACCACTTCGGCCAAAATGTGTAAGCCCAAAGTATTCTTTGGCTTTGTAGCCTTATCCAATAAAGGCCCAATGATTATCTTACATGAAAAGCAAGATTTACGACAAGTAAAGTAATTAACTCTAACTTTTAGAAAATTACCTCTTACTAGTCTTTTCATTCTATTCAAGTTGATGTTAATCAACCATAACTACCAAAGTCAAGTATATTTTAGGAGAAAACAATATGTATTTTTATTCTGGATTCTATAATCCCGAATATCTAAGTATTTTGTAATATGGTATATGTCAAACATATACAAATTGTCTTTATTTTCAGCTGAATGTATTTTCAAACAATTTTGAAAGTATAACCTTTAATACTTCAAAGTAATTCATACTATATGAATTTTTTAATAATAAAGTTCGAGAAATTGAAGTTCTCTTATGGTTACTAAAAACAACATATTCAGTATTAAGTAACAATTATTATTTAATAATATCTTAATGTTTCCCACTACACTAACTGAGATGGGCTTCCCGGTACCAACCTATAGAAAATATTCTACATGTTAAGTATTTTCCAAGAATTACATATTAAATGAAATAAAGAATAAATCTTGATAGTGGTTCTTGTATCAACTATCTAGGTGGAGTTATTTATTATCCCCCAAAAATCTAGTACATCAAATTTACTTTAATCTACATTATTCTTCCCATAGAGGTATTTCAAAAAAATTATTCTCATTGTGACTGTCCTGACTAATTTAGGAACTATTTCCTTTTATATAGCTTCAGTCATTTGGTTTATTTTCTTGGAATTTTGTAATACTTAAATTCGAGATAATTTAGACAAGTATCTAAATTTAACTTATATTGACTTCAACATCTCATATGTTGTCATTTTCTTTATCTTCTAAGCTTGACATCTAACATGTCAACTATGAGATATCTACAAGCTATCTTGTTAGCTTTGATTCATTTATCATGTGTTTCACAAACAATTCGATTAGCATTGAAAACAGGTTTTGAGAACATTTCTCAATAAAGACAAATAAATATTTTACACTGCCATTATAGCATTAATATTATTGCTCCAAGTAATAAAATTTTCTCACTCCACAAATCAATATTCAAAATTAAAATCATGAGAGAAATTAACATAATATTGCAATATATAAAATATATTATTTAACATCATGCAAACAATTATCCATGCATTTTTAGCATAGAAATCAAACAATTTGAAAAATGAACCTATAAATCATTTCTATTGGTATGGTACTTTAGTAAGTTAGAACAAGTGTCGCCGAAAGGTAGGTCAAGTGTTTCTTCACTAAACTGAGACAATCTCAACCAAGTATTATTCCAGAATAACTCTTATTCCTATAATATTTAGTTACCATTAATTTGGTCAAGGACATTATTAACAACCTTAATAAGTCCTTTGTAAGTGTGACCCATAATTTTAGATCCCGTAGTTTTATCCCAACAAGTGCCATTGTAGGGTAGGTGAAGTATTAGAAACAAAACTACAATCCTATCATTCTCAAGAGTTCACTCTGATATTGACCCATTCAAACACCTTATATAGGGGGGCGATATAAAAGCTCCCACAAGGCCCCACATGGATCTCACGATGTGAACCAATGATGGAGACCTTAGGATATGTTGACACATTTTCTACTCCCACTTACTATTTTGAAATAGGGTTTTCTCTTACTTAAACAAATTAGGTTAATCTCATTTATCTAAGTTCCTCAATCTACCCTTCATAACCCTTATGTTGTTAGATTGATTTTAATGTTAATTACCAAAATTTTAAATTATTTAAAAAAGTTAATCATATTATGAGCATGCTTAGTGAAATTAAATAAAAATTTGACTAATTCAACTCTTAAGTCAGTTCCCAGTTAGAGATGTTCCCTTTTTGTCAACTTAAATACTTCAGTCTAGACAGAACCTTCCATAGGCATAGTTCCCTTATAGTCAATTTATATTTCAAATTCATTAATCTTTAATTAACTATTAATTACCAAATTAATGAACCTAAGTGAATTTAAGCACTATTTTTAATCTTACTAAAAACTAATTCACTTCATGGATAATCTTGAAATTCTATCATTTAAAACTCTTTAAAACTAAATTAAAAATTTATACTAAATTCTAATCCAATTAGAAACAAATAAATGAACTAAATTTAAACTATTTTAAACAATAATCAATAATATCTTTAATAAATGGTAAACATGCATTCCATTTAAGACAGCAAATATCCTAATTCAATTTTCCAATCAATTTTCAACTATAACAATTATTGTCAAAGATATGGAAAATATAAACTAATTAGGAAAGCATCATATCTCTATTAGGAAATAACCTAAGCAAAATTTTTAAATATAAAAATTATATTCAAAATAAGATAAGATGCATGATCATGCTTAACCTATGGTGGAATTTTAATCTAAATGACATACTTTATGCAACAATCAATTAATTTAAAACATACATCACATGCATAATTAAATTAAAAGTAGTAAAATTGACCGGCATATTTGACATATCCTTGAAATTAAAGACTAAATTCAAAAAATTACATAATTCGAATTTCCAAGACATATCTTGATCTTCAATTTCTTTCCTCTGTTGTTGGGCTATCCAAATTTAGGATTTTCCAAAACCCTAACTTTCAACCGCCTTGATAGTCAATCTCCGTTGTATTCAATCTTTCGTCACCAGCTAGATGATCGCTGACTATAAGACCTAAACATCAACGTCAGCACACTCTCATCGCTTCGTTCATAACACGGCACCAAACAAGATATCTTTGCTGGAACAACACACTTGTGCACCACTTGGATGCATGCCTACTTGCCGCCGTAACCCAATTTGCATGAACAAGCATCAACACTACGTATGAACTTGAAAATAAATTCACATCCTAATTATTCATTAGAATCATAAAAGTACATTGGGCCTTCAATTGTGTTGATGCTGCCTTCAAATTTAAGTTTCAATTGTATTGAGTCACATGTCTCTCAAAATTAATCCACTAGTAAACAACTCAATCGAAAAATATTCACCGAAAAAAAAAAAAAAAAAATAGAAATCCTATACCCAATGGGTTTTACAATTTGATATGATCAAAGTGTAAATCTAATGCCAAATATGCCTAAATTGTCAATTTGCAAACCACATATATCACATATATGAAAAATTAAAATACCCACCATAAAAAAACTTTAATTCTTAATAAAAATCAAACCTGTAACGCCCCAGGCCCAGGATTTGGAATCCAGATTTGACATTTGATGGCCCTGACATTCCCCTACACCCCCGCGACCTGGCCACACTACCTACTTATCTTGAACTTCTTGAGAGAGTGAAGACCCTAGGAATCAACACGGGTCTTTTCAACATGCTTTGTCCTCACTCACAAGCTTCTTAGGAAAATTCCTAGGAGGTCACCCAATATAGGATTGCTCCAAGCCAAACACGTTTAACTTTGGAGTTCCTATGATTGAGCCACCGAAAAGGAAGGTGCACCTTGTTGGTATAGGTAGTAACTATCAATTCTTTTAAGCCTTTCTTAACCATGCCTTACATAGCCTCAAGAACCCTCTCATTTCGATGTGGTGTCGGTTCATTCATGTACACCTCCAAAACTCGAGCATCACAAAACCTGTCTCTGATATCAATTGAATGGAATAATCGAAATAAACCCATAATGGAAGCGTTGGAATCGACTTTCATTTATTTAGAATTAAACATAAAATTAAGGTTAAGAAAACATACCATGAAAATAATATGAAGAATATTTTGGCATGTCTTTTTCTCCTTGTACTCCAACTCCAATGATGTTGAACTCCAAGACTTCCACAAAGTCTTCCTTGCTATGACTCGAACAAATGACAAAAGAGGTTTGTGGGAACCTGCTTGAAAATAGAAAGAGTGAATGAGAGGAGAATTTCAAGAGTTCTTTTCTCTTGTGAAGAATGTACACAAGGGCTCACCCCTAGGATCCTATTTATAGTGGTCTAGGGCAAATAATTAAATAATATAATTTTAATATCTAATATATTAAAATCTATTTATGTAACTAATTTGAGTCTTATTCAAACCTTTCCAAATTATCCTACGACATCTATTCCCTTATTTGAATACAATTTAAATTTAATAAATATCTTTTCTTTAATGTATCCTGATACATTAATAATTTCTTTGATATTTAATGTATCATATACAGTAAATATGTTTTTCCTTATTTAATATATCAAACATATTAAATTATAACTTGAACATTTCAAAATTTTCTCTCAACAAAATTGATCCATATTTGTTCATATGAGTTAGCAAGGGGACCTTATGGACCTACATATTATAAGCTCCAATGATAAAAAATTAATTAATTAAACTCTTTAATTAATCAATTTTCATTCATTAACTCTAGGGTCACTCCACTAAAGACTTAGAGTTGCAGTCTTATCCATTGTAGGACAAGTTGTGTCTATGGATATAATCACTACATGCAAGTCGATCTTTCACGAGTTGTTCCTAATTACAGTTGGGTAAAAAGTTTGTTTTACCCCTGTAATTACATCTTGCACATTAAGTACCATTGATCATCTAATGAACAATTTGTTTATGATCCAACCATAAACTAAGTTCCTCTTGGGCTAGTGAGAGGGTGGGGCCCTATTGTTCGAGTCTTTAAATCAGCAATTAAAGGAGCTACTCATCTACTCACCCTATAAGGGAAGGAGTGAATTCCATCTTGTGAGATTATGTTCCCAGCTCCCTATATGGTCAAGTCCCAAAAATGGTAGGCATATTGAATTAGCTACAAAATTCACTCTCACCTATGCAAATAAGAGGACAAGCCCTTATAGGCAGGAGTTCATAACTCACTCAGGATTAAGATCGAGTTGCATATGATCATCCTAATAAAATATTAATCTTCTCAATTAACGGATTTATAAAGAGAGATTAAATATTTTGTGGTCCAGTCTTATACAAACTAATTGTATAAGATACCCTCACTCTCATGTCTCCACTTAAACGATATGGATCAAATCATTTGTATCTATTACAAAGTGGTAGTATCAATAGTGTTACCAGGATAAGACACCCAACATTATCCATATACTATGACTTTTCAGGTTATTTCTTGAACATGATCCTCCCGTATGTCAACCACATATTGTTCAAGATTACACTAATAATCTTGGATTTTTCATATAATAGATAATATAATATTGTAAATAAAATAATTAAAATAATTATTCATTATTAAATAAATCGTTAATTATGAGGCTTTATGGCATAAATCCCAACAATGGTGGCATAATTTCTACTATTAACACTCTACAAGAATGATTGAACAAATGATAACTTGCATCACCGGTTTTGCTTACGACACATTGCTAGCAACTTTAATAAAAATTATAAGTGTCAGAAGTTGAATGACTTGGTTTATCGTGCGGGGTGCCGACACTAAATTTCCAAGTACAAGAAAGTTCTTGATGAGATTAAAGCAATCAATAGCTCTTGTGTGAGCTTTTTCAACAACATTGGTTTTGATAAAGTGGACTCAATCACACAATGAAGGGTTTAGGTATGGGTAGATTACCACTAACCTATCAGAGAGCATAAATGGAGTTCTTAAAGGAGGTCGTATGTTGCCAATCACTATACTTGCTCAACTAACCTTCTACAAGTGTATAAATTATTTTGAGAAGAGAAGAGAAGAAACATGAATCGCTTTGGAACAACAAGAGAAATATACTGGGTAATCACGTAACTTATTTTCGTATTAATTAAATTACCTTATACTCGTGATATGATTGTTAAGTGGGCATAAAGATCCAGTAAGCATGAGGTGTTGTCCTATGATCGAGCTACTAGTGCGTTTCATGTGAAAACTGGGTTTCATTACTTCAATGCTAAAGGAGGAAATATTCAATCTCTGAGGTTAATTAGAGAAGAACATTATTGTTCTTGCAATAAGTGGCAATCTTATGGCATTCCATGCTCACATTTTATGGTTATTTTCTCACACTTAAAATTGAATTTTGAAGATTACATCGAGGACACATATAAGCTTTCAACATATATTGCATGCTACTCTCCTTAATTTCAACTGATCATCCATGAAGATTATTGGATCGCAACTCCTAACATTCCTATCCTATATACTGACCCAAAGCTGTTGAGAGAACCTAGTAGACCAAATAGTTTTCGATACCATAATGAGATGGATTAGAGAAAGCCAAGTACTTAACAACGTTGTGGATTATGTAATCAACCGGGTCACAATTGAAGGACTTGTCCTTCAAGACAAAGAGAAGCACCTTTGTGATTTTTGTTATTTTATGTTCATTTTTTGGACTTTTGTTGTAATTTGGTATTTAATGACATTTTCAAAGTGAAACACCATATGAAGTTTATATTCAATTTTGTTGTCTTTTTTTAATTTTTTAATTTAGAAGTTTATATTCAATATGGATTGAAATTAAATTTGTGTTTTTTTTAGATCATGAATTTCAATCCAGGACCAATTGATGCATCAGTTTTATATGATCATCAATCCCATTGAGATCAAAGCTTTTTTGGCAAGATTGGAATTTAGGAGAGCTACACTATAAACGCGAGAGGCAATTGTTCAATGCACCATCCCACTGCATCGTCTTATAGTGCCTCATCTCCATGTTGTAAGGTTGGATGGGGTGGCCAAATTAGGATTTATTCAATTAGACTTGACTTCATCACTACACTTGTGGAAAGATGGAGACCGGAAACACATACGTTCCACGTGCTTGCGGGGAGTACACTATCACTTTACAGGATGTAGTAATGTTATTTGGATTACCAGTGGATGGTAAGCCTATCACTGGAACGATGAGCTATAATTGGAAAAAAACATGCCAATTGTTGCTTGGAGTGACTCCAGACGATAACGTCATTTGGGGCTCTAGACTAAGCTTACCTTAGTTAGCAGCTCAGTTTCTAGGGTTGAATGATGATGCAGATGAGGTGGCTATCATGAGGTATGCTTGAGCATACATTTTGTAGCTATTTGGTGGGAGCTTATTCTCTAACAAATCTGTGAACAAGGTGCACTTGATGTTCTTGCCACTTTTGTCAAACTTTGAGGCTGCAGGTTGATATTCGTGGGGTGGAGCATGCTTAGCATGGTTCTATAGGCAACTCTATAAGGCAACAAAATTAGATGCTCGCGAGATTGTTGGGCCTATACTTCTTATTCAAAATTGGGGTTGGAAATGATTCCCAACAATGGTTGCTCAGCGTCACCACATTAATGATCACAAATTAGTTGGACGAGCACTTGGTTCTCAGTATGTCAAATGATTTCTAGTTTAATGTTGTTTTCTACATTATTGAAACAATTGATTTGAAATTTAATATTTAACATTAATGGAGGTGGACAAACCAATTTTGTGTCACTGGGTCAGCTATGCATGCACTTGTCCAGTATAGATACATGTTTGATCTTCTTAGACCCAACCTAGTACATGTTTACTAAAAGAGAACTTATATAGTTTTGATTTATTTTACTATCCACTAATCGTCTATATTTTGGGATTTTAGATGATATGGGAGTCGTATATTGATGTCATGGCTACATTACCTAATTATTATAGAAATTATCATGATATTTGGTGTACGGTAACTTTACTCGTATGTTTTCATATTATTGAGTGGCATCTATCCAATAGAGTGATGAGATAATTTGGGATGAAACAAGCTATCTCGAAGTGTGTAACATGGAACCAAAGTTGCATGACCTAGATATTTGACATCAAGATTGGTCGATTGTGCTTACACCGTATGTCGAGCGATGGCATTTTCGCCAAAACTTTGTAGTTGATGCTCTAGTTGATGTCGATGGACATACAACTCTAGATTACATGGATTGGTATCACAATATTACTACGTGTTACATCACTCGTAAAAGAGTGTCCTATAGTCAAGCGGTAAAAGTTTCAATGTAATTTTCTAAGTTATATTTACTTCAATTATAAATTCATTTTAGATATTGTCTGATTTATCTTATCATTTGAAGAGATCGTGCTTTAGACAAATTCGAGATATTTCACAAAATTTAGAGATTTTGAATTTATGCGATAGTGGTGACCGGAGCATGGACCAGCTGCATTATATGTTAACATCCCTATTGCTCCTCCTCCTGGTCCTAGATGTAGAAGACGCGCTTGAGAGCAAAATATGGCTTAATAAGAGGACATTGGAGTCGATGACTGGTTGTCCTAGGGTTTAGCAAACGAGGTCTCCATGATATTGACAACATGCCTCTTGACACTCAGATACAAGATGATGCTGGTTTTTCCACTCCCATGATGATGATGATATCATCCCCTAGTTCATGATATCTTCATACACCACCATATTATGCTTCTGAGGCGGATGTGGTCATGGAGAGCATGATCGATCAATATTTGTACCCTACCAAGCATGTAGAGAGGAACCGTATTAGCCATCTATGGTTCAGAGTCGAGAACCACCTCGTAATCAGCGACGTCCACCTTATGGCACACACTAAATTTTTCATGTACTATTGACATTTTATTTTTCTTATATATGAAATGAACTTTTTATCATGTATTATTCTTCTTATTCACACACTAGTTACTTACCAACTAAAAAAGGGGAAAAAGAAATTTTAATTTAACATTTTAGAAAAAAAAAATAGTAAATCAAAAATGAAAATTCAAAGAAAAAATGAATTAATAAAAATAGGAAAAGAAAAAAAAAACAAGCAATCATTTTATAAAAATTTTAATTAAAAAATTAAATAATAATAATAAAAAACCTATGAAGGTCGTCTCTTGAAGATATATCTTTAGCCACGAGGTCGACCTCAATGATGCCTTCCAGATACTTCATAAGTATAAGATGAAGCTCAACCCAAGTAAATGTGCATTTGGAGTAACATCAGAAAAGTTTCTAGGATTCATGGTTCACCAAAGAGGAATACAAGCTAATCCTGATAAAATCCAAGTCATTCTAGAGATGTCATCACCAACCATCCTCAAGAAACTTCAAAGCTTTAATGGCAAGATAGCAGCATTAAACAGGTTTGTCAGTAGATCAACTGATAGATGTCTACCTTTCTTTAAAATCTTAAGGAAATGATCTAAATTTGAATGGACCAAGGAATGTGAGAGAGATTTCAAAGATTTGAAAGAATATTTAGGATTAGTTCCCTTTCTTGCACAACCCATTCTAGGAGATGAGTTGCTACTTTACTTAGCAGCTTCTGATATTGTTAGTGAGCTCAACCCTAATCAAAGAGGAAAGTGGTCATCAAAGGCCAATTTATTACACTAGCAAAACTATGGTAGGGGCAGAGACTAGATATCCACAAGTGGAAAAGCTTGTCCTCGCTCTAATCATTTCAGCCAGAAGGTTATGCCCTTACTTTCAAGCACATAAAATTAATGTTTTCACTAACTTTCCTTTGAGACAAGTGTTGCAGGAACCAAAAGCATCAGGACGTCTCATGAAGTGGGTAATAGAGCTGAGAGAGCACGACATTCATTATAAATCGAGGATAGCAACAAAAAGTCAAGCAGTGGCTGACTTTATTACAGAACTGACTTCAGTCAAGGGAGAGCCGAGTCAAGCTAAAGCTGAAGTCCTCTCCCTTCATGCAACTCTTAGACCTCCCTTGGATGCTCTTTGTTGATGGATTTTCAATTTTGAAGGGATGAGAAGCAAGATTGTTGTTTGAATTTTCTGATAGAGAAAGATATGAGTATGCCCTCATATTCAGTTTCCAGGATTCCAACAATGAAGCTGAATATGAAGCACTCATCACAGGACTGAATATTGCAAAAGAAATAGGTATTTCTAATCTCTTAGTCTTGAGTAATTCTCATTTAATTGTGAAACAGATAACATGTGAATATCAGGCTAAGGAACAACGCATGAAAGCATATTTACTTAAGGTCAAGGAATTGCTCACTTATTTCTTGAAATTGAAGTTAAGAAAATTTCCATATCTCAAAATGCTAATGTTGATTCCTTAGTTTGATTAGCGGCATCATATGAAACAGAATTAAGAAGATCAGTTCCAGTGGAAATTTTATCTGAGCCAAGCATATCCAGGGAAAAAGTTTTGGAAATTGAGGAACTGAATACTTGTGAAACTAAAGCCAAGGTCGAGGCAGTGGAGGCCGTAGCCCAACTCAAGGAAGAGGAAGCCGAGGTCAAAGCTAGGACAGAGCCTTCTTGAATGGATCCCATTGTCAAATACCTAAAGGAAGGGAAACTGCCTTTAGAAATATCAAAAGCTAAACGAATGCACAGGAGCAACTCATTATATACTAAGACAATATCAACTTTACAAACAAAGCTATTCCATGCCTTTATTAAAATATCTCAAACCAGATGAGGAAAATTATGTAATGAGAGAGATTCATGAAGGAGTCTGTGGTAATCACTCCAGATCAAGATCATTGTGTCATAAAGTTATTAGATAGGGGTATTATTAGCCTACCATGCTTCAGGATGCTCGAGAGTTTACAAGAGCATGTGATCGATTCCAACGATTTGCCCTATTCTCAAGATAGCTGCCTGAACCATTGACCAGCATAATTAGTCCTTGGCCTTTTGCACAATGGGGAATAGACCTCATTGGACCTCTTCCTCAGGGTAAGGGATAGACAAAATTTGATGTTGTAGTAGTTGACTACTTTACAAAGTGGGCGGAGGCTGAAAAACTTGCAACCATAACTGAGAAGAAAGTCATTGACTTCATTTGACAGAGCATCATATGTTAATTCGGAGTTCCCAATCCCACCATTACAGATAATGGTAAACAGTTTGACAATGTCGTTTTTAGGAAGTTTTATTCAAATCTCATAATCAAGCGTCAATGTTCCTCTCGAGCTCATCCTCAAGTAAATGGACAGGTAGAAGCAGTAAATAAAATTATCAAGAAAAACTTGAAAATGGAGTTTGAAGGATTGAAAGGATTGTGGGCAGAAGAACTACTAAGTGTGTTATGGGCATATAGGACAACTACAAGAATCTCTACAGGTGAAACCCCTTTCTCCCTTTGTTTTGGAGCTGAAGCAGTTGTCCCAATTGAAATTGGTCTTCCCTCAACAAGGATAGAATAATTTAACATTCAAGAAAATGAAGATTCAATGAGGTTGAACTTGGATCTACTAAAAGAACACCGTGAAAAAGCACGCCTCGTGTGGTAGAATATAAAAATAAAATTGCCCGATACTACAACACCACAGTAAGAAGGCGAGGTTTCAAGGAAGGTGATCTAGTATTAATGAAAGTTATGCAAAATACTTGAGATCCAACCACATGGGCACTTGGCCCAATTTGGAAAGGTCCATATATCAAGTTATGAGAGTGTTTCGACCTGGCACTTATGCTCTAGGCAAGCAAGAATGAAAGACTCTCTTGCATCCTTGGAATGCATAACTCCTTAAGATTTATTATCTATAATCCAATGTTTTGCATTATTATGATGACTTGCTAATTTTGATAGATTTATCGAAAATTCAGTAAGCATGAGTATTATTTTTCACTATCAGATAGTCAATGCAAGTTGTATTTTGATAATCTATTCGTATTCAAGTCAGCTCTTTCTACTAGCAAGTTCCTCCTTGAATAGGGAGCTTAAAAAGGGATATGTCTCCCTATTAAAAAAAATTAAATATTAATCTAAAGAACAATTTCATAAAAGTAAGAAGTAACTAATTGGGGCCTGGACGATTCGAGGCCACCTGGTTGTCTCAACACCACGTAGCAGAGCCAAGCAGAAGTAAAAAAAAAAATATAAAAAAAAAAAAAGGTCGAGCCAGCCTTTGGTCGGCCCCACCCAAAAAAGGAGTTTGGTGTGTGCCAGCATATGTCAAACACATGCCAACACATGCCCCTGCTTATCAACAAGCCGCCGGTTGGAAACATTCAAGGTAGTTTTCCTATTTTTCACTTGTTTTTTTATCGAATTTGACAAATAGATCAGTTTAATTACCAAAATCTAAAATTAATTCTAGATATGGTAAATTCTGAGCCAAAATCTGAGAGTCACCTCTAAGATATGGCCAATTATGTCGTGCAACTAAAGCATGAAATACGCAAAACTCTTGAACACTAAGGTGAAGAAGAAGCAACCCTGAGAGTTGATTGATCCCAAAAGTGGTTGGTTAACAATTCTTGGCAGCCCAAAAATCTAAGGTACGCCTCACGATGGGTCCCGATTGTGCAAAACTCTCCTTAAATGCGAAGGACACAAATCTTGGAGGTGTTTAATTGGGTCCTCAAAAGGGGCTTGATGAATTGGTCCAAGCATGACTTGAAATTAAAGATAAATCTTATAATGGATCATAATTAAATCTGGGGTCAACCCTAGAATTTTTTATAAATATTAGAAAGCCAAAAAATCGGTCAAATGGGCTTGATGGGTCATTCCAAAATAAAATTTGGGGCCAACCCCAAATTTTTTTATTAAAAATAGTGGAAAACCAAAAAATCAGCCCAATGGGCTTGATAGGTTATTCCAAAATTAAATTTGGAGCCAACCCCAAAATCTTCGTGTTACAAATGTTGGAAAGCTAGAAAATCAGCCCAATAGGCTTGATAGGTTATTCCAAAATTATATTTGGGGTCAACGTCAAATCTTTTCCTTGCAAATGTTGGAAAGCCAGAAAATCAGTCCAATGGCCTTGATAGGTCATTCAAAAACCAAAACTCAAGGAAAAATAGGGGACGCCTTGTACTTGGGTTAAATACTATTCCTCGAGGAAAAATCTACAAATCAGTACTCCCATATTGGGTTTGAATGTCCAACCCAAAAAAGAGTTGAACCACAAATCCCAACATGGGAGTGGGGGCCTAATGTTATGGGTAAATTTGGGTTAAACCCAAGAAACAGAAGACTATTGGGCCAAATACAAGTCAGATTCGAGATCCGAACTAGAATCGAGCAGGAGAAAAGAAAGAGACGAGCAAGAGGGCCCAAATGCCCAGCTTGGCCCAAATTGGGTCAAGCCGAGCTGGTTGAACTGGTTTGGTCCCTCTATGCTCACTCCCACTTGCTCTACACATTAGACTTCCCATGAGTCCATCTCCCTCGAAAAACCTAATCCAATTAGGTTTAGGAAAAGGCCCATCATATAAATATCCAATTACAACTCTAATAGAGGTAACTCATTCTCAGTCTTCACTCTAAAAATATAGCTGGCTACACTTCTTTCCTTTTTTACTTAAGCATCGGAGTGGCCGTGGAAAGCACCACACCAACGTGCAATGCTTTCTTTGTTTTGCAGGCCACCTCGTTCCCCTGAAAATATAAATTCACTGTTGGCTTCACGTGTAAATCAGGTGCGTTTCCTTTACCTAGATTTGTGCATCAACAAAGTTAATCAACCAGTAAACAAGTAAAGCTCGTAACATACGTTGATCAAAACTTCCTCCCACACCTTTCATGAACTACTTTCCATTAAAATCTAGAATAACAAGTTAAAAATAGTGCACCGCAATAGATAGAAGAAAACTCATTTGGGCATCTTTGCGTAGAAGAGGAAGAATATGTTGGTGTCAAGTGGCTAAAATGATGGAAACAAATAAGTCATATTCAAATGCCTCTTGTTTGACATTCTTCTTCTATAGTCTTTAAGCCTCATTCTTTCTTTCATGTTAGTGCCTCAACATTGAATTTAAAACCAAATTAGCATAAAATTAATCCAACATTAAATTCAAAAATTGAGAGTTAACTATCTAAAAGAGTCGGGCGTTATAATCTTCCCTCCTTAAGAACTTTCGTCCTCAAAAGTGGCTAGTTTTGAAAAGTTCTGGATATTTAGCTTGCATCTCATCCTTCACGCTCCTAAGTTGCTTCCTCAAGTTGATGATTCTGCCAAAGAATCTAGATCAGAGCTATCCTTTTGTTACGAAGAGTCTTTCAATCCCCTGCAAGAATTTGCACAGGCTTTTCTTCATAACTCAAACTCCCACTTATGTGCAAAGACTCGTAATTGATCACGTGCAACTGATCTAACACATACTTCCATAGCATAGAAATATGGAAGACATCATGAACTGTAGAGAGAGAGGGGGCAAAGCCAAACGATGCGCTACATGACCAATCCGTTCCAAAATCTCAAATGGCCCGATCCCTTTCTTTCTAATAATCAAAACTCTTTTCATAGGTGCCACCTTGAGGAACACATGATCACCGACTATGAACTCAGTCCATTCGCTTTGTGTCTGTGTAGCTCTTCTGCCTACTCTTAGTTGTTTTCATCCTTGCTCTAATTCTTTGGACTGGCTCATTAGTGACTTGGAACAATTCAGGTCCTAGCAACTTACGTTCACCTACCTCATCCCAATACACAGGGTTTTGTCACCTCTTCCCATACGGGGCCTTAAATGGTGACGTGCCAATAGTTGTTTGATAACTATTATTATAAGCAAACTCCATTAGATGCAAATGAATATCCCAACTGCTTAGAAGTCTAATGTACAAGCTCATAGTATATCTTCTAAGGTCTTATTCAATCTCTTGACCATCAGTTTGGGGATGAAAAGCTATACTAAAATTCAACTCAATGCCTAAAGCCCTCTGTAAACTCCTCCAGAAATTAGATGTAGAATGAGGATCTCTATTTGAAGCAATCCTAATAGGAAGCCCGTGCAGTCTGACTATCTCTTCTAAGTACAAATGCGCTCACTTATCAACAGAATAAGTGGGTTTCTTGGAAGAAAATGAGCCTACTTGGTGAATCTGTCCACGATGACCCAAATCACTATGAACCCCTAGCTGTCCTTAGCAACCCTGTGATGAAGTCCATATACATGTCCTCCCATTTCCACTGAGGCACACTCAAGGGTTGTAGCAAACCTACTAGTCTCTGCCTTGGAGCCTTTACCTGCTGACAGACCAAACATTTACTGATAAAGTCTTCCACATCTCCCTTCATACTATGCTACCAATAAAATTGCTTCAGATCCTGATACATCTGTGTGATGCCTAGATGAAACAAAAATGGAGAACTATGACCCTCAGCCAAAATCTCATTCTTATGCTCACTATTATAAGGGATGCGCAATTGCCCTCTGAAAAGAAGGCCATTATCTGAGGACATAGTGAACCCACTCACCTTCCCTAACTCAACCTTGCGCAATGAGTAAATAAAGCTAGGATCCCCATGCTGGAAATGTATGACACGCTGCCTCAATGCCGGTTGAATTGACAACTGAACCAACTGTGCAGTATCTTCACCTACTAGCACTATGATCTCTACACACTCCAAATAAGTCTGAATATGGGCTTGGTTGATAATTAAGGCTGAAGTATGAGTTGTCTTCCTATTGAGCGCATATGCAACAACAATTGCCTTTTTTAGGTGGTGAAATAAATCTCCACGTCATAATCTTTCACCATCTCAAGCCATCTTCGCTGCCTCATGTACAACTCCTTTTGGGTGAAGAAGTATTTTAAGCTATTGAGGTCTAAGTAGATTTGGATTCTCTCACCATGCAAGTAGTGCCTCCAAATCTTCAAAGCAAAGACCACTGCTGCCAACTCAACTGGTGAGAAGCATAAGCAATTAACTTACCATATTGCATTAAAACATAGTCCAAGCCCTTCTTAGACGCACCACTGTAAATAACAAAATTTCCTTCTACATCAGGCATGTTGGGATTTATGCCTCCCTCGTAATTAATAATAAATTAATAATTAATAATAATTTTGATTATTTTATTTTCAATCTAATGTTATCCATTATATGAAATATCCAAGGTTATTATTGTAATCTTGAACAGTATGTGGTTGACATACGAGAGGATAAGAAATAACCTAAAGGGTCATAGTATATGGATAAAGTTGGGTGCCTTATCCTAGTAACACTATTGATACGGCCCACTTTGTAATAGTTACAAATGATTTGATCCAAATCATTCATGTGAGTGGGGGTATCTTATACAATGAGTTTGTATAAGACTGGACCATGAAATATTTAATCTCTCTTTATAAATTCATTAATTGAGAAGTTTAATATTTCATCAGGATGATCATATGTGACTCGATCTTAATCCTGATTGAGTTATGAACTCCTGCCTGTTAGGGATTGTCCTTTGATTTGCATGGGTGAGAGTGGCTTTTATAGCCGATTCAATATGCCTACCATTTTAGGGACTTGACCAAATAGGGAGCTGGGAACATAATCTCATAAGATGGAATTCACTCCTTCCCATATAGGGTAAGTAGATGAGTAGTTCCCTTAACTGCTGATTCCGGGACTTGAACAATGGGGCCCCACCCTCTCATTGGCCCGAGAGGGACTTAGTTTATAATTAGATTATAAACAGATTGTTCATTAAAGGATCAGTGGTACTTAAGGAGCAAGATGTAATTATAGGGGTAAAACGGACTTTTGACCCAGCTGTAATTACGAACAACTCGTGAATGATCGACTTGCATGTAATGATTATATCTATGGACACAACTTGTCCTACAGTGCATAAGAGTGCAACTCTAGGTCTATAGTGGAGTGACCTATAGTTAATGAATGGAAATTAATTAATTAATTTTGTATCATTGGAGCTTATAATCTGTAGTTCATAAGGTCCTCTTGCTAGCTCATAGTAACACTAAAAGATCAATTTAGTTGAAAGAAAATTTTGAAATGTTCAAAGTAATATTAATTTGAAGTGTTCAAATTAATATTTAATATAAAAGAGGAAAATATATTTATTGTATTTGATACATTAAATATTAAAATTTGAAATGTTCAAATTTAATATTTAATTTGAAGTGTTCAAATTAATATTTAATATATTAGATATATTAAATATAAAAGAGGAAAATATATTTATTGTATTTGATACATTAAATATTAAAACAATTAATGTATATTTGATATATTAAATAAAAGATATTTATAGAATTTGAATAAGATTCAAATAAATAAATATCGTAGAAGATTTGAATGAGATTCAAATAAATACAAGATATATTTTAATATATTAGATATTAAAATATAATATTTTAATTATGACAAAGATTTTCCCTTGGTCACTATAAATAGAACCCTTGGGTTGAGCCATTCTTCACAACACACATCTCCTCAATAGAGAGAATTAGAGAATTCTCTCTAGACATCTTCCTCTCCAATCCCTTGTGGATTTTCTTTCAAGAGGCTCCCACAAGCCTTGGCCCTGTGTTCGAGTCATAGCCAGGAAGACTTTGTGGAAAATATAAAGATCCGCCAGAAGAATCTCCATATTTTGAATGTATTTATTGCTTAACCCTTGTATTTTAGTTTAATTCTAAATAAATCAAAGATGATTCATATGCTTCCGTTGTGGGTTTAATTCGATTATTCTCTTCAAGGCAAAGTGAGCATAGGTGCTGAAACCAATCTCTGTTTGAGTTTCTGGAAGCTCGCTTCACAAGCCTCTCTCCATAAGAACGAATTGCCTTTCAACTGAGTCAATGGTGTGGCTATTTTAGAGAAATCCTGAACAAAATGTTAGTGGTAACCTACTAAGCCTAGGAAACCTCTCACTTTAGTGACCATAGTTGGACGATGCCACTTGGTCACTGCTTCTACCTTTGTTGGGTCTACTAAAATTCCATCTCTCAACACCTCTTGTCCTAGGAAGGACACCAGTTGAAGCCAAAACTCACACTTAAAGATTTTGGCATATAATTTGTTCACCCTTAGAGTTGTCAGAACCCTCCTAAGGTGTACGTTGTGTTCTTCGTCAGACTTAGAATAAACTAAGATATCGTCAATAAAAACAATCACAAAGGTGTCAAGAAACTCCTTGAACACCCTATTCATCAAATTCACGAAGACTGCAAGCGCATTAATCAATCTAAAGGATATCACTGTAAACTCATAGCTCCCATACCTGGATCTGAAAGCTGTCTTGGGCATATACTCATCTCTGATTCTCAACTGGTGGTAACATGATCATAAATCAATCTTTGAAAATACTGATGCTCCCTGCAACTGGTTGAATAGATCATCTATTCAAAGGAGCGAATACTTGTTCTTAATTGTCATCTTGTTCAACTCCTGGTAGTCTATACACAAGCACATAGACTTGTCTTTCTTCTTAACAAAGAGCATTGGTGTACCCCAAGGCGAGACACAAGGGCAAATGAACCCTCTGTCTAGTAGTTCTTGCATCTGCAATTTGAGCTCCTTCAACTCTACTTGAGTCATTATGTAAGGAAAGCCTTTGATATGGGAATCATGACCAACTTAGGCTTTATTTTGAAATCTAACTCTTGTGCTGGTGGTAAACCTGAAAGGTTCCACTTACTTTATTTAACACTAGTACAACCCTTTTTCATCTACTTCGAGCCGACTTAACTTTTCTTTTCTTAACTTCTCTTTTCAATCACACTATAGGCTTCATTAGTTCCTTTGATCGATTTGATCCTATAGTCAAATCTCTAAAACTTTACTGATGAGGCTGACAACGTACCTCTTTACTAATAAGCCCAAAAGCTTCTTCTTTTTTTCTTTGGCAATTATTGTCAATAATTATGATCACTTAAAAGGTTGTTCCCTTTAACTCTTTTATAAATCTAAGATGGAAGCTTATCAAAGCTCTCTTCCAAGATTTGGATTGCACATGGTTAATTGTTTGTTTTGGGAGAAACATTTCTAATATGAAAGCTAAGCTTCGTAACCAAAGTCTCATCACTTTCTTTTAACCAAAACGTACTAAGTTCTAAGGTCCAAATAATAACAAGATTCCTTTTTCCAAACCTAAAGACTTCCAAACACAAATTATATCTTAGAAATTCATGTCATACTTGAGTACTTGGAATTTCAACATAATACTTTGATTTGTCTCTCAAAATAGCAAACTTTTCTATAACCTCTCCTTTCCTCCAGTCTCTCTTTACTTAGACCATTAAACTTAAAGTGACCCCATTTTCATTCTGCACGTAAGTTTTATCCTCACTAAGGAAAAACATGTCCCTACTTATAATCATTTCATCGTTCTTTCATTTGGGGTTCAACATTGAGTCTTTAGTGGGATTTATTTTTCCTTTAACTAGCTTGCCTTGCTTTTAGCCCCAAATATTTTCCCATAGTTTGATTACCCCACATTGAGTTTTTTCATTCCTTTGGCCTAACAAGTGAAGTACAAGGATAACTTACGTGGTTTGTGAAACCTTAAACTTTGAAAGGATGGTTGTGAAAAGGTACTTTCCTCAAAACTAGCATATTCAATGCCCAAAGACATTTTAGAACTTCAACCTACTAAGATCATCTTCTACATAAAGACATAATTTATCATACATTAATCAACTTAAGAGTTACTTTATAAACCCACATGTCATGAAACAATGAACATGATTACATGATCACATATCCCAGCTACCAAATCTAAGGACAATATTTTTGTTCATAACATGGAAATAATAACATTTATGGTACATTTCATATTTTCTAATTAACATACCTGGCGGTGATGAGATGTTATTCTTGAGCTTGGGTATGGAGAAATTGATGCTTATGATGTAGGCGAGTGTACAGAACCTAAAACCTAGGTCTTAATGTCAACTGCAATGACCCAACTACTTATAGAGGAATTTCTGAGAGTTGCTACTACATGCATGCGAAACATAAACACTTGGAAACATTTAAGCGAAAATTTGTGGAAGCCATAAAGATCTTTCCATTAGTAAAAGTGATAAAAAAAAATCATGACACTTGAGCTCAACTGTAAAACCTTGGTCAGACTGAACAAAGCAAACACATTTGAACAAAAAAAGAAGTAATTAAATAAATAAAAGACAATGAAATAACAATGCGAAAAACATGAAACTAAAAAAACACGACTATGGTCTAATGCTATCCCTATGGCCTTGCCAAGCTAAATGCCCTCACCACGCGTCTCGTAGGTCTAAGCACCATCTGAAAAGGAAAGTAAGGTAGCAAGGGTGAGTATAAAAATACTCAGTAAGTAGCCCTGCTTAAGGGGCTGAATCTGCAAACATTTAAAACAATCCTGAAACTCGAAAACATGTGGTTCTGCCTAGGTTGTTCATTTGAGTTCTAGTACATTAGGAAGCCTTAAATAAAAATATGATAACATTCTAGCTTATTGAGCAATAAACCTATCCTCAATTGAACCAACTATGATACTATGTGTGTCAGTCCTATAAGGAAAAGCGCCACCAAAGGCTAGCTATCATCCCTCTGGCAGAGCTAGGCCTCTCGTAACATAGTACCTCCAAAAAGTTTGTCATATTACCAACTGTGGTGCCTATGTAGGTCAGCCGTGTAAGATCAAGCACCACTAGAGGTTAGTTGGCAACACTCTAATAGAGCTAGACCTCTCCCAACATAGTACCTCATGAGAAGACACTCACTAAACATGGAGGGGAGCTACTCCAAAGCTATACCAACTATGGTCTCTATGTGGGTTAGTCGTGTAAGACTAAGTGCCACTTGAGGTTAGTTAGTGACTCACTAGCAGAAGCTAACCCCTTCCCAACATAGTACCTCATGGAAACTTACATAAAACATGCATAATATAAGGGGAAGGCAATTGACACTAGCAAACATTATTAGCTTAAAAATTATTACGTTAAATTGAGGCTCTCTAATCTTGTTAAAACCACACATTCAAAAGTGGTCACTTTCTAATCTGACTCCTCTAATCTACATGCTAACATACATTTTTAGGTAGATCCATACTTGCGAGTTTAACAGAGTAGATCATTTAATGGCCACATGCTTTGAACAATTATTTAAGAAAAATCAAAATCATAAGTTGCCATACATTCCCAAAACTACACATGCTCACATCCAAGGCTTAAAAAGTTTATCCAATTGGCTACTTACTTTTTAAGCAAAAATAACCAAACAACTCCAAAGAGAACTGAACTGTTGCTACAAATCCTTAGCACCACCTAGCATAAATTCAAAGAAAATAAATGCTTGGCATTAAACCCTTTTTGACCAAAACTTCCAACAATCAACAAAAATCCAATAACAATCCAACAATCAACCCAAGACTTAGTTCTTTAAGGTTGAGAATTTACTCAAGGAAATCAAAGGAAAAATACCCAAATGAACCAGGAATCAAAGCCAACGTCGAACCTTGAATAATCGATTCCAAACTACACAATATCAATCCAAAGATTAGTGTTTAATTTACAACAATTAGTCAAGGGTTCTAATCAATTAAGGATGAATTTTACCAATCATACCTTATTAAAATAGAACCTAAACTTGATGGTTCTAATGTCAAATTAATTCAAATTTGACAATCTGGCCTCCAAACGCAATGGGTGTTCTAAAATCAAGTCTAAAAAATAATGAGTTAACTTCAAATGACCAAAACAACACTTAAAACTAACTTTAAAATCCAAAATCCACTTTGAACCATCATCATAATACTTACCCACAACAAACACGCTGCAAATCGACGTTGAAAAAGCCCGAACCCACTAGAAAATGCACCAATCTACTGCAATCTGTGAACCCACAGCCACCGACACCCCTATTTGTAGGTTGTGATTGCCCAACATGCACGGGAGGGACACACCACGCTCGAAACGTTGCCATATCGCATTGAAGAAGAAGCTACTGTGTGGGTCTCGTGCGACATTTGTTATCGTTGGAATCGAGAGGAAAAAAATGCCAGAATTGCTGCTCGTCGTTACCAGAGTGTGCTGGCCAGACGAAGATGTTGACGAAGGAGAAGATGGGTGAGAAAGAAAAATGGTGTTGATGAAGGAGGAAGGAAAAAGAAGAAGAAAATGGTATTGAGGGAGGGTTTTTCTTGAAAGGTAGAGGAAGAAGGAAGAGAATGAGGAAGAAGATGATGTGTCTTGGGCTACGTGCGGCTTAAATAACAAGGCTATGGTTTTTGGCTTGGCTAAGCTATATATAAAAGTAAATTAGGGCTAGTTTCCCCACTTGGCTTGGTTTGGGCTTAAACTCACATTAATAACAAAAATGCCTCAAATCCTTTTAAATCTCTTTTTCTTCTTTCAACTCCCTATTTTCCAACTAAGCAAGCCCCAACATTGAATTTAAAAATAAATTAGCATACAATTAATCCGACATTAAATTCAAAAATTGGGAGTTAACTACCTGAAAGTGTCGGATGTTACAGATCTAATGCCACTTGTATGAATTTGAAAAATGGGCAACTAACGTCCAAATATGAAGTCGAATCCAACCTTATATTTGTTCATTCAATTCTAATTCATCATAATTTTCAAAACTCCCTATCTCATCAAAAATTTTAGAAATTAAGTATCGCATTTGTTTTTTTTCTTTTTTTTGGAGTTCATCTCATTTGTATTCTATTAAGAATAATTTTTAGAGACATAATTAAAATCTGTATGCTCAAAGAATGTAGTTTTTTTGTGCAAAAACTCACTATGCAAGTACAAGGTCGATCTCACAAGGACTAATTAATGCAAATTTTATAAAATTAAACACTAATAACTACTTCTAAAGCAACCAAGCGATCTAAAGTAACAAAATGCAAGCTCGACACAAGAAAATTAATTTCTAGCAATCTATAGAAAATATGTAGCTAAAAATTGATAACAATTAAGACGAGAATCAATTGATTAAGGTGCTAGAATTTATGAAATTTCACTATTAGTTTTAGCTCCGAGATGTTGTGTGATACTATAGTATTGTGTAGAATTACTGCACTGTGTAGTAACGGAAAAACCTAATAATAACATTTGAAAATTATTTTTAATCCCCGAAATTTAGTTTTTGAGCAAAATTTAACATATGTCTATGAAAACTCAATTTTCAAACAAGTGATTAGCCCAATTTTTCTAAGTTTACAAGCTAAAAATATATGTCTATACCCTTGAATTCATCCGTAATTCAAGACATGAATGTACTTGTATTGCTTATGCTATTTCAACTCATTTCAACCTTTTCAGAACTAAAACAAGTTTGTATCCTATCCTAAGTTTATCACTCTTAAGAAGAACAATAATAGATAAAAACCCATAAGCAAAAGGGCTCTAAAAAAAATAGAGTTATGGCTCCATAAATTCCAATCTACGAAATTAATTCATGCTTTTTAAAAGGAAAATAAACCTAAAGAAGTCAGTACACATAAATATCTTGGATTCAAATAGAGGTTCACAAACTATTAACACTAAAAACAACTAAACCTAGCTACATATTAAAGAATTAAGAGCAAAGATACATCTAAGGAATAAATCTAGAGAGTAAGAAGAAGTAAAGAAAAATAGGTATTTGAAGAAAGTTGATGAAGAAGCCTCCTTCAAATCCCCTCCAGCTGCTGCATTTTTTTTTCTCCTTCTTCTGCTACTATGCGAGTTTTTTCCTCCTCTTTTTTACGTGAGACACCCACCCAAATAAGAGTTTTTTTTTCTTCCAACCATTGCCTTAGGCTTTCTTTTCTTTTCATTTTTGGCCCATCTAAATGGGTTTAAGAGCCAAAATCTGCTGATACGTCACCAAAAGTGGGTCCACATTCCCGTTTTCTGCCAGACTACCAATGTTGCATGATGTTGCACGATGCTACACAATGCTATAGCACTTTTTTCAATCCTTAGTCTTCAAAACAAGGGGCAAACAAAACTACAACAAAAGACTAAAAAGAATAAAAGAAATGAGAAAAATGCAAACTAAACAAAAACCCAACTCATATTTAAACTTAACAAGAAACTTACTAAAAACAAGATGAAAATGTACTTTTCACTCAACTTTGATCGAGAATAAATAAGAGAAATGTTAAATTGATCCTATTTCATGGGATTATCAAGTTTACTTTAAAAGGAAAAAAAAAAACTAATTAAGAAGGGTATGAGAAAAGATGGTTAAAATAATGGAAAGAGGAATTTTGGTGGTTCAATGCCAAACAAGACTAAGTCCAACTTTGTGAGTGGTTTCCGACAATAGACAAATCTGTTGGCCAGTTGAGGTTTCTGATAATTTAATCAAATGTCAACTTCCTATATCTATTAATAATTCTTAGCCTTTTATCCACAGTGGAAACCAAGACGCATGAAAATTGGCATATGTAGCCCATTCAAAAGCTTATTATTAACCTTTTTTTTCTCAACATAACCATAATTGATTGATAGGTATAAAACATGTACTCTCAAATAAGAAGTTAGAACATACAATTTACTACTCTACATGTTGTCAAAAAAATCCTAATCATATCAAAATACATCGATTAAAAAAAACATCGGTTTTAACATTCATATTCATTTTATTTTATCTAATTTTTAACTTTTAAGAAATAATCATTTAAGTTTTTATCGTTATTTGACTTCAATTATTTAAATGGATAAGTGATGTGGTTTCTAATTGATTATGTGTAATATAACATGTTAATGTGGATATGTACTGATATCAAATAACTTGGATTAATGGGTATTGGGTGTTGAAGTCGACGTCTATTGAGTGTCTACCCTATTCAATATTCGCTTCTCAATCATCTATGTATTTTTAATGCATACCCACATTAATACATTAATACATATATTCGAAGTCATATCATATATGCATGGCAAACAAATTGAGCCAAAAAAAAAAAAAAAGAGAGTTAAATCACATATTTCTTTCATGAACGTGTTTAATATTTATTCCCTTGATTTTAAAAGTTTTAATTATATTCTTTACACTTCAAATTATGTTTATCTTTATATTATTTATCGTCAATGTACTAGTAGACAAGATATTGGCCTGACATTCATTTCTTGAAATTTAAATGAGATGACATAGTTTGACAATCATTTGAACAGATTGAAGGGATTGACTATATAGGCAGTAATTGTTCGGCCTCAATTACTTAGACCCCGTTCGATAATCATTTATTTTTCATTTTTGGTTTTTAAAAATTAAACCTATAAATACTACTTTCACCTATGGCCAGTTTATTTGTTTTGTTATCTACTTTTTACTTATGTTTTCAAAAATTTGAGCCTAAGTTTTGAAAACTCAAAAAAGTAGTTTTCAAAAATTTGTCTTTGTTTTTAGAATTTAGCTAAGAGTCAAATCTTTTGTTAAGAAAGATTAAATCTATTATAGAGAATTGAGGAGAAAACAAAGACAATTTTTAAAAATCAAAAACAAAAAACCAAATGGTTATCAAACAGACCCTTAGTTACTCAATCTTTCAATCTAATATGTCTTAATTATATCTTCTCATTCATTTCTAATATGTTAAACTATACTAAACCATACCACATCTTCATCCAAATTTTAAAAAATAAGTATAAGATCTACATTCCATTCAACCGCTATTATTTTAGATGGAAGTAAAGATGAACATGATTCAAAGTTAAGAAATATAAATTAACTTTTTTAAAGTTTAAAGGGTAAACAAATATGATGGTCAAACTATGGAATCAAATATATAATTAAGAAAAAGAAAAAAAGAAGAAAGAAAGAAAAGACAAAAGAAAAAATGAATAAACTATGTTTATGAATATTGTTAATGGAGCTATGTGCATGAACCAGAAGACAGAAAAATGAAGTGGAGGTAGCAATTATGTGCTTTAATTGTATAGCTTAAGGGGACAAGAGATTCAATGAGAGTGATTGAGGCAATCAATTTGGTGAAAGCTCTCTTCATTTAGATTAAAAGCTAAGGAAGCACACATGCCCACTAAACCACTGTGACTGAGTCAAGCTAGTTATCCTCTTTTCTAAAAGTCACTTCCTTTGCTTTAATTTGCTTTGCTTAGATTCCAATCCTATTTTAATTAGAAAGGGATTGTTTGGGGTTGTTTTAAAAAAAAATTAAAACAAAAAATTGGAATCTAAAGTTTAGTGAAAGTATGTTGGAATAATTGTTGTTGGGAATATTCTTTTCTTTTTTATTTTGTTTTAAAATAATTAAGAACTAAGTTAATAGGTCATGATAAATTTGATTCGATATACAAGATTGAATACTTAAAACGTTGACATGAGATAATTAGGAAAAAGAAAAACATTGAAATGAGTTAAATATAAGATCATCTCTCTTGTCTCTAGTCATATATAATTTATAATATATCAAAAAACTACAATCTTGAAATACATATTTGGACCGCTATGCCTCTTTTTAGTTCCTAATTAATAGGATGAGTATGTCATTTTTAATCTTTAATAATTTTAATTTAGAAAAATGTGAAAAGCTAGGAATGTGAAGAACTTAAATATAAAAGACGACACTCAAGGTTGCAGTATTTTGATTAAAATAGGTATATTGTGCATTGATTTGCTAAGGCTTGATTTGTGCATTAAAAATCATTTTAGATTTTTTTCACTAATATTCTTTAAAAATATTTTATTGACATGTTTTTATTTATTAACTTGATGATTAGATCTAAAAGAACAAAATAGTACCTACACTTAGTACATATGGCTTCAAATATGTATTCATGAGAAAGTATTTAAAGTCTAAAATAAAATAAGTACAGAAGTTGAAGGACGAAAATATAATTGAAACCAAATATTTTATTTATAAGCATGAACGTAAGGTCATTGGTTGAATGCCGGGAAAGAAAGAAAGAAAGAAAGAAAAGCCTTCCTTTGCAAATACATGTATTCCGATGGGTATTTTTTATTAATATTGTAGTTTTTTAAAGTTATTATAAAAATATTGTTGTTTTGAAAGTATTTATAAGAATATTGTTGTTTTAATTAGAGACGACCATGTACACGCGTTCGAGATGGTCGTCTCTTGAATAGACGACCAAGTGTACGTGGCAGATGGTCGTCTCTTGAAGAGACGACCATCTCCCAGGTTTTCGCTTTAAAAAAAAAATGTGTAGATGGTCGTCTCTTCAAGAGACGATCATCCCATAAGTTTTAATAATTATGCTAGTTGGCATATTGGTCAGCTGACTACTCTAAGACATAAGGGCCTAGGTTTAAGCATTGTGGAACGCAGTTTTCAACTATTTATTTCTTTTTTTCCTTCGCTTTCTCTCTTTCTTTTTTTCCTTCCATTTTTTCTTTCTTTCTCTTTTTCTTTCTTTTATTTGTTTTATTTAAATCAAATAAGATATCTTCCATTTTTTTAATATTTGAAGTAAATTGAATATTCTATTGTAATTTATTCTTTTTTTAAGAAATTGAAATTTATTTTAAGTATTAACTATTTAAATATTATATTGCAATCGACTTTGGGAGAAGAACAACTTCGTTTACGTCATTTTGAGTTGATTTAAAATAAAATGATCTTATTCAAAATTATCATGTAATTTTTTCTAAATAAATAAATAAAAATAAAGAAATACGAGAGAATGAAAAATCACTCATATTAGAAAAGAAAATATTTAAATAATTAATACTTAAAATAAATTTCAATTTCTTAAAAAAAGAATAAATTACAATAGAATATTCAATTTACTTCAAATATTAAAAAAATGGAAGATATCTTATTTGATTTAAATAAAACAAATAAAAGAAAGAAAAAGAGAAAGAAAGAAAAAAAAAACGGAAGGAAAAAAAGAAAGAGAGAAAGCGGAGGAAAAAAAGAAATAAATAGTTGAAAACTGCGTTCCACAATGCTCGAACCTAGGACCCTTATGTCTTAGAGTAGTCAGCTGACCAATATGCCAACTGGCATAATTATTAAAACTTCTGGGATGGTCGTCTCTTCAGAGACGACCATCTACGCGTTTTTTTTTTAAAACGAAAATGTGGGAGATGGTCGTCTCTTCAAGAGACGACCATCTGCCACGTACACTTGGTCGTCTCTTCAAGAGACGACCATCTCGAACGCATGTACATGGTCGTCTCTTCAAGAGACGACCATCCGCCAGCTAATTAAAACAACAATATTCTTATAAATACTTTCAAAACAACAATATTTTTATAATAATTTTAAAAAAACTACAATATTAATAAAAAATACCCTATTCCGATCCCCTAAAGTTTAAATCTTATTTTCCCTAAACTTTGGTTCATATTTTACTTTGGTTTTTTAGTTCAATTTTTGTCTTTTTAAGTTTAAATATATATATTTTTTGCCCTCATCTCTAAATTTATGATTGAATTTAATATATTTTTTTTAAAGACGAATTTAATAGAATTTTGCTTGGCCTTGTTTTGGACTTTGATTCTAAAGCCACATGTATCCTGTTTTTTATATCAAATACAACAGCAGGTGATCCAAAATTTCCTTTAAATGCATCTACTAAAATAAGAATTTATCAAATTCCAAAAAAAAAAAAATTTAAAAGCTACTTTTTTTTTAAGTCCCATGTGATAACTATGTGGTTTTTTATTTTTGATTTTTGAAAATTAAGCATATAAATACTACTCCCACATATGAGTTTCCTTATTTTGTTATCTACATTTTATCCATGTTTTCAAAAACCAAGTCAAGTTTGAAAATTAAAAAAAATAGTTTTCAAAAATTTGTTTTTAGAATTTTGTTAAGAACTCAAATGTTTTGTTAAAAAATGATAAAACTCATTGTAGACAATTGATAAGAAAAACAAGCACAATTTCCAACAACTAAATGACTGGTAGAAAGTAGATAACAAAACAAAGAAACTTATATGTTAAAGTAGTGTTTATAAGCTTAATTTTTAAAATCCAAAAATCAGATAGTTATCAAATGAAGACTTAAAAATTAAAATACAATATTTATAAGTATAGAAGAAAAGTGAAATAAAGGTATACACATTATATACCTTTTTTTTTTTTGGAAAAAATCTATCATATACTTCTTAAAATTTAAAGACTCATAAACACATATTTGAAACTTAGCAAGACTTGCTAGTTTGTAAGCTTTATTATAAAAAAGATGCAAGTAAATTTATAAATTTAATATAATTTATCCTCTATATCTAGTAGGTGCTTGGAAGAAGTCACTACTGCCCAGGGATGCCCAGTAGGATACAAAAAGCAAAGAGGCGTGGTTGTCGTGCTGCCCGAAGCCTAGCATCACAGTGCCCGAGCGACGATTTTGAGAAAAGAAAATAACTCCAAGTTTATTTACATGTACATTATAATTTATATCTTTCATTCAAGAGAAGGGAATTCCAATTTTGAAGTCGAAAGAAAATACAATAGGAGGTAGCCAGTTCAGACTTTGATTTCCTAAAAATTGAGATTGTTATGATTTTACCGACGAACTTTTAGTGAGTATTTGTTTTGGAGGTTGGGCTTAGGGTGTGTTAGCTTTTCTAAACCAAACCCTAGACAAGAATTTAGGAAACCTTAGTTTTCTAAACTCAAACTCATGGGTTTGAATAGTATTTATTATTCAACCCCATGGATTGTTGGTTTTTTTTTTTTTTTTTTTTTTTTAATTTTAGTTGTAAAAAATAATTGTTTTATTTTTTTTAAAATATTATTTATCTATCTTCCTCTTATTCTCTCTATCATTATTATTATTATTTTATCTTTTTACATATTTTATCTTTATTTTTTTCCTTTCTTCCTCATTCATCCGTTTCTTAGCTTTCTTTTCATCTTCATCAATATCAACAACTCTTTTGATAACTTCAAATGTGTTGTCTGTAACTTTTAAATTTTTTTCGTTAGTCAATTTAACTTAAAAGAATTATTAGAATCATTTTTTTAAACTGAAGAACTAAAATGTTGTTTTTAAAATCTCATATGCCAAATAAAAATTAAAATAAAACTTTAGAATTAAAAGTGTAATTTGGCCAAAAATATATATTTTCTAATAATTAAGTTTAAGATAAAAACATTATTTTATTTTGAACTTGCTAATATTAAAATAAAAAAATAGTATTTAATTTTAAATTAGTTAAAATAACAAAAGTATATGATATTTTGTTCAAAACTTAGTAAAATAGATAATTTATAATTGATAACTAGTAAAAAGTATTTATTTTCTTCTTTTTCTACTTGTTGCAAATAATAATAAATTTTTTTTTTTCATTTGTTGAGTTGAACTCTACGAGACAAATAATAAAAAAATAAACTAATTTACATTAGAACTGTACCTCTAAATAAAAATTTATTTTTAATTTAGTTATTTAAAAACAAAATGAATAACAAATTAGATAGTTCATTTTCTTATTAGTTTGTAAAATTAAAATATCAAATTATGCAATATATATATATATATATAATTTTAGTCCAATCTCAATTTCAAAATTGGTGGAAACAAATATTGGTTTAAATTTTTTTGGAAAAGTAATTAAAATTGAGTTGAATTTGAATTACAAACTTATTAAATTAAATTAGTAAAATAAATAATATTTAATTTTAAATTATCCATATTAAAAAGTATTTTACTTACCAATGAGTCGTAGTAAAAATAAATAAATGTATGATATTTAATTTCAACTTAGTCATATATTTTTGACATAGTCAATTAAAAAAAATCTACCCAATGTATTTTTTTTAGTTTAGTCATTTTTATATAATTAAATTAGTCAATTTAAAATAACAAAAATATAATAAATAATTTTAATTTTGAATTTAGTTATATTTGAACCATAAAAAAATTAATTAATTATAATGAAAATTTACAATAATTTAAAATTTAACCATTAATTAAATACAATCAAACATTTCATAAATTTAATATTTTAAAATCTGCATTCCAAACCCATGTTTCTTAAACCTGCACTCCAAACACAGACTTCCTAAACCCAGACTTCTTTAACCTGCACTCCAAACACAGCATTCTTAAACTCAAGCTACTTAAACCCCCAGCTTAACCCCTCAGGTTTAACATTCCCAGGTTTAAGATTCCAAACCTGCGTGTCAAACAGCCCTTTAATGGTAAAAATTAAATTTTTAAAGAGGGTAAAAATTGAGTTCTTACAAGAGTCATTTGGTAATGTTATATACGGGTGAATTTAGCTAATTAGACCAAACTCAAAAATCATGAAGATTTGAGCCCAAAAACGAGTAAGAAAAAATCCAAGCCTATCATAACCAGCCTATAACCAACTTGTAGGCCTTGATTGGCCGACCCTCGAGTAGATCCAAAGCCAAGGTGGCCAACTCACACATGTGGGTTGGCGAAGGTGGTGGTAGTAGCCACTACTACTACTACTATTACTTACTACTACTAGTACCTGCTACTAATAATAGTATCATTACTAGCCAATGTGGCCAACACACATGTAGGTGGGTTGGCCAAGGTGGTGGTAGTAGTAGTACTACCACCACCTTGGCCAACCCACCCACATGTGGGTCAGGCATGTTGGCTAGTAGTGGTAGGTACTCCCACCCACATGTTGAAGGAAATAATCGAATTAAACCCACAACGGAAGTATAGGAATCGTCTTTGATTTATTTAGAATTAAACTAAAATACAAGAGTTAAGTAATAAATACCTTCCAAATATGGAGATTCTTCTGGCGGATCTTTATCTCTTCCACAAAGTCTTCTTGGCTATGACTCGAACACAGGATCAAGGCTTGTAGGAGCATCTTGAAAGAAAATCTCTAAGGGATTGGAGAGGAAGAGGTCTAGAGAGAATTCTCTAATTCTCTCTATTGAGGAGATGTGTGTTGCGAAGAATGGCTCAATCCAAGGGTCCTATTTATAGTGATCAAGGGAAAATCTTTGCCATAATTAAAATATTATATTTTAATATCTAATATATTAAAATATATCGTGTATTTATTTGAATTTCATTCAAATCTTCTACGATATTTATTTATTTGAATCTTATTCAAATTCTATAAATATCTTTTATTTAATATATCAAATATACATTAATTATTTTAATATTTAATGTATCAAATACAATAAATATATTTTCGTCTTTTACATTTAATATATTTAATATATTAAATATTAATTTGAACACTTCAAATTAAATATTAAATTTGAACATTTCAAATTTTAATATTTAATGTATCAAATACAATAAATATATTTTCCTCTTTTATATTAAATATTAATTTGAACACTTCAAATTAAATATTAAATTTGAACATTTCAAATTTTAATATTTAATGTATCAAATACAATAAATATATTTTCCTCTTTTATATTAAATTTTAATTTGAACACTTCAAATTAATATTAATTTGAACATTTCAAAATTTTCTTTCAACTAAATTGATCTTTTAATGTTACTATGAGCTAGCAAGGGGACCTTATGGACCTACAGATTATAAGCTCCAATGATACAAAATTAATTAATTAAACTCTTTAATTAATTAATTTTCATTCATTAACTATAGGTCACTCCACTATAGACCTAGAGTTGCACTCTTATGCACTGTAGGACAAGTTGTGTCCATAAATATAATCATTACATGCAAGTCGATCCTTCCAAGTTGTTCATAATTGCAGCTGGGTCAAAAGTCCGTTTTACCCCTATAATTACATCTTGCACCTTAAGTACCACTGATTCTCTAATGAACAATATGTTTATAATCTAATTATAAACTAAATCCCTCTAGGGCAAGTGAGAGGGTGGGGCCCCATTGTTCAAGTCCCGATATCAGCACTTAAGGGAACTACTCATATACTTACCCTATATGGGAAGGAGTGAATTCCATCTTGTGAGATTATGTTCCCAGCTCTCTATTTGGTCAAGTCCCCAAAATGGTAGGCATATTGAATCGGCTACAAAAGCCACTCTCACCCATACAAATCAAAGGACATGCCCTGTCACACCCCTTCCCAGCTTACTTGCCTACCCTAGGAAGAGATGTAAAGACATAGACAATCAACCCTTTTACTAGCTCTCTCTGACCATCCCAACATATATCTGAAAATGAAGGTAACACAACACGTTTGAACAAGTAAGTTTGGAACGCTCAAATACACATATGAGCAAGACCCATTAACTTTCAGTACTATGTTCTTTAACAAGTCATAACATTTTATAGTTATTACAACCCCGCTAAAATGCTTTTACTACAAACTATATACATAAGAAAGTGTATATACAAGGAGCTAAAACGGCGTGGTGGCAAACAGGTCTTGTCAAGGCTAAGCACCGGGAACTCGTCTGCTACCTGGGAAGAGAAAACATAATAAAAACGTGAGCTGGGAAGCCCAGTGAGTGTCTATCTTAAAAACATTATAAGCTCAAAGATGAAACATAATGATGGACAAGCTACAAGTTAGAGATAACTTATCACTTATTTGTAAACATAATCAAACCATGCTACCCATTTACAGGTTTAAGTCACCACATTATGTATAGCATAGAAACTCATAATGTAGTATCATACTGAAGAATAGACATTTCAAAAGCGTAGAAGCTCATAACAATAAAACTCATATCATGATACCACTTTCGAACCTTAGCTGTGGTAGAGTCATCTCTATACCAACAACGTTCATACCTCTCTCACGTGCACGTGGAATTCCATTGACACACTGGTCTTCCCTAATACCTTCTCTATGTCCTTCAGTATTGGGTTAGACCAGTTACTACCCGAATACCTTCTCTTTGTCCTTCAGTATCGGGAAATCATAATTCCTCCCTCCCAAGTACCTTCTCAATGTCCTTCAGTACTGGGGGTTAACAACATACCGGGGCATACTTTGATTACCTTGGAAATCATGTTTTGATAACACAAACAACAAATTCTCAACATTTGCACTTTTCCTTTCTAAACATGTTTCCAAGTGGATTTACACAAAGCATTTTCTAAAGGAAGTCATACTTCCATAATTTAGTTTCCATGTTTGAATGTATAGTTACAAACTAATTCAAATCATGCTTAAGTTTCATCAATGACATTCTATTAAAAGCTCCACGAAAAGTATACAAAAGTAAGTCAAGCATGTGTCAATGATCAACATTTATGCTTTTGAAGCAAAACAAAGGTCAAGCATAGTTTTAAAATAGATTCACTCACAATCACCAAAAGGGTTCCAAGGATTATAAGCTATTCCTATCTCCGTTTGCCCTGAAAAAAGAAATTAATAACATTAATTCCTTTCCTTATACACCTTAAAAACATATCTAATTCAGTCCCATAACTCAATTCATAATAACCATATGCACTTGGGTGTAAGGTATAAAGAAATGGAAGCACATCTCCTTCAATCTCTTGCTAGCAGTTTTTTTTTTTCTTGCACCTAAAATTTCAGGTTCAACTTTCAGCTTGGGTTCCTCAAAATTTAGCAAAACAACCACCTAATATTTTTTGATAAACCTCAAGTAAAACATCTTAGCTTACTTACCTCAAAGTTTCAGCTTCTAATTGCTCCTCAAGAGCTCAAAAGAAACGGATTTCTTCACAATGTTCTGCTACCCGAGAATTATGTACCCTAAAATTCCAGGTTCATCTTTCAGCTTGGGTTCCTCAAAATTTAGCAAAACAACCACCTAATATTTTTTGATAAACCTCAAGTAAAACATCTTAGCTTACTTACCTCAAAGTTTCAGCTTCTAATTTCTCCTCAAGAGCTCAAAAGAAACGAATTTCTTCACACTGTTCTGCTACCCGAGAATTATGTACCCTAAAATTCCAGGTTCAACTTTCAGCTTGGGTTCCTCAAAATTTAGCAAAACAACCACCTAATATTTTTTGATAAACCTCAAGTACAACATCTTAGCTTACTTACCTCAAAGTTTCAGCTTCTAATTCCTCCTCAAGAGCTCAAGAGAAACGGATTTCTTCACACTGTTCTGCTACCCGAGAATTATGTACCCTAAAATTCCAGGTTCAACTTTCAGCTTGGGTTCCTCAGAATTTAGCAAAACAACCACCTAATATTTTTTGATAAACCTCAAGTACAACATCTTAGCTTACTTACCTCAAAGTTTCAGCTTCTAATTCCTCCTCAAGAGCTCAAAAGAAACTGATTTCTTCACACTGTTCTGCTACCCGAGAACTGTGAACACCTCTCGATTTTCTGCTATTTTCTCCTCCTTCCTCTTCCTATTTTCAAAACAGCCACCCACTTACGTATTCTACACTCAATTTATGAGAGTTTGACTCAAAAATCATTGAATTTGGTGCAGTAAATTAAGAGATATGGTTGTTTGAAGTTGATCCTCTTCCAGAAGCTTCGAGCTGGACAGCACCCACTTGTCAAAGATAAATTCGTGGCTCCAAAAATTTTTGCCACCTCCTACTTCCTTATTTACATCTTAATCCCCCTTTTTTAAAAAAAAAAAAACAAAACAAAGACAATATATTCACCTATCACATTTAGTCAACTTTACTTAAGTTTGTGAGAAATAAGAACTTTCATTCAATACATAATGCACCTAAAATTTACCCAACTTGTTAATGACCTTAACTTACTTCAATTCAACTCTTAATATGCTTATTCAATGGCTTACCTATCTCCTTATGAAGCTTTATACACATTATAGTTCACAATCCAAAAGATTCCCAAATCTCATCACGACATCTTTTAGTGCAACCTATATCAATTTGCATATGTCAAAACTTCAAATATGAGCACAATATGATCAAAAGAGAGTTTAGGGCTTACATGCCCTCACAGGCAGGAGTTCATAACTCACTCAAGATTACGATTAAGTCACATATGATCATCCTGATGAAATATTAATCTTCTCAATTAACGGATTTATAAAGAGATATTAAATATTTCGTGGTCCAGTCTTATACAAACTCATTGTATAAGATAACCCCACTCACATGTCTCCACATGAATGATTTGGATCAAATCATTTGTAACTATTACAAAGTGGGCCGTATCAATAGTGTTACCAGGATAAGGCATCCAACCTTATCCATATACTATGACCCTTTAGGTTATTTCTTGAACATGATCCTCTCGTATGTCAACCACATACTGTTCAAGATTACACTAATAACCTTGGATTTTTCATATAATGGATAATATTATATTGCAAATAAAATAATCAAAATTATTATTAATTATTAAATAAATTATTAATTACGAGGCTTTAGGGCATAAATCTCAACACATGTGAGTCGGACACATTGGCTAGTAGTGGTAGGTACTAGTAGTAGTAGTACTACTACTACCTCTTAATACTACTAGCCAATGTGGCTGAACCACATATGGGTGGGTAAGCCAAGGTGGTAGCAGTAGTAACAATACTCTTATGCACTGTAGAACAAGTTGTGTCCATGGATATAATCACTACATGCAAGTCGAGCCTTCATAAGTTGTTCGTAATTATAGCTAGGTCAAAAGTCTGTTTTACCCTTGTAATTACATCTTGCACCTTAAGTACTACTGATCTTCTAATGAACAATTCATTTATAATCCAACCATAAACTAAGTTCCTTTCAGGCCAGTGAAAGGGTGAGACCCCATTGTTCAAGTCCCGAAACCAGCACATCATAAAACTACTCATCTACTGATCCTGTAAGGGAATAAGTGAATTTCATCTTGTGAGATTGTGTTCACATTCCCTATTTGGTCAAGTCCCCAAAATAGTAGACATATTGAATCGGCTACAAAAGCCACTCTCACCCATGCAAATCAAAGAACAAGTTCTTATAGGCAAGAGTTCATAACTCACTCAGGATTAAGATCGAATCGCATATGATCATCTTGATGAAATATTAATCTTCTCAATTAATAGATTTATAAAGATTAAATATTTAGTAGTCCAGTCTTACACAAACTCATTATATAAGATACCCTCACTCACATGTCTACACATGAACGATTTGGACCAAATCATTTGTAACTATTATAAAGTGGGTCGTATCAATAGTGTTACCAGGATAAGGCACCCAACCTTATCCATATACTATGACCCTTTAGATTATTTCTTGAACATGATCCTCCCGTATGTCAACACATATTGTTCAAGATTACACTAATAACCTTGGATTTTTCATATAATGGATAATATTATATTGTAAATAAAAATAATCAAAAATATTATTAATTATTAAATAAATCATTAATTACGAGGCTTTAGAGCATAAATCCCAACAAGGTCTGCTCCATTGCACTGATCAGGTCGGCCATCAGTTTCACCGAGGAGGAAGTAGCACATCTACATCAGCCCCATAATGACACTCTGGTGTAATAAAAATGAACCCTTCTTCCTGCAGTTGAAGCATTAGATTGTCTTTGATTTTACTTAGAATTAAACAAAAACTAAGGTTAAGCAATAAATATCTTTGTATATTATGGAGATATTTCTAGTGGGTCTTTAATCTTCCTACTCCAATTCCAACGAGATTGAAACTTCAATTCCATAAAGCCTACCTGCTATGACTCGAACACAAGACCAAGGCTTGTGGGAGCCTCTTGAAAGAAAATCCATAAGTGATTGGAGAGGAAAGGGTGTAGAGAGAATTCTCTAATTCTCTATTAAGGAGATGTATTCTATAATGGCTCAACCCAAATGTCCTATTTATAGAGACCTGAGGCAAATCTTTGTCATAATTAAATAATATATATTTTAATATCTAATATATTAAAATGCATATATTTAATATATTTTAATCTTATTCAAATCTTTTAAATTTTCCTATGATATTTATCTCTTTATTTGAATCTTTATTCAAATTTTATAAATATCGTTTTTTTAATGTAGATTCAAACCTCTTAAATTCTCCTACGATATTTATTTCTTTATTTGAATCTTATTCAAATCTTATAAATATCTTTTCTTTAATATTTCCAATATATATTAATTATTTTAATATTTAATGTATCAAATACAATAAATATTTTTTCCTCTTTTATATTTAATATATATAATATATTAAATATTAATTTGAACACTTCAAATTAAATATTAATTTTAACATTTCAAATTTTTCTTTCAACTAAATTGATCTTTTGGTGTTACTATGAGCTAACAAAGGGACCTTATGGACCTATAGATTATATGCTCTAGTGATATAAAAATAATTAATTAAATTCTTTAATTAATAAATTTTCATTCATTAACTCTAGGTTCACTCTACTATAGACCTAGAGTTGTACTCTTATGCACTGTAGAACAAGCTGTGTCTATTGATATAATCACTACATACAAGTCAATCCTTCCCGAGTTGCTCGTAATTACAGCTGGGTAAAAAGTTTGTTTTATTCCTGTAATTACATCTTGCATCTTAAGTACCACTAATCTTCTAATGAACAATTTGTTTATGATCCAACCATAAACTAAGTCCCTCTCAAGTCAATGAGAGGGTGGAGCCCTATTGTTCAAGTCTCGAAATCAACATTTAAGGGAACTACTCATCTACTTACCCTATATGGGAAGTAGTGGATTCTATCTTGTAAGATTATGTTCCCACCTCCTTATCTATTCAAGTCCTAAAATGGTAGGCTTGTTGAATCAACTACAAAAGTCACTATCACCCATGCAAATCAAAGGACAAGCCCTCACAGGCAAGAGTGCATAACTCACTCAAGATTAAGATTGAGTTGCATATGATCATCTTGATGAAGTATTAATTTTCTGAATTAACATATTTATAAAGAGAGATTAAATATTTCATAGTTCAGTCTTATACAAACTCATTGTATAATATACCCCCACTCACATGTCTCCACATGAACGATTTTGATCAAATCATTTGTAACTATTACAAAGTGGGTCGTATCAATAGTGTTTCCAGGATAAGGCATCCAACTTTATCCATATACTATGACCCTTTATGTTATTTCTTGAACATGATCATCTCATATGTCAACCACATGTTGTTCAAGATTACACTAATAACCTTAGATTTTTCATATAATGGATAATATTATATTGCAAATAAAATAATCAAAATTATTATTAATTCTTAAATAAATAATTAATTACGAAGCTTTAGAGCATAAATCCCAACATGGTGGTATCACTAACAATCGCGAATATCAAAGTTAGGCGTATCTTGGTACATGGGGGAAGATCGGCTGGCATACTCTCTTTTAATACATTCAATGCCATGAAGTTAAGACGATAATACTTGAAGAATAACCCTACTCCCTTAGTGGGATTCAGTGGGGAAAGGATGATCCCCGAAGGAAGCATTGAACTACCAGTAACCTTCAGTGATACAACTACTTGTGTAACAATGATGGTGGAGTTTCTGGTAGTAGATTATAAGTTCGTCTAGATTGCAATTCTAAGAAGACCAACCCTTGATAACTTGAAGACAATACCATCCACATATCACCAAATGATGAAATTTCTGACTCCTAGTGGAATTGGCACAGTGCAAGGTGAGCAACAGGCGTCAAAAGAATGTTATTTCACAACCATGAAAGAGGCTAAACCCACACATGCAACAGACTAACTCCCATGGGACAAACAACTAACCTTGACATCCCCAGATACGCCTAAGTACCAAGGAGCCTCCAAACTATGAAGGGGTCCAACCACCTTCAAACCCCAAGTACGTTCAAGTGTGGGGCGAGCTAGCTAAGCAACTTACGTTTTATTTTTATTAGTAATGATGTACTTTCATTTGATTCCAATTAATGAAGTTTTTGTTTTCCTCATATTATGATTACTCAAGCAATTTTTGTTTAAAAAATCATAAAAGTAGCATGAGAGGGGGAAAGGATCATATAATGGAACTATAGAAAAGACAAAAAAAAGATTAAACCTCCTCGGGAGGAGGCCAAGAAGAGTCAGCCCCCTTGGGAGGAGTATAAGAGATTAACCCCATCAGAAGGAGCTAAGAAATGGTCGACCTCCTTAGGAGGAGTCTAAAAAATTAACTCCCTCGGAAGGAGGTTAAAAGTGGTCAACCCGTTTAGAAAGAGTCTAAAACACTAACCCCCTTAGGAGAAGTCAAAAAATGGTTGACCCCCTTGTAAGGACTCTAAAAAATTAACCCCTTCAGGAGGAGGCCAAAAGTGATCGATCCCTTTCGAAGGAATCTAAAAGATTAATCCCCTAAGGTAGAGACTGAAGAGGCCAACCCCTTAGGGGAGAAATCAAATGGCACAAAAATCGAGGCAATAGTGTCTAGGGTATAAATGTATACTAAGTATTATTTTGAGTAGCGGGGGCAAGGATCATATAATGCAACTGTAGAAAAGACAAAAAAAGATTATAACTCCTCAGGAGAAGGCCAAGAAGAGTCAACCCCCTTGGAAGGAGTATAAGAGATTAACCCCATCAGAAGGAGCTAAGAAATGGTAGACCCCCTTAGGAGGAGTCTAAAAAATTAACTCCCTCCGAAGGAGGTTAAAAGTTGTTGACCCCTTTGGAAAGAGTCTAAAACATTAACCCCTACTAGCCAATGTGGCTGACCCACATGTAGGTGGGTCGACCAAGGTGGTGGTAGTAATAATAGTAGTAGTATGATAATGCTCATATTTTATATATTTCTAGCCATTTTTACTTAAGCTATTTGCACAAATGGATGCTTTTATGTCTAATAAATATAGCAAATTAATGAAAAAGGAGCCAAAATTAGTTAAGGGATTGTTTTGAGCTAAGAAATAGGAAATAAGAGAGAAAAAGTTGATTTTTTATGAGTTTTGATGATTTTATGCAAAAGAATTGCGACTCCAATTGCAACTGCAATTTCACCTGGGAGTAGGATTCCAAAAAATAAGGAGAAAATCTGTAAGCTCGATTTTATGCTGATATTTGAAGATATTCTCCATGAATCAAGCTCACAAAGATCCGATTCTTGTCTTAAAGATACATGGAGCAAACCCTATCATTTAGAGGCTATAAATATGAAGATTCAAGCCACGAAAAAGCAGTCCACGATTGGCCTTAATCGATTGAAGACCCATTATTTTTCTGCACTTTTAGTTTTCTATTTTCTCAACTTAAAAGAGAAGGAATGCCACCCAAACTTCAATCCATCCCTGTCGAAAGTCTAGGGTTGTGAAGATCTTACTCTCTTTGAAAGAGGTTGACTTTAGATCGATTAAGGAAGTGGTAGTTTTCTTCTTGAAGTTCGACTTTTCCTTTTGTATCGCAAGTTCAGTTTTTGTTTTAATTCCAGTACTTTAACTTCTATTTTTCTAAATTCAGTTTACATTTAGTCTTTTTCCTTAATTATTGTAGTTCTTTACCTTACAACACTTTTGATTTTAATAAAGTTCAAGTTTCTTTCTTCACAACATTCTTCATCTTTAAGTTTACTGCTTATTTATTTTCCAGTTTCTATTTTCCATTTTTTCTAAATCAGTATGTATTTTCTCTCTTTTAATGTTTTGTTACTTATTTTCTCCATCATGAGCTAATTCTGTCCTTGGGATTCAGATATGTGGATGCCCTAAGGATTGGAAGCTTGGCCTAAGATGTAAAAGTAACTTTGCTCGATTCCATAGCATTGTTTGCTTTTATTGATTATCATTCTTATTGTGCATCTAGCTTGATCACCTAGGTGAACATACATAGATTGAGTTTAATATTGAAAGGGTTAAACGAGATTATGTGTTCATACAAAGCAATAGAGGAAAGGAGCTTAGACATAAGCACTTGTTTTTTACCCTAGATATAGGGCGAAACTTCTAAGACCAAGGAGTGTGTTCTCATTAAAGTAAGTTTGTATTAGCCATAGACATATGATTTAATCACTTAGGCTTCTAAAGGTTTTTTCACTAAAATTGAATAACAGTTGAACCCGGTTTACATTGCTTGGTGCTTGAGTAAAGATTGCATTTGCATTTTAGGTCATAATTCTTTTCTAAGGGGCAAAAGCATATTCAGATTCCATCTTTTTAACATTTGATTTTTAGTACACTCACAACCTTTCCAATTATTTAATAATGGTTATCGAAGTTGCTTTGTGTGAACATCTTTGTCTTCATTTTGGATTTTGTGGTATCCGTTCTCTCTGGGATTGATACTTTGGAATATTTCCTTTACTACTTGTTTGACAGTGTGCACTTGCACTAGACTGGAGACTTTTTCTATTCAAAAATTTTTTTTTCTAAAAGCCCACACGTTTTCAGTCGATCATAGTACTACTACTACTACCTACTACTTAATCTACATACTACTAGTAGTAGTATCACTACTAGCCAATGTGGCCGACCCACATGTGGTGTGGTCGACTAAGGTGGTGGTACTGCCTACTACCACTATTACTATGGCCAGCCCACATGTGGATCGGTCAAGGCCCAATTTGGCTTTCCCATGTGTTGGTTGGCCCAAAACTCCCAATGACGACGTGTGCGTGCATTGCCCATTTAGTATACTTGAGGTGGGATCAGTTATGCGATCTAAGTCAATTAAAGACTTATGGTCGTGATTAAAATAACTGAATGGGTAATTATTTAACAATTTAAGGGTAATGATGTGATCGGGTTTCGGTTACGAAAGGGTGATATTATATAAGCGAGAAGGCGTTATTTGTCAGAGGTATGTCCAAAATACTTGCCTACTTTCTCTAAACTTCTTACAAACTCGATACTGACTTGAGCGTCGGAGTGGAAGTGGTTTAAGCACCTCCTCCTTAGCTCATTTCTCTTGTTTTGCAGGCGCATTCGTTTTCCAATCATACAAATTCACTGTTGATCCAGCAAACCAAATTTTGGTATCAACAGGTAAGTTCTCGTTTCTTCTTTCCAGTTTTTGAGAAATAGAGGTGTTTGGTAACTATTATTGTTTCTTGTTTCTTATTTTTCAAAATTTTCTTCAAAATTGTGAAGAAATTTTGAAAACAATAAAATCAAGCTTTTTGTTTTTTTATTTCCTATTTAAAGGCATAATTTTATTATTCTTGACTCATAAAATGCATAATTAATATCTAAAATAAATACAACATAAAAACTTTGAATATTTTATTTTAAAAACTAATTTTCTTGTAAAAATTTACATTTTTAATTCATGATTTTAGGAATGGTCGGATTGTCGAGGACTGCCAAAATAAAACTAATTCTTCCACTCTAACCTATAGAAATAGTTGAACCAGGTTGAATCCCAAGGGAACCACATAATTAATTTCTCAATGCCAAATTAAAATAGAAAAATAAATCATGTGTATTTTGGTTTGGGAAAAAACTTAAAAGAAATAGAAACAAATAATAAATAATTGTAAAGGAAGAAAATTTAGTCTTACCAAATTCTAATTCAAATGTACAGTTGCATCTAAGTGTAATATTGATCATAGGCTCGCCAAAATAAATTAATCTTTTCTATCCAAGTGCGTAGTCTACTTATTCGGAAAAGCCGTGACAAGTGTAAATTCCCCTAAATTAATTAACTCTAACAAAGCATCACAATCAATACTTATTACCTAATTAACCTGGCACGATAGCGTTTCATATTAATTAAACAACAACAATATCAATGGTAGGATAGAATAAGACAAACTAATTAGGCGAGATAGCTACAACCTAATCAATTAGCTCATTTTTTTCTTAGAGTTTATCATGCACGCTATGTAATCACGGAAAAGCCATAAACGCACACACATGAGTCAAGCCTATTCCTACTTAATCCAATCAATTATGACAATTACGGATCATAAAATCATGCATAGCAAATAAACATACAAATATAATCAAGGCATCAATTTAATTGAAATTGCATGCTCATAAAATATGGACAAGAAATAAAGAACACTTGCATTAGAAAAGAAATTACAAAATGAGTTTAGGCCTCACAACATTACAATTGGATTTCAACCAACCTTTGAATCAGAAACATGAATCTACCCACTCATCATGACGAGTGATTGGGTGAAACTTGTGGGTTAAAAATAAAAGAAAGAATTCAACCCAGTGCAAGTGCACACTGTCGATGCAAGTAATATAGAATTGGAAGTACTCCAAAGTATCGATCCCACATGGAACGAATTTTAACAAAAATTAAGAATAGCAAGATGGTGTTCAAAATGAAACTTGGTATCCAAATTTCAGAAGTTGAGAGGGTTGTGTTGCTAGAAAGTAAAATAAAAAAAAATCAAGATGATGAAAAGCGGGATTCAAGTATGATCATACCCTTTGGTGAGAATTGCAACACAATTGTAATTGCACCGTAACACAAAATAATTATAAACCAAATCGACTTCTATTCAATTTTGATTCAAAATTCTTAGGAGGCTAAGTGATTTGACCTATATGTCTATGGCCAATCGTACTTAGATAATTTTAGATCACATTCTAATGGTTTTGAGGGCTCGTCCTATGTCTAGGATCAAGCTTTGCTTATGTCTAAGCTTTTTATCCCATTGCTTTTCTGAGATTTGCCTTCATCTAACCCTTTCAGTATAAGATTCAAACTTGAAAGCAACTTAATCGGGGTACACGCAAGTGCACACGATCGAAATAATAATAAAAAAGTATTCCTACCAACTATCGTATCCACGGAGATTAGTTTTTTAATTCAATTCAGTACTGCAAATAATCTCACTTTACTTTATTTAGAGAACATAAAGCAAGAGTAGATAGGTAAAATAAGCAATTAAACTTAGAAAACACAATAAATTAGAGACACAAATCGATAAGTAATTCTATGGGTGTTGATTGCATTCTTAGACCTTAATTTACTTGATTAAGCTAGCTATTTAGGAACAATCAAGTGTTCGATTTATAAATATAGAAGCCTAAGGTTATGGAATCTCATGTCGGTCTCCTCCAATTCTCAAGTATTTTTAACTAACCTTGGTGTGTCTCAACTCTAGTTGAGTCATACAAGGCATTACGACCCTTCGTCACTGACCTCTACAGATTAATTATTACTCCTGCTGTCACTCAGGTAATTATTCTATAGTCATTCAACCAGTTCTAGTCTAAGGTTATCTTTGTCGAGCCTCCACTTAGTAACTAATCAATTAGACGATGCTCAATTAATTAAGCTTTAGCACTAACTACAATTAATTAACCGTTTACCCCGTTGTCACTCAGGTAGCTAACTAATTGTGCATTAAGCTAACTAGGAATCCTCCGTCGAGCTCAACTTAGTCCTACCTTAATTAATTAACGTACACAATGTTAGGGCATTAAGCCTAAAATGCATAAATGAACATAAACACTAATTAAACAACAATCACAAACTAAATTAAGTAAAATTATGTGCAATGGTCCAAGAATTACAACAACTCATAGAAATTAGGGATTTAACTAAACATATTCAGCAATTACACAACAAAAATCTCTAATACAGCCACTAAAGTAACTACAATTGAAAGAAAAAGGGAAAGAAAATGCAAACGAAGGACAATCTCGTGTTTTTGAGGTGATCAATCTCTAACTCGATCTCCAAGGTTTTCAAATTTACTCCAAAATGCTAATAAATGCTCCCAATACCCTCAATTATGGTATGGAATCAAGATTAAGGCTTCAACTCTCAAAATGGCCTCCCTTTTTTCGAAGAAGAAGCAAAGAATATATATTGGCTGTCGTGACAGCATTGCAACGTTGTTCTAAAATGCCACCGTTTTTCCTTGGCGCAGGGTAGCGTTGCGACCCTATAAGTAGCATTGCAACGCTACGAACGAAGTGCTTCTCTTTAGCGCATTTCTAGCATTGCAACGCCACAAGGTAGTATTGCAACGCTAGCTTTCGAGTCCAATTGCCAAATTATGGCATTGCAATGCCATTTCTAGGGTTGCAATGCCATTCTCTTGGCCATAATAACTTATTTCTTCATCTATTCTCTTCTTGGTTGTTCAAAATGGCCTAATTTAGCTCCAAAAGAGCCAAAATACCTCAGAACACTTCAGGTTTGCTCTTTAAGCTCGATTTCTACAAAATATACACAAATAGGCATCAAAGCACACAAAATTATACCAAAACTAGCTAAAATAATAGGAAATAAGATAGCATAACTGCAAGCTATCAAATACCCCCACACTTAAACTTTTGCTAATCCCGAGCAAAAAAAAAATAAAACTCTCCTAAAAAAATAAATATTTCAGAAGACTGCATACATAGTGACTCAATTCTTAATGATCTCAATAGTGGAATTAGAAAACAAGAACAATGGAATGAGAACATGCTTAAATCATGAGAAATTTAAAAGGAACTCTGAACTCTTTCCATGTGTGTGTGGAAAGCCTAAGTATCGACTCGTTTACTAACTTAGAGTAATATTATGCTCTCCTCCATTCATCTTTCTCCTATACTAACCCTACGGTAAAACTTAACTAACTAGGATGCCTGAGTTTATCTGACGTCCCTCACACACACACACACACACTTATATATATATTATAATCACCCAAAGGCACTAGCTTTCGCACATCTACTGTAGGGACCCTTACCCAGAGCACTAGCTCATTGAGTGGCTTAACTGATCACAGCAGAGACAACTCTTTTTACCCTTGAGGACATTAAGAGCGACAATACTATTTTTTTTTCTTTTCATACTTTTCTTTGTAAATGATTTTTCATGTTTTCCACAACAAGCAAATAAACGTGATATTCCTAAGTATAACATTACCAACAACCATGCAAGGTCACCTTCTAATTAAACCTTAAGCCTATCGAGGTGACAACAAACATATGGAATATATAATACTCCTCTAAATATTCAACTAATCAACACTAGACTACGTGCTTAACATTTGTAAAGAATCCAAAGCCAAAATTTTAAATTTAGCAAGATTTTAACATGCTTAAATTCCACAATACATATGCACAAACAATCCACTAAAGAGCACAAATCATGGAATTTCATAATCACTTCAGCATGCAACATCCTAAACAACTCTACCTCCCATATTCTCAATAACAAAAATTTTCAATTTAAGCCCAAATTCTCCAAAATTCAATAAAATATCATCTCTAACAACAACCTAGCACGATTCCCACCCACACTTAAATCAAACAATGTTTTCAATCTTTAAATAAGGCAATCAACATGCAAAAAGGACAAATAAAAGATAAGAGGGGTAACGGTACTTCCCTGAATTGAAGAGACTTCCATTAACAAGCATGACTGATGTCAAACGCTAGATGGAGCTCGAGTGCAAGAGACTCCTCGGTTCAGCTTGATTAATCCACTTGGGTGCAATGAGAGAGATATAATTCTTGAGCTCCTAAAATTACCAACCACAGAAACACAAGATCAATACAAAAAAAAAATTAACGAAAAGAAAGTAAAAGAAAGAAAGCTTGGGTTGCTTCCCAAGAAGTGCTTATTTAACGTCTTTAGCTAGACGGGACTCGTGTGAGCTCTCAAGGTACGTAGAAGTTCTCCCATTTCTTCGGGCCCCTCTTCCTAGAGTCAACAAAGCATACTAGAGCTAGTAAAAACACCAATTTCTCATGGGACCCTGAAGCAAAAATATTTTTGGTATTTTTAGATATAAAAAGCATAAAAGGATAAAGATCAAAATAAAATGACTTTGTCACGGACTCATGAGAATAAGAAGAAGAACACTCAGAAATAAGTGAAGAATTAGAAGATAAAATAGACAAAGGCCTTACAACCTCAAACTCTACCCCCTGAACATCCTTAACTAAAATAGGGTCATCTCATCTCTCATCCTCATTGACTCGATCCTGGAGTGTGTTAAAACTCTCTAATTCTTCTCCAATATCTATGATCCACTCCCTCGACTGCCCAACATTAGTAGAATCGAAAGAATTATTCTCCTAAAGGAGTACAAGCAAATCAGTGACCAGTTGATTCATTGTCCTACCCATTCTACTAATATTCTCCCCTTAGATCTAGAGACTCTCATTCAGCCTTTCTAAGCTCGCATGAAGAGCTCTAGAATCCTCTAAACACTCTTTGATAAGCCTTAGAATTAAGGTTTATTCAATTCTCAATTACTTAAAATATTCTTGTTTTGTCTTAAGACCAATTGAAAATAGTTGAAAGATTGCTTCAATTTAAGAAAGAAATAAATATGATGGCACTTGGGATAGAGTTGTAAATAAATTAATCTTGTTTGAAGGAAATATGGAAATTGCAAAATCAAATTGCAAAATCGTGATTCTGCAATTCTGGACAGCAGAAGAATTCAAGGAAGAACGAAAATTCCTGCGCAAAACCCATATATGGAAAGCTTAATTACAGCATGAATTAAGGGAATTTGAGCACAAATTTTGGATGAGTCAACCCTAGGAAGGATCTACAAAGGGCGGATGAAGAAGAGGCAGCAGCACATTCGGTTTTAGGGGGAATTTGGCTCGTGGGTTTTCAAGTTGAAGCTCTCTGTTTTTTTTTTCTACAGATTTTTTTTACTCTGTTTTTGCCGATAACTTCAGTTTCTGTCTTTACTTTGCTGAAATTTCTTCTTGTATTACTGACCGTTGCTGACTACAGCTTGGTTCTTCATTCGATTTCTTCTTTTATATTAAGTTTCTGATTGATTCAGTTTGATTTGATGAGTTTCAATCGGTTTCTCCCCCATTCAATCTTTATATTTCTATAGCAAGTTGTTTAATTCTTATTTGTATTCCAGTATTCCAATCTGATTCAAGTGATACTTGGATCGTTAAGATGGATCATCTCCTAGGAATAGCCAGAAGATTTGGTCGATTGGAATAACGTGAGAATTCATAAAACATTTATCATTTTTTTTACTTCTGTTTAAGTCTGTCTCTATTTTTTTTCAAGTTTCAATTTTTATTTGTATAGTTATAAGTTTATTGGAATTGAAGAGAGGAGTAGAACTAACTTCCTAATAGCTGCTGTTGATTTTCTATTTTTCATTTCAATTGAGAATTTTTGGAAATCCCTATGGTTATTGCCTAGATTATGGTCTTAATTGTTCAATAAGCAAGGCTGTCAAGATAAAGTTTTGTATCAATTTATTTAGTTTTGATCTTCATTAGCAATTTACTCAACTCTCTAATATGAACTTTTCTTCAAAAAAAAAAAAATTAGTTGTAAGATTTTTATCTTTAATATGAGCTAAAACTTCTTAGGGAGTTCAAGGATGTGAATTCCCTAAGAAGTAATTGTAGCCTAAATTTCAATAAAACTCAAGCCTACATCTCAATTGTTTGCTTGTGTTGAATAAATTTCCATTGAGATCCTAGATTGATCAACTAGGGTAGCAACTCAAGCTTAGATCTAATACTGACAGGGTTAGTGATAAGCGGATTTCGCACAAGTGATGGAAAAAAAGGCTTAGCATAAGCCAATCCTTACCCTAGATATAGGGATTAAGGACTCCAAAGCCCATAAAATTGTTGAGCCGAATTATCTAAGATAGAAGGACTATAGACATATAAGTAACTCACTTAGCCTCCTAAAAACCTAAATTCAAGGTAAATAGGAGAAGCAATTTTGGTTTACAATTGAGTGTGGAGTAGGTTGGAATTGCAATTTTGGCTTGCAATTACAACTTAGGGCAATGACATTCTTGAGCCTCATCTTATTCTAAAATTCCCTTTGCAATTTCATTTACTAAGCTTATCTAATTTTCTATTCAATATTGCCAATTCTAGATTCTGCAATTCAATTATGCAATTTCTAGTTATTTCCATTATTGTCATTTCTCGATTCTGCAATTCAATTATGCAATTTTTCTTTATTCCAATATTGTCATTTCTTGATTCTGCAATTAGATTCTGCAATTTTTCCAACACACCAATCCAACCTTATTTTTGCAAATTTTAATTTTCAAGTTGCAATTTCCCTTACACTTTGCTTAAAATATTTTTGTTACTCTATTTCCTTGGGATTCGATACTTGGTACTCACATACCATTTTATATTACTTCGATCGCATGCGCTTGTGTGTACATCGACCACTCTCTCATCATCCTTTCCAGGGAAGATTCTTCCTCTACATGGACTTCCTAAAAATAATTAGGATATGGTTTATGGGTCCAAATGCACTCATCATTACCATACATGAGATTTCCATAACTCGTAGATTCAATATGATAATAATTAGGTATTTGATAACTATGAAACGCATAACCCTCACTAAAAGGCATATAATCTAAAGAGGGATAACTAAAAGGACAAGAACTAGATGGTGCTGTTGGTTCTTCAAGCTCAGATTCTCTAAAGAGCGACCCAAATCTATCAGAAGCCATCTAAAAATAATACAACTAAAATAGGCTGAACCAACCACACGATGCAACATAACTTAAAACAAAGGACAAGGACTCAAAGCAAAAAAATAAAAACAAGCAAGAAAAATAAAGCAAAACAAAGATAAACCTCTAAATTAAAGTAATCAATTTCTTCACAATATTAATCGAATTAAAATATATCAATCCTCAGCAATGGTGCCAAAAACTTGTTCGGGGTACATGCAAGCGCACGCAATCGAAGTAATAATAAAACGGTATTCCCACTAAGTATTGTATTCACAAAGATTGGTTTTTAATTCAATTAAGTACCGCGAATAATCTCACTTTACTTTATTTAGAGAACATAAAACAATAGCATATAGGAAAAATAATCATCTAAACCTAGAAAGCAAGATAAATGGGAGACACAAATCAATAGGTAATTCTATGGGTGTTGGTTGCATTCTTGGACCTTAATTTACTTAATTATGCTAGCTATTTAGACACAATCAAGTGTTCGATTCATAAATCTAGAAGCCTAAGGTCATGAAATCTTCTGTCGGTCTCCTCCAATTCTCAAGTATTATTAACTAACCTAGGTGTCTCTCAGTGCTAGTTAAGTCATACTAGGCATTACGACCGACCTTTACAGATTAATTATTATTCATGTTGTCACTCAGGTAATTAATCTATAGTCATGCATCCAGTTCTAGTCTAAGCGTATCTCTGTCAAGTCTTCACTTAGTAACTAATCAATTAAATTGTGCTCAATTAATTAATCTTCAGCACTAAATATAATTAATTAACCATTTATTCTACTGTCACTCAGGTAGCTAACTAATTGTGCATTAAGCTAACTAAGAATCCTCCGTCGAGCTCAACCTAGTCCTACCTCAATTAATTAACGAACACAATCTAAGGGTATTAAGCCTAAAATGCATAAATGAACATAAACACTAATTAAACCACAATCACATACTAAATTAAGTGAAATTAACTCTACTAGTCCAAGAATTACCACAACCCATAGAAATTATGGATTTAACTAAACATATTCAACAATGACACAACAGAAATCCCTAATTACAGCCACTAAAGTAACTACAATTGAAAGGAAAGGGAAAATAAAATGTAAGCGAAGGACTATCTCATGTTCCTAAGATGATCAATCTCGAACCCGAGCTCCAAGGTTTTTAAATCTGCTCCAAAACACTCACAAATGCATCCAATACCCTCAATTATGGTATGTGTAACGACCCCAAAAATTTAACTTAATCTAGGGAACGCTACTAAACCAACAACCATTATGCCCTGAAAATTTCGGCAGCATAACGGTGTAACTATAACAATACCAAAATTTTTCTAATACCTGTTAGACAACAAAACACACTTCTATATTCAAAATCACAAAATAGCCACATCTCCCGACTCTTATTCAAACAACTATCACAGAACTAGAAATGAACCATCATGGTAAATATGTTAGGTACAATGCTACTTTATGAACTTCAAGCGAACTCATTCCACAAAGGTAAAGTATCCTAACCAAATGCCTATTACCAACCTTCTAGCATGACGTAAAGTACTTAACATAAACTCACTCACTAATGGTAATATAATGCCTTCTTATGTAATTGATCACAATAAATAAACTATAGCAAGAAGGACAAAACAACTGCACCAAGTCCACAATTAGACGTTACTACAGAAAGTAAACTAACAAAACCACTAAGAAATTGAAATGCCAACCACTAGTCTGCAACAGAAATTATCCAACTATAAGGTAATTCAACTAAACTAAACTTAAACAGAAAAAGAAAGCTACTACTATGGTTATAATTAGTTCACTATGGTCTTTCTCTCCTCATGCCTCCTCTTCAACTTCACCATGGTCGTAGTACTCATCATCACCTGCAAAGTCTGGGAGTGGGTCAATACATATAGCGTACTAGTAAGTAGCTCACACATGAGGAGCCATCAGACAACATACGACATACAAGGCATCATTATGCTATAAACATCCAACTAACATGCTCTTTAAACATAAGGCAAGCAAAACATACAACGCAAGAGACAAAATATCAAGTCATGAATACTCAAACTATACTCAAGCTCCATGAACTCACTAGACTCCACTGAATCACTCAAGTGCATCACTTAGTCCTCACAAAGCTTTCCAAGACTGACCCTTCGAGATGCATCAACCCCTGTCCATAGTTACCAGGACCTCAACACATCTCTACGGATCTTGGCGTACGATTCCTTATCAATAGTTACCAAGGTTTCAAACTGTGCATCGACCCTTGCCCATAGTTACCAAGACTTCGATGACTCAGCAACATATTGACCCTTGCCCATAGTTACCAAGGTCTCAACACTTGCTCCAGAACTCATCACACCAACCCTTGCCTATAGTTACCAAGGTCTCGTTATCTTCATCGATCCTTGCCCATAGTTACCAAGGCATCAACAACCTAACAATGTATTGTCCCTTGCCCGTAGTTACCAAGATTTCAATACTTGCCTCAAGATTCATCACACCGACCCTTGCCCATAGTTACCAAGGTTTCGATGTTCCTCTTAATCTTATGGTGACATACTACCTCTTGACCATTTTTATCCGAGGCACACTAATATTCACCTGGCTTTCCTTTATACACACGATCCTCAGACATTTTTCTCACAAGAATGCATGAGTCCTATAACATGTTTCTAAACCATGCTTTATGTCGAACCCACATATAACTACATTATGCTAAAACTCATAATATGCTCAACATACAACCATCATGTTTTTCACATAATCTTCACACTGCAATATGCTTAGTATCACAAGATCATAACACAAAAACTCACCATGCTCATCAAATACAAAACCACGACTACCTTATACAATTTGCTTCACAAGGCATATTCACAAAATCATACTTAACAAGTTCAAATTATAGAAGACAGCAGCAGAACTCATTCAAATATTCATAAATAAGCAATTAAAGCATATAACATGCTAACAAACAAGCAAACAGACCCCACAGGCAGAAATTTGCTTACAAAACTTCCTAAAACGCTCCTAAAGCAATTCGATATGGTTCCTAAGCAAGGTAGACAAGGTTATGGGTCAAAACTCAATTTGAAAACCTTAATCGAATCCGAAAGAGTGTTCAAGAGGGATGTACTTACCCAAAACGACTTTAAACTTAGTTTGAACAGTCCAAAACCAATTCAAATCCTAAAACAGACAATTCAAATCCTAAAACAGAGAACTTTCAAATATTAGAGACTATGTTAAGGCATTTAAAAAGTTTGCAAAAAGGTTTAAACTAACTATTTTCACCAAAGCTCACCGATACGAACTTGATTCCTTGTTGGAAAGTTGTTTGAACGAGTTTGAATTTGTTAGGAGCTATAAACAAAAAGTCTCAAAGGTTAGCAACTGAACTAAGGTACTTTAAACGAGTTTGAAAGGATCTAAAGCATGTCAAAACTTACCGAACTACACCAAACGAGCTCAAATATGCGTTGGGAGTATTCGAATAAGGACGAATTGACTTGAAACTGCAAATAGGAGGTTCCCTCATGTTAGAACCTAAGCTACAACACTTAAATTGATTTGCCAAAGGTCTGAAACGTGATAAAAACTTATCGATCAACACCAAAGAGGTTGGAATGCTTGCTAATTTGAGTTCGAATACATGCTAGACAGTGACCGACGAAGCCTAAACATGAAGATTTAAAGACGTTAAGGAATGGGTAATGCAAATTTGAGGTCGAAAACTTATGGGTCAAAGTTGAATCTTACCAAAAAGAAGATAACTATGTTGATGGCCAGTCGAACGCGAGGAACAAAGTGGAAACAATGTCGTCGATAGCTGGGCTCGTCGGAAAAATGTTCAATCATGTCGCTAGTCAAATACCCACTCCAAAGAAAGTCTACAAGGTCGAACTCTCGAAACCATGTTGGCCGTAATGTAGGGGAAGCTTATGGATTCGCTGCCCGAATGGAGAAACGTCGTCATGTGCGTGGCTTTGTGTCGTGTGTTCGTAGGAAACGTGGTGCGAAGAGAAAAGGCGTGCCAGATGTGGGTTTCGTGTTGCGTTCAAATGTGAGAAGAAAAAAAAAGAATGAGAAGAAGAAGAAGATGATGATGATGATGATGATGATGATGATGGGAATGGAGGAGGTTGCGTACAGCTGTAAGAAGAAGAAGAAGAAGACAATTTAGGGCTTTTTCTCTCTTTTTTCTATTTCTAATTTTCCTCTTTTGTCAAAATAGGAAAAATGCCCAATAAATAAAAGAGAGAGGAGATTCTAGGATTTCAAAAACTCATATTTTCCATTTCCAAACTTTAAGCCCAACTTAAAATTCTAAAGATTTTAGGAAAAATTCAACTGATTAAAGATTTGGGTTCCTTTTGTTTTTGAAGATAAAGGCCTAAAATTACACTTCCAAACTTTTGGAAATTAGAGATTTAATTAAAAATCTTCTTTCCAAAATGAAAGCCATTTAACTTACCAAGCTTATGGGACAAACTTAAATTCCAATTTTCCAAATTAGGACTTTAACAAATGACTCTAATTCATTACCCGAAAATATCCTAATTTTATAACGCGGGGCGTTACAGTCTGGAATCGAGATTAGGCCTTCAACCCTCGAAATGGCCTCCCCTTTTGCGAAGAATAAGAGAAGAATATATATTGGCTGTCATGACAGCGTTGCAATGTTGTCCTAAAACGCCGTTGTTTTGCCTTGTGCGTAGGGCAACGTTGCAATGCTAGGGACGGAGTGCTTCTCTTCAGCACATTTCTAGCATTGCAATGCCATAGGTTAGCATTGTTGTTGGTATTTATGCCCTAAAGCCTCGTAATTAATGATTTATTTAATAATTAATAATAATTTTGATTATTTTATTTACAATATAATATTATCCATTATATGAAAAATCCAAGGTTATTAGTGTAATTTTGAACAGTATGTGGTTGATATATGAGAGAATCATGTTCAAGAAATAACCTAAAGGGTCATAGTATATGGATAAGATTGGGTGCCTTATCTGGTAACACTATTGATATGGCTCACTTTGTAATATTTACAAATGATTTGATCCAAATCATTTATGTGGAGACATGTGAGTGGATGTATCTTATACAATGAGTTTGCATAAGACTGGACTATGAAATATTTAATCTCTCTTTATAAATCCGTTAATTGAGAAGATTAATATTTCATCAGGATGATCGTATTTGACTTGATCTTATTCCTGAGTGAGTTATGAACTCCTGCCTATTAGGGCTTGTCCTTTGATTTGCATGGATGAGAGTGCCTTTTGTAGCCAATTCAATAAGCCTACCATTTTGGAAACTTGACCAAATAGAGAGTTGGGAACATAATCTTACAAGATGGAATTCCTTCCTTCCCATATAGGAAAAGTAGATGAGTAGTTCCTTTAAGTGCTAATTTCTAAGTGCTAATTTCAGGACTTGAACAATGGGGTCTCACCCTTTCACTGGCCCCAGAGGGACTTAGTTTATGGTTGGATCATAAACAAATTGTTCATTAGAAGATCAGTGGTACTTAAGGTGTAAGATGCAATTACAGGGGTGAAACGGACTTTTGACTCAGCTGTAATTACGAACAACTCGTGAAGGATTTACTTGCATGTAGTGGTTATATCCATAGACATAACTTATCCTACTGTGCATAAGAGTGCAACTCTAGGTCTATAGTAGAGTGACCCTAGAGTTAATGAATGAAAATTGATTAATTAAAGAGTTTAATTAATTAATTTTGTATCATTGGAGCTTATAAACTGTAGGTCCATAAGGTCTCCTTGCTAGCTCATATGAACAAATAAGGATCAATTTTGTTGAGAGCAAATTTTGAAATATTCAAATTAAAATTTAATATATTTGATATATTAAATGAGGGAAAACATATTTAATGTATAATTAAGGTACATTAAAGAAAAAATATTTATTAAATTTGAATTAGATTCAAATTAGGAAATAAATGTCATAGGATAATTTTAAAAGATTTGAATAAGATTCAAATTGGTTAGATAAATATATTTATATATATTAGATATTAAAATATATTATTTAATTATTTTTCTTAGGCCACTATAAATAAGACCCTAGGGGTGAGCCATTGTCCTTCCAGGGTTCCAACACCATTTCTTGGGTTCCAATGCCATCCTCTCAACTCCAACAACTTATTTCTTCATCTATTATCTTCTTGGCTCTCCAAAATGGCCCGTTTAGCTCCAAAATGACCAAAATACCCCTGAACACTCTGGATTTGCTCCTTAAACTCGATTTCTACAAAATATACACAAATAGGCATCAAAGCATACAAAATTATAGCAAAACTAGCTAAAATAACAGGAAATAAGATAGCATAATTGCATGCTATCACAACCTTAGTTGATTAATCCAAGTTTACTAACAATAAATAAATCAACAAAAGCAAATAATCTTTGTGTTAATTTGGATTGACCTTCCATATAAGCTTCACATTCCCACTTCTAGGGCATTCATACACTTGAATCCCAAAAAGAGAGATTTAGCTCATGTTGATGAAATAAAACCAAAAGAAATAAAGTAAAGTATTGCGACAACCATAAGAATTGAAGCAATATTATACCATAAAGACTAAACAAGACTTTTTAAACTACTTCTGGACTTGCGATAATAAAAAGAAAAAAAAACACCCAAATGAAAATCAAACTGAATTATTATTGTAAAGGCTCTCAGCCAAAAGCTTTTTCAACACATAAATTCAAGGAACAACTAACTAGCATAACCCTACTAGAATTCAACAAAAACAAACCAAAAAGCTACTGCGATAAAGTCATACATAGCATAAATAAAAGAAAATTTCTCCCAACCTATACTTCTTCCTTTTAATAGATTCTTCCTCAATCTCTTTTGAGTTGAGTTGAGTTGAATCTTTACAACCCAACTTAGGATTAATATGGAAGAATTCTAGTTGGGCAGAATATTGTTGTTACAAAATAAAATGGACAACAAGATGAAAAGAAAAAAAATGAAGAAAATGGGTTTTCTTCTAAGTAAAAATTCTCCTTTTTGCCTTCGTTTTCCTCCATTTTATAGCCTTCAAGCATCTAGGATTTCTTCACACTCCATATATCGCTTGATGTATGAAATCGTTGCTCGATTTAATGCAATCGTCTACTCTTTGCTAATTTACACAATAACCAATTAAATCAGCTAAATTTCAATATTTTTATCTATTTCACCTAATCTTAAGGGTTTTCATCATGCTCAAGAATTTCTTAACACTTTGCTCAAATTCAAGAGATTTTTGGGGCTCAACAATATGAAAAGACAAGAATAACCTTCCTTTGTGCACTAAATAATTCTAAAAAATGAGAATTATCAACGAGATAGCCAAAATCCAACATAGGTTCAATTTGTATAAAATATGATATCGAAAAGTAAAAGAAAAACTCTCCAAGTGTCTAAAAAACTAAAGCCTATACATGAGATACGTTTTCCCTAGAGAAAGATAAATTTTTATGATTGGTGGCAGCATCAAGACGCCAATTGCAGAGTCAAAGGCATCTCGACGCTGCCTTTTTAATTAAGAAAATCAATGAGTTGGGCGAGGCAGCATCGAGACATTTTGGACTAAAATTAACGTGCGTGTGTATTGAGCGTTAAGCAGCGTTGAGCTGTAGCATCGAGTTGCTTGTAGCGCTGAGCAAGAGCGTTGAGTACAATCCGTAGCGTTGAGCATGGTGTCCTTAACATAAATTCACAGTGTTGAAATGCCCAAAGTAGCGTCGAGACGCTACCTATGTGGTTTGAATGGGTTAATGGCTAACTTCAACAGCGTTGAGACGCCCAAGGTGACATCCCAACACTACCTCCTCATGTAAAATGGCTTGAGATTCATCTTTTCTTGACTTTGATTGCTCAATTTAAGTCCAAATAGCTCTTTTTTTTTTATCATGATTCTTCTGAAACACTATGATTATCTCCACATTGCATGATCCCTACAAAATAGGCAAATAAACACATGAGACTAATGGAATTAGCATGACATAAGGTCTCTCAATAGCACATTTTATGTGCTATCAAGGAACAAGAAACAAGAAAGGATTACCAAACATGTTTTTATTTCTTTTTTGCAATAAAAAATAAAAGAACAAGAAACAAGAAATAAGAAACAGTTATCAAACATAGTTTTGTTTTTCTTTATTAAAAAAGAGGAACCAAGGAACAAGAAATAGAAAATGAGAAACAAGAAATGGGAACATAACCAAAAAGACCCTACACATATTACCCTTTTATTAAAAAAATCCGAAGAATAGTTTTTGTCTACAAAAAAGTATATTTATATTTCTATTACACTTCTTCATCTAAAACTTAACTCACTCGAAAAGTCGATTTGAACATAGTTCAATAGATAAGACATCAATTGTCAATCAAAAGATAGATCGTTTGATCCCCACCTGGAATGGTTGAACTAAAAAGAAAACTGCCTCAAAACCATCATTTCTTAAAAAGAAGACGTCTATCATCCTCTCACAATAAGAGTTTTCTCTAAGATGTTCTCTCTATTTTTTTTTTTTTTAATCTCAAACATCTTAGAGAGAATCTTTAATTTGATAGAGAGTGAGAGAATAAAATTTTATAGAGAGGAGGTGCATTAGACAGAGAAACTATTTTAGATATAGAGAAGTGTATTAGAAGGAGAAGTGTGGTCGAGACAGAAAAATACTTTTTCTAAGAGGAGACCTTTTCTCATTCATTAAACAAAATTTTTGATAGAGGATACCAAAAACACTCCATTCTAGTTAAGCCATTGCATCCTCAATCTAAAACGTAAAGATTTGAATCTTCACTCTTACATATGTTGTAAAACTCAAGAAAAAAAATAAACAGCAAACAATTCGATCATAAAATATATTTTTTTAGTTCATCTACAGTACAACAGACAGGAGATCAAATAATCGACATTTGAAATTGTAATAAGTGTCATATACAAGATTTTAAATGTTGATGTCAATGGAAACATCAAGCTTTCAATTTTATAGAAATATTGATGCAAATATCGATGTCGATGAATATTGAAACTAACAAATAAAAAGTTCATAAAAAATTGAAATTAACAAATAATCGTTTCACTCTTTTTAAATTGTTAAAATTTTTTATTATTCATATTAGTAAATTTTTTTATATTTTTGTTATATTTCGTCAATTTTTCTATGATGTAATAGAAATGTCGATTCACCATTTGTGTTGATATTGAACTGATGAACATATGAAAATGTTGAAATAATGAAATTTTAATACCCTGATCTTGTTCATTGTGCTATGTTTCGATGGACAATCATTAGTTAAACTATATATTGACCGTCACACCGATAGTTAATTTACAATTAATTTTTTTAACCATTATTTTTATAATAAATTTATTTCAACTACACTAAATTTAAGGCTAACCCGAAATTTTAACATTTAAACGACTTGTACGCATCGTATAAAAAAAAAGTACACATTAACTTTGGGTTGAAAAATCAAACAGATTTGGCTTAGAATCTTTCAACCAAACCCACAAATTGCCATTTTAGAATACTGTAGAAAGCCCAAGGGTCATCATTAACTTTTGTTTTTATTGTTGTTTTCCAAACATTTGTCCAACTACCAATGTTTGTTGGTAACTTTCTTTTTGGTGAAATTAATATTGTTTTTGGGAAAAAAACAAATTTTGACAAAATGACAACTTTGTTATCTTCAAAATGCATTGCATCTCCCCGTCTTCAGTCAATTTCTATTAACATTATATTTTCCAACATGACTTTCAAAATGATCCAAACGCCTCTCTCTACATTAATAAATAATTCTTTAATCATTAGAAAAAACAAAAAAATTAAATAGAAGATGATACCTATTATATATAATTATTAGAATCAAAATTATAAAGAAAATTAGTTGGCTTAAATCTATCTACCTAACACTGCCCTTTAGCAGATTAATTTTTTAATCGCAAACCAAGGAAACAGTTTTGTTTCATCTCAACCTTACACTTTAGACTTAGAATGAGAGCTTCAATCACTCTTTGATATGAAGAGCATATTAAGGGTCATGATTTTAAATTAATATGTTGATTTTGGGATTTCTGATAATTTCTATACGATCAATGAGTTGGTGTAGATGTTTAGTGAGCTATATTTTTTTTATATAAAAATCTATGAATTCGAAATTAAAACATCTTAAGCCCGATTTGATAATCATTTATGTCATGTTTGATAACTATTTGGTTTTTTATTTTTGATTTTTGAAAATCGTGCTTGTTTTTTCACTATTTCTCTACAATGATTTTCATCTTTCTTAAAAAAATATTTAGGATTGGTTTTGAAATTCTTAGCCAAAATCTAAATTAAGTTTTGAAAACTAAAAAAAATAGTAGTTTTTAAAAACTTATTTTTGATTTTAGAATCTAACTAAGAATTTAAATATTTCTTTAAAAAAAGTGAAAATCATAGTAAAGTAGTTGAGAAGAAACAACCATAAATTTCAAAAACTAAAAATTAAAAATGAAATTGTTATCAAATGGGACTCCATTTAATAATTCAAATATTGATTACCCTATAAATTATCATCCACTTATGAGTTAATTAACAAATTAATCCAATCAACCTAAATGTTGGTCAATTTAATTAAGGCATTGTGATCTTTAACCAATGTCAAAATTCAAAAGTGTAAAGCTCGATTCCCACGTGTCATTAAAAAAACAAATTAATGCCCACAAAGAATGGTTTTGTTTTGTTGCTAGAGTGATAATTAGGAGAATAAGGATTGGGTGTGGGCCAAATAAAACTAAGTTTGACAATCTATTGAGTGGAGTGACATGCATTTCAAATATTAATTGGACCGTATGGCCAAATAAAAGGTGACAATTTTAAAAATGTCTTAAAAAAAAAAGGCATGATTTATGACCACATGTGAAAAATTCATGCCAATTAATTTTTCGGATTTTCCAATCTATCTCAATAGTGTGATTTGATTCATACTGTATTTAAAAAATTATATTTCAAATCTCTTGTTAAGTCAAATTTGAAGTTGTTATCTTGTGCAGATTTAAATTTCGAATCATTTGATATTTATAGATCTTAACTTACTTTTTTTGTATTTGAATTATCTTTTAAATTTTAAAACTAAATATTTCTAATCTTTATATATATATTTTTTAATTTCCATGTTTTTACTTGATTGATATGATATATGCCCCTATAATGTGATCTGATTTATACTCTATTTAAAAAATTGTATGTCAAATCTTTTGCTAATTCAAATTTGAGTTTGTATTTCCATGTAGATTTAAATTTATAATCTCTTGATATTTATGACTTAACTTATTTTTTTGTATTTGAATTATCTTTTAAAGTTTAAAATTAGATATTTATAATATATATATTATTTTCACATTTTTATATGATTGATATGATATCTAGGAAACTTTTTTCTTTCAAATGATCACGACTTGTGATAAAAGGGCTTGTCGAAGGCTCCTATCAGATAAATTTATAAACCAGACCTCTAAATATTTTGCAATAGTAGTGGCCAGGGTCGATCATGAGGATTGGAGTTATTAGATTAATTAAGTACCACTGTTAATTATGCCTAATTTTATTTAGAGAAATAAAATTTTGGAATCAAGGGGAAATAAAATCTAAACTAATATGTACATGCTTTAGAGTCTAATTTTGAGAAACATGCAAGGTTGATTACCTTAAGCCCAACTTGAATTGATTAATAACTTGATTTTATATTAACAATCATAAGCCAAGAATTTCTAAATAATCAATTGACTCTCTCAAGCCCAATTGAACTCATGCATAGCAACAAATCGACTTCTCGGTCTATTTCTATCACTAAACATGGAATTAAGTTATTCTCTTAAGGTTTCTAGAATTAATATACTCACTCTCATGTAATGGATTAAACCTAGTCATGCATCTAATGTTCCATAACTAAACTTACTCTCTCAAGCTAAATTTAGTTAAACATGCAAAACCATGGCCAAATTAAAAGGTTAAGACAATATAGCGAGATGCATAAAAAATGTCAATATATAAACTAATTAAAAGTCAGCCAAATGTTCAACAACTACAACCAAGCAAGGGTCTAAACATAAATTTACAACATAAGTACAACCCACAAAAACTCCTAAATCTAAAGAAAAGTAAAGGAAATAGAGAAGAAACTTCAGTCGTGTGCCAACACTTGTCCCTGACGTGATGTCTACGATCTCGAGCTTTGAGTCTTCTCTTTGGCTCTCCAAAGGTCTCTTATGCGTCCTTGGATAGTGCTTGAATCAAGTTTAGGGTTTTTGGTTTCTCAAAACGACTCTCTTTGCTCGTATGTACAACTTCCTATTTATACATAGGGGATGGCGTGCAACGTTGTCCCTGTTTTTCCATATTTACAAATCGTGGTAGCGTTGCAACGCTATCCTCTCGGGTTTGCTGCTTTGCTCTTTAATTATTCTCTAGCCCAATTGCCACTCTTTAGTCATCTTTTTGTCTCCTTTGACAGTTGATGGAGTTAATATTAAGAAAGCGGAAGCAATTTCGGATCTCGAGCACTCAAAGTACATCAATTTAACCATACAAAAAACATGCTCAAAACTGGAAAAAACCAGAAAGTATGAACACATACCTTTGTAGCTCAAATTCTCCAAATTCTTTGCAAATCTTGGATCACCAACAATACTTGGACCACCACTAGAGCCTTCCCTACTATTCTCAGCCCTTGGAATGGATTGTGGGATCCTTTGTTAAGAGAATTTTTAGAGAGAAAGGAAGAGAGCTCAAGATAGTTTTTAAAAAAAAACTATCAAAGAAAATTCCCCACATCCTTTTGTGTTTCATCCTATTTATAGGCACTAATGAAACCTCATTAGGCTTCCTATGGAAGACAACATTAGTCTTCCCATGGAAGACAACACTTGTCTTCCCATGGAAGACAACACTTGTCTTCCCATGGAAGACAACACTTGTCTTCCCATGGAAGACAACACTAGGTTGGATATATAGGATTAGTCAAGTTTCATTTAAATCAAAATTAATTTAAAAACTTGATTAATTAATTAAACCATTTAATTAATTTAATTATTTATTTAATATCAAATATTAATTAAATAATTAGACCAATCCCTCTCTTTTATGACCAATCGTTTGTACATGAATCCCTATTCACGTATTAAACCGATCAAATATTTAAATCACATTTAAATATATTCCTCTCTCTTTCTTGTGGTTTTAATTCATAATTAAATTATAGTACGTTAAGTATATCGCATATAATTAACGTTTACTCCCAAAACCGAATTTGAACAATTCAAATTCTTTTCTCTCAAATTATTCCAAGGCTTAGTCTGAGCTAGTAAGGGGACCTAATGGACCTACAGATCATGAGCTCCAACGATACGAGATTAACCGGCCAAACTCTTTAGCCTAGTTAATCAACATTCGTTAACCACCGGGACACTCCACTAAAGCCCAGTGGCTGCACTCTCCTCACTGTAGATATATTTCTGTCCACTCGATATAACCATGATTAGTAAGTCGATCCTTCACAGGTTGTTCGTAATTACAGCTAGGTCAAATAAACCGTTTTACCCCTGTAATTACTTCTTGTTCCTTAAGTCCCACTGATCCTCTAATGAACAATTTGGTTTGTGGTCCAACCAACAAACCGTATCCCTCTCGGGCCAACGAGAGGGTGGGCCCATTGTTCAAGACCTGGAGTCAGTACTTAAGGGAACAACCTCTCTACTAAACCCTAAAGCGGGTAGGAGTGAATTCCATCTCGCATGACTATGTTCCCAACTATCTATCCGGTCTTATCCCCAAAATGGGAGGCTTATTGAGTCGGCGATCTCGGGCCACTCTCACCCATGCAGATCTAAGGATAATCTCGAATAAACAGGAGTTCATAGCACGCTAGGATTAAGATCGAGTTACCTAGGTCATCGTATGAATATAGTCAGTTAAAACAGTAAACGGAGTTATAAAGTCTAAGTGACTATTTCGCGGTCCAGTCTTATGCAAACTCATTGCATAGGACGCCCCCACTCGCATGTCTCCACATGAACGATTCAGGATCACATCGTTAGTACTATACAAAGTGGGTCGCGTCCATAGTGTCCCCATAATAAGGTACCCAACCTTATCCTTATACTATAGACCATTTTGGCTATTACTCGAACTTGATCCACTTTTATGTCATACATAAAGTTCAAGTATACATACTATAGCCAAGGGTTCTTAGTTCATTGGATTTGGGTTATATAATACACAATTCACTTTATTCAATAACACATTTACTGAATAAACCTCAATAACATCTTTATAGTAAAATAGAATATACATTCAGTTTACAAAACCACGAGTTTTAGGACACAAAACCCAACAAGTTTTACCCTCAATTGCTCGATTCTTGCAAAATGAACACTTAAATGCATGAAAGTATTCGATTAGGCTTTTAAAAGCTCAATAAAACATCCCTAAAATGCATTATAAATTTCACTTATGAACTTGCTATTGAAATGATTTAGAGTCATTCAATCGTAATTTTTGTTTTGCTTATTTAGGTTTAAAAGCTTTTTATCACATATCATTTTGAATTATAGGTATGTAGGTTCTTTGATGGTGTATTTCTTGTTCAATCACTCATGATCCTACTTTACACATGATAGGAATGAACTCTTCATCCCGCAGCAGAAGCATTGGATCGTCTTTGATTTTATTTAAAATTAAACTAAAAATAATATTAATTAAGAAAACTTACTTTTGAGATAAATATGGAGAATATTCTAGCGGGTCTTTATCTCCTCCACAAAGTCTTCCTGGCTATGACTCTAACACAAGATCAAGGCTTGTGGGAGCCTTTTGAAAGAAAATCCTCAAGGGATTGGAGAGGGAAAAGTCTAGAGAGAATTCTCTAATTCTCTATTGAGGAGATGTGTGTTCTATGAAAAATGCCCAATGACTCACCCCTAGGGTCCTATTTATAGTGGTCTAGGGAAGATAATTAAATAATATATTTTAATATTTAATATATTAAAATATATTTATCTAACCAATTTGAATCTTATTCAAACCTTTTAAAATTCTCTTACGACATCTATTTCCTAATTTGAATCCAATTCAAATTTAATAAATGTATTTTCTTTAATGTATCTAATATACATTAATTATTTTAATATTTAATGTATCAAATACAATAAGGCACTGAACCTTATCCATATACTATGACTCTTTAGGTTATTTCTTGTACACGATCCTCCTATATGTCAACCACATACTGTTCAAGATTACACTAATAATCTTGAATTTTTCATATAATGGATAATATTACATTGCAAATAAAATAATCAAAATTATTATTAATTATTTAATAAATAATTAATTACGAGGCTTTAGGGCATAAATCCCAACAGCACATAATATATTTGATTGACTTTGACTAAAAGAAAGTTTCCAAGGAGGACAAGAAGCAAGATATTAGGTGACTATCAAAAGGGTTTCAATTTGGGCAAAGGGTTGGCGATTTTAAAGAGATTGTGAAAATTTTGTTTGGTTCAATAATGGATGTTGATTCCAATTTCTCAAATTGAAATCATTTGTTTGGTTTTGTATGTATCATGACGACTATCTTAGCATGATGATGACTGTCTTAGAGTTGAATATTGTTAAACATGGAAGAGCAATTGTTTGACAACACTATTAAACATTTTCAAATACAAGGTATTTGCACCTAATTTTATTTCCCAATAATTATTTCCAAGAGGGTACTCTACAAAGGAGAAGTTGTTTTCTGGCCAAGTTGTTGTTTCTAGAATATCCTATTTCCACCAAAAGATTTAGTTTGTTAGTATAAAGTATTTGTGTTGCTCAACCAGTATTTTATTTTCTAGTACATAGTATTTGCAGACTCAATTTGACGAGGCATAGTCTAATGGAGATTTAATTTTTTTTTTAGTACATGTGTAGCAAAATCTTATGAAGATTTTAGCTTTTTTTTAGTATAATGTATTTGTGGGGTTCAATTTTAGGGAGACTTCATCTAATAGTTATTTTGAATACAATGCATTTCTTTATCCAATCACTAAATTTTGAGCTATTATAATCAAATATTTTTTATGAATAATGTTAATTTTGCTGGAAATCAACACATAAATTGATGACTTTTCTAGTTTCTGTCAATTAATGTGTAATTATGTTTTTTAGATTTTGTAGTTTATAAAGTTAGCTTTGTTTTTTAGATATTGTTTATGAGATATTACTTAGATCTTTTTTAGATGGAATTCTATTTTAAAGTAATTTGATATTTATCAATCTAAGAATATGTATAAAATTATCGTTTTAGTTAGGTTGATTTATTATTTAGTTAGAATTTTAAAGATGGTGTATTTTTTATTTTTAAATACATAACTAGTTTTTTATTTGAGGGATTTTGCAGAAGATATGTTTGTTGTAATTTGAGTTCTAAATTTGAAATAATTATAAGATATTTTTAATATCTTTGATTCAAATTTGTTGTAAAGGATATTTTAGATATTTATTAATTCAATTTAAAAATAGAAAAAAATCGTTTGACCTTTTTTCAAAAGACACATTTAAATCTGAGAATTCTTGCCGTTAGCCCTTTCAAATATGTATTGGTTTAATTTGAATTTGTTGGGCTAGAGGCCTATGTGTCCTCTTCCGTCTCAAGAATATGCCGAAATCAAACGATGGACACAGAGAGAGGCTCACCATGAACCTAATAGATCCAGAAAAGAGGGGAAAACAAAGTCATCATTTGGACTTGTATTGATTGTGCATTGATTTGACCTTGACTGGTGTGACATTTTATTTTTATTTGATATTATGTAGAATATCTATATATAAATATATAAAAAATACTATTGAGAAATTACTGTAAATTTATATTTATAACTAATATGTGGCAAAATCATTAATTAAAATTAAAATGTACTTTCGGTTGTTAGAATTTTTATCTTTGTATTTAATATGGTTGGGATGTTTTAAAAGTTCTATTTAGTCCTCTAAAATTTATTAACTTTCAAATTAATATATATTTTTTAAATATGAGTGAGGAATTAATGAACAAATAATATGATGTATTTTATATTTTTTTAGTTAAAAAATATGCGAGGTGGAAGATTTGAACCTCTGACCTCTTAGTTGAGATCGCATGTGTTTATGCTAGTTGAGTTATGCTCATGTTGGCAATGTATTTTATATTGTTCATTAACCTTCATTTATGGTTAATAATATAGATGTGACTGTAGATGTTGAAATTTTACTTTCAACATTTAACGATGTGCAAGAAAAAAAATTGTCAAAGTATTGAATTAAAACCGATGTGGTGTGTTTACCTCAATTGACTTCAATGATCAAGTTAATTGCGTAATGATGAATGTGGATAGAGAATTCATTATAGTTTCAATGTGAAAAAAAAAAAATAGAAAAAGAGACCTCTGATGATTATACAAGTAATATTTAAAAAGAAATTTGCTAAAATGATTTATACTTTAAAGCCTTGTAATTTATAAAATAAAATAATTTGATTATTTTGATGTGCAATTTATAAAATTCAAGATGATTAATGTAATCTTAAAATGTATGTAGTTGATATAGAAGTGAATCATGTTGAAGAAGTAACTTAAAGATTCAAAAATATATTGATAAGATTGAGTGTCTTATTTTGGTGACATTATTGATATGACCCACTTTGTAAAAGTTATAAATAATTTGGTTTTTTACTTTAAAAAAAAAACACTTGATTTTAATTATTCATGTAGAGTCATAGAAGTGAGGGTACCATATACAATGAGTTTGTATAAAAATGAACTGCATGTATCTTGTAGATTTTTATAAGATCGTTAAAGAAATTGTAGAAGCATCACTAGGATGATTAGATCATGAAAGACTATTTATTAGAGAACTAGTTAAACTTAAGAAGTAAGTGTCATATTTACGAACTTCAATCATACCATATGTCTTGATGATAACAAATCTTTAATTTACTAATAATTTTAGTGTTTTTAAAGTGCCATAGTATAGAGCTCGAAAATACAATTACAATGCATTTTTAATCGCTCAAATCAGACATCAAATGAAAAAGTTATGGCCAAAAGAAAATTTAGAAAAATGCTATGTAGCGATAACACAGACAAGTAGAATTGTGACACATGACATGACACCATGTTTGAACCATTGGAGCCCTCATTTTATGTGTTTTTTATTATTTTTTACCACTTTTTTCTACATTAAATCCCACCTTTTATTTATTTGACCTAGATCCAATGACCCAAATTTACCCTAAACATCTTTTCCCCTATCGTTTCAAATCAATGCTCCCAAAAAGTTTGAACTTTTGCTCAAAATTTCTCTCCAACATTCTCCATTAGTTCTTCTCTCGTAAGCTTCACTTTGTTTCATTTTCTTATGAGAGAAATTTATTTTGAGAGATTAGATTATTGTTAAGAGCTCAAACTTGTAAATCTTGCTACTATTTGTGAGAGTTTCTTTGTGGGGTTTTAATTTATTTCATCATTTCAATTGGGATTTTGTATTAAGGTGTGGATGCACCTTGAGATTGAGTGAGTGGTTTAATCTTGAACCCGAAAAAGAATTTGCAGTGGTTTGATCTTGAATCTATTAAAATGATCGATATAGGTTGGATCCTGAACTTGCAAAATGATTGATTGGGGGTTGACTATTGAATCCGTAAAAAGAGTGGTCAATCGATTTGGTTCTCACCTATAAGAGGACCCAAGTAGGAGTCTTGGAGAGTAGAGTAGAAATTTTCGAACCACTATAAAAATTTTGGTGCTATCTTTCTTTACTCTTTTATCTTTTGTATTTTAATTTTTGCATTTTATCTTTCTTGAATTATTTTATTTCATAGATTGCATGATAGGTTTTCCTTGAATTATTTAGTGCAAAATCTTCTTTTTTTATTTGGTTGCTTGGGTGTTTAATTTTGCAATTTTTCTTGATTTCTATTAGAATTCAACTTTGAAGTAAATTTTTTGGGTGCAAAATTAGTTGTTAATTTTAGATTAATTAGATTTAACTAAATTAGAAAATTTGGTAGACAGCTCTATTCACCACCTTTAGTGTTGTCATACGATCCTAAAGTAAGAGATGACTTAAGAGACAAAATGGTGATTTCATCTAGTTGAAACCATGCATCACTTTGTAAAAGATCAGTTGAGTGATTATGATTGTACTTATAACATAACTCATCTATAATGTACGAGAGTGCAACATTTTGTCTATAATGGAGTTACCTTGAGTTGACTAAATAGTTTTATTAATCAATTCTTATCCATTGGAGCTCAAAGGATAGTAGGTCTGTATGGTCCCCTCTACTAGCTGGTTAACCTTTGCAGTGAACAATATTTGATTGGGAGAAAATTAAAATAATGTTGATTATTTAATTTATAGTTAAATTTTGTTTTAAATAGTTGTTAACAATATATTGAAATTAGGGAAATTATGCCAAAGAGCACATTTTCAACACCATATTTCACAAATGTCAACATTTATAAAAAAATTCAGCTTTAGCTTGGCTTGAGTTTTTTCTCGTCTTTCCTTACAATTTTACCCTCATTTAATATCATCTCTCTATATTTAATTTTCAATTTTGAATTTATACTTTCCTAATATACATATTTTCACTTAAGGCAATTATTTAATATATTTATGATAAATTTGATTTTCAAAAATATATTCTTTCCATTATTACACATAATATTTTACAATTACTACACAATTATGATTTTCGAATATATATATATATTTTTTCTGTCAACATTAAAAATTTTCCACCTGCAAAATTCATCCAAATTTTCATTTAAGGCAACCATTCCATCCCTTTATTACATGTCTAATTTATTTTTAAAAAATAGTTTTTGTTTTAATATATTTACTTTCATTTTGACATTTGTATATAACTCCATATATACCTCATATATAACATGTATGTAAGGTTTTTTCTATTTTGCTTATTGTAGCCACATACATTGATTTCTTTTTTTGTATAATATTAAATTAATGTAATCCAACATATATACTACATTTATATATATTGTTCCATCTTTATTGAATTATTTATTCCACCTATTACGGATTTCATCACACTCGGTATATTTAGTTATTTACAAATATATACTTAGTATCTTTGTTTGTCACCACCATCATGTCATTTGCAAATATATACTCGGTATATATATCTTTTCTAAAGAAAATTGTATACAAAATATATAATTCATATTATTAGATATATACTCATACATTTAGGAAATATATACATGGTATGAAACAATTATACAACCATGAAGGACCCTACTGATGCCGTCATCAACATACTATTTACAAAAAACTACTGATGACGCTGGAGTTGCTCGCGAGTGACTAGACGCCTTCGAATGTCTCTTCTTTTGAAGGTCGACACCATCTGATGTTGTTTGCCAGAAATAGAAACCATTAATCGTCGTCCCACGAAGCTCTATCTTTTTAGAGGTCGATGTCATGCAAGAGTCTATCATTTTTTCTTGGCATCCGAACAATCTTTGACGTCAGATTAACAATAACTTTTACTTTCTCAATTGCCTAGTATAATAACTATATACACACAAAAATTTGATTTAGTACACAATGTGGAGGAAAGATTAAATTAAATTTCTGTCAGGTAACAATTATATATACCCAGTCCAGACTTATATAATGTACACACAGAAACACATTAGGTTCATATCAAATATACACAGCCTAATCATAACTTTGGCTATAAGATTATATTATATAAACCCAAAATATACCAATTCAAAGAATGTATTTGTTTTTCAAATATATTTAATACATGATAACCCGTAATCTTATATTATACCCAATCAAGACTTATATAACATAAACGTGAAATTCGTTTTAGTCTCATCGTTGTCTAGTAGAGATAACTATATACATATACAAATTCGTTTTAGTGCATAATGTAGATGATATAAACGTGGATAATATAATATATTCTAATGTATGACCAAATATATTAAAAAAAATAACTTATATACTCAGTCAGAAACATCCATATAACCAATCAGATCTCATATATACCTAGTCAGAATTAGAGGACATTTTAATCTTAAAGAAAATATTAAATTTCATTTCTGACAAGCAACAATCATATATACCCTTTTCATATTTATATAATCCATACACATAAATAAATTAGGTTCATATCATATATACTAAGCATATTCACATCTTTTGTTATAAGATTATATTATATAAATTCAAAATATATCAATGAAAGGTTGTATTATATTTTATAAATCCAAAATATAACAATATACGGTTATATTATATTATATAAATCATAAACAATGAAAGGTTCTATTATAACTATTATTATAGGATTATATGTTATATACTCAGTCTATTCAGTCTAAAAATTATACCTTCATTTAGTCAAAAAGTTCATAACAATTTAACCACCAAATGCAGCTATATTGATCAGTGAAATTGCTTATTTTTACAAGCTACAAGCACACAACGTAAATACAAATGATTATTCGAATAGACCTATTCATTCATCGCTACTCGAATGGAAGCATTGTCTATGACATAAAATTTATTCTTCGACGAATCTAGGATCAGAAATCATGTAAAACCATAATATACACCCAAAACAGAAGCCTCATAGATTGAATAGGATGAAAGAGAAGCTAGTTAAACATAATATACACCCTAAACATAACATATAAACCCAAAGAGAACTATTATAATATGTAAAACCAAAAAAGTCTAGTCGCTTTATCGTCAATAACCCACCGACGCCGGCAACCCAAAAACGCAGACAACCCACTAACGCCTGCAACCAAATAACGTCGAGAACCTACTGTGACTTTGAAAAAAAAAAACGAGAACCCACTATTTTCGACATACCTTTTTTTCGTCGTCGATATGTCGAGAACCCATAGTGCACACCGTCGACTACAAGACCTCCCCTCGCTGCCATTTTTTTCGTCGACGTCAAACTCTCCACCTTCGCACTCGCCGTCGATAAGGAATACAAGCCCCTGTTGATGACCCCTATTGTCGTTGATTGAAATCCCTCTCTAATCTTTTGTGTTTTCGAAAAGTTGAACCGTAAAGAGAGGGTTTTGAAATCATAATCCCTAAATTTTGGGAATAAATCGTGGGTATTATTGTTTGGAGGGAAGAATACCAACTATTATGGTAAAAATCTAATTTATTTATTTATTATAATTATAAATAATAAATAGGGGTAAATGAGTAATATGACCCTATATTTAGCTTCTATTTGGCTTACAAATTGACAAAGCTGATATTAATAATAAATTGTGTCATTTATGTAAAATGGTGTCCAAAATGGGCTATCCATGTAGTTAACCCTTGAAATTATTATCAACTTATTACACAATGAGGCCCAATTGAACTTTGGAAGCTTAATTGGATAATTGGGTCAACTTTTAGGCCCAATTGTATAGAAAATAGCCCATTTGGATTTTGGAAGCCCAATAGTGTATGACGATGTAGAAATCCAAGGGAAAGGCCATGAACCCAAGCCTATATGATGGAGCCAATCAAGTAATTATAAAAATTAAATTTTTTATAACTAATTTTGAGTCAGCGTCATTAGGATTTTAGCCCAAAGTCTTAAAGAGACTTAAACCCAAACTCTATGCTAACCAAACTAGGGGTGCATAAAAATTGAGTCGAACCAACAAATCAAACTGATTTGTTCAATTTTATTTCTTTAAATACTTCAGTTTTCTCAAGTTGTGTTTAAAGAGAATCAACATATTTGGTTCAATTCTAAGTTCACTATTTAATTAAAAAAAATACGAGCATAATAAAAATACTAAAAAAGATACACACCATCATTCTGAAGAATGTAAAATAATAATAATAATAATGAAATATGGCTAAACCGAGATTCAGGTTCAAATTCGATTGGTGCTTTTTTCCCCTTTAACCCTTGGTGTTATTACTTATTATGGCGCCAATTCCCTATTTTTATAAAAAAATTCAACTTAACCTCTTTTAAATTCTCCCTTGGATTTACATAAGGTAGACATATGTTATCTAATTTAAATTTCAAAATTCAAATCTTTAACGGTTATTTGATAACCATTTTGTTTTCTGTTTTGTTTTTCATTTTTGAAAACAAAATTGTTTGATAATCAATTATGGTTTTTGTTTTATGTTTCTCAAAAGCATTTTTAATATTAGAAGCAAATTTCAAAAACTACGAAAGTAGTTTTTTAAAAAAGATTTTTATTTTTCAAAAACTCCTTTTCCTTCTAATGCTTGGTTTTTTTTTTCATCTTTGACATATCTCTCTCCAACAAATTCTTTTTTCTAACTTTTTTCTTTCTAAAACTTTTTTCTCTCTCTAAAATTTTCATCTCAATATAATTTTTATTTCTTTTTCTCTCTCAAATTTTTTTTTATCTCTAGATAATTTTTTTTGTCTCTCTAAAATGTTTATCTTTATTTAATTTTCATTTCTCTTTCTCTTCTAACATACATCTCTAATTTCCCCCTCTAAAAATCAAATATTTTCATTTTTCTCAAATGTTTCTCTCTCTAACTTATCTATTTCTAAAGTTTCTCCCTAACCTCTTTCTCTAATAAATATATCTCTAAACTTTTCTTATAAATATATCTCTAACTTTTCTTTTGAAAAACCAAATCTTCCTAAATTTTCTCTTGCTACAACTTTTATTTAATTTTCTCGTTTATCTTTATTTCTCTTACATATCTTTTTTAAATTTATTATCTCTTTAAAATTTCTCTCTAAAACATATTCATTCCCATCTAACTTTTCTTTTTCTTTTTTCTCTAACTAAAGTTTTTATGAAGTCTAACTAATATTCTCTTTCTAACATATTTCACTCTAAATATTTTCTTGCATGTCTCTAAATTTACTATGCTTAACTTTTCTCTCGGAAACATTTATATCTATGTCTCTAAATTTTTATTTCAATGCTTCCAAACATTTTTCTCTCTCTCAAATATCTCTTCATTTCTCTAACTTTTAAAAACATAAAACAAAAAACAGTTATCAAACATATATGGTTTTTATTTTTAAAAAATAGAAAATAAAAAATAGAAAACAAAAAATAGAAAAACCAAAAATTAAAAATCGAAATAGTTATCAAATGAGGCCTAAATTATTAGCTTTTATCTTTCAAATATTTAAAGATTAATCTGTATTTTCTAAAAAAACATTTAGATTTTCTAATTTTAAACTCAAATTTTTATCTTTATCGATTTGGCCAAAACTAAAAATAATTGAACAATAGCTCATCGTCAATGCCAATTTACATCTTTATCGATTTGGCCAAAACTAAAGAAAACTACAGTCGAGCAAGAATTCATCTTCAACCTGCATTTTTTTTTTTTATTGGATATACAATTTCCATTGTTGATGGTAAGGTGAATTTAGATGACAAAACTCTCTCACTGTACTTGGCCTTTCGACACACTCTAATCCTTTCAGTATTATGTGCCAGTGTTTCTTAACGAATGGCCAATCACAAAACAATGCTAATGAATAAACTCTCCCAAACAGAAATTCAGGAATTCAACGATATAGAAATTACTTTAAATGTAAAATAACAATTACAAAACTACATCATGAGCCTTGCCTAAAAGATATGAGCCCATTACTAGTTTAAAGTCATACATGATAGTAGTTGAATACATCATAATTGAAAAACACAGAAAAAGGGAGAGACAAGATAATAAGCACAAACTTGGGATCTAAACCGATCCAATGCTACCTCAAGGATGCGTTGGCCGAACTCTCATCTTCCTTGACTTTCGACTACTACCCTTCGTAGCTTTCGTTCTCTATTAAGACCTTCAACTTAGTCTTCTTGCTTTGAACGACGCTTTCTCCTTCAAGTTAGAATCGAGCAATGTCTTGCTCTGTTTTTCACCGTAAACTCTGAACTTTGGCACCTTCTACTTGTTGCTCGGTTTACTAGAAATTGTTCCAGTGAAGTTGTTGCCTAAATTTTAGTGCATACCGCAAGTGTACGGGTCAAGTTGTAATTTAGTGAAAGAGTGTAAGAGTATTGTCCTCAAGATTGGTGTTCTAGTTCACTTAATTACTACAAATACAATCACCCAATTTTATTTAGAGAAAACAATCGAATGATGGAATCTAAGATTAAATTAAAACAATAACTGAAAATAGAGATTGAGAAAAATCAAGAGGTAAATATCCTAGAGAATTGATTTCACCTATTAGACCAACGATTCAACTAATCAAATAGCCAAGATGAATTATGCGAACATTCCACAAGTCAAGAAGTCATAGATAATACCTAACTCTTACGATGACAATTAATTCTCTTGCAAGATTATAAAACATCATTGTTTAGCTTTTAATAACAAGCAAGACATTAAGACCATTCTTTTAACAACCTCTAAAGTAGTCCTAATCATTGATAAGTTAGAACTACCCTTAGTCATGCAACTAAGTTCTAGTCCAAAACACCTCTTATCAAGCATAAATTGAGACCAATAAATCAAATAATTTGTGATCAAGATATTATAAGCATTAAGCACATAAAAGCATGAATGGAATCAAGACAATCAATCAAAAAATTCAATTAATCAAAACATGAGGTCTAATGGCTACATCAATCCCTAAGATAAAAGAATCTAGCCACTCATGTTTACTATTACAAATACTAAATTCAATTACAACTCCATAACAAAAACTACAAGATTAAAGGAAAAGAATAGTGAAACCAGTATTGCGTGTTCAACTCTGACTTTGTTGCAATCTCCCCAATATTGATCTTCAAAATCTCCTAAAAAATATGTAGAAATCGAAATTAGAGTTGCATCTCAAAATTGGCTCTCGCAAATCATTTCGCAACATATTGTATTTTTAGGAATCGAGGCAGCGTCGAGATGCTTGGGGTAGCATCTCAATACTACCCTCAAGTTAGGAAATTTTGCAAAATAGGAAGGGTAGTGATTGACTGAAAATGTGTGGGCTTTAAAAGAAAACTTTTGAATAGAAAAAGCTCTTAGTCGAGTGCAAGTACACATTGTCAAACAAGTAGTAAATTGGAAGTATTCTAAAGTATCAATCCCATAGAGAATGAATTCAACAAAATTCAAAATAGTGGAAAAGATGTTCATACAAAGCAACATCGGTAACCAATATAAATGAGATTGGGAAGGTTGTATACGTACTGAAAATCAATAAGAAAAAGATGGGATTCAAACATGCTTTTGTCCCTTGAAAGGAATTGTTGCCGAATATGCAATTGCCATCTTTACTCAAACACCAAGCAATATAAACTAGGTTCAACTCCTATTCGACCTTAATGGAAAGATCTTTAGAAGCCTATGTGATTAAAGCGATATGTCTATGGCTAATATGAACTTAGTTTAATAAGAACACGACCTGTTTGGTCTTATAGGCTTTGCCCTATGTCTAGGGTAAAAAACAAGGTCTTATGTCTAAACTCCTTTCTTCTATTGCTTTTATCAAAACCAAATCTCGTCCAACACTTTCAGTATTAAACTTAATTTTTGTATGTTCACTTAGGTGATCAAGCTAGACTCACAATAAAAAATAAAATCAATAAAAGTAAACAATGCTATGGAATTAAGCAAAGTTACTTTTATGTATTAGGCCTAGCTTCCTGTCTTTAGAGCATCCACATATTCGAATCCCAAAAATAGAATTAGCTCATATTAAGAAAAGAAAATAACATAACGTGGAGTAAAGAAAATTTCATAATAAACTAAAAGAAAAAAAAATGAATTTAAACTTAACACCAAACTTTAAAATCAATACTGAAAAATAAGAATGAAGTACAAGAACTTAACTATGAAATAACAGAAGAAAAACCGAAACTAAAGAACATTACAAAACTGAACTTGAAACTAAAAACAAGAAGAACTAAGAAAACTAAAGTGCATAAACAATACAAAGACTAGAACTAAAAACTGAAAACAAAAGAGAAAGCCGAGACTCAAAGAAGGAACTGTGAACTAATCTAGTTCAACCTTTGTCAAAGAGAATTGGGTTGTAAAAGGCCAAAACGTTTGAATGGACTAGATTAGTACAAGCACAACAACTCATCTTTTCCTCGAATTGACCAACAAAACGTAAAAGAGCAGAAAATTGGCATGGGGAACGTGTTCTCTTCTTCGTGGCTTGTTTCTCCTTTATTTATAGCCTTCAAAAGCTAGGGTTTGCACGAAATATTTTTATGGAATGTCCCGAACCCTCACAGCCTGGAATCATGGAGACAATCTTCGAAATATCTTCTGAAAATCAAATTTTTAGATTTTCCAAAATTCTGTCTACTGGACAAAATTGCAATTGCAATTGCAATTGGTTTTCACAATTCTATCAGTAAATTTCAACTCTTTTTCACTCATTTCAAAATTTTCATCACAAACAACATTTTACTAATTTGGGTTATCTCATATCACTTGGTTAACAATTATAGACATATAAGTATGGATTCTTGCAAATAATCTAATTTTAAAGGGCTAAAAATGTGTAAAATATGAGAATCATCAAGTAGCGTCAAGATGCTGTTGATAACTCTCATTTATGATGGTTATTTAATTCTAAAACCTAAGTTTATTATTTAGAATTTATTTGTTTACTGTTGAAAATCTTGTCAAAAAGAGCAAATTTGGTAAAAGCAAGCAAAGCACATGTTTTCAACCATGATTTGTTAAAGAAAGTAATTAAGTATAAAAGTAGTCATTTTTTTGAGAACTTAATGTATTGCGGAAAAGCTATGCTTTGCGGTCAAGAGGCGACCAAGTTGGGATTGCAAAGTAGCCAATAGACGAAGTCAAGTTTTTATGTAGAAAACTGTAAAATTGTGCTCAAGATTGTGGCTGCAAATTAACCAGAGGACTGAAGTTGTGAAATTGCGACCAGAAATGTGACAACATAATGACAAAGGACAAAATTGGCTAAGTGTTAGAAAATACTTAAAATGTGCCCAAGATGTGGTTGCAACTGAACCTAATTGAAAGACAGTGTAGAAATCACGAAATTGACAAATTCTCCGATCAAATCTCAATCAATCACCTCAAATCACGGATATATTGTAGCACATTGATCTCGACGGAAACTCTAGACCTAGGAGGTCTATAAAAAGTGGCTAGAGCTCCAATTTCAACAACTTCAGATGGCTACTCAAATTTCATTCTTAAATATTTTTTTTCAGTTTTCAGTCACCACTCTGAGTTTTCTAATACTGTAAACCTCGTTTGGACACTCTATTCGAAAGAAGGAAAGAGTAAACACTTGTCTCTCCTTGAAAAAAGTTGAGCAAGTTAGATTGAGGACAAGCTAGATTTATGTCTACTGTTTTTCCTTCTTATTTAAGCTTTTGTTTTTCATTTTTAGTTGTTTTGTATTCCACATTTAGTCGTTGTATTGTTTACATTCAAACTCTAGTGTATTCCATTTTTACTTAGATAATGAAATCAGTTTCTATTCATTCAAGTTCTATTCTTTACACTTTAAGTTTTGTTTCTTTCGTTAACATGAGCTAAGTTCCTCCTTGAGGATTCAAAGATATGAACATCCTAAGTAGGAAGAAAGCCCAACCTTATGCATAAGAAACTTCACTCAACACTTGGCATCGTTTGCTTTTATTGAAGTTTGAGTTTCATTGTTAGCTTAAACTGATCGCTTAGGTTAGCATACTATGTGGGAGACTCAATACTAAAAAGGTTGGATTGAGCACAAGTTTCCATAAAAGAAATATCTAAGTACCAAGAAATAGGAATTTGTTTTTTAACCTAGACATAGGACAAAACCTATAGAGTCAATAGAGTTGTTTGCATGTTTATCTAAGTTCAATTAGCCATAGACATATGTGTTTAATTACTTTGGCTCCTAAAAGCACTTAGAAAAGAGCTAAATAAGTGTTGAACAAGATTCATGGTTATAAGAGTTGATTAGGGTAGGTTGCGAGCGCAATTCTGCTCAACACATACAGAGTCCGTAAGGGTGCGATGCAGGCGCATATGGGCAGCAATCGCTGATAAGCCTCACCTAGTGTTTTTATTTTTTATTTGTATTTTCTTTACTTATTTTCTATTTTAAAAAATTCTACAACATCCTCTATTATTTTGGTCCCAAACTTTGAGGAGGACTTTGTTGTGAATTGGATTTTTGTTAACTTCGTTCCCTTAGGATTCGATACTTGAAGTACTCCCACTATTTTACTTGGTAAGTTAGTTGTCTGCTCATAAGCTGTTCATAGTGTCTCAATGTTACAGACGAAAAGCATCATGGTGAAGGTGAACTCGTGTTGTGGCATCGAGTTTGGGCGTGAAATGCTCTTTTGCATCAAGCATAGCGTTGAGGAGCAATCGCAGCGTTAAGCGACGCATAAACTTCAATACATAGTGTCTTGACGCTACTTGCAGGACAAATGGCTTATTATGTGGCAGCATTGCGACATTGCTTTGTAGCATCTCAACGCTATTCCCTCAATTTTTTTTACTTGATTTATTCTCTCTTTTTCTCCAATTCTACCATTTATGCCCAATTAGCTCCTTTCTCTTATTATAATCATCAAAACCTTCATTTTGCTCAAAATGTTTGATTTATACAAAATAAACAAATATGTGCTTGAAAATAACCGATTAAGCAACAAAACTAGCAATAAATAGGCTCTAAAGATAGCACATAATGCATGCTATAAGAAGATTAATGGTAAGAAAATCCTCGTTCTTTTGTCTCTAGAAAATCGCCATGTGTCCCATCATCATAACAAAAAATATTAGTTCATGTGCCTAGACAAATCTTTGCAATTTGGGGGACAATTTCCTTCTTGTGCTGGCTTTTTGCTGCAACGTGAGGTCATTTGCCACACGAAAAATCGTTCTCTTCTCTCAAACAAAAAAATCAAAATCTACATACTTTACGCCGTCGCTTTCAATGTTCACCTTCCTAGCACAAAATCATTTACAAACTTGGTTAATCTTTTTATTTAAGAGTAGGAATGAGCTATTTCTAGGCTATAATAACTTGTTATTCACGAGTTATTAGAGACATCATTTGAGAAATGTACTCTGATAACTGAAATACTTCTAAATTATTCTAAATAGAAAGAAAACTTCATGAACTAAGGATATGTGATATTCAAGTAGCCCAATACTACATTCAACTTTCTTAACTCTAGAAACAATTGGATATGTTCAAAAATCATAGTTGGGATTGCACTTTAGATTTGTCAACATACAAGAAAATTATTGAAAACAAATGGGTGTTTAGATTCCTACTCCGTCTTAACAAAGAACTAGATGAGGCATGTGGTAGATTATTATTATTATTATTATTTGCAAAAGTAAGAAGAGAAGAAAGATGGAAAAAGCAAATATTGGGTATCGGGACAAACTTTGAACTCGAAGGACTTGTTCTAATTGCTCCAAATGCAAATTTTCTTGAAAATCTCTATAATCGAAATCAAAACTACAATGGAAATGAGAATTTGAAGAGTAGATCATATTGTGAACATTATAAAAACCTAGGACATATTTAGGAAGTATGTTGGGACATTCATAGAAAACCTCACGATTGGAAGTCAAAGAAAGGAGTTGACGATAGACGAAGAATTGTCTACTTAAAAGGTGTGTAAAGCGAACATAACATCTATAGCTCTAAAAGGAAACTTTTTGAGTGCTCTTAAGGTAACAAAGAAACTTTTAGTTCATGGATTGTAGACTCGGGAGCTTTAGATCAAATGATTGGTATTATTTATCTTTTAGCTAATTTCTCAATTTCTAATAATAAACCCGAAGTCAAAATTATTGATGGTAATATTTCCAAGGTTAGAATGAGTAACATCTAAACATTTGCCTAGTGTTGCATGATTTTATGCAATATTGCAATTGTACTGGTCAAGTTTTAATATAGTGATAAGATTATTCGAGTATCGTCCATAGGACTGGGATTCTAGTTCACTTAAATACCACGAATACAACCACTCAATTTTATTTAGAGAAGAAATCGAATGATGAACTCAAAAACTAAAATAAGACAACTATTGGAAATAAAGATGAAAACAAATAAGGAGAGAAATATCCTAGGGAATTGATTTCACTGATCAAACCAACAATTCGATTAATTAAACAACCAAGATTTAACATGCAAATATTCCGTAAGTCTAGAAATTTTAAATCATAAATGACTCTAACGAGGACAAGTAATTCGGTTGCAAAATTATAAAACTAACATCTTTATTTAGCTTTTAAAAACATGCAAGGCATTAAGCTTCTTCTTTTACAACCTCTTAAAGGAGCCCTAATCATTGACAAGTTAGAACTACCCTTAGTCATGTAATTAAGTTCTAGTCTAAACTACTCCCTTTCAAGTGTGAATCTAGACCAATAAAACAAATAATCTATGGCTAAAAGATTATAAGCATTAAGCACATAAAAGCATGAATGGAATTAAAAGTTTTTTTTTTTAGGTACGAATTAAAAGTATTCAATCAAGGCATTCAATTAAATCAAATCATATGGTCTAATGGTTACATCAATCCCTAAGATAAACGAGCCTAGCCACTCATGTTCACTAATATAAAATCTAAACTCAAGAACAACTCCATAACCAAACTATAAGATAAAGGGAAAGAAAGATAAAACTATCGTTACGTGTCGATCTCCACAAACTTGTGATATTTTTATGCTAAAATAATATGTCATGCGTTGTACTAAACAGACAAGTATACACCAATAACAGGAACCTAATACACTGGAAGACTCCAAAGATCGGTCCACAGGACAAGTATAACTATCACACAAGACTTAATTTGACTCAAATGCTACAGATTTCAGGACACAAAATATATTGATGTTATGTGATGAAAGTAAAAACATAATTAAACAACGCTTTATGTGATGAAAGTAAAAACATAATTAAACAACGTTTTAAATGCCAAGAGAGTGAACAAGCTCTGCTTCAGATACCCCTATACTATTCTTCCTTATGAATTAGCAATATAATTATGGATTCTTTCTCAATTAGAAATAGGTACCTCCTTACCCTAACTCTTTCTAGAAGAGTGTTAAGAACGATGGACCACTATATTTCTATAGTAGATTCAATACATCAAAATCGACCTATTATGCTCTACGGGTGGATATTTTATGCCTAAAATACCCTAGCGATTAACACGCTCGGTCCTCTTGATATTTCTACAAATTTATGTCTTTCAGAATGAAAACATGCTAATACTTCACTTCGGTTGGCCAAATAGAAAGAAGCAATGAAAGAGTTATAGAGATCAAGAGAAAATTGAGAAATCATCCACATATGTATTACTTAATTCATCAGAGTTACAATATAGGGTTCACCAGAAGCCAAACCAAGGAGATCTAGCCACTCATGCTAGTGAAAGATGAAAACGAAACAACAACAAAGAATAAATTGAAGAACATTGTTCAAACGAAGAGAAAATAAAATTTAATTAGCAGAAGAACTTAGATTTAAAATTAACATAATTAAAACTCTAAAACATATGATGAAGGTGAGTTCAACAACAAATTTTTCTTCTTCTCCACATACAGTTGCCTCAAAAACTTTATTGATAAACAACCAATTTAATTTCAAATTCGGCTATGGAAGTATATACAATCAGCATCAAGTGATAAGTATTTATCGTCTCCACAGGGATTAAAAATAGAATTTCACTCAACTTAACCTATATTCTTAGTAAATTCAAATGGTAACCAAGAGAAATTTAGATTTCAACTAAACGAAACATGCTGAATCAAAATTAAAGGTACTAACAAAATAATAAACACAAAAGATGCTCAAAGAATAGAATGAAAATTACTTGTAATAGAGTAAGTGAAATGGGCTTGGATTAGGAATAGTATTTATCTCTCTAATAAAGAATGTTCCAGCAATAACTTTGCTCCCTCACTCTGCTCAGCATTAAACATGGAATCCTCCAAGATTTCCAGATTTTAGTGGTTTAATGTCCATTAACCCACATATATAACATGTTGTAATTTCACATTAGGCAGTTGGTTATCCTTAACATCCCTACTGAGTTTGCTACTATACCAATCAAGGAGCTTATATGGTTTTTGAGTAATCTAATCCCTTTCATTTCTCCCAAAACTCAAGGAAATAGTGCTTAGTGTGTGTTGGCTAGACAAACCCAAACATAACATTAAAAACACCCTAGAACCAAATTGAAAAAAGCTAAGGAACCTTACCCCTTATTAGATTAATAAAAATATTCGTAATCCTGAACCAAAGGTGATTTAGTTCATGTTACAAGTAGGAAATGAAATAAATTAGCAAAAGAAAGCCATTATAGAAGATAGAAATATAATTAAAGAAGTAGAAAGAATTGTTCCCGAATTAAGGAAGTTGCAGCAGCCTCTCACTATCCAGTTTCTCTCCTTCTCCCCAAAAATCTCCTATTCATCCGTATTGTTTCCTCATAAAGATTGCTCCTCACTTAAATGCTCATTTTTCTAATAATTCAAGGCTGAATAGACAAAGTGGGCCCTTCACATATCCCTCCAATGGCTGATATCAGCTGACCTATTTTAAAATAGACACCTCGGCTCACATGTGCCATCTCACGTAAACTTTGCTCAAACAATGCTCCATCAGTTCTTCCAACATTCCTTTCTAATTTTTCATATCTATGCATAAAATGCTCCATCAAAGCTTTGCTACAACTAGTACTCCAATAACATGCTCCACATCAAAATAACATAAGTAACACATTAATAGCTCCTCAAAATTGTTCCAACACACAAATGACAGCCTAAGCTCACTTCCTATAGTTTTTAAGGCTTTTAACCATGAAAACACTGCTATAATGTTTCAATGCTAGAATGAAAGTGGTCGTCACATACAATCAAATAAATTTGTAAACCAACCACGATTTGCTGTAAAAAGTGGCTAGGTCGAACCACGAATAGGCATCTTATTTGGTATTTAATTTAAATTTGGATTAAAAGGAAGTCTGAGGAAGGGGGGAGGGTTGGATGCAAGAATTGTAAACATGCTTGAAAATGTAAATCACATGAAATTAAACTAAAGATAAAGGTAAATAGACAAACCAGACACCAATTCAGAGGGGTCACGTCGGGATATAATTCAATAATGCCAACCACTGATAACTAAGAATATAAATCATGCTTTGAATGTACTCACAAGTCTAATGGGACACCCAAGAGAGCTTTTAATAACCTCTAGTGCAGTTTAATTCATCAAGATGCTAATTAAATCCCAAACTAATCCTAAATTGTGGATGATACTAACTCGAGCCATAGGTTGCAGCGTGTCATGCTCAAAACTAATCGTTTAAGCCTTAGGAATTACTATAATTACTGAGATGCTCAAACTAATCTAACTGATGAGCCTAAATTAGCTTTTACACTTTTTTTTCTTTAGAACTAGATTCCATAAGTCGTTCATGACTGCATTCAGCTCAGAAACTCACTGAACCTAAGTCCTATTGCTACTTTAATCAAGCGCTCCCTCGATATGTTCAAACAAACTCAAGATTACTCATAGCTAGGCTAAACATGCTCAATGCGCATAGGGTTGTCAGTTCTAACTATGAACATACTTAAGAATGAAAGAAGCAAAAGACATTCTACGCAATAATGAAAATGCATTAAATGCAAAACCTCATGGCCTTACAATGTGAATCCCGACAATCTCCTCCAAATCAGCATTTTCACTAAGTGAAAGATTCTTTGCATCGATCCCGAGGCCATAATACAACCCAAAATACCAAAAGAAGCTAAAATCTAACTAAAACAGAGTTTAAGGGAGAGAGAAATCATAAAAGAGGGTTGTACCACAAATTAGATAACCTTAAAATTGAAAAAGACACTTTTACAGTTGTCATGACAGTGTTACGACACTGCCAGTAGTGCGCACTTTTGGGACTTGCGACAAGGTTGCGACTTTGTGGATAGCATTGCAACGCTGTCCTGCATCCGAGCATTCTGTATTGCAACATCGAGCAGGGGTTTTCGTGGCATCCCAAAGCTCCTTAAGGGTATTTTGGTTAATTTTTCTATATCTTTTTGCTCGGGTGTCGATTGACCTCTAGTTTGGCTCGTTTTCACCTTGATTTCACACACTATCCAAAAATGTGCCATGCAATCAATTTACCTACAAAAATATGTAATAAATTCATAAAATCTAAGAAACAAGCATTGTTTAGCATGAAATAACAGGGATGTTTTCAGTCTCATCATAGAACTTTAAACTCAAAATAACAACTAATAACTTTGAATTTGGAGAGTTATCAAACCACCAAACTTGAATTATCACTCATTCCTGAGTAATACTTAAACCTTTCCAAGAAAAAACTTCAGACCAGCACCATGATATCAATAACAAGACTAATTGAGTTACATATGCTACATAAGAAATCTCAATGCACTCTTCTTCCTTAATGGTCCCTCAAAGAACAAGCATAAAAAGGAAAATGTCAGCATGAGGAAGATAACACTTACACTGTCCGATAATTTCAACCCTTTTTTACCATACTCTGTAATGTTCTTCCATCTTTTGTGCATACCTTAGTTTACCAACTTCATGACTCCACTCCTTTCAACAACCAACACTTACTCATAAAGTATACTCGTGCACTACTCACTTACCCATCCTTCCTATTCAACTCACTAGCTGAAGCCACTCACACAAACACTCACTTATGTTCTCTCTCTCTATCTCTTATGTTTTTTTTTACTAAACACCCTTAGAGAATTCCCCCAAGTCATAGATTTGTTTCTTGGAATGACAACATTTTATGATGAAGTTCACTCAAGCTTCCCATCTCATTACTTATAAGGGAATTACACCCATATTTTATCGAGAATTAGCCTTTTAGTCACTTCCTTCTTACTCCTTATAATGGTGACATTTTGATAAAAGAGCTTGTCAAAGGCTCTATCAAATAATATTTATAAACTAGACTTCTAAAAATTTGCAGTAATAATGGCTAGGGTCGATCATAGGGATTAGAGTTCTTAGATTAATTAAGTACCATAGTTAATTATACCCAATTTTATTTAGAGAAACAAAACTTTGGAATCAAAGGAAAATAAAATCTAAGCTAGTATTGACATGGTTCGAGCCTAATTTTTGAGAAACATTAATTGTTGATTAACTTATGCACAACTTTGTTAGATAAAGAATTGATTTCATGTAAACAATCCTAAGCCAAGAATTACTTAGTGATCAATATCCTCTCTCAAGCTCAATTGAACTCATGCTTTGCAATAAATCAACCTCTCAATCTATTTTTATTACTAAACATTGCATTAGACGATTTTCTGAAGGTTTCTAGACTTAATTTACTCACTCTTGTGCAATTAACTAAATCTAGTCATGCATATATTGTTCTATGGATAAATTTACTCTCTTGAGCTAAATCTAGCCTAACATGCAAAACCATAGCCAAATGTTTAAGTAATAAAATCGAGATGTATAAAAGATGTAAATGCAAGCATTCAATTACAAAATCAACGAAGTTCTAAAACATATAACCATTCTTGTCTAAATACAGGGATAAAGCACATCCAAGTCCATAACAAAACTCCTAAAAACCAAAAGAAAACTAAAGGAAAAAGAGATTAGACTAAGGTAGCGTGCCAACACTTGTTCCCGCGTGAAGTCCCCGATCTTGAGCTTTGAGTCTCCTCCTTGGCTCTCCAAAAGTCTCCTCTAGACCCTTAGACAGTGTATGAATCGATTTATGGTTTTAGTCTCTCAAAAATTGCTCCCTTTGCACGAAACTGAAACTTTCTTTATATAATGTCGAGACAACGTTGCAGCTTCCCTTCGAATTTTATAAAAAAGGAAAAAATTTATTTGGCTAGTGTTGCAACACTATGCCTTCGGGTCTTCAAGGTTGAATGGTTGCTTAGATGGTGTTGTAACGCTATACCCTCAGATCCAATTGCCTTGTCTTTCCTCTTCAACACTTGAATCCTCAAATATAGCCTAAAATTGCTCAAATTAGTCCAAATATCTCATAATTCTCCAGTTTTGGTTCGAATACTCAATTTCTGCAAAATATACATAAAAACACATGAAAGCACACATAATCATAGCAAAAGTAACATAAAACCAATCCAAGAAATATCACTATTTTGCATGCTATCACATTTTATGATGAAGCTCACCTAAGTTCCAGAAAGGTTGTGACTGTCAAGCAAACACTCATCCTTCTTTACTTACCGTATTAATACTTATATATATAAGAGCTTTCACTTTCTTTAGCTACTTTTTGGCACAAAAGTAAACTATGGGTGTCATGAATACCCCTAGCTAATTAAGCTACTCCAAGATATGTGACTCTTATTAAGGAAAGAGATGAGTGCATCAACTAAAGGAATAGCGGGGTGCTCTATCAAGGATTGGTTTTATTTTTTTTAAACACACAGGGACCCTCACCCCCAAACTTATTTTTCTCACTGTCCTCAATGAGAGGATTTAGGGAGGACCCCTAAACCTAAACCTATTAAAACAACACCAATTTCAAACTGGAAATTTGAATTACCCAGATAGATTGGAATAAAGTACTCTATCCTAAGTGTTGGTTGAATTAGGCTGGTAGTCATAAAATAAGTAACACAAAGGATTTACTAAGACAAATGACTTTTGGTATAGAATAATGCTAGTTCAAAAGGCTAAAATATAAACATCTAGCAAAGTATCCTTCATCCTCATTTTTTCCTTTTAAAAACTTTCTTTTTTTCCCCTTTTTTCTTGCTAAGACATGATCTATTCAAAAATCAAATACAATAAACTATAACTCATTTAGCACAAGTTATCGATGTCATGAAATTGCAAACCACAATACACCTACTTATTTGTTGCAGACAACGATGGAACACTAATTAGTTATGCATTTCTTCTTGTATCATTTATGTGGGGGGCTACATGGAGTAAATACCTCTATTGGAAATAGTGGAAAGGCTGCAAATGACTTGAAGAAGTTTATTAGTAAGCTTTCTTCAGAGTAGTATCCCTCTTGCTCGCATAACTCCAATATGTCTACTGCTGCCTCTCAATGTGCTCAAATCATTACATGAGCGTTTCTTGTTGCTCCAATAGTTTGTGAACTCCACATAATAGGCCTCATCAACTTTGCTTCTCTTTACCTCTCTACAGACGTGTAATGTTGACCGAATCAATCAATCTTTTATCAAATAAGTAGAGCTCATCTTGAAGATATGGCACTCCCACACGCATACACAACATTTAATTACATTTGGAAAGAACAAACTACCTACTTTCTTCCTATAGTAGTCAAAGATTTCGGTTACAATTATCTTCCCCACATTGATGCTTAAAGTTTTCATAATCGCAAACACTATGAGGATTCTTTCCTTACCCACAATTGAGTCATGCGTGGTGCACATCAATCGGAGTTTGATAAATGACAACCAAACACTGGCTTCTTTCTTCAGGTATGCAGATTGAATTGTTCTTGCACCATGCCTTGAAACTCGCCATTGAGCTCCTTCTGCCCCTACCTATTTCAATGAAATGTTGAGTTGCTTAGTAGAAAGTGCATAAACCATTTTGTTAAAGCCCGCATAAGGGAAGTCCTCGAGATGAAACAACCTATTAATTACCTTCGGTGACAAATCCACCACCACTCCCCTCACTATCACCTGAAAACCCTCGTTCCCATCAATGTTGGAATAAAATTCTCTTACCAAAGGGACGATTGTTGGTCTAGCTTTTGACAGAACAAACCCCATTTGTGGTTAACAATTCTTGCTCTCTGAAATTGCGAAGGATCTTCTATCAGTGATGCAAATCCACGTTTTGGTAATGATCGGTGTACACACAAGTGCACGTGATCGAGTAATAATAAAATAGAACAAGAGTACCAAGTATCGTATCCCAAAGAAATTGGTATCTAATTCAATTAGTACCGCAAATAATCTCACTTTACTTTATTTAGAGAACACAAAATAATAAAAAATAGGGAAATAACAACTAATCCAAGAAAGCAAGATAAATGGAGACACAAATCAATAGTTAATTCTATGGGTGTTGATTGCATTCTTGGACATGAATTTATTTAATTAAGCTAGTAATTAGGCACAATCAAGCGTTCGATTCATAAGTCTAGAAGCTTAGGGTCATGGAATCTCATGTCGGTCTCCTTCAATTCTCAAATATTAATTAACTAACCTAGGTGTCCCTCAACACTAGCTAAGTCATACAAGGCATTACGACCCTTCGTCATTGACCTCTATAGATTAATTATTACTTCTACTGTCACTCAGGTAAATAATCTATAGTCATGCATCCAGTTCTAATCTAAGCTTATCTCTGTTGAGCCTCTATTTAGTAACTAATCAATTAGACGATACTCAATTAATTAATCTTCAACACTAACTACAATTAAATAACATTTTATCCCATTGTCACTCGGGTAGCTAACTAATTATACATTAAGCTAACTAGGCATCCTCTGTCGAGCTTAACCTAGTCCTATCTCAATTAATTAATGAACACAACCTAAGGGCATTAAGCCTAAAATGCACAAATGAACAAAAACGAATAATCAAACCACAATTACTAATCAATAAAGCAAATTAACTACAATGATCTAAGAATTATAACAACCCATAGAAATTAGGGATTTAACTACACATATTCAACAATTACGACATAGAATTCCCTATTTACAGCCCAATCTAGATACTAAAAATAAAGGAAAAGGGAAGAAAGCTCATGTCTATGTTGATCCTGCGTTTTCGATCCACCATGAACCTGAGCTCCAAAATCTTCAATTCAGCTCCAAAATCCTCCAAAAATCCACCCAAGACACTCTGAAATCGAGATTAGGTTATTTTCTATCGAACTAGCCTCCCCTTGGACGAAGAGAATGTGAAGAATAAATACTGTGTATCGAGACAGTGTTGCAACGCTAGGGACAACATTGCAACGTTGTTCAAAAATGCTGTCGTTTCATGTTGCCCGTAGGGGTAACGTTGCAATGCTATAAGTAGTGTTGCAATGCTACAGACTGAAGCTTTCATTTTAGCATGTTTCTAGAGTTGCCAATGCCAACCCTAGCTCTCGGGTTTGCACATTATAAATGGGCCTTGCAATGCCATTTCAAGCGTTGCAACATCATCCTTCAGCACCAACAACTTGTGGACGATTTCTTCTTCTCCTTAGCTCTCCAAAATGGCCCGATTTAGCTCCACACAAAATACTTTCGAACACTCCGAGTTTGCTCCTTTAGCTCGGTTTCTGCAAATTAAACACAAATAATAGGAAATAAGATAGCATAATTGCATGCTATCAAATACCCCTACACTTAAGCTTTTGCTAGTCCTGAGCAAAACAAAATAAAACTCTCAATAAAAAGATAAATATTTCAGAGGATTGCATGCATAAGTGACTTGATCAGAAATGGTCTCAGTAGTGGAATTAGAGATAAAAAACAATGGAATGAGAACATGCCTAAATCACGAGAAATTTCAAAGAGACTTTGAACTTTTTGCGTGTGTGTGTGCAAAGCCTAAATATTAACTCATTTACTAACTCAAAGTACTATTATGCTCTCCTTCATCCATCTCCCCCCTACATTGGCCGTAAGATTCAACCATCTAGCAACTTACACAAATCGAAGGTAAAATTTAACTAGGATGCCTGAATGTACCGGTCGACCTTCACACTACTATATATATATATATATATCTATATATGTATGTATGTATGTATGTATGTATGTATGTATATTTATAAACACCCAAGGCACTAGCTTTCGCAAATCTACTGCAAGGACCCTTACCCAGAGCACTCGCTCAATGAGTGGCCTAACTGATCACATTAGAGCTAGTTCTTTTTACCTTTGAGGACATTAAGCATGGCAGTACTACTCTTTCTTTCTTTTCATACTTTTCTTTGTAAATGATTTTTCATATTTTCCACAGTAGGCAAATAAATGTGATACCTAAGTACAGCATTACCAACAACTATGCAAGGTCACCTTCTAATTAAACCTTAAGCCTATCGTGGTGACAACAAACATATGGAAAATATAATACTCCTCTAAATATTCAACTAATCAACACTAGGCTACGTGCACAACATTTGCAAAGAATCCAAGGAAAAATTTTAAAATTACTCAGATTTTAGCATGCTCAAATTCCACAACATATGCACAAACAATCCACTAAAGAGCACAAATCAAGGAATTTCATAATCATCTCAGCATGCACATCCTCAAACAACTTTACAGCACACAATCTCAACAAAAAAATTCAAATTAAGCCCAAATTTTTCAAAATTCAACAAAATATCATCTCTAACAACAACCTAGCACCATTCCCTCCACACATAAATCAAACATTATCCTCAATATTTAAATAAGGCAATCAACATGCAAAAAAGACAAATAAAAGATAAGAGGGGTAGTAGTACTTTCCTGAATTGAAGAGACCTTCATTAACGAGTGTGATTAATGTCAAACACTATAGGGAGCTGGAGTGCAAGAGACTCCTCAATTTAGCCTTATTACTCCACTTGGGTGTAATGTGAGAGAATTAATCTCGAGCTCCTAAAAATATCACCACAGGAACACAAGATCAACAGAAACGAGACAAAAGAGAAAAACATAAAAAACAACAAAGAAAAGAGATAGAAAGCTTGGGTTGCCTCCCAAGAAGAGCTTATTTAACATCTTTAGCTAAACAGGCTCGTGTGGGCTCTCAAGGTGCGTAAAAATTCTTCCATTTCTTCGGGCCCTCCTTCCTTGAGTCAACAAAACAGACCAATGCTAGCAAGATTACTAGCTTCTCGTGAGACCATGAAGTAGAAATATTTTGAGTATTTTTAGATAATAAAATCATAAAAGGAGAAATATCAAAATAAACAAACTCTGACACGGACTCATGAGAATATGAAGAAGAACACTCAATAAGAAGAGACTAATCAGAAGATAAAATAGACAAAAACCTTATCGCCTCAAACTCTACCTCATGAACCTCCTCAACTATGATAGGCTCATCCTCTCTCTCATCCTCACTGAATCGATCCTCAAGTGTGTCTAAATGCTCTAGCTCTTCCCCAATATCTATGATCCACTCCCTCGACTGCCCAAACTCAGTAGAATCGAAAGAATTATGCTCATGAAGGGGTACAAGTGAATCAGTGATCAAGTGACTCACTGGACACCTTGACGAATTGGGTTGCACTTCACTAACCTCCTTAAGGGTCTGAAGACTCTTCATCATATCATCTAATTGCAAACTCCTACATCTCATATCCTCTATATATTCTCTTAATATTCTCTCTAAGGATGACTCTTCCTCTACTTGGGCTTCCTAAAAATAATTAGGATATGGTTTATGTGTCCAAAAGCACTCATCATTACCTCCTCCATAAAGTCCTCCTCCATAAATGATTTTTTCACTCCGCAACAAAAGCATTTGATCGTCTTTGATTTTATTTAAAATTAAACTAAAAAAATAAGATTAAGTAAACTTACTTGGAGTAAATATGGAGATATTTCTGGCATGTCTTTATCTCCTCCATAAAGTCTTCCTAGCTACTACTCAAACACAGGACCAAGGCTTGTGGGAGCTTCTTGAAAGAAAATCCACAAGGGATTGGAGAGGAAGAGGTCTAGAGAGAATTATCTAATTCTCTATTTATAGAGACCAAGGGAATTCTCTAATTCTCTAGAGAGAATTCTCTAATTTTCTAGAGAGAATTCTTTAATTTTCTATGTGTTATCTAATGGCTCAACCCAAGGGTCCTATTTATAGAGACCAAGGGAAAATCTTCGCCATAATTAAAATATTATATTTTAATATCTAATATATTAAAATATATCTTATACTGATTTGAATCTCATTCAAATCTCCTACGATATTTATTTATTTGAATCTTATTTAAATTTTATAAATATCTTTTATTTAATGTATCTAATATACATTAATTATTTTAATATTTAATGTATCAAATACAATATATTTTCCTCTTTTATATTTAATATATCTAATATATTAAATCTTAATTTGAACACTTCAAATTAAATATTAATTTGAACATTTCAATTTTTTTTTCAATTAAATTGATCTTTTAGTGTTACTATGCTAGCAAGGGGACCTTATGGACCTACTTATTATAAGCTCCAATAATACAAAATTAAATAATTAAACTCTTTAATTAATTAAGTTTCATTCATTAACTATAGGTCACTCTACTATAGACCTAGAGTTGCACTCTTATGCACTGTAGGACAGGTTGTTTCCATAGATATAATCATTACATGCAAGTCAATCCTTCACGAGTTGTTCGTAATTACAACTGAATCAAAAGTCTGTTTTACTCCTATAATTACATATTGCATCTTAAGTACCACTGATCCTCTAATGAACAATCTATTTATAATCTAATTATAAACTAAGTCCCTCTCGGGCAGTGAAAGGGTAGGGCCCTGATGCGAGCTTGTCGAGGGCTCGTCAAATTAAAATTTATAAACCGATCCTAAGCTACTTGTAGCATTGAGTGGACCGGGTTGATCTCAGGAAACCGAATATTAATTTCTCAAATTAAATTTGCCAAGGAGAAAACAATTAAAAAGGGGGGGTTTTGTGTTTTTTTATAAATAAAATAAAACATAAACAATAAAGATAGAGACAAATCAAATCTTACCAAATTCCAATCCAAAGGTGCGGTTCTACTCAATTGCAAAAATTGATCATAGACACTCAAAATATTTAAACTTAACAATGCAAGCACTTGGTCAACTTATTAGGAAACCCCAAAAAGTAGCAACTTCCCTAAGGTCATTAACTCTAACAAACGTCAAGTTAACGCTAATTACCTAAACAATTTTTGACGAAACCGCTCTAAATTATTTAGATAAAGGCATTACGTGCTTTGGAAGGACCAAGACAACTAATTAGATGAAATAACTTTAATCTAATTACGATGCTCCTTTGATTCCTAGAATTAAACATGCAAGCCATGTAATATGGAAACCTACAAAACATACACATGTGATAATCCTAATGCTACCGGTTCATTCAACATGACAATTACGGATCATGATCATGATTAGCAATAAAACATGTAGAGTGATGAAGGCGTCAATTTAATCAAAATACATACTTATAAAATTAACACGGGAATCAAAGAATACTTGCAATTGAAAGAAAACTACGTTAAGGTTCAAACCTCACAATATTGCAATTGATTACAACCGACCTCTGAATTGGGAACGCGAAGTTTAGCCGAGCATCGTGATAAAATTTGATACCATTATTGTCTAAGGAGAAAAGAGAAAATGAGTCTAAAAACTCTCTAAAAACTTCTAGGCCAAGAGGCCAAAAAGAGATCCCCCTTGCTGTCCATAAGAAGGCTTAAATAGCCTTCAAGTAGACAACTTACACAAGTAAGAAACCCTAAATTCTAGAAAGATGTTTTCCCAAAACAATTAGGGAATAATATTTAAAATAAAATAAAATAAAGTAAATAATGTTCTCTCTTGTAAAATGCTGGAAAATACATCTAAAACTCGAAAATCCTTCCCTAAATTCTTAAAACAAACATAGAATGTTGCAAATAAGGAAAGTCTCTGGATTGCGCAGTCTTCATTATTTTGCCCATAACTTCTTCTCCAAACCTTGGATCAACGTGATATTTATATGGTTGGAAAGATCATTCCGAGATCTTTAAAATGATATCTAATTTGAATATATTCCAAAACGTGAGAAGCAAGATAATGGGAACGGAAGTTGGCACAAAATATTCTCGGGTACAGCAGTTTTCCAGCAGGAGCAGTAATCACTCAAAATGCCATAACTTTCATAATACTTATTGGAATGCAATGAGTCTTATACCGTTGGAAAGATAATTCAATAAGATTCGATTTGATACCAAATTTGAATATATTTGGATCTCTAAATATCATGATATGATCGGTCAAATTTGGTATAGAAATTCAGTTGCTCGAATCACCTCCAATTTGGTCCGAATTAATTCCAAAATGGTGTAAACTCTTCAAAACACGTGAATTGTTCGAATCCCTAAAAAATAATAATAAAACACATAAAATCCTTCTAATTAACAAGAAATAAGTGTAATTAAATAGGACTTTATAGGTCCTATCAGGCCCCATTGTTCAAGTCCTGATATCAACACTTAAGGGAACTACTCATCTACTTACCCTATATGGGAATGAGTGAATTCCATCTTGTGAGATTATGTTCCCAACTCCCTATTTGGTCAAGTCCCTAAAATGGTAGGCATATTGAATCGGCTACAAAAGCCACTTTCACCCATGCAAATCAAAGGACAAGCTCTCACAGGCAAGAGTTCATAACTCACTCAGGATTAAGATTGAGCCACATATGATCATCTTAATGAAATATTAATCTTCTCAATTAAAGGATTTATAAAGAGAGATTAAATATTTCGTGGTCCAGTCTTACACAAACTCATTGTATAAGATACCCCCACTCACATGTCTCAACATGAACAATTTGGATCAAATCATTTGTAACTATTACAAAGTGGGTTGTATCAATAGTGTTACCAGGATAAGGCACCCAACCTTATCCATATACTATGATCCTTTAGATTATTTCTTAAACATGATCCTCCTGTTTGTCAACCACTTACTATTCAAGATTACACTAATAACCTTGGATTTTTCATATAATGGATAATATTATATTGCAAATAAAATAATCAAAATAATTATTAATTATTAAATAAATCATTAATTACAAGGCTTTAGGGCATAAATCCCAACATACCATACATGGGATTTCCATAATTCATATATTCAGTATGATAACAATTATGCAATTGATAACCAAGAAATGCATAACCCTCACTAAAAGACACATAATCTAAAGAATGATAACTAAAAGGAAAAAAACTAGAATGTAGTGTTTGTTCTTCGAGCGCATATTCCTTAAAAGACCACCCAAATCTATTAGAAGCCATCCAAAAATAATAAGAAAAATACCAATAGGATCAATCAAACACCAAAGAATCACACAACCAGAAACAAAGGACCAGGACTAAAATAAAAATAAAAACAAGCAAGAAAAGCAAAGATAAACCTCTAAATTAAAGCAAACAATTTCTTCACAATGTTAATTGAATTAAAGTACACCAATCCCCAGCAACGACGCCAAAAACTTGATCGGTATACATGCAAGCACACGTGATCGAAGTAATAATAAAACGGCACAAGAGTACCGAGTATCGTATCCCACAGAGATTGATTTCTAATTCAATTAGGTATTGCGAATAATCTCACTATATTTTATTTAGAGAACATAAAACAAGAGCAAACAAGGAAATAACAACTAATCCAAGAAAGCAAGATAAATGGGAGACACAAATCAATAGTTAATTCTCTGTGTGTTGATTGCATACATTAATTTACTTAATTAAGCTAGCAATTAGGCACAATCAATCGTTCGATTCATAAGTCTAGAAGCCTAAGGTCATGGAATCTCCTATCGGTCTCCTTCAATTCTCAAGTATTAATTAACTAACCTAGGTGTCCCTCAACATTAGCTAAGTCATACAAGGCATTATGACCCTTCGTCACTGACCTCTATAGATTAATTATTACTCTTGCTGTCACTCAGGTAATTAATCTATAGTCATGCATCCAGTTGTAGTCTAAACTTATCTTTGTCGAGCCTCCACTTAGTAACTAATCAATTAGACGGTTCTCAGTTAATTAATCTTCAGTACTAACTACAATTAATTAACCTTTTATCTCGTTGTCACTCGAGTAGCTAACTAATTGTGCATTAAGCTAACTAGGCATCCTTTGTCGAGCTCAACCTAGTCCTACCTCAATTAATTAAAGAACACAACCTAAGGGCATTAACCCTAAAATACATAAATGAACAAAAATACTTAATTAAACCACAATTACTAATCAATAAAGCAAATTATGTGCAATGGTCCAAGAATTACAACAACCCATAGAAATTAGGGATTTAATTATACATATTCAGCAATTATAACATAGGATTCCATAATTACAGCCCAATCTAGATACTGAAAATAAAGGAAAGGGGAAGAAATCTTAGGTCTATGTCGATCCTGCATTCCTGAGGAAATCGACCACGAACCCAAGCTCCAAAATCTTCAATTCAACTCCAAAATCCACCCAAGACGCTCTGAAATCGAGATTACAGTGTTTTCTATCTAATTGGCCTCCTCTTTGACGAAGAGGATGCGAAGAATAAATACTGCCTATCAAGACAGTGTTGCAATGTTGTCTAAAATAACTGTCATTTCATGTTGCGAGCAAGAGTAGCGTTGCAACGCTATAAGTAGCTTTGCAATACTACAAACGAAAGCTTTCATTTCAGCATGTTTCAAGTGTTGCAATGCCACAAGGCAATGTTGTAATGCTAGCGCTCGAATTTGAAGATTATAAATGGGCATTGCAACGCCGTCCTCATGGCCCCAACAGGTTTTGCACCATTTCATCTTCTCCTTAGCTATCCAAAATGGCTCGATTTAGCTCTACAATGACCAAAATACCCCCAAACACTTAGAGTTTGCTCCTTTAGCTCAGTTTTTGCAAATTAAACACAAATAGGCATCAAAGCACACAAAATCATAGCAAAACTAGCTAAAATAATAGGAAATAAGATAGCATAATTGCATGCTATCAGGTAACAATGCCCTCTTCAGGAACTCGCTATACTTCTGTTTAGCCTTGGCATTGATAAATCTTTCATATCTTGGACTTTCTTGCATGTCCATGTGGTCTTTACCTTTGCTTGCACATGTTTCCCCTTGGAAGCTGGAGTCGCATGAAGGTTCTTTGTAAGTTTGGGTTGGTCCTTAGCCTTTTTTGTCTTCAATTTCTTATTGCTCTTCTTCTTCTTTTTCTTCTTCACAACTTGTCGTGCATAATCAGTCATCATCTCTTCTTGTGATTGTACATTCGGCTCATCTACAATGACAGGGTTAGAATCAAGGAGTTCCTTGTCGATTTCCATAGTGTTTGCAACTTAAAGCTTCAAAACTGCATCTTATTCTAACGATGGCATCTCCACATCAACCGACCCGATATGCTTCGTCTTTTCCTTCTTGACCATAGGGCTTTTCTTCTTTTTCCTGATTTTTTTCTTTGGACTTTCTATAGCGACTTTCTCCTTGTCTAATGGAATTTCTCCTTCACTCGCTTTCTCCTTAGTTTCTCTCGTTTTTGCCACCATGGATGCACAAACAATTTTTTTTCAATCGTATAAGGAAGATGAAAGAATTTTGAAGTTGAGAGAGATGATATCTTTTGTGAGGAAATGCTGCATTTAAATACCCCATTCCTCAAGGGTACGGTGTTGCATGATTTTGTGACCAAAGCTGCAAGTGTACGGTGTCAAGTTTTAGTATAGTGATTAGTGAGTGTAGAGTATCGTCCTCAGGAATGATTTTCTTGATCAATTGATTACTATGAATAATAACATCCAATTTTGTTTAGAGAAGTACTTTTTTTAGAGATTTGTTGTTAAAAAAAAAAGTAAAAATAGAGGGAGATGTCTAATAGAGAAAAACCTAGGGAATTAACTTCACCAATTGAACCATTATTAGTTAATTAATCCAAGATATGAGTATGCATAACTATAAGCAAGAAGTAAAAAATATCAAAAACCTCTTCCAATGCTATAAACCTAGTAGTCCTATAATTCTCATAGCAATCTTTATCATTCCATCGTACACTATGAAAAACAACTATTGGAAGCTTAACTATAATTTTAAATTACTGCAAAACAAAATTTCATGTAAGTTAATGATACTTATATCAGTCTATCAGTGATAGACTTAAGTCACATATTAAAGTCTATCACTGATAGACTATCAGTCTAACAAGGATCAATCACATATTGAAGTCTATCACTGATAGACTGATATTCCGGGATAGATTTTAGTCACATATTAAAGTCTATCGCAATAGATTTCAGCCATTGTCTATCACTGATAGACTGATATTTCTCTCTAATATTAGAAAGAAATATCAGTCTATCAGTGATAGACTTCAATATGTGATAAACGTCTATCCCTTATAGATTGATATTAGAGAAGAATATCAATCTATCAACGATAGACTTCAGTCACATATTGAAGTCTATCAGTGATAGACATATGGCTTCAAAAAATTTATCTCACAATCCAAAAAGTCGAAAAAAACCAAGAGAAAACAACATGCCACAAGAGCAAAAACTTTCACAAAAACAACATATGCATAAGGACCTCATTCCTCATAGAATTATAAGTTTAATTGGATGCATCTATTTCTTCTATACAAATTTCAATTTTATTGGATTACCTCTAGTTGATAAACGTCAAGCAGGAAGGCCTCGAAAACAAAAGATGCTATGAATTGGTGAAACAAGAAGTCACACGAAATGTAGTCACTATCATCGTGTTGGTGACAATCGTAAGGCATGTAAATTTCCATAAACTATACAATGATGTAATATTGGCAATTGACTTTTTCTACTATTGTTATACATTTGGTTTTGGATATGTGTATTAGATATAAACATCAATATGAATACTATCAATATGATTGTTAAATATTGTTGATGTGATTTCAAGTTTATCGTTGATATGTGTCTATCACTGATAGACATCATTTGCGAATATTCACATGTTTTCTTTTACTTTATTGAGTTGGTTAATTAAGAGTCTAGTGTTGTTATTGAAGTCTATCAGTTATAGGCTTCTATCACTGATAGACTCTTATCACAGTTAGAAGTCTATCAGATACAGTAAGTGGAAGCATCTTAGAACAACATTAGCACTTCAGTTGTCCATAAAGAGAAGAGCGTTTTATGAAGCAGAATAATATCAATAATAGAAGTCTATCGGTGATAGACTTCTATCAATGATAGACTGCAACACAGAAGTCATACTCGAAAATTAATACATAAAGTGACTAAGCAAATGGAAGCAATTGAAGGGGAGCTGAGTTTATGGAAGTCATTTGTGTTCATTTGGGGAGCTGTGTTTTTCTTGTGTTTTTCTTTTTAAAGTCTATATACAATAGAAGTCTATCAAATAGAAGTCCATCACTAATGGATTCCAATTGTATAAACAATGCAAGGGTATATCAATGTCACTTATTCACTTGTTTTACACATAGCTCTAAATCATGCCTAATATCCATACCTTTTTTTTTTCTTTTTGCCTCTGCACAACAATAATCTAGGTAGGATAATTTTAAGGAACCTCAACAAAGTTCATTGTTTTACATATCCCATCCTAAAAAGATGCACCATAATATATCTGATTATCACTAATATCATTGATAGACTGGATATACAAAAAGAAGTATTACAATGTAACCTTCAAAAATGTCTATAATATCCTCATAAACTTGATCAAAGACAACTATTAGAATGCAACTTTAAATTAAATACAAAAAAGTTCTAGAATGTTGATTCTTTCAAAAAGTATTACAATATTGGAGTAATTGGAGGGTAAATTGGGAAGAAAGAAGGAAAATAAAGGAATTAATTGAATTGAGGGTATTTTTGTTATTTAAGGGACTTTTAGCCAAGCTAAGCCCAAGAGAAGCCAAGCCCACAATTATCTCTCTCTAATTTTTAAAAAGGCACATAGCCCTAGGCAAGCCTCCAAGCCTCTAAGCCTTCAAGCCATCTAAGCCTTCATCTTCATCTCCTTCTTCTTCCTCCTTGTTCGACAGCCACCATGGAAGCCTAAGGAAGTTTTTCCAGCACCTCTCACCACCACCTCAGATCCACCGCACGCCGGACGCCGCCGATCATCGCCGGAGCTGCAAACCGCCGCGAACCGCCTCTCTCCGTCCACCGAACCGCCGCACAGACCACCCACCCGAACCGCCGCACGCTCAGATCCGCCACACGCCAAGCGCCACACGCCCACGTACCCGCCACGCAGCAGCGCAGAAGCCGCCGCTCCCCGCCGCTGCAGTTCAATTTCCGGCGAGGTCCTCTGTATTTTGGGGCTATTTTTCCGGCGAGTTTCGGCACTGGATAGCCGTGTGTTGATTCCGTTTCGCGTGGGTAAGCTTACCCATGTTGTTACTCATGGTTTTTCACATAGGATTCTGATTTTTGGGCATTGATATGGAAGTTTGGAGATTTACCCATTAATTTTTGGAGCTTTATTTTTGGAATACTCATTGTAGGTGGAGGTTGGTTTAACAAAATCGAATCAAACCATCGGATTAGTCGTCAAAGCTCGATTTCTGTTTTGGAGAGGAACGAAAAGGTAGAATCCAATTCTTTTTTTTCCAAGTTTGGACTTTTGATAGAGTAGACTTTAGGTAAATTTTAAGTATGAGCCTTGGAACACATGAGTGGTTATGAGTATGAGTTCCTAATAGCTATGGGTTTCTTGGAATAAGTCTGGAATCGGAGTTTAAAGGCTATGAATGTTAAGCTTGATCTTTGAAATTGGTTATAGGTACCAAGGGATTTCTAGAATAGGAGTTGAGGATCCTTTCTTGAGCTTAGCCAAGGTAAGGGACTTTATGCCGGTATGCTTGAATGCAAGTCAGGAACTGAATTAAAAAAAAAATAATAATAATAATTTAAATAAAAAGTTTTTATAAATATTTTATTATGGATTTTCACTTGTTTTGCTAAATCTTCTCATGAATGTTATGCATGATTTATGATTTTGATTTATGATAAATGATGTGAGAATGTTGCTTGTGTTGCATCATGGAATGAAAAGTTTAAAATGCTTTGGGACCTCATGCATACATTATGTTTTCATGATAAAATTGATTTCGAAGGCTGTGGCAATTACCCTCCTAAATTTATTGATGTACATCTATATGAAAAGGAGCCTTACGAGGCTATATGAAAATGAACCTGAAAAGGTTAAATGAAAAGGAACCTGAAAAGGTTAAATGAAAAGGAAAGGTTAGGTTGGGTTAATTGTCCACATTAAGCCGAAGAGAAAAAGTTGAAAGAGAAACGTTTCCACTATGAAAGGAATTTAGGTCCCACCAAAGGAAAGAAAGAAAATGTTTTCGAAAACTCATTATGTATGTGTATGCATATCCTGACCCGGTAGTGAGGTCACTTACTGAGTATTTTAAATACTCATCCTTTTTCAAAATGTTTTTCTTTTCAGGTAAAGGCAAGAACATATTTTAGGCGAGTGGCAAGGTGGTTTGCTAAAAGGGTCATGGGTGTCATGAGGAGTATAGCTTCCGCATCTAGTTTATGTTTTAACTCAAATTATTTTGTTAAGTAAACTTTATTGAAGTGAACTATTTCATTTGATTTAACGTTTTGATTCACATTATGTTTTGCAATGGTTTTTAAAGGGATCCCGAACTAAAAAATTTTGATTGTTTAGTAAAAAAATTTAATTCTTTTTGTCTTTTACTAAAGATTTCTAAATTCTACTAGCTTGCATGTAGTAACGTCCCTAGAAAGTCTAACAGGAAAAGTCGGGTCGTTACAATGTAACCTTCAAAAATGTCTATAATATCCTCATAAACTTGATCAAAGACAACTATTAGAATGCAACTTTAAATTAAATACAAAAAAGTTCTAGAATGTTGATTCTTTCAAAAAGTATTACAATATTTTCATTCTTTTTGAGATAGTTTCAGATCAAAACTAGGACCATTGTTCTTCAATCTCGAAAGTCCATTAGTGATAGTAACTGATAGACTTCAATACTAATATCCAAATAAAATACTTACCTTCACCTTCTTTTTGTCATATGCTTTTTTGGTCATCTGTTCTTCTTCCTCGTTCTCATTTTCTATTTATTTTTCATCTTTCTCCTCATCATCATGTTTCTCATCACTTTTATTTATTAGTATATCAATGATAAATAAATAAATAAAATAGAAGGGTTAAAATAATTTTAGCCTACTATTATTGATAGACTTCTATTTATTATTTTGAAGTCAATAAGTGATAGTTACTGATAGAATTTAAATAATTGAAGTCTATCAATGATAGACTTATCATTGATAGACTCTATCAGTGATAAGAGACTATTACTGATAGACTCTATCAGTGATAGAAGTTTATCACGGATAGACTTCAATTGTAGAAACAACAACTAATCAATGATTGCAAAAAAAACCACTTCAGTCTTCAATGCTAAAAGTCAAAATTACATCTAAATGTTTAGTGCCTTCCCATGGACTCACGTTTGCATTACATGGACTCTCGCTGATTTGTATATGATATGAAAGTCAAAAGTATATGATCTAATATTGAGTATGGAAATGGATTATCTCTAATTTGTATTACATGATATTACGGTGCTAAGTAGATTTTTAGAAGCAACTAAACATCAAACAAAATCAGATAGAAGATTACATTTACTGTTATTACTTCATCAGTGATAAAAGCCTATTACTAATAGGCTTCATTCATCACATGTAGCCTGTCTCTTGTACAAATCTATCAGTGATAGCAAAATCTATTACTGATAAACTAGTACAACAACACCTAATCAACAATAATTGCAATTTTGATTGAAGTCTATCAGTGATCGGCTTCTATCGACTTCACTCACAATGGTAGTCTATCAACTAAACATCAATGATGCACCATTTTAATGTGATTAATCAGCAACCAAACAAAGAAAAGGCATAATCCAACCAAATAGGAAACCAAACATATCAGAAGAAGCATAATACAAAGAAAAAAATAGCAAACTGCGCCAATTAAACAATTTGGAAGCATCTAAACATCAAACAATACCAAATAAAAGATTAAATATGAAAGTACTTAAGTTCATATGAAAGAAGTATATCACTATGAAGTTTATAAGTGCAAGGAGTCTATCAGCGATAGCTTGCAATTATTGATAAACTTCTATTTATTATTTTGAAGTCAATAAGTGATAGTCATTGATAAACTTTAAATAATTGAAGTCTATCAATGATAGACTTCTATCACTGATAGCTACCAGTGATAGGAGTCCATCATTAATAGACTTTATCAGTGATAAAAGTCTATCACTAATAGACTTTAATTGTAGAAACAACAACTTATTAGCAATTGCGACAAAAACCACTTCAGTATTCATTGCTAAAAGTAAAAATTACATCTAAGTGCCTTCCTATACTCACGTTTATATTACATGGACTATCACTAATTTGTATATAATCTGAAAGTCAAAGTATATGATTTGATATTGAGTATGGAAATAGATGGACTATCTCTGATTTGTATTACATGGCATTACGGAGATAAGAAATTTTTATTCAAAGTTGAGAATAGAAATGGAACATTTGAAGTCATAAAGACTAGAGCAAAATAAGTATACACACATTTGCAAAATTAAATTTAAACAGCAAGTTCAAGAACAAAATCAGGTTGATTTCTTAATTATTACAACAACTACAAAAGGTTTTAAGCTGATTTCTCTATAGCTAGTACCTAACAAGAGAGTCAGAATAATGAAGCTACTGCATCTATCGACAAAGACGTAGACGAACAACCAACTACAAAGACAAAATGGCATACCAACAAATACAAACTAAAACTGCAAATAAAACTAGAAGAAATCAGCAAAGATGAAATCCAGAAATCGTGAATAAAACTAGAAGAAATAAAAAAAGATGAAATCGAAGACAAAACATAAGAAATCGACGAGCATAGATTGTTAGAGACTTGAAAATGCAGCTAAAATTAGGAGAAATCAAAGAAGATGAAATGCACGATTAAGGATTTCGACTGGAAGGAAGGTGAAACACGTTGGGCTGAAAAAATGTGATTTGGGCTGGTAGTTGTGGATTGTTGATTTGAAATCATTTTGGGCTGAGGGGTTTTTAGTCTTTTGACACAGACTTGATTTAATTTTTTTCATATTTGCAAATGGTTTTAAGATTTTCTATTTTTGCTATTATTTTGGCCAGCTTTGCTATATGTGCAAGTAGCCAAAAAAAAATCAGCTCTAGCATGGCTCATATTTATGAGAACATTTTATTCCATTTATACCCTTGTGATTTTTTTCACATAATTTTAATAATGATACTACTATTATTTATTGTTTCCATAATCATATAATTTAATTTAGGTAAATAACTTTACTATTAATTACATAAAGATATTTTTTATAATGACAAATATTTTATTCTCCAATATATTAATATTCAAATTATGTTATAATTTTAAATTTCGATTAATAACATTTATTTTAATGAGAAATTAGGGAATTATTGCCTTTGGTTACTCTTCCCGCAGGTGTTTGAAGTTGTACCCAATTTTTCGTCTGCAGTATTATTCAATTCTCCTCATCTTTTTGTTCATTTCAATTTCAAAATGAGTAAGCTTTCACTTCATTCTTCCTTCTTATTTATTTTTCATTTAGTTTTTTATTTAAATTTTGTAAGTTAAATAAACTTTTTTGTTTTGTTAATATCAATATGTACCATATGTTTGGTTTTGTTTGACATTTTTATTTGGTTCATGTTTACATTTAGCAGTATGTATAGTTTTTCAAAAGAACATTTGTCTTGCATTTTCAGTTTTGTTAGTTATGTTATGGCCATTTTATTCAAAACATAGGTTATGATTTGTATTTTTCTCATTATCTTCCCCATATATATCATTGGCATCATGAATTTATGTATTATATTCATTTTCATGTATTGATTAGTCTTATTATATAGTGTTAACTACATAAATCTCACTTTGTAGGCATATAATATTTTTATTTTAAATGATTCAATTTTTAAAAAATATTTATATGTTATAAATGTCAATATATATACATGGAACATGTTTTAAAAATAGATCATGCAAAATATATACTATATTGTACAATTTACACATAAATATATACATAAAAATATATTACATATACATCAGTATATAATCATACTATATATTGGGACTGTCATGATAATCTCATTTATGTTCTGAGACATATATTATACTAACGTAGGTATATAATACTTTTATACTGTGTATAGCTTATAATCATACTATATATTGGGACTATCATAATAAATCTCATTTATATTCTGAGACATATATTATATTAACGTACGTATAAAATACTTTTATATTGTGTATAGGTTATAATCATACTATATATTGGGACTGTCATGATAATTTATTTATGTTCTTAGACATATCTTATATTAACATAGGTATTAAATACTTTTATATTGTGTATAGGTTAAAATCATACTATATATTGGGACTGTCATGATAATTTCATTTATGTTCTTAGACATATATTATATTAATGTAGGTATATAATATTTTTATACTGTGTATAGGTTATAATCTTGTTGACATACCCTTGGTTTACAACGGTCATTGGAATGAGATGAATAATTATATTGATTACGAAGTATCTGACATTACGATTCATGAAAGAATGTTGTTCACTAATTTGATTGAAGCAATAACCCAAAAGTTAGCAAGCGTATGTCATTTAGATTCTCTTGATCTTTTTGCTTCAATAGGCTCAACAAATTTCATGAAAAATGACATGAAGATTACAGAAGACAAGAATGTTCTTTGGTTGTACAGATACAAATTCGTTTAGTGCCAAATGTACATGATATAAACGTGGTTAATATAATATATTTCAATGAATGACAAAATATATTAAAAGGAATAACTTATATACTCTGTCAGAAACATCCATATAACCAGTCAGATCTCATATATACCGATTCAGAATTAGAGGACATTTTAATCTTAAAGGAAATATTAAATTTAATTTCTTGCAGGCAACAATCATATAACAATGAAAGGTTAATAACTAATTTTATAAGATTATATTTTATGTACCAAGGCTATTCATTCATTGAATGGAAGCATTGTCTATGACTCATATACTACTTGAATAGAAGCATTGTCTATGACACAAAATTTATTCTTCAAAGAAACTATACTCATAAACCATGAGTTTCTAACTAGCTTCTACAATCTATAATATACACCCTAAATATAACATATAAACCCAACAAGAAATGTGATAATATAATATTTTTGGAGATTTCATATACCATAATAACATATAAAATAGATAATAATCATAATTCGTGGATTCTGGTGTACCTGTTATTTGAATACAATCGTTTTTGTGAGTATATATTTTTCCAATTTGAGGTTAAGCTTCAATGATAAGAATTCTTACGTCTAGACTGGAAGTGGAAAGACTCACACAATGCTTGGCGATATTGAGGTAGGTACATGAAGACATAGTGTTTTATGTATAATATACACCCTAAATATATAATATACACCATCTATATTTTCCGTTAAAAAAAAAATAGAAGGCTTACCATCGATAACTGTTGTGCAAAACCTCACTACGCAAGCATACGCAATCGTAGGTAGTGATTGGTGGACAAGGTCGATCCCACGAGGACTAAAGTAAGCAAAGTTTGTAAAATTGAGACTCACTAAAAACTAATGCTAAAGAAAAAGAAGTAAAGAACTCAAGGAAAGATTAGGCAACGAACGACTAAAAATAAAGTAAGCAATAATAACAACTTAACACTAGAATTAAGGGTTCCAAACGACAAATTAAACGAAACTAAAAATGATAAAGAGAAGTGAGTCGGGATTTATGAACTCCTAACTTAAATTCTGTTTTATCCAAGTTTGCTATAGCAAAGTCGTAGCAAAGTTTAAGCAGTAAACATAAATGACCAATTTGTGCCCAAAACTTCTTCCAAAATCATGAGCTATAGTTTATAACTAAGTTCAGCATATTCCTATGAAAACCCAGCCATAAAAACACAATTAAGCCCTCATTTCATTTGTTTTACAAGCTAAGAATATATGTCTATACTCTTAAATTCATTAACAAAATAATAATGAATGAACTTGCATCATTTGTGCCTTTCCACTAGTTTTCAACCCTTCCAGTATCAAAAACTAACTAGAATCCTACCTAAGGTGATCAATCTTAAGCAAGAAAGAGAGATAAATAAACACCCACAAATGAAATGCTCAACATTTGCAATAGCTATAACAAAAGGGCTTCCACAAAATGTTAGGGTTCCATAAATCCCAACTCTAAAGAAATTAGTTCATGCTGAAATTAAACCTTAGATGCAGAAAATCAAAGCCACAATAATCCATAGAACGATTAGAACAAAACAATCTATCAAAAACTACAATCTAGAGTGAAATCTAAGAAGAGATAAAACTAAAAATAGAAGGAAGAAAGTTCTGAGGCATGAAATGTTGCAGCAAAAGTTGTTCCACTTTGAGCTTTTTCTTCTCACGATCTTCTCTGCAACTCTCTTCTCTTTTCTCAGAAAAATCGACTGCTGAAACTCTTCTTCTCCTTCTTGCTTCTCTTTATGTTTTCTATTATATATGGAGGGTTAGGTCACCCATTTAAGGGCTGTTTTGTCCATTTAAAAAAAATAGGTGACATTGAGTCATAAGCCAAATTTACGCAACTTTTTCCAGCACGCAATGCTATAGCTTTGCTACAACAATCCCATAGCAAAACGCTATCCTCAACATTCTGTTTTCACAATACTACAACTTTGCTACAGCAATCCCATAGCAAAATGCTATCCTCAACATTCTGTATTCCACCTTCAAAAGCAATATTAAGGATACGAGAAACCTTCTTGAAAACACTAGAATAGGGGCAAAAACTAGCAAAATAAGAGCAAACAAAACTAAAAACAACATCAACTTAACTTCTAAGATAACATTGAACAAACCACACAAAACATGAAAAACAACTGCAAATCACTCATACTTTTTCTCATAAAAAGCCATGAAAAGTACTCAAATAATCCTATTTCATAGGATTATCAATAACCCACTGATCGTCGAGAACCCACTGACGCCAAAAACGTATTGAAATTGAGAACCCAATTTATTCAAAATACCTTATTTCCTCGTCGCTACGCCGAGAACCTACTGATGCATGCCTTTGACTACAAGACCTCCTCTCACCGCCATTTTTTTTCCATCATCGCACTCACCGTTGATAAGGAAGATATCGGGAGAATCCCCTATGGCCATCAGTTGTAAACCCCTGTCGATATCCCCTGTGGCCGTAGGTTGAAAACACTCACAAATTTAGGTTGTTTTGGAATAGTTGAAACGTAAAGAGAGAGAGTTTAGTTTTCATAATCCCTAGATTTTGGGGATAAAATCGTGGGTATTATGGTTTGGAGGGAAGAATACCAACAGTTATGGTAAGAATCTAATTTTTTTTTATTTTTTATAATTAGGAATAATAAACAAGGATAAATGAGTAATATGACCCTATATTTGGCTTCTATTTGGCTTACAAATTGACAAAGCTGATATTAATAAGAAATTATACCATTTATGTAAAATTGTGTCTCAAATGGGCTATCCATGTAGTTAACCCTAAATTTAAAACCCAAAGAGAAACTCTCACAAGAGTAATTCTACAAATTTTGCACTCACAACAATAATCTAATCTCTTAAACAAGATTTTCTCTCATAAGAAGAATGGAAAAAATATGAAGCTTTGTGCAAGAATCAACAATGGAGTATTAGAAAGGAATTTTTTTTGCAATTTTGGGGGAGGAGATAGATTCAAAAGAGAGGAAAAATGAAGTTTAAATAGAGCTCAAAATCAGGGTAAGTTTGGATCATTAGATCTAAGTAAGAAGATCCAACGGTGGAAGAAATTTGGTAGCATAAAAGAATAATAAAAAATAGTTAAAAAAGGTTGCAACAATCAAAAAGAAAAAACCACATGTTGCAATTCTACTTGTCTGCATTATCGCCAAATAGCATTTTTCTTTCCAATCTTCTTTTGGCCATAATTTTCTTGTTTGACGTCCGATTTGAGTGATTCAAAATGCTCTGAATTTTTTTTTTTTTTTTGAGCTCTATGATATGGATACCTCAAAACACTAAAATCATTAGCAATTTAAAAGTTTGTTATCATCCAAACATATTGTATGCTTGAAGCTCATAAACTAACAATCAATGGTCATTCGTCATGATGTGGAATTCAGTGTGGGAGATTGGGTATATTTATTATTATGACCTTATCGCCGAGGCACATTAATGCGAAGGATAAATGCAAAACTTGTGCCAAGGTATGTTGACTCTTTTAAAGTTGTTGAACGTGTTGGGGCTATGGCTTATCACCTTTTGCTATCTAACAAAGTGACTCTACATCCAATTTTTCATGTTTCACAACTCCAAAAGGCAATGGGGCACACTTTTCCAGTCATACAATTCCCACTAAATTTATCTTCTAAGGTGGTAATGCAAGTTTAGAGGAGGTATTGGGACTTTGCCCAATCTGCCACTAGTTCTACAAAGTTGGAGGTACTTGTGCTTTGGGAAGGGGTTGAGGTGGCATACACAACGTGGGAGGTGTTGAGGACCCCACATCACATTTGCAATCCACATTTTCTTCTTTGTGTTGATTCTCCAATTGTATTCTCACTATTATTCAATATGTAGCGATCATGTTGAATAATTTTTCGGTCTAAGAAATTATTCCATAAGACTGGAACAATGTGTAATGGGTGGTTTTCAACTGTTGGATGAAGGAGAGAGAAACAAAAAATTCATCCAAGGAGTTAGAGAGAAGCAGCCACAATGTGGCGGCCATATTAAATAATGTTCTGATCTCAAGAGTTCTCAACCAACGAACTTATGTGCGCACTGCCTCTGCCATCTTGAACTTATGTGCACTGCCTCTGCCATCTTTCCTAAACTATCATTTTAATTCACTCGTTGCATATGGGTTGTCATTGGTTGGGCCGTGAGAACTTACTAGGAGCCAAGTACCAAAGCATAATTTAGATAAAATTACAAATATAGAAATTTTAAAAAAATAAGTACAACAAAATTAAATCATTCGTATGTATATGATAAGCACTGTAGTTAATACAATTGATTAATATGTGATTGACCAACTATTATAGTTAATCAATGCATAGACTAAGTAGTGATTGCGATAATTATAGTTAATCAAAATATAAGTTAGTCATTAGTTGATGTTTAAAATCTTCACATAAAATAAAATATATTGATTTACCATTGTCAAAGTCGGTGAATGATTAATAGGTTTTTTAAAAGTGATGAAAAGGGCAGGTGTTTATTTAAAATATGCTAGGTATAGAGCTACTGTAAGCCAAATTGAGCATAACTTGATTTCATCCTTTTTTTTTTCTTTTATGTTCTACACCATTCGCACAGGTGAATACGGAGCAGCCAGCCTCTTCATAAAAGTGAATGAAGGTAAACTCAATAACCATGGACTGGTATAAGGATGAATTGTTTAAAGGTTCTTGAAAATTTGGAAAAAGAAATGGTTATCAAACATTCAAACGAAAAGGCAAGCACCAAGCAAAAAACTGTATCTAAATTGGATCATTTGCAGATTTCAAATGACAAGTAGCTTATTTGAACCAAAGAAACTTCTCCCAAGTTCTAGAATTGTCCTGTCCAATGTAGGCCTATTCCCTTCAAGGTAATGATGAATATCCCAAATTAATTTAGTTCGTTTTATTTATCCAACAATTTGTTCCAACCGACTACAAAAAAAAGATTTATAGAACATATTTTCAAAGATACAACATATGACAAGGCATGTACAATGCATGGTAGAAGTTTACATTAACTAATTTAAATTAGTAGGAAAATAAATAAAAGATTATAAAAGCACTTACAAACTTGTAACTTCCACCCCCATTCCAAAAATCAAGGCAACTCGCACATCAAACAAATAATTTCATTTCAAAATAAAAGCATTTGGTAGTTATAAGAATAAACATTGTTCATTCATGTTTCCAGAAGGTGAATACAAAATAATCAGAATTTTGAAACCTGAAATGCTAGGAAGCAGATTAGCTAGAAGAAAGCAAAGAAAGCAATGGCCAGCAATAATGAGCCAAGGCTATATTTATTTTTAATCACAGAATTAACAGATGCTTCTAAACTACATCTTTTTTTTTTCCTGCTACAATCAATATTTACAGAGGGATTGATACAAGAGCAGGCTTACTGCTTCCAATGGTAGATCAGGGCTCCTTCACCACCAAGTCATAGCCTTCACCGCCGAGTTATGTGAGCGTTTTTCGTACAAGTCCCCCATTCCTATCCCGTAAGTCGTAGAGTTGCAGCTTTTGCAATTTAATCACATGATCACAGCAAGCTTTGATCCTTTAGGCGGACTGAAAAGTCACTTCTCCAGTAGCTGTTCTCTCATACTCAGCACTAGCTTCTGGGGTATCTTCCTCACTAGGCGGAACCAGTTGCCAAAAGAGCGGTAAATAAGTTTCCCACTCGCTCAGGATGGCGGAGCCTTTGGTGCTACCAGTTTTTTCCTATTTGTCAGAAGAAGTAGATATCTCAGCTCGTTCACAGATATTTAGATAGTGATTCAAATGGAATCAACCGTTCAATCTTCAAATGTTTGGAGTAGTGAATTGAAAAATACTTACAACATGGGCTTCAATAAGGCTCTTCAGCTGCATCTGCCCCACAGGTGCAGTTACTCTCTGGATTTTGACAATCTCTTTGTTAACCTGCTCATATTTCACAGGAATGATTCTGATGTGAGAATAGGGAGGAATCGAAGGAAATAAAGCACATAAAAATTAAATAAAAAATAAAATAGATATGCTAGCAAAGTGCTTCTTAAGTCATGTCTCAAGGACTAGAAGAAAAAAAAAGTTGAAAATAAATAAATAACAATCCGTATAGCTACGTTCCGGGAGATTGATTATAGAAATTACATCTGGATTTTTTTTTGGCTTCGATTGTAGTGCGCACATGGTTGCTTATTATCATTGTCATCATAAAGATGAAAGTTTATTCACTCTTTTTATCTTATATAATCAGAAGAATTCAAATTATATCATCATCGCTAACCTAATTTACAATGTTCAAGTGAGCATTCTAACCTCCTTTTGCAAACCCCCAAGTTGCCCAGCAACACTAATACTAATGCTTAAAAAAACTTTATTCGGAAAAATGAAACTATATTTCCAACAGGAAAGAACATACTGAGTATGATAATTGTCATCTCAGAAAATCAATATAGAAATAATCCAGAGACTAATATAATTCATGCTTATCTTCGTATAAAAAGTATAGGAAAAAACACGAGGTTGGCAATTAGAGGTGAAGATTGGCTAGGAGGAGCAAAAACCTTCGGAATAAGAGTATCATCCTCGTCAAGAATATAAGCCAAGCCTCCGGTCATTCCAGCAGCTACATTTCTTCCCACTCTGAATAAGTTGGAGGCAAAAAAATGGTCAATATCTCTCTAATACCAACCAAAAAGCTGCCGGATAACTTGGATAAAGAGAAATTACATACTTGCCAAGTATGACAACACAACCACCAGTCATGTACTCACAGCAATGGTCACCAGTTCCTTCAACCACTGCCTGAGCAAGTGAATTTCTGACAGCAAACCTCTCCCCGGCTTTTCCTCTAACAAAAACTTGACCGCCAGTTGCTCCATACAGACATGTATTCCCCACTATGGCTGCGTCCTCAGGAATAAACCCAGTGTTTTCAGTTGGAGTTACAACCAATTCACCTCCCGCCATACCCTTGCAGATATAAATAATTAGAGTAAGAACTTATATAATATTTATGCATAAAATCACAACACAAAGATGGACAATGAATTCATCTACACAGACTTTTGAAAAAATAATATCGCTTGTAATGTCCGAACTTGATATCCAACTTAGACATTTTTAAATATGGAAACAAGCAAGATATTTTCACCCGCACTTTGAGAACTTGAATGTCATTTACACTATCATATGACCTATGCCCAATCTAAAAGGCAGAGGCTTTGGACTGCTTACTTTAAAGGTAATAGCTTGCCGTTCATTCAAAACTTCAAAACATTATATGACAAACATGAGGTGGTGAATCAAGTTGCTTCAACTCTACTTCAGACATCAACTCTTCCAGTAAAATAATATTTGAAGTACCTTTCCCACATAATCATTGGCCTCTCCTATAAGCCGAATGTTCATTCCAGGTGTAAGAAAGCATGCAAATGATTGTCCAGCGCTACCTGTGAACCTGAATACATGAAAGAAAACTTATACAGTGTTCACCAACATATGACTATGGCTTCCAATTTACTTCTCATGACATTAGTAATAGTTCTTTAAAATTTGCATCATACGTAATGTTCAATTGGCCAGCAAAACCAGTGTCGCCATATTTCTTTGCAATCACCCCTGCTACACGCCCACAAACAGCACGATCAACATTGTATATCGTTACTGTCTTTTGTACTACTTTCTCACTCTCAATTGCATCTAATATCTGGATACATAAATTTAAAAAAAAATCAGGGCACCGTCAAATAAGTCCAGCTAATATCTTTTCTCTTCTCACATGTTCATTAGAAGTAAAAGTGGTTGCTAATAGAACAAATGGTGAACAAAACTCAGACTACTACATTTTTACTTCTACATATTCCTTACTCTTAGAAACTCTAAAAGTAAAATTTCAGTTCAGAAGTTTTTTTCCGCCTATAAAATGTAAGTTTAATAACCAGAATTTTTTAGTTCTTATAACATTTTAGTGAATAAAGAAACTGTGCTTAGTATCAAGTGTCAAGTCAATAATTCCCTTGAGCTCAAAAAAGTGATGGATAAAAACATATTGCGCAAAACTTGCAGGATGCCCCCAAATAAGGGTTACTGCATACATAGCTCAAAAAAACATGCCTAGGTGCGTTTTGGCAGTTCTTAACCTCTCTTAAGGTGAGGCACCCTCCCTGAGGGATGCCTTGAATTCATGTTCACTTTATAATTTTTTTTAAGGATATGAGAAATAGAACGCATAAAAGCCTATAATATTTATAAACAATCTCTTAACAATGTCCTCATTTATTTAACTTCTTATTGTCTTATTGTTCCTAATATATTTCTTTTCATATATAATGTTTTTTTATTTTTATTTACACTTCACCTAAAAAAAAAGCCCCCACCTTTTTTGGGGGGTGTACTTCTCACTTAAGGCTTAAAGGACTATTGCACTTGAATGTGCTTCATACTTCGCAAAACATTGATCCTATGGAAGCAGAAAAATGCCTCCATAGCTAGATCCAATATACTTTGCATAACTTAGAGGTTTATTTTTATATTTTTACTATTTTATATACATGATTGTAATTATTCTTCCCCAAATCTGACTTCATTCAATTAAATATCTGTAACCAAGAACCTTTTTCTTTCCCTGATTGTGATAGAAAAAATTAAAAAATCCCATTCCCAAATTGAGCCTCAGGGAGAAAAGTCGTGGAACTGAATACAAGGGTTGGAGATTCAATCCACATTACTCTTTACCGGCTATAAACAAAGTTAATTCTGTTGCCTTCACTTCGATAAAAGATTCACATCCTACTACCCAATGAAAAACCAATACTTGATAGGTGGCAAGGAAACACCAGTGAGCTTAAGGTATATAACAGGAGAAGAACAACCACCATGCAGCTCTCAGTATTCTTGGATTCAGACCTGAAACATGCAAGCATAACTCCCATTCCTATCCTAACATTCAGGTATCGCCTACTGAACCTTTATCCATTAACAGTGTTTCTTTCTTCATTTTTTTCCCTTTCTTTCTTTCTTTGTTTTATTATTTTCTTTTAATTTTTTTTTAATGAGAAACGAGAGATCTCATTGAACCAAAGATCAAAAAAGCACAACCTACGAGGAATCCCAATACTAAAAGGAGGAATCAAACAAAAGGCTTCCAATACTGATGAGAGAAGAGGGTATAAGAGTGTTTCTTATTATTTTATTTTGTCAAAGAAGACATTTCATAAATAAGAACCTTGATACTTGATAGTGGTCGGGTCGTACATGTAATACAACCATATAACCTCACATCCCCTAGGAGTCAATGAACTGAGGCACTTACCAAAGGATTTCTGAAAAGACAGAGTGCACTACATAATTGGGAGTGCATTACTGATGAAATGAAATATAAGAAAAATGTGGAAAGACAGTGCGTTCAAATTCTTACTTGGCCTCAACATAGAACTAGATACCGCAAGTGGTCAAATATTAGACATTAAACTATTATTTAACATTAGAAGAGGCCTTTGCAGAGGTAAGAAGAGAAAGAGAGAAAATAAATCAAGGAAACCGGCACACTTCATGAAGAAAAATCTGCAATGACTGCTCCGAACTACTATGCACCTTTAGTAAATGAAATGTGCAATCATTATGTACCTATGAATGATGATTGGTTTAATCGAAATCATAACTATGCTAGAAATGAGAATCAGAAACGTAAATGGAACCTAATTGGGAAAATTGCACAAACCACTCCTGAACTATGAGGTTTGTAACAGTTACACCCCTAAACTTATAATTTGATCAATTGTCCTCCTAAAGTTTGATAAGGGTTGCAATCAACACCATAGGTTAAATTTGAGTGATGTAGGAGAAGGGCAAAATTGTCATTTGAAAAAAAGAGTTTTGCAAATGTCTTTATCTCTCCATTAACAATCCCTCCACTTTGCCCTTCAATGCCTTTATCTCTCTGTTATATTTACTTGGAAAAATCATCAACAGATCCAAATCCACAAACCCATACCCGACCACTTTCGTCCTAGTTGATACCTCATCTTTCAAACAAGTAGTTCAAATGCTCACCGAATCCCTCAAAACTGCCAAGACAATGTCCACACCCGACCCGCCTTCCAAAACCCACATCCCTTCGATTAAATTCATCCTCAAATGCCAACAGTCCAATTTCAAGCTCTACGAGCGCAGAAACACCCTCAATAACCTCCAAATCAGTCCCCTTTTTATGCCTCTGTTACTGCCGAATTCTCCCCATAAACCACCCCAAAATTCTCTCTCCCACTATGCTCGATTTAATCCCCTTCCATGGCGATTTCACTATTCCTAAGCACTTAGCAGAACACCCACTTTCTCATTCTCACAAACCCTTCTCCAGATTCCCTTTTCAATTTCTTCTTCCCAAAGAAATAAACAAAAAAACCCAAAATAAATAAATAAAGAGTCACTCGAAGAAGAAATCGAACCACCAGAAAACGCCATAATCATCCCTACTTCTTCTTCGAACAACGGAATACAGTGGCAAAGAAGGCCGGTGATCGGAAAAGGAAGATTCAGATCGGTTTTCATGGCTTCTCTTAAGCCACCCATCTCTAAATTCACCATTTTCTCTCCAATAATGGCCGTCAAATCTGCTGAAATTTCCAATTCCGATGCCCTACAGAAAGAGAAACAAACTTACGACAACTTACAATGTTGCAATTTGTTGATCAAATGTTTTGGGGAGATTGCCCTCTGATATTCAAGTCTACTGTTGAGGGATTCATATGAAAATAATTTATTGGAATGTTGCTGAATGAGATGCAGGAGAGAAAAAGATAGGAATGGTTTGAGTTTGAATTTGCAAGGAGTGAGACAGAAATGAAGGTTGATAAAGAAGACAAAGGAAGAAGAGGAAGAGACAAATCCCTTTTTTCCAAATGATAATTCTGCTCTTCTCCTACATCACTCAAATTTAACCCAAGGAGTTGATTGCAACACTTATCAAACTTTAGGGGGGCAATTGATCAAATTAAAAGTTCAGGGGTGTAATTATTACAAACACCACAGTTCATAAGTGGTTTGTACAATTTTTCCAACCTAATTTTAATAATCAGAACTAAGTTAATTCATAGGAAGTATAACAATGTTGGGGTGAACCTCCGACCTCAAGGTAAGGAGTAAATGCCTCAACCATCTAAGCTATGCTCATATTGACAACAATGTTAATCCAAATATTTATTACAGTGACATTTGTTTCTCGATGTTGATCTTCAATCCACCAAGTTCAAATGTATTAAGTTCTACGAAAATCAGATTTTAGGGAAAAAAAGAAAAATCAATTTCTTTAACTAGTTCCATCAACGGATAACTATATAAGTAACTACTTAACATGAAAAGACATTTTCCAAAATCAACCTAATGCGTTTTTATCCATAGAGCAAGAGAAAAGTTTAGAGCCACTTCAAACAGATACAAGAAGAAGGCTATAAACTAAAGAAAAAGAAGGTACGTACATAGCTTAAATCTTTACGGTATGATCAATGGGATGTTCATATAACAGTTAGTGAAAGTGAGTTATGCACAAGTAATTAGGTTCTAAAAAAATTAAAAATGTGTAATCGTGTCCTATAGAGAAGATAAGAGAAACAAAAAAAGAAAAAAGAAAAAATATGCATCATTCTCATTGAACTGAGGATCGTTTATCATCTTCATTCATACCTGACGGTCTGAAAGTAGGATATCATCCAGAATAGGGCCATTTGTGTGAACATCTTGATTGCGGATTTCAGTACTGCTCCATTGTGGTAATCCAACGCTCTAGAAATACATTTAAGATGGCTATATCAGAACACTAATAAATAAGAACATAATTGCATGGTGATTTAATCTTATAACAACACCCAGTATGCAAAAACAAAATTTAAAATGGTTCCATCTAAATACATACAGAAAGAATATAATTGAGATCCAGATGTTGTGTTTTCATCAAAGAGATATCCCGAGGTCTTAATAATTCTGTTCTTCCAATTATATCATCCAACTTCTCATATCCCAGCTGGGCCAATGTACCCCTCACCTGAACAAAAATTTGATTCACACACCATAGAATCAAAACTGAGCAGGATAAAATCACCAAAATGAAACGAGAAAACTTCCAAGATTAAGAACTAAAAAGATACTAAAGTGGCAGGAAGAGAAATAACCTCCTCAGCAACATAAAGAAAATAGTTAACAAGATCGCCAGGAACACCAGGAAAACGTGCACGTAGCTCCTCTCTCTGAAGGAAAGAAAGAAATAGTAGTAGTCAGTCACATATCGAACTCCATACAAATATGAACAAGAAGTTGAATCGCAAATGTGTGAATGATTTCAACGTCCACAATAATATTAACTGTTACAAGTCATTTCACACAGTTTTCAAACAAAAATAGAAAGTTTCCTTCAAAACAATTTTCAAACCAGCCTCTAAGTTTCGTAACTTCATATTCATTACCTGACTGGCAACACCAACTGGGCAGTTGTTAGTGTGGCATATGCGGGCCATTATACAACCAGTAGCAATCATGGCAACTGAACCAAATCCATATTCATCCGCACCCATTGCTGCGGCCATTAAGACATCAACTCCACTTTTAAAGCCACCATCAACTCTAAGAATTACCCTTTCTCTAAGTCCATTTTCAATAAGGGTCTGTAAATTATCATTCAACGGTCACAAACCATATCTTTAAAAAGAAGGAAGTAATGATTACAAATAAGATAATGTACATGAGAACCTGATGTGTTTCTGACAGTCCAAGTTCCCAAGGGCCACCAGCATGCTTAATGGAACTTATAGGACTAGCTCCTGTTCCACCATCATGTCCTGATATCTGCAAGGCATATCAGATACATGAATCAACCAAATGAATGGACCAAAATATTAAATATTCAGAACTAATAAGAGAATTTAGGCCTGAATATCAACCAAAGTATTAAATATTCAGAACTAATAAGAGAATTTAGGCCTGAATATTATCCACGCTCATCTTTCCCTATTCTACAGATTTTTTAATGCTTGCAGCATTCAATTAAAAGGAGTTGTATGCTCATTTGAAAATATATGTTAATTCGACAATATGTTTTATGGTATTGCAGGGCATAACCATTAAAAACTAATAAGAGAATTTATCAACTAACATTCTTCTTTTCCTATTCTACAAATTATTTATTTTTCCCCGCTGCAGCTTGACAACATGAAAGGAAACTTTTCAGCTCCTGTTTTCTATTGCAATGAAAACCGAGGGGAGGGGGTTATGCTTTCTAATGTAAAAGATAAAGAATGTATGCTGTAGTAGACAAAACACAGCAAAATCCTGATCGATTTCAATTTAGTCCTCAACATAATTAATGCTTCAAGACTAGCATGCACAAGTGTAAAAGTTATAACAGAAAAGGAGATAATATTTTCTGTATATTATTATGAGAAGTTAGGGTTTCTTAAATAGAAGAAACACCTATATACAAATAAGGAAATAAATTTCCAGCAATATAATACATTAAATACAAATATACTAATTAACCAAAAAAGGAGAATAATCATAAATAACCAACACTCCCCCTCAAGCTGGTTTGAAGATATCTTCCATTGCCAGCTTGTTAATCATCTTGTCAAACTGTAATTTAGGGAGCCCCTTTGTTAATACATCAGCAATTTGCTCTGTTGTAGGAAGGTAGGGAATGCAGATTACTCCTGCATCAATCTTCTCCTTTATAAAATGTTTATCAACTTCGATATGTTTTGTCCTATCATGAAGGACTGGATTATGAGCAATGGAAATCGCCGCCTTGTTGTCACAATAAATACGTATAGGTGTCTTCTGAGCGGTCTTCAATTCTTCCAACAATCTCTTTATCCATATGCCTTCACAAATACCATGGGCCAAGGCCCTAAATTCAGCTTCAGCACTACTTCTGGCTACTACACTCTGTTTTTTGCTTCGCCAGGTAACTAGGTTTCCTCCAACAAAGGAACAGTAACCAGAAGTAGATCTTCTATCAGTGGCACTGCCTGCCCAGTCAGCATCAGTGTAAACTTCAACATGCAGATGATCATGTTTCTTGAACAATATCCCTTTTCCTGGAGTACCTTTTAGGTATCTTAGAATTCTATAGACTACTTCAAAGTGAGTCGGTCCAGGGGCATGCATAAACTGACTTACCATACTGACTGCAAAAGCAATGTCAGGGCGTGTGTGTGACAAGTAAATAAGTCTTCCCACAAGTCTCTGATATTTTTCTTTGTCTTTTACCTCTTTTCCTGTCGCAATTTGCAGTTTTAAATTAGGCTCAATGGGGGTTTCTGCTGTCCTGCAACCCAGTAATCCTGTCTCTTCAAGTAAGTCAATAATATACTTCCTTTGATTGACAAGGATACCATTTTTCGACCTAGCAAATTCCATTCCTAGAAAATATTTCAAGACACCCAGGTCTTTGATTTGAAATTCATTAGCTAGTTTTTCCTTCAAGGTAGTCAATCCTGCCTCGTCATTTCCTGTAAGGACAATGTCATCAACATAAACTATTAGAATGACAATCTTGCCATTTCCTGTATGTCTATAGAAAAGAGTATGATCTGCTTGACTTTGGATAAATCCATAGCTTGTGACTGCTTTGCCAAATCTTTCAAACCACGCTCTAGGAGATTGTTTAAGGCCGTATAAAGATTTCTTTAGTCTGCATACTTTATTAATCCCAAAATCTTCCTCAAAACCAGGAGGTAAGTTCATAAATACCTCTTCTTCAAGTTCCCCATTGAGAAAGGCATTCTTGACATCAAGTTGATAAAGAGGCCAATCTGCATTGACAGCAATAGATAATAGAACTCTAATGGAGTTTATTTTAGCAACAGGAGCAAACGTTTCTTGATAATCAATTCCATAGGTCTGAGTGAAGCCTTTAGCAACTAGTCTGGCTTTGTATCTTTCAACACTACCATCGACTTTGCACTTTATAGTAAACACCCATTTGCATCCTACTGTTTTCTTATCCTTTGGCAATTCTACTATGTCCCATGTTTGATTTTGTTCAAGAGCATTCATCTCTTCTAAAACTGCTAACTTCCAATTCAAATCATTTAGAGCCTCCTGTATATTCCTTGGAACAAACAAATTAGTTATCCTAGAGGTAAATGCTCTATGATTATCAGATAGCCTATGGTAAGAAAGATAGTTGGCAATAGGGAATTTGGTGCAGTTTCGGGTACCTTTCCTATGGGCTATTGGAATATCAAGATCAGGTATATTAGATAAGCTATTATGAATAGATGGAGAAATGGGAATAGAGGATATGTTACCTGGATCTTCAGAATCATTTGTCGGAGCATTAGATTGGTTTCGTGTTAAGTCCACTATCTGGTTCTGGTTCTTTTGATTTAATGCCCTTCTAGTATAAACCTGAAGTTCAGGATTTCGATCAATTTGATCAATTTGATCACTTTGTAGTGTTTCTCCCCCTGAAGAAGAATTTTCCATGCTTGGCATTGAGGAACTAGAACTGGTAACCTCAGGACAGATGATATTAGGAAGGGGTGAAATGTCCCAGAAATTATCTTCTAAGTTAGAGATCTCCCCCTGAAGAGAATTTGGGCTGAAAAAAGATTGATTTTCCAAAAAGGACACATCTATACTTTCAAAGTATTTTTTAGTCACTGGATCAAAACATTTATAAGCCTTCTTTTGGGAGACATATCCTAAAAAAACGCATTTGACAGCCCGAGGATCAAGTTTAGATCGAGAAAGATCTGAAATGTTAACATATGCAGTACAACCAAAAACTTTGATTGGTAAATCAGAGAATAAGCGGACAGTGGGAAAAAAGGTTTTAAAATGATCCAGAGGAGTTTTAAAATCCAGAATTTTTGTAGGCATCCTATTAATGAGATATGTAGCGGTGAGGATAGCGTCTCCCCATAAATAATGAGGCACGTGCATAGAGAACATAAGAGCACGTGCAACATCAAGTAAATGTCTATTTTTCCTTTCAGCAATACCATTTTGTTGAGGAGTATCCCGACAAGTAGAATAATGCACAATCCCTTTAACTTGTAAAAAATCGGTTAAGTAAGTATTGAAGTATTCAGTGCCATTATCCGAATGCAAGATGCTGATTTTAGTTTGAAATTGAGTTTCAATCATGTTGTAAAAACGAATAAAAACCTCTTTTACTTCTGACTTTTTTGTTAACAGATAAACCCAAGTTAAGCGAGTGTGATCATCAATAAAGGTAACAAACCACCGTTTTCCACTATGTGTCAAAATTTTAGAAGGTCCCCAAACGTCACTATGAATTAAATAGAAAGGTGCAGAAGCCTTGTAAGGTTTGGGCAAATAAGTAGAACGATGATGTTTCGCAAAGATACAATTTTCACATTGGAAAGTAGAACAATCAATATTTTTAAATAGATTTGGAAACAAATACTTTAAGTAAAAAAAACTGGGATGTCCTAGTCTACGATGCCAAAGCATTATAGTTTCTCTAACAGAAGGAGAACTAACACTACTCAAGCCCTGAGCTTTTTTATGACTAGTAGGAGATTCATCAAAGTAATAGAGGCCATCAAGCATCCTAGCACGTCCAATCATCTCCCCCGATTCCTGATCCTGAAAGATACAGTGGGATTCAAAAAATGTAACACGACAGTTAGCATCCTTAGAGATTTTACTAACTGATAACAAATTACATGCTAGCTTTGGAACATGAAGAACAGAGTGTAAAGTGATCTGTGAGGTCAATTTAATAGTTCCTTTTCCTGCAATAGAAGAGAAACTACCATCGGCAATTCTAATTTTTTCATTACAATAGAGTGGAGAATATGTTTCGAAAAGTTTGGAGGAACTAGTCATATGATCGGAAGCTCCGGAATCTATAATCCACGGAGATGAATTGAGACTAGATAGAGCTAGAGGATAATTACCTGTTTGTGCCAAGGAAACACTAGGATTACCAGATGATGAATTAGTCTTTAGTAGTTTCAGGAGTTGATCAACTTGCTCCTTACTGAATGGACTGGAATCAACAACATTAGCACTGGAGGAATGCTGATTTGTGCTTTTCTCAACTTGCCTAGTGCTTTTCCAATTCGCTGGTTTTCCATGAAGTTTCCAACACGTGTCACGAGTATGCCGAGGTTTGTTGCAATAGTCACACCAGATACGAGGCTTTTCATGAGCCTTGTTTGATTGATCAGAAGCCTTATGTGCTGTAGTTTCAACCACCAAGGCAGAACTTTCAACTAAATCAGTATGTTTTTTTCCAATCATAACATTCCGACGGCTCTCTTCCCTGCGCACTTCAGAAAAAACGTCATTAATAGTTGGGAGGTTAGTTTTACCAAGTATTCTACCTCTAACCTCGTCAAATTCAACATTGAGGCCAGCGAGGAATTTGTAAATACGGCCATCCTCAACTATTTTCCTGTAGTGTTTTTGATCCTCTGTAGACTTCCATTCATATGTATCAAAGAGGTCCAGATCCTGCCAAATCCTTTTTAGAGAGTGAAAATACTGTGTAATAGAGTTACCTCCCTGTCGTATGTCACTCAATTTGAGATTTAACTCAAACACTTGTGACTGGTTGCCCAAATCTGAATACATCTCAGTCACGCTATCCCAAAGTTCCTTTGCAGTAGTGTAACACATATAGTTACAACTTATGTCTTCTACCATAGAATTGACTAGCCAAGTCATAACCATAGAGTTTTCAGCATCCCACCCGGCAAACGAAGGATCATCTTTGGCAGGTGCTATTTTATCGCCAGTGAGGTAACCAATCCTTCCTTGTCCACGAATATACATTCGGACACTTTGAGACCAACGAAGAAAGTTTTCTCCATTAAGTCGAATTGTGGTGATTTGGACAATAGGACTGTTGGAATGACTGCGATTATCAGAAATTTTAGCAACTGAAGACTTATTTTCTGACATTATGCTGAAAAACAACTACTTTCAAAGCTGGACAGAACAACAAAAAAAAAGCCTCTAAAAAATATAGCCGAAAAAACAGAACCAAATTAGGGCAAAAAAAAAATTGGGCGGCGACAGTGGCGGCTCGACTTCCCGATGGTGCAGACGGCGGCGCTCGACAACGCCGGTGGTGTAGGCGGCGGTTGTGGTGGTCGGTCGACGGCGATGCAGCAACGCGTGAAGAGAAAGGGACGCGCGGAAGAGAACAGGCGCACGACTGCGAGCCCTTCGCGCGGAAGAAAAAAACGCGCGCGGACGAGGATGCCCAAACGACCGTGCAGACGCAGTCGGCGGTGCTGGGTAGACACGAACAGTCGGTCGGCGGCAGCAAGGACGATCGGCGGTGACGGCGTGGTGGTTGGCGGCGGCTAGGGTTAGGGTTTCTAAAAAATCTGCTCTGATACCATGTAAAAGTTATAACAGAAAAGGAGATAATATTTTCTGTATATTATTATGAGAAGTTAGGGTTTCTTAAATAGAAGAAACACCTATATACAAATAAGGAAATAAATTTCCAGCAATATAATACATTAAATACAAATATACTAATTAACCAAAAAAGGAGAATAATCATAAATAACCAACAACAAGTCATCAAAGTTCTGAATTATATAACAAAATGATTTATACTAATCTTATAACTCTGGAAGCAAAACCAATAACATTACCAAATGTAGAGAGATTGGGACCAGACAACTTGTATAGAACATCAGTTATACTGTAGCACATAAATTACAGACTGCTCTATAAATGAATGGAAATTTGAAGAATAGATACCTGTATAATATCAGCATTACCCTTAGCAACCCCAGAAGCCACCGTTCCAATTCCAGCTTCAGCCACAAGCTTTACTGATACCTTAGCCTTTGGGTTCACCTATTTATTTGATGAAATGGACGATGGTTTTCATCAGAATTCCAGAAGCATCTCACCACTAACTAATATAAAATGAGTACATTCAGCAAACCACAAAGAATTACCTGATGAAGGTCAAAGATCAACTGTGCAAGATCCTCTATAGAATAAATGTCATGATGTGGAGGTGGAGATATAAGCGGAACACCAGGTTTTGAATTTCTCAACCTTGCAATGTAAGCACTAACTTTCTTTCCAGGTAATTGGCCACCTTCTCCGGGCTTTGCACCTTGTGCAATCTTGATTTCTAATTGATCAGCATTGACCAAGAATGTTGGAGTGACACCAAAACGTCCAGAAGCAACCTGAAGAAGATAAAATCAACCACATTTTAGAAAGAAAGCACAGTTAAATTTTCCTTATCGACAATCCATCAATTTTTTACCATACATGGGTTATGTACCTCTACAAAGGATAAAAATGTAAATTCATGTTCTTTACTAGAGAGCAACACGATTAGGTCATGGTGCAATAATTGAATGAAGGAAAATTTGTATTAATATGCTGAGAGAAATACTATAGTATGATAAATGAGAAGTTTAAAGGTGCGACCTGCTTAATGGCACTAGTAGCAGTATCGCCATTCTGAAGGCCTTTAAGATGTGGCAATGTAGGGGAATACCCATCAACAACATCTGCTAGAGGTCTCCAACGAATAGGATCCTGTATAATAATAATATTGGGCAAGTCATTATGTCTGGAAGTACTTTTCCTATAGTTTTAATGCTGCTAAACGAGTAGATAATAACACAGTAACTTTTATGAAACACTGCTGTAAAAGCGTATAATAAACTACCTCACCACCTTCTCCCGAATTGGATTTACCACCAATTCTGTTCATTGCAATAGCAATCGCTTCATGAGTTTCCCTTGAAATAGCTCCAAGTGACATTCCACCAGTGCAAAAGCGTTGAACGATAGATGTTGCTGGTTCAACCTTTCCCACAGGAATTGGAGCACGATCACTTTTGAACTCCAGAAGATCGCGAAGGACCTGTATGATTTAAGGAAAAGGAAATTTAGATGCCAGATAACTTCAAAATATAACTGCTTTAATCTCAGAAATTTCAGTTAAAATCTTCAAGGGAAAGGCTAAAATGTCTTCAGCACTTACATTCACAGGCCGATTAGCCAAATGCTGCTGATATACTGCATAAGCACTTTCATTTTTCTGGCGCACAGCTTTATGGAGCAACTTTGACATCTCAGGGTTGTTTCCATGATACTCCCCTTCATCACACAAACAACGATTCTTAAGAACCTTGTCTTTTCCTCCAAGTAACCAAAAAGAGCTATAACCATGTGCCAACACACATGAGAGAAGAAAGGGAATAAGTGTTGAACTTGGAATTAACTTTTAATCATAATGATAAAAAAGCACTCCGTCCCTCCTTCCAACAACTATTTAAGTTGTCCATCAACAAGGTATCATTATCATAAGAAGAAAGTAAAAGGCATTAATCACACGTAATTAATCTGCACTCAATATACCAATCTTGAATGTTGTTTTGTCAAGTTTGACATTTAGCACATACCTCCTGGTCTGAATTGTATAAATCCAAAATTTTCTAGTCTCTTAGCTGTATCCTCAGAAAATGCCTTCACCCAGAAAGACAGAGTCTCCCTGGCCAACTACAGCAGGGCATTGAAAAATAGTTTAGTAGAAAGAGAGACAAAATGACTGAAACTTTAAATTCTACATTAAGAGTTTAATAATGCCAGCCACACTGGGTCAAGCTACAAGTGCAACAGCCAATTTCAAGCTAGTCAATCGCAACTAATTTCAAGCTAGTCAATCGCAACTTAAGAATAGTAGCACATAATTTGCTTATCAAACCAAAGTCAAGATTATCTAGTAGCACACTATTTGGAGAAGTTATCCTCTCAACTGAATTTTTTTTTTTTTTTTGGGTAGTCATTGAAAAAATGAAAGAATAATGGCCTACAAAAAACAAGCCCTACAAAAAGGGAGTCCAAGAACTAACTACAGAAAAAGGACTCCAATCCAACAAAATCAAACTAAGATCATAATTACAAAAAAGGCTTAGTGATCTCAGTCCACAAAGAAGCATTAAACCTTGCCACCTCCCAAACCTCTTCACACAACCTCTCAACGTCTCTGAAAATCCTATTATTTCTCTCAAGCCAACTACCCACAAAATGGCAAAGAAACTAGCGTGCCACAAGACTTTACCCTTAACTCGAAAAGGTGAACTCAAAAGCACCTCCTTTACCATGACATAACAATCTCTATTCCAAGCCATACATACCCAAACAAATTCAACCACCGAACCCAAAAAGACTAAGAAAACTGGCATAACAAGGGATGAAGATCCTCCGCCTAACGCCTGCAAAGAATGCACAATTCCGCTACAACACCAAGGAAGAGTGTCTCTAAACATGGTCTATAGTGTTAGACTCTCCCATGTAAAACCTGCCACACAAAAAATTTTACCCTCCTAAGTACTTTAACCTTCCAGAGAGAGGAGAAAGCGAAGGAAGAGGTAGTTTAGGGAGGGAAAAGGATAGACAGCAAATGGAAGAAAGAGTTACAAGATAAGCCCCTCAAAGCATTAGCGGTCCAAAACCTAAAGCCCTTCTCCCTCGAAACATGTGTTGATCAAGAAGTGAAAGTCTAATGTCACTCTATCAGAAAGAGGGCGAAAGAATCCCAAGGACAACGAAGAGGGAGGATCAAAGGTCAGTAACATGGAAGCCACATAATGCAACTTCTTGCTCAAAATGTGATATAACCGTGAGAGCAACTCACGGAGGGGCTTATCACCCACCCAACAATCCTCTCAAAAGTAAACACTCGAACTGTCCCCAACAAAACATCTAATAAACTTAAGGAAAGGAAGGGAAGCCAAAGGCAATAGCTTTCCAGAGGTTTTTACCAGGCCATTTGGCACCACCGATAGCAACCCACTCAAAAGGTGTGAGCCATACCTACTAGGAGTGCAGCAATAGAAAACCGAAAAATCGGAAAATTGAATTGAATCAAACCGATCCAATGGTTCGGTTCAATTTTTTAGTATAAAATTGGACATCTCGATTTACATTTTGAAAAAATCAAAGATTTTTTGTTCGGTTATATTTTTTATTTAAAAAAAGTCGAAATCGAACCGAACTGAGGGTATATAAATACCCATAAAAAGGCTAGCCTACATGGTCTTCCACACGATTTCAAGTTCCTCTCCTTTATTCAGCCGTCAACGACTACCCCAACCATTGTCGTCAGCTTGCAGTCTCCGGTGTTATTGCTCTTCGTCGGTATCGGCGTCAGGGTTTCTATCGTTGTCATTGCCAGTGCCACTGTAATTTTTTTTTTCTTCTAATCGCCAACGTCATTGCAACTCCTTTTTTCTACATTTTACTTTAGAAGTAGAGAGGACAAGAGGGAGTGGAGAGAGAGAGAAAGAGAAAACGGGAAGTGGAAGAGAGAATGAGAAAAAGGGAGTGGAGAGAAAGATATAGTGTACACTTTTTTCCTTCATTTGAACTAAAAAAAAAGAAAGAAAACTTTTTTTTTGCTGTTTACTTCAAAAGAATAGAAAAAGAAAGAGAGAGAGAGAGAGTGGACAGTGAGAAAAAGAGAGAGTGTTTTAGGTTTAGCTAAAATAAAAAATTAGAATTTTAAACGAAAAAGTAGGCTAAAAAAAGAGAGGAAAAAGCTCAATAAGGTCCCAAACCGAAAAAAATCAAATCGATAAGAACCAAACCAATCGGTTTTACACCTAATTGGACTTTGGTTCAGTTCTTCATTTGTGAAAACTAACCACATCAGTTCGATTCTTGGTTTGGCCTAAAATCGAGAAAACCAAATCGATTTGCACCACTAAATTACCTTCTAACAATTACTTTGTGCCACAAAGCATCAAACTCCATGAAAAACTACCACAAACATTTAGCCAGTAGAGTCTCATTACATAATCTCAAGTTCCCAATCCCTAGACCACCTAACTCCACAAGCTTAACCACCACCTCCCACCTGACTAGATGGGACCCTCCTCCTCCTCAAACCCTCCCCACAAGAAATTTCTCATCACTCCCTAAGCTCTCCCTAACTGAAGCTGGAATCGCTGAAGCTGGAATCCTGAAGAGAGATAAGAAATGACTGAGGATCTCACTCAAAACCGGTTGGATAAGAGTGAGTCTTGCTCCTTCGAGAAGAAAGCCTTCCTCCAAGTAGACAACCGATTCTAAATCTTATCCACGATTGGATTCCAAAACACCTGGCTCCTCGGGTTGCTATCTAGCAAAAGGCCAAGATACAAGGAGGGGAGATGACTTATCTCACACCCCACCAAGGACACCTAGGAACTTAACTTAGAAGTGAACAGGTCAAGCCTATAACGGAACTTTTGGCCCTGTTAATCTTTATGCCAGAAATCACTTATTAAGATTCACAAATGAGCTTTCAAGATTCACAAATGAGCTTTCCTTCCCTGAACAAAAGAACATTAATCGACCCCATCTAAAATTCTAAAATTGTTAAGGAATTAAAATATAAACACCATGAAAAATGAAAATTCTTATTAGGAGGTTGAGGAATTAATCAACTTTAAAAAAAAAAAAGAGAGATAATAAAGCGGAACTTGTCCAAAAATGTAGCCGATACAAACAATATATGTCAGCTTAAATTGGTGTCTGGACAACAAAATGACGATCATATAATAAACACAACAACAAACGATACTCACAAGGTAATCTTAGTGGTCACCTTTTTAATTCATCTATATCAAAATAATCACACGAAGTGTGATTTTTAAGAGATTGTCACAGACCCCATTTACTTATCAGGAACCAAAATAATAAAGAATTGAAATGAAATCAATTGGAATGGAATCAATGGAAATAGGAATGTTATTCATTTGATGCTATTTACTAAAACTCATATAGAATCAGAATCAAAAACTTATTAATATTGTTTACTAGTAATTGTCTGAAATCGGAATAAGAATCATACATATAATAATTACTAGAATACCTCTTTCATATTTCTAGTCAATTAAAAATGCATTTACTAAATACTATGCTAATTTAATTTTTAATTAAAATAACAATAACCAATAATAAATTTTAAGATCAAAGAGAATGGGTTAAGACCAATTGATTTGAATTAATGCAGTCAAAGCTACCATTTCTTCCCTTTTGAGGATCCCACATCGAAAAGATGAAGAAACTTCACAATCTTTATAAGATACATGAGTTACTCCTCTCATTGCAAATTGGTTTTAAGATGGAACCCCATGTTCATCTAATATGGTATCAGAGAAGGACTCATGAGTTCAACCCCTATAATGTCATTGGAGTGTTGATAACTTGATATAATTAAATTTATCATAACCCACCAACGTAAGCTTTTGGATTGATTGGTGATTTAACATAGTATCAGAACTCATGAAGCCCAAACGGGTATTTGGTCTAAAAATTGAGATCCAACTCAAAATGGTGAATCCAAAAAGAGGCATCATCTTGAGGGGGCATGTTGAAGATCCCACGTCGAAAAGATGAAGAGATCACACAATCTTTATAAGATACATGAGTTATTCCTCTCATTGCCAATTCGTTTTAAGATGGAACTCTATGTTCATCTAATATTCTCCTTTATTTATAAATTAATCTTATAATGACATTTGTACGAATTAGGAAGCTTTTATCTCTCCTCCTTGGGTTGTTTTGTTTTGTCGTTTCTTTTTCACCCCAGTAGGAGTTTGTATCCTTGAACAACTTTTGTTCTTTTTCATTAGTCAATAAAATATTTGTTTCTAGTTAAAAAGTCGAATAGATTATGGATTAAGCATAGGAAATCTAAGGGTACGCTATGAAACCCTCTAGTTAAGTGGTATGGCATTTTCTCAGCCTAACACTTTGATGCACAGGACCATTATGAGCATATACAGGGATTGTCTTTCTAATGAGTGGATAATGCATAGGGTGGAAGGCACTCGCAGGAACCTTTGAAAGGCCATCTCTTCGGTTTACTCTTCTTTCTCTATATGTATCAAGTTTTTGACTGAAGATGCTCTAGACCACCATTTTTGGGGAAGATTGGCAGATAGGAGATACCCTTTTGTTGTCATTTTCTCCATTTATTCCTTGTCTTCCTCAAAACCTACCTTGATAGCTTGTGTCCTTACCTAAAACGAGGGATTTTGGTTCCTTCAACTTTGATTTTGTGCATCCACTCATAAACAAGGAAGCCTTCAGACATCTCTTCCATGATTTATTAGGCCCCGTTTGATAACTATTTGGCTTTTAATTTTTGGTTTTTGAAAATTAAGCCTATACATACTACTTCCACCTATGGATTTCCTTGTTTTGTTATCTACTTTCACATATGTTTCAAAAACCAAGTCAAGTTTTGAAAACTAAAAAAATTAGTTTTCAAAAACCTGTTTTTGTTTTTAGAATTTGGCTAAGAATCCAAATGTTTTGTTAAGAAAGATGAAACTCAAAGTAGAGAATTGATAACAAAACAAGTACAATTTTCAAAAACCAAAAACCAAATGGTTATCAAATGGGGCCTTAATAATTGAGCTTTTTCTTACCTTCTGGATCTAGGGATGTTCATCAGTGGAATCCTAACCTCTTTGGTGGTTTTTCTAATGGCTCTCTCTTCTCCCTCTTGTGTGGCTCACCCCATCCTAACTCATCATTTATTCTTTGTTGCGGAAAGTGAGGACCCCAAAGAAGGTTAGATTTTTTGCCTGACAAGTCAATGCATGGGAAGATTTTTTTTGACAAGAAAACAAAGATTTCATTGAATTAATGAAAAGAGGTTAATGCTCAAAATACAAACTCCATAGAGGAGAGAACCAAAAAGAAGAAAAATGATCACAAAGCATAAAAGCATACCAATTCAAACTAATATCATAACAAGAATAGCCTTCGAGAGATAAGGAAAGATCGCACCAGGAAGAGGCTTTGAGATGAAACGAATAGCCAAAGAACCTAATAAGAAACTACACAACAATATCTCTGAAATTCTTGGTGAAAATGCAGCTGACGAATCAATGGACCAATAACTAGAAACCAGCTTCCAAATAACCTTCAAGTTAACTTTTTTTTTTTTTTTTTTGATAAGAAACCAAGAAGGAAATAAATCACATTCCAAAAAGAAGAGAGCAACAGCCTAAGGGCTGGGGGAAGAGAGAACCCCCACCCAAGGAACTACATACACAAAGCTTTCCAGTCATTCAGAAGCATAGAAAAAGAATTTGTTATAACTATGGCACCACCAAGCCGTATTTAACTGTACAACATCCCAAAACCTATTCAAGGAGTAGAATGATCTTCAAAAGTTCTTTTATTCCTTTCCAACCATAAATTCCAAAGAAGAGCTCTAACTACAAACTTCCAAACCATTCTAAATTTTCCTTTCAAACTTCCCCCTCCCAAAGATTCCATCAGCCAACCATCTACAAGATTTGGGAGACATAACTTCATTTCAAAGATAGTCGAAAGTCGATCCCAACAATGTCTAGCAAAGGGACAGTGCACAAATAAGTGATCCAACGATTCTTCATTCGAGGAGCAAAGTGAACAAATTGAGAGGCACAAAGCACGACTAGGATACTTCCTCTGAATCTTGTCATGTGTATTCAAACTTCGATGAGCCATAGACCACAAAAAGATGTTGACCTTTTTCGGGATTTTAAAATTCCAAATCAATTTGGAAAGGGAGCACTTCAAGGCTATTCTCGAACCGGCCAAATTAAGGAAAAGAGATTTCGTGGAAAAGCTACCGTCGATGTCAAGAGACTACCTAATTTTATCTTCCCCATGGCCCAAACGAAAGGATTCCAACTTTACCGTCAAACGAACCCAATCATGCACTTCTCTATCAAACACTCCTCGTCTAATACTCAAGTTCCAAGTGCCCTGCACATCGTCCCAACAATCAGCCACCGTAGCTTTCGGCTTCAAAGACAGACGAAAGATAATAGGGAATTCCTCTTCAAGAGGGGACCCCCCAAGCCAACTGTCCTTCCAAAATCTAATCCGTCTTCCGTCACCTATTTTATACTGGATAAATCGCTCATAATTCCTCCTCAGCTTCACAATGTCAAACCAGGGGCGGTTTTTGGAACTACCCGTGGGGTGAGAAGACAGCCAGCCGAAAGACTCTTCCCCATATATGCTTGTCACCACTTGCCTCCATAGGGCATCCTTTTCCACAGCAAAATGCCAACATCACTTAGTAAGGAGGGCTGTATTCCTCTGCTCTAGTGAGCCAATCCCGAGACCACCATGGTAGAGAGGGAGAGAGGTAGTTTTCCAATTCACCAAATGAGTGCCAGCTTTGAAATCTCCTCCACTCCAGAAAAAGTCTCTAATCAGCTTCTCCATATTCTTTATGATAGCTTTCGGTGCCCTTAGAAGGGAGAAGAAGTACAAAGGTAACCCATTCAAAACTGAAGAGATGAGAGAAAGTCTTCCTCCTTTTGAAAGTAGAGATGATTTCCACTTGGAGATTTTCTTTCTGATCTTATCAACCATGGGCTCCCAGAAATCGCGAGACCGGTGATTGCCTCCTAAGGGGAAACCAAGATAAGAGATGGGGAGAGTGGCAGGGCACCACCCTAAAGAAGCTGCCCGATCAGCTACCACCTGAGCCCCAATATTCAACCCGATCAGCGATGTCTTGGCACTGTTTAAGTTCAAACTCGAACACCCAAGGAAGAGAGAAATCACTGTCCACCATTTCCGAAGCATGGACCGACTAGCTGGGCAAAATATTATCGTATCATCCGCATATTGTAAGTGAGAAACCGACACCGCATTGTTCCCCACATTCCAGCCCTTCAAAATTCTCTTCTCCAAGCAAAAATGCACCAATCTAAGCATCCCCTAAAAGCGTAAAAAGGAAAGGAGACAAGGGGTCCCCTTGTCGCAAGCCTCTACGAGCCAAAATCTTCCCCCGAGGTCTACCATTAATGAAAATAGAGTAGTTGACCGAAGAGACACAACCCCAAATCCACCGGCGCCAAGTTGGCCCAAAACCTTTTCTAGCCAACACATCATCGAGGAAAAACCAATCCACTTTGTCATAGGCTTTCTCATAGTCAAGTTTCAAGATATATCCCTTTTCTTTCTTTGCTTTTAGATCCCCAATAGCTTCTGAAGCCACCAAGATCGCATCAAGAATTTGTCTACCTTCAACGAAAGCCGCTTGAGTATTTGCGATGATATTTGGGAGCACTTTTCTTAATCTTTCCGCAAGAACTTTCGCTATAATTTTATATAAGGAGGTTGTAAGGCTAATTGGGCGAAAGTCCCTTACTCTATTGGCCCTCAACCTCTTTGGGATTAAGCAAATATACGTCTCATTCGTTCTCTTGTTAATAACTCCATTTTGAAAAAAATCCTGGAACACTGTAAGAAGGTCAGCTTTAACAATGTTCGAAGACTTTTTAAAAAATTCACTTGTCATACCGTCCGGGCCAGGAGACTTGGAGTTACTCAAGCTCATTACAGCGGATTTAATTTCCATTTCCTCAAAGGGGGCTTCCAACCCAATTTTCCAAGACTGAGACAACGGAGACCAACTCAAATCCTCCAAAGCATATCTATGATCCACCCGTGTACCATACAAATTAGAAAAGAAGCCGAGCACCTCCTTTTCTATATCGGCTTCAGAGGAGATTACAACACCTTCATTCGTTTCTAAACAGGAAATACAGCTTCGGACTTTTCTTTGGGACATCCATTTGTGAAAGAAAGATGAGTTTTCATCTCCCTCTTGCAACCATTGAAGCTTGCATTTCTGCCTCCAGAGACGCTGCTCATAAAGCACTAGATCCAAAAGCTGAGCTTGCAAGGATTTCTTCTCGCATTGGCTAGTATCCGAGAGAAGCCCCCTTTCTTCCTCTGTATCAAGTTGGTCAATCTTGAGTTGGATTTCAATTTTCTTAGCATCCAGTTGTCCAAAAACTTCCTTATTCCACCTCAGTAGACGCGGCTTTAAACATTTCAATTTTTCCATAAAGGAATAGCCAGGCCAACCACGTATATCACCTTCCTGCCACCAGCACTCCACATTTTCCATGAAAGAGGGATGTTCTAGCCACATATTTTCAAAGCGAAACGGAGTGGGACCCCACTTATGAAAACCGCAAGTCAGCATGAGGGGGAAATGATCCGAAGTAATACGACTTTGTCTACAAAGAGAGACTTCCCTAAAAGTTTGAAGCCACCCCTTCGAAAGCAAAAAACGATCAATTCGGGAGCTGGAAGGCCTGGTCCCTGATCTGGACCAAGAGAAGGCTCCATTCTTCATGGGGGGATCAAACAAATCCAACTCCTCAATAAGAGTATTAAACAGCTTCATACCTTTGGTAATCCGGGTGCTATATGACTTATCAGAAATCCACACATAACCCAGCCACATCGTAAAGTTCTTGCCAAAAATCTTCTCTGCCTCTCTGACTAGCCGGACCATAAACCCCTGTAATCCACCCAGAAATACTATCATTGTAAGTGAATTTAATGGACACTGAGAACATACCTACCATGGCCTCCGAGACCGCCACCAAGTCTTCTTTCCACAAAATTAGAATACCTCCCGAAGCCCCATTCGAATCTAAGGTAACCCAACCGATTCTTCTAGACGACCAGACTGCCTTAACCAACCTTCTATCAACCTGCCCCAACTTCGTTTCTTGTAAAATGACTACATCCGGATTAATCTTACAAATAAGATCTTTAATAAGCGCTCTTTTGGAGGGAGCTCCCAGACCTCTAATATTCCAAGATAAAACTTTCATGATTCATCCTCAGAACCCTGATCTTCAGCCTTATCTTCCTCAATCTCGTTAACTGGTTCGTTCTCCCACGTCCTCAGAATGCTGTTTAATTCTCTCACATACTTCTTAGAAGCAGTACTACCTTTATAGGCCGGATTACCTTTGGTAGGAATGGGCCTAATACACATATGCCATTTCTTCAGAGCTTTTACTAAACTTTTACTGAAGGAAGGAGGAGAAGGCGTACCAGCCAATCGCTTTCCTTTTTTCTCAGTCGACAGAGCTTTCCTCTCATCACATCTGTTGCCAATCTTCTCCTTTTTCTCATCTATACTACCAACTTCCACTGTTATGATCGGCCCCGCTTCAGGCGAGTGGGCATGAATACTATCTTCTTGAAAAACCAACTGATAATCTGTTGGGATATCACCGGGGGTCACAGACCTAATTTCTTCCTCATCACGATCTGTATGGGAGCTGGCTTGACTAGAGAGAGAAACTTCCGAGCGTACCTCAGTCTCGATATCCCTTCGTTTTGTAGGAGACTTGCCATCTTTGTTGACAGGGTCAGTCGAGCGGATCTTCCCTTTCTGCTTTCCAAAATTCATCCCATTTGTACGATGATCAAAAGTTTCACCATCAAATTTTACCGAGTTACCCTTACTTTTACGTTGATTTTTATATGAGGGGCTCATTTGTAATTGGCTTATGACATATAGGACCATAACAGTCACTATTGGCCTGATTTGGTTGACTGATCTGATGTTGCATGGAGCTCGAGGGACATTTATCATCATTAATAAACCCTTGACCGTCCGATGGATAAAAGCCCAATCTATTGTCTTGATTCTCAGTAAAAACCAGGTAATCTATTTTAACCATTGGACAACTGTGACTATCAGCTAATCTCCACATATCGACTGGGTTTGTGCCCATCTTGCTGCCTGGTCTGTAGAAACTCTCGGCCGCCTCCGGCGAGAACCCACCGTGAGCCTCAGCCTTCTTCCCCGCCATTAGAGCACTGTCCTGAAAGGTGCATACTTGGGCCATAAAGGTTTGATCATGATCTAAAATGTTCACTTCCGCAGGGATGAAACCACAGTAATTCCTTTTGACTTCAATCGCCACATCTAAGCATTCAATGAGGGCAGAGTTCTGATCAGCATAATCCAAAAAACCACCATAGCAATCACCTATCGCCTTGAATGTGGCCAGACTCCACAGGTGTAAGGGAATGTTTCTAAACTTTATCCATCCACCATAAGAGGGAACCATTGTCATTCTCCCATGCATCCGAGGAGCCCATCTTTCCAACTTCATGGTATAAGGCCCGAAAGTCACCCATCCACGGTTCATTGCTAGCAACCTCGCACAATCAGTTGATGGGCATAGTAACAAAGGTTTATCGGGGAGGAAAGGATTGATCACAAAATATTTTTCCAGCTGCCTTTGAAGAGTTTCCAAAATTCTACCCCAGTCATCGTGAAAATCCCTCCTTGTGATCACCAGCAAGTCCTCCCATTTGAAAGACCGTACCTCCTTCATCTTTGCTTCTAGTGGAGAAAAGGTATCCTTCCCCGCCATAGGATAGTCGGGCGTTTCATTTCCTTGCTTCTTCTTCTTCTCAGTACTCTTACCTTCGTTTTTTACCACTTCCACAAAAGAGCGTCCTCTGTTCTCCGGATTCAAATTGGCAGGCGGAGCATACACATCAGTGTTTAGAGCCCCATTCAGGGAGTCAACAAGGATTTGTCTAAAAGCTTTCCATCCCTCATAATCCTTGTCAGAAGGGATCACCAAGTTGCTTTTTCCTCCAGAGCTTTGTATCTTTGTGATTTCAATGAAGATACCTCTCTTGTTAGTTATTTTTTGGAGCCAGATAAATCCTCCACTGCAAGTAGTCTTTCGGAAAAAATTTTGGGACTGGGGGGCTAGAAGCAGATCCTCCAGTGAATCGACCAGCCACATTACTACCATCTCCTCGACCACTAATTCGAAAAGTTTTCTCAAGTGTCTTTCCATAATCTTGAACCATCTTCCTTTTTTCTTTTGATCGAAGCCACAGGAAAAGGTCTTGTTCTCAATTTTTCGTGAAACAAACCTCGCAGATGATACCATAACTGAATCGAAGATGGCTATAGGGTAATGCCATGGATTTCAGATAAACGTCCGGCGGGGATAGCAGGGAGAGCAGACAACGGAGAGGAAATGGAAAGAGAGAAGACGTAGAGAGAAACGAAGGACAGAGAAAACATTTTTGTTCCTGGGTGTAGAAGATTTTTTTCCAAACCTTTTGTTGATTTCTCTTTCAACCTTCAAGTTAACAAAAACCCCTAAAATATTATGGAACTCCACAATCTCATCATCCTACTTCAATCTTCTAAAGGTAAAACTCCATGAATTGGAATTTGAAACCCAAAACTCCGAAACCCAAAAGAAAGTGCTTCTTAAACAACTTTATACAAGATATACTCAATAACATTTACAATGAAGCACCAAAAAGCTGCCAAATATCTCCAAGAACTTTTCGAAGCATTTTGAATTCTCCCGACAACGGCCAAACAAGTTCTCAACTACAGTTTACTCCACGACCAATATGTTGAGCACCCTTTCCAACACCAAAAAAGCATATCAGTGTCACAAACCAGACAACATTGCCTTCTTGCTCGAGTCACAACTACACTCATTTGACTACGGTCGCTCAAGAACCCTACCTCCTAAGTCCTTCCTTGAATTTGATCGAACCATTGAGATGATTATAGCTTCCTTCTCTCTTCTCTGAAAACTATCAACTTTGCAGCATAAGAGGAGAAAATTCCACTATCATAAGGATGGGTGCCACCTTGGATCAACTTCACCTTCAATCAACATGCTTTCTTCATCGTCCTTCCTTTCTTCCTTCTCACACCAAGCTATCTCTATGAACAACATCAAATGTCATTTTTGTTTCTTGGATTATCACCACATCAGGACACAATTAATACAGATACTTCTTCAAACTAACACCTTTAGAACCATTACCGAGACCCCTAGTATTTCACGAAATCATCATCAATGAGTCGATTCAAGAAGAGAAGATGGAACAATCTCACGAAACTGTAAGCCACTAGCCTTGATTAGAGAAGCAAACTTATTCAAATCTGAGGGAGGTTGTTCATAAGAAATATTATAAGAACCACCGAACTTATTACTAGAAGCTGAAACGAATACCTTAGAGGGCAAAGCAGAAAATTGGAAAAAAGAATCCCAGTTTACAATTGGAGAATCATCAACTAAAACCTCATCAACATGAGAGTAACGATGCTGGTTATCACCTTCAGGATTGCTTAAACTCACATCAGAATCAACTGAGAAATATTCTCCTTTTGGTACTTTAGAGGAACAAGGATGAATAACAGCTTTAAAAAACCGAAACCTAGACGGTCCTATATGACATTCATCAATACTTACAAGACTAGGATCAAGATTCAACTTAGCATCTTCATCAAATTTCAAAGCTTCTCCTGGAAGAAGAATTCTGGAAACAGATTCATCGAAAATATCAGCATTAAAAAATGAATATGAAGGGCCATTAGCAATTAACGAATTATTTTCTTTCTTCCTTGTGTAATACTTTGAATAGGAAGCACAAAAACGATCCCTAACTTCCTTTACCAAGGAAGGAATTGGAGATTTATCACCTGAGGCTAAACTGAACATTCTGATCATTAAAATCCATTGATTTCTCAGGAGTAATATCCCCTACAACCGAAAGTTGCTCTTCCTGATTTGCTGGGCTAATTGGAATGGACTTCTCTTGAGAAAGGATAGGATCAACTTTTTTTGAGACAGGTGCAAAATTTGAAAGGAAAATTCCTTTTGAGATAGAAGCATCAAACTCGGTCTCCACAATAGCCGATTCCAAAGGGACCTCAAGAGCATTCTGAATGAAAGGCACTGCAATAAAAGCCTCATGTATGAAACCACAATTCAGGCAATTCTCCTCAAGGATTGAATTTGAAGGGACCTCAAGAGCATTTAAAGGCTCTTCATTAATACCCTCTTGGATAGTACCACAATTCAAAAATAACTCACCGTCTTAAATGGGAGAAGACGCCGAAAAGGCAATACAATCCACCTCAGATGGAGGAAAAACATTAACTACCATCCCTTCGTCTTCCATCACTTGAAGAATTCGATATAAATCCACCTAATTGGAGAAATCTTTAAGCATAAGAGAGTCCAGCACTTTATTCGGAGGATCCAAAGAATCAATATCACCAAATTTAAGAGAGAACTTACCAAGAGCCAAATCATTAATTTCAATTGATGCTGGAAGGAATCACAAAAAAATTTCTTGACTTTTAATCTAGCAGCAGAGATATCAACAAAATTTAATGTATCCAATGCAATCTCTTCTAATCCCACAAAGTGATGGCCTATGGCTTCAAAGACCCACATTTTCCAAAAAAGAAGAGGCAGATTCGTAATCGAGATCCAACCTCCATATGCTTCAATAAATTCTGGTAAACTATGAAGACTAGCGGACCACCTTTCAAGTTTCAAGTGCTGCTCATCCACCCATTGCCACTTACCAATGTTGGTTAAGATAGTATCATTAATACCTCCCTCGATTAATAAAAGGGCCTTATCAACCATGAATGGATTGATCTTAGTTTTAACACAAAAATAGGATTCAACAGCATCCTTGATAACTTTCCATGAGGTATGCGCAAATAATCGTGAAATAACCAACAAGTTCTCAAAATCAATATTAACAACCTCAACAGGCTTTTTGATCCAAAAAGAATGTTGATTGACTTCGTGTTCAGAACAAGGAGGAGAAAAAATAGAAGAATTTTCCCCTTCGGTCAAATTCTTTTGTCCAAATGAGGCATAACCATCAGGTGGATTGGAAGACTTATTCAAAGAATCCAGCCTCCCCTTCGGTCAAATTCTTTTTTCCAAATGAGGCATAACCATCAGGTGGACTGGAAGACTTATTCAAAGAATCCAGCCCAGCATCAGTCCTTGCGTCAAAAACCTTAAGGAAGTCAGAGATCATTTCACGAAATACCACCCATCCTTCTTTTGAATACCCAAGGAAATTCGAATGGATTTTCGACCACCTGAGGGAGGACAAACGACACACTCTTTCCAATTAGAATCAGTGCAAAATTTGTAGAGTCTAATGGTACCAATCTCATCCTTGAACGTCATTCTGGCAAAGAACCCATCAGCTTTCTTAACCAGCTCCACAAAAAAATTCTCAAACCATCGCAGATGGACCAGTGACAGAGGAATCTTCAAGCCTTTCGTGGCATCCTCAATGTAGAAGACGTTGTCCTCACACCCAATGCAGAAGTCCGAATTGTTAACACAACTTCGAAACTCCATAGCTGAAACCGTCGACAAGAATAATGTAACAGCCCATATTTTCCAATACGATCATTCTAACAATAATGCAAAAGCGTAACAATTAAAAACTAAAACAAGCTTAAACAAATTCAGCATAAGCAATTTCGTACAAAAGATTTTTAAAATGAACTATCAAATCCCTAACAATAGCTTTCTAAGTCTTGTGCCAGAACGCTAAACTTCACTTCTTTGGAGACTATCACATGATCCTTCGTCTGAAAACATTTTGGAAAAACAAAAATGAGTACAAAAATACTCAATAAGCAACTTCCACATCAACTTCAGAAATTCATTTTTCTTCAAAAAAAAACAGAGAAATTCAGTTTAATGAATCATTTCGATAGTTAAATCAAAAGTCAAACATTCATTCAGTCATTTTCTTTCAAAACAATTATAAAAAAAATACAAATATCCTTGCAAAACTCTTAATACAACTATCAAAACTTTCAGTTAAAACTTTCAAATGTCAAAACTTTCAATTTAAACCGTACGTTCAATCAACCAATACTTTCAATTCAAAGTGGGAAGATGCATTATTTTGATAGCCTTCAGAACATATACGATGGTTACTCTTTGATAACATCAATCAATCAATCAAAACATTCAATTAGAGTTGTCGATAAAAATCGACCTGAACATTCAATACAATTACTTAAGTGTGAGGCCATGTGAGTGAAACACACACATGAATTTCCATTCCAAAGGAATGCCAAATCACAAATTGTGTCTTCCCACAATTAAGCTTCACTCAGTCAAAGCTTTCAATAAGAGATGTCGATAAAATCGACCAGAACAATCAATATAATTACTTAAATGTGAGGCCATGTGAGTGAATAACACACATGAATCTTCATTCCAAAGAAATGTCAAACCACAAATGTGTCTTCCCACAAATGTGTCTTCTCACAGATGAGTCAGAACAATTCCATCAATTCTAATTTAGGCTACTACCACAAATAAGCAAAGCATTCCCAAAACAGAAAATTGGCATATCCGAATAGCCCTGTCGAATCAATCAAATACTTTTCACAACATTCAAAATATAAAAACATACTTTCATTTGGCAAAACAGTTGGAAACATACAAAACAATTTCAATCAATTTCAAATCACAGAAAAATATGCTTTCAGATATTTTGTCAAATAACAAATAAATCAAAACGGAATTATTCCAAATTTTCTATTTTGGAAGGGATGTGGAAACTACTTACCTCAATCAATAATCCTACAATTCTCAATCTCAATCTCAATTCCAAATCTAATTCCACTTGCTTCAACAATCATCAACTTTGCCTAAAAGCCCAAACATATCTAATACTTACTGATCAGAAACCAAAATTCTATCTTAAAGGTCCAAAAGCTAATCTAAAACATAGACAATCTTATCTACCCAATTTTTCCCATTCAAAACAATTTTATGCATAAAAAGTTAGGGAAAATAGGGTTATCTTATCTACCAAATTTTTCCCATTCAAAACAATTTTATGCATAAAAAGTTAGGGAAAATAGGGTTCTTGGACTAAAAAAAAACAGCACTGAAAAACTGGATTAAAAACACTTTAAAACCCAATTAAAAACGTACTAAAATCAGTAAAATCAATGCTTTTCAATACGTAATAAAATACCAAACAATTTTCCAATTCTACAACTTTTAAAACCTTCAAAACTATCATAAATTATAGACAAACAACCCATAAAAGTTTCTGCACATAAAACAAAACTTTCCAAGAGTTTTTTTATTTAAAAGAATCAAGATTTCTACCGTTTTACAAATAAAACCAGATATGAGAAAGTACCTAAAACTGCTGTAAAAGCCTTAAAAAATATAATCTTTTCATATAGAAATCGAAGCTATAAATCACACTTTAAGGTAGCAATCATTTGACAAACTTTTTGTGCAAAAAGAGCCCAAAAAATACTAAAACAATCCCAATTAGAAGAAAATGAAAGCTGAAAATTTCTGAAAAATTTTCCATTATCAAAACGTTTAATTTAATCCAAAAACCCTAAGAGGAAAACCCTTGATGAAAATTCCAGCAAATTAAAAACCTAAAAACTTTTTAGGGCAAAAGATTTTAAGAATCTTTTCGTTCTAAACAATCAAGAATGAAGCCAAAAAGAAATCAAAACCCAAAACCTTGCAAGAAAACTTCAATAATCAAGAAAAGAAAGAAATCAACAAGAGAAAGAAAGAAAACTTGCTGTGTCTAGAGTGTTTCTTCTTTTCTCTCCTTTTTGCCGTCAAAACTCTTAGTCAAAAAGGTTAGGGCTTAAAAGATCCTTTTTAAAAGAGCTCTAATTAAAAACCCTAAGGGGGCGTTTGGCCCATGGGTTTGGGTTGGAATGGGTTTGGGTTCCAAACCCAAAACCATGTTTGGCACAAGGTGTTGGTTTTGAAACACAACCCCATGGGTTACAACAATGCAACCCCATGGGTTTGTGTCATGTTTTCCTCTTCCACTTGTCGTTTTTCATTTTCGACAACCATTTCAACAACAAATCCGGTGACAACTCCGACGACCACCGACAACGACAACTCCGACCACCGCACCGACGACCCGACCACCGCACTGGCGACCCGACCACCGCACTGACAACCCGACCACCACACCGGCGACCCGACCACCACTGACGACTACCTCCAGCAACTACTGCGATGAGAACTCTAGAGATCAATCTGACGATCACCCTGCGACTTAATCACCCCAATAACTTGACACCTCGATGACCCAACCACCCTAACAACCCGACTTGCCCGAACCACTGCCAATGACCATCTGACAACCACTCCGACAACCCGACCACCTAGCAACCGCCGCCGACAACCACCTAGTGACTACTCCGTTGACCCGACCACCCCGATGACTACTTCGGCGATTAACCCGACAACTTGACAAGCTCAACCACCCAAAGCCACCGTTGACGACCACCTGGTGACCACTCTAGTGACCACCCAGCGACCCGACCACCTAGCAAACCGACCACCCTAATGACCACTCCAACAACAACTCTAATGACTCGACCACCAGACAACCACCCAGCGACTACTCGGACGACCTAACCAATCATATGACCACTCTAGTGACCCGACCACCCAACAACTACTGTCGACAACCACCCAATGACCACTCCGACGACTTGACCACCGTGCAACCACCACCGACAACCACCTCGACAACCCAACCACCCCATCAACCACCACCGAAATAGATTTCAAAATACGGTGCAAAATTTTGTTTAAATTCCATAATTTCTTAAATAGACCTCCAATATTTTATTTTTTTAAAACAGAGTTCCAAAAATATGTTTATGAATACTTTGTAAATAGAGTTTTAAATTCCCTAATTTCTTAGATAGACTTCCAATTTTTTAATTTCTAAAATAGAGTTCCAAAAATAGGTTTCGGAATACTTTGTGAAATAGAGTTTTAGATTCCTTAATTTATTAAATAAACTTCTAATTTTTTAATTTCTAAAATAGAGTTCCTAAAATAGTTTTCTGAATACTTTGTGAAATAGAGTTTTAAATTTCCTAATTTTTTAAATAGACTTCCAATTTTTTAAATTTCTAAAATAAAGTTTGATAACTCTTCAATAGAAGAATTATTCCTGTTTAAAAATCTCTTATTAAAGTATGATTATTGTGTGGAAGTGTAAGAGAGAACACCTGAAACCCGACCCCCCATGGACGACAAGTCGATGCCTTAATCACCTCAGCTACTACTTAGTTTTAATTCAGTTTGTGTTTTGGACAACTATTGCTATTTCTTTTCTTCATTCCTTTCAGCTTATGTATTATGATATTATGAACTTCGGACCTTCATTTGCATTATGTATTTCCTTTACTCTAGCAACATCATTCTTCTTTCCCACGTATTAATTATTAAAAATATATGTTCTTACTAATGTTATTTAATTTTACATCATCATGAATGGAGTGAATGAGATACTTGTACAAACTACAAATTCATAATTAACTATGCTTGAAACAATTGATCCACATAATTGGTTAAAATATTGATATGCAATTCAGTAAACAATTATCAAGTAAAAAAAATGGATATGAAAAAAAAACCTAAAAAAATTATTTAAAAAAACAGACTAAACAAGCCCAGCCCAGCCCAGCCCAACCCTGCACCCCAAACACAGGTTTCAGCAAACCAGCCAAACCCAACTTTGCACCCCAAACACAGTAATCAGGAACCCCAGGATTTCTGATTCCAGCCAAGGATTCCCAGGGTTCCTGATTCCAAACCAGTGTGCCAAACAGCCCCTAAAGGATTATCTTTTCTTTTTCTTTTAAAAAAAGAAAGATTTATCTCCTACTTTAAAAAGAAGATAAATTCCAATTCAAAAAGAGTTTTAAGAATAAATAAATAAATAGCTAAAATATATATATATATATATATATATATATATATATATATATATATATATATATATATATATATATATATATATATATATATAAAATTAAAAAAAAAAAACTCTTTTTTTTCGGTTGTTACAAATAAAGCAAGCTAAAACAGAAGAAAATGAATGGTGGAAAGAGGAAAGGGAGATGGAGGATGAAGACGACATGAAGAAAGAAAACAATTGGAGAGGTTACGGAAAAATCCAAACGAAGCGAAAAAATCAAGTCATAGAAGAAGGCACAAAGGAGAACAACAAAGGTTAGAGAAGGATAGTGGAGACAGAGACGGCGAAGGGGAGGGAGAGGGGGATGGCCGAAGACAGAACGCAGAACGGCCAATCGGAAAGGAAAATTCAGTCGACTAGGGTTATCGGGAGGAGAGAGAAGGGAGAATTGGGAGGGGTGGGGGGGTAGAGGGCTTCAGAGCTTCTTCCTTGATGTTGGATTTGCAGTCGTGTGTTTTGGGTAAGAATGCCTCAAAGAACTTGGAAACGCGCTCTAGAGATGCAACTTTGCTTCATCGATACAACCCTCTTTGGACTTTTTGCTTAAAAAATCAATCTAAAATGCTAAACCACCAAATTCTTTTATAAAACCTCGAAAATAGTTAAGACATCAACCTGTTCGTTTACAGTGTTTCTGATACAACAAAATAGTAAAGATATAGGATCAACAATGCACATAGCACAAAACTCATGACCTCATGCATGAGCCATACATACATAGACACTCACTGCGACTGTGTATGTAATATAAATATATTTAAATTCTGGATTAGCATTTCAATGGCTACTCTACCCTGATGAATTCTTTCCGCATACATACATAAGAAAATTTCAGGTTCACCTCAGATAATACTACTTCTTACCTCATCAAATGTCAAGCCACCAATTTTTGATATGCTCCCACAAAATGCAAAATCTACAACCTTATTTCCTAATCCATAGATCTCAAATATTTGTGCCCCGCAATAGCTAAGCACATAAACAAGAAAAGCTGTCAAAAACTTAATAGGGTTATCGGAAAAAAGAAGAAAATAACTTCTTAAAAATAGACGGAAAATGGGAAAGGATAACTAGTATACCTTGATAGTAAAGAAATACCCATTTTGGAAAGAATTTTGAGAAGACCAGACTTCACGGCCTGATATAGCATTTGAGTTGGATATGCATCCAAAGCATAGCAACAATACCGTTCAGTTCCAAAGACGACATTTCAACAGAGAGTCATCAAAACTAAACTAAGTCAAGGATTGGATTAAAACATAATACGCCAGCCCATTTAAATGTCTTGTAATACAAGGGACCAAACCTTGCAAAAGTTCTTTTGAGCCTGTTCAATTGTTACAGTCGGCATCTTTCCATTCCGCATCATATTTACAGTCTTGTTGCTAAGACGCCAATGCCGACAGGTTTCCAGAGCCAAGTATGGGCATATAGCACTGAAAAGATGATTTTAGGCTGTAATATGCTGCATATCTTTCTCATGAACCATTTAATGTCATAACTATTTACAAATATTAATGTCATAACCATTTAATGTCATAGCACTGAAATAATTCTTCTCGTTTTTCTCCCTCTTTTATACCTCTTCTACAATCTTTCTTCTTCTCTTTTTGTTCATTCTACAGTTACATATTTACTCTTCTTCTCTCAACAATTTTTCTTCTCTCTTATGTTTTCTCTCTATCCTACCCTTCAACATGTAACAACGGAAAGAAAAAAAAGAAAGAATTTCTCTTTATTTGTTTTATTAATTTTTAAAACCTTTTTGAATTAGGATTTTATCTTCTTTTTAAATTAGGACATAAATTTTTATTATCTTTTTTTCAAAAAAAAGGGAAGATAATTGTTAGAGTCCTTATATTAGTATAATTGTATTTTTGTAAATATATTAATTGGGTTGTCTTTTATTGTCTTTTCACTTTCTCCTACTTAGGTTAACCTTGTACACTGATTCTTTCAAACCTTTAGCATTAACATGGTATCAGAGATTTAGGTGAATTAGGGTTTTTTGTTTGGTTAACCTAGGGTTTTGAGAACTTTTGATTTTGAGTTTAGAACCCATCTGTTTTTTTTTTAGGTTTTGTGGTTTTGTGAACCCGATTTTTCGATCAACATCAAATTCCGACGTTGCCGCCAAACCACCGCGGTCGCCGCTGCCAGTGACTGCCGCGCGTCGATTTGGCCTTTTTTGTCGTCATTTTGCCTATCCCAGGAATTTGGTCTCGATTGGAGATGCGAGTGAAGCTCACCCGCCGCCATCGCCTTCTGTCTACTTCTTCACACACCGACGCGTGAGGGAGTGTGATCTGTCGGCGTCTTCTCGTTTTTTGTGGGTTTGTTCGGAATTCCCCTCTCACTCTAGTGGTGTGCTTGTTTTGGTCATATATTCCTCGGTTTAGGGTTGGTTGAAGAAATACCTCTTTGGAAATCTTAGGGTTTATGTGGTACAATTCTCTTTTGGGATTTAAATGAGTTTTTTGTCTATTTTTTGAGGTTATGGCTGAAAAGAAAACTACAGTGATGTCATAGATGATTCCAATGGTGTCAAAGATTACGAAACACAAGCTCAAGGGATCTAACTTTTATGCATGGCGAACAAACATTCGTCATTATCTTCGGAGCCTTGATAGGGATGATCACATGACCGCAAAATCACCATCGACAGATGATACTAAAAAGAATTGGCTACGAGATGATTCTAGACTTATTTTACAGATAAAGAACTCCATTGAGAGCGAGATAGTTGGGCTAGTTAACCATTGTGAATCTGTCAAAGAACTCTTGGAATACTTGGAATTCCTTTACTCTGGGAAAGGAAACATCAGTCGAGTGTTTGATGCGTGTAAGACTCTCTTTCAACCGAATCAAGGCGAGAAATCTCTAACAAGTTATTTTACAGAGTGCAAAACAACGTACGCAGAATTTCATGCTTTGTTGCCAGTTAGTACTGATGTGAAAGCTTAGACTGCCCAGCGTGAATAGTTATTCATTATGAGTTTTTTGGTTGGTCTTGCCTATAAATATGATATGACCAAAGATCAAGTTCTGTCTAGCTCAGAAATCTCATCATTGGAAGATGCTTATACTCGAATACTTTGTACTGAGAAGTCGCAAGCAATCTTGCCACCTGAGTCTAATAGTGCCTTGGTTGGACAGACAGGTGAGTATAAAGGTAAAGAGGGGTTGGACCCAACACGTCCAGAGGAAATTCGAACACCCAAAGAGCAAATTCATGAGATATTGTTTGCCACTATTGTCATAAGCCTGGACATATGAAACATGATTGCAGAAAATTGTTGAATAAGGGCCAGAGATTTCCATCTGCACATGTTGCATCTACTCCTGATAACCCTGACAAGTCTATTTCGATTTTAGCTGAGGAGTTTGCTAAATTTCAATAGTATCAAGAGTCATTAAAGGCGTCATCTTCTACTCCTATTACTGTCATTGCCGACACAGGTAACACATCTACATGTCTTCTTTCCTCCTCTTCAAAATGGGTCATAGACTCTGGCGCTTCTGATCACATGACAGGTAATCCCAGTTTATTCTCTAACATTAGTCCGTCTAAATCTTCACCTAATGTTACTATAGCCGATGGAACCACCTCTCATGTTTTAAGATCAGGCACTGTCAATCTTTCCAACTCAATTTCATTGTCGTCTATTTTAAGTTTATCACAGTTCTCCTTTAACTTGATTTCGGTTAGTAAACTAACTCACGATCTTAATTGTTGTGTCTCATTCTTTCCTGGTCATTGTTTATTTCAGGATCTGTTGACAAAGAGGACTATTGGTAAAGGGCATGAATCTGGAGGTCTCTACATTTTTTAACCACAAAAATCCACAGCCGTTACATGCTCTAAAGTGTCCTCTCCCTTTGAAGAACATTATCGTTTGGGTCATCCATCTATTTCAGTCTTGAAGAGTCTTCGTCCTTAGTTTAATCATTTGTCTTCTTTAGATTGCGAGTCATGTCAGTTTGCTAAATTTCATCGTTTGAGTCTGTATCCCAGAGTCAATAAACGAGCTAGTGCTCCATTTGAATTAGTTCATTCTGATGTTTGGGGTTCGTGTCCTGTTGAGTCCAATAGAGGGTTTCAATATTTTGTTACCTTTGTCGACGATTTTTCTCGTGTAACTTGGTTATATTTAATGAATAATCGTTCTGAGTTGCTTTCTCATTTTCGTAACTTTCATGCTGAAATTCGAACTCAATTTAACGGTTCTCTTTAAGTTCTACGGAGTGATAATGCTAAAGAATACTTCTCACATGCTCTTAGTTCTTATTTAAGTGAACATGGAATTCTTCATCAATCCTTGTGTGTTGATACTCCATCTTAAAATGGGGTTGCAGAACGAAAGAATCGTCATCTCCTTAAAACAGCCAGAGCCTTAATGTTTCAAATGAATGTCCCAAAATATTTTTGGGTTGATGCTATATTGACGGCTTGCTTTTTAATAAATTGCATGCCCTCTTCGGTTCTTAAGGGTGAGATACCTTATCGTATTTTGTGCCCCAAACTCCATTCATTTCCTCTTACACCCAAAATTGTTGGTTGTACTTGCTTTGTTCATGATGTTTGCCCTCGACTCACCAAACTAGATCCAAAGTCCTTAAAATGTATATTCCTTGGTTATTCTTGTGTCCAAAAAGGGTATCGGTGTTAGTTCCTAGTCTCGATCGTTACTTTGTCTCTCCTGATGTCACATTCTTTGAAGATTCTTCTTTCTTTTCTTCATCTTCGAGTAAGAGAAAGGGGGAGCATAAAGAGGATGAGGATGATTTCCTTGTTTACACAATTCTCTCCTCTTGTGAGCCCTCTAACAATTCATCTCCATCGGTTCCTATTTCTACTCAACTACCTATCACTCAAGTTGTTTTTTTTTTTAATAACCAGGAGTCGGAGCTTTGCTCCCCTATACCTGGGGGCACCCGAACCCGCCCCAAGGCCCAAACCCGAGAGACATCGAGGGTTTTTATTCATTAAGCTCACCCGAGGGCTTGAACCTAAGACCTCTAAGCCGGTATGACCAAGAGACCCCAAGCCCTTACCAACGAGGTCGTCCCATGGGGTAATTCCGTTTTGATTTATTGTTATTTGACAAAATATCTGAAAGTATGTTTTTTATGTGATTTGAAATTGATTGAAATTGTTTTGTATGTTTTGAATTGTTTTGCTAAGCAAAAGTATATGTTTACCATTTGAATGTTTTGAGAAGTATTTGATTGGTTCAATACGCTATTCGGATATACCAATTTTCTGTTTTGGGAATGCTTTGCTTATTTGTGGTAGTAGCCTAAATTGGAATTGATGGAATTGTTCTGGCTTATTTGTGAGAAGACACATTTGTGGTTTGGCATTCCTTTGGAATGAAGATTCGTATGTGTGTTATTCACTCACGTGGCCTCACACTTAAGTAATTATATTGATTGTTCTAGTCGATTTTGTTGACATCTCTGATTGAAAGGTCTAACTGATTGAAGCTTATTTATGGGAAGGCACAGTTGTGATTTGGTATTCCTTTGGAATGAAGATTCATATGTGTGTTTCACTCACATGGCCTCACACTTAAGTAATTGTTGAATGCTCTAGTCAATTTTTATCGACAACTCTGATTGAATGTTCTGATTGATTGATTAGTGTTACCGACGAGTAACCATTATATATGTTATAAAGGCTACCCAAATAATGCATCTTCCCACTCTGATATTTGAAAGTATTGATTGATTGAAAGTACTGTTTGAATTGAAAGTGTTGATTGATTGAAAGTACTATTTGAATTGAAAGTTTTGACATTTGAAAGTTTTAGTTTGAAAGTTTTGTTTAAATGAAAATTTGTTCAATTGAAAGGTTTGGTTTTGAAAGCTTGTTTGCTTGAAAGGGTATTTGTATTTTTGTTTACGATTGTTTTGAAAGAAAATGACCGATTAAATATTTGACTTTTAATTCAACTATTGAAATGATTTGTTTTTTTTTTTATAAGAAATAAAAGAATATATTACTGAAAGATAATTATAAAAGGGGGAAAAGAAGTCCCTGCACCGCAAAAGGGTTACAAAAAAGACTCCCAATTGGTCATAATATGAACATGATCATAATTACAAAAAGAGTTACAAAGAGAACACCAAATGGATGCAAAAAGCCTAATGGAATCCCAAAGATCATTTAGACAGCACGAAGTCTCTTTGAAAACCCTCTAGTTTCTTTCGTTCCACAACTTTCATAGGGATGCCATAATAGTGTTTCACCACAAGATCCTTGCCTTATCCTTAAAGGGAGTACCCCAAAAACAGTTGTAACACCGCTTCATCAACTCTATTTGGAAAGCACCAACTCAACCCAAACAATGAAAAGAACCTATTCCAAATAGATCCTGCAAAGAAGCACGAGAAGAAGAGATGAAACCGGTGTTCCCCGCTCATTCTACACATAACACACCAGTTGGGAGAGAGGGAATTAGCCTGTCATTTCCTTTGCAACACATCTATCGTGTTAAGCTTCCCTTGCAAGAGAATCCACAAAAAGACCATCACTTTCCTTGGTACTTTGGCCTTCCAAACCACCTTTAACAACTCAAGATCAATGGGAGCCCAGACTTCAATCAAAACAAGGATTAAAGATTTAACAGTGAAACAGCCTTCACTTTGGAGGGACCGCCACTTCGAATCCTCTCTATTATTCTGCAGTGTTTTCGAGGCGACCCCAGGCGCGCGCCTCAGGCGAGAGGCGAGGCGACCTGGGGGTTGTGCGCCGCGCATGTTGCCCAGGCGATGCGCTTCAAACAGGCGCTCGCCTGGCTGTGCCTGGCGGCGCCTTCGCCTCTCTCCCAGGCGAGCGCCTGACTCAATATGCAGATTTCGTTTTTTTTTAATATAAAAAAACACTTAACTTAATACCCACACCCACGAAAACCTAATACAATGTTCCTTGCTCGACGACTGCTTATATTATACGACTGCTTATCATATAATATGGCTTCCCATTTTTAAACCCTAATACAATAATAGGCCCAAAAGGCAAAAAAAAACGATAATGAACTAGGTCATTCGAAGCGCTGGATAACAAATTTGGTTCATTGATTCATTATTAATGACTTGATCATGTTTGGAACTACTAAAATTTGATTATTATTGGAACTACTAATCTTTTAAGGCTTTGGAATTTTATGTGACTATATTTACTATATAAATTTATGCTCTATATATTATTTATTTATATATTTATTTATTGCGCCTCGCTTCACTCGGGCGACGCCTTTTTGTCGCCTCTCGCCTTCAGGCGATCAAGGGGCATGTCGCCTTGAGGTGCGCCTTGCGCCTTGAAAACACTGTTATTCTGCTTGATCGATTCCAGAATAGTTTGTAAGTTTGCCCATTCCATGCTTTCCTCATCAATTAGATTTCTTCGGACCGGCACTACCCAACTATCCATAGAGTTAGACCAACACTGGCTAATCACAATCTCCTTGGTTGTTGTGACATTAAAGATTCTTGGGAAAGAGTTTTTGAGGGCTCTATCACCAACCCAAATATCCTCCCAAAACCGCACTCTATCACCTTTGCCCAAAATGATTTTGTACCATTTATCTGCAGTACAACAAGCTTTAAAGATTGAGTTCCATGGGCCTTTGGAATACAAATGGGAGCCTGGAATCCAAATCCCCTCCTGGATTGTATATTTGCAATCAATCACCTCCTTCCAAAGACATTGTAATACAAATGGGAGCCTGGAATCCAAATCCCCTCCTGGATTGTATATTTGCTATCAATCACCTCCTTCCAAAGACATTGTTCCTCCTTCATATATCTCCAGCCCCACTTAGCAAGCAAGCTGACATTTTTACTTCTAAGGTTCCCCAATCCGAGGCCACCTTTGGAGATTGGAAGAGAAGTGGTTTTCCAGTTAACCAGAATGTTGCCACTATCATTAGATCTAGAAAAACTCGTGGATAACTCGTTCCAACCTCTTAACTATCTTCCTCAGGCATTCAAAAATTGAAAGGAAATATGTAGGAATGCTAGATAAAATTGCATTAGCAAGGGTATGTCTTCCTTATCTTGAGCATATCTATTGAAATGATTTGTTAAATTGAATTTCAATATTTTGGTTTGAAGAAAATGAATTTTTGAACTTAATGTGGAATTTGCTTATTGAGTATTTTTGTACTCATTTTTGTTTTTCTAAAATATTTTCAGATGAAGGATCAAGTGATAGTCTTGATAAAAATGAAGTTTAGCGTTCTAGCACAAGACTTAGAAAGCTGTTGTTAAAGATTTGATAGTTTATCTGAGTAATTTTTTTGTTGCTTCTGCTGAATTGTTTAAGTTTCTAATTGTTATGCTTTCGCATAAGTGTTAGAATGACCGTATTGGAATATGGACTCTTACACAACATCTTTCTTCTAACTTTTTCTAACTCATTTTTTTCTCTCCTCTCTGATATTTTCTTTTTTTTACTTGACCATGGGCAGCTGGGCTTATTCAAAGTTAAATATAATCCCCCTTTTCGTTATACTTAAGTATTCACCAATGATCTGATTAGCAACTAAAACCAAAAACAGTTTGTTCTCTTTGACTGAAGCACATTATCTTTGAAAACCATTTAGTCTTAATTCAATCCTAAATCCAATAGATTTTCATGACCTAAACGGATAAATAATATATTAATGGATCTAAAAATTTCCAGTGAATGAAAATTACCTCGCACCATATCCAATTAAACAAGCAAACTGATGAGTACTGAAGCACTGAGCAGTATCTGCTACTATTGTAGCAGACATTCGCAAGCCATTTTGAATTAGATGCTGATGAACAGCACCAACAGCAAGAAGAATTGGAATTGCTGGGCGAGTTGCTTCCTAGAAGAACGGGTACAGCATAAAATAAGGAAAAAGCCTTCGATAATAAAAAATAAATAAATAGATACAGCAGGAAAAGAAAAGGACCTAGTACAGAAAAATGGTAGTACTAAATGAACAAGAAAAACAAATATATTAAACGTGTAGAAAAAAATTAAGAAGAACATTAGCAACGCATATTAAATTTTTGTTCCATGCACATATATATCAAATGCACAGAGAGAAACCAGAATCACAGAAAGATTGGAAACATTAGTTTACTTCAATAGCACATGTGCATTATAGTTTTCTGTAATCCACCTTCGGTGGTTGGAAGGCTCCTCCTTTTTTGTATATTTCATTTTATCAATAAAATTCCAGTTTCTTCTATATATATATATATATATATATAGTTCAAGCACTTTTTTTTTTTATTTTATAGGTCGGAAACTATATAGACAAGAAGTCTTCCAGATACAAATAAAAACCAGAATGGTGCTTACAAGCTCTTCAGAACGATCAGATAGAACAAGCAGTTCACAACCATTCCGAACAGCCTCATCAGCAGCCTCACAAAGTCTGTTTAGAATTTTTACCAGAGAACCATCAACACCCTTACGTATGTCGAAAAATGTTGGCAATACTTGGGCCTTCAAGTATGGATCCTTTAACAATGATTCAAGCTCTCCTTCATTCAAAACAGGACTAGACAAAGTTACCTGATCGATATTCAATAGGCTATTAGAAAACACTGGAAATGATTTAACTGCGAAAGAAGAACTCTCTGACATCTATACAATATAAAATTACTATGAAGAATGAAAAAAGAAGGCTTGACAACCTGTGAAGCATTCTCAGGTCCTATGTCTAATATATTTCGTCGCTTTCCAATATTGACTTCAAGAGACATGACTAGTCCTTCTCTAAGAGGGTCAATTGCTGGATTTGTCACCTAAAAGTACAACATAGTGAATTTATTGCATAGAGAAGTATTAATAATTAGTAAAACCATAAGCACAAAAAATTAAGAGAAACAAGCAGGTGCATAAAATGTCTTTATAAACTATTCAATAGCTTTAAATAAAATTAAGTCAAGCAACCTACAAACAGACAACAGAAATCAGAACGGATGGTTTAATTTGCATCTGTTACGAGTTGGGAGGAGAAGGGAATGATGATGCCAGGTGACAACTCCAAATTTTATCACGTCAATGATATATAAAACTACTAGAGAGGCCATTTTCAGCTTTCCTCTCAACAACGTTGTTCTACGACAAGTAACACTATATTAAGAAAAATGTCGTCGTAAACATGCACAGAACATAAACATGCTCAAACACACATCTGATATGTATCGGACTCATAATCTAGAATGTGCCTTTTGTTTTCAGATTTCAGATTTCAGAATAAGGCCATGTCTAGGTGTTATTGTGAGATCAAATATGAGAGTTTTCTATACATTCTATACAATAGAGCCAAATATATATAGGCATACATGGAAGCCCTAAACTAGTGAAAGTAAAATTACAATAAAGGACAAAGGATTAATAAGCTCCTAAATCTACATATATACTATAACACTCCCCCTCAAGCTGGAGCATATATGTTAATCATGCCCAGCTTGTTTACAAAGATAATCTATTCGAACTCCATTTAAAGCTTTCGTGAAAATATCTCCTAATTGTTCTCTAGTCTTCACATATCCATTAGACACCAAACCTTGTTGTATTTTCTCACGAACAAAATGACAATCAATTTCGATATGTTTAGTTCGCTCATGAAATACTGGGTTGGATGCAATATGAAGGGCAGCTTGGTTGTCACACCACAACTTGATTGGAACAGTAGTATTGAAGCCTAATTCAATCAATAGTTGATGTACCCACATTATTTCACATACTGATTGTGCCATAGCTCTGTATTCTGATTCAGCACTCGATCGAGAGACTACATTTTGTTTCTTACTTTTCCATGAGACCAAATTGCCTCCAACAAAAACACAATAGCCAGAAGTCGATCTTCTATCTTCTCTTGATCCTGCCCAATCGACGTCTGAAAAACACTCAATCTTCATATGACCATGATCTTTATATAAAATCCCACGTCCAGATGCAGCTTTCAAATAACATAGAATATGTTGTACTGCGGCCCAATGATCCACTGTAGGTGAAGACATAAACTGACTCACAATGCTTACTGAATAAGCTATGTCTGGTCGTGTCACTATAGGATAATTCAACTTTCCAACCAATCTTCTATATCTCTCAGGATCTTTAAATGGTTCTTCATCTTTTGTAAGTTGCAGATTAGGCATCACTGGAGTACTACATGGTTTAGCTCCCAATTTTCCTGTCTCAGATAGCAAATCAAGCACATATTTCCTTTGTGACATAAAGATACCTCTCTTACTTCTCATTACTTCAATGCCCAAGAAGTACTTTAACATTCCCAAGTCTTTAGTATGAAACTGACTTTGGAGGAAAGTTTTGAGAGATAAAATGCCTGATGTATCATTTTCAGTGATAACAATATCATCAACATATAGAACAAGCAGAATGATACCACTCTTAGTTCGTCGGTAGAAGACAGAGTGATCAGACTTGCTTTTCTTCATTCCAAATTGCTCAAGTGCTTGACTAAATTTTCCAAACCATGCTCGTGGACTTTGTTTCAACCCATACAAAGATTTGCGAAGGCGACAAACTTTATCATTCTCCCCCTGAGCAACAAACCCTGGTGGTTGCTCCATATAAACTTCCTCCTGAAGATCACCATGGAGAAATACATTTTTAATGTCAAGCTGATACAAAGGCCAACATTGAGAAGCAGCCATGGAAATGAACAACCTGACAGAAGTTAATTTAGCGACAGGAGAAAATGTATCAAAGTAATCAACCCCATAGGTCTGAGCATAGCCTTTGGCAACAAGGCGGGCTTTTAATCGAGCAACTGAACCATCCAGATTGACCTTAACTGCAAACACCCATTTACATCCAATAGCTTTATTTCCTATAGGACGAGATACTAAATTCCAGGTACCATTATCATCTAAGGCATTCATCTCTTCTATCATTGCATTGCGCCAACCAGGATGGGACAAGGCTTCATGAATAGTTTTAGGGACCGAGATAGATTCAAGAGATGCAATAGACGAACATGTAGAAGATGACAAGTGGTCATAAGAGACAAAAGAAGAAATAGGAAAAGTACATGAACGTTTACCTTTACGAAGAGCAATAGGAAGCTCGTCACTTGGTCCTGGATCTGATGACGAAGAATCTTTTGGTACAAGACATTCACTTGGAGGTTGTTGCCGTCTAGAGTAGACTTGAGTAATAGGTGGGCGAGTAGGGGCAGATGTCAAAGGAGATGGATCGGCAGAAGGTGTAGGAGACACAAGTGTGAAGATAAAAAGATCGTCATCCTCCCCCTGACTCGTACTGGGCAAAGATGAACCGAAAGGTTTGTCCTCAAAGAAAGTAACATCGCGAGATACAAGATACCTATTCGAACTAAGACGATGAAGTTTGGCAAATTGACATGAGTCACAATTTAATGAAGACAAGTTATGAAATTGAGGACAAAGCTTTCTTAGTACTGAAAGAGATGGATGACCTAAACGACAATGGGCTTCAAAAGGAGAAACGACTCCAGAGCAAACAACTTTTGGTACTTGATGATCAAAAGTGTAAAGTCCTTCAGATTCATGTCCTTTACCAATAATCTTCTTCGTCACAAGATCCTGAAACAAGCAATAGCCAGGATAGAATAAAACACAATAATTAAGGTCACGAGTGAGTTTACTAATAGAGATCAAATTAAAGGAAAGTTGAGGTAAATGTAGAATAGATGATAAAGAAAGAGATGGGGTTAGATTTATTATGCCAGATCCAAGGACAGACGATTTTGATCCATCTGCCAAAGTAACATTAGCAAGGGATGTAGATGAAGAAAGGGTGGAAAACAAAGTGGGATTACCTGTCATATGATCGGTAGCACCAGAGTCTATGACCCATTTGGTAGAAGATGAGAGAAGACAATGATTCATGTTACCTGACCCTGCAATGGTTGTAATAGGGGTAAGCGCAAATGATGAAGAAGATGCTTTCGATGATTTCTGGTATTGTTGAAATTTAGCAAACTCGACAATAGAATTAACAAATGGCTTCTTAGATGAACCATAGGTGGATTGAGGCTGCGATTGAACCACATTAGACATCACTTCAAGTTCTCGTTCTGCCATAGATCAATGACGAATGTAAAACCACAAAATCAAATCTAAAACCACGAAATCATACCCAAATGACTGCAAAACTTCTGAAAAACTACTGAAAAACTGATCTGAAAGCAGTGCCCAATCAAAAAACCTCTAATTCTTTTCCAAACCAACTTCTAACACGAGCCAATTATGACCAAAATAACCACATAAACAGGTCGGGAGTTGGACGAAACGGCAAGCCACAGAATCGGAGAAAATTCTAGCGACCCACGCGCTCACACGTGTCAGCACATGGGAATGACGCCAAAACCTTCAAGTGGCGCGTGAGGTCCACGCGTAGGGATTTTTCCGGCCAAATTTCACGTACCTGCTGATCGACAAATGGGCTTTCATTTGGTCTGGGCGGTGACAAAAAATACGCCGGAGACGGGCGGCGCCGGCTGCGGATTCCGGCAATGGCGGTGGATTCCGGTGGCGGCAGCGGCGGATTTCGCCGTCGGAGGCGGATTCCGGTGATGGTGGCGACGGCGGACCTTGGCAGCGGTGGTGAAACACAAAACCTAAGGTAGAAGACCAAACCCTCCAAAAAGATGTTCCAAACGTCAAACCCTAATTGTTCCCAATTCTCAAAAACTCACAAAACCCTAATTGCCTAGGAAAGACCTAGTGGCTCTGATACCATGTTATTGTGAGATCAAATATGAGAGTTTTCTATACATTCTATACAATAGAGCCAAATATATATAGGCATACATGGAAGCTCTAAACTAGTGAAAGTAAAATTACAATAAAGGACAAAGGATTAATAAGCTCCTAAATCTACATATATACTATAACACTAGGAACCACATCAAGTACATGTAAATAATTATGGTTTCAAATTTTCATTCATGGACTAATAAGCTCCTAAATCTACATATATACTGTAACACTAGGAACCACATCAAGTACATGTAAATAATTATGGTTTCAAATTTTCATTCATGGACGTTAAGAAGTAAAAATATACAAAAGAATAAGTTAGTTATAAAACTGCATTGCATAAAACTAAATTTAACCAAAAGAAGAAAAAAAAAATACAAGTGAAAGAACAAGCAAGAAAACAGAAAAGTAAACACCACATAAATTATATTGAGAGAGAAGAAATCTAACTCAGATGTAGTTGTAGAAACCATGTCTGAGAAGGCAATTTTTTATTAAGCAGATGTTTATTTAATTTATGCAATATTTGACTCTTTGAACTATTTGTTGGAGAATGTTGCATCCTTGAGAAATAAAATTTTCCCTCTGATGTTATTCATTGCATAAAGTTTAAATATTCCAACAAGAATAGACGCATATTATCTTTGGATATAAATTAGTATAAAAGCATGAAGATTGCTAAAACAAAGAACGGCAATTTAGTTAACATGTTAGGGTCTTATTTAAAAAAAAAAGGAAATGAGTTGTGCTCATGTATGTTAGCGTCCATGCTGTTTAGACTTAAATTTTTTTCAATAGAGAGCATTGACCAGCCTGAAAGCATGACAATAATATATTCCGTTTTCATGGTTCAGTAATTTTACGGTTGGCCAAGCCATCAGCTGCAAGCTGTCGTATAATAATGTTTGGACATGACAAGTAAGCATAATGACAAAACATGTTGAACTAAGGTACAGCCCACAACAGATTGAAGGACATCCATAAGTATTTCTATGATCAGGAAAAGAAAACTTCCAGTGAACCTGTGCAAACCGTTGCTTAAAATAATCATAGAGCATATGTGGCTTCTGAGACAATATTGCCAGAGGAATATCATCTCCCATGCAGAACGTAGGTTCCTTTCCTTGAGCAGCCATACTCTCTATAATCATTTGGACATCCTCACTGGAGTAGCCAAACGCCCTGATGCCACAATTTGAATTAATTAGAACGAATAGACTATGAGATAGCAAAGTTTCCCGATAAGTGAAGGCAAAAGTCTGGAAATAATATGTTTAACCTATAAAAGTACACTAAGAGAATAAATTATCAGTTTATGCAACAAAACACATGTGAAGTTCTTACCAAAGCTAGCCTAAAATTGAAACCTTCAAATTTTTATGACCCCCCCCCCCCCAAAACACCACCCCCCACAAACCATACAAAATCAGAAGGTGCAAAAAGGTATAGGACTCTGTGAACTCTGAACTGGTGGATGAGCTCCGAGAACCTTAACCATACAAAGATGAGCATGAAAAAAAGCAACAAGAATTACAGAAAGGAAGTAAAATGTACAACATCCATTGTAGATTTAGTTTCCTTCAAACCTCTCTCTATGTAGAATTTCTATTCTAACAGAAAGAAGCAAGTAATAAGTTGATTCATAAAAGAACTAGAACCTCGAGGGATAAATTCGTCCAATGAAAAGCAATCTTAAAAGCTTTAGAAACCAAACTATTTCTACAAACTCAAAAATCACACTTAATAATAGAAACTTTAAAGGAAAAAGGGATATTAGAAAATATCCAGAATCGGTGAATCAGTTTCCCAAAAGTACTCCATTTCACTAAACTAAAGTAGTCAATGGCTAAATAACCAAAAGATTATATTGTGAATCTATTTTCCAATAGACCAAATGAACCGTGTACCCTCCATACTTTCATCCGTCCCTTCCAAAAGAATCTTGTTTGACATTAGAGAAGTTGGGGATTATTTTGTTGACTTTGTCATTCGTGTTAAGCCCCAAGCTAATGTAAGGTATCAAAGAAAGATTGTTCAAAAGAAATTGAAATTATTTTTCTTTTTGAACTTTTAAAGAAAATTTAGTGATAGAAAGATAATTTTTTTTTTTTTTTTGATAAGAAACAAAGATATCTATTATGCACAAAGGCCCAAAAACCCAGAAGACAACCTAAAGGCAAGGGAGAAGAGGAAACTCCCTTCCAAAAAAAACTATAAGAGAGCTTTCCAGTTCATCTGAATCATGGAAAAACTATAATTACAAAAGAATTTTCGATTCTTCTTACACCACCAAGAAACTAGGGAATGTAAGTTACTACAAAAAGAATCAAAAGGGGAGGCCTTATCTTGAAAGAGGCGCCGATTTCTTTCAAGCCACAAACTCCAAAGCAAAGCCCGAACTGCATTTGTCCACAACATTTTGCCTCTTTTGCGCAAAAGACCCCCTCCCAAAGCCTCAAAAAGCCAGTCGTCCACTTTGTTTGGTAAACTGAAAGCAAGGTTAAACTCAGTAAACAACCAATGCCAAGCCTGAGCAGCAAACCAACAGTGTAGGAACAAATGATCCAAAGTTTCTGCATTTTCTGAACACATTAAGCAGAAGCTTGGAGAAATAGCCCAGTTCACACACTTTTTTTGGAGCAAGTCATGAGTATTGACTTTCCTATGAGCCACTGACCAGAGGAACACCTTGACCTTCTTAGGAGCATCATTTTTCCATATGGCTTCAATCAGAGGGACATGGAGAGAAGGGGGAGACTGTAATAGATGCAAAAAAGCAGATTTGGCAGTGAACTTCCCAGAATTATCAATAGCCCAAACGATTTCATCAACACCCTCTCCCACCCGAATAACATCAATCAGTTCAATCAACCGAATCCAGCTTGGGATCTCCCAATCAAACAAACCTCTTCTAAAACCCAAATCCCAGTCATTTGCTTCATTCCTCCAGCAATCTTCCACCGTGGCATCTGGTTTCATAGAAATCCTAAATAAATCAGGAAAGGAGGAAGCTAGAGGAGCATTGCCAAGCCAAACATCCTTCCAGAAGCGAATTCGACTGCCCTTATTCACCTTAAACCTCAAGAACCTGAAGAAAACAGCCCCATTCTTAGCAATATCGAACCAAGGCCTGCCTTTTGCTCTGCCTTTTGGAGGGAGGGGGCACCAACCAAGATTGTCCAACCCATAAATACTGATGATAACCTTCCTCCAAAGAGCATCCTCTTCTCTCGAAAACCGCCATAACCATTTGAGAAGTAAGGCCCTATTTTTCTGTTTGTAAGCCCCGAGACCGAGACCCCCGTACCTCAAAGGGAGGGACGTTTTCCCCCAATTAACAAGGTGGCTACACCCATGGTTTCCTTCCTTTCCCCAGAAAAAGTCTCTCACTAATTTTTCTATCTTCTTTATAACACTCATAGGAGCCTTTAAAATCGAGAAGTAGTACACCGGAAGACTGCTCAAAACGGATTGGGCCAAAGTCAGCCGTACTCCTTTAGAAATGGGGAAAGATTTCCATTTGTCGATCTTATGTTGGAACTTCTCTATTAGAGGGTCCCAAAAAGAGAGGGCTTTATGATTCCCGCCCAAAGGGAAACCAAGATAAACAAGAGGCAGCGATTCCAGTTTACATCCAACCTTAGAAGCAAAGTTTGTCAGCCATTGTTCTGAGAGATTTATACCAATAATAGCGGTTTTTGTGACATTCAACCCCAGGCCCGAGCAAAGGAGAAAGAGAGAGATAGTGGTCCACCAATTTTTAAGGGAAATTTCCTCAGCCGGGCAAAAAATAAGCGTATCGTCAGCATATTGTAGGTGGGTAACCATAACCCTCTCCTTACCCACAGGAATACCCTTCAAAATCCTCCGTTCACAGCAATAGTGAACCAACCGACTAAAAGAATCTCCCATCAGAGTAAAGAGAAAAGGAGAGAGAGGGTCACCTTGTCTCAAGCCTCTTTGAGCCATGATCTTACCGCGAGGTCTGCCATTTATAAATATGGAAAAATTTACTGTGGAGAGACAGCCCCTCATCCAACTTCTCCATCTAGAGCCGAACCCCTTTTTGTCAAGAATAAAATCCAAATACTCCCAATCGACTTTTTCATAGGCCTTCTCGTAATCAAGCTTCAAAAGAATACCTGACTCCTTTTTTGCAATTTTTTCCCCCACTGTCTCGGAGGCCACTAAAACAGCATCCAGAATCTGCCTCCCTTCAACAAAGGCAACTTGAGAGTTATCAATAATCATCGGGAGGACCTTTTTCAATCTCTCCGCAAGCACCTTAGAGATCACTTTATAAAGCGAGGAGACTAAGCTAATCGGTCGATAGTCCCCAGCTTTGCTAGCTCTCACTTTTTTGGGGATAAGACAAATATAAGTCTCGTTGGTTCTTTTGTTGATAACTCCTTTTTCAAAAAAATCTTGGAACACCTTTACTAGATCAGACTTCAAGATGTTCCAAGCCTTTTTTAAAAACTCATTAGTCATTCCATCAGGTCCAGGAGATTTGAGATGCCCCAAATTGATAACTGCACTATGAATCTCGTCCTCAGTGAAAGGTTGTTCCAGCCAGGAAGCCCACTGGTCAGTTAAAGGAGCCCAATCCAAATTTTCGACTTCCATCCTCTGCCCAACCGAGGCTGTGTACTGATCTGAAAAAAAACGCAGGATTTCATCTTCTATCTCCTTTTCTGTGGCAAGAAGGTTACCTTCGTGATCCTCCAAATAAGAGATCATCTTTCTGCACTTTCTAGCCGTCATCCATCTGTGAAAAAAATGAGAGTTTTCATCCCCCTCCTTCAACCACTGGAGTTTGCATTTTTGCAAAGTCAGACATTGTTCCTTTGACACCATATCCATCACCTCTGATTTTAAGAGGATTCTCTGCCGTATAAGATCACTAGTCATCCCCCCTTGTTCTTCAATATGAGGCAAAACGTTCTTTGATGGATAGTGATAGAAAGATAATAAATAGGAAGGTTTTGTAAAACAAAGAAACAGAAGTTCCTACCACTTGAAAATCCTATTTATAATTTAGTCTATATACTCTTTCACCATTTTTGTACCCAACCTATGAGTCATTTTTGTGCTTGGTTATTCATCCCATTAGTAACAACTACTAGATAATAGTTGCATAAGTCAACTAATTATTATTAGTGAGTTGATAAGGCTCTAATCCCACACTAGAATTGGATTTTATGGTCTGTGAAGAGTAAACATAATTTTGAAAACATGATTAATAAATATTGGATTTGTGTAATCTTGATCTCACTGATGCTTGGCAGCATCATTTTCTTCCACCCTGACCCATTTAACCTAGTTTTTTTCTATAAGAAAAATGAAAGTATACATAAGGGCCTACAAAAAGATAGCCCAACCAGAGGAGCCATGTCAAATCCTAAACAAATCCTAAATAAATCTCATCTAACCTATCAAACTTATCAATGACAAGCTGCCAATAACACAGAAGACGAAGGATTGCCCCAAGAGGAAGGCCAACATCTTACAGTGGCCAATTGCCCAAACTATGCCCTGTAGAGAGGCATGCTTAACAACTCGTACATTTCCACATTAATCCCCAAAGATGAACTTTTGGAAGATTATTAAAAAACCCATATGGTTCATCTAGATTCCAGTACAAGGATCAGTAAATAAAAATTTTCTTCACAGATGTTATGAACAAGACATGCTATATAATCTGTCTCAGACATCTTAAAAGAGACGTTGAAAAGAAACTTACTGCTGGCTTCTCAGCAATTTATCAGTATCCAATACTGTTGATGCAAGAAAATTCTCAGGCTTCAATGAGCGCATATTTTCCTTGACCCACTTTCCATATGGATATGACAAAGCTACGCGTTTTTTAACTTCAGTATTCTCAAAGACCTGCAAATTGATATCAATTCAATAAAAGCGTTACAAGGTTTGGGGGTGAAAGAAACAATAGAAGTTTTAATTAAAAAAAAAAAAATACTCTTCGTGAGGAGATGGATATGATTTGATAAAACGTATCATTGGTTCTTCATGTAGTCTTTCAAAGGAATTCAAAAACTATTCTTCATCGGTTGTTTATTTGGGGGATGTGCAACTTAGGCTCTTAATTTGTTTGTCAGGTTGGTGCTTTGACTTGATTTCATTTGGTATTATTTTCCAGGGGGGGTTCCTAAGCACAAAGCTTTTTGAGGAAGCTTGAAGGGAGAACAGAGTTTTAAGAGGAGAAGTGAAACTGCGAACTTAGCTGGATCTTACATGCTTACCATGTATAAGTTGCTTGCGAAGATTGGGAAAAAAGGTCTGAGAGAGAGAGAAATTAGAAGATTGGGGAAAAAAGTCAGATAGAGAAGTTTGAAGATCGTGTGAAATAGAGGAAGGAAAAAAAGAAAGAAAAATGAGAAGAAAGATAGGTTTAAGGAGAGGAGAAAGACAGGCTGTATTGGATTCCAGGGTTGGTGTTTTAGGGGTCGGCAGATCCGGGGGACAGATTTAGTTAGGGACTGGAGATTGGAGGGGGGAAGGACGAAGGGTGGAGAAGGAGGGAGATTATAAGGTCTTGCCTGTAGTAGAATCTCATTTTCATTGGTGTTCAGTCAGTGGTGAAGAAGTGTATTCTTCCATAAGGAGAGAGATTTTAGATGCTTGATTTAGTTGGTTACGGGAAGAAAAAAAATAACGAGTATGGCCATTTTGGTTAAAATTATACTTTAGTAGAAAAGTCTTGGTTAAAATTAAAAATACCATTTTGGTCCCTATACTTTGGATCTTTCATTCCGTCCCTATACTTTCAAATATCCAAATTTAGTCCATGTATTTTCAATAAATCTTAAATTAGTCCTTTGAGATTAATTTTTATCAAAATAATAATAATAATTTTCATGCAAGAAAAGCCACAATGTGAATATGTTTCAAAAATTTATTGAGGGTGTTAAATCACCAATCAACCAAAAAGCTTAAGCTGATGGGTTACGGTAAATTTAATTATATCAACACTCTAGCACTCCCTCTCACTTGTGGGCATGAAAATTTGTAGAAAGGCCCAACAGGTGAAAATCAATATTAATTGAGAGAGGAATTGACATTACTGGAGTTCGAACACAGGACCTCTTGCTCTGATACCATGTCAAATCATCAATCAACCCAAAAGCTTGGGAGTGCAACCAAAGTCCCACATTGGCTAGATAAGGGGAAGATCATGGGTTTATATGTGAGGGACACTATCTCCTTTGGTATAAGGCCTTTTGGGTGAAACCAAAAACAAAGCCATGAGGGCTTGTGCCCAAAGTAGACAATATCATACCAATGTGAAGATCTATCGAGGGTCTTTGTCACTAACAAGTGGTATCAGAGCCAGGCCTCTGACTTATGTCGGTAGAATCCTCGGGTATCAAACAAAAAAGACGAGCTTCAAAGCATAGTCATAGTGAATCTGTGGTTGAGCATTCAGATGCGGTGTGCTCCAGTAAGAAGTTGACACCACAGTATACTCCAATGAGGAGTTGTCAGTAATTTGCTCAAGCGTAATTCAGAAAGATGACTATTTGAGGGGAGGCTCAAGGTGGTACTTTGTTTGAGGAGAGGATTGTTAGGAGTGCAACCAAAATCCCACATTGACTAGATAAGGGGAAGATCATGGGTTTATAAGTGAGGGACACTATCTCCATTAGTATGAGGCCTTTTAGGTGAAATCAAAAACAAAGTCATGAGAGCTAATACCCAAAGTGGACAATATCATACCAATGTGGAGATCTGTCAGGAGTTGTTGTCCCTATCAAGAGGAAGGCTAATAGAAACTATTTTTTTTAAAAAAAAAGAATTTAACAATAAACTCACAGTAGGAACAAATTTTAAGATTTGAAAGTACAGGGACTAAATTTGGACATTTGAAAGTACGAGGACTAAAATGGAATAAAACTCAAAGTATAGGACCAAAATGGTATTTAAACCAAAAATCTTTGTCCTTGCTGTCTGGTGATGGTGAAGCTATTACTTCTGAAAAGTAAGGTTTTAGAAGCTTGAAAAAGTTATAAAAAAAAAAAAAAAGGGAGAAAAATGAGAGGGGGGGAAGGGATTGAGAATGAAAAGTGGGGGAGGTGGAAGAAAAATAAATAAAAAGGAAAAAAAAAGTGAATGATGAAAGTATTAGAGGATTTTGAAGGACGGTTTTTTTATTCACATCTCAAGAGGAAGTTGCTGTTTTGCTTTTAAAGCAAAGGTGCTTGGTTTGTTCCTTACTGAAGCAAAGTTAGTTTTTGTGTTTAACTATGGTTATACCTGTTGGGTTCTCAAGTCTTGGTGTTCAATCCTTACTTTGTTGCTGTAAAAGATACTGCTGATATGAATAAGGTGAAGATCCCAGTTTCGAAGAAAATGATGCTAATTTCAGAAGTCCAGAAGGCTACAGTATCTCAAAATTTATAAGTTTTTTGATGTTTGGAAGCTTTGCAGTCCTGAAGCTTCTGTGTTCACGGTTTGGTATTCAGAATTCTTGTCTTGTCAAAGGTTTTGTTTACTCGCAGCAGATGGTTTGCATTCTTCCTCCAAGATCTTTAATATTCAGGCCTTGTCATATGCGCTCAATTGTTGGTTCTCTCTATTCAAGATCTTTAATATTCAGTGGGTTTTTGATAGAGGCAAGTGAGAAAGTTTCTGTGATTCTATATCCTCGTGCAAACCTATTATGGGTTAATGCCTTTTTTTTTAACCAGAAACAAAACTTTTCAATTAAAAATGAAAAGAGACTAATGTTCAAGTAATACAACCTCCATGAGGGAGGGAAGAAGAAGCCAGCAACAAAAACAAGACCAAACTAAGAAAACAAATAAAAAAAGGCCTAAAGAAGAAACAAAAGAGCAAAACCCAACCATGAAAATAAACGATAAAGAAGGAAATAAAAAACAATCCAAAAGATAAAATCCAGCAAAAGGCTTTGATAGAGAGATCCAAGATGAGGCCATGAGACGGGTAGCTACAAAACTTTTGAACCGACAAATTAACAACAAAGCAAACAAAAACTGAGATGAGACTGATTCTTCTTGATACCTCCTATCTTCAAAAGCAAAAAACCAAACCTTGAAGACAACCTTCAAAATACTGAGATTAAAACTAAGAGACAAATCCTGCCCAACAAAGAAAACGAACTTAAAGAAGAGGAAGAGCAAGAACTGCTCCTCAAACTTGCTGACAAAATGAACTGACTGACAAAATGAACTGACAACTGAAGAGGAAGCAAGAAGAAGATGAACCCCAAATGAAAAACCATCCTTCATTTGAAAATATGCACCATGGAATCTTTCAAGCGACCTACATTTGGTGACTAATCCATGAGAAGAGCTACATTGTTGAGCAAACAAAGAGAACACTAAAGAGCAGTCAAGGAGAACACTAAAGAGCATTAACTGTTGGTGACTAAATGGGAATTGCCCACATCTGCAATCCATAGACCTCAACAAGAGAAGAAACTTTGGCTGGAACTTGGAGAGAAATCTCTGGTGAAACTACTCCACTGGACACAATGACACCTTGCTCATTAACTTTATTTGAAAATAGATTTTTGAAAGTTGCTACAAATGAATCCTCTACAAACTAATGAGCTTGCTCTATTTCCGAAATAAGAGAAACTCATTCCTCACTACTCATACTAACATCCGATTCTCCATATGAATCAGAACTAGAAAGATTTTTCGTAGGTGTTGAGGTGTCTTAAGACACCTTTGGTGAATTGGATGTTTGTACCAGGAAGAGTAACTTGTGATTGGCTAAGAGTATCAGTAGGATATAAGGATTGTTGCAACTTGGAGCCTTTAGTGGGGGGACTCTAACGGATGAGTCAAAAGGCGAACACAAGATTCCTCAAGTATCTGAATTTGACTCTGAAAGTTCAATGAAAGAAGGAAGCTCTTTTTTCCGAGTATAATGAAGAGGGAAAGCTTTTATAAATCTTGGCTTCGGTTGTGAAGAAGTCACCAAGGAATCAGTAGCAATAATAACCTCATTGGAACTAGGAGGATTAATGACTTCATGCCCAATGAAATTAATGTCATTTAAAATATCAAGTTCATCTGAATTAACTTGCTTGTCATGCATCGTAGGGACCTTTGAACCCTCAACAACTATCCACAAATCCTCTTCATTTGGTAAAACAAAACCTTCATCTTCCATAACTTGATTTACCCTCTTAAAATCTACTGAATTTGTAAAGTCTTTAAGGGATAAATTACCATGATTCAAACTTCTCTCACTTGAAGGGTCTAAAGAAGCTATGTCACCAAAACGGAGGAAAAAGTTTCCGATATTTCCGTCCTTGACATCAATTTCTGCTCGAATGAAGCCACAAATATTTTTCTCAACTTCAATTACAGTAGCTGAACAATCAATAAAGTTAAGTGTTTGGGAGGAAATACTGACTCAAACCACCAAAATGTTGCCCTATAGCTTCAAAGAATGGTCATTTCCAATATATCAAAGGTAAATTCTTTATCTATCCATCCTCCATTCCTTGATAAATTCTGGGTGGGAATGCTTCTTATCGGACCAACGCTCAATTTTCAAATGAAGATCACCAAAAAGACTCTAATTTCCATCAAAATTCAAATCAGAGAAATCATCATCAATCTTTATCAAAGCCTTGTCATCCAAAAATGGATTAATTAAAATTCTGGACTCAAAACAATTTTCAAAAGTGATCTGAACATCCTTCCAAGAGTAGTGAGCAAGCATCCGAACCACCAAAATGGATTTAAAGTTCAAATCTATCCAAAAAGAAGAAACCTCGGGATTTCACAATGGACACTAATTTGAAATGATCACAACTTTGAAGAAAGCTTGAACCCTGCCTAATCACTTTCGCACAACTTCTTAATTCGTGATTGCTTTTCACCATAACTTCTTATTATGGGTTAATGTTGTTAAGTCCATAATCTCAAAATTTTGGATTGAACCAAAGAATCAAAAATTTGGATTGAACCAAAGAATTTTTTAAGACAAGTCATGAATTTGGTTGGAGGATTTTGACCTCGCCATCTTCAAAGCCTCCCAATGGAGCTCTCTTTCTAATTTGTTCGCTCTTTATTCTCATAGCTATATTTGTATGAATTGGAAGACTTTGATTTTCTCTCATTAGTTTTTTTTTTTTTTTTTGTATTTCTTGTATTTTTCCTTTTTCTCCCACTCCCTATGGGAGCTTATTTCCTTTGAACATTTTCAAGAAGCTTGTTTCTTGTTAAAAAAATTAATAATAATAATCATAATTCAAGAAAGCAACAGATTAAACATGTTAATTGCTGTACAACGAGATAACTAGGTCTGGCAGTTCTTCTCCTGCACCACTGAACAAATAATGGCTACCTAAGAAGCACAAACACGACACAGACACAGACACGGTGACACGCCAATTTCTAAAAATGTAGGACACGGATACGTTGGGGACACGTTATTTCTTCTAAAATTATTTTAGATAATATATATGTATATATTGTCATAGTAATACTTCAAAATAAATTGAACAAATACTAATATCCAACAAAAAATTACCATATAAGTAATTAAAAGCCCACTTAAAACAAAAATTTACAATACTAATAAGAAGTAAGTTAAAGCCCACTTAAAAGCCCAACCCATTTTATTTTAATTACACACCCTAAATTTTGTGGCCTTCCAGATACTTTCTTCCTCCCCTCCACTTTCGATAAAATTTAGAATTTACAATCTTCCTTTACATTCTTTCTTCTCTCTTCGTTCTCCCTCTACTTTTGATAAATTTTTGCCGCAACACTGCCGCTGACCTCCAATCCACTTCGCCGTTGACCGCCGATCAACTTCACCGCCGACCGCCGCTGCTCAAAGGCTTATTTTATTTTTTTTCCTCTATTCACATTTTTTTAATGGTTACTGTTAGTTAAAAAAAGGTATTTTGGGTTTGCTTTTTTAGATGTATCTTCTCTGTCTAGTAATTGCAGCGTGTCCAGGGTGTCACATTCGTACTCTTTGGCAACGGGACAACGATTGTGCGGCACTTGCTCTAACCGGGCGAGCAAGTCAGCCGTACGAAAAACAGAAGTTGCATACTACTTCCGTATATGGTCTTCCCCTCGCGTTGCAGAAGAAAATGTTTTATTAAAATGAGAGAGATAAATTACATGAAAACATTTGAAAACAATATTGTTATACACTAGTAAGCAAGTAAGGGACAACAACGGCTTAAATAGCATATAACTCTAGGTAGGAAGGTTGGACAACTAGTCATACCCTCCTATAGTACATTTTAGGATTTATGCCTATGATAGGCTTGAACATGGAAGTGGGCGAGGAGTCATACACTTACAAATTACAAGGAAAGTAAATAACAACACTAAACTAAGACATAACATGAAGGCATGATAAAAAGGAGTTGAAATGGGCATGCGGCCATGGGCAACACTCCCTAGACAAGCACAACTATGACACAGGGCGTGTCTCGGCCGTGCCCGTGGCGTATCCAAAAATTTTAAAAAAAAATAATTAAAAAAAAGACATGCAATTTTCGCGTGTCGGACACGTGTCCGGAGCATGTCCGGACGTATCCATGTCCAACACGTGTCTGACACAGACACTTTGCCTAAACCACCATGTCCGTGCTTCCTAGATGGCCACAACTCACAAACAAGACCTCGTAACTATACTCTGAATGCAAAAATTAAAACCAGCAAAAAATTCAAAACAAACCTGTCCAGTCTGCAAATCAGCAGTAATCATCATTCCTGGACCAAGACGGCCTTTCATTGTAACTTTAGACTCATCCATTGGTAAGACGCCAACCTGATAAAGAAGATGGCAGTCAATACAAAGTTGAAATAGCAATAGTGCCTCCAAAAATTCGTAAGAACATGTTCTTCTCACTATTTCACAAGGAAAATGCCTCATAGAATATGAAAAGTGTTTGGACTCCACAATTTAGATGTACATGCACAATGGAAAGAACTAAAAAAATGAATAAATACATGAAACAACATGACCTTCAATTGAGATCCTATCAAAACATCGAAGCAACTACTAAACAACCAAATTATTTGGGTGTCATCAAGGCCAAGTAACAAGAAGGTACATACATCTAATCATACTGAAATTGGTTTTAACTATTCAAACCTGACGTCTAAAAGTTGTGCAACTAAAACAAATAGAACATGGAGAACACACCTCAGATGCAACATAAACAAAATTATCTGCTGTCCGCCAATACCGAGCTGGGCGCAATCCATTACGGTCAAGACAGGCACCAACTGTTTTTCCATCACTGCACAATATCAATTGCAATAACAACGATCAGACATCAGCATGATCCTATATTTTTTTAGAGAAGGTAACAAGTCTTTCCATTGATATGTATAAAGTTAAAACCTAAAAAGGGGAAATCTCTACAAGATATACAGTAAACCTCACCTTTCGAAAAAAAAATAAAAATAAAAATAATATCTTCAACCTATCAAAGGAAATTACAAGAAAACCTCCCAACTATAGTTAATCATGTTTCAAGGGTAATTGTAAAAGAAACTCAATAAAGCACACCAAGAAGCATGAAGTTCGACAATATCCACCCTCTCATTCCAATCCAAAAATTGTTTGATTCCATTCATGCCAAACCTCCCAAATGATAGCTTTAAAACAGGTTGGCTTTTCTTTTACTTTTTTTTCCTTGATGTGAAACTTATTGATGATAAATAAACACAAAGAGGACCCGGGGTGGGGGGAGAACAATCACAAAAAGGCTTTCTAATTTGTAATTATCAGGAAAAAAGAAAACTATCCCAAGAAGGCTTTCTAACTTGTAATCATTACCACATTGGGTAGAGGAACCCCCGGAGGGAAAAGAAACTATCACAAAAAGGCTTTCTAATTTGTCATCAGGATCAAAAAACTATCCCAAAAAGACTTTCTAACTTGTAATCATCATGAAAAGACGGTAAATACAAAAGATATCTTTGTGATTTGAGCTCCACCAAGAGGCCATGTTGGCTTCGCTTTTGACCTTCAAACTGCAAAGAGTTTTTAATTACACCCTTGTCTCCCTAATCAGTTGGAGATCTTTCTGTTGGATTTCCTCTATATCTTTTGTAATATTGGTGGTGTATTATGTGTATCTTTATTATTTATATCTGTAATATTTTTTTCCTTATTGGTAGATGGTCTTTCTTCTATAAAGAGGACCTTTACAATGTCTTTATTTCTTCCCTAAATTCACGTTGGTATCAGGTAAACCCTAGCTATCTCTAAAACCCTAGCCATTTTTTTGAGACCCTAGCCGCCGTCGAAACCTTAGCCACCATTCTTGATTGGTGCATCCTACTTCCAGCATCGGTGGCTTCGTGTTCATCTTCAACTATAACCCATTGTCGACTTTATCGACTTTAGTGCGAGTGTGCGCCGAATCAAGACTTCGTGTTGTGCATTCATACTTCGTAAACATCTTCGCCAGAGGGGTCTGTTGTTCGCCGGAAGTGTTCAGGTGCCTATTCACTCCTCTTTGTTGTTCACGGTGGTTTTTTTTGCAGTGTCATCGAACCATCACTGAGGCTTCGTCGCAGCCCTAGTTTTTCCGACGTCATGTCTCTTTGCTGCCACCGTCGTCGTCTTCATTCGTCGTTGCCGATCGTGTCTTCGGCTGTCACTGCAAGTGTTTGACGCCTATGTACAGTCGTGGGGGTACATCATGGGTTTGAAACAAATCTTCCTTTGGTTAGGTTAAGTTGGTCTGGTCTGTCTGGTTCGGTTCATTTTTATCTGGCTCAATCTAGTTCAAGCAATTGGTTCGATTCAGTTTGAATTTTGGTCTGGTTCATAATCTGGTTTGATTTATTTTTTGGTTTAGTACCAACATTCTCTAGTTTCTTATTTGGTTTGGTTTATTTTTTGCTGATATGTCTCAGTTGATTGTTGAAATGGCTCAAACACAGAGTAAGAGTGAGAGTGGGTTGTTCGATACCACAATCATTAACACAAGTCCCTTTGGTAAAGAGCAAATTGATCAACCCTCTAAGCTGCTGCAAACCAATTCATCATCTAATAATCTGTGTTTCCTTAGCACAAATCGGTAACTGTCCTCAAGTTTTTTCTTGTAGTAATTCATCTCCATGGATTATTGATTCTGGAGCATCTGACCACATGACTAGTTCTTCTCATTTATTTGATTCCTATTCTCTTTCCTATAAAAATGAAAAAATTAGAATCGCATATGGTAGTTTCTCTTCTATTACAGGAAAAGGAACCATTAAATTGACCGATACACTTTCTTTACAGTCTATTCTCCATGTTCCTAAATTAGCTTGTAACCTCTTATTTGTTAGTAAACTTTGTAGAGATTCTAATTGTCGTGTCACTTTCTTTTAATCTCATTGTATTTTTCAACATCAAGACACAGAGAAGAAAATTGGGAGTGCTAGGATGCTTGATGGTCTCTACTACTTTGATGAAGGTTCTTTTAGTAATAAAATAACCCAGGGTCTTAGTAGTATTAATTCTCTCTCTATTCATGAACAAATCATACTTTGGCATCGTAGGTTAGGACATCCCAATTTCTTCTATCTTAAACATTTATTTCCAAATTTATTCAAAAATGTTGATTGCTCTTCTTTTCATTGTGAAAGTTGTATTTTTGCAAAAAACCATCGATCCACATATTTACCAAAATCTTACAAAGCCTCCAAACCGTTTTACTTAATTCATAGTGATGTTTGGGGTCCATTATGACTCAGTGGTAAAAAATGGTTTGTTACTTTTATTGATGACCACACACGTCAATCTTGGGTCTATTTAATGACAAAAAAAATTGAGGTGAAAGATCTTTTCAAACATTTTTATAATATGATTGAAACTCAATTTCAAACTAAAATCAATATTTTACACTCTGACAATGGAACTGAATATTTCAATGAATATCTAAGTGACTTTTTAAATGATAAAGGTATTTTACATCAGTCTACTTGTTGAGATACCCCTCAACAAAATGGAATTGTTGAACGGGAAAATAGACATTTACTTGAGGTTGCACGTGCCATAATATTTTCTATGCATGTTCTGAAGTATTTATGGGGGGAAGTTGTACTCACGGCTACCTATTTGATAAATAAGATGCCTAGTAAAGTCTTGAATTTTAGAACCCCTCTTGAATGTCTTAAAACTACTTTTCCAACTAATCGCATACATTCTGATTTACCCATAAAAATTTTTGGTTGCATTGCATATGTTCATGTACCAAGTTTTTTCCGATCAAAACTTGATCATAGGGCTATAAAATGCATTTTTTTAGGTTATGCTTCAAACCAAAAGGGGTATAAAAGTTTTGATCCTCAGTCAAAAAAAAAATTATGTGAGTATGGATGTTTCCTTTTGAGAAAAACAACCATATTTTACCCAAAATTTTCTTCAGGGGGAGAAATCAAGTTTAGAAGATAATTTTTGGGAAATATCTGAATCCCTTCCTTATGTCATTCATCGTGACTTGTCTGTCACTAGTCGTTCGATGTCAAATATAGAAACTTCTCATTCAAGGAGAGAAATACTACAAATGACTCTACAGGTCAAATTCCTGAGTTAAAGTTTTATACTAGAATGACAGTCAATCAAAGGAACCAAGACCAAAGGGTTGATTCTACACAAATCCAGTTTGAAATTCTAGAAAATGATGTTGAAAATTCATCTCCCATTTTCAATGATGAAAGGTCGCAATCCCTCTTCCATCCCTAATCTTTCAAATGTTCAAAATACCGTACCTATTATTTTTTATCTTGATGTTCCTATTGCTATTAGGAAAGGTACTCGAATTTGTACTAAATATCCCATTGCAAATTACATCTCTTACAAAAAATTGTCCAATAGTCATAAAGCCTTCACCTCTAGGATAGACAACTTATTTGTTCCAAGGAATATACAAGAAGCCCTAGATGATCCAAATTGGAAACTAGCAATCATGGAGAAGATGAATGCTCTAAAACAAAGTGGTACTTGGGAAATAACAGACTTGCCAAAAGATAAGAAGATGGTGGGATGCAAATGGGTGTTTACTGTAAAGTGTAATGCTGACGGTTCTGTGGAAAGATACAAGGCCAGATTAGTAGCAAAAGGTTTCACTCAAACCTATGGAATTGATTATCATGAGACTTTTGCTCCAGTCGCAAAAACCAATTCCATCAAAATTCTTTTGCCTCTAGCAGCTAATTTAGATTGGTCACTATACCAACTAGATGTTAAGAATGCTTTTCTCAATGATGATTGAAGAGGTATTCGTGAGCCTACCACCAGGATTTGAAATGGAACTTGGAAATAATAAAGTTTTCCAATTAAAGAAATCTTTATATGGCTTCAAACAATCTCCAAGAGCTTGGTTTGAACGTTTTGGAAAGGTAGTCACTAGCTATGGATACCTTCAAAGTCAACCAGACCATACTATTTTCTACAAACACTCTGGGAATAGTAAAACTGCTATTTTAATTGTTTATGTTGATGATATTATTCTCATAGGTACTGATGAAGAAGGTTTGGCCGATCTTAAAAACAAACTTGCAAGTGAGATTCATATTAAAGACTTGGGAGCCTTAAAAGTATTTTTTAGGGATGAAGTTTGCAAGATCTAAGTGCTATTGTGAAACAGAATATGAGAGAATTCTTATTCCATTCTCTACAATAGAGCCAAATATATATAGGCATACTTGGAAGCCCTAAACTAATAATAGTAAAATTACAATAAAGGACAAAAGACTAATAAGCTCCTAAATCTACATATGTATACTATAACACTCTCCCTCAAGCTGGAACATATATGTTAATCATGTCCAGCTTGTTACAAAGATAATCTATTCGAACTCCATTCAAAGCTTTCATGAAAACATCTCTTAATTGTTCTCTGGTCCTCACGTATCCAGTAGACACCAAACCTTGTTGTATTTTCTCACGAACAAAATGACAAATCAATTTTAATATGTTTAGTTCGCTTATGAAATACTGGGTTGGATGCAATATGAAAGGCAACTCAGTTGTCACACCACAACTTGGTCAGAACTGTAATATTGAAGCCTAACTCGATCAAGAGTTGATGTACCCACATTATTTCACATCCTAATCATGCCATAGCTCTGTATTCTGATTCAACACTTGATCGCGAGACTACATTTTGTTTCTTACTTTTCCATGAAACCAAATTGCCTCCAACAAAAATACATTAGCCAGAAGTCGATCTTCTATCTTCTCTTGATCTTGCCCAATCAGCGTCGGAAAAACACTCAATATTCATATGACCATGATCTTTATATAAGATCCCACTCCCGGTGCAACCTTCAAATAACATAGAATTTGTTGTACTGTAGCCCAAGGATCCACTGCAGGTGAAGACATAAACTGACTCACAATGCTTATTGAATAAGCTATGTCTGGTCATGTCACTGTAAGATAATTCAACTTTCCAACTAACCTTCTATATCTCTCAGGATCTTTAAATAGTTCTCCATCTTTTGTAAGCTGCGGATTAGGCATTATTGGAGTACTACATGGCTTGGCTCCCAATTTTCTCATCTCAGATAGCAAATCAAGCACATATTTCCTTTGTGGCATAAAGGTACCATTCTTGCTCCTCATTACTTCAATACCCAAGAAGTACTTTAATGTTCCCAAGTCTTTAGTATGAAATTGATTTTGGAGGAAAGTTTTGAGAGATAAAATGCCTAATGTATCATTTTCGGTAATAACAATATCATCAACATGTAGGACAAGTAGAATAATACCACTCTTAGTTCGTCGGTAGAAGACAGAGTGATCTGACTTGTTTTTCTTCATTCCAAACTGCTCTAAGTGCTTGACTAAATTTTCCAAACTATGCTCGTGGATTTTGTTTCACCCCATACAAAGATTTGCGAAGTCGACAAACTTTATCATTCTCCCCCTAAGCAACAAACCCTAGTGGTTGCTTCACATAAACTTCTTCTTGAAGATCACCATGAAAAAAGACATTTTTAATGTCAAGCTGATGCAAAGGCCAACATTGAGACGCAGCCATGAAAATGAATAGCTTGACAGATGTTAATTTGGCGACCTGAGAAAATGTATCAAAGTAATCAATCCCATAGGTTTGAGCGTAGCCTTTGGCAACAATGCGTCCTTTTAATCGAGCAACTGAACCATCAAGATTGACCTTAACTGCAAACATCCATTTACATCCAATAGTTTTCTTTCTTATAGGACGAGATACTAAATCCCAGGTACCATTATCATCTAGGGCATTCATCTCATCTATCATCGCATTGCGCCAACTAGGATGAGATAGGGCTTCATGAACAGTTTTAGGGATTGAGATAGATTCAAGAGATGCAATAAAGAACATGTAGAAGGTGACAAGTGGTCATAAGATGCAAAAATAGAAATAGGAAAAGTGCAAAAACGTTTACCTTTACGAAGAGCAATAGGAAGCTCATCACTTGGTTCTGGATCTAATGACAAAGAATTTTCTGATACAAGACATTCACCTCTAGGTTGTTGTCGTCCTGAATAGACTTGAGTAATAGGTGGACAAGTAGGGACAGATGTCGAAAGGGATGGATCAGGAGAGGGTGTAGGAGACACAAGTGTATAGATAAAAATATTATCATCCTCCACCTGACTCATACTAGGCAAAGATGAACCAAAAGGTTTGTCCTCAAAAAAAGAAAAATCGCAAGATACAAGATACCGATTCGAACTAGGACAAAAACATCTATATCCTTTTTGAACACAAGAGTAGCCGAAGAAAATGCACTTCAAAGATTTCAAGTCTAATTCTGTCAAATTAGGACAAACATCTCGAACAAAACAAGTACAACCAAATATTTTCGGCTCAATAGGAAACAAAAATTTTGTTGGGAATAAAACGTGATACGAAATCTGACCTTTAAGAACAGATGAAGACATGCGATTAATCAAGAAGCAGGCCGTGGAAATTGCATAAACCCAAAAATGCTTTGGAACCCGCATTTGAAAGAATAATGCTCTTGCAGTTTTAAGAAGATGCCTATTCTTTCTTTCAGCAACTCCATTTTGAGATGGAGTATCGGCACAAGATGATTGATGAAGAATGTCATGCTTACATATGTATTACCTAAGTGCTTCAGAAAAGTACTTACCAGCATTGTCACTTCTCAAAATTTTAAGGGAAACATCAAACTGAGTTCGAATTTTAGCATGAAAGTTACAAAAATGAAAAAGTAACTCAAAACAATTCTTCATAAAGTATAACCAAGCCATACGAGAGTAATCATCAATAAAGGTAACGAAATATCGAAATCCAATTTTTGACACAACTGAACAAGGACTGTAAATATCAAAATGAACTAATTCGAAAGGCGCACTTGCTCCCTTATCTATTCTAGGGCTCGAACTAAGACGATGGAATTTAGCAAATTGACATGAGTCACAATTTAATGAAGACAAGTTATGAAATTCAGGACAAAGCTTTCTTAGTGCAGAAAGAGATGGATGACCTAAACGACAATGAGCATCAAAATGAGAAACGACTCCAGAACAGGCAACGTTTGACACTTGATGATCAAAAATATAAAGTCCTCCATATTCATGTCCAAAATAATCTTCTTCGTCACAAGATCCTAAAACAAGCAATAGCCAGAATAGAATGAAACACAACAATTAAGGTCAGAAGTGAGCTTACTAATAGAGATCAAATTAAAGGAAAATTGAGGTAAATGTAGAACATAAGACAAAGAAAGAGATGAGTATTGAGCCCGTGATTGAACCATATTAGACATCACTGCGAGTTCTTGTTCAGCAATATGTCAATGACGAAAGCAAAACCACAAAATCCAATCTAAAACCACGAGATCAAACCCAAATAATTGCACAACTTCTGAAAAACTAATCTAAATGGAGTTCCCAATAAAAAGGAACTAATTATTTTCCAAACCGACGTCTAACATGAGCCAATGATGACCAAAATAACCACAAATAGGTCTGAATAGCATAAAAATAGCCACGAAACTAGAGAGGATTTCAGACACGCGGAGCTGCTAATAAACCCAAGAAAACAAAAAAAAATATCTGAATTGCACGAAAACCAACCGAACTCATCCAAATAACACAACTCGAGACCAAAGAGGGAGATTTTGACAAATCCAGCCACATAGAACGGCTGAAAACCACAAAAGGAGACGAACCCAGACGATGGAATGGAAAACAAACCCTCCACGCACTCTCACGCACCGGTGCATGGAATAGCAAGTTGCGGCTTCTGGTGGCGCGTGAAGGCCACGCACAGCTGGTTTGGTTGTCAGATTTTGGGGTTTTGCAAATCGGAATGTGGGCTTCCCTTTTGGCTGGGTGGTGACAAAAAAGACGACGGAAAATTTTGACCTAATTTGCGGCAGCGACGGCAGAAACTGGCAGCGACGGCAGAAACTGGCAGCGGTGGCAACGGACCCTGACGGCAGCAGTGAGTTTAAGTGCAGACAACAAAGCTCACAAACCCTAAGGTGTTAAACAAAAGGGTTCTAAACCTCAAACCCAATTCTCAAGACCCTAATGGTTAACAAACCTAATTCTCTAGGAACAACATCTCTGATACCATGTTATTGTGAAACAGAATATGAGAGAATTCTTATTCCATTCTATACAATAGAGCCAAATATATACATAGGCATACTTGGAAGCTCTAAACTAATAACAGTAAAATTACAATAAAGGACAAAAGACTAATAAGCTCCTAAATCTACATATATATACTATAACACTAAGAAAGGTATTTTTGTTAATCAAAGGAAATATGTTATTGACTTACTTCAAGAGACAGGTTTACTTGGTTGTCGAACAGTAGAAACTCCTATCGAACCGAATGTGAAGTTACAAGCTGCAAAAGCTGAAGAAGTAAAGGACGGAGACAAATACCAAAGACTTGTGAGTAGACTGATGTATTTATCTCACACACGTCTGAATATAGCATTTGCAGTAAGTATGGTGAGTCAATTTATGCACTCATCTGGACCCACTCATTTTAAAGTTGTGTATAGAATTTTGAGATATTTGAAAGGAACCCCAGGTAAAGGTATATTATTTAAAAAACATGACCATCTTCAAGTTGAAGTGTATACTGATGCAGATTGGGATGGAAGTCCCATTGATAGAAGATCTACTTCTGGTTATTGTTCTTTTGTTGGAGGAAATTTAGTTACATGGCGTAGTAAAAAACAAAATGTAGTAGCCAGGAGTAATGCTGAAGCATAATTTAGAACCCTAGCACATGGAATTCGTGAAGATATATGGATTGACAAGATACTCGACGAGCTAATGAATTCCCAATCAAAGACTTGGGAGTTTTGAAGTATTTCCTAGGGATGGAATTTGCCAGGTCAAAAAAAGGTATTCTTGTTAATCAAAGGAAATATATTATTGATTTGCTCGAAGAGACAGGCTTACTTGGTTGTAGGACAGCAGAAACTCCCATTGAACCAAATTTAAAATTGCAAGCTGCAACAAAGGAAGAGGTAAAAGACAAGAAAAAATACCAAAGTCTTGTGGGAAAACTTATTTACTTGTCTCATACTCGTCCAGACATTGCTTTTGCAGTTAGTATGGTAAGCCAATTCATGCATGCCCCAGAGTCAACTCACTTTGAAGCAATTTACAGGATTCTAAGGTATTTGAAAGGAACTCCAGGAAAAGGCATACTTTTTGAGAAACATGACCACTTCCATGTTGAAATTTACACCGATGTTGATTGGGTAGGTACAGTGTTTTAAAAGGCGCGCGCCTGCAAGGCACATGTGAAGCGCCTCGCCTCGAAGAAGCGAGGTGCAGGTAAGAAGGCGCGGCCTAGGTGTCACGGTCATGCTTGTCCAGGGCGTGTTGCCCGTGGCCGCATGCCCATCTCAACCCCTTTTTAGTCATGCTTTCATTGTATGTATGTCTTATTGCTTTCTAGTTAGCTTTACTTGTATTTTTGTGGCTGTATGACTCCTCGCCACTTTGCATGTTCGAGCCTACCAAAGGCATAAATCTTAGAATGTACTATAGGGGGGTATGACTAGTTGTCCATCCTTCCTACCCGGAGTTATATGCTATCTAAGCTGTTGTTGACCCTTCTCTCGCTTATAGCCTATAACATTTATATGCACAAACGCTTTCTCAAAACGCTTTCAAAACACTTTCTCTCTCTCGTTTTCTAAAACCGTTTTCTCCCGAGACTCGAGGGGAGCCTAGACCATATACGGAAGTAGTCCGCAACTTCCGTTTTTCGAAAGGCTGACTTGCTCGCCAGGGTTAGAGCAAGTGCCGCACGGTCGAAGAGCTGCGACCGTGATAAGTGGTATCAGAGCCTAGTTGGCTCCTCTGATTGAAAAGTAAGCGATCATGTCCGTGATGGAAGAGTTGGGCAAGGCCCACGTAGACCGATTGTCGGAGATTGAAGAGAAAATGCTCTTCTTAATAGATGTGTCTGATAATGTTCGATTCTTGGAATCTCGCCTGGATGAGATTGCCGCTAAGGCCGACAAGATCAATGCGGTAGCTGGCCGCCTAGATGGGATGCCCGTCAGAGAGTTGATGGTGAGAGTTGAGGTCTTGGAAGATAGAGCCACAAGACCTGTTGGCTTCGAGCGTGGGGATAGCTCGTCGGGCTCTGTTAGAAGAACGCGTCGAGAATCTAGACGGCGCGCAAAGAACAATATTTCAGATGGTGTCTGAACTATCTGAAGATGTAAAAGCTGCCATCGATGTAGTGAGGGCAGAAGTGGCGGACCTAAGCGCCCGAGTGAATCTCACCATGAGAGCGGTGGGAAACCAAGCCCCAGCTGGGGGCGTAGTCCAAGTAAACAAAGTGAAAGTTCCCGAACCTAAGCCCTTCTGTGGGGCTTGTGATGCAAAAGCCCTGGAGAACTTTATATTCGACATGGAACAATACTTCAGGGCCACAAACACAGTGTCTGAGGACTCAAAAGTTACCTTGGCGACAATGCACCTTGTTGATGACGCCAAGCTGTGGTGGTGATCACGTTATATGGACATCCAAGAAGGGCGATGTACCATTGATACATGGGAAACTTTGAAACAAGAGTTACGCTCTCAATTCTTCCCAGAAAATGTCGAAATATTGGCAAGGCGCAAGTTGCGCGAGTTGAAACATACTGGGACAATTCGAGAGTATGTGAAACAGTTTGCTGGGCTAATGTTAGATATCCGGGACATGTCAGAGAAAGACAAAGTCTTCTGCTTCGTCGAAGGGTTGCAATCGTGGGCTAAGGCCAAGTTATACGAGCAAAGAGTACAAAGCTTGTCAGAAGCTTATGGGGCCGCAGAACGCTTGTTCGATCTCACCACCGAAACATGCAGCGAACAGTCCCAGGATGCGAGACAAAGACGAACCCAATCTTCCCCAAGTAGAGAGAATAGAAACTCTCGGCCTAACTCTCCAAAGAATGGGGGAGGGAACCAAATGACAAGTGAAGGAAGAGATAATAGATCATTCCAACATAATGGGGGAAATTCATGGCGAAAGCCACATTATCAAAATAATTACAACCAAAAGCCCCCATTCTGCTACATATGTAAAGGGGCCCATCGGGCGTATGAATGCCCAAATCGAACATCATTCAATGCTTTCCAAGCCTCATTGGCAAGTACTTCAGAGGCCAAGGATGAAGCCTATGAAGAAAATGGGGGCGACACTCGCATCGGAGCGCTGAAATATCTGTCAGCCCTACAGAAAGAGTAGAAGGAGGCAGTCAATCCACTCCACGTGGTCTAATGTACGTCGACGCCTGGATTAATCAGAAACCAACGAAAAACACCATGGTCGACTCAGGAGCGACCCACAACTTCATGACGGAAGCAGAAGCACATCGGTTGAACCTTCACTGGGTTAGAGACGCAGGAAAGATCAAAGCTGTGAATTCAGCAGCCTTACCCATTTTGGGTGTCGCGCGAAGGGCGACAGTGAAACTAGATGCTTGGACTGGACAAGCAGATTTCGTGGTCGTCAAGATGGACGACTTTGATATTGTGTTAGGGATGGAGTTTCTCCTCGAACACAAGGTTATACCGATGCCCCTGGCAGAAAGTTTAGTCATCACAGGATCTAACCCCACCGTGGTCCCTGCGAAGCTGAGACAGCCGAATGGGGTGAAATTATTGTCCGCCCTCCAACTGAACAGGGGCCAAGGCAAATGTTACGACGTCAGGGGCCACGTCGACAATCAAGTTAGTTATCCTCCCATGGAGTGGAGGCCAAAGACAGAAGTTGCTCAGAAATATGCAAAGGAAGCACCAATGAGCACAAGAGAATGGGTCGAACAAAAATGGTATAATTCAAAGAGAAGACCAAAAGCGTCGATTCCACCGATCACACTGCAGAATGCTTTTGAGGCATTGGCCGAGAGGGCACCTCAAAAAGCCCATCAAAGTGAGAATATGAAGAAGTTCTTGGCAGACTGGAAGAGAAGTCAAGAGTTGGAGGTCCGCTGGGACCGTTTGAAGAACTGAAGTCAAGATGCTCGTGCGACTGCTGAGTTCGAGCAGAGTCGGTTGACGAGGACGTCAACCATTTAAGTGGGGGAGAATGTCACGGTCATGCTTGTCCAGGGCGTGTTGCCCGTGGCCGCATGCCCATCTCAACCCCTTTTTAGTCATGCTTTTATTGTATGTATGTCTTATTGCTTTCTAGTTAGCTTTACTTGTATTTTTGTGGCTGTATGACTCCTCGCCACTTTGCATGTTCAAGCCTGCCAAAGGCATAAATCTTAGAATGTACTATAGGGGGGTATGACTAGTTGTCCATCCTTCCTACCCGGAGTTATATGCTATCTAAGCTGTTGTTGACCCTTCTCTCGCTTATAGCCTATAACATTTATATGCACAAACGCTTTCTCAAAACGCTTTCAAAACACTTTCTCTCTCTCGTTTTCTAAAACCGTTTTCTCCCGAGACTCGAGGGGAGCCTAGACCATATACGGAAGTAGTCCGCAACTTCCGTTTTTCGAAAGGCTGACTTGCTCGCCGGGGTTAGAGCAAGTGCCGCACGGTCGAAGAGCTGCGACCGTGATACTAGGCGCGCGCCTTCCAAGAAGCCCTAAGGCGCGTGCTCCACGCTCCTCTAGGGATTATTGAATTTCATTTTTTTTAATGTTTTAAGTCCAAATTGTGGGTATAGGTTAGTTATTATTTTTAAAAAAACTGTAAAGACTCTAAACGCAAGGGCTTCTCTTAGTTACCTGGAGACGTAAAAAACAAAATGTGGTAGCTAGAAGTAGTGCTGAAGCAGAATTCAGGGCCTTAGCTCATGACATTTGTGAAGGTATATGGATAAAAAGACTATTGGAAGAGTTGAAGATTGCCAGAGCCTATGCGTATTTATTGTGACGATAAGGCAGCCATCTCCATAGCCCACAGTCCAGTCCTTCATGACAGGACAAAACATATTGAAGTTGATAAACACTTTATAAAGGAGAAGATTGATTCTGGAGTAATATGTATTCCCTATCTTTCCACAATAGAGCAAATTGCTGATGTGTTAACGAAGGGGCTTCCAAAGTTACGATTTGACAAGTTGATTGACAAGCTGGCAATGGAAGATATCTTCAAGTCAGCTTGAGGGGGAGTGTTGGTTAATGCTTTAATATTTTCCTTATTTACATTTATTAGTTGTCATATATTGTAATTATGTGTATAAATTTTTTCCTTTTTTCTATTAGGGCTTTCTTCTATTTAAGAAAGACACTTTGTACCCATTCACATATTATGAGAGAATAGACAATTATTCTATTCAATTTACTTTGATATTTAGTAGTATTAGTATCTTTATTATTTCTATCTGTAATATTTTTTTCCTTATTGGTAGATGGTCTTTCTTCTATATAAGAGGACCTTGTATTTTGATTCAAAATACAGAAGAAATACAATGTCTTTAGTTGATAAAGCCCAACATAAATAAATAAATAAAAAGGAAGAAAAAGGAAGAGTAGCAAATGAGGAAAAAAACACAGGCGAGATCTAAGCTTAAAAGATGATTTTGTTAAACGCTTTAGTTGATAAAGCCCAACATAAAGACTATCTGCTTTAAAAGCGATGAAAAGGATGCAACAATTTAAACTCAAAACTCGTATTCAACATCTGTGCTGAATTAGCATTAACATCAAAAACTTAGACTACAAGGTGAGACTTAATTTATCCACTCACTTCTTAATATCATAACTACCAAACACTTAATGGAAACCATTTTTAGATATTACCTGAACAACAATAAAGCAGGTCCATCCCAAGCCTCCATTTGACCTTTGTAATAGTCATAAAAGTCAACAACCTAAGAGAACGTTCAAAAAGCAACAAAAAATCATCTCCAATGTAATTTTAATCTGATTACGCAACTAATTAAGATTGGTGAAAAAGATGGTTAAGAGATTAAGTTAAAATTATACAAAAAGGCAACGGAAAAAAAACCCACCTATTAAGAATCCATTCTTACAGAAGCACACATAAACAAAAGGGAAGAATGCAGTCCATGAAATAGAAATCCATCCCTAAGAGAAGAACCAAAGTCGCCTAACCCCTCATGGAATCTAACATGTACTGTAAACTTAATTTTATGGATAGCGTCCTGTGAATTCAATTTGATGCATGGAATGTATGCAAACGGTACATTACAGGGAAGAAGGGAGAAAGAGATGGAATGACAAAGTGATTAGGTCAAAAGCTATGGTACCTCAGGATATTTGATCATCAATGTAGGATGGTTCTTGTAAGCCTCAGGAACAAGGATCATGAGAGCCTCCTCAGGAGCACGGCCACTTCTTATTAACAACTAAACAAAAGTAGAAGACAACAACTAGTAAAATATAGGAGGATGAGGATGTAGAATCAGATTAAGCAGAAATTCAGTAAATACATAAACTAGTAGAGTTGATCTATCTTTCAGGCTTCAACAGAAATATACCAATTCTTTTAGGAAGCACAGAAATATCGATAATAATAGAATGACTATAAGGTATAACAGAACAATGCACCCACTTGCATAGAAATACAATTTACATTATAAGTAGCACCATAAAGAACATAAATACAAATAAAATACCAAAAACTAAAAATCTGACCTTTGATCAATATTTTTTGTGAACAAGAAACGACCTTTGATCAATATTACACAAAATAATTAACTTTACCCAATTAACATTTATCAATTTTAATTCTATCCCAACTGGAGCAAAGCCCACCTCGTCAAGACATCAATAATCTCCCATCTCCCATAGAAGTCAAATCTCACCTCCACTAAAATTGCAATGCTAGAACAAAATTCAATTTTATAAAAATACCCTTTTGAAATCCCTTCCAGTCAGATAAAGAAAAAAACCTAAACAATTGACCATTTTCATAAACAAAAAAAAATCATTTCCGCAGTCACCTTGGCATCAAATATATCCCAAAATTAACAAGACTGAAGTAACTCAAGGGAATACCCAAAAAGAATGCAATTGAACCACACGTACAAAAAAGAAAAAAAAAATCAAATTTTGAACAAATGAATAGAAAATCCAAATAAATAATCCACCAATTCATCACCCAAGCAACATAAACACACCAACAAAGGGAGAAAGAACAAAACAAATTTCTCCATTGCCATAATTTCTTTTATTAATTTTTGAACAATAACAAAACTTTTCACTAATGATTGGAAAGCTATAAGAGAGCACAAGAAGTCAAAGTCTACAAAGTGTAGACTGAGAAAAAGAAATAAACCATAAATGAAATGTCAAAAAGAAATACAAGAAAACACATAGCAGCCCAATGATTCTGAAATCATACAGGAAAGCCCTCCAATTGTTACAATTGTCATAAAAAAATAACCATAAAAAAATTTAGACAAAGAACACCATCAAGAAGCTTTAACTTTGATGAGCTCAAAACGATCCAACCAAGCTTCTTTTTTTTTTTTAACAAGAAACGAAACTTTTCATTGATAGAATGAAAAGAGACTAATGCTCAAAAGTTACAATCTCGCCAAGGGAGAGAAAGAACAAAAGGGAAAAAAAAATCAGCCCACAAAACTCAAAAAATCTTAGAAGAAATAACCCTGGAAGCCTGAGAAATGGATTCAAAACAGATTAGCTCAAGGAGAAACTTGCTTGCTAAGATTCTTTAAAGCCAAAACAAACTCCACATAAGCTGAACCAAAGAATGCTTGATGAAGAGCCCACGCTCCACTAAGCAAAAGAGAACTGAGGGAAAACCATAGAGAAGTGTTGACTATGACTGCCTCAACCACCAAGCCCAGAGAGACCTTTGAAATTTAAATCGTGAGAACATATCAAAATCTTCAACAAACGGTGGAACCCTAAAACAAAACCAAACACTGCAATTTCTAAAGATTCCATACTCCACCAAGCAAAAACGGCCGAACTGGTGTCCACCAAGCTAGAGAGGACCACACCAAAAACCGCCGCCACACAGAGGACCCATGTTCACTACCGCTAGATCGCCGGCCATTTATTATGAGCAAACAGCTTGGAGACCACAAATAAGATTTGTATGAACCACTTCACTTTCCTTTCTTACCCAGAACTTAAAACTCAATAGAAATGGATCTATCACCCTTCTGAATAACTTTCTCACCAGTCCTCGTCTGCGTTTTCACAACCTCCACAAAAACTTTTAATAACTGACCATTCGTTATCCACTAGGGAGATACTCATCACACCATGTCTATTTGTATTCAAAAAACCTTTGATATCTTTCCAAACAAATATTTGAAAGAATGGCCTTCATAGCATAAGGTGGCAAAAAAAAATAAAGGAAGGGCCAATCTCTGCATTCCTTTTCACTCTTGTTGGTAATGCGTTCAGCATATTAGTAAGTCTTTGTCATGCCAAGGACATAAATAAGGGCTTTCCGGTGGCAATCAACATATTCATGTCTCACACTTTCAGTATGCTGATGATACTGTGATTTTCTATCTGAATTCAATGGAAATGATTGAAAACTGATGGCTTATTATTAATCTCTTCCTTCAAGGTTCGAGTTTAACTCTCAATCAAGCTAAAACCTTGTTCATTGGTGTAAATGTTAATAAGAAGAAAACAGAGAAGTTGCTACCCTCCTTGGCTCTAGAATGGAGCTGTTGCGTGCCTTTTACCTATCTGGGATTCCCCCTCGAAGGAAATTATCATTCCTGTCTTTTGGGAACCAACGGAGGACAAGTTTAGAACCAAGCTAAATAAGTGGAAGGGGTTGTTATTATCAAAAGGGGGAAGGCTTACACTAGCACAATCCACTCTCAATAGCTTGCCTTTATAATACTTCTCCCTCCTTAAGGCTTCGGTTAGTGTTGTAAAAGAAATGGATGAAATTGTGAGAAATTTCTTTTGGGACAGTGGTGAATACAAGCATTGTTAATAAGCATGGAAAGGCTATAATTACACAATCACACTTAATATGGATCAACACAATTAAAGCTATTATTTCTTCCTAGACCATCCTTGCCCACAAAATCACACTTGATATGGGTCAATGCAATTAAAGCTATTATTTCGATAATTTGGTTAGAACGTAACCAAAGAGCTCTTTAGAATGTTCCAAAGCATCGATATGATCAAATCAAGGCGGCAAGATCGAAATTTTCTCAATGTATTCTCTTCTAAATTCTTTTATGATTTCTCTTTGCAAGATATTTGTATGAATCCCGAAGTCCCTATTTTTTATTAACTCTATTTATTTTTTTCCCTCGCCCTTTGGGAGTTTGTATCTTTGAGTATTAACCTCTTTTCACCAACTCAATGAAAAGTTTCATATTCTTTTTTTTTTTTTTTTATAAGAAACTTAGAGAAATGTATATTCACATAAAAGCCAAATGAACATCCTAGGGAACCCATTATTGGAGCATAACTATAGGAACGTTTATGCATAGTCCCAATGAAGAACATATGAATGTTGTGTACCGAATCCTCAGATATATAAAAATGACTCCTGGAAAGGATTGTTATTTCAGAAAACAGACAAGAGAAACATTGAGGTATATTCTGATGCAGATTGGGCAGGTGACATTACAGATAGAAGATCTACCTCAGGTTATTGTTCGTTTGTATGGGGTAATCTGTTAGGCCTCCAATTACCCATGTTTATCATCGTAGGGGTAATAAAGGAAAACTGCCAGGTGAAGTTAGTTAGAATGGGGGTTGTGGGAATATCTTGTGGGGCCCGGTAGGTTATGGGAGTGAGGGCTTTATATTTCGTTTTATGTTTCTTTTTGTTTTCATGCTTTTAGAGAATTCTGGCTTAGTATATCAGAGGGAGGGAGAGAACACCAGCTCTCTAGAACACAGCTGGTAATTTTGTATGTTTTTGCACTCTTCTTCTCTGGTTAATACAATATTGTAAGGGGTTACCTTACAAATTGGTATCAGAGCGTTCAACCTGGGGAAAACTAGGGGAATGGCACAGCGGGCGATGGAAGAAAGGGTGGAATCGGTAGAGAAAGAAACTAGAGCGGTGAGAGCAGAGGTGGAAGGTATTCAAGAGAAGCTGTTGAAGTTACCGGAGATGCAAGAAGGAATAGCATCTTTGAATAAGACGGTTGCCATGATATGGGCTGCTATGCAGTCGCGATCTTCAGTCACGGAGGTCAGTACTAGCTCGGCCAAGAAGCAGAGCGATGCCGGAGAAACGAGAACCACGCCGGAGGAACTCAAATTGGCAACGAATAGAAATGAGGATACCTGTTTCGAGGGGGACCGTAGCAAATTTAAGAAAGTAGAGATGCCTGTTTTTGGAGGGGAGGACCCGGATTCATGGCTATTTAGAGCCGACCGATATTTTCAGATCCACAAACTCACCGATAGTGAGAAGGTCACAGTGGCCGTCATTAGTTTTGAGGGTGTAGCCTTAAATTGGTACAGAGGAAAGGAAGAGAGGGAACCGTTCACCGGTTGGGAGGACCTGAAACTCCGATTACTAGCCCGATTCCGAAAGGCGAAAAAAGGGAGCGTGTTGGGGAGATTTCTGGCTATCAAGCAGGAGGGAACGGTGACGGATTACTGCAACGAATTTGAGTTGTTGATGGCACCTCTACCTCAGTTATCGAAAGAGGTGATCGAAAATACGTTCATGAACGGACTAAAACCGGTGGTCAAAGCCGAAGTGCAGTGTTGGCGACCGGAAGGGCTTGAGGCGATGATGGAAACGGCCCAATTAGTAGAAGATCGCGATGAAGCTCGGCTGGAGGAATTTAAAGGCTCGTGAACCGGCCCAACAGGCCCAAGAGGGGGTAGCCCAGGCTTCAAGGTAAATATGAACAGTAGCCAAAACACGCGTCCATTAGAAACGATGGCCACTAGGACGATCACTCTGACCGGAAATACAAACACGGGGCCACGGCGGGAGGGGCCATCAAAACGGTTGTCTGATGCCGAGTTCCAAAGTCGAAAGGAAAAAGGGCAGTGTTTCCGCTGCGAAGAAAGATATACGGTGGGACACAAATGCAAGGCGAAAGAATTGCGTGCAATGGTGGTACGAGCGACTGGTGAAGAGTTAGAAATCCTCGAAGAGGACGAGGAAGAAACGGTGGTGGAAAATACGTTTATGGAAGAAGAAGGGGATGCAGCCCACCTATCTCTAAACTCCGTGATCGGAGTTACGAATCCAAGCACGATAAAGCTAAAAGGGGCGGTGATGGATCGCGAGGTAATTGTGCTGATTGATTGCGGGGCCACTCACAATTTTATTGCTCAACGGTTAGTACAATCCCTAAATTTACCCTTGACTGAGACCGCAAGTTATGGGATCATAATGGGGGGTGGAATCACGGTGAAAGGACAAGGGGTTTGCAAGGGAGTTATGCTGACATTGGGAAAACTGACTGTGATCGAGAGTTTTTTACCGATTGAGTTAGGGGGAGTGGATGTGATTCTGGGTATGGCCTGGTTGCATACGTTGGGGGAGACGAGTGTCCATTGGCCCACTTTGACCATCAAAATTGTAATGGGGGACGAGGAAATCGTGTTGAAAGGGGACCCGAGTTTGACCAAGTCCAAGATATCATTAAAGAAGATGGTGAAGTCTTGGGAAGCTACTGACCAAGGATTCTTAGTAGAGTTGAAGTCTTTAGAAGCCATGACAGAAACTCAAGGGGAAGAGGATCAAGAGAAGGCAGAGGATCCCTGCTCGGCTGTGAGTGAGTTAACAGCAGAATACCAGGACATTTTTGGATGGTCGGGTGGAGTACCCCCGAGGCGGGAGATAGAACATCACATCCATCTCAGGGATGGAACGAATCCCGTGAACGTCAGACCTTATCGATATGCGCAGGTGCAGAAGGATGAGATAGAGAAATTGGTGGATGAAATGTTACAGACCGGAATAATTAGACCCAGTTCAAGTCCGTTTTCCAGCCCAGTGCTTTTGGTCAGAAAGAAGGATGGTGGGTGGCGTTTTTGTGTAGACTTTCGAGCATTGAACAATGTAACTATTCCGGATAAGTTCCCAATTCCAGTGGTAGAGGAACTCTTGGATGAGCTACACGGATCCCGAATTTATTCGAAGCTCGATTTAAAATCTGGTTACCACCAGATACGAATGCATTCGAAGGATATTGAGAAGACAGCATTTCGCACGCATGAGGGACACTACGAATTCCTTGTAATGCCATTTGGGCTGACCAACGCCCCTTCCACCTTTCAAGCCTTGATGAACACCATATTCAAGCAGTATCTCCGTAAGTTCATACTAGTCTTTTTTGATGATATATTGATTTATAGCAAGACTATGGATGAACACTTACGACACTTGGCTACTGTTTTTGAGGTACTTCGGGAAAATCAGTTATACGCTAATACGAAGAAATGCCAGTTTGCGCAAGACCGAATTGAATATCTGGGTCACTGGGTGTCCAAAGATGGGGTGGAGGCTGATGCTAGCAAGATTCAAGCCATGTGGGAATGGCCATTACCCGAATCGATCAAAGACCTGAGGGCATTCTTAGGTTTGACTGGTTATTATCGCCGATTTGTGCAGAACTATGGAACAATTGCAGCACCATTGACTCAATTACTTAAAAAGGGGCCCTTTGAGTGGACTGAGGAAGCCACAAAGGCGTTTGAACAATTGAAAAAGGCGATGGTCACTCTTCCCGTGCTGGCACTACCCGATTTTTCTCGACCATTTGTGGTGGAAACGGATGCCTCAGGTACTGGAGTGGGAGCGGTACTCAATCAGGGTCAGCGGCCCATTGCCTTCTTTAGCCAAACATTATCCCATAGAGCTCAGGCAAAGTCGATATACGAAAGAGAGCTAATGGCCATGGTATTGGCAATTCAACGTTGGCGACCATATCTATTGGGGCAGAAGTTCATCGTGAAAACAGACCAACGAGCGCTCAAGTTTCTGCTAGAGCAACGAGTCATACAACCACAGTACCAAAAATGGGTAGCGAAATTGCTGGGATACGACTTTGAAGTACACTATCGGACCGGGAGTGGGAATAAAGCAGCTGATGCTCTATCAAGGCGACCGAATGCAGCCTACCTCGCACAAATGAGTGTGCCTTACATTGCCGATATCGAAACCATCCGAGAAGAAGTAACACGGGATCCTCAACTCCGGGAGATAATCGATCAAGTGAAGAAACAGGAGGATAGTTCGTCCAAATTCTCATGGAAGCAGGACACACTGTACTACAAAGGAAGGTTAGTATTATCTAAATCTTCTTCTTTGATCCCCACCATTCTCCATTCATATCATGATTCAGTGATTGGGGGGCATTCGGGGTTTTTGCGGACATACAAACGATTGACAGGGGAGTTATATTGGGAGGGGATGAAGGCAGACACTAAGAAGTATGTAGCGGAGTGTGACATCTGTCAACAAAATAAGAGCCTCGCAATGGCTCCTGCTGGGCTGTTAATGCCGTTGGAAATTCCCGAGCAAATATGGGAAGACTTGTCAATGGACTTTATTGAAGGATTACCGAGATCAGGGGGAGTAAATGTAATCATGGTAGTGGTGGATCGCCTAAGTAAAATGGCACATTTTGTGGCATTGAAGCACCCATTTACAGCAAAAACAGTGGCTGCCTGTTTTATACAAGAGATAGTTCGACTACATGGGTACCCACGCTCCATTGTCTCAGATAGAGACACGGTGTTCTTAAGTAACTTCTGGCGCGAACTTTTTCGCATACAAGGGACCAAATTGTGTCGTAGCACCTCCTACCACCCTCAGTCTGACGGACAAACCGAGATTGTAAACAAATGTGTGGAGACATATCTGCGCTGTTTTTGTGGGGAGAGACCGAACGAATGGAGTAAATGGCTGAGTTGGGCAGAATATTGGTATAACACAACCTATCATATCTCCATTGGTATCACACCATTCCAAGCTGTCTATGGACGACCCCCACCACCAATACTATCGTATGGATCCAACCGCACGACCAACGAAACACTAGAACAGCAACTGACAAGGCGAGATGATGCCTTGGAAGCACTGAAGGAACAACTGTGTATCGCAAGGGAACGAATGAAAAAGTATGCGGACAAGAAGAGAAGAGAAGTCCACTTTGAAGTCGGGGATAGGGTGTTTCTGAAGCTTCGGCCCTATAGGCAAGCATCGGTAGCCAAGCGCCGCAATGAAAAGTTGTCACCAAAATATTTTGGTCCATACCCGATTGTAGAAAAAATAGGGATGGTAGCCTATAGATTGCAATTGCCCCCACAAGCGACCATCCATCCGGTGTTCCACGTGTCCCAGTTAAAGTTGGCAATCGGCGATAAGCATGAAGTTCAAACCACTGATCCCATGTTAACTGATAATTTCGAATGGCCGGCTGAACCACAGAAAGTTTTTGCTTACAGGGAGAATAGGGAGACAGGGAAAGATGAAGCCCTGATCAGTTGGAAGGGTTTACCAGCTCATGAAGCCACTTGGGAGATCATCTCAGATATGCGCCAGCAGTTCCCTCACTTCAACCTTGAGGACAAGGTTTCTTGGTCCCAGGGGAGTAATGTTAGGCCTCCAATTACCCATGTTTATCATCGTAGGGGTAATAAAGGAAAACTGCCAGGTGAAGTTAGTTAGAATGGGGGTTGTAGGAATATCTTGTGGGGCCCGGTAGGTTATGGGAGTGAGGGCTTTATATTTCGTTTTATGTTTCTTTTTGTTTTCATGCTTTTAGAGAATTCTGGCTTAGTATATCAGAGGGAGGGAGAGAACACCAGCTCTCTAGAACACAGCTGGTAATTTTGTATGTTTTTGCACTCTTCTTCTCTGGTTAATACAATATTGTAAGGGGTTACCTTACATAATCTTGTTACATGGAGAATCAAAAAGCAGTCTGTGGTTGCAAGAAGTAGTGCAGAAGCTGAATTTAGAGCACTTGCTCATGGCATATGTGAAGGCATATGGATTAAGAGAGTCCTAAGTGAATTAGGAAAGGATTGTTCATCACCAATACAGATGATGTGTGATAATCAAGCCGCAATAAGTATTGCTAAGAATCCAGTTCATCACGATAGGACAAAACATGTTGAAATTGATCGGCATTTTATCTCAGAAAATGTCAATAATGAAGTGGTTCAACTCAACTATGTGCCTACCAAACAACAGTTAGCGGATATCCTTACCAAGCCTTTACCGAGACCTAACTTTGAAGATTTGAATTGCAAGTTGGGATTGTATAATATATACAACCCACCTTGAGGGGGAGTGTTGTTAATTATAGTCAAAGTTAGGGCAATAGTATATTTTTGTATCTTAGGTTATTATTTCCTCTTTTAATTTATATTACTTTAAGTTTATTGAAGATTGATTAGGGTAGAATATTATTTCCTTTTATGTTTTGTCCTGTACATTGTATATATATTTCCCTGTGTTGTATAGTAAAATGATGAAATGAAATATTAGAAGAACTTCAATTTCTAAGCAATATAATCGGCAAAGACATCCAGTAAACAAAATGGTAAATGGTTACTACACTCAATTTTCTCAAGCAAAGAACAAGTTATCTTAATCTCTTAATCTCACATCAAAAAAGGCTCATATTTGAATTGAACCATAATATCTATAGAAATTTGAAGAACCAACAAGAAAAGAACTCTGACTAATTCATATGAAAAGAAGTATAGATATTTCATTCTTGTTAAATACTTAAGATATTTTCAATAAAATAGTATATTAAGATTATCAATGTATGACTCATTCTAGAGAAGCACAAAAACATGACAACAACAAACTGTTTTCTTCAAAATCCAAACTACCAATCGCACATTCCATGGTTTTTTTTTTTTTTTTTTTGAGAGGAAACTAGAATTTCATTGATAGATGAAATATACAAAAGGGGCAAAGTTCATGGGTCAATATTGGAGTTAAAAAAGGATGTCCAATTGGCCAAAAGTATGGAAAGGCTATAATCACTAAAAGGATGTTTGTATTTGCACCCATAGAGAGCCATAAAAAGGACCGAATTTAGAAAGGAATCAAATGGTTCTTCAAGATCGTTGAAGGAGCGGTTGTTCCTTGTAAGCCATATCCTCCAAAAGAAAGCTTTCATTATATTCAGCCATAAGATTTTTTTCTCCTCTTTGAAACGATGACCCATGAGGACATATGAGGTGAAGCCATACATAGCGAAAGGGAATGCTGTGGACCATTGAAAGCTGTTGAGCATCAAGTTCCAAAAATTTTGGGCATATGGGCAAAGGATAAAGAGATGAAGCTGAGATTAATGGTTCGTGTGGCACAAATTCCATGGTTTTCTATCTGTTGCTTCTCATTTCTTCCTATTCTTCTTCCTTTCTGATTTATTAAACTCAGTTTGTTCATTGTCCAGATTCTTTGTCAAACAAACAACATCCATGGGAAGAAGGTTTTCACAAATGCTCAAGGCTTCTTCAGCGGAGAAACTTCCATGATCACAACGAACTCTTCCAGCCAATAATCTCAAGGAGTGGCTAACTACAGTTCGCACCACGAAATCTTCTTTCCTTAAAATGATTTATAAAGACAACTTTGGCTGGGATAATAAAACCACAAAAATTACCTTTGATAGATTCTTACAATCAAAAACCCAAGCATGTTAATACAGTACCTTTTCTTGCACATTGTATAAAACTATTATAGTTCTCCCCAATTGCTTCAAAGATTTCTTTTTCCCACAACATTAATGGTAAGTCTCTAAACTAAAAATAACCCCTGTAGCAAGGAAAAACAAATGTTTTGCAATTTAAGCACACCATCTCTCAAATTTGATATAAAAATCCCCCACCATCACCCAGCCAACATTCTTGAACAACTCTTCCACCTCTTTTTCATTTACTCCTCTAAGCAAGGCCTTACCATTATGAAATGGGCAATGCAGACAATCTTCATCGATCATCATGAAAGCAAAGTCTTGTAACAAAAATGGTACACTTCAGTCAATTTGAGCAAAACCCTTCCTATCCTCCACCTTTTTCCCGTTCTTTTATTTTATATATATATCTATAAGTGCCCAAGTAAGCTTTCATGCATCACGACTATTCTCACACGACAATTGTATAACCCTACTACATTTGGTTGTCCAGAAAACTCGTAGAATTTTTTTTTTTTTTTTTGAACAAGGAACAACACTTTTCATTGAAGAGATAAAAAGAGAATAATGCTCAAAAGTACAAGCTCCACAGAGGAGTGAAATGTAAAAATTCAAAAAACAATAAAAATCAAAGCACTCCTTATAAAGGATTAATCAAAGCATGCCAATTAAGACTAATATCATAAACAGAGTAACCCTCAAAAAAGTTGGAAAGAGCGGACCAAGAATTTTTTTTAACAAGAAACAATTTTTCATTGAGGAAAATTGTAGGATAATAAATTCTAGGTAGATAGCCACTGTAACTTTAACTCACTCCCTCTAACCACTAGGTCAACACATGAAGGTTACCTTCTTTCCCTTCTTAAACTCATCAAGCCCCAACAATCTATTCTTTTCTTTTAACCCTTTGTATTCCTTGACTTCTTGTACAAAGGAGTCCCTCCCTCTTATTTGAAACATTCAGACTCTTCTGGGTACTTCCTTCTTTTTCTCTCCCAAACTTTGCAAAACAGAAACTATTAGAATGCTCTAAAATAAATAAATAAATAAAAAGCTTTAATTTTTCTTATCTTGTATGGTATAAGGCCTCATGCTGGAGTGCCCTCAACATAAAATTCTTTGGTAATCACAATGTTTTTTTTTAATTAACCTCAACTAGAGGTGCTTTATGTAATAGTTTTCTATAAAGATAGATGATTGGCAACATGAGCATAGCTCAGTAGTTAAGGCACTACACCCTTCCCTTGAGGTGAGATCAGAGGTTTGACTCCCCACCCACATTCGTTGAACTCAAAAAGAAAAGAAAAGGAGGAAAAAAAAAAAAGATGATTGGTTGTTCAAAGCTCTTACGGGTGGTGATTGAAAGACAAAGTTGAAGGACGTTGGAAGTCTGCAAGTCTGCAGCCAGAGCCTTCATGGCTAGAAAGAAATCAAAAACCTCCCAAGATATAAAAATCATTTGTTAATTTTTGTGATCTTGTATAGTATAAAGACCTCTTGTTGGAGTGCCCTCATTGTGTTTTTTATTAACCTCGACTAGAGGTGCTCCGTCCTCCATGTAATAGTTCTCTCAAGGAGTGGGCTCTCTCTACCCCACAGTTGCTAGTTTATAACTCTTTTCTGGGTTGCCCTAGAATATATTATGTTTATATTCTATTTATAAATCTAAAAATTAGAAAATTTTAAATAAAAAAAAAAAGGCTACTTAGCTTGGTAAATGTTCTTGGGTTAGAAACCATAGACTTTAGAGGTGCTTCGTCCTCCATGTAATAGTTGTCTCTAGGAGCGGGCTCTCTCTACCCCACATTTGCTAGTTTATAACTCTTTCTGAGTTGCCCTTGAATATATTATGTTTCTATTTATGAATCTAAAAATAAAAATTAAAAAAAAAAAAAAAGATAGTTTGGCAAATGTTGTTGGATTAGAAACCATAGACTTCAGGAAGGGAAGAAATATTTGGGACATTGTTCAACGCAAGGCTTCTCTATGGAGCTCCTTTTTACTTTTATGCTAACCTTTTATTTTCCAATATACATGCCAAGTGGAAGAACATTTTATAATCCCATTTGTTTTTTGTTTTTTCTTTATTGAAGGAAAGAACATTTTGTACTACCTTTTCGTACTTTGTTTTCCTATGGTAAACCTCTCCTAGAAAAAATTATATTTGTGGCCTCTTCTTAGATTATTTTGTACAATTTTGTTACTGCCAATTTTGAATTATCCTTCATTTCTTATTACACAGACCTTTGGGCATGACACTCAACACTCAATTATTGAAGCGTCTATATAACAATACACATGCAAACTTACAAGTAATATGTGTTCAAAATATGCAAATAACCAAATTAAACATAAGACAATTAATATTATCCATTTCCATGGATATGCATTTTCACTAATAAAGTATATGGATCTTACTTCAGCCGCACTGTCAAGATTTGCTGAATCCGATGCCTTTGGGTTGCCATATGGACGAATTTCATTTTCACGACCCCGCCATACAGATGACTTTAAGGAGGCTTCTCGAGATTGCATCCAATTTAAGTTCCCCTGATTAACAGTCAATAGTTAGCTTAAAGGTAAACTGAACTTATACCATAAACTCATTAATAGCATAAGATTAGAAACAATTGGTAGAACCCAAAGGAAAAAAAACAATCAAACAAACCTGTATCGTATTGATCTCTCCATTATGACCCAGTAACCTCATTGGTTGGGCAAGAGGCCATCGAGGACTAGTATTTGTACTATATCTTCGATGATAAATTGCAAAGGGGGATTTATAGAGATCATTCTGAAGGTCATCATAAAATAATCCAAGAACCTCTGACCGAAGCATTCCCTTGTAAACTATAGTTTGATTCGACAAAGAACAGAAATATAGCTCACTTCCCCAACTCTTAGAGTTTGCTTCTCTTTCAATCAATTTCCTACAAATGTAAAGTTCTCGTTCAATGTCGTCCACATTCTCTTCTTTAACTACTTGGACGAATACCTGCTCAATGATAGGCATGGTCTTCTTTGCATTTATACCAACCACGGAAGCTTTCACAGGAACGGGCCTCCAACCAAGCACCTCAAGACCTTCTTGTCTAAAGATACTTGCAATAACTACAAAACAAGGATTAATAGTTTCACCTAATTACACGTGCAATAAAAATGATTCATACATAGAGCAAAGTTGGATAAATAAATTCTTTCCGTATGCTACAGTGTTTTGAAAAGCAGGCCCAGGCGCCCAGAAACACAAGAGGTGTGTGTAAGGTTTCTACTCGTTGTATTCAGATTAGTGAAGGAAACTTGCCCTAAGGCAATACAAAATACTCCAACCGATATTGAGAGGGTTGGGAAACTCTCCTTCTCCGCTATTCTAAGCTCTCACTCTAAAAACATGAAAAAACCAAAGTGCACCCAAAAAGAGCATAATAAGGCCCTCACTCCCAAGCCACCCGAGGACCCCACAACAAAGTCACTCCCCTCCCTCCTGCCATTCTAACTAACTGGCTGCCCATTTCCCTTCCTACCCCTACGTTGATATTGGGCCTTGATTGGAGGCCTAACATCACTTCCCCGATAACGAGAAACCTTGTCCTCAAGGTTGAAATTTGGAAACTACTTCCTCATAACCGAGACGACTTCCCATGTTGCCTCATGTGCCGGCAGGCCCTTCCAACTAATTAAGGCCTCATCCTAACCTGTTTCTTCATTTTCGCGGTAGGCGAACACTCAATAGGTTCTGCAACCCATTCATACTCATCTATGAACATTGGAGCGCTGGCTTGTACTTCTTGATGATTTCCCACTGCCTTCTTAAGTTGAGACACATGAAAGACAGGGTGTATGGTTGCTGTTGTTGGTAGTTGTAGTCGGTACGCTACTGGATTGATCTTTTCCTCCACCCGATAAGGGCCGAAATATTTGGGAGATAGTTTTTCATTCCTCTTTTTTGCTAAAGAGGTTTGACGATACGACCTCAGCTTAAGGAATACCATATCCCCCACCTCGAAGATAACCTCCCTCCTCTTCCTATCTGCGAATTTTTTCATCCTCTCCCTAGCCAAACACAAATGGTTCTTCGATGCATCCAGAGCAAGATCTCTACGTAGCAGCTGCTGTTCTAAGGACTCATTCGATGTTTTCACCGTCCCATAAGACAACAGAGGTGGCGAACGACCATATACTGCCTGAAAAGGGGTAAGTCCAATAGAGCTATGATAGGCAGTATTATACCAATATTCCGCCCAACCTAACCATGAAGTCCACCCTTTAGGCTTTTCACTACAAAAGCACCGCAGATAAGTCTCTACGCATTTATTAACGATTTCTGTTTGACCATCGGACTGCGGGTGATAGGCCGAACTTCGACATAATTTGGTCCCTTGGACTCGAAACAACTCGTTCCAGAAATGACTGAGGAAGACTTTATCACGATCAGATACAATTGAACGTGGGCAGCCATGTAAGCGAACTATCTCGCGAATGAAGCTATCCGCCACGGTCTTCGCTGTGAAAGGATGTTTTAGTGCTACAAAGTGGGCCATTTTACTCAGTCTGTCAACTATCACCATGATCACATCATAACCTGCGGAGCGGGGCAACCCTTCTATGAAATCCATTGATAAGTCTTCCCAAATTCTCTCAGGTATTTCTAGGGGCATAAGAAGTCCCGCATGTGTAACAGCCAAGGTTTTATTTTTCTGACAAATCAGACAATTTTCCACATACAACTTCGTATCAGTTTTCATACCCTCCCAATACAGTTCCCCTGTCAATCATTTATAAGTACGCAAAAATCCTGAGTGCCCACCCATAACCGAGTCGTGATACATGTGAAGAATTGCTGGAATTAACGAAGAAGATTTCGATAATACTAACCTGCCTTTATACTTTAGAGTTCCTTGTGTGAACGTAAATTTGGAGGCGCTATCTTCTTCTTCTTTCAACTTTGCAATAATGGTTTGCAACTTTGGGTCATTGGCAACTTCTTCCCGGATAATGTCAACATCAAGAATGAAAGGAACTGACATCTGTGCCAATTGAACTGTGGGAGGAAGGCGGGAAAGAGCATCGGCAACTTTGTTTCCCAACCCAGGCCGGTATTGCACTTCAAAATCATAACCAATTAACTTAGCCACCCATTTCTGATATTGGGGTTGAATTACCCTTTGATCTAATAAGTATTTTAACGCCCTTTGATCTGTCTTAACGATGAACTTCTGCCCCAACAAATACGGACGCCAACGTTGGACTGCAAAAACGATTGCCATCAGTTCTCTCTCATAGATAGATCGTGCTTGCGCGCTAGCCGATAATGTGTGACTATAGTAAGCAATTGGCCATTGGCCTTGAACTAGGACAGCTCCCAGACCCGTACCCGAAGCATCAGTTTCAATAATGAATGGACACTTGAAATCAGGTAAAGCTAATACCGGGAGAGTTACCATGGCTTTCTTCAAGGCTTCAAACGCCACAGCCGCTGCCTCATCCCATTCGAAAGGACCCTTTTTAGTAGTCGAGTTAGGGGGGTTGCTATAGTTCCATAATTTTGGACAAACCGACGATAATATCCGATCAGGCCGAGAAAACTTCGGAGGTCCTTGATAGATTGGGGCCTAGGCCATTCCCACATAGCTCTTACTTTCTCTGAATCAACCTCCACACCATGTTCAGAAATCCAATGGCCTAAGTATTCAATCCGGGTCCTTGCAAACTGACATTTCTTGTCATTGGCATAAAGTTGATTCTCCCGTAGCACCTCGAACACCACAGATAAATGTTGTAAATGGTCGTCATAACATTGGTTATAAATCAAAATATCATCAAAGAATACCAAGATGAACTTACGTAGGAAAGGCTTGAAAATGTGGTTCATCAATGCTTGGAAGGTTGAGGGAGCATTCATCGGCCCGAATGGCATCACAAGGAATTCATAATGGCCCTCATGAGTCCGGAAAGCTGTCTTCTCAATATCGTTCTCATGTAATCGGATGTGATGATATCCAGACTTCAAATCGATCTTTGAGTATAGCCTCGAACCATGAAGTTCATCCAACAATTCCTCTACAACAAGAATGGGAAATTTATCTGGGATTGTTACATTATTCAATGACCTGTAGTCCACCCAGAATCTCCAGCCTCCATCCTTCTTTTTTGACCAATACGACAGGGATGGAGAAAGGACTATAACTGGGTCAGATTATGCCTGCATGCAACATTTCTTCCACTAACCGGTCAATTTCTCCCTTCTGCACTTGCGCATACCGATAGGGTCTAACATTGACAGGATTAGTTCCGTCTTTTAGGTCTATGTGATGATCAACTTCCCTCTTGGGAGGTAATGTTTCCGGCCATTGAAAAATGTCACTGTATTCTTTCAACAATTCCTCCACGGGAGTGGCAAGTCGGTCGTCTTTGATGATAATTCTAAAGCCATAGAGTCTGACGCCACTTCTAAGGCTTTAAATTCGACCAAAAAGCCTTGGTCACTCGTCTCCCATGCCTTCATCATCTTCTTTAGGGATACTCGGGACTTGGTCAAACTCGGGTCTCCCTTTAAAACGATCAGTTCCTCGCCCATTTCAATCTTAATTGTCAAAGTTGGCCAATGCACGCTAGTCTCACCCAACATATGCAACCATTGCATGCCCAGGACCAGATCGACCCCTCCCAACACAAGAGGCAGAAAATTTTCAATCACCGTCAACTTTCCCAAATTCACCACCACTCCTTTGCACACTCCCTTTCCTTTCACAGCCACCCCGCTACCCATAATTATTCCGTAATTAGCCGTTTCTATCACTAGTAATTTCAATGTTTCTACTAACCTCTGAGATATGAATTATGCGTAGCCCCACAGTCCACCAGCACAATCACTTCCTGATCTTCCACGGATCCTTTCAGTTTGATAGTACCCGGGTTCGTCATGCCAACTACTGAATTCAGGGATAAATGAGCTGCATCCCCTTCCTCTTCATCGATCATCTCGACCTCACCCTCAGTTATCTCTTGGTTGTCTTCCATAATTTCATATTCTTCCCCGTTAGCATGCACAACCAGAGCTCGTAGCTCCTTAGCTTTACACTTATGGCCGACCGTATAGCGTTCTTCACAGCGAAAACATAGCCCTTTTTCTTTTCGGCTTTGGAATTCAGCGTCAGATATCGTCTCGCAGGCCTTTCCTTACGTGGCGCAGCATTTGAATGCCCCAATAGCGTGATTGTACGAGTGGGTGTTATTTTCGGTGGCCGCGTGTTCATTACCCCTCCACTACTTGCTCTGGGGTTATGGCCTCCGCGTGGGCCATTTGGGCCTCCCTTAAATTCTTCCCGACGGGCTTGATCACAGTCTTCAACCAGCTGGGTTGTCTCCATCATGTCGTCAAGGCCCACTGGTCTCCAACATTGTACTTCGGCCCTGATCCCTGGCTTCAAGCCATTCATGAAGGTATTCTCGATTACGTCCTTCGTCAACTGCGGCAACGACGCCATCAAGAGCTCGAACTCATTACAATATTCCGTCACCGTTCCCTCTTGCTTGATCGCTAAGAACTGGCCCAACACACTACCTTTCTTAGCCTTCCGAAAACGAGTAAGTAATCTCAACTTCAAATCTTCCCAGCCAGAAAACGGCTCACATTCTTCTTTGCCCCGATACCAATTCAAAGCTACTTCCTCGAAACTAATTACTGCAACAGTCAGTTTCTCCGATTCAGTGAGTTTGTGGATTTGAAAATACATGTCCGCTCGAAACAGCCACGAATCCAGATCCTCGCCCCCAAAAACCGACGTCTCTACCTTTTTGAACTTGCTTCGATCATTATTCGTCTCCTCGTTCGGGACTGATAACTCCTTATCGTTTTCAATTGCTCGCATCTCCAAGGTCACTTCGTATTCCCCTGTTTCCTTCAACTTGCGACTAGAGGTATCACCCTTTCCGGTGAACGTGGATTGCATTCTCATCGCCGCCAGTTCAGCGAACACTAAGGCCATTGTTTTATTCAACAAAGCGATGCCATCTTCCATAGATGGAATTCGTAATACCTTCTCCTAAATTCCTTCGAGCTCCACGCGCATCGATTGTCTCTCCCGATCGGCAATTTCCAAACGATCCTCCATCAATCGCTGCGTCATACTACGCGTTCTCCCCAGGTTGGTTGCTCTGATACCAATATGTAAGGTTTCTACTCGTTGTATTCAGATTAGTGAAGGAAACTTGCCTTAAGGCAATACAAAATACTCCAACCGATATTGAGAGGGTTGGGAAACTCTCCTCCTCCGCTATTCTAAGCTCTCTCTAAAAACATGAAAAAACCGAAGTGCAGCCAAAAAGAGCATAATAAGGCCCTCACTCCCAAGCCACCCGAGGACCCCACAACAAAGTCACTCCCCTCCCTCCTGCCATTCTAACTAACTGGCTGCCTATTTCCCTTCCTACCCCTACGTTGATATTGGGCCTTGCTTGGAGGCCTAACAGTGTGCACCTCGCTTCATAGAAGTGAGGCCCCCTCAGTAAAGCGCGCTTCAGTGCAAGTGTGCAAGTGTGCATGCTTCAGTGTGCTTTAAAAGCCCCATCTATATTTTCTTTTTTAGATATTTTTTAAGTTTTTTATGAAGAATCTCTTAAATACTATTAGAAAATCTCTTTTTTTCTGCCTAATTTTTCACAAAAACTCTATATTCTTAAAATTTTTATTATTTTATTATTCTTACACTATATTTCACAATATTCAAAGAATTAAATTACATTTTTCACGCTCACACCAAAAAAGAGAGAGAGAGAGAGTCCGTGAGGTACAAGCACATAATAAAAAAATCCATGTCAATGTAACTTTCAAAAATCCATGAACATACAAAAGGTAAAAATCAAGGGGAAAATTATGGTAGAAAATACATTCAAATTATAGTTCTTCACGGATGGAACCTCATGAAGAGACAGATAGGTCGTGAAAAGGAAAAGGCTTAAGTCCACTAATCATATCAATAATCATTTCATCATCCATTCATCCTACATCTGTCCATGGTTTATCAAAGGAAAAAATAAAATATTGTTTTTTGAACCATAAATATCGGAGTCAAAAGTGATACAAATACAAAACATTTTCTAATGTAAAGTTCAAACAAATAATAACACTGAGTTTAATATATCAAGGACATATTAGACAAAAATAATAATAATAACACTGAGTTCAAGAGTTCAAACAAAAGTTGACCGATTGGAACTTTTCAAATCTCAACGAAAATTTTTTGTTAATTGTGAAAAATAAATAAAGACACTTGAGTAAAAATAGTAACAATAATAAACAGAAAGAAACAATTAATCTGGTTCAACTAGATCAATAATAATTGAACAATCACCTTCTTTTGCCTCTTTACTATGACCATCATCTTTGGGGAGAAAAACCATGCCAACGCCAGCATGCAACTTATCAAATGAAGGAATCCCCTGACCATCGGCCCAATTATCAAAAAGATCCCATGGGATGGAAGTCATTAATCCTGAACCATCTCCAGAATCATTATCAGCTCCACATCCACCACGGTGTTCCATACAGCCAAGTGCTGTAAGAGCATCCTGGATAATCTTATGGGATGCTTTGTTTTCCAAGTTGGCAACAAATCCAACTCCACATGCTCCTCTTTCTGATATTATGTCATCCAAATTTGCAACCTGTTCAGCATCAAATTACATCATGAATACAGGTATAACTAAATGCTTTGATTACAGGCATAACATACAATGATTATCAAAAGTATGACATTCTGAGAAAGCTTAAACAAGCCCATAAGAAAATTGTATAAACTTGTACAAAGAATACAGAAATTAGAGTGAAGGATTAAATATCTTCCCAAGTCCCAAACACCTACATGATTTTGCACCTTTTCTATCTTTTTATTAGAAAAAATTACAATGACATAAAGAAAATTTTAAACAAATTAAAAAGAAGAAGGGAAAAGGAGAACTTTATTCAAACCAGTGATTTAAAAATAGCTCTTAAAATGCCCTCATTACTTTAATTTTTTATTATCTTACCATTCATGATGCTATAAATTTTCATATCTTTTAAATTTATCTTCATTTTTCTATTGTGCACTACAGAAAAAATAAATTGTGCTTCATGCTTCAGTCTAAAGGACTATTGTGCTTCACGCTTTAAGAATCATTGCTCTAACCCAATCAAAGATCAAAAACGACCAAATGAGATTGACCACATGAACCACGGGTTGGGGCCTAGTGACATTGGGAGATGTGAAAAGGGTAAAGAGGCTTTGAGAAAATGGGTTCAAACCCCATGGTGGCTACCTACATAAGATATTAAAATCCAACAAGTTTTCTGACATCCAAATATTGTAGGGTTAGGTGATTGTTCCATGAGATTGGTCAATAAAATTGATGGTCACATGATCCTCAAACTCTTCAACAAAAATTTATAACATCCCCTATGATTACTTCCCAATATAATTAATTGTCAAAGACAACCTAAATGTTATCCTGACCTAGGAATTTTCACCCTTCCAGATCATACACATGTAATCTATTATATTTTCCCTCAAAGGGCCTCTTCATCCAAGCACCAATCTAAGCGAGTATGGAGGTCAATGTAGGCTTTCTAACCACTATTACAAAGAAATTGTCGTGAAACAAAAACTAACAAATAGGTTACGGTTACTCCAAAAATTCTTCATGGGCAATGCTTCACAATAACAACATTAAGAAATAATGTTTGACGTCAATGTCATCCATCACACAAATATCTCGTTAATAGTATAATCAATTTTCTCTTCTTTTCCACGGGGAAAGGACACACACACACACACACGTCAATTATCATACAACGTAGAAGTAGAACTAACTGTAGGATGATAGTCGCTATTTTACATTACACCCCAAGGGGCTGTTTGGGGCAAGAGTTATAATAACCTGTGTTATAATAACCTGTAGAGTACTCTGCACTCCAAACACAGACTATTATAACCTCAGACTAAACAACTCTGCATTTTAAATAATATTATATTATTTCACAGGCTATTATAACTCATGTTATTATAACCCACTCAGTGCCCCAAACAGCCCCCAAGAGTCCAAGACCGCCCCACACACATACACACACACGCCACAGAAATGCATTGATCATCTTCCCCATTGTAACGTCACAATTCTTATCGGTAAAATAAAACACGATTCGCAAATGATTATTATTCCGAACTCCTTAGCTATGTACAGGGACTCATATAACAAGACCCAATTAAGAAGCGTTCTCCGTCCGACGTTTCCCAGTATTTAGTGAAAAGAAAAATCATACTTAAGCTCCACAGACTTCAACTCAAGCACCAGTGTGACATTAAACGTGCTTTGAAGTAAACAAAACAAAAGGTAAGAGTGAAGAACAAAATAAATTCAATTAACAGAGTCGATAAACAAAATGAGAGAGAACCATCATCCCGTAAACAACTCTTACTTCATGCGATTGAGAAGGCACACAAGCAGGAAATACAAACCTTAGGTTCGAGTTCCGGAGGAGCATCGGTCTTATCCAGAGCAGAAGCGTGAAGTCGAAGATCGAGAGCAGCCTTAATCGAGGAAGAAGAGTTCCTGGAACCCAAGTGGCGAAAACTCCGATTGAGCAGAGACGAAGAGAGGGATTTCCGTCTGGTCCTCTTGGAGCTGCCATAGAAACCGACGAAATCAAGAAGGGGAAGAGCGTGATTGGGGGAGAGAAGGGGGGAGTGAGGAGTGAGAGAAGGAGAAGGAGAAGAGGGGCGGAGGTGGGAAATGGAGGAGGAAACAGAGGGAAGCGCCATGGGAGGATGAAGAGGAGGAGGATCGGGGAATTATGGATGTGAGTAAGAGAGAAATGGGATAAGAAGAAGAGGAGAAATGTTGGCCTCAGCTGCTACTATAGTAGTAGTGCGGTTTTTTGCTCTCTCAACTCCGTCTTCTTGCAGTTTGTAGTTGACGTTTATAATCGCTGTTGCGGTCATTTTCTGAGGCCGACGCTTTCATCTTACACCGCAGACTTCCTCACAATCGCTGCTTTCCACTGTGGAAACTTCTTTTCCTTTTCTGCTGCCCTCCACATCGCTTCATCACCGTTCGTTTTGGCTACCCATCCATAAAAATTAAGAGAAAAAAAATCTAGCTTTACAAATTACAACTAAATAATACATTCTCTTCTTTTCGAGCAATCTAGCTTTACAAATTACAACTAAATAATACATTCTCTTTTTTTCGAGCTAGTTGAATAGATAAGATATTAATTATATTTAAATGTCAATTTTTACCTTTGTACTCGACAAGGTCTATCTATCTAATTTTTTTCCTAAACTTTCAATTTCATCCAATTGCAACTTAAACCTTGATAAGTCTTGCAATCTTGACACAAAGCTTGTATATTAACCCATCTTAATTTTGTGCAAGTCTTGATTTTTGTTGAAATTAGTCCCTAATGTTGTTAACTAATTGATATCATATCATGTCCACTTGACAAGTATGGATTAATTTAACACAACTTGAAGCAAAGAGTAGAAGAAAGTGGACAATGGAATAAAATAGTGTTGAATGGTCTATGATAGAGATTTGATTTGTTACTTGAAAAGAAGATGTGTTGCACTATTTTTCTTCGTTCTCAACTTTTTTCTACTATATGTCTATCATGTCATGTCATGTCACATTAGGGACGAAACAAACATAATTATCTAAATTTGATAATCATTTGGTTTTTGAAAACTAAGCTTATACTACTCTCATCTATAAGTTTTTTGTTTTGTTATATACTTTCTAACAATGTTTGCAAAATCCAAGTCGAGTTTTAAAAATAAAAAATAAATAATAAATAATTTTTAAAAATTTGTTTTTATTTTAAAATTTGATTAATAATTCAAATGTTTATTTAAAAAAGTGAAAACATATCAAAGAAATTTAGAGGAAATAAACATAAATTTCAAAAATAGAAAACTAAAAATAAAATAGTTAAAACTGAGGCTTAGAATTTTTAATTTAACATTATATTAATGTATGTACACTCATGGATTACGTATTATTCATCCCAATTTGTAATACTTAAAAGGAAATATTCAATTATTTAATCAACTTGTTTATGGAAATAGTTTGTTGTTTAGTAGACCATTTCATTTAAAAAAATGGACTTTTTTTTTTCTAAGTATTTTGTTGTCATTTTCTATACCTAAAATAATTGCACAAATTTTCCACTAGACTTATAAAAATGTAATTTTATTATAAATTAAATTTATTCAATTGATTGATTTGAGAAGCGAAGTTAATGACGTCATCGATGACTTCAAACAACGACTACATAAAATATATTTTAGCACATGAATATTTCTCTCTTTTTTAGTTCAATAATTATAAAATATATTTTAGCACATGAATATTTCTCTCTTTTTTAGTTCAATAATTACGAAGTGAAGATTAAATCTTCAATCTTTGAGATAATAATTGATATCTTATCTACCAAACTATGCTTGAATTAACAATATTACTCTTTTTAATGACAGATTAATAAAGAAAAATTTTGATTTTCTTTTTCATTTTACTTCTATTGTACGTAAGGATAAAGTGTGAATATTATAGTCTTTAGATTCTCCCCATTTCAAATAAGGATTACAACAAACAAGGGTGGCAGAATAATGACAAAATTGTATTTTTTTTTTTTTCTTTTTTCAATGTGAGATGACTTATTTATAAATAGTTGGTGAATAGTTGTTGAGTTTGTTCGTGTAGATTTGTAATGGTCCAATTGTGATAATTTGTATCCCATCAACCTTAATTGCATCCCCATGTGAACTAAATTAATTGATTTATCGTATCTTTTATTGCTATAACTAAATTAATTTTACTTTATGAGTAGTCCAACTCGACTCATCATAATTGATCACATCTTGTAAGCATCAACCAAACCTTATAATTGTTCAATGATTGTTTGGATGATTTAACTTATTACTCATGACAAAGAATTTGCATCTCACGTGCTTTTCATTTCATATGTTTATCATGTTATTGTAGTATGAAAAAATATTAGTGGACATGTTATTTTTGCAATGTGAGCAAGCACGTCTTTATCCCACAAATATTTTCACTTTAAATATGTTGAAACCTAATCAAATCAACCTAAATATCATTTATGCTAATTGGTTGGGCATTTTTTTTGTTAATATTATATCAAATAATAAATATGTATTAACAAAAGCAAGTTTTGTTTGATGCTCTTACATCTTTCCCATTCCTTCTTTTTTTTTTTTTTTAATTCTAGAAAATCCAAATTTTCATAATCCCCTTAATAAAAATTAGATTCCTCACAGAGAACTTTCTTTTTATATATAGTTTTAATTATCTTACAAATATAACATGGTAGAATAATTACAAAACATATATAAAATTACATTTTCCGCCTAAGATAGATGAATTTACCGCAACTTTATTTACTTTATTTAAGTCTAACAATCTAAATTTAGAAAAAAGAAATTACAAATTTTTTTTTATTAGTTTGATAATAACAACAATGATAACAATGTAATATTAAATAAGTTGGTAGAGCACAAATAAACTAGAAACAATAATCATTTATTTAGGTAAAAAGGTGTCAAACAAGAAATAAGAACTAGAGACTAACCAACCAAAATTGTCAGAAATTACATGCAACTCTTGATTTACCATGTTCGCAAGCTCGAAAACCCCTAATTTAAACTCATAAAGAATAAATAATAACAAGGTAAATATTTCCTAGTTCAAGAAGAATAATAATTTAATGATGCATTGACTTTATGTTTACTGACTTTATAGACTTTTTTTTTTACGGAATGACTTAATTAAAAAAGTTTATTACATAAAAGGTAAGATTGGGAATCTTGAAAGAATATGACTAAATTGAAAATTTATAGCTAAAGTGAGTTTAGCTCAGTGGTAATTGACATGTATTCATTCCTTGGAGGTTGGAGGTTCAAATTTCTATACCCACATTTGTCGTACTTAAAAAAATTAAAAATTATTAAAAATAAAATAGAGACCATCTAATATATCTAGCATTTAATCTAATATTGGAAAGAAAAACTGATTATGTTTTTTTTTTTTTTGTAAATAGTTTACTAAGTTTTTTTTTTTTTTTTTTTCTGAATAAGTTTACTAAGGGGCGTTTGATACTCAATTGGTTTCTGTTTTTAGTTTTTGGTTTTTAAAAAACAGGTCCATTTGCTAACAAATTCAGTTTTCGATTTTTGAAAATTTAAAAACATTTTTGAATTTATAAAGAAATTTCGGAAACAGAAAATTTTCAAAATCTCGATTCTGTTTTTAAATCCCAGGCGGCCAGACGTCACCTCTTTTTCCTCTTTTCTAGTTTTTTGGTTTGTACGGTGATTTGTGCCCTCTTTAATTTTTTTGGTTAAAATACTATTTTATTTCCTGTACTTTAGATTTTATTTTATTTTGGTCCCATACTTTCAAATGTTTAATTTTAATTTCTATACTTTCAATAAAACTTAAAGTTGGCCCCTATGACAAGTTTGAAGTTAATTTTTATCAAAATTGGTTAAATAATAATAATAATTTTAATACAGAAAAATACATCATGTGAACATACTTTCAAAATTTATAGAGGAAAAACTAATAGAGACTAACTTTTTTTAAGAAAAATTAACCATAAACTAATAGTAGGGACCAATTTTAAGCTTAATTGAAAGTATAGAGACTAAAATTGAACATTTGAAAGTATAGGAACCAAAATGGAACAAAGCTCAAAGTACAGGGACCAAAATGGTATTTTAACATTTTCTTTTTTTTTTTCTGGTCTTTTTAACTTTTACTTTTTTAAAGTGCTCTTTTGCATATATATATATATATATATATATATATATATATATATTAAATATTTTTTTTTCTAATTTAGTTCTTTTTAAATAAACTTATTTGAATACATTTAAAAATTAGTTTAAAGATTATTTTAGTTTTTTTTAAATAAAGATTATTTTAATTCTTATCGCTTATTCTATTTTAATTTCTGTACTTTTAAAACATTGAAATTTAATTGTTGTATTTTGAATAATATTAAAATTAATCACTCTCATTCAATTTTTGTTTGTTGACTGTTGACTTTTTGCCATGTCAAGTAAAAGTTAACAAACCAACTTAAAATTTATTCAAAGCACGAGGTTTGAAAGTTAACCCATTGTTTTTTGGACTTGATTTTAGACATCCATTGTGTTTGGAGGTCGGATTGTTGAAATCAAATTAATTCAACATCAAAACCAACAAGCTTAGGTGCTGTTTTGGGTGAGTTTTCATGGGTATTTTTCATTCTCAACCCAATTGAACTCATGTTTAGATGCCAAAAGATAAAATAATTTTAATTTTTGGAATGTTATTGTATAGTTTTGGGGTTCGATCGATTGATAATTTTTAAAGTTATCTCTAATTTAAAAACTTTTGAGTAGATTGCAAATTGGTCCGATTGAGTTTGAAGGTGGCTTTAATTTAGAAATTTGGGGTAAATTCTCCTTGAACCTTTTTGGATAAGAAGGTTGCTAAAAGTAAAATTTAAGTGATTTTTATTTGAAGTTTTGGTTAAAAAGGTATCAATTGTTGGGATTTATGCCATAAAGCCTCATAATTAATTAATTAATTAATTATTAATAATAATTTTGATTATTTTATTTGTAATATAATATTATCCATTATATGAAAAATTCAAGGTTATTAGTATAATCTTGAACAATATGTGGTTGACATGCAGGAGGATCGTGTTCAAGAAATAACCTAAAGAGTCATAGTATATGGATAAGGTTGGGTGTCTTATCATAGTAACACTATTGATACGGCCCACTTTATAATAGTTACAAATGATTTGATTCAAATCATTAATGTGGAGATATGTGAGTGGGGGTATCTTATACAATGAGTTTGTATAAGACTGGACCACGAAATATTTAATCTCTCTTTATAAATCATTTAATTGAGAAGATTAATATTTCATCAGGATGATCATATGCGACTCGATCTGAATCATGAGTGAGTCATGAACTCCTGCCTGTGAAGGTTTGTCCTTTGATTTGCATGGGTGAGAGTGGCTTTTATAGCACATTCAATATGTCTACCATTTTGGGGACTTGACCAAATAGGGAGCTGGGAACATAATCTCACAATATAGAATTCACTCCTTCCCATATAGGTAAGTAGATGAGTAGTTCCCTTAAGTGCTGATTTCGGGACTTGAACAATGGGACCCACCCTCTCATTGCCCCGAGAGGGACTTAGTTTATAATTAGATTATAAACAGATTGTTCATTAGAGAATCAGTGGTACTTAAGGTGCAAGATGTAATTATAGGGGTAAAATGGACTTTTGACCCAGCTGTAATTATGAACAGCTCGTAAATGATCGACTTGTATGTAATGATTATATCTTTGGACACAACTTGTCCTACAGTGCATAAGAGTGCAACTTTAGGTCTATAGTGGAGTAATCTATAGTTAATGAATGAAAATTAATTAATTAAAGAGTTTAGGCCCCGTTTGATAACCATTTGATTTTTGAAAATTAAGCCTATAAATACTACTCACACCCTTGGATTTACTTGTTTTGTTATCTACCTTTTACCTATGTTTTCAAAAACCAAGCCATGTTTTGAAAACTAAAAAAAGTAGTTTTCAAAAACTTGTTTTTGTTTTTAGAATTTAGCTAAGAATTCAAATGCTTCCTTAAGGGAGATGAAAACCATTTGTAGAGAAATTTAGAGAAAACAAGCTTAATTTTCAAAAACAAAAAACTAAAAACCAAATGGTTATCAAACGGGGCCTTAATTAATTAATTTTGTATCATTGAAGCTTATAATATGTAGGTCCATAAGGTCCCTTTGCTAGCTCATAGTAACACTAAAAGATCAATTTAGTTGAAAGAAAAATTTGAAATGTTCAAATTAATATTAATTTGAAGTGTTCAAATTAATATTTAATAGATTAGATATATTAAGTATAAAAGATAAAAATATATTTATTGTATTTGATACATTAAATATTAAAATTTGTAATGTTCAAATTTAATATTTAATTTGAATTGTTCAAATTTAATATTTAATATATTAGATATATTAAATATAAAAGAGAAAAATATATTTATTGTATTTGATACATTAAATATTAAAATAATTAATGTATATTTGATATATTAAATAAAAGATATTTATAGAATTTGAATAAAATTCAAATAAATAAATATCGTAGGAGATTTGAATGAGATTCAAATAAATATAAGATATATTTTAATATATTAGATATTAAAATATAATATTTTATCATGGCAAAGATTTTCCCTTAGTCTCTATAAATAGGACATTTGGCTTGAGCCATTAGAAATAACACACATCTCCTCAATAGAGAGAATTAAAGAATTCTCTCTAGATCTCTTCCTCTCCAATCCCTTGTGGATTTTCTTTCAAGAGGCTCCCACAAGCCTTGGTCCTGTGTTCGAGTCATAGCCAGGAAGACTTTGTGGAAGAGAAAAAGATTCGCCAGAAGAATCTCTATATTTTCAAGGTATGTTATGCTTAACCATAATATTATTATTTTATTCTAAATAAACTCAAACCGATTCCTACGCTTTCGCTTGGGTTTAATTAGATTATTCCCTTCATCAATGCCAGACGTTCATTTTCTTTGGATTTATGTTAGGTGGTGTTAAGGACTTCTAGGAAGAGTTTGGTTCTCTTTGAATTGCTTATCTATTTTTGCTTAAAAGGTAAGTAGACATATTGGATTATCATTTAAGCCCTGGTTATGAGCATGTGTAAGTTTTGGAATGCATGGTTGTTTATAATTTATGATTGCCCTTAAGTAATTGTTCCAAAGCATGTTGTCCATTGAATGAATTGCCCTGCTAATTTCTCAAGTATAGAGCTGCTTAAAAATGTATTTTAGCATGTAGATTGGAGGGGTTTGATTAGAAAATGACCAATCAAGAATGTATTGTTTTAGCAAGATTAGAGAGCCTCAATTTAATGTAAGCTTGTTTAAGCTATACATGTTTGCTAGTGTCAATTGCCTTCCCCTTATGTTATGCATGTTTTATGTAAGGTTCCATGAGGTACTATGTTGGGATGGGCTTAGCTTCTTCTAGTGGGTCGCTAACTAAACTCTAGTGGCAATTTGCCTTACAAGACCGACTCACATAGGGACCATAGTTGGTATAGCTTTAGGGTAGCTCCCCTCCATGTTTAGTGAGTGTCTTCTCATGAAGTACTATGTTGGGAGAGGTCTAGCTCCATTAGATTGTTGCCAACTAACCTCTAGTGGTACTTGATCTTACAAGACTGACCCGCATAGGCACCATAGTTGGTAATCTGACACACTCTTCAGAGGTACTTTGTTGTGAGAGGCCTAGCTCCGCCAGAGAGACGTTAGCTAGCCTCTAGTGGCGCTTTGCCTTACAAGACTGACACACATAATATCATAGTTGGTTCAGTGGGGAATGGGTTTATTGCTCGCTAAGCTAGAATGTTATCATATTTTCAGTGAAGGCTCCTAATGTATCAAAACTCAAATGAACGAGCTAGACATGACCCACATGTTTTAATTTTCATGATGATATAAATGTTTGTAGCTTCAACCCTCAAGTGGGGTTACTTACTGAGTATTTTTATACTCACTCATGCTACTTTACTTTCATTTTCAGATGATGCATGGACTTGCGAGGCACGTGGCGAGGGCGTTCAGCTTGGCGAGGCTATGTAGATAGCAGTGGACTACGATCTTAGAACATTATTTTAATTCATGACTTTTCTTTGGATATTCATTCATTTATTTTATTTATTCAAATGCTCTTCATTATTTGGTTTGTCCTTAAATTTTCAAACATTTTGTTCTAGTTTCTAAGTTTACATAAAAATCTATTTTATTCATTAAATCATTTAATCGCAATTTGATAAAGATACATCTTTTGTTAATTTATCATATGAAATAGATATTTATATAGACAAGTATTTGAAGCCATATGTAGTATGTTAGGTGCTGTGAAAATACATTAAAAATTCTATTAAATAATTAATAGAAAATCCACGACAATGGGCTAACTAATTATGAAAAATATAAGGACGAAAATAGGATTTATTTGGTTTAAAATTTACATTAAATGGGAAATGTAATATATATATTATTCTTTTTGTGGCAAGTGTTTTTTTGAGGATAATATGTTATATCATATGCGTGTGGAGGATGTTGGTGGATGAGGGATATTAGATTAGGGCCCCAAGAACCAACCAACATCGACCATATAAATTGTGATCCAACTATATGCCAAATCTTACATAGAGCCAAATGTTTGGAAGGGATTCATTGACCTTTTGGACACTTGAAAGGTCTCTCTTCTCAAATACTTTCTGTTATGGGTGAAATTGGATTAAGAAGATAAATCCGAATTACAATGAAACCTTGCAAGATAAGATTAACCTTTTTAAATCCCATTTCTAGATTGAAGGGGAAATATATTTAAATCTTTATCTAAAAAGGAATATGAAGTCAAAGATCCTATAAAGAGTTCATTATAACTCAAAGACAAGGAATTCAACTTCAACCCTCATGCTCTAAATTGTAGCTTGCTATACTTTTCTTTGTCTTTGACTTAAGCATCAGAGCAGGTGTGGCAAGCGAAGGTTAGGTGAGATTTCTCCGGGCCAAATTTCGGCAACAACACTTTCCAATTTTAAAACCATCATTCAAAGCTATTATAGTGTTTGATTCTAATTAAAGTGTTTTTGGTACTTTTGAAAAATATAAAACAAAATATCTTGACGTGCTTTAAGTGGAAGTACTTTTAGTTTACCTTCCAAAAATGCATCACTTAAAACCAATTTTGTCAAAAATATTTCAAACTCACTATAAATATATATGAACTTATTGGCTTGTGTTTTTTAATTTAGTGTGATTGAATAAACTTTTTCTTTGTTATGTATTAATTTTTCTTTTCTTTTCTTTTTTTTTCTAGAAGAGAGCTAGAAATATATTTTCATATGTGATTATTTAAAAGAATAGTGATTAAATGTGTGTTTGGTATATCTTTTAAAGTGTGTGGATTAACTAAAAGCACTTTTTTTCTTAAAAGTGGTAGTGTTTGGGTTAAATGTTAAAGAGTGGTAAAAAGTGTTTTTGACCATTTAAAAAGACTTTTTATAATTTTTGAAAATCAAAAGTGGTTTCAAAAATTCTAACAACAGAAAAAAAAAAAGAAAAAAAAAACTTAAATACTTTTATAGGAAGCATTTAACTAATTTTATTTGAAAAGTGCTTTATTAGTTCTGTTTCACTTAAAATAATTTTTTTTTCAAAAGGCATGCAAATCACGCACTAATATTCTTGAAAGATACTCTAGTGTTGACAATGTAGACCTTTTTTTTTTAATACAAAAGTGAAATGAAGAGACTAATCCACGAGGTTACAATCAACCAGAACTAAAGCACTAAGCCAATTTGGGAAATCAATCTCCCACCTTAAAAATCCCCGGCACGTCAAAACTTTCTTTGCTACTGCATCCGCCGGACTGTTTGAAAACCTTCCTTGGTGAATAAAGGAAATCGAGGGAAACATCTTAGCAAGCTGTCATATGAAACTGTTCTCGCCTCAGTCAGATCACCATTACACCATGCAAAAGTGTAATTGCCGCCATGGAGTCTGATTCAACAATCAATGGGTGAGCAGTCCAAACCTGGAGCTTGTCGAAGTCCTTCAATGGCCAGTAATTCAAGCAATTTGACACTGTTGTTACTGTCGACAAACGTCCCACCTGAGCTCGCCTTGGGAGTTTATGAGAACCCATCCTAAGCCACCACAAGATCACGACGGGAACGCGGGATCGACCATTGTTTGTTAATTTCTTCATTTTTCTTAGTTTTAGTTTATGTTTTGTGGCTGTAAATTAGGAACTTAGAGGTTTAATTGTATGAATTTAAGTATCTTTGTTCCTAATATTTGGGATTTTGATGTAGCCATTAGACTTGGGATTTTAATTGACTAAGTACCTAGATTGAATACTTTTGTTTCATTCATGCTTTTATGTATTTAATGCTTATAATCTCTTGATCACGGATTATTTGTTTTATTGGTATGAATTTGTGCTTGAAAAAGTCTTATTTAGGCTAGAAATTAATTGCATGATTATTTGTAAATCCTTGCATGAAAGTGGAGAATTCTCTTAGAAACCCTTAAAAGAAGTTGCTTAATGCCTTGCATGCTAATAAAATCTAGATAAAGATATTAGATTTATAACATTGCATGAGAGTTAATTGTGCTTGAAAGAGTCAGTTAATACCCTCACTTCTTTGCTTATGGAATATTTGCATGACAAATCTTGGTAACTTTGGTTGTAAGTCTAATTGGTGAAATTGATTCCCTAGAATATTTCTCTCCTATTGTGTCTTCATTTATCTTTTGCTTTCTAGGTTAGCTCTTTAGTTTAGCTTGTTTGCATTTGATTTCTTTCTCTAAATAAAATTAAATAAGAGTAATTACGGTACTTAAATGAATTAAGAAATCCAAACTCTGTGATCGACCTTGGCCACTATTATTACAAATTTTAGAGGTTTAGGTTTATAAATATATTTGATAGAGCATTCGACAAGCTCTTTATCAATAGCACACAAAATGTGCTACCTCTAGGCTTTACTTTTGTTAGTCTTTATACTTTATTCAATGCTTTTCACGAGTTTATTTATTTAAATTTCAGTTAGTGAGCAATAGAAGTGGAACTGGAAATTTTTGAGATACCATGGCAAATATGGAACCAATGACACTTAGTTTAAGAAGCCATGTGAAGAAAAGAAGCAAAATGGACAAAGAAACTTGTGGGCATAGTGTTGAGACGCTAACTGTGTCATCTCAACGCTACAATCGCAGCCCAACAAGCCATAGAATCCGCACAGACAGCATTGAGACGTTGCAAGGTAGCGTCTCTACGCTACCTTGCCTTATTCGAAAATGCGAGTTTTTGGAATGACAGCATCTCGACGCTGTCACGATTTCTATATAAGATTCATTATTTACTCGTGGAAAGGGGAGTCGTTTTGTAGAGACCTAGACCTTAAAACTCGATTTCTACACTGTTTGGGAGAGCAAGAAACATTCTTGGGAGTGGAGGACGAGAGTTGGAAGCTCAAGATCATGACGTGCATTGGGAACGAGGATCGACGCGTGATTAGAGTTTTTCTTTCCTCTTTTTTGTTATAGTTCTTGTTATGGATTTGATATTAAGTCTAGATTTTAATTTTGTGGTAATGAGTGGCTAGACTTTTATCTAAGGGATTGATGTAGCCACTAAACTCGATGTTTTAGTTTAAGTTTTTGAATTAATTTTTCATCACATCGTTGTATGCTTTTATGTTCTTAATGCTAATATTCTTTTGGCCAAAGTTTACTTATTTTATTGGGTTTGATTGTTGCTTGTAAAAGAATCAATTAGGGCTAGAACAATTAATTGCATATCTAACTGTAAATCCTTGCATAAGAATGGAGGGTTCTTTTAGAAGCATCATAGGAAGTAGCTTAATTTCGTATTATTTTATTAAAGTTTAGATAGACATATTAGACTTATAAAATTGCACAAGTTCCAATTGGGCTTGAGAAAGTCTTTTGGTCTTTTAAACTTCATGCTTGGTGTGTTGTATGATCAATCTTGAGTTAATTATCTAAAACATTAGTTTAGTTGGTGAAGTCAATTCCCTAGGTTTTCTCTCCTTGCAGTTCAATCCTTTTTAATTATTTTGTTTGTCATTATTCTCTAAAATCATTATTTTCTAAAATTATTATTCTCTAAATAAAATTAAGTGTCAGTAACTATAATAGTCATTTGATCTAGAAAAACCATTCATGTGGACGATACTTGTACTTAACCATGAAAGAGTTAATATCACAAAAGCGGAAGCAATTTTGGATCTTAAGCACTCAAATTACATCAATTTGAGCAAACAAACAACATGCTCAAAACCAAAAAAAAAAAAACAGAGTATAAGAAAGTTTACCTTTGAAGCTCAAATTCTTCAAACCTGTTGCAAATTTCTAAACACGAACACTTCGTGGACCACCTCTAGTGTCTTCCCTACTATCCTCAGGCCTTGGAACGGATTGTGGGATCCTAGTTTGAGAGAATTTTTAGAGAGAGAGAGAGCAAAGGTTTGAAAAAAAAAAACAGCAATTTTTTTCTTCTTCTTTAAAAAACCTCTCTATTCCCTTGTGTTTCTTTGTTAATTAAAGCCATTAACAAGCTTCATCAAGCTTGCTAAACTTGACAACACATAAGCAAGGAGATTAATCATCAAAGAGGTGTCCAATTTTGGTGAATTTTGAGTTTAAGAGAGATTAGTCATCAAACCACCATAAACATCAAAATTTCTCACTTAGAAAATCAATTTTGTAATTTAAAATTAATTCTAAATTAATTTTAAACAAAATTGATTATTTAATAATTAATTAAACAATTTAATTATTTAATTTAATATCAACTATTAATTAAATAACCGGATCAAATCCCGATCTCAAAATCGACCTCTCGAACTTGAATTCCTATTCATGTATTAGACTGAACCCATATTCAAATCATTTTAAATATGTCCATCTCTCTTCCTCATAGTTTAATTCATAATTAAACTATGATACGTTAAATATATCGCATATAATTAACGTTTACTCCCAAAAAACGAATCGAACAATTCAAATTCTTTTCTATCATACTGTTACAAGGCTTTGTCCAAGCTAGCAAGGAAGACCTAATGGACCTACAAATCATGAGCTCCAACGATATGAGACTAACCAACCAAACTTTTTAGCCAAGCTAATCAACATTCGTTAACCGCCGGGACACTCCACTAAAGCCCAACGGCTGCACTCTCCTCACCGTAGATATATTTCTGTCCACTTGATATAACCATAATTAGTAAGTCGACCATTCACAGGTTGTTCGTAATTACAGCTGGGTCTAATAAACCGTTTTACCCCTGTAATTACTTCTTGTTCCTCAAGTCCCACTGATCCTCTAATGAACAATTGGTTTGTGGTCCAACCAGCAAACCGAATCCCTCTAGGGCCAATGAGAAGGTGGGGCCCTTTGTTCAAGACCCGGAGTTAGCGCTTAAGGGAACAACCTCTCTACTAAACCCTAAAGCGGGTAGGAGTAAATTCCTTCTCGCAAGACTATGTTCCCAGCTATCTACCGGGTCTTATCTCCAAAATGGGAGGCTTATTGAGTCAGCAATCTCGGGTCACTCTCACCCATGCAAATCAAAGGATAATCCCAAATAAACAAGAGTTCATAGCGTGCTCAGGATTAAGATCGAGTTACCTAGGTCATCCTTTGAAATAGTCAGTTATGACAGTAAACGGAGTTAAAAAAAGTCTAAGTGACTACTCGCGGTTCGATCTTATGCAAACTCATTGCATAGGACGCCCCCACTCATATGTCTCCACATGAACGATTTAGGATCAAATCGTTTGTACTATACAAAGTGGGGAGCATCCATAGTGTCCCCAGATAAGGTACCTAGCCCTATCCCTATACTATAGACCATTCTGGTTATTACTCGAACTTGATCCATGTTTATGTCTCCACATAAAGTTCAAGTATACATACTATAGCCTAGGGTTCTTAGTTTATTGGATTTGGGTTATATAATGTGCAATTTACTTATTATTCAATAACATCTTGACTGAATAAACCTTAATAACAACTTTATTAAAAATAAGATTTGTTTACACATTACAAACTATGAGTTTTAGGACAGAAAACCCAACAAACCAATATACTAAAACTTGACACCGTACACTTGCGGCTTTGCATGGTCACAAAATCATGCAACAGTACTCAATTCCCAAATACAATTTCCTGTGGATTCGATACTTGGTATACTCATATCATTTTATATTACTCGATACATATGCTTGCGTTTGCCCCTATCATCCCTCTAGTTTGACGAACCTTCATTTGTGGGTGAGTTTGGTTTTTTTACAAGTTTTATGGTGATTTTTGGTTATGGTTAAGGCTAACCCGTGAATCTTGACTCCGTTTCAAGAATACCCACTTCGTTTCGACATTGAAAACACGGGGTTTGCGTGATTTTAGCCACTGACCAATGGGTAATTTGACTCTCGTGGTAAGTTTTTCGATGATTATTGAAGACCCATAAGTTTTAAAGTTCAAATTTAGATTTTGGTTTGATCTCTAAATTAGGTTCTTTATGGACAAATTGCAAATGGAATCAATTGAGGTCAGAAGGCATCTATAATTCAGGAAGTGTTGGGGTAATCCTTCCTTGAACCTTTTTAGGTAAGATAGAATGTTAAAAATAAAATTCAAGTTGATTTTGGAAGATTTGGTTCATAGAGTGTGAATGCCAAGCATTAATTTTCTTTTGGAATCACATTATAGGTTGGTGTTCACTCGCAAGCACACGTGTCTAAGTCATACAGTGATAAGTATAAAAAATTGTCTCCTCATGGAATTGGGTTAGTTTTATTCAATTAATTACCGCACCTAATCGTGTTGAATTTTATTTAGGAAAACAACTGCTAAAAGTAACAACGACTAATTAAAGGAAACTAAAGAAATAAAAAATTCAAACAAATGGGAGCACACTTAAAATGGGGCTGAGTTTAGGACGTTAATCTGACCAACTAGACCGATAATTGAAATTAATGAATCTTTGCAATTAATTAAACAATTTACTTGAATATAGAGGTTTAATTTCATGGAATTCTCTATCGAGCTCATCCAATCTTGAGTATAATTAATCAAATCACGTGTCCGTCTCATCAATTAATTATGCTCGGCATTAATCATCCTTATCATTGACTCTAATTAATGCTTTTATCACTTTCGTGTCCAAACATTAGTCATCTGTAATTCAAGCTCAAATTCATGCATTCTTTATCAAGAAAAGGCATTGATAAATGAACTATCTCAATTACGCTGAGAACTCTCCTTATTCAAGGTGAACCCCCACAACAATAATAAGAAAACCTCATTAACAAGATGATAAGCAACCCCAAGAAAGTTAAACATATTTTTACTTGGAAAAGGTGATCGATGATCAAGAAGAAATGAGAACTTGTTCCTATCTTCTAGATTTCGAACTCTCCACAATCTAATGGATCAAACTAGATTGAAAGTTCTAGACATGCATTCTAAACACAAGAATACAAAGAAAGCATAAAGCTTGAGAGATACTAAACTCAAATATGAGATTTCATTCAACTTGAACTTGTGTTCAAATGACAAAATGACAGCCCTATTTATACTAATTGAATAGACACCATGAAAGTACACAACACTTCACCTATGTAGTCTAAATTCAGCCCCTAACCTTTCAAATCCATACATGAACCAAATTAAATGTAAATACAATAATTTAATAGGTACATGATACATTAAAGATGTGAATGAATCTGGATTTTTAGATTCATTATGACTCTTGGTTGAAAAGGTGCCTTATCAATCTTGAAAGGATGCAACTCTTCACTTTGTGTAGACGCATTGGTGTAGAACTGTAGGAAGCTCTTCAGAAGAGATTTCATTATAAAGCTAACATGACTTTTCTCATCCATGACAGCTCCGTTTACCTCTGCCACGTTGAAGTGGACCATCATGTTAAGGACATGCTCCCTAACAGAAGTTCCTTCCTTCATACGGGAGTTGTAAACGTACTTGAGAGCATCATAACGGATCGATGAGGACGGTTGTCCAAACATCGCCTGCAATGATCCCATGATCTCCTTAGCGGTAATCATGCTCTCATGTTTTTTAGATAGCACATCAGATATGCTGGCTAAGATATAGACTCGGGCCTTATCATTAGCCCTAGTCCATTTGTCAAATGCATCCCGAACAATTCGGTTTGCAGACGAGCCAGGAGGGGGAAGACATTCCTCTGTTAAGACAAACCTTAGATCATCGATAACTAGAATCGTATTCAAGTTCGATTTCCAGGTCGCGTAGTTATCGCCGTTTAACTTATCGGAGGCTAGTAACTGAATTAAAGAGCTCGACATGCTGAAAAATAGAACATATTCTATTAGTGAATTGCTTCTAACCCATTACATGCATCCAATTAAGAAATTTAGCAAAAGTAATAATGTACCCATAAACTCATTATTATTTTTGCAACGATACTTCAGTGAGTCAGAGCAACCGCTACCGAGGGGCAATCAATCACTCCTTCACCGAACCAAGACATTCTTGACTAAATGCTAATACCAGAATAACTTTTATTCCTATAGTATTCTAGTTATCGCTACTTTGGTCGAGAATTCACTAACACTTAGTAATTCTTGTAAGTGTGACCTGCCATTTTCAGACCTCAGAGGTCGGCTCCAACAATGCTACCGAATTGGAAATTCAAAGCTGGGAATGGACCTAGGAGATCCTATCCATTTTTGGAGTTTGAGTTGTTCCGATTCCCATGTTACATCCCTCCGAATGGATGGTGCTTCTACGGGCAACCTGCAGACAGAACATGGGAATCTCATGGTCCAACCTAATGGAGGAGACCGTAGGATGTGTTGACACATTTCCTTCTCCCACTTACTATAAATACTTTCTCCATTCACCTTGCTCTTGATTTATGCAAACACCATCCGAATGGGGATGCCCTATTGACATCACGAGGCCCAGCATAAATCTCACGGTGTGAACTTTGCGGAGAGCATAAGAGGAAATTGATATATCATATATACCTTTTCACTCCCACTAAGTATTTTAGACGGTTTGGGTATAAATTTACTTAGGCATACTCCGGCTAAGACAATATAACCTAAGTCTAGGTAAAAACCGTTTTTACCTATGATGTCTAGGTGATAAACGGTTTAAAACATTACATCTCACGCGTGCATGCTCATAAAACTGGGTTAACCCAACTCAAGAACCGGATCGATCCCCAGGTAGGAGGTGTTCTGTGAATCGTCAGCCTAAATACCCCCAGCCTTAGACAGGATTTCACCGGGTGAGTTCTCTTGTAACCTTAGTTTTACAAGATATCGACCTATTTTAACTATTAAAACAAATCGAGCCTAATTCCTAATCACATTGGAATTTGTTAACCCTAAGTGAGCATGCCTTTATCTTTGTTATAGATTTTAAGTGTCTATCTCATTTTATAACACTTATAAAAAGAGACAACCTATAACATGCTTCTATCATTGAATATAACAATTATATTCTACTAAGGCAACTATATGTTGTATGTTTAATTTTTTAATTAATATAACACTTATATTAATTTATAATTAAAACATATAACATTTGTTTCATAAATTAATATAACTCTTATATTAATTTTTATGAAACCCCAAACATGCATACTATATATTATAACACTTATAACATACTTTCAATGCATGGAGCATGCTTCCTATGGTGGGATTTTAAAATCTATATGGCATACTTTATGCACATACAAACAAGGATTTAATTAAAACATACATTCACAATGCATAATTAATTAAACACACTAAAGTGGACCGGTTTTGGCATCACGAACAAGCAAACAACTAAATTATTACAAGAATAATTCAAAAACTAGGTTGAGACGCTTCCAAACCCTTCGAACCGCCCTGAACCAGCTTGAAAAAACTTGAACAGGCCCAAAAACCAGCAGAACCGAGCTTCAAAACAGCAGAACCTGACTGAACCCACCTGAAACGGACCAGCCAGCTTCAAAATGGCAAAAACCGGGCCAAACTTACCTAAACCGGACCGAACATAAGCTGAACCGAACCCCAAGAGGCTGGGGAGTGAAGAACCGGTCTGAACCTAGCCTGAACCAGACCGAAAACCATCAAACAGGACCACTTCGTCTTCCTCATGTGTGAACCGGTCTTGGCAGAAAAGAAGAGAAAAAAAAACATCAGCTTTTTCTCTGTTTTCCAGCTTGAACTCTTCACCTTCTCTCTGGAAGCCTATATGGGTTCTAATGACTCCAAATTTTTTACGGACTCTTCTTCACACATTAAAGCCCATACACGCTCGGGAAATTACAAAACGAACTACAAATTGAAGCTCAATTTTGATGCCAAAACCGAAATTTCCACTTTAGACACCCAGAAAAATCGATTTCAAAATCATACCCCACCAAGCTCAAATTGATGCAAATTGAGTGCTCAAAATTGCTCTGATACCAATTGAAAGAGTTAATATCATAAAAGCGGAAGCAATTTTGGATCTTAAGCACTCTAATTGCATCAATTTAATCAAACAAAACAGCATGCTCATATCCCCAAAAACAGAGTATAAGAACACATACCTTTGTAGCTCAAAATTCTCTTAATCCGTGGGTAATTTCTAATCAAAAACACTTTGTGGATCACCCTTAGAGTCTTCCCTACTATCCTCAGGCCTTGGAACGGATGGTGGGATCCTTAATTGAGAGAATTTGGAAGAAGAATGGGTAAAGGTCAAGGTCTAAAACCGAGAAAATGTAAAATTTTCTGCAAAAATTCATTTACCCATGGTGTTTCTTTTTATTTAAAACAAACCACAAGCTTCTTTAAGCTTTGTGAAGAAGCCAACACATAAGTGATGAGGATAAGTCAAGAAGGAGGTGGCCAATTTTGATGAATTTGATAAAGCAAGGAGCTTGTTCATCAACAAATGTATTTGGTCCAAAATTCATTCCTAAATGAATTTGAATTTCCTTTTAATTTTAATTCAACATTAATATAAAATTAATTTTAAATTAAAATCAATTTTTAATTAATTAAACAATTTAATTAATTTTAAATAATTATTTAATTTAATATCAAATATCAAATTAAATAATTGGACCAATCCCGATTTCTCAAATCGTACGTTCGAACATGAATCCCTACTCATGTTTTAAATCGAACCAATATTTAAATCAAATTTAAATATGTCCACCTCTTCTTTATCATAGTTTAATTCATAATTAAGCTATGAAACGTTAAGTATATCGCATATAATTAATGTTTTCTCCCAAAACCAAAGTTGAACAATTCAAATTCTTTTCTCTCAAATTGTTACAAGGCTTAGTCCGTGCTAGTAAGGCAAACCTAATGGACCTACAGATCATGAGCTCAAATGATACGAGATTAATCGGCCAAACTCTTTAGCCTATCTAATCAACATTCGTTAACCACCGGGACACTCCTCTAAAACCCAGTGGCTGCACTCTCCTCACTGTAGATATATTTCTGTCCACTCGATATAACCATGATTAGTAAGTCGATCCTTCACAGGTCGTTCGTAATTATAGTTGGGTCAAATAAACCGTTTTACCTTTGTAATTACTTCTTGTTCCCTAAGTCCCATTGATCCTCTAATGAACAATTGGTTTGTGGTCCGACCAACAAACCGAATCCCTCTCTGGCCAATGGGAGGGTGGGCCCATTGTTCAAGACCCGGAGTCAGCACTTAAGGGAACAACCTCTCTACTACACCCTAAAGCGAGTAGGAGTGAATTCCATCTCGCATGACTATGTTCCCAACTATCTACCCGGTCTTATCCCCAAAATGGGAGGCTTATTAAGTCGGCGATCTCGGGCCACTCTCACCCATGCAAATCTAAGGATAATCCCGAATAAACAGGAGTTCATAGCACACTCAGGATTAAAATCGAGTTACCTAGATCATCGTATGAAAATAGTCAGTTAAAACAGTAAACGGAGTTAAAAATTCTAAGTGACTATTTCGCGGTATAGTCTTATGCAAACTCATTGCATAGGACGCCCCCACTTTCATGTCTTCACATGAACAATTCAGGATCACATCGTTAGTACTATACAAAGTGGGCCGCGTCCATAAGTGTAACACCCGAGACGTTTTGGGTAAGTTTAAAATGTTGTTTTGGTAAAATTTTATTAAGAATTTATTTGTTTTGAGGGTAATTTGGTGATTTTTGGAAAAGGAAAGGGTATTATGGTCATTTATAGAGAAGATATTTTTGATTTTATAATATTATTTTATTATTATTTTTAATTATTTATTATTATTTTTATTTTATTATTATTATTATTATTTTTCTTTTCCTTCTTCTTCCTCCCGAACGCTCTCTCTCTCTCTCTCTCTCTCTCTCTCTCCCTCCGACCGAACACCCATCTCCATCGCCGGCTGCTTCTTCTTCTTCCTCGGGATATCGCCGCCGCACGCCGTACCTGATTCCAGGCCGCCGGCCGCACGAAAGCTCGACGGAGAACCACCATCACGCGAGTCTTCAACGCCTCGCCGGTTTTCTTCTTCTTCTTCTTCGTCCACCGGCCAATCCTTCGATCCCACCTCAGTCGAAGCTCCTACAGCAGCACGTCGGTCGGAGTATGGTTGCAGTCGCCGGACCTGTCTATCTAACCACCGATCAGCTCGCCGGAAGTTCCAATTCGCAACCCCGCCGTACGCACCGCTGAACGAGCGCCTCCTCGTCGGTTCCGCAACTCGTGAACCAACCCCAGCTGCCGGAAAACCCAGATCCTCGAGCCTCGCACGAAATCCGGCCTTCACGCGCGGTTCACGCGCCGCCGGAAGTTCCAGCGCCGCCGTCCGCCGCCGCACGCGCCGCCGTGCTCCGATTCCAAATTTTGAGCCCGAACAGTCCCGGTTACGATCGTGTTACGATTTGGGTAAATTTTGCCATTTGGTCCGTTTCGTCGAGTTATTAATGTTAGAATGCGTTTTAGCGTAATTCGGTTGGTTTAAGACCTGTTAGGACACTTTTTAGGTGATTTGTCGAGGACCTTGGATTGTACTTGGAGTGGGGACTCGAGAAGCTCATTACTAGTGGAGAAAGGGTATTTTAGTAAGTAAAGATTTAAGGTAAGGGATCTCACAACGAAAGAAGTTTTCGAAACCTAGAACTAGCCCTATATTTACTTTGAAAGTTTATGTTTTTCATGTTAAGTATTTAAGAAAGAAAGTGTTTTATATGTATATTCCTTTATACGCTAGTTCCATGAGTTCTATTTGAGTTTTCATGTTAAAAAGGATGGAAATGATATGTATGTTTTTGAAATGCGATTGCCTTGACTTATGCATTCATGAGTATGTTCTAAAACGAGCGGGACCTCATGCATGTGTTGTGTGCTCATGAAAAGATTTATGTAAGGCCGTGACGATAATTCTCCCAAAAGTTTTATGTGGGTTATGAGGGAACCCGAGTCTTCGGACTCTCTATGCTCCCGGGGTTCGAGAGTGCTCCACGATGGTAGCCGACGGGCTTGAGTCTTCGGACTCCACGATGGTAGCCTTAGGGCTGAGTCTTCGGACTCCACGATGGTAGCCTTCGGGCTGAGTCTTCGGACTCCACGATGTATGTTAGCTTTCGAGCTCAACTCTCAGAGTTAGGGGAGGACTCTATTCGATGGAAAATTATGTCTTCGGACTATTCACGAGGCCCTCGGGAGAATTTAATCGTTCACGAGAGCCGCGAGGAAAAGTACATGGTTTATAAAACGAATTTTAGGTCCCCTACTAAAGCGATGGTTTACGATGGTTTTATGATTTAAAATGACATGTTGCATGCGAGTGAAACTCTTATTTTGAAACTATGAGTTACTTACTGAGTATTATTCGTTAATACTCACCCTTTTCCTTTTAAAATGTTTTCAGGAAAGACTAAGATCGGCCCTAGCGCGTGACCGGAGATCAGCTACTCGAGTCATGGGAGCCGAGCGATCGCTATTCCGTTTATTTTATGTTTCTGGATGTACATAGAACTCATGTCGAGTTTTTTAAATGTTTAGGAGGATGTTTCAAAGTCTTTTAACCTTTCTTTGTAAATCGTGCACGTGTATTTGGCTTTCTAGGGTTGAATTCACTTGATCTCTGCTGTTTGAACCCTAGCACCATATTGAGAAGTTTGTTGGATGCTAGGAGGTTGTTTGAAAATCTTAGAAGTGTGTTTTTCTATGTCTTATCAGGTAAGGGTCCAATTTTTGGTTTTCGCGTAGTTACGTCGTTATGCTGCCGAAATTTTCGGTAATATAGCGACGTGACTTAGTAATGACTCTTAGGTAGCGTGTTGAGCCTATAGGGTCGTTACAATAAGGTTCCCAGGATAAGGTACCCAGCCCTATCCCTATACTATAGACCGTTCTGGCTATCACTCGAAATTGATCCACTTTGATGTCATACATAAAGTTCAAGTATACATCTTATAGTCAAGGGTTCTTAGTTCATTGGATTTAGGTTATGGAATACACAATCCACTTTATTCAATAACAACTTTATTGCAAAATAGAATATACATTCAGTTTACAAAACCACAAGTTTTAGGACACAAAACCCAACATTAACAACTTTGCATGTAAGTAAATGTGCAAAATTAATTACAAACATCCAATTAACCTCAATTATATGGTCCAATGGCTTAATTAAGCCATAAACTCCTCAATCTAGTCAATGTAAATCATAATTCAGTCCAATACAACCATAATTCATCCTAAACTAAACAGAAATAGTAGAAAATGCAAGAGAAACACAGAGGAAGAACCCGTTGCCGTTGATTATTGGCTCCCGCTATGATCTCCACGAATCTCGAGCGTGGATCTTCAATTTACTCGCTCTAATCCATCATCGATCCTCCCAATTCTCTATAATTTTGTGGATTATGGTGTAAAATCCTCCAATTGGCTCCCCTTTTCGTAAAGAATAGTCCTAATTTAATTCTGCTTATCGACGCATCGTCTAGATGTTAGGGACAGCGTCTCGACATTGCCCAAAATGCCATCTTTTCAATTACACACGCACAAGTAGCGTTGAGACGCTATAAGTAGTGTCTCAATGCTATGGACGAAACTCCAAGCCTCCATATTTTTTAGCGTCTAGATGCCACAGGGCAACGTCGAGACGCTAGCTCCCGGGTTTGACATAATTGTATAGCGTTTTGACACCATTTTGGGCATCTCAATGCTTTCCTCTTGGGTCCAAAAGCTCCAGTAGGCTCTTATTCCATTCTTAGGTTCAAAATATAAAAGCCCAAAATCATAACATTCGCTCTTAAATACTCAATTTTCTGATATATAAGAAAAATCCACATAAAAGCTCACAAAATCATAACAAACTAGCCAAATTAATAGGAAATAGATATCACCAAATGAGTGCTATCACTTGGGCGAAAGATCTCCTTAATAGGAGATAGGAATTTTGATTACTGAGTTTAAAGCCAAGGTAAGTGACTTTACGCCGAAATGCCTAGTGCAAAGTTGGAAACTAATTTAAAATGCCATGTGTTTAAATGAAAAGTGATTTTACTTGTATGTTTGCCAAATGTGGTAATTATAATTGTGATGCATGTTGAAAGGTTTATGATGATGAATGTGCAAAGATGTTTTTTTGTTGCATCACAACGCTGAATTAAATGTTTATTGTGGGACCTCATGCATTTGTATGTTGCATCTATGTTATAAAAGTTTTGTGCCAATTACCCTTCTTAAATAGAGGAATAGTGTACATGAAAGTGATGCACACTTAGAGGAAAAATGAATATTTTTTTTGGTACATAGTAAATCGTCGTCTTGCTCCACTGACTGGATGCCAACTAACCATTAACTAGGGTAATGCTGTGAGAGGGGCCTACTACGCCGAGTAGTTGAAAGAGGAAGAATGGGTTAATTGTCCACACATGACCACAGAAGAAAGATGAAAAGTTGTAGGTCCCACTAGAGAAAAAATTTCACAAATCATGTTGCATGTGTTTGTATATCCTAACTTTGGTAGTCGGGCCACTTACTGAGTGTTTTAAATACTCACCTTTTTCAAAAAAAAATTTCAGGTAAAGGCAAGGGCATCGAAAACAAGTGACAAGGTTTGCTTTGAAGGGCCATGGGAGAATTAGAAAGTCATGTTTCTGCATTACTAGTTGTTTTTGTTTTTCATTCCTTTATGGATTCCTATCTCTGAAAATCTTATTTAAGGTGTTTTGAGTTAAGTATAGTTTTCTTTTAAAATTTTGAGGCTTTGGAACTGAGACTTATGCTTTAAAAGTTTTATCGGGATCCCAAATAAAGTTTCTCCTTATTTTTGATGTTTTATCCCTGTTAAAGGTTGTTTATAAATGAAATCTTTTTCACACTTTTGTGGCCTCCATATCATGCATCTAGAGTAACAACCTTAGTAGGTTAATGTTTTGGAGGTCAGGTTGTTACAATTAGTATCAGAGCCCAAGGTTATGGGTTCTGTAGACTTGCTTACATTGTAAGCATTAAGTGTCCCCATGGCCAAATAGCTGATAACACTAATTTAATGCCTATATTCATGCCATTATTTAGCTAGTTTTATGGTATAAATGTGAGCGTTTATGTGGATATATCGTGTATTTTAGGAAATCGAACAATTGGGAGAGAAGTGATGATTTAGGAGGATTCAAATTGAATATGGAGCTTAAATGGAGGTGTTTTTTAGGCTAAGTATGAGAAGAGGCGCTGTACTAGCTATTGGAGCCAAGAGGACAGCTTCGAGTCGCCCAAAATGGCACAAAGACGCTATCCCTTTTATTGTAAACCCGAGAGCTAGCGTCAAGATGCTACCCTATAGCATCTCGACCTTAAAAAGGCGTGAGTGCAACATTTTTTGTTTTGAGCATTGCGACGTTGCCCTCAGCGTCTCAACGCTAAGGGCGTGCGCGTTATTGATGCAGTGCATTTTGCACTGCGTCTCGAGTCTCGACGTTGTGCTTAGCGTCTGGACGTTGTGTCAATTCCTGTTATAAAATCATCATTTTGAGATCGAATTTGGGGAGACCATTTTAGGGTTTTAGCCCTGTTTTGCAATAACTCACCCTCTTTGGTCCTGTGGAGGACGTTTGGGAGTGTTGAGAGCAAATCTCGAGGCTCGAGAACACGAATTTCAAGGCAAGAGTCAGAAATTCGACGACAACGAGTTTTGTATCTATTTTCTTTCTTTTTTTTTTCTTTTTTTTTTTGTAGTTACTAGGGCTGTAATGATGGGTTTAGAGCACTGTTCTATATTGATTATGGGCTGAATTTTGTTGTTTAGGGATTAGAGCACAAATTAGATATGTTATCATGCTTTAATTTGATTCAATTGTCAATTAATTATTTTTTAAGATTCATTTGGGTGAATTGTGTGCATTGCCTCTAATTAATTTGTCATTAATTAATTGAATTTAGTCTTAAATTGAGCTTGATGGAGGAAATTTAGGACTGAATTAATTCATCCAACACCTTAATTTTGCCTGAGTGACATAGAAACAATAATTGATGGGTGAGATTAATGACGAGCGAGATTAGTTTAATTATTAGCTAAACTAACGCTAAGGACACTTAAGTTAATAGCTAATTAAGCATGATCGATTGAGACCGATAGGAGATTTCGACCGTTTTAGCTCTAGATTTATGAATTCAAAAGAGTTAATTAATTAGCACGTCAAATTAGCATAATAATGGTCAAATGTGTGCTCAATCCCCTAAATGCCCATTTTAATTGTCGTCTCCACTATTTTTAATCACTTTCTAGTTTATAATTTATTTCCAAGCTTTCCCTTGCTTAGTTTGTTCCTTAAATAATTCAAATCATCATTATTCTTAATAATTAGTTAATTCAAAAGAATTTCAATTTCGCTTCCTCGTGGGATATGATACTCGGTACTCTGGTGCCATTTTATTATTACTTTGATCACGTACGCTTGCGTGTGTAATGGAGAAATAGTAGCAAATGCCTAGTCATCGCCATGTATGCCCCTGTTACAAAAGGTTGTTTCCTTTTAAAAAAAAATTAAGTATGTGATAAGTGTATGCATGTTTGTTCCTATTAATTGATTATGGAATTAGAGCTTAAGTAGTGTAGTTGTGGTGTAGTGTTTCTAAAGAAATGCTGCCATGTAGAGGATGAGGAGCTCGGTGAGGTAGGCTTGCAAGAGGATGGGAGAATCCAGGGGCGCAAGGTCCACCTCCAGAGTAACTGGTTGACCAGGATGTGAACCCACCGACATCATCACCCGCTGGACCACTGGCTGGGCAGGAGAATCCAAAAGTGGCATCGTTGATGCTGGTGTAGATAGGAGTTTAGAATCAATTGGCACAATTAGGCAAGAACAATGGAGGTATCTCTAGAGGCGAGGTACTTGAAATATTTCAGGAAGTATGATCCCTGCACGTTCGATGGGTCCTTTAGGGACTCCACAGTGGTAGTGGTTATCCTCCACAAAGACTATCTTAAGGCTTATGAACTGTTTGGATGAACAGAAGGTGCCCTGTGCCGTATTTATGTTGAAGGATACCGCGTTTCTGTGGTGGAAGTCCACCAAGACGTCTATAGACACTAGTGGGGGCCTAGTGACATGGTTGCAGTTCAGGAGGCGTTATGGCAGAAATTTTATCCAGTAGCCACTCGATACAGAAAACAGCTAGAGTTCCTGAAACTCTGACAAAATGGCTGATCAGTAGAGGGATACAAGAGGGAGTTTACTAGGCTCTTACTTTTTTCCCTAGAGCTAATAGACATGGAGGCCAAGAAGGCAGAACATTTTATAATGGACATGGATGAGAAGATTCAGGGATTTGTATTTACTTTGTACCGCCTGACTATGCCACGGCTTTGAGGGCAGCTGAGTTGATAGACAATCGTTTGTTAAGAGCACTAGGCACTCGCAGAACCAGGTTCCTTGTTTCTTACTTGAAATTTGAGTAGGTGACCTCAAATTCTCAACGTTCCCAACGATCGTCTTGGAGATCACGTTCAACCCTGGAACAGAGACAACAACCTTACAAGCAAGGGGGCAACAATGGTGACAAGCTTCAGTGCGGCAAATGTGGAAGACATCACTGGGGGAAATGTCTGGCAAAACTGAAGCATGCTTTAAATGTGGACAGGAGGGCCATAAGGCAGATTTTTGTTCTAAGAGGAGTGGGATCAGCCTTCGAGTTTGAGTGGTGTTGGTCCTTCCAAACAGACACCCCAACAGGGGAAGACATATGCTACCACTAGTCAGGGTGCTAGTAGCTCTAATGTAGTGGTGACAGGTACACTTTCGATACTTGGGCACTTTCATTTGGTAATTTTTGGTTTAGGTTCTACCCACTCTTTTATTTATGCATATTTTGTGAGTCAAGCTAGATTAGAAGTAGAACCATTGGGTTATGTTCTATATGTGGCTGATAGTGGGAAAAAGTGTTCTATTTTTAGGCTTAGTTTTGCTATGATTGTGTGTGCTTTCATGTATTTTATGTACATTTTGCAAAAATCGAGCAATTGGAGAAAAATCGGAGTATTGAGGAGTATTTGGACGAAATTGGAGCAAAAAGAAGTTATATTTGAGGATTTAAATGTTGAAGAGGAAGAACAAAGCGTCAACCCGAGAGCATAACATTGCAATGCCACTTGTAGCGTTGCAATGCTACATCATCAGCCATTCAACCTTAGAGTGCAGTAGGTATAGCGTTGCAACGCTACCATGATTTGTAAAAAAAGGAAAAAGGGACAACGTTGCAATGTTGCCTCTAGCGTTGTAACGCTGCCCATTGTCTATAAATAGGAAGTTTGTGTTTAGTGCAAAGGGAGCCGTTTTTGAGATACCTAAATCCTAATTTCGATAAGGCACTATTTTGAGGTTTAGAGATCATATTGGAGAGCAAAAGAGGAGACTCAAGGCTCGGGATCGTGGGACATCACATCGGGAACAAGTGTTGGCACTCGCCATCCAGTTTTTCTCTATTCTCTTTACTTTGTTTTCTTTAATTTTAGGATTTTTTGGATTGTATTTGAATGTAATTGAGTATTGTAGACTCATGGTTGATTGTATTATTTTTGTAAGACTATGTTTGATTTATTGATTTGTGTTTTTGTAACGTCTTTTATGCATCCTTAATTAATCTTCTAAGCTTTTGGCCATAGCTTTGTATGTTAAGTTAAGTTTAGCTTGAGAAAGTAAATTTAGCTAAGGACTTAGATGTATGACTAGAATTAGTCTATTGCATGAGAATGAATAGGTTAATGTTAGAAGCCCTTAAGAGAATTTCATAATGCCATGTTTAGTTGTAGAAATAGACCGAGAGGTTGATTTATGTCTTTGCATGAGTTCAATTGGGCGCGAGAGAGTTAATTGAATACTTTAGTAATTCTTGGCTTAGGATTGTTGCATGTTTCATGATTCCTTAATCAATTTCATAGTTGTGCTTCATGGATTACAATTTCCAAATATCTCTCTAAAATTGGACTCCAACTTTGTAAATAATAGTTTAAGTTTTATTTATTTGTTAAAAAAAGCAAACCAAAGTTATATTTCTCTAAATAAAATTGAGCATAAATAACAATGGTACTTAATTAAATCTAAGAACACCAATCTCTATGGATGACCCTGGCCACTATTATTGCAAAATACTTAGAGGTCCGATTTTTTATAAATTTAATCTTGATAGGGCATTCGACAAGCCCTCTTATTAGTGGCCACCCCAGTTAGAGTAAGTTTGTTAGTTAGTGAAAAGGTGAAAACTTGTAAAGTGTTAGTGTTGGGTCATGTGTTAGATGTGACCTTGATAGTTTTAGACATGGGACTTTTGATGTAATCCTTGGCATGGATTGGCTGGCAGAGAATCACACCAGTATTGATTGTTTTCATAAGGAAGTTGTGTTCAGTCCTCTGATGCAAACGAACTTCAAGTTTAAGTCATTTAGAACTGAGATTATCCATAAGGTGGTCTCCACACTGAAAGCAAGAAAGTTGATGAACTAGAGACCATGGGACGTTTTGGATAGTGTGGTCGACACCAGTTGTGAGGGAGTTTGCGGATATGTTCCTTGAGGATCTTCCAAGGTTACCGAGCACGAAAGGTAGATTTCAGCACTGAGCTCGAGCAAAAGACAACTTCTATTTCTAAAGCTCCATACAGAATGGCCCCTGCAGAGTTAAATGAGCTCAAGATGCAGCTGTAGGACCTTTTAGATAAAGGTTTCATACACCCTAGTGTGTCGCCTTTGGTGCACCGATGTTATTTGTGACGAAGAAATATGGGTTTATGTGTTTGTGTATAGACTATAGAGAGCTAAACAAGGTGACCATCAAGAATAATTAACATCTCCCATGAATAAACGATTTCTTTGACTAGTTACAGGGAGAAACTGTGTTTTCCAAGGTTGATATGCGGTCAGGCAACCACCAGTTAAGAATTAGAGATGATGACATTCCCAAGACTGTTTTTAGGTCCAGTTATGGGCACTACGAGTTTTGGACTGACGAATGCACCTGCAGTTTTTATAGTTCTGATGAATATGGTATTTAAAGAGTTTCTTCCTTCGTGATTGTGTTTATCGACGATATTCTGGTCTACTCCAAGTCAGATGAGCAACATGAGGAGCATTTCAGAGGAGTTCTAACAACTCTAAGGGCGAATAATCTATATTCTAAATTCTCTAACTGTGACTTTTGGCTTTAACATGTGTCCTTTCTAGGGCATGCAGTGTCAAGAGGTGGAGTTTCAGTAGACCCAGCAAAGGTAAAGGCAGTGACTAAGTGGCCTCGCCTTACCATCGTCATCGTGGTGTGTAGTTTCTTGGGTTTGGCGGGTTACTATCGCTTGTTTTGTAAAGGATTTCTCCAAGATAGCTACGCCGCTAACTCAATTAACTAGTAAGGGCAGTTCATTCATATGGAGTGTAAAGACCCGAACCTACTACGACTCTCTAATGCGGAAGCATGACCTAGTTACATGGCTCATGCCCGAAATTTCGACAGCATGACTGCGTAACTAGGAGGAAACAACATTTTTACAAAGACCTGTGAAGAGAAGAAACACTTCTATACCTCAGGTAAGCCACTTAGCATCCAACAAACTACGACAATTATGCTGAGCTTCAATATCAAACACAGAACTCTAGGAAACTCTAGCCAAATACACAATAACTAAAGAATATTTAAACTTTACAAACCAACACACAACAGGGAACAAGAAACCAAAACTAAAGGCTAAACCAGAAGAAATAAATTTGGTGGAGTCTCCATAGTCTCGTCAAGCCACCGCCCTCATCTCCCTCCTCGTGGATGTGCACATCTGCAAAACAAACAAAGTAGCAAAGATGAGTATAAACATACTCAGTAAGTAGTCCACTTAAGGGTCCAAAGTTCAAATCCATACAAATGAGGGCATCGCCCTAACTCACAAATCCCAGCTCAATCTCAAACATTCTCTTTAATCAGTTATGTGCAACATAACTGTTCCATTTCTATCACTCGAGACAACCAAAACTCTAGCTTGCACACAGGCAATGAGGGAACACATCCTCTACACTCAACACAATAGGGAATCACCCCTAAGCTACCACATAGGCAATGAAGGAACACATCCCCTACATTCAACACAATGGGGAATCACCCCTAAGCTACCACACAGGCAATGAGGGAACACATCCCCTACATTCAACATAATGGAGAATCACCCCTAAGCTACCACACAGGCAATGAGGGAACACATCCCCTACATTTAACACAATGGGGAATCACCCCTAAGCTACTACACAGGCAATGAGGGAACACATCCCCTACACTCAACACAATGGGGAATTACCCCTAAGTTATCACATAGGCAATGAGGGAACACATCCCCTGTGCTCATCACATCTCATAGCATTCTAGGCTCACAAGCTCGCACGAAACGACAAAAACAGGGTAGGTAGCGCTACTCTAATGGCTCTCGACTAATTTAGACATCTTGAAAACACTCGAGGTAGAATAATATTCTCAGAGCCACGCCCACTTCCTGAGTCGAAGTTCATAATCACCTCTAACATTCTCAAAGTCAACCTCAAATATACTTATGTAGCCATGGCTCGAGCTTAAATTAGTTCCATCACATTTAGCCAGTATCTCAATTATATTTTCGCAAGGACTTGTTTTTCCAGCAAACAAGCAATTTTGCTCTATCGAAAAACTATTTGTACCACATTCATTCAATAAGATAGAGAGCTTAATAAATAATCCTGACGATTACTTACTTTCTAGCCTAGCACCAAGGTAACCCATACATGTGCTAGTGGCATTTAGCCCTCTACCCTCTTAATCCAGAGTTCAGTCCCCTAACCACTCCAAAAATCAAGGCGACCAATAACCCTCCATTCACATTCAAACCTGTCTAAAACTCATTAAACAAGCCCAGATATCTGCCCATTCTGAACACACGAAACATGGATGACGACCCGGAGCACTACATACTCTTAAGGTGTTCTAAGTCAGTCTCTAGCCCAAAATTAACCACCCCGGTGCCCTGCACACAATCAACTTATCCACAACCCGAGAAAATTAAACCTCAGTCAACCATTCAATTATTCTGCATTTCGTAATTAACCAACCATTTCAAAAAGCCCAAACACCTATGAACATTTCGTTTAAAACAACTATCCATGCATTTATGCTTATAAGGGAAACTATAATCAAATTCATTCATTTGTTTATGTCTTTGAATCCTTTAACAAAAATGGCAACAAGCTTAGACAATTTTAAGCCCATCACGATAATCCTCATATTGATTTAGCCCACCACGTCATTTTCCACATAACCATATTTAGGCAAGCATAATTATTCACAAATCACCACAAACATGCCCAGACTCATCCAATTACAACCATGGGCAAATTCTTAAAGTATTTCATACGCTAACATAATAAACTTGAAACTTTAAGCCCCTATTTCCATACTAGCTACATACTAAGTTCACTTTTAACTCAAATAACCCCACACCAATCCACTAAATAAAACATGCTTCATAAATATAAATATTCAAGCATACTTCACATTTGACAAATTCTCAAACATAACTTAAAGTCAAAATAAGAACTTTAAGAGGCTTAAATCCAAATGACTACTTACAATTTTACTCCAAGGTTCAAAACGACCCGAACTCGAATACTTGACCTTGAAATGCCAAACAAAGGCCCCAAATCGAGATCGATGCCGGATGGACAGCAGCTCAAACGATCCAAATTCACTTAAATCAACCTTCAATTGTAATGGGTATTCTTGAAATTTATTTCGACAATTGATGGGTCCTTTAAATCATCAAATTAATGCTAAACCAACCTTAACGACCAAAATCTACTTTAAACTCATGCCGGACACATACCTTCATCAATTGGAGTGTTACCCATGGCTTCGCCTTAGATCCCGAACTCGAATCACTGCTGAAAACTACTTCGAATAATTGATTTCACGATTCCAAAACCCAAAGGTTATAGGTAATCTAAAATTAAATCCAAACTTTATGGATTAATCTCCAGACTATCACAACACCTCAAATTAGATTATAAATCGAAAATCATCTTCGAGCCAACATCAGAAAACTTACTCAAGCAAAGATCGGGGCTGTTTGAGGCGTACAAAGCTGGGTTCGTAAAAAATCGGGTCTGAAATTCTCCCTTATTGCTGGCTGAACGAACACAAGGGAGAGATCGGAGACAGATTTGGCGCTCGGCTGCAGGTGTTTGACGAAGACAGCCTGCGGTGGCTTGCGGCGATCTGGCAACGACGTGTTCCGGTGAGCGTTCATGCAGTGGTTCTGGCCGCGTGCTTCAGGCATTCGGCGACAAGGAGGAATGATGGGGAGAGAGAGATGAAGGACGGGGAGAGAAGGAGAGAGAGAGTGTGTGAGAGAGTTGGTTTTTTTCGGTGAGGAGAAATCGGGAGAGAGAGAGGATAGGAGAAGAAGAAGAAATGGATAAGGAAAATGAAGATTAAAAAAATATATTTTATTCAACCAAGCTTCCAAGAATGCCCTTAAGCAACTTCTCCATTCCAAAATTTCCCTTTTTCTCATTCCAAATTCTAAAATTAACCTTAAAACTCAAAATACTAAATGAGAAATATTCCAACTTAATTTCCAAAATTTCCTTAAAAAAATATTTACGCCCCTGAAAAAGTCGGGCGTTACATGGAGTGAGGCTTGTGAAACAAGCTTCAAGAACCTTAAGTAGAAGTTGGTTTCAGCGCTAGTGCTCACCTTGCCTGATGGAGCAGGAGATTTGGTTGTCTATAGTGATGCTTCAAAGAAGGGTTTTGAGATGTGTTCGCATGCAACATGGTAAGGTCAATACTTATGCTTCCCACCAGTTGAAGAATTATGAGCGCAACTATCCAACCCATGATTTGAAGTTAGCAGTTGTAGTCTTTGCCCTTGCCCTAAAGATTTGGAGGCACTACTTGTATGGGGAGAAAATCCAAATCTTCACAGACGATAAGAGCCTAAAGTACTTTATTACTCAAAAGGAGCTAAATATGAGATAGCGCAGATGGCTTGAGTTGGTGAAGAACTATGATGTTGAGATAATGTATCATTTAGGAAAGGCGAATGTGGTAGTAGATGCTCTCAATAGAAAGACAACCCACACATATGTTGGGATTTATGCCCTAAAACCTTGTAATTAATGATTTATTTAATAATTAATAATAATTTTGATTATTTTATTTACAATATAATATTATCCATTATATGACAAATCCAAGATTATTAGTGTAATCTTGAACAGTATGTGGTTGACATACGGGAGGATCATGTCCAATAAATAACTTAAAGGGTCATAGTATATGGATAAGTTGGGTGTCTTCTCTTGGTAACACTATTGATACGGCCCACTGTTGGGATTTATGTCCTAAAGCCTCGTAATTAATGATTTATTTAATAATTAATAATAATTATGATTATTTTATTTGCAATATAATATTATTCATTATATAAAAAATCCAAGGCTATTAGTGTAATCTTGAATAGTATATGGTTGACATACAAGAGGATAATGTTCAAGAAATAACCTAAAGGGTCATAGTATATGGATAAGGTTGAGTGCCTTATCCTGGTAACACTATTGATACGACCCACTTTGTAATAGTTACAAATGATTTAATCCATATCATTCATGTGGAGACATGTGAGTGGAGGTATCTTATACAATAAGTTTGTGTAAGACTGGACCACGAAATATTTAATCTCTATTTATAAATCAGTTAATTGAGAAGATTAATATTTCATCAGGATGATCATATGCGACTTGATCTTAATCCTGATTAAGTTATGAATTCCTACTTGCAAGGGCTTGTCATTTGATTTGCATGGGTGAAAGTGGCTTTTGTAGCCGATTCAATATACCTACCAGTTTGGGAACTTGACCAAATAGGGAGCTGAGAACATAATATCACAAAATGGAATTCACTTCTTCCGTTCTAGGGTAAGTAGATGAGTAGTCCTTTAAGTGCTGATTTCGGGACTTGAACAATGGGGCCCCACCCTCTTACCGCCCTATGATTGACTTAGTTTATGGTTAGATTATAAACAAATTGTTCATTTGAGGATTAGTGGTATTTAAGGTGCAAGATGTAATTATAGGGGTAAAATAGACTTTTGAGCCAACTGTAATTACGAATAACTCGTGAATAATCGACTTGCATGTAGTGATTATATCCATGGACACAACTTATCCTATAATGCATAAGAGTGCAACTCTAGGTCTATAGTGGAGTAACCAATAGTTGATGAATGAAAATTAATTAATTAAAGAGTTTAATTAATTGATTTTGTATCATTAGAGCTTATAATTTGTAGGTCCATAAGGTCCCCTTGCTAGCTCATATGAACAAATATGGTTCAATTTCGTTGAAAGAAATTTTGAAATGTTTGAATTAAAATTTTATATATTTGATATATTAAATGAGGAAAAATATATTTATTGTATATGATGCATTAAATATTAAAAAATTATTCATGTATTAATATACATTAAAGAATAGATATTTATTAAATTGGAATTAAATTCAAAGAAGGAAATAGATGTCGTAAGAGAATTTGGAAAGATTTGAATATAATTCAAATTGGTTAGATAAATATATTTTAATATATTGGATATTAAAATATATTATTTAAATATTTTCCCTAGGCCACTATAAATAGGGTCCTAGTGGTGAGCCATTTGTGTGCATTCCAAATAAGAGAAAGAAACTTTATAGAATTTTCCCCTTATTCTCTCATTCTATTTTTAAGATGGTTCCCACAAACCCCTATGGTCATTTATTCGGGTCATAGCAAGGAAGACTTTGTAGAAGTTTTAAAATTCAACCTTATTGGAGTTGGAGCACAAGGAGAAAAAGACCATCTAGAATATGCTCCATATTATTTTCAAGGTATGTTTTACATAACAAAAATTATTTTAATTTAATTCTAAAATAAAATTAAAGTCGATTCCAATGCTTCCGTTATAGGTTTAATTCGATTATTCCCTTCACCCACTTTGTAATAGTTACAAATGATTTTATCCAAGTCGTTTATGTGGAGACATGTGAGTAGGGGTATCTTATACACGAGTTTGTATAAGACTGGACCACAGATATTTAATCTCTCTTTATAAATTCATTAGTTGAGAAGATTAATATTTCATCAGGATGATCATATGCGACTCGATCTTAATCCTGAGTGAGTTATGAACTTTTGCTTGTGTGGGTGAGAGTGGCTTTTGCAGTCAATTCAATAAGCCTACCATTTTGGAAATTTGCCAAATAGGGAGCTGAGAATATAATCTTACAAGATAGAATTAACTCCTTCTCATATAAGGTAAGTAGATGAGTAGTCCCTTAAGTGCTAATTTCTGGATTTGAACAATGTGGCCCCACCTTTTCACTGGCCCGACAGGGCTTTAGTTTATGGTTGGATCATAAACAAATTGTTCATTAGAGGATTAGTGGTATTTAATGTGCAAGATGTAATTACAGGGGTAAAACAAATTTTTGACCCAGCTGTAATTACGAACTAACTCGTGAAGAATCGACTTGCATGTAATGATTATATCCATGGACACAACTTGTCTTACAGTGCATTAGAGTGCAACTCTAGGTCTATAGTGAAATGACCTAAAGTTAATGAATGAAAATTGATTAATTAGAGAATTTAATTAATTATTTTTGTATCATTAGAGCTTATAATCTGTAGGTCCATAAAGTTTCCTTGCTAACTCATAGTAACACTAAAAGATCAATTTAGTTGAAAGAAAAATTTGAAATGTTCAAATTAATATTTAATTTGAAGTGTTTAAGTTAATATTTAATATATTAGATATAGTAAATATATAAAAAAGAAAATATGTTTATTGTATTTGATACATTAAATTTTTAAATAATTAATGTATATTAGATACATTAAAGAAAAAATATTTATAAAATTTAAATACGATTCTGTAACGACCCACCCTAGGTCGCTACTCAAAAGCTCAAATGATACGCTTTTAACCAAGAAAAGGAAGTTTTAAAAACATCTTTCAAACAAGATCAGAAAACAAGTTTCGCTTTGGGATCCATTTTCAACAAAACAATAAAATTAACATTCCGAAAACAAAATAAAAGAATAAAACTATTTGTTACAAGATCAGAGTACTACAACAAGAAATTTAACTCGAAGTGGAAATAAACTTTAGAATAAAAAGAGGAACCTAAAGGCAAAACAACTCTACGATCTTAGGGAACAAGAAGATGGCCACCATAGCCTAGCCAAGCCAATGCCTCATGCCACGTGCCTTCAGAGTCTACTGGCCACCTGAAAGGGGAAAACAATGTAGTATCGAATGAGTATAAAAATACTCAGTAAGTAGCCCACTTAAACTCAGGCTCACCATCTACCACACAAATACTCAACCTTTTGATCTTACTCCCGTTCTTCACACTCTTAGCTATGTGACCACCCAACCTACTCTACCTACGGTATAGTCTCATTACTAAAACCCTAGAGCCATGCTTCCGATCCATGGGCTTCATTCCTACAGCTAACATACAGCAAGAAGGTCCACAACCCCTAAGCCACACTGGCTAGCACCTATCGAACAGTGGGGTTCATCCCCATAGCTAGCATACAACAAAAAGGGTTGCAACCCTCAAGCCACACTGGCTAGCCCTGCAATGAAGGACACACCCTCCATGCCATCACAAAATAGGGTACACAACCCATCATCTATCATATCACATAATCAACAAGGCAAGCATGCTCCAGGTGGGGTGGTAGGTGTCACTAGCCTAAAGGTCCTAAGTTATTCCCTAACCATACCAAGGTTCTTAAGACCTTACCATATCATAACCACATCAACGCAAAGATCAGGGTAATTAGGGCCTTAGGTTTACTTCCAACCACACAAACCAGAGTTAACCAAACATAAGCACAACACAGGAGTTTCAAACATAAAGCCAGTCAAAGATTTACACATGCTCAAATCATTTAGCTCACCACTTTAAGCCCTTAAACCCACATACCACATGCTCAGGCAATCTCTAACTCAAGAAAAATTTCAGAACTAACCACCCAATATTACATGCCCCACAACCAAATTTCAAGCATGCTATAGAAATTCACATTCTTTTCCCACATGGTTCAAAATCAATTAATAACTCAATAGGGGCTTAATCCAAAAGTTACTTACATCAAGGCAGAAATAAATTAGAACAACTCAAGCCCAAAAATCTATTTCTAAAAAAAATATAAGCACCACCTAGCAAAAATGCAACAACCCATAAATTAACTCAATTAAATTTTTAATAATTTAACAAAGAACTCCATACTCAATTTCTGGGGGTTTGATCTAAACAGGTGGTGAAAACCTTACATTTCCAATTTTCTGGACAATAAAACAGCTTCTTGGAATTTGTGACCAAGTACCCAAATCCCAACTCTAGCCTTCCTTATAGTGGTTAACCTTCAATTCAATTCCAACAAATTTAAGGGTAAAAATTAAAAATAGCCCCTAAATTCTCACAGAAGGCCTAATTATGCAACCAACTTAAAGCCACGTAATAAGAGACCTTACTGTATTATTAACTCATAACAAACTAACTAAATCTTATCCCTTTAGTGCTGTATAGTAGCTTAAAATGCCTCTAGGTCATTCTAAATGGCCTCCAATTGTGATGAATTTCCTAGACTTTAATCCAAACAATTTTGGTTAAATTAGACGACCACTAATAATTAAATCGGTATATGAAAATTTGTAAATCCAACCTAAACAGTGTCGAACCTTACCCAAACGAGGTCCAAAGTGGTAGTACAATACCGATTTGATTCCAAATAAGCGATCCGACCTCCACGCACGATAAGTTTCCTAAACTCGAATCCAAAACACTTTGGGTTAATCTTAAATGGCCACCAATAAATAAATATACCCCATAAAACTCAGTAATGTCATCTTAACATAGTGATGAAATCTTACCCAATCGAAACGAGGCTGTACAGTGTCAAACCCACTGAAAACGCTGCTATAAAAGGGCATAAACATGATCTGAAAACAACCCCTTACTTTTTATGCAACCAGAGCGGAAGGGGGAGCGCGACGACTTGTGATCTGTCGTGAACGGCGGTTGGATGGCGAATCGATTGGGCTCACGGTGCAGAGGCCAACGAAGAGGCTTGATTGGACGAACGAGAGGCTACACGTGCGGTGGTGCGACCTGTCGACGGTGGTGCAGGGTGCTGTAGATGGAACGACGGCATTCAGTGAGGACCTGCGAAAACCGCTGCTTGCTGCGGGGCGAAGAAGAAATTGAAGCCTCTGGTGCGATCTGAGAAAGAGTGAGAGAAAGAGAACCAAAATAAACCAAAAAGGAAAATAAAAAGGAAAAGATGTGGGGGATTGTACGGGAGAGGGGGAGAGATTTGGGGAAAAGGTTTTGACTTTCCAATATTTTTTTCTTATTTTCTCTTTTTCACAAGATCCAAAACAACCGACCAAGTAAATTCTCCTTTTTTCCCTCCCCCCGTCCCCTTTTTCCTTCATTTCACCAATGAATAAAACAAAATCTTTACTCCAAATCAAAATTACCATAAGGCAAAACTCTATACATCACTTTACTTCCAAAAAGAATAAAACAAAAATCTAAATAACCACAAGAAATGTAGGGCATTACAAATTCAAACAAAGAAATATATATCGTAGGAGAACTTAGAAGATTTGAATAAGATTCAAATATATTAAATATATGTATTTTAATATATTAGATATTAAAATATATATTATTTAATTATGGCAAAAATTTATCCCAAGCCTCTATAAATTGGACCTTTGGGTTGAGTCATTAAAGTACACATCTCCTCAATAGAAAATTAGATAATTCTCTCTAGACCTCTTCCTCTCAAATTTCTTGTAGATTTTCTTTCAAGAGGCTCCCACAAACCATGGTTATGTGTTCAAGTCATAGTAAGTAGGCTTTATAGAATTCGAGTTTCAACCTTGTTGGAGTTGGAGCAAGAAGATTAAAGACCCGCCAGAAATATCTCCATAATATACAAATGTATTTATTGCTTAACATTAATTTTTGTTTAATTCTAAGTAAAATCAAAGACAATCCAATACTTCCGCTGCGGGATGAAGTGTTCATTTCTATCAACATCAATCTTGATTATCGATCAAGCTCATACATGTGGTGATTTGGAGCAAGCTCAGATAGCAGTAATAGCGTTCATTCCTATCAACATCAGCCTTGATTATCGATCAAGCTCATACATATGGTGATTTGGAGCAAGCTCAGATAGCAGTAATAATGGGAAAAGTAGCTTCATAGTTGGCCTAAATGAAGGTTCAGCCAACCTTGAGACAAGTATCATAGATACCTAGCAAGGGGATCCTAGTCTTGCTAATGTTTTGCGCTAGGTTGAGTCGGTGCAAGGGAATGACTTCTCCTTATTCTTAGATAATGGTCTTATCTTTCAGGGTGACTGTGCGTGCCCGACAGGGATGAGCTCAGGAATGTGATTGTGGCAGAGTGTGTGCCTCATCAACCGTTTTCGCAAGGAGCTCCTCCATGCACTGGTATCAAGAATGGTTTTAGTATTGGCAAATAAACCATTGTAAAATAATTGTACTTGCAACCAATCTGGATAACCGTGTTAAGGGCACTTCCTCAACATATTCTTATATCTTTTCTAGCTTTCATACAATTGCTTTCTGTCAAGCGAGCGGAATGCACCAATCTCCGTCCTCAACTTCGTTGTCTTTCATGGGGGGAAACTTCGTCAGGAAGGCCTGGGCTAACTCGTCCAATGAAGATATGTTACCCGACTTCAGGGATTCGAACCATTCCTTTGCTTTATCCTGCAACGAGAAATGAAGGGCTCGTTTGATAACGTTCATGTGTCTTGTTTCTTGTTCATGTTTCTCATTTTTCAAGAAACAGACATGTTTGATAAACGATCTTGTTTCTTGTTTCTAAATATTTTAGAAACGTTTCTAAAAAAAAGGCAGATTTTGAGAAACTTCAAAAAGTAGTTTCTCAAATTCTGTTTCTATTTTTTTTTCCAGGTTACATGCATGTATTCCTATTTCTCTTTTTACCCATCTCTCCTCTCTCTCTTCCATTCTATTTTTTTTCTTTTAATACTTTTTAATCTTTTTTGTTTTTTCTTCTTTTTTATTTTTATTTTTTGATTTATTTCTTTCTATGTGTTCTTTCTCTTTCATCATAATTTTTTTCTTTTAATAGTTCATTATCTTTTTTTTTTTCCTTTTTACTTTTCTCTTTTCGTTTATGTTTTTTTTCTTCTCTCTTATTTTCTTATTTTCTTTTACTTTACATTAACGAGCTTATAGTAATTATTTTCTATTATTTTTTCTTTTGGCACGATTTTATTTTTTTTATTAAATAAATAAACTAATAATGTATTTCATGTTTACCATTAAATGTAAAAAAATATATACATTCTCTATCTTTTTCTGATTTTACTTGCGTGTATTATTGGCTAATGCATTTTTAAAGAAGAAATAAAAATAAAGTTTATTATTAAATTAAAGAAATGTGGGTATGTTCGATTGTCTAACCGTAGACAATTTACAAATTCGTCTAATTGAACTAACTCTTGTAAGTCAAAATCGTTCAAGGTGAATTGATTGAAGTGAGAAATAACATTGCAAATCAAATTTGAACAACATTTGAAGGATAAATTTATTATTATTATTATTAATTAGGTGTTGGGTCTTAATAAAGTACTATAACCTCTTTATATATGTTTTATATTTATTTTAATGCATGTTATATGTTTTATTATAGTATATGTACTAAACTTTATTTTTACCAAAAAACAAGAAACAAGAAACAGAAATAGTTTATCAAACATGTTTCTGTTTTTAATTTTTAAGAAACAGAAACAAGAAACAAGAAACAGAAACAAGAAACAATAAACGAGAAACGAGAACGTTATCAAATGGGGCCGAAATAACCTCAGTCTAATAACATTAGTAGAAACCTCCATTTAACTTTATCATGCCACAGATCTCCAAGAAAGATTTGAAATGTGAATGCGAGTCTTCTGATGCATTCCCTTTGAATGAGTTGTCCCGTGCCATTTGTATTAGTCCCATCTTCTGAAGGAATGAACGTTTTACTCCGCAGTGGAAGCATTAGATCGTCTTTCATTTTATTTAAAATTAAACTAAAAAAAATAAGATTAAACAAACTTGCTTGGAGCAAATATGGAGATATTTCTAGCGGGTCTTTATCTCCTCCACAAAGTCTTCTTGGCTATGACTCGAATATAGGACCAAGGCTTGTGGGAGCCTCTGGAAAGAAAATCCTCAAGGGATTGGAGAGGAAGAGGTCTAGAGAGAATTCTCTAATTCTCTATTGAAGAGATGTTTGTTATGTTTAATGACTCAACCCAAGTGTCCTATTTATAGAGACCAAGGAAATTTTTTTGCCATAATTAAAATATTATATTTTAATATATAATATATTAAAATATATCTTATACTTATTTGAATCTCATTCAAATCTCCTACGATATTTATTTATTTGAATCTTATTCAAATTTTATAAATATATTTTATTTAATGTATCTAATATATATTAATTATTTTAATATTTATTGTATCAAATAAAATAAATATATTTTCTTCTTTTATATTTAATATATCTAATGTATTAAATATTAATTTGAACACTTCAAATTAAATATTACTTTGAACATTTCAAAATTTTCTTTCAACAAGATTGATCTTTTAGTGTTACTATGAGCTAGCAAGGGAACCTTATGGATCTACAGATTATAAGCTCCAATGATACAAAATTAATTAATTAAACTATTTAATTAATCAATTTTCATTCATTAACTTTAAGGTCCCTCCATTATAGACCTAGAGTTGCACTCTTATGCACAACATGACAAGTTGTGTCCATAGATATAATCACTACATGCAAGTCGATCCTTCACCAGTGTTCGTAATTACAACTGGGTCAAAAGTCCGTTTTTACCCATGTAATTACATCTTGCACCTTAAGTACCACTGAACCTGTAATGAACAATTTGTTTATGATCCAACAATAAACTAAGTCCCTCTAGGCTAATGATTGAGTGGGGCCCCATTGCCCAAGTCTCGAAATCATCACTTTAAAGAACTCTTCATCTACTTACCCTATATGAGAATGAGTGAATTGCATCTTGTAAGATTATGTTATCAGCTCCCTATTTGGTCAAGTTTTCAAAATGGTAGGCATATTGAATTGACTACAAAAGCCACTCTCACCCATGGAAATCAAAGGACGAGCCTTCACAGGCAGGAGTTCATAACTCACTCAGGATTAAGATTGAGTGCGTATATGATCATCCTGATGAAATATTAATCTTCTCAATTAACGGATTTATAAAGAGAGATTAAATATTTCATGGTCCAGTCTTACACAAACTCATTGTATAAGATACCCCCACTCACACGTCTCTACATGAACGATTTGGATCAAATCATTTGTAACTATTACAAAGTGGGCTGTATCAATGGTGTTACCAGGATAAGGCACCCCACCTCATCCATATACTATGGCCCTTTAGGTTATTTCTTGAACATGATCCTTCCGTATGTCAACCACATACTGTTCAAGATTGCACTAATAACCTTGGATTTTTCATATAATGGATAATATTATATTGCAAATAAAATAATCAAAATTATTACTAATTATTAAATAAATCATTAATTACGAGGCTTTGGGCATAAATCCCAACATCTTCAACTTGAAATTGTTTTCCTGGATGGGCGCATGCCCAATCCTGAAATGGTCCCATATGGGCTCGAAATAATCGCAGATCGATTTTCTCTCTTCCTCATTGCATTTTTCTGCTATAATAATTCAGATTTCTTTCTTCAACCTCCTACAAGTCTAGTCAATTTTAAGGTTTAAAGGGAGAAGATTAACCTCCTTATCACTAAGCATAAACCACACAACCTCCTTAGAAAAACCAAAGAAACAAAAATAAACAAAAACAACAAAACTCAGAAAAACAAGTAAACACGAACAAATATATACAAAAATCAAACAAAACCCCTAAACTAACTCATCCTACTTTCTTCCTAATATTAATCAAATCAAAAGAGCTCATCGTTTCCTCGAAAACGGTGCCAAAAACCTGTTCGCAGATGTACAAGAATGCACACGTGATCGAAGTAATAATAAAACGACAAAAGAGTACCGAGTATCATATCCCACGAGGAAACGAAATTGTAATTCTTTTTATTTAATTAATTATGAAGAATAGTTGTGCTTGAAATTATTTAGGGAGAAAATGCTAAACGAAAGGAATAATTAAAAGTAAATTCTACACTAGAAAGCATTTTAAAATAGCGAAGGCAACGATTTGAGGGGTGTTTAGGGGATCGAGCACACATTCAGATACAATTACAATTAATTGAAATGGCCAATTAATCTACTCTATTGAATTCATAAACCTTGAGCTAAAACGGTCGAAATCTCCTATTGGTCTCAATTGAACACGCTCAATTAATTGTTAACCTATGTGTCCTTAGCGTTAATTTTATTAATTGATTGAATAAAGTACGCTCGTCATTAGTCTCACTCGTCAATTGTTAATCCTATGTCACTTAGGCAAAATTAGGGCATTGATTGAATTAGTTCGGTCCTAAATTTCCTACGTCGAGCTCAATTCAAGACAAGAATCAACTAATTAATGGTCAATTAATTAGAGGCATTAAACAAAACTCAAGCAAATGAATTCTAATAAAGCAATTAATGGCATTAATATCTATTAAACCATAATAGCAATCCTAAATGTGCTCAACTCCTAAACATTTACAATTAGCCCATAGTCATTACAGAATGATGCACGTACTTTTACTTTTCTACAAGCGCACATGTCAAGTAATATAAAATGGTATTCCTACTAAGTATCGAATCCACAGACATTAGTTTTAATTCAATTAATTACTATGAATACTCTCACTTAACTTTATTTAGAGAAAACGACTAAATGAAGATAAGCTAAACTAAAGACAAGAAAATAAAAATAGGAAAATAATTGAGAGACACAAACACGAGGGATAACTTGGGAAATGATCAATTACTAAGCTAATAGACAACTATAAACCAACGGACAGTGCACTCATAAGTCTAGAAGCTCTAAAGACGTGGAATCTCCTATCGGTCTCCTCCACTCACAAGTACTAATTAACTAACCTAGGTCTCCCTAGCGCTAGCTAACTCATACAAGGTGTTAAGACTTTTCATTACGAACTTCTAATGTCCATTTATTAACCCTGACTGTCACTCAAGTAATAAACACTAGTTATGCAATTGGGTTATTATCTAAGCTTCTCTCCGTCGAGTTTCCACTTAGAAAACTAGTCAATTAACCAATGCCCAAATAATTAACCTTCATCACCATCTACAATTAATTAACTATTAATCTCGCTATCACTCGAGTAGTTAATTAATTGAGCATTAAGCTAAACTAAGTATGCTCTTTCGAGCTCAACTTAGAAATACCTCAATTAATTAGAGAAACATTGATTAGAGGCATTAAGAAACAAATGCATAAATAATTCAAAGCCCTAAAGGTAATAAACAACTATTACTTAAGAAATTAATCCAAAGTTTCCAACAATCAAGCATAAAACAATGTTTAATAATTAAACCCTAGTAATTAGGGATTAAACCATACAAAATCAGTCAATACAACCCAAAAATTCCTACTTTACAACCACTAAATTAACTATAAATGAAAGAAAAAGGGAAGAAATTGCAAACAGAGGATGATCTTGCATTTCTTAGGTGTTATCCCAAGAATTCGAGCTCCAAATCTTCAATACAGCTCCAATCCGCTCACAAAATGCTCCCAAAACCTCTCAAAATAGTATGGAGTCGAGTTTAGGGCAAAACCCCTATGTTTGGCCTCCCAAAATGGAAGAGAAAATGTTGTTTTTATAGCAGGGGTTGAGCAACATCTAAAAATGCGCGTGCTGCCATAATCACAGTGCCTAGGCGCCCAAAACAGTGCCCAGGTGCTATCACTCTACTCTCCTTCTCTGTCTGTGGCACTGGGTGCCGGTTTGGGTGCCTAGGCACCGTAAATGTTTTTTTTTAAAATTATTATTATTATTATTATTTTTAGACTTCAACTTGTAAATCTTCAAACTTTGGCCTTCAAAATGAAATCTTTCTTGCTCAACATTTTATTAATCATCTATTCTCTTCTTGAATCTTAAAAAAGGCTCTAATAGGCTCCAATATCAATCAAAATACTCTTGAACACTCGGTTTTACTCCGTTACCCATGTTTCTACAAAATAGACAAAAATAGGCATAAAAGCTCACGAATTCATAACAAAACTAGCATTAATATAAGGAATAAGATAGCACTAAATGAGTGTTATCACAAAACAATACTTAATTGTCTGATTTACAGCCCTAAGAGACATAGAAAAGAGATAGAAAATGAAACAAAACTCGTTGATGTCGTAATCTCAACTTTAGCCTTGATTCTCGCACTCCCGAGTCTCGAAATTCGCTCCTAAACACCTTCAATCAAGCTCTATATGTTCCAAAATGGAAAGGAATTACAAAAAGGGCTAAAAACCCTAAAATGGTCTCTCCCAAATTCTACTATGAAACAAAGAATATATAGCTATTGTCGATGCAACGCTGCACAAAACACACTGTTTTGCCTTTGTGCACTGAGATAACGTTGCAACGCTACGGAAGAAACTCTCCTCATCGACGCCTCTCTAGCGTCGCAACACCACAGGGTAACGTTGCAGTTCTAGTTCTCGAGTTTGCATAATAAAATGAACCATGATGAGACCTAAATTGTCTATGTTATTTCGTGCCTAAATCATGCTTTTTCCTTTCCTTTTATAAGACTAATTGTATATTTTGTAGGGAATTTGAGTTCAAGGCGTATTTTGATATAGTGCAAGGAATCGAGGTGAAAACGAGCCAAACCGAAGGTCAATCGGATGTCTGAGAGAAAAGATATGAAGAAAGTGACCGAAATGCCTCTAAGGAGGATTGCAACGCCATGGAAAACGCTATGCTCAACGTTTTATACAGAATGCTTAGATGCAGGACAGTGTTGCAACACTATCCACAACATTGCAATGCTATACACAACGTTGCAATGCTGTCGTAAGCCCCAGACGCGCGTGCTTTATGACAGACAACGTTGCAACGCTACCACGACAAGTATAAAAACGTTCTTTTCGATTTAGGGTTATCTTTTCTTGACTCCAGCCTTCATTTCTTTATTTCTGTCATCCCTTTTCTCTGTTTTAGACTCTTCTTAACTTGTTCTTTCATTTTGGGCTTTTATTGTGGCCTCAAGATCGATAAGAACGATATTCGGCTAAGCATCCCAGCTAATTCGAGGTAATTAGGGACTAGTTTTGCAATGCTTGGGAGATTTTTGTTATTAATTTTAGTTTTTTACAGTAATTTTATGGTTTGTTGACTATTGTGATTAATCCTAGCTTACTTTTCTTTGATTGAACTGAAAAATCAATTGATTTAGAGTTCGCTTAGTTATGCTAGATGTACTCGTAGGTGTCTTCATACTCTAACTTAATTAGAGTAGCAAAAAGGCGGTGGCCACGTCGGTCAGTTAAGTAGCATTGCTTAATTGCGTGTATATGGTATGTTCTACAGTCAATTTACATGTAATAGTTTAATTCGAAGGGGCCCGTTGTTTTATGTTGTTCAATTATGATCTATCCCGAGTCTTGGAATCTCTGTTCTTTGGGGAGGCTCCTACGGTGTCCCGAGGAGGCCGGTCGATCTTTAAATTTTGTATTAATGCATGTTTAGAATAATCGATGACCAGTGGTGCAAAACGAACCCTGATTTACATGAATTAGCGTTTTAATTACTTTGTGAGCATCCTGTTTTATTTCCCCCACTTTCAATTCCCTTGCATGTTTCTAAATTTAGCTTGATTTAATTTCCATGGACGTTTTAATATCCAGTCATTTTAATTCCTTGCATGAAAACTCTCTCCCAATCGATTTTTAAATCCAAAGAGAGAAAATTAAAATAACCAAAATTTTACCTCCCTATGTTCGACCCCACCACTATTACTACAAATTAGTGGTTGGATATAAATTTATTTGGTGAGTGTGATGAGTTTTATCAAATGATGCCATTGCCGGGGAGGTAAATTTATGGTTATTTTTCTGTTCTTTCTTAGGATTGTGTGTTTGAGTGATCACTCTATCTTGTTTGTGCATGTTCACTCACTCCTCGCGAGAAGTTGGGCTTCAATTCTTTGCAGATATTGAGCAAGAAGAGCGAAAAATTAGAAGAGAAGTAAGAGAGAGGAAGCACGAAGTTGATGGCGATTTCTTCATTGATCTAGGAGAGCTTTCGAACTTAGAAGAATCGTCTGAGGAAGAAAAGGTGGTAGAACAGAAATTGAAGTAGTTAGCCGCCCCAAACTTAAACCAGCAGCCCATGTGCATCACGTATCCAGAGACTCAAGGTGAGTTTGAGCTCAAACCCGGTCTTATACACTTACTGCCTATTTTCTGTGGTAGTGCAGGTGAAGACCCGCACAAGCATTTTAAGGAGTTTTACATAGTATGCATGGGGATGAAGCTACACGGAGTCATCGACGAGCAGATAAATCTGAGAGCGTTCCCTTTCTCTTTGAAGGATCAGGCGAAAGACTGGCTCTATTTCCTTCCACCAGGCTCGTTTACGACATGGAACTAGTTGAAGAGACTTTTCCTGGAGAAGTTCTTCCCAGCATCCTGAGCCACCCACTTGAGGAAGGAGATATATGGGATTACTCATATGACCGGGGAGACGGTGCATGAGTACATGGAACAATTTAAAAGGTTATGTACTAGCTTTCCTAGCCATCAAATTTCTAATAAATGGCTAATCACCTATTTCTATGAAGGCTTACTCCCCAACAACATGTCTAGGATCGATACTGCATATGATGGAAGTCTTGTGAATAAGACGCCCATAGAGGCTTTACAATTGATAGCAAATATGGCAGAGAATGGCCAACAATTTGGGACCAGAGGCTTTGCACCTACTTCCTTTGCCCAGATGAAAGAGGTTAGTGATCTCAAATCACAATTGTCTGAACTTACTAACCTCGTTAAGCAGATTGTTATAGATCAATCAGGCGCAGTGAATGTGTGTGGCTTCTGTTCTACAGTGGGCCACATCGTAGATGCTTGTCCCGAATTCTAGAAAGGAAGAGCCTAGAAGGTGAATGCTATTGGAGGGTACGCGAGTAACCCTCAACGTAGATATGACCCATACAGCAACACCTATAACCTAAGCTGGAATGATCATCCCAACTTTTCCTACAATCAGAACCAGAATCAGAATTTCCATAGACCCCCACAACAATCCAGCCCAAACCAGGCTTCGAGCTCATGTATGACTCTTGAAGACATAGTCAAGAGTTTAGCTGACAGTACAAACAAACTTTCGCACGATTCAATGCAGTTCCAAAAAGAGACGCGTGTTGAATTGTAGAACCTTGGCAACCAAATCACTCAGTTGGCCACAACAATGAGTAGACTAGAGGCAAACCAGAGCTCTGGTAAATTGCCTGCGCAGCTAGAAGTACAGAGGAAAGAGAACATGAGTGCTATTGCGCTGCGCAGTGGCAAGTTGGTTTCTAGACCACCCGACCCCCAGATTAAGAAGAATGTTGAGACCACCCATGAAACACCGAAAAGGTAACGTATGTAACCTCCCCTGTTGATTTGCTTATTGTTTTTCCTCGCTTGCCATTTCCATCTAGGTTAGCTCCTTTGAGAGAAGAGGAGCAGAAAAAGCAGGTGCTCGATCTCTTCAGCAAGGTGGAGATCAACATACCACTTCTTAAGGTAGTGAAGGAGATCTCGAAGTTTGAAAATTTCTGAAGAAGTGGTGTACGACCAAGAAGACTAAGGGAGGTAAGAAGAATGAGGTCAGCTATTGTTTTAGAATCAATGTTTGAAAAATGTCCCAACCTTGGCATGTTTACATTACTGTGTATGATCGAAGGGAAAGAGATAAAACATGCCATGTTAGCCTAGGTTCATGCATTAATGTTATACCTTTGTTTGTATATCGGGAATGGGATTGAATGGTTTGCATGAATCTAGCATTATGATTCAACTACTTGATCTTTCCACTGTTTGACCTCTAGGCATAGTGGAGAATTTTCTTGTTAAAGTTAATGATTTGCTGTATCCTACACATTCCCATGCCCAAGCATGCATCGACATCTATTCTTTTGGATAGGCCTTTCATGAAAATAGCAAAAACTAACATTGATGTAGATGGTGGGATTGTGTTCATTGGGTTTAATGAGAGGGTTGTTGAATTTAAAGTTGTTAATTTGGTGAAAAGTTTTGATTCTGTTCATTTTTTCTGTGAAAGAAATGATGAGATGCAGGGTGAGTTGTCCGTTGTGTCTAGAATAGAGGATGACACAGGATCGAGTTTGGAGGATTCTGGTTGAGAGAAGTGCCACAAGGCCCGTCGAGTAACCAACGTTAAAAATTTGCCCTTCCTGAAGGCAGTTAGGCGTTCAAATTTTTTTATCTACTTTCTTTTTTGTTTGCTTGCTTAGTTTATTGCTTTCTTAAGTTCTTCAGCTGATTTTTGTAGATGGTTGATTTCACCCTAAGTTAGAAAGGATTATTCTTGGAAGGAGGTGCTGTTCTTCCCACCCACCTACATGCTTGTAATGTCAGGGGAGTATTTTTATTCCCTCACTTGTCTCTACTTTTCAGTTTTAGATACATTGGGGACAATGTATGAACTAGGTTGGGGGTGGAGGTAGATTGTTGAGCTTTGAATGATAATGAATTGTTGAGCATAGTTGATTGAGCCCTTGAGCATCTGAGCTCGGACATTTATTTAGGTTTGATAGTTGTGCGTTACTGTGATGTCCTTGAGTACTTGAGCTCGGACTTTTGATTGGTTATTCTAAACATGATTTTGTTAATGATTTGATTGATGAAATGTATGTTTTCTGAGCTTGTTGATAATCTTTAGAAAATTTTGAAAATTTTTGAAAATTTTGTGCTTTATTGTTGGATGAAATGGGTGCTTTGTGCATGTCTATGATGTCTTAGGATTTGCTCGTTTTTTTAGCTAAGTTGCATGTTTTCAGAAGTTGAGCATGTTTTCCTAAATTGTGCTTCTTTATAAATATTTCTTGCAATTCTTGAACACTTTAAAGCACAAATTAGCCTTTCTTGCATGTTTCCAAAGGCCTAGGATAGCCTTATAGGGGGCTAAATGTCCGTTGTCACCTCAATAGGCCTTAGGCTAGCTTGAGGGTAGTTTTTGCATGAAAATTTGCAATGCATTGCTTAGGAGGAAAAAAAGAAGTGTTTATTTGCCTAGTAGAAAGAGAAAAAACAAGTGAATAAAAAAAGAAAAAAGGGCTTTATAGAAAAATCTTGTTGAAAAAAAAAAGAAGAAAAAAGAAGAAAAAAAAAAATCAACTTGTCTTGTGCTTAATGGATCATTGGTGAAAAGAGATATCTCTGTCGTGATCCGTTAGACCATCCATTGAGCGAGTGCTCTAGATAAGGGTCCCTGCGATATGTGTGTGAAAGCTAGTATGTTTGAGGTAAAAGAATACAAGTTTAGCCCATGGGTTGTTTGAAGTATTAGGCAACTAAGCTTAGTATTGCTTGTTCGATTGTTCTTCGCTCTTTTGTTAGTTATTTGGCCAGTGTATAGGGAAGACGGATTTGAGGCCCGTATAAGCCTATTCCGCATTTGTAGGAAGGATGTTAGGATGACTAGTTGCACACACACTTTCAAGAATTGTCAAGAGTGTTTTTAATTTTGCTCATAGGTGGATAATGCGTTGTTTAGTGTCTCTCATTCATGCATTCTTAGTTAGTTTAACGAGCATTAAGGATTGAGTCGTGCATAATGCTTCCACTGAATCTTATTTTCTAATGTATGTTATTGCCTTAATAGAGGACTAGCAAGATTTAGGTTAGGGGTATTTGATGAGACCTAAATTGTCTCTGTTATGTCATGCCTAAATCATGCTTTTTCCTTTCCTTTTATAAGATTAATTGTATATTTTGTAGGAAATTTGAGTTCAGGGTGTATTTTGAGATAGTGCACGAAATCGAGGTGAAAACGAGCCAAATCGGAGGTCAATTGGACACCCAAGTGAAAAGATATGAAGAAATTGACCAAATGCCCCTAAAGAGTGTTACAACGCCGTGGAAAACACTATGCTCAACGCTGTATACGGAAGGCCCAGATGTAGTGTAACGACCCTATAGGCTCAACACGCTACCTAAGAGTCATTACTAAGTCACGTCGCTATATTACCGAAAATTTCGGCAGCATAACGGCGTAACTACGCGAAAACCAAAAATTTGACCCTTACCTGATAAGACATAGAAAAACACACTTCTAAGATTTTCAAACAACCTCCTAGCATCCAACAAACTTCTCAATATGATGCTAGGGTTCAAACAGCAGAAAGCCAAATACACGTGCACGATTTACAAAGAAAGGTTAAAAGACTTTGAAACATCCTCCTAAACATTTAAAAACTCGACATGAGTTCTATGTACATCCAGAAACATAAAAGAAGCGGAATAGCGATCGCTCGGCTCCCATGACTCGAGTAGCTGATCTCCGGTCACGCGCTAGGGCCGATCTTAGCCTTTCCTGAAAACATTTTAAAAGGAAAAGGGTGAGTATTAACGAATAATACTCAGTAAGTAACTCATAGTTTCAAAATAAGAGTTTCACTCGCATGCAACATGTCATTTTTGAATCATAAAACCATCGTAAACCATCGCTTTAGTAGGGGACCTAAAATTCGTTTTATAAACCATGTACTTTTCCTTGCGGCTCTCGTGAACGATTAAATTCTCCCGAGGGCCTCGTAAATAGTCCGAAGACATAATTTTCCATCGAATAGAGTCCTCCCCTAACTCTGAGAGTTGAGCTCGAAAGCTAACATACATCGTGGAGTCCGAAGACTCAGCCCGAAGGCTACCATCGTGGAGTCCGAAGACTCAAGCCCGTCGGCTACCATCGTGGAGCACTCTCGAACCCCGGGAGCATAGAGAATCCGAAGACTCGGGTTCCCTCATAACCCACATAAAACTTTTGGGAGAATTATCGTCACGGCCTTACATAAATCTTTTCATGAGCACACAACACATGCATGAGGTCCCGCTCGTTTTAGAACATAATCATGAATGCATAAGTCAAGGCAATCGCATTTCAAAGACGTACATATCATTTCCATTCTTTTTTAACATGAAAACTCAAATAGAACTCATGGAACTAGTGTAAAAGGAATATACATGTAAAACACTTTCTTTCTTAAATACTTAACACGGAAACATAAACTTCAAAGTAAATATAGGGCTAGCTCTAGGTTTCGAAAACTTCTTTCGTTGTGAGATCCCTTACCTTAAAGCTTTACTTACTAAAATACCCTTTCTCCACTAGTAATGAGCTTCTCGAGTCCCCACTCCAAGTACAATCCAAGGTCCTCGACAAATCACCTAAAAAGTGTCCTAAACAGGTCTTAAACCAATCGAATTAAGCTAAAACGCATTCTAACATTAATAACTCGACGAAACGGACCAAATGGCAAAATTTACCCAACTCCGGCGAGCGGCGGCGCGTGAAACTCCGGCGACGGCGCGTGGGCTTCATGGCGGCGGCGGGTGAGTCAACCTATTGGCGCGTGGAGGTTCGTTTCTGGTGTGTTGCAGCCCGATCTACAAGAATCCGAGGTCGTTTTGCTGAAAATCAATCAAACTCGAGCTCAAAACTGCCTTTAATTGTGATGGGTAACCTTGTATTGACGTCGAAAAACTTACCCAACTCCGGCGAACGGCGGCGTTCGGCAGCGAGTTGCAGTGGGCTTCACCGGCGATAGACAACAGAGGTGCGGCGGCTGGCTGGGCGTTCGTGGCGGCGGAGCTGGGCGGCGCTGTGCTTGCAGACGGACGGAGCTTCTGGTTCACGGCGGACGTGGGCTGGGCGAGCGAACTACAGCAGCGCGGAGGGCGGCGGTTCAGCCTCTGCGCGGCCGGCGAGGAAGAAGAAGAAGAAGACCGGCGTTGGGTGGGTGTTCGGCGGGGAAGAAGAAAATCGATGGAGATGGGTGTTCGGTCTGGGGGAAGAGAGAGAGAGAGAGAGAGAGAGAGAGAGCTGCGTGAGAGGGAGGAAGAAGAAAGTGGAGGGATCAGGATGGTAATTCTTTTCTTAAATTGGAAAAAGAATTTTCCAATTTTGCCCCTTTTCAAACACTAAACTCCAAAAATACCCTTTTTCTTAAATCCAAAATTCAAATTAACCTTCAAATTTGAATTATCCAAAGAAAATCATTCCAACTTAATTTCCATAATTTGAAATTAATGCCTGTAATTAAGCCGGGCGTTACATGTAGGATGGCGTTGCAATGCTATCCATAGCGTTGCAATGCTGTCGCAAGCCTCAGACGCGCCCACTTCATGACGTTGTCCACAACGTTGCAATGCTCCCGCGACAAGTATAAAAACATTCTTTTCGATTTAGGGTTATCTTTTTCCAACTTTAGCCTTCATTTTTTGATTTCTCTCATCCCTCTTATATGTTTTAGACACTCATTAGCTTGTTCTTTCATTTTGGGCTTGTATTTTGGCCTCAAGATCGATGAGAACGATATTCGGCTAGGCATCTCGGCTAATTCGAGGTAATTAAGGACTAGTTTTGCAACACTTGAGAGATTTTTGTTATTAATTTCAGTTTATTACAATAATTTTATGGATTGTTGACTCTTGTGATTAATCTTAGCTTGTTCTTCTTTGATTGAATTGACAAATCAATTGATTTAGAGTTTTCTTAGCTATACTAGATGTACTCGTAGTGTCCTCAGTGTCTAGCTTAATTAGAGTAGCAAAAGGGCCGGTGGCCACGTCAGTTAGTTAAGTAGAATTGCTTAATTACGTGTATATGGTAGGCTCTAGAGTCAATTTACATGTAATAGTTTAATTTGAAGGGTCCATTTTATTTTGTTGCATTATGACCTATCCCGAGTCTTAAACTCCCGATTCTTTTGGGAGGCTCCTATGGTATCTCGAGGTGGCCGATCAGTCTTAAAATTCTGTATTAATGCATGTTTAGAATAATTGATGACCAGTGTTCCTTAAATTAGCATTTTAATTACTTTGTGAGCATCTTGTTTCATTACCCCCACTTTTAATTCCCTTGCATGTTTCTAAATTCAGCTTGATTTAATTTCCTTGCACGTTTTAATTTCCAGTCATTTTAATTCCTTGCATGAAAACTCCCCCCATTCGGTTTTTAAATCCAAAGAGAGAAGATTAAAATAACCAAAATTCTACCTCCCTATGTCGACCCCACCACTATTACTAGATATTAGTGGTTGGTTATAAATTATTTGGCTAGTTGACAAACTTTGTCAAAGTGTCTCAACGCCTTTTCTAGCATTGCGACGCTATCCCCTTGGCCCGAATTGCTTGTGGAGCCTTGTACTTCATACTTAGCTTCTCAAATTGCTCCATTTTAGCTCTATATTCAATGCATAGCTCCAAAATCACCAATTCCGCTCTCAATTGCTCGGTTTCCTGAAATACATGAAATATTCTCATAAAAGCTCACTAATTCAACATAAAGCTAGCTAATAAATGGGTATAAGTATAACATTAAATTAGTGTTATCAAGAGGGCCCTAGGTCAGCCTCATCAACGAGCCCATGGCCTAAAGGTCGGCTCAAGGCCAGCCCTGGCCCGATCCAAGCTTGGCCAAATTCAAAAGTTTGATCGATCTAACCTGGCCCAACCCATTCATTCATTGGATTGGATATGGATCACCCTTTTGAAGAGCAGACTGGACCATGGACCGGCCCCTTTGAGCCATATTTGGATCGGCTCGTTGGGCCGACCAAATGGACTTATCATTGGACCAACCCAAATATGTATGTGTATATATGATTCATTATATATTATATTTTATATATTTAAAAAAGTAAAATTTTTAATATGTTTTTCTTAAAATATATTTTATAATTTAGATATCATAGCTTTTAGTTAATAATTTTTTTTTAAAATGTTAAGAATTAATAAAAAGATTTTTTAAACAATAAAATGCTAAAAGAAACCTTATAATATCAATAATTTTATTAAGAAAAGTAATAAAAAATACAAAATTCTGGTGAGGGATCACAAGACTCTTCGTAATCGAGAAATAGCCCTTGTCAAAGTCCTATGGAAAAAACCATCAATTTGAGGAGGCGACGTGGGAGCGAGAAGATGAGATTGCGAGCTAAGTATTCAGAACTTTGTCAAGACTAGAGACTTTTGAGGATGAAAATTTTTAAGGTAAAAAGTTTATAAGGACCGACATTTCAAGTACTATTAATTTCAATTATTGGTTTGAATTATTGGTTAATTTTGTTCATTGGACCTATTTATTTTAGGATTGAGGTTCAATTTGAAGAATTTTTTGCCCAAGGAAACTAAATTAGGTCCTCCAAGTGTTTTAAAGGTGGGTTAGACTTTAGTGTGAGGGAAGAAAAAAAAAAGAAAATGTAGAAGAGGGACAAAAAGGGAAATATAAATTTGAAGATTTGTTGTGTTTGAAAAGAGTTTTTGTTTAAAAAAAAAGAAAACCAAAACCCTGATTCCCTTTATTAAATAATCTGCACGCAGGCCAGGAGTTCCCTCAAGCCATCATCTTCAACCTATCACCCCTCATCTTCACAATTTTCTTCATCTTCAACCCTTCCCCCTTTGGGTTTTTCAACAACCATTCTTTTTTCCTTGCAGCCGTCCACCGCCAGTTGCGGCACTACCACGTCGTCATCCACGTACACGCAAGCCCATACGTCGTCGCTCTTGTCTATGAATCGCCATTCCCAGATGAAGTCCCCACCAGTTTTTGGACCACAAACCACCACAGCCTGCGCCGATTGAGTATGTCTCCAACGTGGGTTTGCTCGAGCAGTTTGAAGAACACTCCCTCTAGTTTTGTGAATCTTCATCCATGGGTGAGTTTGGTTTTTCTATAGGTTTTATGGTGATTTTTGGTTATGGTTAAGGCTAACCCGTGAATCTTGGCTCCATTTCAAGAATACCCACTTCGTTTCGGCATTAAAAACACGAGGTTTGCGCTATTTTAGCCACTGACCTCCAGGTAATTTGACTCTCATAGTAAGTTTTCGGTGATTATTGAAGGTCCATAAGTTTTCAAGTTCAAATGTAGATTTTGATTTGATCTCTAATTTATGGTCTTATGGACAAATTGCAAATTAAAACTATTGAGGTTCAAAGGCGTCTATAATTTAGAAAGTATATGGGTAATCATTCCTTGAACCTTTTTGGGTAAAGATAGAATGTTAAAAATAAAATTCAAGTTGATTTTGGAATATTTTGATTCAAAGATTGTGAATGCCAAGCATTAATTTTCTGTTGGAATTATTATAGGTTGGGCGAAAGATCTCCTTAATAGGAGATAACAATTTTGATTATTGAGTTAAAAGCCAAGGTAAGTGACTTTATGTCGGAATGCTTGGTGAAAAATTGGGAAATGATTTAAAATGCCTTGTTTCAAATTAAAAATGAATTTACTTGTATGTTTGCCAAATATGTTACATATGATTGTGATGCATGTTGAAAGGTTTATGATGATGAATGTGCAAAGTTGTTTCTTGTTGCATCACGACGTTGAATTAAATTTTTATTGTGGGACCTCATGCATTTGTATGTTGCATCTATGTTTTGAAAGTTTTGTGGCAATTACCCTTCTTAAATAGAAGAATAGTGTGCATGAAAGTGATGCACACCTAGAGGAAAAATGAATATTTTTTTGCTACCTAGTAGACAGCAGTCTTGTTCCACTTACTGGATTTGGTTTGAAATTAAAAAAATGTAAGAAAATTAAATATAAAAAAAATATATTTTCTATGATTCCCCTTTAATGTAGTAAAAACAAATATTATAGTTTTCTTTTTTTAAAAAAATTAACAACATATAGATGTGAGGATTTGAATTTTTAACCTTTTGATCAGAAATATAATGTTTTAATTAGTTGAACTATGCTTAAGTTAACAAAAAGATTATACATGAAAAATGAATTATAAGAGTTTTGAAATACTTAACCAATATGTAGCAGTTCACAATTATGTTGATTGGGCTTTTTATATAAAAATGTTCACAACCCACTGTTATGTTTTGACACAGAGAGAAGTATGTGTATGAATATACAATACTATTAGTACTAAAAAAACAACTCCATGAATATTTTACGTTACAATTTTGTTTTTGGTCTCTAAACTTTTAAAATGTTTATTTTAGTCCTAAACTTAAAAAAAAAAAAAAGATTTTTGATGTTATTTTATCATTGATTATTTAATAGATGGAATAATGTGACTTCAAATGTAACGACCCGACCTTCTAAATATCAACCTACTAAGGTCGTTACTCTACATGCATGCTATGGAGGTCACAAAAGTGTGAATAAGGATTTCATTTATAAACAAACCTTTAACATGGATAAAACATCAAAAATAATGAGAAACTTTATTCGGGATCCCAATAAAACTTTTAAAGTATAAGTCTCAATTTCAAGGCCTCAAAGGTTTAAAAGAAAACTATATTTAACTCAAAGCACCTTAACTAAGATTTTCATAAATAGGAGTTCATAAACGAATAAAAAAAAAAAAAACAACTAGTAATGTGGAAACATGACTTCCTAATTTTCTCATGGCCCTTCAAAGCAAACCCTATCACTCCCCTTGGATGCCCTTGCCTTTACCTGATGTTTTTTTGAAAAGAGTGAGTATTTAAATACTCAGTAAGTGACCCCACTTTCGGGGTAAGGATATGCAAACACATCAACATGATTTGTGAAACTTTTCCTCTAGTGGGACCTAAAACCTCTATCTTTCAAGTTTAACCTCCAATCTCCCAAAGTTTCTTTCTAACATGTTCTTCTTATGAAATAAAGAGATAGAAAGAGAAGTTGCTTGAGAGAGAAAAACGAGGGAGAGAGAATAAGGAGAGATAAAATAAAAAAAAGAAGAAATTGTTGTCATTTAAATTGGTGGACCACATCAAAATTTAGTTTTAAAGAATAGCCACATGACAACCATTCAATGGAAGAGGTAGGAAAAATTTTCCTACTACGGTGGGACTAGAAAATCTCCCCCCATACATAGCTTAATTGGACTGCCACACAAGCGATCATTATTGAACAAAGAATCTAGGGTTTTATTGGGGTCAATATTTGCGTCAAGATTGGCATGAGGTGTGCATTCCATTGGTTCACAAGAAGATTTCGATGGGGCTTGTGGTTTTCATGAGTCCAAATGGTGATATTTTTTAGGAGGGAATGTTTGAAACACGATTGAGGGCTGAAATTGTGAAAAAAATCATGACAAAATTGAATTTTTGAGTGGAGAAATGTAATTTTGGGTTAGGTTCGAGTGAGAGAACGACTAAAATCGTGAAGATATCTAGCATGGGTCGACTCTCATTTTTCTCTTCTTTTCTTCACTTCCCTTGCAGAAACCATGTTTGAAATAAACTTCCTTAGAAACTCACTTGAATTTTCCCTTCTCTTTCACATTTTATATTTATTCAACGCTTTCGCTGGTATACAATGTTTAATCATACTCAAGCATGATAAAAATTGACCTTTGCTTGGTTGAATTTTCAACCAGTTCATGTTTGTTTGTATTATTTCAAAATTGATCTTATTGTGAGGCAGCTTGAAAAGGTGGGTGTTGGAATAGAAATTTCGACCAACCAGAAAGTGCCATGTCATTACCCAATGTTGATGACGAAATTATATTTAATTAGGGATTCATTAAGTTTGCAAGGATCCCTATATTAAATTATGGCAAATCCAAGTACACAATTGGGTTATTTGAAATTTGGAAGATAAAAGCCCGAATTGAAGGCCCCAATTAGCAAAGTCCAGGCCCAATCCAAAGGATGATCCAAAGTCAACCAGGCCCAGTCCAAATGGTTAGAACCAAAGACAACCAGGTCTAGTCCAAAAGGGCTGGCACGAAGTCAACTAGGCCCAATCCAAAGGGTTGGCCCAAAATTAATTGGGCCAATTCCAACAAGCCCAAGCCCACCTGGAGCCCTTGAGGAACTCTATAAATAGAGAGTTTCCTCATTCATTTCAAAGGTTCAGAACTGAAGAAGCTCAGAGAGAATTTAGAAACAAAGCTCAGAAGACTTCAGAAGCGCTTGAAGATCAAACACCGTCTGAACGAAGAACACGTCACGGAGATCAAGAACACTCAAAGAATCCATTGAAGTTTAAATCTCGAGAATAAGCTATTCAGCCCTCGAGCAAAGCATACAAGTAGGAGAGAGAATCAGAGGATCAAATACTAGAGATTGTACTCACTATACTGAAACTAATTCAAACACAAGTTATTTACACGTGCTAAATTTCCTTGTCGAAATCTCGTGTGAACAGTGGGTTTTTTCACAGACACCCATCTCATCTCTCTTATTTGCCCTTTCTCCAAAAGCAAAGTTGTGTTGTTTTGAGAGGAAAACAGAAATCGTAATGGCGTGAGGCTTCAACATTGGAAGGGAGAACTGGGTGTGGTAAAATCGAAACCCATATATGCTTTCATTTAACCCAATGTCCAACTTGCTTAGTTGGCAGTCTATTTACAATATATAGCCACATCAGCACTAATTCATGCCAACACTACAACCACGTCACTAAACTGTTAGCCCATTAACAAAATCTTAACATTCAAGGACCAAAATAGGCACTATTTGAAAGTTTAGGGACTAAAACATACATTTTAAAAGTTTAGAGACCAAAATAGAACAAAATTGAAAGTTTAGGGACCAAAATAGAATTTAAACCTTTTAATAATGAATTGAGATTTTGATAATTCCTTTGGCTTTTCTCATTACTTTTAAGAGTCCTCTTTCGCATACATGTAGTAACGTTCCTACGTAGTCTAAATTAGAAGTCGGGTCGTTACACATTAATTACAATGAACTCGAATTTGAAAGGTCCTATAGCTGATCTAGTTTGGGGTGTGTTGTAAAATTATCTTTATAGAGTCTTTTTGATGTTATGCTATACATGTAGGTTGTAATTAATTTTATAAAGTTTAAGACTTTCAAAGATTTTAGAAACAAGCTACTCATTCAAGTTTCTATTTTATTGTTGCCTCACTCGAAAATATTAAAATTAGTTTAATAGTATGATCGAGAAATTTCAATATTTATCTTATTTTTAAAATATTTTTGTAGGTATATAATTACAAATATATTATTTTTATAAAATGTAATTGAAATATTATAATTTTTTAAAATAAAATACCGATTAATTATTTAATTATTTGAGGATAGAAATCAAAGTTCAATTTAATTCTTTTGTGATTATAATTTTTAATTTACGTAATTGATGATGGTATGTATTCCCTACCAATCAAATCTCACAACCTTACATTTTACCAAAAAAATTAAAAATGAAATTGATTAAAAGTTGGATAACTAAAATTATACTGTTGAACTCCCAAAGAAAAAAAAAAAGAAAATTACAATTTTAAAAGCAAATAGTATGAAAAAGAGTTGTTAAAAATTTACGGACCAAATAAATAACAACTTTGACTTTGAATTTGTTTCTATCTTAAAAGTGTATGAAACTTTAATATATAATGTTCTTAGAAGTATATAAAAATATAGAATCACATCCAATATTCAATTAAGAAGATGTGTGCTATATAAATATAAAATTTATTTCACAACACAATTCAAGGATAAATATCTTTTGTAACATCTTAGTTAATCTTGCGTGTATCATCTTTAACAATCTTTTCTACACCATCTATGATGTCATTTCTTGCACCGTCTTTATGAGTCCTTTCTTCTTGATCTATGATATCATTTTCATTGCCTTTGATAATCTTTTCTTCACGATCTATGATATCATTTTCTTCATCACCTTTAATAATCTTTTCTTCACTATCTACGATATCATTTTCTTCCTCCTCAATTTTATCTTGTTCTCCTCTGCAACGATTGATTGCACTACACCCTCTTTGATAATGGTTGGCATCATGTCTTATACAAAGTTCAGGATGTTTAGCGCTACATCCAGGACTACTATCACTTTTTAGAGGACCATAAGTGATGTAATTTGCATTTGTAATCTCAATCATGTCAATACCAACCAAGAGAATGCAAATAAAAATGAGCATGCTTCCTTTGAAGATGGTCATCGTCAATAATAAAAGAATATGCAAAATCTAGCTTAAAACTTAAAACTTGGAATGGTTTGACAAAAAATACTTCATACTAGGGATATTTATACTTGCTAGTTTTTTATTTTGTTTTTTTTTGGATGTGTATCTCTTTAGAACCAAACCCAACAAAAATAGGTTTGAATTAATTGTATGGTTAACATTTTGCGAACTTTTAGATTCAACCAAATGACAACCTCTCTCTTTAATTCCTAAATATGGAATAACAAGAATTGAAACTAACAAACCAATCTTGAATTATTATAGAGCTTCATGAGAGAAAAAAACAAAAAAAAATTGAAATAAATAACCTATCACACGGAAAAGACACTTTAAAATTATCCTATATTTTTCTTTTCATAATATTATATTTAAATGAGAAGGAGAGAATAGAACTATAAATTTCTGTACAACGAAACCCTAATGGAGAGTTTAAATTGATTTAGTAGTGAAAGTTTGAGATTTTAAATGATACAATTATTAATTTGAAGTTTTAATTGATTCAACCCAAAATTTAGGGATATAAGTTGATTTTTTACAAAAATTTATTTGTAAATAAAACTCTTCTATGCAATTTATCTACAATTCTTACCAATTTCTCTACAATATTTTTATTCTAACCACTCAATCATCATTATTAAAGTGAAGTGGAGGAATCCAAATAATGTGGAAGTAGATGAATGCAAAGTGTTTAGACTAAATACATATTCTTCTACATTTAATTTAATATTCTATTATAGGGTCATGGGCGTAACTCAATTAAGAATTTCAAGAATTAAAAAAATTAAAAATGGGGTGTAACCACAACCCGAATTGATAGTTTTTTTTTTTTTTTTTTGAGTTCAACAACATTTGAGAGTGGAGGATTCAAACCTTTAACCTTTTGATCAAATGTACATGTCAATTACCGTTGAGCTAAGTTCACTTTAGCCAAATTGACACAGTTAAACTTATCATTGATGGTTATTTTACATAATGCATTTGTTGGGATTTATGTCCTAAAGTCTCGTAATTAATAATTTATTTAATAATTAATAATAATTTTGATTATTTTATTTGCAATATAATATTATCCATTATATGAAAAATCCAAGGTTATTAGTGTAATCTTCAACAGTATGTGGTTGACATACGGGAGGATCATGTTCAAGAAATAACCTAAATGGCCTCGAACAAATGACTAAAGAGGTTTGTGGGAACCTTCTTGAAAATAGAGAGAGAATTGAAGGAGAATTTCAAAAGTTCTTTTCTCTTGTTTTGAATGCACACAAATGACTCATTCCTAGGGCCTTATTTATAGTTGCCTAGGAAAAATAATTAAATAATATATTTTAATATATGATATATTAAATTATATTATCTAACTAATTTGAATCATATTCAAACCTTTCCAAAATTTTCTACGACATTTATTTCCTTATTTCAATATAATTCTAATTTAATAAAAATATTTTCTTTAATGTATCTTAATACATTAATAATTTCTTTAATATTTAACGCATCATATACAAATAAATATGTTTTTCCTCATTTTATATATCAAAAATATTAAATTTTAATTCGAACATTTCAAAATTTCTCTCAACGAAATTGATCCAAATTTGTTTATATGAGCTAGCAAGGGGACCTTATGGACCTATAGATTATAAGCTCCAATGATACAAAATCAATTAATTAAACTCTTTAATTAATTGACTTTCATTCATTAATTATAGGTTACTCCACTCAGAGTATTAAATTTCCGTCAACATGTCGACATTTCCATCGAAATTTCCACATGTCCATGGGTTCGACATCGACATCGACATAAGGGGGGAATCGACATTTCCACTATACCGTACAAAATTGACGAAATATTAAAAAAAAAAGCAAGAAAATGTAACTTAATGTGAATATAATAATGTAACAAGTATTTTAACTCATTTAAAAAGTGTAAAATGTTCATTTATTAATTTAAATATTTTTTTGAATTTTTTGTTTTTAAATTTTTTCCAGAAATATCCATCGACATCGACATTTTATCGATATTTCCATCGACATTTCCATAAAATTGAGACTTCAACATTTTCGTCGACATCGACATTTTAAACCTTGACTCCACTATAAACCTAGAGTTGCACTCTTATGCACTGTAGGACAAGTTGTGTCCATGATATAATCACTACATGCAAGTGGATTTTTTACGAGTTGTTCGTAATTACAACTGGGTCAAAAGTCCGTTTTACCCCTGTAATTACATCTTGCACCTTAAGTACCACAAATTCTCTAATGAACAATTTGTTTATGATCTAACCATAAACTAAGTCCCTTTCGTGCCAGTGAGAGGGTTGGGCCCCATTGTTTAAGTCCTGAAATCAGTAGTTAAGGGAACTACTTATACTTACCCTATAAGGGAATGAGTGAATTCCATCTTGTGATATTATGCTCCCAGCTCCTTATTTAGTCAAGTCACTAAAATGGTAGGCATATTGAATCGACTAAAAGCCACTTTCACCCATGCAAATCAAAGGACAATCCCTCACATGAAGGAGTTCATAACTCACTTAGAATTAATATCGAATCGCATATGATCATCCTGATGAAATATTAATTTTCTCAATTAACGGATTTATAAAGAGAAATTAAATATTTCGTGGTCCAGTCTTACACAAACTCATTGTATAAGATATGCCCACTCACATGTTTCCACATGAATGATTTGGATCAAATCATTTGTAACTATTACCAACTGTGCCGTACAATAGTGTTACCAGAATAAAGCACCCAACCTTATCCATATATTATGATCCTTTAAGTTATTTTTTGAACATGATCCTCCCGTATGTCAACCACATACTGTTCAAGATTACACTAATAACCTTGGATTTTTCATGTAATGGATAATATTATATTGCAAATAAAATAATCAAAATTATTATTAATTATTAAATAAATCATTAATTACGAGACTTCAGTGCATAAATCACAACAATCTCCCACTTGCACTAAAGTTGGCGAGATATGTATCATAGAGCCTACTCTATAACCAACATGTTCTCCCACTTACCCTAGCAAAGATGAGACATATCTCGTAATCCTAGACATTTTAGTTGACTCTCAAACACTTTAGCTTGGAAAGTCTTTTTATATAGATCGAAACAACTACCATTAAAAGTCATCTTGGTCACTACCATGTTGCTTTCTCTCTCGATATGATTCCCTATACATTGGTGTTTTCTAATTTCGTTAATATTAGTCTTTGCATCACTATTATCATAATAAATATGATAGACTAAATCATATCTGAAACACCTTTCAAATCTTCAAGGAACTATTTGAGTCATACAAGGCTATTCATTGCTTCACAAGAAAATTCATTTAACTTTGTATACCATACTCCACCACCTAGGGTAAAATTCATCTAAACATAGATTTCCTAAATCTTTGTAAGAACTAGTACTGTATCTTCTAAAGGTCAAATCTTTTACTCCATACACAAAAATTTCTCATAATCTATAGATAATTTGAGAAATTTTTTAATTTTCCACTCAATGGTCATACCATTCGTTTAACTAATATATGCTTACCAACTATAGATTAATTGTTAAGTCTCATTTATGCATTAATTGTCTCCTACTTGGAGTAGATAATTAATCATATATTGTCAACATTTGAGATTGTCTTAGGATACTCTTCCTTAGACATAAATATCAAATATTTGACAACAATTTTGTCAATATAAGATGCTTGAGACAAAGTTAACATTTTGTCATTAAAATCTCCATTTTGGACATATAAAATATACCGAGTTATTCCAAATCCCTCATTTCGAATTGATTACTTAGTCAACTTTTTATGTTAAATAGAGATCTTACATCATTCATAATGAGTAAAATATCATCAACATAAAACATGAGATAAATTCACTAAGCAATTAATAATTTTCTTGTCTATACAAGCTTTATTAATATTTATCCAAAATCATAAGTTTTGATACTTTTATCAAACCTTATATTCAAAGATCTAATTGTAAAATTCATTTCATAAATGAAGCTTTACTATTTCACAAACCTTTTGCTTTTGATTTTGAAAATAAACCTCTTTGATTGATTTGTGTAGATGCATTATCTAAGATTTATTTTCATAAAAGAATTATAAACATTTAATTTTCATATCTCATATACAACAATAATGCATACGCACTTCAGTATGGCAACAAGTGGGCAAGTTTACTCGCAGTTTACTTTCCTATTAGGTTTAACCCTTTGTCACAAGTCTCACTTTGAGGGCAATAAGCCTTCAATTTTGTTATCTAACATGATAATTTGGGCGTCAATTAAGTCCTTGTAAATGTTGAGTCCTCTCATAACTCTACCACTATGATGAGGCTTATCCAATTCATGACTAGGATCCATTTGACTTTCAAATGTAATTAAATTGTTAACAACTTTTGTTAACTATTGGGTGGCTTCACTTGGAACCAATTTATTAACACTATCTCACCTTATTAAAGGTTTGTAGTTTTTTATTTGACATTCCTTATAAAAATGATATTTGTCATACAAATACCTTATTTGTTTTAGTACTGGATAAAAGACCATTTTGTACTCCTTAGGGGTGGTCTACACTTAGGCTTATCTTTAAACATATACAAGCTTTTAAGGCTTGTTTCAGCATGTGAGCTTAACATTCCCAAATGGTGAAGTGTTGTAAACCAGCTTTACTACTTTTCTATAATCTTAAAATTGTCTCGTAGACACTTTTGGAGGGAATCATGTTCATCATGCAATTTCTATTGCATTTCCTAATAGGAGTTTGGTAATGGTGTGTAACTCATTATTGATGTGGCCATGTCTAACAAAGTCTTGTTTCTCCTCTTGTAGCACAATTTCACACAATTGTACTTGGTATTATGATAATTGGGATAAAAAATCCATTTTCTATTAGTTAATCTTAGTACATAACGTTCTTGTACTTTCTATTATGATCTAATCAAAATATCTTGATAGATTTACCAAATTAATTTTCAAATTTAATTTTATTTTTCTTGAACTTAAAAAATTTAGACTTCTGTTGTATTAGTTTAAGATATTTTTACCTTGAATGACCATCAATTAGAGTGATAAAATTTTCATGACTTTATTTGACCTTTACATTCACCAGACCACTTGGGTCAGAATGTGTAAGCCCAAAGTATTCTTTGGCCTTATGGTCTTATCTAATAAAGATTCAATGATTATCTTACATGCAAGGCAAGATCTAAAGACAGGTAAAGTAATTAACTAACTTTTTAGAGAATTACCTCTAACTAGTCTTTTCATTCTATCCAAGTTGATGTTAATCAACCTTAACAGCCAAAGTCAAGAATCATCTTTTAGGAGAAACCAATGTCTTTCTATTCTGGATTCTATAATCCTAAATATTTCAGTATTTTATAGTATAGTATATGTCAACTTTTTAACATATACAAATTGTTCTTATTTTCAGCTAAATGTATTTTTAAATAAATTTGAAAATACAAACTTTCATACTTCAAAGTAATTCATACTATATGAACATTTTTAGTAAAAAGTTCGAGAAATTGAATTTCTCTTATGGGTAATAAACACACCATGTTCAACATTAAGTAACAATTTTTACTTAATGATATCTTATTGTCTCCCACTACACTAACTGAGACGGGCTTCTTGGTACCAACATGTAGAAACTGTTCTACATGTTAAGTATTTTCTAAGAATTACATATTAAATGTAATGAAAAAAAATAAATCTTGATAGTGGATCTTGTATTAACTATCCATGTGACGTTATTTATTCTCCACGAAAAATTTAGTAAATCAAATTTACTTTCGTTTATACATATACATACATATATATATATATATACATATATATATATATATATATATATATATATATATATATATATATATATATATATATGAGAGAGAGAGAGAGAGGTATTTCAAAAATTCCTCTTATTATGACCGTCCTAGCTAATTTAGGAACTATTTCCTTTTATATAGCTTCAGTCATTTGGTTTCTTGTCTTGGATTTTTGTAATACTTAATTTCGAGATCATTTAGACAACTATCCAAAATTTAGCTTTTATGGACTTCAACATCTCATATGTTGTTGTCATTTTCTTTATCTTCTAAACTTGACATCTAACATGTCGACTAGGAGATATGTACAAGCTATCTCGTTTACTTTTGATTCATTAATCATGTGCTTCACGAACAATTCGAATAGCATTAGCAACAGGTTTTGAGAACATTTCTCAATAAATACAAATTCAAAATTTTACACTGTCATTATTATAGTATTAATGTTATTTTTTCAAGTAATAAAATTTCTCAATTTTTACTTATCAATAATTAAATTAAAAATTATGAGAGAAACCAACATAATATTGAAATATATATAAAATTTAACATCATGCAAATAATTATCTATTCAATTTTACCATAGAAATCAAACAATTTAAAAAATGAATCTTATAAATTATTTCTAATGCTATGGTATTTTAGTGAGCTAGAACAAGTGTTGTCGTAAGGTAGGTCAAGTGTTCCTCCACTAAACTGAAACAATCTCAACCAAGTATTATACCCTAATAACTCTTATTCCTATAATATTTAGTTACCATTAGTTTGGTCAAGAACATTATTAACAACCTTAATAAGCCCTTTGTAAGTGTATCCTATCATTTTAGATCCCATAGTTTTATCCCAACAAGTGCCAAACTGCAGTAGGGTAGGTCAAGTATTGGAAACAAAACTACAATCCTATCATTCTTAGGAGTTCGCTCTGATATTGATCCATGCAAACACCTTCCGTAGGGGATGGTCCAAAAGCTGTTGCGAGGCCCTGCACGAATCTCACAATGTGAACTAATGAAGGAGAGTGTAGGATATGTTGACACATTTCCTTCTCACACTTACTATTTTGAAATAGAGTTTTCTCTTACTTAGACAAATTAGACTAATCGCATTGATCTAAGTTCTTCAATCTACCTTTCATAACCCTTATGTTGTTAGATTCATTTAATTGTGAATTACCAAGTTTTTAAACTATTTAAAAAAAAACTAATCACATTATGATCATGTTTAGTGAAATTAAATAAAATTTGACTAATTCAACTCCCAGGTCAGTTCCCAGTTAGAGGTGGTCCATTTCGGTTAGCTTAAATACCCCAGTCTTAGACAGAACTTTCCATAGATAGAGTTCTCTTATAGTCAATTTTTATATCAAATTCATTAATTTTTAATTAACTGTTAATTATTATGTTAATGAACCTAAGTGACTTTAAGCAATGTTTTTAGTCCTATTAAAAATCTAATTCACTTATTGGATAATCTTAAAATTCTATCATTTTAAACCCTTTAAAACAAATTAAAAGATCATATTGGATATTTTATTCGAATCCTATTAGAAAAAATAAAAAATAAATTAAATTCAAAATTTAAACTATTTTATCTTTGAATTAAATTATCTTTATTTATAGAAAACCTAATCTTATTAGGAAATTAAAAGATCTAATCTTGTTTCGAAAGAATCTAATCTCATTAGAAAACAAATGAAGATTAATTAAATTCAAAATTTAAACTATTTAAAGCATGAATCACAATATCTTTATTTTAAGGAAACCATAATCTCATTAGGAAATATCCTAATCCTATTAGGAAAACATAGATTCCAATTATGAAAGGAAATATACTAATTTAATTTTCCAAATATAACAATTATAATAAAAGATATGGAAAATATAAATGAAAGAGAATAATCTAATTAAACACAAGCAGAAGCGTAGGAATCGGTGTGAGTTTATTTAGATTTAAATAATTACATTAGGGTTAAGTATAATATACCTTGAAAATATGAAGATTCTTGTGGTGTTGTTGATTGCTTCCACAAAGCCTTCCTAGCTATGGCTCGAACAAAGGATCAAAAAGGTTGTGGGAACCTTCTTGAAAATAGAGAGAGAAGGAGTGAAAGGAGAATTTGAAGAGTTCTTTTCTCTTATTTGTGATGTCCACAATGGCTCACCCCTAGGGTTTTATTTATAGTGGCCGAGGGAAAATAATTAAATAATATATTTTAATATCTAATATATTAAAATACATTTATCTAACTGATTTGAATCAAATTCAAACATTTCCAAATTCTCCTACGACATATATTTCCTTATTCGAATCTAATTCAAATTTAATAAATATCTTTTATTTAATGTATCTTAATACATTAATAGTTTATTTGATATTTAATGTATCACATACAATAAAATATATTTTCCCTCATTTAATACATCACATATATTAAATTTTAATTTGAACATTTCAAAAATTTCTCTCAACGAAATTGATCCCTATTTGTTCATATGAGCTAACAAGGAGACCTTATGGATCTACACATTATAAGCTCCAATGATATAAAATCAATTAATTAAACTCTTTAATCAATTAATTTTCATTCATTAACTAAAGGTCACTCCACTATAGACCTAGAGTTGCACTCTTATGCACTGTAGGACAAGTTGTGTCAATGAATATAATCTTTACATTCAAGTCGATCCTTCACGAGTTGTTCGTAATTACAGTTGGGTCAAAGTCCGTTTTACCCCTATAATTACATCTTATACCTTAAGTATCACTGATTCTCTAATGAACAACTTATTTATGATCCAACCATAAACTAAGTCCCTCTCGGGCCAATAAGAGGATAGGGCCCATTGTTCAAGTCCCGAAATCAACACTTGAGGGAACTACTCATCTCCTTTCCCTATATGGGAAGGAGTGAATTCCATCTCGTTAAATTATGTTCCAAACTCCCTATTTGGTCAAGTCCCTAAAATGGTAAGCTTATTGAATCGGTTACAAAAAAATATATATATACAATAATCCTAGACCTCATAGATTTTACATTTGATCTAATCAAAACGGTAAATCTAATGTCACAAATATGCCTAAATAATCAATTTGCAAACTACATATATCACATATATGAAATTAAAATACCTACCATACAAAACCTTAATTCTAAATAAAATTCAAAGACCTTTCTGATACCAATTGATAGGAACGAACACTTTATCCTACAGAGGAAGCATTGGATCGTCTTTGATTTCATCTAAAATTAAACTAAAAAAATAAGATTAAGCAAACTTACTTGGAGTAAATATAGAGAATATTATGGAGGGTCTTTTTCTCCTTTACAATGGGGATCCACACTCTCACTGGCCCAAGAAGGACTTAGTTTATGGTTAGATTATAAACAAATTGTTCATTAGAGGATTAGTGGAACTTTAGATGCAAGATGTAATTACAGGGGTAAAACAGACTTTTGACCCAACTGTAATTACGAACAACTCGTGAAGGATCGACTTGCATGTAGTAGTGATTATATCCATGGACACAACTTGTCCTCTAGTGCATAAGAGTGCAACTCTAGGTCTATAGTGGAGTGACCTATTGTAAGGCCCCAAGCCTAGGATTCGGACCAAGATTTGGAATTCGGATTCGGCACCTAACTGCCCCGACATTACCCTACATCCCCCGCTGCCTGACCATGCTACCTACTTGTCTTGGGCTGCTTGCAAGAGTGAAGACTGTCCCCACAAACCAACACGAGTCCTTTCAGCATGATTTGTCCTCACTCACATGCTTCCTAGGAAGTCACCCAACATAGGATTGCTCCAAGCCAAGCACGCTTAACTTTGGAGTTTCTATGATTGAGCCACCGAAAAGGAAGGTGCACCTTGTTGGTATAGGTAGTAACTATTAATTTTTTTAAGCCTTTCCTAACCATACTTTCATATCCTCAAGATCCCTCTCATTCAGATATGGTCACGGTTCATTCATGTACCCCTCATAAACTCGGGCGTTATAGGCCCTGGATGTAAATAGTTGGGGCCGACAGGGAATGTCGGTGGCCCTGAATAAAATCAACGAGGATCAACGTGTGTCTCGAAGGAGTCGGCCTTAGAAAACTTTATGCGAGTGAACTCAAAGTTTGAGATTAGGTTGACTTGACTTTGCATGAGATGTTGATTTATGGGTCTAGTATGTTGTGATCGCTACTTACTTTCCATGTATGAGGAGCATGCCTAAGTTCATAATTATTATATATAACATGATGTTTTGCCTTGTATATTGGTTGGTGGCTCCTCAGGTGTGAGCTACTTACCAGTACGGTTGTGTACTGACCCGCTCACAAATTTTGTAGGTGATGATGATTATGACGAGCCTGGTGGTGCTGAGGAGGAGACTTGATAAGAGAAAGACCCTAATCATATGTTACTCAATTAGTGTTGCATTTGTTGGACTTAGTTTAGTTTTATCTTGTTAGTAGTTGGACCTAGTTAATCGAGATATCATTATCTCCTTTTGCTGTTCAAAGAGTTAAATTTCGGTTCATTTGACTTGTGACTCTGGTATTTAAATTATAGATGAAGTTTTGTTAGGTTTAATAGTTGTTTGCCCCTTAGGTTGGGCATTTGTAGTGGACTTTGAGTTGTTTACCTTAGTTGGAGTTTCATCTTGAGCTTGACTTTGAATTTAAAAACATGTTGTGCTTTTCATATGTTTAGAATGGTGGTGGATCTGCTTCCTAATGGTTCTTGGGATGGAAAATTGAAGTTTGGAGTGATCCTTGGTGATTATGAGTATAGAAGTGCATTTTGTTGTCTAACAGGTACTAGAAAATTTTTGGTATTGTTGTAGTTATGCTGTTATGCTGCCGAAATTTTTGGGGCATAATGGTTGTTGGTTTAGTAATGTCCCTTAAGTTAGGTTAAAATTTGGGGGCGTTTCACCTATAGTTAATGAATGAAAGTTAATTAATTAAAGAGTTTAATTAATTAATTAATTAATTACTCAAGCTGTGAGTTGACTTAACTACTAGATGAATCAGTCACAATGATAGAAGCCAACGAGGACGAAGTCATGGTGAACATTGAGGACAAGGAAGAGGTCATGGACAAGGACGAGGTTGGAGGCCCTAAACAACTTCCAAAGAGGAAGAAACTCAACAAGAGGTCGTGGGCAAGGAAACTCAAGATCATGGTATGATAAGTCAAACATTAAATGCTACAATTGCCAGAAATTTAGTCATTATGCATTTGAATGTAGAGCTGCTGGTAACAATAAAGTTAAAGAGAACGCAAACTACATTGAAGAAAGAAATCAAGAATGTGGCACCTTATTGATGGCTTGCACGGATAACAAATGGAACAAAGATAATAGTTGGTACTTAGTATTGGGATTTATGCCCTAAAGCCTCGTAATTAATAATAATTTTGATTATTTTATTTGCAATATATTATTATCCATTATATAAAAAACTCAAGGTTATTCGTGTAATCTTGAACAGTATGTGGTTGACTGAAACGTGGGGCTTAAAGAAAATATTTGTAAATTAAAACAAAGCTCCAGTTCAGTGCAAGTGCACACTGTCGATGCAAGTAATATAAAACTGGAAGTATTCCAGAATATCGATCCCACAGGGAACGGATACAACAAAATTCAAATGATAGCGAAGACGTTTTCAAATTGCAATTTCGGTAACCAAGGTTATAAAAATAAGTGGGATGATTTTTGTTGTTTTCGAAAAGAAGAAATAAAAATGATAAAAGAGGGATTCAAATATGCTTTTGCTCTATTGAAAGAAATTGCGGCCTAATTGCAATTGCAATCCTTTGACTCAATACTTAAGCTTTGTAAACCGAATTCAACACCTATTCGACCTTCTATGAAGTATCTTTAGGAGGCTAAGCGATTAAACCGATATTTCTATGGCTAATACGAACTTAGTTAATTTTGAAACACAATTCTTTTGGTTTTAAAGGTTTTGCCCTATGTCTAGGGTCAAAAACAAATTCCTATGTCTAGGCTATTTTCCTTTATTGCTTTTATGAAAACCCAATTTTTATCTAACCTTTTCAGTATTAGACTCAAATTGTTGTATACTAATCTAGGTGATCAATCTAAACTAGTAATGAAAATTTCAATCAATAAAAGCAAACAATGCTATAAGATTAAGCAAAATTGCTCTTACATATTAGGCCTTTATTCCTTTCTCTAGGGCATTCACATGCTTGAATCCCAAAGAAAGACTTAGCTCATAATTAAAAGAACGAAAAACAATGAATGAAAAAAATTAAAGTGCATAACTAAAATAGAAGCAATATGTGATAAAAATTTCAGAGTTAATAAATAATTGAATAACAACTTAATAATAAGGAAAGAACAACTAAAATTCCATTAATCGAAATAAATTCAGAAACTATTTAGTCTAGTAAACAAAAGAAAAGAACAAAACAGTAGCTAAAAGCTTGAAATTACAGCAACAATTAAATTCCTAAAACTGAAGCAAATAAACAGAAAATAAATTCTAAGAACGGGAAGAACACAGCCCCTTTTTCGTTTCTTATTCAATCGACTCAACTCCACTTTTTTCAAAGGGAATTGAGCCTTCACTTCCTTAAAATTTCATTGAGGAAGGATTGAATTTCGAAGTTGAAAGGGGCTGGAAAACAGAAGAAAAACAGCAGCAAACAAAAATAAAAATAGCAAAAAATTGACAGCAGAAATTTTGACAGCAGAAATTTGACAGCTGAAAATCGTGGACAGCAGCAACTGTGGCCGAAAATGGCAGAAAACTGATTCCCCTCTTGAGGCTTCTTCTCCAATATTTATAGATGAATGGGGCTAGGGTTTCCTTCTTGAATGAGGCACAATTATGGCTAAAATCTCAGCTAAAATCGTGGAGCCAATATCTCACAAAATTCCTAGATTTTAGGAGATTTGCAGATTTCCCTTTCATTTTCAGATCTATCAAAATTGCAATTGCAATGCAATTGCATTTCTATTGCATTCTTCAAATTCCTGCACAAAAACATCAAGTAAGTGTGTTTTCATTTTCTTTTGCTTTATTTTCTCCATTTACTTAATTTAAAAGGCTTCCAACAATAATTCCATTTAAACCAACTATTTGCTAGCCTTTTTATCTAATAACACATATAAAACAACAAGAATAACTAAGTATAAAGGCCAAATAATTCTCATAAATGAGAATTATCATTGACATATGGGAGGATCATGTTCAAGAAATAACCTAAAGGATCATAGATTGAGTGCCTTATCCTGGTAACACTATTGATACGACCCACTTTGTAATAATTACAAATGATTTGATACAAATCGTTCATGTGGAGATATGTGAGTGGGGGTATCTTATGCAATGAGTTTGTATAAGACTGGACCACGAAATATTTGATCTCTCTTTATAAATCAGTTAATTGAGAAGATTAATATTTCATCAGGATGATCATATGCAAGTTGATCTTAATCCTGAGTGAGTTATGAACTCTTGCTTGTGAGGGCTTGTCCTTTGATTTGCATGGGTGAGAGTGGCTTTTGTAGTCGATTCAATATGCCTATCATTTTGGGCACTTGACCAAATGGGAACTGGGAACATAATCTCACAATATGGAATTCACTCATTCCTTAAGTGCTAATTTTGAGACTTGAACAATGGGGCCCCACCCTCTCACTGGCCCGAGAGGGACTTAATTTATAATTAGATTATAAACATAATGTTCATTAGAGGATCAGTGGTACTTAAGGTGCAAGATGTAATTATAGGGGTAAAATGGACTTTTGACCCAGTTGTAATTACGAACAATCCGTGAAGGATCGATTTGCATGTAATGATTATATCTATGGACACAACTTGTCTTACAGTGCATAAGAGTGCAACTCTAGGTCTATAGTGGAGTGACCTTTAATTAATGAATGAAAATTAATTAATTATTTTGTATCATTGGAGTTTATAATATGTAGGTCCATAAGGTCCCCTTGCTAGCTCATAGTAACTCTAAAAGATCAATTTAGTTGAAAGAAAAATTTTGAATGTTCAAATTAATATTAATTTGAAGTGTTCAAATTAATATTTAATATATTAGATATATTAAATATAAAAGAGGAAAATATATTTATTGTATTTGATACATTAAATATTAATATTTGAAATGTTCAAATTAATATTTAATATATTATATATATTAAATATAAAAGAGGAAAAATATTTATTGTATTTGATACATTAAATATTAAAATAATTAATGTATATTTAACACATTAAATAAAAGATATTTATAAAATTTGAATAAGATTCAAATAAATAAATATCGTAGGAATTTGAATGAGATTTAAATAAGTATAAGATATATTTTAACATATTAGATATTAAAACATAATATTTTAATTCTGATAAAGATTTACCATTGGTCTCTGTAAATAGAACCTTGAGTTGAGACATTAGACACAATATATATCTTCTCAATAGAGAATTAGAGAATTCTCTCTAGACCTATTCCTCTCCAATCCCTTGTGGATTTTCTTTCAAAAGGCTCCCACAAGCCTTGGTCCTGTGTTCGAGTCATAGCCAAAAAGATTTTATGGAGGAGATAAAGGTCCGCTAGAAATATCTCAATATTTACTCCAAGTAAGTTTGCTTAATCTTAATTTTTAGTTTAATTTTAAATAAAATCAAAGACAATTTAATGGTTCCACTGCGGAGTGAAACGTTCATTCCTTTCACTTAAACATCGGGGCAAGCAACCATATGTGTGGAAAAAGGAGCATGTTCATAGAACTTGATGAATCGGTGAGCAGCAATGTAGCTTTTGGAGATGAATCCAAGGTAGAAGTAAAAGGAAGAGGTAACATTCTTATCTGGCTGAAGAATGGTGAACATCAACTTATTTTAAATGTTTATTATGTGGCAAATATGAAGAGTAATATCTTGAGCTTGGGCCAACTCTTAGAGAAAGGTTATGGCATTTAATTAAAATATAATAACCTTTTTATAAGATACAATACAAGTAACCGGATTGCTAAGGTGCCAATGCAAGAAATAGAATGTTCCTACTCAACATTAAAAATGATGTAGTGAAATACCTCAAGATGTGTTACAAAGATGCATCTTGGCTTTGGCATCTTTGCTTTAGGCGTCTCAATTTTGGGGAATTAGAGCCACTCTCCAAGAAGAACATGGTGAGAGAATTACCTTCCATAAGCCACCATGATCAAGTGTGCGAATGATGTCTACTTGAAAAGCAATTCAAGAAAATCTTCCCAAAAGAGTCAAACTCAAGAGTTCAAAGGCCTCTAGAACTCATACATGCGAATGTGTGCGGTTCGATGAAGCCAAGCTCACTTCGTAAGGTAACTATTTCCTTTTCTTTATTCATGATTTTTCAAGAAAAACATGAGTGTATTTCATCAAGCATAAATAAGAGGTGTTCGAGAATTTCAAGAAGTTCAAAGCTCTTGTTGAGAAAGAAAGTGGTTTGGTAATCAAGGCCATGAGATCTGATCGTGGAGGAGAGTTCACATCAAATGAATTTCAAAAGTATTGTGAAGACCATAGAATTCAACAAGCCTTAACAGTACCGATATCCCCCCAACAAAATGGAGTGGCAGAAAGGAAGAATAGAACCATTCTGGATATGGCAAGAAGAAGATTACATGGAACAAACAAGGATAGAGCAAACAAGAGAGGAGCCTTATACCCCACTAGCTTCACCAACTATAAGTTCTCAAAAGGACGAAAGTTCAAGTGAAAGAGTTCACTGCTTCAGAAGCTTACAAAAACTTTATGAGGTAACTACAAATCAAGATAATCTTACTCTCTTTTGTCTTTTTGCCGATTGTGAGCCCATGAACTTGCAAGAAGCTGTGGATAACAAAAATTGGAAAAAAGCTATGGATGAAGGCATCAAGGCCATCAAGAAGAATGACACATGGGAGCTAGTCTCACTTCCAAAAGGGCACAAGGCAATTGGTGTGAAGTGGGTTTACAAAGCCAAAAGAATGCTAGAGGAGAAGTCAAAAGATATAAAGAAAGATTAGTGGCGAAAGGTTATAGTCAAAGGGCCGACATCGACTATGATGAGGTATTTGCTTCCATTACTCAACTAGAAATAGTTAGATTAATAATTTTGTTAGCAGCTCAAAACACTTGGAGAATCCATCAAATGGATGTGAAATCTGCTTTCCTTAATGAAGTCCTTGAGAAAGAAGTCTACATTGAACAACCTCAAGGCTATGAAGTGAGGGAAAAGAAGACAAGGTTTTGAGGCTGAAAAAGGCAATCTATGGGTTGAAGCAAGCTCCAAGAGCTTGGAATTCTTGAATAGACAAGTACCTACATGAGAGAAACTTCATCAAGTGTCCATATGAGCACATACTTTACATCAAAGCCTAAAATAATGATGTATTGATTTTGTGCTTGTATGTAGACGACTTGATCTTCACAGGTAATAATCCAAGTATGTTCAACAAGTTTAAGGAAGAGATGACGAACAAATTTGAGTTGACCGACATCAGACTCATGTCTTACTATCTCGACATTGAAGTAAAGCAAGAAGATAAAGGCATCTTAATCACCCAAGAAGGCTATGCTATCAAGTGATCAAGAAGTTTAGGGTGGGTGAATCTAATTCGATCAACACACCCATGGAATGTGGAATCAAACTATCAAATCACGAGGAAGGAGAAAAAATGGATCCAACACACTTTAAGAGCTTCATTGGAAGTTTGTGGTATTTGACATGCACAAGGCCCGATATTCTTTATGCAATTGGAGTTGTCAGTCGCTATATGGAGAAATCGACAACCACACATTTAAAGGTAGCAACGAGAATTCTTCGATACATCAAAGGTACAATAAATTACGATTTGTACTATTATGTTTCTAATGATTATAAGCTCGTGGGATACAGTGATAGTGATTGGAGTGGAGATATGGATGACCGCAAGAGCATGACTGGTTTTTTGTTCTAAATGGGAGACACTGCCTTCATATGGACGTCAATGAAGCAACCAATTGTTACTCTTTCTACATGTGAAGCAGAATATGTAGTTGCTACCTCATGTGTTTTCCATGAAATTTGGCTAAGAAATCTACTAAAGGAGTTGAGTTTGTAACAAGAGGAGCAGAAGAAGATTTTTGTGGTCAATAAGTTACAATTGCTTTGGAATCCAGTTTTCCATGACTGGAGTAAGCACATTGATACGTGTTACCACTATATTAGAGAGTGCATTGCAAGAAAGGATGTGTATTTGGAGTACATGAAGACTCATGATCAAGTAGCTGATATCTTCACCAAACTATTTAAAAAAAAAAGACTTCACAAGGTTGAGAGTTTTGCTTGGAGTAACAAAATCCAGTTTAAGAGTGGGTGTTGAAATATAAACTTGATTTTGGGTAATTAGTGTTTGGGTCTGGTCTAAATAAAAGCCCAATTTCTAGAAACATTTTAACTACTAGAATATTCTAGAGAACTCTCTTTTTGAAGATATTTTAGAGTATGATGTAGAATTCTCTACAATGTGAGAAAAATTGTATTTGTAAAGGACATTCTAGAGAGTCATTTGTAACCACTAGATTGTATGTGTATTTTTAAAACCATAGCCATAAGTTTAGGAGATGCAACTAGTATAAATAGAGGTGATATCGTAAAGTTTGTATCAAGCCAAAAAGTTAGAAGTGACCAATAATATAAGTAGCCTCTTTCTCAAAAATCTATCTTTCAAGTTTAACCTCCAATCTCCTAAAGTTTCTTTCTAACATGTTCTCTTACGAAATAAAGACATAGAAAGAGAAGTTGCTTGAGAGAGAAAAATGAGGGAGAAAGAATAAGGAGAGATAAAATAAAAAAAGAAGAAATTGTTGTCATTTAAATTGGTGGGCCACATCAAATTTTAGTTTTAAAGAATAGCCACATGACAACCATTCAATGGAAGAGGTAGGAAAAATTTTCCTACTACAGTGGGACTAGAAAATCTCCCCCCATACATAGCTTAATTGGACTGCCACACAAGCAATCAATATTGGACTAAGAATCTAGGGTTTTATTGGGGTCAGTATTTGCGTCAAGATTGGCATGAGGTGTGCAATCCATTGGTTCACAAGAAGATTTCAATGGGGCTTGTGGTTTTCATGAGTTCAAATGGTGATATTTTTTAGGAGGGAATGTTTGAAACGCGATTAAGGGCTGAAATTGTGAAAAAAAATCATGAAAAAGTTGACCTTTGGATTTTTGAGTGGAGAAATGTGATTTTGGGTTAGGTTCGAGTGAAAGAACGACTAAAATCGTGAAGATATCCAGCGTGGGTCGACTCTCCTTTCTCTCTTCTTTTCTTCACTTCCCTTGCAGAAACCATGTTTGAAATAAACTTCCTCAGAAACTCACTTGAATTTTTCCTTCTCTTTCGCCTTTTATATTTATTCAACGTTTTCGCTGGTATACAATGTTTAATCATACTCAAGCATGATTAAAATTGACCTTTGCTTGGTTGAGTTTTCAATCAGTTCATGTTTGTTTGTATTATTTCAAAATCAATCTTATTGTGAGGCAACTAGAAAAAGGTGGGTTTTTTCACAAACACCCATCTCACCTCTCTTATTTGCCATTTCTCCAAAAGCAAAGTTGTGTTGTTTTGAGAGGAAAACAGAAATCGTAATGGCGTGAGGCTTCAACATTGGAAGGGAGAACTGGATGTGGTAAAATCGAAACCCATATATGCTTTCATTTAACCCAATGTCCAACTTGCTTAGTTGGCAGTCTATTTACAATATATAGCCACATCAGCACTAATTCATGCCAACACTACATCCACGTCACTAAACTGTTAGCCCATTAACAAAATCTTAACATCAAGGACCAAAATAGACACTATTTAAAAGTTTAGGGACTAAAACATACATTTTAAAAGTTTAGAGACCAAAATAGAACAAAATTGAAAGGTTAGGGACCAAAATAGAATTTAAACCTTTTAATAATGAATTGAGATTTTGATAATTCCTTTGGCTTTTCTCATTACTTTTAAGAGCCATCTTTCCTATACATGTAGGAACGTTCCTAAGTAGTCTAAGTTAGAAGTCGCGTCGTTACACATTAATTACAATCAACTTGAATTTGAAAGGTCCTATAGCTTATCTAGTTTGGGGTGTGTTATTTTTTTAAAAATGCTATACTTGTAAAATTATCTTTATAGAGTATTTTTGATGTTATGTTATATAGGTTGTAATTAATTTTATAAAGTTTAAGACTTTCAAAGATTTTAGAAAAAAAGCTACTCATTCCAGTTTCTATTTTATTGTTGCCTCACTCGAAAATATTAAAATTAGTTTAATAGTATGATAGAAAAATTTCAATATTCATCTTATTTTAAAAATATTTTTGTAGATATATAATTACAAATATATTATTTTTATAAAATGTAATTGAAATATTATAATTTTTTAAAATAAAATACCGATTAATTATTTAATTATTTGAGGATAGAAATCAAAGTTCAATTTAATTCTTTTGTGATTATAATTTTTAATTTACGTAATTGATGATGGTATGTATTCCCTACCAATCAAATCTCACAACCTTACATTTTACCAAAAAAATTAAAAATGAAATTGATTAAAAGTTGGATAACTAAAATTATACTGTTGAACTCCCAAAGAAAAAAAAAAGAAAATTACAATTTTAAAAGCAAATAGTATGAAAAAGAGTTGTTAAAAATTTACGGACCAAATAAATAACAACTTTGACTTTGAATTTGTTTCTATCTTAAAAGTGTATGAAACTTTAATATATAATGTTCTTAAAAGTACATAAAAATATAGAATCACATCCAATATTCAATTAAGAAGATGTGTGCTATATAAATATAAAATTTATTTCACAACACAATTCAAGGATAAATATCTTTTGTAACATCTTAGTTAATCTTGCGTGTATCATCTTTAACAATCTTTTCTACACCATCTATGATGTCATTTCTTGCACCGTCTTTATGAGTCCTTTCTTCTTGATCTATGATATCATTTTCATTGCCTTTGATAATCTTTTCTTCACGATCTATGATATCATTTTCTTCATCACCTTTAATAATCTTTTCTTCACTATCTACGATATCATTTTCTTCCTCCTCAATTTTATCTTGTTCTCCTCTGCAACGATTGATTGCACTACACCCTCTTTGATAATGGTTGGCATCATGTCTTATACAAAGTTCAGGATGTTTAGCGCTACATCCAGGACTACTATCACTTTTTAGAGGACCATAAGTGATGTAATTTGCATTTGTAATCTCAATCATGTCAATACCAACCAAGAGAATGCAAATAAAAATGAGCATGCTTCCTTTGAAGATGGTCATCGTCAATAATAAAAGAATATGCAAAATCTAGCTTAAAACTTAAAACTTGGAATGGTTTGACAAAAAATACTTCATACTAGGGATATTTATACTTGCTAGTTTTTTATTTTGTTTTTTTTTGGATGTGTATCTCTTTAGAACCAAACCCAACAAAAATAGGTTTGAATTAATTGTATGGTTAACATTTTGCGAACTTTTAGATTCAACCAAATGACAACCTCTCTCTTTAATTCCTAAATATGGAATAACAAGAATTGAAACTAACAAACCAATCTTGAATTATTATAGAGCTTCATGAGAGAAAACAACAAAAAAATTGAAATAAATAACCTATCACACGGAAAAGACACTTTAAAATTATCCTATATTTTTCTTTTCATAATATTATATTTAAATGAGAAGGAGAGAATTAGAACTATAAATTTCTGTACAACGAAACCCTAATGGAGAGTTTAAATTGATTTAGTAGTGAAAGTTTGAGATTTTAAATGATACAATTATTAATTTGAAGTTTTAATTGATTCAACCCAAAATTTAGGGATATAAGTTGATTTTTTCCAAAAATTTATTTGTAAATAAAACTCTTCTATGCAATTTATCTACAATTCTTACCAATTTCTCTACAATATTTTTATTCTAACCACTCAATCATCATTATTAAAGTGAAGTGGAGGAATCCAAATAATGTGGAAGTAGATGAATGCAAAGTGTTTAGACTAAATACATATTCTTCTACATTTAATTTAATATTCTATTATAGGGTCATGGGCGTAACTCAATTAAGAATTGCAAGAATTAAAAAAATTAAAAATGGGGTGTAAACACAACCTGAATTGACAGTTTTTTTTTTTTTTTTTTTGAGTTCAACAACATTTGAGAGTGGAGGATTCAAACCTTTAACCTTTTGATCAAATGTACATGTTAATTACCGTTGAGCTAAGTTCACTTTAGCCAAATTGACACAGTTAAACTTATCATTGATGGTTAAATGTTACACTATCTAAATTATTATTTAATATTTAATGTTTAATTTAATCTAATAACACATTAAATTAATAATTACATTGCAGTGCATAGTTTTGTTTTCCACGGAAAGAGTTTTGAGTTTTTTTTTTTTTTTTTTTTTTTAAATTTATAGATCACCTCGCTATAAAATAGTTGAATGCATTTGCAAGAAGAGTACCCATGTCAAATTGATTTAAGGTTGCTTTTTATTGTTTTTGTTTGGGGCAAAATCATTGATTCACCATAGACAATTTTTTTTTTTAAAGTTCAAGACCTATTAGACATAACTTTAAGGATCAATTTAATATCAAAATATATAAACTAATAAGAATATATATCAATGTGTTCAAACTTTATACGAAATTGTACCAACACAAAGTTTTGATTTTATCAATGGCATATCATATTTATAAATTTTTGAACTCAGTAAATTGTACTAAAAAACTTGTGTAATTGTACTCAATAAATCTCAAAAAGTTATACAACGCTTACACTTTAGTAGTCGGTGAAATATAGATTGTCATATGTATACTATTTTAACTAAATATTTACGAATCTATTATGTATATAGTAAAATATTTACATATAAAACTTGAGAGAGACTAAAATTCAATAATAAATTTCATTCGATTTGTTATTGTTTTAAATATCAAAAGTATTGCCCTATTTATACTAATTGAAAATACGCAATGAATAAACACAACCCTTGACCACCCTAGTCTAAATTTAGCCAACAACCCTTTCAAATCCATGCATAAACTTTCTTAAATGTAAATACATAAATTTAAATAGTACATAATGCATTTGTTGGGATTTATACCCTAAAGTCTCGTAATTTATACCCTAAGGCAGCAATAGCGGGGAGCCGAAGTAAGTCCTGGGATCGCACGTGCAGGGGTTACCGCCGGATTCTTGAGATATTTAGAAGAAAAAATACTAATTGTAAAGCAATCAGTCCAGGCCATTCAAGAGAAACGCTGGGTGACATCATCACCACGACAAAAGAAGATGAAGACAGACGACGACGAAGTGCAGACATATGTTATCAGCTTTCATTTCAGCTTTTGTAAAGCTTGTAATTTTCCTTGCTTTTTCTAAAGTAGCTTTATTAAAGTTAACTTTACTTTATTAAAGTTTACTTTTACTTTTGTAAAGTTTTTTGTTTTATTGAGAAATTTGAGTTTCCAACGAGATAAGGTCAAACAGGGGTCTGTCCTGTCGGCCACTCTTGGATATTCCTGCAATTGTTGCAAGTTTGGGATTTCTATATAAGGAGCCCATAGGCAACTCTCAAATGGTATCAGAGCCTTGAGCTCAAACATTCTCTCTCACTTCTCTCTACTCTCTCTCTATGGAGTAAAACTCTTCAAGGGCTTAAGATAAGTAATAACTTCTCTCTATAACTCTTTCTTTGGTTCTTATCAATGTTCTTAATTACTTCCTTTAATTTATTAGTCAGTTGTCTCTCTAATTTAGAAGTTTTAAAGAAAGGAATCATACTTTTCAAGATAACTTGATAAAGGCGTGGTTAACCTTCAAGTTTGAATAAGGATGATTTTAATCTTGATAACTTTCTAACTTAGATCGATTGATATAAACTAATAAATACTATGAGTAATTAAGCCAAAGTTAAGAATCAATTAAAGTTTATAGATTATTGTTATTATGCATCTTAAGTTCATTTTCTCCATCTCTTTTCCCTATGCTTTCTAAGTTAAAGAAAAAACTTTTCTACACTCCCGTCGTAGTAGACACTACTACGTCTTCAAATGATCCTGTAAAGGATATTGAGAAAGCTCTGGCGAAAATAACGCATACAGAGAATCAAATAGGCCAAATTGAAGAAAAACTTCATAATTGGTCCGTACCAAAGCTCGAAGTTGGAACTATATACAGAGTTCCAATATTCAGACACAAAGAATGAGATGTTATTCACATTTCGGAATCAAATATTTCGATAGAGAACGATTTCACCGAATTTCGTCTCTTTGAAAATGAAGCACTAGACGCATACCGGCAGTATTTCAAATACTTGCATATCGGTTGTGTTCAAGTTGCAATCAAACCTCTCTATAGGACAGGCTTAGATTCTCCAATCTATGTCGCCTTAAGAGACAAGCGATTTCTGAACTTCACAGATTCTATTCTGGGGATAGTTCAATCAAATCTCGAGAACGGCCCAGTTTACTTTTCCTGTAAACCAGGGTTCACCGTCTCTCTTCAAGATCGTAACATTCTAGATGTACTCAGTCTGGATGTTAGAGGTCAAGGGTTACGCATGAAAGATGCCTCTTACCCCTATGCAGTCATCTACAGGCTGTATTACAAGGTGATGGAGACCAATCTCTCACCTATGGCTTTGGCAGTTTCCCCCAGAAACTACACAATGCTTATGGAAGTCAACTTAGAGAAAACCTCTATGACTGTTCCTAAGCGTCTCAATTGGCGAGAACTAACGTCTAATCCAATATGGAGAATAGAAAATGCTACTATTCCCCAGGATAAACAAAGTTCTGATGCTCAAATATCTGAATTTGCTGATGGTCATGTGGAAGTCCAATTCGGTTCTATGGACAACCCCAAACCACCACTAATTCAAGAATACTTAAGTAGTCGGCCTAGTACCAGTTCATCTGGACGACCCACTACTAATCAAAGGTCTATTGGAAGATCTAAATCCCTTAGAGTGGATTATGACTATCCAATTCCAGACATTCAACAAGAAAGGTCTGAAGGATCCATATCTCCTACTCATACTAAAATGGAAAGAAAATCTGGACATATTTATGACCAGATCAATACTCTCACCACTGAGAAATCAATTGACGAAAGGTATGATGAATATCTCACCATAGCTTTCGAAGATCACAAAAAAGGTAAGAGGACAAATTTTAAAGGTCTTCTTACTAAACAAGAATTCTTTAACTTGATAAATCGTCAGGTTAATGTTATCAAAAAGCCAACCATCTGGCTAACAACTACTGGAAAAGAAATAACTTCTGACTATCCTCCGGAAGAAGAAGCTAATTTCTCTCATCCTTTAGTTCCTTCCTCAAAAATAATCTCTTCTCCTTACAAATCGATTGATGAAGAGAAAACAAAAGCTGTTGGTGTTAGAGAAATCAAGAACATCCAACAACAACTCAACTACTCTAATAAAGTCCTTACGACTTTATCAAAGTCAGTTGAAGAAATAAGAACCTCTGACCAAACGGTTAAGATGGTTTCAAAGGAGCATGTCGGTTTTCCAAAAATCGATCCTCTCCGTCCAACGGTTCAACCAAACCCAAGGCAACCTGCTTTAAAGTTTGGCGAAACCGGTATTGAAGAACTTCTTGGAAAAATCAATAAGAAGTTATCAAATGAAGAACCTACTGCTAGTGATAAGGCAGAAAGTTCTAAAAGAACAATTCAGGCTTTCGGACTTTCTAAAAAAGACGAAAACTTGAATATGATCAAAAGGGTTGATCTTTCCGGATCAACTACAAAGATTCTTCCTATCAGTAACGTTACTGAATTGAAGAATCATTACAAAAGACCATCACCACCCGATCTCGGATGGGATGATTTCAAACCGGACTCTCGTACTTATGACGGGGCTTCTCTAATGACTTGGAACATTGACGGTTGCTCTGAAGGGCAAATGGTCACTATATTCCAAGAAATGTTCGTGGCAAGTACTGCTTACTCCGCTAAGAAGCTTACTCAGCCCGAAATTTTGATCTGCCTACTTTCTGGATTAACAGGTAATCTAAGAAGTTGGTGGTATAATCAATTAACCGAAGACAATCGGAAGTCAATAAGTGAATCAGTCTTAGACACCACTAAGACTAGAATCAATGCTGACGGTCTAGAAGAAAGGTACGTAGACACGTCTCCCAATTGTGTAGACACTTTTGTTTACACTTGTATGAAACACTTTATAGGTCGAACCGACTTATACAGTGATCAATCAATGGAAGCTCTCTTGGGGATGAAATGCCACAAGATGAGTGATTTCAAATGGTATAAAGACACCTATATGGCACGTCTTTATAATCTTACTACATGTGGGGATAATGTTTGGAAACGAAAGTTTGTTTCCGGATTACCCAAATATGTAAGTCAAAAATTCTATTCTACCATGACAACAAAACATGGAGGAGTAGAAATCAATTGGGCATCCCTAACCTATGGGGATATCCATAGTGCTATCCAGGCAGTTTGCTTAGAACTCTGCCAGGAGCAGCAGCATAACAAAAGAGTTGCAACAGACGCAGATTACCGAAAGGAACTGGGGTCTTTTTGCAAGCAATACGGGGTTGAAAATAAACCTCCTTCAAAAAAGAGATCGAATAAAAAGCTTTTTTCTAAAAGCAAACGATCTTCAAATGAGTATGTTCCTCGAAAGAAGAAATACTACAACAAACGGAAGGCTAAGAAAAGACAGGCCGCCGTTGATCGTAGCACTGTTAAGTGCTACAACTGTCAAAAAACTGGGCATTATTCTAATAGATGTCCAGATCTCAAGAAAAAGATAAATAAGTTAGAGATTGACGACGATGTCAAACAATCTCTGCTTAGTATCTTTGAAAATCTATCTATCAAAGGAGATTCTTCTTCAGAATCCTCTGATAATGATATGATTAATCAAATAGAAGAAGGAACCGATTATTTCGATCCCTCTTCCTCAAGTGAAGCAGACGATGATGTCATTCCTTGTGGAGGATGCATTAACGTACTTACAAAAATTCAGGAAACACTCTTCGAATCTATCGAAGCAATTCCTGATCCTCTTATTCAAAAACAGATGCTCGTTAAGCTCAAAGAAGAACTTAAAGGGACATCTGATGAAGAAGAAAGAAAACCTATCTACTTCAACTTTCAGGAAGTAATTGATAGGCTCAAAAGGGATGCGAATCCAATGCCAGTCAGAATACAAGACTTGCAATTGGAAATCAAAACCCTCAAAAGGGAAGTTGCTGAAACAAAGCAACGCCTTACTTCTCTTGAAAACAAAATGCTTGTTGTTCAAGAAAGCTCAAATATGATGATCCCTGTTGAGACAGGAACATCTTCTCAAATACTTGTTAATGATAATATTAATTACATTAACAAAGTTTTCAATCAAAAGTGGTATTCAAAAATCACTTTAAAAATCCGTGATTATAAGATTACGGTAATAGCCCTCATAGATTCGGGAGCTGATCAAAATGTCCTAAAAGAAGGAATTATCCCTTCTAGGTATTTTGAAATCTCTTGCCAGACTCTAAGAGGAGCGGGCAATCAGGAACTGATAGTTAATTACAAACTATCAGGAGTCCACATTTGTAACAAAGATGTGTGTTTTGTAAATACATTTCTTTGTATGAAAGAATTGAATGAGGAAGTGATTCTTGGAACACCTTTCCTCACTCAACTCTATCCATTCCAAGTTTCTGAAGAAGCTATTACTTCTCATAAACTGGGAAAAACAATTATTTTCGAGTTCTGCGACAGCATTACTCCTAAATATATTTCAAATATTGAGGAATGCCTCAATAGAATCTCTAGGAAGGAAAAACAAATCGAATTCCTTCAAGATGATATCAAATGCAGAAGGATTTCTGAAGAAATCACTAAACCTTCTGTTCAAAATAATATTCAACTAATACTGAAAAGAATTCAGACTGAAATATGTTCAAATATCCCAAGTGCCTTTTGGGACAGAAAATATCACATAGTGGATCTTCCCTATGTAGATAATTTTGATGAGGCCCAAATCCCTACGAGGGCAAGGCCCATTCAAATGTCAAAAGAGCTCGTCAAAACTTGTAAAAACGAAATTGACGATCTTCTCAAAAAGGGTCTGATAAGCCCATCAAAGAGCCCATGGTCCTGTGCGGCTTTCTACGTTAATAATCAAGCTGAAAAGGAACGAGGCATTCCTAGATTGGTTATTAACTATAAACCTCTAAACAAGGTTCTCAAATGGATTAGGTATCCAATACCTAATCGACAAGATTTGCTTAAGCGAATAGCTTCTGCAAAAGTCTTTTCAAAATTTGATATGAAATCTGGCTTCTGGCAGGTTCAAATCAATATCAAAGATCGGTACAAAACCGCTTTCAATGTACCATTCGGTCAATACGAATGGAATGTAATGCCATTTGGTCTAAAGAATGCTCCTTCGGAGTTTCAAAAGATCATGAATGACATTTTCAATCAATATCAAGACTTCACAATAGTTTATATTGATGACGTTCTTGTATATTCTCAAACGATAGAAGAACATTTTAAACATTTAAAATGTTTTATCTATGTAATCAAGAAAAATGGTCTTGTGGTATCTTTACCCAAGATAACATTGTTTCAAACAAAGATTCGTTTCTTAGGATACGAAATCGATCCAGGAATCATCAAACCTATCCAATGGTCATTAGACTTCGTGGATAAGTTTCCCGATGTTATTCAAGATAAGACTCAGCTACAGAGATTTCTTGGCTGTGTCAATTATATCGGAGACTTTATTAAGAATCTCCGTATCATTTGTCTGCCGCTATACGACAGACTTAAGAAAAATCCAAAGCCATGGAAAGACGAGCACACTAGTGCTGTCAAATCCATCAAGGCTTTATCAAAAGCCATCCCGTGCTTATCGCTAGTGGATGAGTCGGCAAGCATTATCGTTGAAACCGACGCCTCAGATCTCGGTTACGGCGGTATCCTCAAACAGGAAGTTAACGGAAAAGAGGTACTTATCCGTTACCATTCTGGAATATGGAATAGTGCTCAAAAGAACTATTCCACTATCAAAAAAGAAGTGCTAGCAATAGTACTTTGTGTTCAAAAGTTCCAAGGAGATCTTATCAACAAGGATTTTCTTGTCAGAACTGATTCAAAAGCAAGTAAATATATCTTTGAAAAAGATATTAAAAATCTTGTCTCAAAGCAAATCTTTGCAAGATGGCAGGCAATCCTATCTTGCTTCGATTTCTCAATTGTGCCTATAAAAGGCAGCGAGAATAGCTTAGCAGATTACCTCTCGAGAGAACATCTCTCTCAAGAAAACTCTAAAGCTCTCTCTCTTCAATGCATCACGGTCGTCCAAGACCGCCGGCCAGGCCTCCAGGGCCAGCCTCCTCAAATAACTCCAACCCAGGAGTAGTTCCCTCAATTGCTAGTTCTTCTGGAACTAGTTCTCAAAGGGGTAAACGCCCCATCGCTCAAACAGCTGCAATCACTTCCATGAATGCAGACCACTACGCTATGGATCTCGATTATACGACGATTTCCAGGCGACGTCAAGGTTCCTCACAGAGGAATTTATCAATTAGAGAAGGAGAAAGACCTATTCAGGCTCCCTCTTCTCTAAATACAATCAGGCCAGCATCAGGACCACAATCCTATGCTAGGACTCTTCGACCTGCTATCTTCCAAGCAAGACCTCAGATAGCAGGTTATCATACAAAAACTTCATTAGAAGAAATTATCATCGAACCCGAATTCGATGGTCCTACTCCTAATGAAGTATGTGCTCAAATCTATCCTTCTGGCTTTCTGTTTATGCCTGAGGATATTTCAAAAACAAGATTATTCTATGAATTTATTTTAGTTGATACTAAATCAATTGAAATAGTTCATGTGCCGGACAGAAATGATCCGTCAAGAATAATTTTTTCAAAATTGAGAATTTTAAGGGTTCTTACGCCATCTCACTGGTCTCAGGGGATGTCGGTTCCTAAACGATTCTCAAGAAGTTTCAGACCACAAACATATTGTTACCATGACTATATCATGGCTTGGTACAATATATTTTGGTATGAACCATATAACCATTCATGGTTTGTTACTTTTTGTAAGAAATCTTACAAATTTAACTTTCCTAATTGGTTTCAAAGATGGTGGATTCACTTTGGTATTTCACAGGAAATCTTTCCCGTAGAAATACAAAAGTCTTTTCATCTTTTTTCAACCAGTGTCCATTCGTCACCGCTTGCGATGACGTTTAGATTCTCTTTGAATTTTCAAATACCTTGGATTGTCTGTTGGAACTTCCAACTTGCACCCAAAGGAAAATTTAAAACCCTTAACAAGGTTTTAAAGATCAAATGGTGGGAAAAATTCATTATTTCTCATCTAACAGAAGAAAGGATAAGCCAGTTCCTAAAGGCTAATCCTCATCATTCTCGTGTAGAAGAAGAACAATTCCTTCTACAACGAAACTCAACCATTGCATCTTTAGTCGGAGCATCATCTGCCTCCGAACTAAGGACTGTAATCCAAACGGCTTCTCAGACTCCTACTGAGCAAGTCCCAATTCAAAGAGAAGATGAAGATATTGATGAAGTCATATCTCAATCTTCTGTCAATAACATCGATTTTGAATACGACCCGTATTTAAATTTCGATATCCTAGATCCATACTTGGATTCTCAACCGAGTTGAAGGGTATGTTTAATTTATGTAAATTAATAATAATAATAATTTGTAAATTAAAAATCAGTCTGCAATATATTAAGTTCATCGTCGACTATACTAGTCTCCGATTGAAATGGGAGGATGATGGAGATAGCGACACTCAAGTTAGTGAGAATAACCAACTCACAGGCCACGCAGAAAGCGAAGGACAAATCCTTGAACAGGAAAGATTGCTACAATTAATTTAATCAACTAAATATCAAGAGAAGATGGTAACGTGTTTAAGGCAGCAATGGCGGGGAGCCGAAGTAAGTCCTGGGATCGCACGTGCAGGGGTTACCGCCGGATTCTTGAGATATTTAGAAGAAAAAATACTAATTGTAAAGCAATCAGTCCAGGCCATTCAAGAGAAACGCTGGGTGACATCATCACCACGACAAAAGAAGATGAAGACAGACGACGACGAAGTGCAGACATATGTTATCAGCTTTCATTTCAGCTTTTGTAAAGCTTGTAATTTTCCTTGCTTTTTCTAAAGTAGCTTTATTAAAGTTAACTTTACTTTATTAAAGTTAACTTTACTTTATTAAAGTTTACTTTTACTTTTGTAAAGTTTTTTGTTTTATTGAGAAATTTGAGTTTCCAACGAGATAAGGTCAAACAGGGGTTTGTCCGACACATTAAATTAATAATTACATTGCAGTGCATAGTTTTGTTTTCCACGGAAAGAGTTTTGAGTTTTTTTTTTTTTTTTTTTTTAAATTTATAGATCACCTCGCTATAAAATAGTTGAATGCATTTGCAAGAAGAGTACCCATGTCAAATTGATTTAAGGTTGCTTTTTATTGTTTTTGTTTGGGGCAAAATCATTGATTCACCATAGACACTTTTTTTTTTTAAAGTTCAAGACCTATTAGACATAACTTTAAGGATCAATTTAATATCAAAATATATAAACTAATAAGAATATATATCAATGTGTTCAAACTTTATACGAAATTGTACCAACACAAAGTTTTGATTTTATCAATGGCATATCATATTTATAAATTTTTGAACTCAGTAAATTGTACTAAAAAACTTGTGTAATTGTACTCAATAAATCTCAAAAAGTTATACAACGCTTACACTTTAGTAGTCGGTGAAATATAGATTGTCATATGTATACTATTTTAACTAAATATTTACGAATCTATTATGTATATAGTAAAATATTTACATATAAAACTTGAGAGAGACTAAAATTCAATAATAAATTTCATTCGATTTGTTATTGTTTTAAATATCAAAAGTATTGCCCTATTTATACTAATTGAAAATACGCAATGAATAAACACAACCCTTGACCACCCTAGTCTAAATTTAGCCAACAACCCTTTCAAATCCATGCATAAACTTTCTTAAATGTAAATACATAAATTTAAATAGTACATAATGCATTTGTTGGGATTTATACCCTAAAGTCTCGTAATTAATAATTTATTTAATAATTAATAATAATTTTGATTATTTTATTTGCAATATAATATTATCCATTATATGAAAAATCCAAGGTTATTAGTGTAATCTTCAACAGTATGTGGTTGACATACGGGAGGATCATATTCAAGAAATAACCTAAATGGTCATAGTATATGGATAAGGTTGGGTGTCTTATCCTGGCAACACTATTAATACGACCTACTTTGTAATAGTTACAAATAATTTGATCCAAATCGTTCATGTGGAGACATGTGAGTGGGGGTATCTTATACAATGAGTTTGTATAAGACTGAACCACGAAATATTTAATCTATCTTTATAAATCCGTTAACTGGGAAGATTAATATTTCATCAGAATGATCATATGCAACTCGATTTTAATCCTGAGTGAGTTATGAACTCCTACCTTTGAGGGTTTGTCCTTTGATTTGCATGAGTGAGAGTAACTTTTGTAGCAGATTGAACATGCCTACCAATTTGGAGACTTGACCAAATAGGGAGTTGGGAACATAATTTCAGAAGATGGAATGCACTCATTCCCATATATGGTAAGTAGATAAGTAGTTCCCTTAAGTGCTGATTTCGGGACTTGAACAATGGGGCCCCACCCTTTCATTGTCCCGAGAAGGACTTCGTTTATGGTTGGATCATAGACAAATTGTTCATTAGAGGATCAGTGGTACTTACGATGCAAGATGTAATTACAGGGGTAAAACAGACTTTTGACCCAGCTGTAATTACGAACAACAAATGAAGGATCTACTTGCATGTAGTGATTATATCCATAGTCACAACTTGCCCTATAGTGCATAAGAGTGCAACTCCAAGTCTATAGTGGAGGGACCCTAGAGTTAATGAATGAAAATTGATTAATTAAAGAGTTTAATTAATTAATTTTGTATCTTTGGAGCTTATAATCTGTAGGTCCATAAGGTCTCCTTGCTAGCTCATAGTAACACTAAAAGATCAACTTAGTTGAAAGAAAAATTTGAAATGTTCAAATTAATATTTAATATATTAGATATATTAAATATAAAAAAGGAAAATATATTTATTGTATTTAATACGTTAAATATTAAAATAATTAATGTATATTAGATACATTAAAGAAAAGATATTTATAAAATTTGAATAAGATTTAAATAAATAAATATCGTAGGAGATTTGAATGAAATTCAAATAAGTATAAGATATATTTTAATATATTAGATATTAAAATATAATCTTTTAATTATCACAAAGATTTTCCCTTGGTCTCTATAAATAGGACTCTTGGGTTGAGCTATTAGATATAACACACATCTTATCAATAAGGAATTAGAAAATTTTCTCTAGACCTCTTCCTCTCCAACCCCTTGTGGATTTTCTTTCAAGAGGCTCCAACAAGCTTTGGTCCTGTGTTCGAGTCATAGTTAGGAAGACTTGGTGGAGGAGATAAAGATCCGCCAGAAATATCTCCATATCTACTCCAAGTAAGTTTACTTAATCTTATTTTTTTAGTTTAATTTTAAATAAAATCAAAGACGATCCAATGCTTCCGCTGTGGATTGAAACGTTCATTCCTTCAGCATTAAAAGTACAACCCTATTTGAGTTTTTCCTCAAATTACAAAGCTTGCAATTCAAATTTTCATTTTCATCTTTCAACTTTGGTTTAATGTTTGTTACCTTGTACGTATGGTAAAATGTTCGGTAAAACTCTCTCTTATTTGTTTTTAGATGTTTTATGAAGATCAAGTACTGAGTATGGACATTGAAAACCTCCTTTGTTTTGCACCATATCTCTCATTGATTGAATGGATGTAAGTGATGAGAAATAGTCAATATGAACAAAACTCAATTAACATAAAACATGTACTATCAACCAAAAAGTCAGAGGTTCGAATCTCCCACTCCACATATTATCAATAATAATAATAATAATAATAAAAATAATAAAAATAATAATAAGTGATGAGAAATAGAAAGGGTTCATTTATATTTTAAACTAATAATGATTTCTATTCAATTATTTCTTATGACTCTGGTATGCTGTATAAAACCCTATTTCCTTAGTTTTAAGAGAGTTTTTAACAAATTTAAGGACTTATTTTATCAACTGCTTTGTTTTACTTAAGTTTATATATTATATTTTATGTAAATATGATTTATGGCAGAATTTGATTATAGTTTTTTAGGGGCAATTGCAAGAATAGAAAAAAAAAAAGTATATTTGTAGATCTAGGATTCGTTTTTGAAAATTTCAAATATAGTAAAAAATTTTATATCTGGATTTCTATTTGTTCATTATTCCAATCTTACCCTCATTGGTGTATCAACATGTATATCAGTAATATATTTGATATACTTTATATTTCGTATATTAGTCAAGTGATGTACTTTATCTTCCATATATCAATCAACTAATATACGAAATATTAAGTGCATATGTTATACAATTGATATACCAAATTATACCACTAATATACTAAATTTATCAGTCAACATATGCTCGTGCACTTGTCGTTATCTATGGACTTAATTTGAATCTTTATTCATTTGTTTCGAAGTATTATTTTGCTAGTACATCGTCATTAACTTATAATATGGTTCAATTCGTCATGTTGGTAACCATTCTGATTCAAGTGGAAAGGCCTTGAAAACAAAAGATAACTTCACAGTTAGTGAATTGACAAAACCCAGACGTGACTAAAATGCATTTTTAGTGCTTAAGTAACTAAAAATATGTTTAAAGTGAACTAAACGTGTTAACTCACCTCCAAATACTCCCAAAGTCTGTAACGACCCTATAGGCTCAACACGCTACCTAAGAGTCATTACTAAGTCACGTCGCTATATTACCAAAAATTTCGGCAGCATAACGGCGTAACTACGCGAAAACCAAAACTTTGACTCTTACCTGATAAGACATAGAAAAACGCACTTCTAAGATTTTCAAACAACCTCCTAGCATCCAACAAACTTCTCAATATGATGCTAGGGTTCAAACAGCAGAAAACCAAATATACGTGCACGATTTACAAAGAAAGGTTAAAAGACTTTGAAACATTCTCCTAAACATTTAAAAACTCGACATGAGTTCTATGTACATCCTGAAACATAAAAGAAGCGGAATAGCGATCGCTCGGCTCCCATGACTCGAGTAGCTGATCTCCGGTCACGCGCTAGGGCCGATCTTAGCCTTACCTGAAAACATTTTTAAAAAAGGAAAAGGGTGAGTATTAACGAATAATACTCAGTAAGTAACTCATAGTTTCAAAAAAGAGTTTCAATCGCATGCAACATGTCATTTTAAATCATAAAATCATCGTAAACCATCGCTTTAGTAGGGGACCTAAAATTCGTTTTATAAACCATGTACTTTTCCTCGCGGCTCTCGTGAACGATTAAATTCTCCCGAGGGCCTCGTGAATAGTCCGAAGACATAGTTTTTCCATCGAATAGAGTCCTCCCCTAACTCTGAGAGTTGAGCTCAAAAGCTAACATACATCGTGGAGTCCGAAGACTCAGCCCGAAGGCTACCATCGTGGAGTCCGAAGACTCAAGCCCGTCAGCTACCATCGTGGAGCACTCTCGAACTCCGGGAGCATAGAGAGTCCGAAGACTCGGGTTCCCTCATAACCCACATAAAACTTTTGGGAGAATTATCGTCACGGCCTTACATAAATCTTTTCATGAGCACACAACACATGCATGAGGTCCCACTCGTTTTAGAACATACTCATGAATGCATAAGTCAAGGTAATCGCATTTCAAACAAAACATACATATAAAACACTTTCTTTCTTAAATACTTAACATGAAAACATAAACTTCAAAGTAAATATAGAGCTAGCTCTCGGTTTCGAAAACTTCTTTCGTTGTGAGATCCCTTACCTTAAATCTTTACTTACTAAAATACCCTTTCTTCACTAGTAATGAGCTTCTCGAGTCCCCACTCCAAGTACAATCCAAGGTCCTCGACAAATCACCTAAAAAGTTTCCTAAACGTGTCTTAAACCATCCGAATTACGCTAAAACACATTCTAACATTAATAACTCGACGAAACGGACCAAACGACAAAATTTACCCAAATCGTAACACGATCGTAACTGGGACTGTTCGGGCTCAAAATTTGGAATCGGAGCACGGCAGCGCGTGGGACTTCCGATCGGCGCGTGAGGGCGCGTGACGATCCGTTTTGCTCAAATTTGGTGCACTCGAGACTCCGGTGAGCTCCGGTGAGGCATTTGCAAACAGATCCGGCGCGATCTGAGTTCTGTTAGATGAAGGAGAAGAAGAAGAAGTCCGGCGAAGCTACTGTCGTCCGGCGAAGAAGCTCACGGCGAGGTTGGGTGTTCGGCAACGAGCTGCGGCGGGGCCTCACCGGCGATCGAAAACAGAGGTGGCGCGGTTGGGTTGCAGACGGAAAAAGACGGAGAAGACGGTGGATGGGTGTTCGGCTGAGCGTTCGTGCGGCCGGCGGCTTCCGGCGAGACGTAGCTCGCGAATTCCGGCGAGGCTAGGCGTGCAGGTCGACGGCTTCCGGCGAGACGTAGCTCGCGAATTCCGGCGAGGCTAGGCGTTCGCAAGATAGAGAGAGAGAGAGAGAGAGAGAGAGAGAGAGAGAGAAGCCATCGGGGAAGAAGAAGAAGAGAAGATGATAAGGATGGTGAAAAAAATATTATTATTATTATTATTATTAAATTACTAATATGCCCTTTTGACCATTATTTCTTTCCATTTTTGCCCTCCTAACCTTCCAAAATTTCAAATTCACTCTAAAATCAATATACTTAAGAAATTTTATTCCACTTGATTTCCATAATTCGAAATTAATACCTATAAATAAGTCGGGCGTTACAAAGTCGTTCTCAACTCGGGTTCTAAATTGTTTAGGAACCACAATTTTCCATTGTAGGGTGAATAGTTCATTCTTATCACTTTCATTCTAAATGCAATTTCAATAATAATATTAGTGTATCGGTAGTAGATCAACATTCATTTCAAGTATAACATTGATGTATTAATAGTATACCAATACTCATTCAAAGTGCATTTCAAGTATATCATTAGTGTATCGATGGTATATCAACACTCATAAAAATTCATTTAAAATATAACGTTGGCGTATCAATAGTATATCAATACTTATTAATGATTTCAAGTATATCATTAGTGTATCAATAGTGTATCAACATTCATTCTAAATGCAATTTCAAGTATAACATTGTTATATCAATAGTATATCAACACTCATTTAAAATTCATTTCAAGTATAATGACATTAGTGTATTAATAGTATATTAGTACTTATTCAAAATGCATTTCAAGTACATCAATGGTATATCAACACTCGTTCAAAAATGCAATTCCAAGTATATCATTAGTGTATCAGTAGTTTATCAACACTCATTCAGAATTCATTTGAAGTATAACATTGGTGTATCAATAGTATATTAGTACTCATTTAAAATGCATTTCAAGTATATCGTTAGTGTATCAATAGTATATTAGCATTTGTTAAAAAATGCAATTCAAGTATATCATCAATGTATCGGTAGTTTATCAACATTTGTTCAAAATTCATTTAAAGTATAACATTGGTGTATCAATAGTATATCAGTACTCATTCAAAATGCATTTCAAGTATATCGTTAGTGTATCAATAGTATATTAGCACTTGTTCAAAAATGTAAGTTCAAGTATATCATTAGTGTATCAGTAAGTATATCATTAGTATATCAGTAGTTTATCAACACTCGTTCAAAATTCACTTAAAGTATAACATTGGTGTTTCAATAGTATATTAGTATTCATTCAAAATGCATTTCAAGTATATCATGATAGGAATGACCACTTCATCCCATAGCGGAAGGATTGGATCATCTTTGATTTTATTTAAAATTAAACTAAACACTAGTACAAAATTGGCTTTTAATGACGGGCATTGCCCGTCATAAAAGAGAAATGATGACGGACATGTGTCCGTCATCTTTTCGAGTGTCATTGTAGGCTACAATGACAGACTCTTTTTAATGACGGGCAATGCCCGTCATTAAAAGGTGTCCGTCATCGTAGCTTACAATGACGGTCAACTTTTAATGTCGGTCAATGTATGACATTAAAAGTCAATGTCTGTCATTAAATGTCTGTTTTAATGACAGACAATGCCCATCATCTTTTCGTGAATAATTTAATAAAAAAAAATTATTGGTTGCACACAAAATATTTATCTTTCTCAACCTATGCACAAAATAAAATATCAATAATATTATTATTTTTACAAAATAATTAACTCAATAAAAAACCTTAATTAATAAAATATACAATAAGGAAATTAACAAATCGTTTAACTAATAACATATCAATTAATTAAAAATATCAACTATCCTACTAAATGAAAATTTAAACAAAAGTACTTGCATAATGTATACAAAATTAACAAATTCATAAGTCTACACATCTTCCAACAAATTCTGCCCATTCTATTTGAACCTCGTCAATTTCTTCTTGTTGATATATGCATTTCTCGTATATATTTTTGTACATAGTACTTGCACCCTACAAAATTCAAAAATCATTGCTTTAGAGTTGGTGAGCATAAAGAAAAGCAATCGATAGGTTAATGGTGAAAGTCGCTTCCTATTAATCTACAATTAGAAAATATACATTATGCAAGTACTTTTGCCCCAGTGCACGCTTGAAACCCAAAAGCAAAAGTTGACCAATCACAAACCATAAGCCCAAAACACCAAAATTTAAACAAAACAAAACAAAAACAAAACCCAAATCAGAGCAGTCGAATATCAAACCTATTTGAAATAAGCAATTACACGCAAAAAAAATATAATAAACCTATTTGAAGTAAGTTCTTTAAGTCACAACCTCAAGTCTTTTCCTGTTATCAAATTTTGGTTAGGATTTTAAATTTGTTAAAGCACAAAAAGACAGGTGAGAGGAAGAGAGTAATACATGAGCTTCTTGAGTGGAGCTTTATGATGCTAAAAAATGACATCACGGTGTGCTTCCCTCTCAGTACTAAACATAAGAAAAGTAAATATTAGATTCCAACAATAAATTAACAAAAAGGAAGAAATAAAGAAAAAACAAAACACCCATTAGTTGCAAAAAGTGATCAATACAGACTAAGGCCATTACACCAAGGAAATATGGATTGGACATCCTTATATCATGTAGAGGCTTTTTTGCAAATGATATTTCATGGTATACTGCTAAAAAAAAGCACAACATAAACCCAAACGAAACAGAATAGAGGAAAACTTTACCTCATGAATCGATATCGGATGATCTAATCTTTGAATTTCTCTATTTTGCAATCTTATGTATAGAGGAAAAGATACAATTTGGATCCAACACTTCAAATTTCAAAGTTTGCAGAGATACAATTATGAGAACAAAAGTTTCAAATAAGGCTTTCTTTTACGAGACTTCAAATAAGTCAGGTTTAAAACAAAATATTGCCCAATATTCATAACCAGTACAAAAATACCTTTGCTCCATATATGATCGATTAAGGAGAAATTGCCTCTTCCAACATTCAGCTGCAGCTATAGAAGCGATATCTCTCCTTTGCATATCCTCCTGATAACATCAAGTATAAATACAACATTAGTCCATGTTTTTCACTAAAAGTACACATTCTTTTTCCTAGTTTCAACTCAAGTATGTTAAAGAAAAACTCATTAAATTACAAGCTCAATTCATACCTTTGCAAGTATAAGAAGATTTGCAGGAGCTGCATCAACTAGAACACTGCCATCAAACAAAAAAAAAAATACCTAGTTCATGTTTAAGTATACTTGGCTCAAATTACCTGGAATTCACAAAGACTAACAATACTTGGCTCAAAAAACCAAAAATGGAATTCGCAAAGACAAACAAAATATCAATTAAATGATCCAAAAGCTTCACCACACATTTTTTTATCGTCAAGGTCTCCCTCTGCAATTTGTTTCAAGATTGTAATCTTGTCCATAGCTGCCTCAATGTAGTGCTGAGCACTCTTCAAGCTTTTCAATCACTTCAAACATTGCCATTCCCCTATCAATTACAATTCAATCACCCACTTGCATACCTGCCAAAATTCAAAAAGTAAGCCCATCACCCATCAATTACAATTCAATCACCCACTTGCATACCTGCCAAAATTCAAAAAGCAAGCCCATCACCCATCAATTACAATTCAATCACCCACTTGCATACCTGGCAAAATTCAAAAAGCAAGCCCATCAACTTCAAGCTCATATCCTAATTAACAATGATGGCCAGAGAATTAAAACTCCAATGTTTTTGAATTAAAAAGGGAAACAATAACACACAATAGGATATTTCTCCACTCATTTGATTACAACTTCAATTACAACAAAAAAAAAAAAAACAAAGACACGAATTACAACAAAAAAAAAAACAGACAATAAACATAATGCAGCTCAGATTTCTACAAGGAATAAAGTTATGGAATTAGACACAGCAATTTGGTACTCTTTCCAAGAAATGAAATTAACAAAGTCATAAATGTGAGAAAATTAGGTTGCCTAGCAGATTTCTACAACAATATATTTTTGCAACATAAGTATGCCAGTATCCATCAAAAGGTAAAAAAAACATAACACATACAAGTACTAAAGAGTCCAAATTAAAACATAACACATACAAGTGAAAACAATGCTAGTAATTGTAACCTTCTGGACTGAACAAAATGGAGTCAGTACATAAAGAGTCCAAATTAAAATTTATCAAAAACCCTGAGGAGGACAAAATGCAAATGCCATAGTGGGAATTGGGAAATTTGGTGATCGGTTAAACAAGAAGGGAGGAAATAAAAGACCAATTAAGCAGAATACAACTCACCCTATCTACCACCATAAGGGGTGCAATAAGCTGAATGCAACTCATCCCATCATACCCATAGCTCCATAGAAATCAAATGAATATTAAAAACATAAGGAATACTCCAACTTCCTGGTCTAAGGATAAAAACATCACGATTATGCAAATTAATATGTTTTAAAAAAAGTAAGAAGAAGAAGATAAAAATCACACCTTATCAAAAATTCCTGCTAAACTGTCATCATAGTTTGATAGAAAAAACTCACCAAGAGTATAGCTGCAGAGATAGAGAAAGAGCAAGTACCCAACACTTTTAAGGATACATTGAACAAACACTACTTCATTTCAATTGGAAACTAAAAATCAAACAAGAGGGTTATAATTTAGCACCAAAAAACGTCCTCTAGTCACATTAATTTCCAATACTCACTAATTAAACTAATTCTCAGTGATAAAAGAATACTCAAATGCTTTAGCACGTGTCAATTTTTTTCAGATACATGATTGAGCAGTTTTTCCCTTCACAAAAGAAAATAGCACACTCAAGATCTGTTCCAAAAGAAAAGAACACCCTCAACTACCTTCATTCTGTTACAATTTCAACTCTTGAACATATAAAAAAAAAAAAAAAAAGGTAAACATCCCCCAAGGGTGGGGAGAGGGAGAATTATCACAAGGCCAAGTAGTAGATCCTTTTCAGAATGCCTTGTTGCAACTATTTTGAAGTGAAATCACAACATTTACAGAGAAAAGTGGGCCATTCAAACCTTTAGATGAAAAAATTGCGAACAACATTTCTTAGTAATAGCCAACACCTTTGAATTCTGATTGAGTGGACTGCTGAACGTCTTCTCCCTTGCCCAAAAATACAAGGCAGCCTACATGACAACCAAACTTTATCAACGGAGATCATATGTAATCCTCCTAGGGCCATTAATTTCGACATGCATGAATGGCAAGTTGCAAAAAAAAGCTATCAAATTCTTAATAATCTCTCCGGTTCACAGAGGATCGGGAAATGAAAAAAATGAAACACCAGTCACTACCAATATGGGTTTGTCAGCTACACAAGAAAAATAAATTTGCTTTTTTCAGTTAAAAAAAATGTAACACATCCAAAAAAAGGACATTTGCATTGTAAAGAGGCTGTACCTTCATCACAGTTCATAACAAAACTTACCGAAATTATTTTTATTAAAGACGACACTGATCGTATGTAGTTTAAGTAGCTAGAATACATGAGGAAGTATATATTCATAAAAGGAGGGTGAGTAAAAAATAGTAAGTGTTGTACCATTGCGACAAATGGCAATTTCTCTAATACGTCGAAACAAGACCAGTTGTTGGATTAGTGAAAATTTTGGTCTCCAAATTCCCCTCCACATACAAAATTGAACTGAAAAAGACAAATTTACATTGTAAATATGAAGCTGCAACAAAGAAATGAGGAAATCCAGAGAGTTATTCTTATTCTTCAATTTCAAACTATATTTACCTTTTTCAAAAATCTTTGAAAATATCAAGTCATCAGAAGTAAGCATTAGAGATGATAAATCCAACCATCTTCCCAAAACCCAAGCTCGCGGCATACAGATCCACCACGATCCACGACAGATAGATCTACCGCGACCCATGACTATTTAACCCAAGGCGCACAGATCTACCACGACCCACGATGTAAAACTCACGGTGACTGAAACCCAGGCTAACACGGCGAAAAATCTAGACTGGGTGGCGGCGATGAATGAAAACCCACGAAAGCTCACGGACGATGGTGAAGAAAATGCACGGCTGCCGATTTGGGGGAAGTATCAATTGCTTTAGGGATGTTGATTTGGGAGGAAGACACATTTCTTTTAGGGCTGTCTATTTAGGGGAATATAAAAAGTAAAGCCTTTGTTTTTAAAAAAAAGGTAAAAATAAAAACACCCTATAATGTCGGGCATTGCCCGACATTGTACCCTTTTTAAAAAAAACAAAAGTTCCGCACATATTTTTCGCCGTCCGTCATCGTTTCCCCGCGCATTTTTTTCTCATCCGTCATTAAATGCATAATTTGTTGTAGTGAAAAAAATAAGATTAGGCAAATTTACTTGGAGTAAATATGGAGAATATTCTAGAAGGTCTTCTTCTCCTTGTGCTCCAACTCCAATAAAGTTGAATTCCAAAACTTCCACAAAGTCTTCCTTGCTATGACCTCGAACAAAGTACTAAAGAGGTTTGTGGGAACCTTCTTGAAAACAGAGAGAGAGAATTGAAGGAGAAATTCAAGAGTTCTTTTCTCTTGTTTTGAATGCACACAAATGACTCATTCCATCCCTAGGGCCCTATTTATAGTGGCCTAGGAAAAATAATTAAATAATATATTTTAATATCTGATATATTAAAATATATTATCTAACCAATTTGAATCATATTCAAATCTTTCCAAAATTTTCTACAACATCTATTTCCTTATTTCAATCTAATTATAATTTAATAAATATATTTTCTTTAATGTATCTTAATACATTAATAATTTCTTTAATATTTAACGCATCATATACAAATAAATATGTTTTTCCTCATTTAATATATTAAAAATTTTAATTCGATCATTTCAAAATTTTTCTCAACAAAATTGATTCCTATTTGTTTATATGAGCTAGTAAGGGGATCTTATGGACCTATAGATTATAAGCTCCAATGATACAAAATCAACTAATTAAACTATTTAATTAATTGACTTTCATTCATTAACTATAGGTTACTCTACTATAAACCTAGAGTTGCACTCTTATGCATTGTAGGACAAGTTGTGTCCATAGATATAATCACTACATGCAAGTCAATCCTTCACGAGTTGTTCGTAATTACAGCTGGGTCAAAAGTCTGTTTTACCACTATAATTAAATCTTGCACCTTAAGTACCACATATTCTCTAATGAACAATTTGTTTATGATTCAACCATAAACTAAGTCCCTTTCGGGCTAGTGAGAGGGTGAGGCCCCATTGTTCAAGTCCTGAAATCAGTAGTTAAGGGAACTACTTATCTATTTACCCTAAAAGGAAGGAGTGAATTTCATCTTGTGATATTATGCTCCCAACTCCATATTTAGTCAAGTCCCCAAAATGGTAGGGCCTACTCTATAACCAACATGTTCTCCCACTTACCCTAGCAAAGATGAGACATATCTCGTAATCCTAGACTTTCTAGGTGACCCTCAAACACTTTAGCTTGGAGAGTCTTTTTATATAGATTGAAACATCTACCATTAAAAGTCATCTTGGTCACTACCATGTTGCTTTCTCTCTCGATATGATTCCCTATACATTGGTGTTTTTTAATTTCGTTAATATTAGTCTTTGCATCACTATTATCATAATAAAGATGATAGGCTAAATCATATCTGAAACACCTTCCAGATATTCAAGGAACTATTTGAGTCATACAAGTCATTTTGTTGCATCACAAGAAAACAATTTAACTTTGTATACCATACTCCACCATCTAGTGTAAAATTCATCTTAACATAGATTTTCTAAATCTTTGTAAGAACCAGTACTATATCTTCTAAAGGTCAAATCTTTTACTCCATACACAAAAATTTCTCATTATCTATAGATAATTTGAGAAATTTTTTAATTTTCTACGCAATAGTCATACCATTCGTTTAACTGATATATGCTAACCAACTATAGATTAATTCTTAAGTCTCATTTATGCATTAATTGTCTCCTACTTAGAGTAGATAATTAATCATATATTGTCAATATTTGAGATTGTCTTAGGATACTCTTTCTTAGACATAAATATCAAATATTTGACAACAATTTTGTTAATATAAGATGCTTGAGACAAAGTTAACATTTTGTCATTAAAATCTCCATTTTGGACATATAAAATATACCGAGTCATTCCAAATCCCTCATTTCGAATTGATTACTTAGTCAACTTTTTCTGTTAAATAGAGATCTTACATCATTCATAATGAGTAAAATATCATCAACATAAAACATGAGAAAAATTCACTAAGCAATTAATAATTTTCTTGTCTGTACAAGCTTTATTAATATTTATCCAAAATCATAGGTTTTGATACTTTTATCAAACCTTATATTCAAAGATCTAATTGTAAAATTCATTTCATAAATGAATCTTTACTATTTCACAAACCTTTTGCTTTTGATTTTGAAAATAAACCTCTGTGATTGATTTGTGTAGATGCATTATCTAAGATTTTTTTTCATAAAAGAATTATAAACATTCAATTTTCATATCTCATATACAACAATAATGCTTAAAACTTCAGTATGGCAACAAATGAGAAAGTTTACTCGCAGTTTATTTTCTCCTATTAGGTTTAACCCTTTGTCATAAGTCTCATTTTGAGGGCAAAAAGCCTTCAACTTTGTCATCTAACATGATAATTTGAGCTTCAATTAAGTCCTTGTAAAGGTTGAGTCATCGCATAACTCTCCTACTATGATGAGGCTTATCCAATTCATGACTAGGATCCATTTGACTTTCAAATGTAATTAAATTGTTAACAACTTTTGTTAACTATTTGGTGGCTTCACTTGGAACCAATTTATTAACACTATCTCACTTTATTAAAGGTTTGTAGTTTTTTATTTGACATTACTTATAAAAATGATATTTGTTATACAAATACCTTATTCGTTTTAGTACTAGATAAAAGACCATTTTGTACTCCTTAGGGGTGACCTACACTTAGGCTTATCTTTGAACATATACAAGCTTTTTAGGCTTGTTTCAGCATGTGAGCTTAACATTCCCAAATGGTGAAGTGTTGTAAACCAGCTTTACTACTTTTCTATAATCTTAAAATTGTCTCTTAGACACTTTTGGAGGGAATCATGTTCACCATGCAATCTCTATTGAATTTCCTAATCAAAGTTTGGTAATGGTGTGTAACTCATTACTGATGTGGCCATGTCTAACAAAGTCTTGTTTCTCCTCTTGCAGCACAATTTCACTCAATTGTACTTGGTATTATGATAATTGGAATAAAAAATCCATTTTATATTAGTTAATCTTAGTACGTAAGGTTCTTGTACTTTCTATTATGATCTGATCAAAATATCTTGATAGATTTACCAAATTAATTTTCAACTTTAATCTTAATTTTCTTGAACTTTTCAAAAAATTTAGACTTATTTTGTATTAGTTAAAGATATTTTTACCTTGAATGACCATCAATTAGAGTGATAAAATATTCATGACTTTATTTGACATTTACATTCACCAGACCACTTGGGTCAGAATGTGTAAGCCCAAAGTATTCTTTGGCATTATGGCCTTACCTAATAAAGATTCAATGATTATGTTACATGAAAGACAAGATCTAAAGATAGGTAAAGTAATTAACTAACTTTTTAGAGAATTACCTCTAACTAGTCTTTTCATTCTATCCAAGTTGATGTTAATCAACCTTAACAGCCAAAGTCAAGAATCATCTTTTACGAGAAACCAATGCCTTTCTATTATGGATTCTATAATCCTAAATATTTCAGTATTTTATAGTATAGTATATGTCAACATTTTAACATATACAAATTGTTCTTATTTTCAACTGAATGTATTTTCAAATAAATTTGAAAATACAAACTTTCATACTTCAAAGTAATTCATACTATATGAACATTTTTAGTAAAAAGTTCGAGAAATTGAATTTTTCTTATGGTTACTAAACACACCATATTCAACATTAAGTAACAATTTTTACTTAATGACATCTTAATGTCTCACACTACACTAATTGAGACAGGCTTCCTGGTGCCAACATGTAGAAACTGTTCTACATGTTAAGTATTTTCTAAGAATTACATATTAAATGTAATGAAAAAAAATAAATCTTGATAGTGGATCTTGTATTAACTATCCAGGTGACGTTATGTAACGCCCGGCTTATTTACGGGCATTAATTTCAAATTATGGAATTAAGTGGAATGATTTTCATTTGGAAAGTTAAATTTGAAGGTTAATTTGAATTTTAGAAAGAGAAAAAGGGCATATTTGGAATTTAATAAGTTGTTAAGGGCAATTTTGAAAATTTTTGTTGGTCAAGGGGCAATATGGGAATTTTATTTAAAAAAAAAAAAAAAGAAGAATTACCATCCTTATCCCTCCATTTTCTTCTTCCTCTCTCTCACGCAACTCTCTCTCTCTCTCTCTCTCTCTCTCTTTCTCCCGCCGTGTCTCTCTCTCCCGCCGTGTCTCTCTCTCACTCTCCCGCCGCAAGCAGCAGACGAAGCTGCCGATTTCAACCCAGCTCCCGTCTCCGCCGCAGATACACGCCGGCAGTAGCGATTTCGCGAGTGCCGACTGCTCGCCGGAGTGCGTAGCTTCGCCGGTTTCCTCTCTCTCTCTCTCTCGTCCGATTTCTTATTCTTCTTCCTCTGTGTGCTGCCGCTGCCCGCAAACTCTCGGGCCTCACCGGAACTCCAGCCATCAGCCGGTCGAAGAGCTCGCTGGACGTTCCCCTCACCTGAGCTCCGAAGTTCCGCGGGACAGCATCACGAGCCACGCAGTCGTCTGCTCCTTCTTTGACTTCTTTCACCGGAGTTCAAGGTTGAAAATCGCCAGAAAACGATCGGAAAGGGTCGAATCTGTCCAGATCCGGGAGCCACGCGCTGATCGGAGTCCTCACGCGCCGGCCACGAGCGCCCACGGGCCGCCGTCCGCCGCCCCACGCGCCGCCGTTCGCCGGAGTTGGGTAAATTTTGCCATTTGGTCCGTTTCGTCGAGTTATTAATGTTAGAATGCGTTTTAGCATAATTCGGTTGGTTTAAGACCTG